>OX387343.1:4670000-7070000 GCA_947563465.1 Archips xylosteana | reverse complement strand
GAGTACATATGTCTAAATATACCTATGTTATAAATTATAAACGACAGTAGGTTAGGTATACGTAAACATATGGATAAAATCCATACCCGATTTCGCTCTCACGCACACTTTGACATGTATAAGGACACGTGTTTACCACAAGCAAAGCCACTACGCCTTCGTGTCTTGCAAAACACAGATTTCTACCACTAAACTTACGAATGATTCCAAATCAAATGAACGTATATGCATTCCTTGCTTTCTTTCTTTTTTAGAGGTTATAAGGCCGCCCCAATCCAATCTTCCCAATTTTCTGCTTTTTCTGTATTGTATTATTTGTGGTGTACATACAATAAAAACTTACAATTACTCGTAGCCCTCTACCCGCATCCCACCGCATATTTGCGGTACAGAATAGATGTAGTGCAAAATGATTTTCCAACGGGAAAACTCGGATCTCAATCGGAATACGATGGCACCCGAACTGTCAATCAATGATTGTATTAAATGAGTGACGTTTTCATATCCATTAATATGGAACTTTATTGTTTAGTGTCAAATGTCAAAGTAAAAAATGTAAGAAGGCTACACGGCTGTAAGATGGGAAGCCAATAATTGAGAGAGCACGATAAACACGAACTTTTCCGATAAAGTACTAAGTACATCTGTATCTAAATAAATAGCCGAGTTACCACTTTAGTTGTTATTGTATATACGATAGAAGCGACAGAGAGTTTTGTGAGTGTCAATTTTTCACTTGACAATACGCACACAGTGAACCGTACACTTATGAAAATATCAACAACGTTTCTCAGATTTCCGCTCGCCGTAATAGAAAGAGCGTAACCAACTAAGTATAAATTCGTAACGAGTATTATCGGAACAATGAGAAGTGCGTGTACCGGGGGTTTGCGCGTTGTAAGTATTACAGTTGACAGCGAGCTATGCTGAAGCTGTCTGTCCGCATTGGCGATCCCTAGTCACAAATAGCGTATCTATTGTGCTAAATGTAGTTATACTTATAAGTATTTTAGATGTAATGTAATTTGTTTGAAAAAATATACTTTGTTGTGTTTCTTGCCGGTTTCTTCTCAACAGGGTTTTTCCGAACCGGTGGTAGATTCTTCGACGTTCATAGGAGCTTCAATTGAAGCCTAAATTGTATTGGGCCAATCAACTTTTAAACCGACGTTTTTGGTGTCTCCTGCGTTACCAAAATTGTCTCTGGCGTTACCAAAAAATCGTACTTCCAACAAGATATTTCACGGTTTAATAGGTTAAACTTACGTAGGACGGCATGTATTCATGCTATTCATCTATTAAATTACAGAAAAAACATGTTTACTTACAAAAATCTGCAATTGTTTGAAAAATGTCGCGGACAGATTATAGTCGGTTTAAAAGTTGATTGGCCCGTATAAATAATTCTGATTATGACTTTGACATTGGCTGTCTGGGCAATCGAGGTCAGAAATAAGTTTAACCCTTAAATCGATACCGGCAATATATTTGCCGTCCAACAGAAATCAAAGCCGATTAAAATTAGCAACATCTACGGTCCAAAATCGAATGCCTTGACAGGTTTGACAAATGGTTTAAGGGTTAAACCTCCTGTTGTTAACAACAGCTGAGTAAATTCAGTCCCCAGTTGTCCAAGTGACATCTACACCTAGACAAATGCTCAGGTTGTTCAGGAGACCAAATTTGTATAACCATAGCAACGGGTGGCAAGAAAAGGGTATGTATTACATTACCGAAGTACGAAAGACCGAATGTATTAAAACATCGAATGGGTCAAAAGACCGACACGATTTTTTTCTGAAACCGTAAACTTCTCAGAATTTAGTAAAGCGGCATCATACAGAACCCATTAGGTTAGGTTAGGTTTGTTTTATAACAATCTTAAAAAGTTAACGGTTTCAGAAAAAAATCGTGTCGGTCTTTTGACCCATTCGATGTTTTAATACATTCGGTCTTTCGTACTTCGGTATTGTAATACATACCCCAAGAAAAAGTTGATTCACCCATATGCCTAATGGGAACAGTATGAATTGAGATTACAGTTAAAATTGTCAAAATGATTAGAGGGAGGCTGCCCCCCTTACCCCGCTTTGCCGTTGCCCTTGAATGCTAGGTTTAATTTTAATTTAAATCGGCGATCCTCAAACCCCCGGTAGAGCTCCGATCGCGCCCACTGCGCTCGCGCATTGTTCGTCCCATTAATAATGCAGGAGAAACATCGCGATCTACATGCGCGGGCGGGGACTTAGAAAGTCAAAGTGTTCGATTGCTTACGGTGTGATACTTTATGATGGGACTACACATCGCTGTTCGCCATTGTAGGTACTATCGCCCCAAGCGCCAGATACCCATTTTCATAACAAATTTGCTTGCAGCCGTTGATGTTTATTGCTATGGATTGTTATGGACAGATGTCTAGCCACTGCACGCAAACTGGGCCTTTAAGGTGGTTATCTGGCGCTTGGGGCGATAGTACAAGCATTTGTTTTACTTGGGTATTTCTATTTTTGCTTGTGTAACCAATTAAGAAATTGTTAATAGGGAGTTAAAATTAGTCCGTTGGTTACGCACTTTTTCAAGCCTTTACAATAAAAATAAACGTAACAAACAGGACAATTCTTCACTTCTTGTTAACATTGTTAAGCTTGTTCGATTTGTTACGTTGCGATGTTGATTTGTTATAAAATCAAATCTTGCAGTGGGCAGGGCACATCGCTCGTAGAACTGACGGCCGATGGGGCCGAAAGGTTCTCGAGTAGCGTCAGCGGACCGGAAGATATGCTGCGCAAGAACAAGATGGAGCGACGATCTGGTGAAGGTCGCGGGAATGCATTGGATGCGGATGGCGCAGGGCCGATCTGTTTGGCGAGCTTCGGGGGAGGCCTGTGTTCAGCAGTGGACGTCTTTCGGCTGATATGATGATCGTTTTTAAACATGGACCGTTTCCCCATTCACCATTCCGAACTGTGACCTTATTTAAAGATCCTTATCATCAACAAGATCTCATTTTACCAAAAAAAAGGTCCAAAACCTTGCATTTGCCAATGCCTTTGGAAGCATTTGACTTGGTGATAGATAATATTGCATTGGAATTTGTCTGCGCAGACGCACCGTTGCACGTGCGCCGTGTTTACCATGTGATCGAAACTGCATAAGTAAGTACTTAAAGATACAGATCGTGTTTTGCAAAGAGCATAAGATAAGGATTGGGCCAGTTTTGTCAGATGACGGATTTTTTACAAGATTTTATTTATCCTGCTATGAACTACAATGCAATCGGTTCGGCGTGTTAATTGGGAATGTCTAAAAAAAATTACCAGTGGTTTTTATATTTTTTTGTATAGAAAAGTCAATTATAAGAAACTAATTTCAATATTTTGTCATTTATTTCACTACATTTTTCAAAATTAATTATTGAAACTATTTTGGTTGATGACGTCAGATTATAATTGAGGGCTCCGACACTGCCAAAATTTCTAAATGTATCTAAATGCGTACGATAAGAAAACCCCTTTAATTATTTTTTGCGTAGTGGTACACTGTAACCAGTGTCACTTTACTGGCGCTGCAAAGTGCTAGATGTCAGACAACGGGTCCAAATCAAACTCCGTAGTATAATCTACGCGTTAATTGTGAAGAATTCTAACCATGCAGAATAAAGTAGGTACGACTTGGACCGGTCACGCAATTTACACCAATGTCAAATGAAGGTCATTGCTTATTTGTTATGTTCTAAATTCATTACATAATATTAGAATTAAATAACTACAGAAAACGAGTTAAAAAGCATTTATCTCGAAATGGTTTCCGATTTACTATACTTTGCAAAAAAATAGACATCCCCAATTTAATTAATTTAATGTTAATTTTGACAAATGACTTATTGCATCGATACAAACTACCTGGCGGCCTGGGTGAGTCAAAAATGGGTTTTATATTCAGTTAAGCGCAAGACACACAAAAGTGACGTGGGACGGGGGCACGTCGCAGGTACTTCGTTTGTTCGCAGGCCGCGTCTCCGCCCCGTCTCTTGTGTCTGCTTTGGATCGCGTACCATTTAGTATGAAAACTAATTCAAGGGGCGCCGCGACTGTGACGCGCCCCCGTCCCACGTCTTTCCTGTGTGGCTTGCACGTCTACGTACATAAGATTCAATGTGTTACAGAATTGACGATATTATGTACATTTTTTTGACACCTGAAAATTACTACAGAAATAATAAGAGTTTTGTCTCCTGGACACGGAAAAATAAGTATTATAATTTATTTCTCCATATTTAAAGAAATACGAGAAATTAAAAAAATATATCCGAATTTATCAATACTACCACAGAATAGATATTTTTTCTTTGCCTTTTTCGCCAGAAAAAGGAGCTGTCATAATTTTAAATTTGACACTAACATTGAGACTTGGCAGATACATAAAATGATCTATTTTTATTAATGTTAATGCACGAACGACGTGTTATTGATTTTAGTAAGATTTTAAAGGAGCCCGTAGTTGTGATCGAAAAGCAAGAAAGAACCAAGCCGCCTAAGCAAACCACACACAACGTCAACGTCAGATTTACGTACCTAATCACTTTTTTTTTTAATAGAGACTAGACTAAAGTAATGGACCTATTGTGTGGTAGATTTGGAGTTATACCTTTTTAGAATAAGGACATCTTTAAAAAAAAATTGATAATCCTAGTGAAAATTTAAAACTATCAGCGTCTTTCTCTTTCCAAACAGAATACAGAGAACGAATCAAATTATACTTAGTCTTAGAAATATGAAATGAAATGAAATGAAAAAATGGAAAAATAAAAAAATATAAAATCGAAATCTTGTCAATTGCGAATAAAAAACCACGCGGTGAAACATCGCTGTGCGGACGGGGCCTTAGGCTTCAATTGATGCTTTTATGAATATCGAAGAATCTAAAAAAACAAATGACGCCGAAATATGCCTGCCAGTACTTTTTATTACCTTACTAAAGAGTTTATTATGTCATTCTCATTACTTATTGAACATCCCTCGTACGTACGAGGTAGATAAGTATACCTACCTTGAGAACCGAAATTTCACTTTTCCAAGACTCTCTGCAAATACCTAATGATAAAGCATGATGTCACGCACCTATATAAAAATGTTAATCTAAATCTCCAAGCACTTTGGTATTTATGCAATTCTACGTTAAGATCTTTATCATGCGTGGATTTTTTGCTAGCGAGTGTCGTTGCTAGGTAAAAACTATTTTAGCAAATTTTAGCCATTCTTTAGATGAAAATATGAATCCATTAATTTATTGTTTCTAATCTTATCTTATGTAATATAGCCGTAGCAGCCTATACTCCATTTAATTTAGAATTATAAACCACAACAACATTATATTGCGGCTCGTGAACTGTAATCTCTTTACAATTTGTACTAGAGTAACAATTGGCGACACGCAAATAAAGTGACACTTTAACAATTTTATTTTGCGGCTCCCAGACTATTGTACTGTACTATTTGCTAGGTAAGAAATAGTTGACGAGCCGCAATATAATGATGTTGTGGTTTTCAATTCTAAATTAAATGAAGTATAGTGATCTCTCAAGCAGAAGGTCGTGGGCGTTCTCTGAGCTTTTCGAAATTAATGCGCAAAACTTACATTTGAAATTTACCATGAGCTTTACGGTGAAGGCAAACATTCGTTAGGCAACCTGCACACACCTGCGAGTAAATTCAATGGTATGTGTGAAGTTCCCAATCCCCACTGGGCGCGCGTGGGAACTACAGCCCACTCCCTCTCATTCTGAGAGGCCTATGTCCAGCAGTGAGACGTATATAGACTAAGATGATGATGAATATATCAGTCCTTTACTACGGAATCCAAAATTCGACCTTTGTATCGTTTCGTTCCGTTTCCACTAATACAGTATAATACGAGAGTAAAAGAAACAGTACGATACAAACTTGGATCATAGGAATTCGGAGTAGCCCCCAGATCCGGCAGCGAGACTACCATAGTTCGTTATCCTCCATAGCGATCAACGAGGTACGGTCGGCTTAAGAACTCGCTGAACACTTTAGTACTTTGTCACTTTCACTAACGTGACATATTTCAAAGTTCGCAGTACAACTGGTTATTGCGACAAAGTACTAAAGTGTTCGGCGACTTCTGAGGCTGGCACTATCGCAAGCGGTGAGAGGTGCGCCGGCGTCGGAGCGTGATGTAATAATTATAAAACTGTTTCATTATGATAATGATAAAAGATGCTAGAAATAAACACGGAGATAGTTTGAGGAAATAGACAAACAATGGTTCAACTTAGTTTTTTTTTAATTTGGTTTGTGTCATGAGTCAGCAGACTAAAGATATTAGAAGATACTAGAATCGAAACACACTAAGGAAATACTTACTTATGATTATGAAGTAAGGTAAATCGCCAATAACTGGCCACCTCATATTTAAAATGAACTCTATACGGTGAAGGAACACATCGTGAGGAAACCTGCATAAACCTGCGAAAAAATTCAATGGTGTGTGTGAAGTTCCCAATCCGCACTGGGCCCGCGTGGGAACTACGGCCCAATTAGTCTCATTCTGAGGCCCTGCAGTGGGACATATAATAGGCTGGTATGATGAAAATGATTTGCTAAAATTCTGGAAATTAAATTGAAATGAAACTTTTTTATTTTATTTTATATTTTTATGGATCTAACATAGTCCATACGAGTAAGTTTGTTACTAACAAAATATACTTAGAATAAATAATTTTTATTTTATTATTTTTCATGCGACAGCTACTGGTATCAGTTTTAATGCTAGTAAATACATATATTTACCTATCTAACAACGAATTTGAGGACCGCTTTAGCTTAGTTGGTAGTGACCCTGCCTTTTTTTTTTTGGTGTGGAAAATGCACCTTATGCATCGTCTCCGTTCGGGGAAACAGAGGTATGTGGGGCTCTCCCCAAGGGGCCTACCCACTAAAAACCACACGGATTCCCTCGTTGCCATTGTGAACGTCACGGGATCACAAGGAGTCACCGCAACACCCACTGGCCGCCCCGGGATGGGGCTCCTCTGTCGACACCGTGCAATGCGGGCTCGGCACTCCCCGGCCTCCCCCGCTGGTGAAGGATTGCTTAAACAGGTTTACTCCTCGTGGCTTCCGCAGATGCCCACGTTCCCGGCAAGCCGGGGTTACATGCCCTCACGTTAGCTCCCGCGCCCTCATGTCCTGCTCTGAAAGCAGAGCGGGACCGAGGGCACGGTCGCTTCCGCCCACTAGGCTCCCCCTCGCCTTTCCCTGTCCGCTGTGGCAGAGCAGGTACTTAGTTCGGGTTCGCCTCCGTCAAAGGCGTCCGCCTAAGGGCGAGACGCCGTCCTCTCTGCGGACCCACGAATGGTCCCGCTGGCTCAGATCCCCCGCAACTACTTGCGGGTTCACCTCACCACCCCTACCCCCCCAATGTGTCAGCAAATCACCACAGGCCATGGGCCCAACCGCTACTCTTCTCCCCCTTAACCACCAGGGTTCACAGTAACCGTAACGGACGTGCAGGCCAGACCATCTAGTCGTAGGCATGATGGCCCGGGCACATGTGGAGATTGCTGACCCCAAGTCGGATATTAGCCAACGGTTAACTAAATCCCCGAAGGAATTAATTAACCGTTGTTGCCCAGGGTGCACCGTCCCAGGCGTTACCCACCCCATGAGGCCTCCGCCTCGGATAGAAGGGAGTGGTAACGCCCGGGCAGGTAGTGACCCTGCCTACAAAGCAAGAGGTCCTGGGTTCGAATCCCGGTAAGGGCATTTATTTGTGTGATGAGCACGAATATTTGTTCCTGAGTCATGGGTGTCTTCTATGTACTTAAGTATTTATTTATATATATAAGTATGTTTATCGTCGTCTAGTACCCATAGTACAAGCTTTGCTTAGTTTGGGACTAGGTCGATTTGTGTAAGATTGTCCCCTAATATTTATTTATTTAATTTTATTACGATTCCTATTTTTAGTTCTGTGGTGTGCACGTTGTCTTAATTTTCGTAGACACACAATCAAAAGTTTCGAACGACACAAACCAACTCTACAATGCATTATTAGATCACGTTCAAGCGCTCATTCAAATATTTAAATTATTTTTTAAAAGCGGCGTGTCGGCTTAAATTATGTAATGAGTAAACATTTAAGAATTAAATAAATTAGTATGTGTAAGTCTTTGTATGTTTCATACTTAAATCGAAGGCAGTGTGAGGGCAAATTGATCGTAGAGCGATGAAGCCTTCTAGAGTGGCGAACGCGAACCAGAAGATGTGGTGTGGGAAGGCCCCAACAGGACGGATGGATGATCTGGTAAAATTAGAGAGAACTACTTGGAAGGACGACAACGCAGACCTATCGTTGTAGAAAGTTTTGGGTAAACATTTGTCCAGCAATGGACGTCTTTCGGCTGATATGATGATGATAATGATTCGTATCCCAAATGGGTCATATACCTACATAGTGTGACCATAAGTCTCGTTTTGAACGGGACTGTCCCGCTCTCAGGTACTCTGTCCCGGTGTCCCGATAAACAAGTCGGGACGCAAAAATGTCCCGCTTTCATAAGATTTAAAGTAACGACACGTAAGCAGTAGTACACGTATTTTCTTTGATAAACAAGTTGCGGTCAACATTCAAAAAACAAAAATGAAACCAGGCGGTCACCCATCCAAGTACTGACTGCGCCTGACGTTGCTTAACCTCGGTGATCGGACGAGAACCGGTGTTTTTGTCAAATATCTTGAAGACGGTGTGCATCCTACGGCAAAATCAATGAAATTTTTATTCCCCCTTTAACACTTTAATTGGTTAATTACATTTCGCGCGCTTCTAAAACGCGTCTTCTGCGCAGGTACATCAGTGAGCCATATCAGTTGTGTACTACTGTATCTAAACTTAAGGTGACGAACAGGACGCCAGCTGAGAGCAGCGCCGAAAACCTTATTTCTGTTCATTGAGTGTGCTGCCAGGTAACCACTGAGCGACGAGCGTTTTGGCCGCGCAATGTACAGAGAACACCCTTGATGATGATGATGATCCGACCGATTTCGGCCATGGCGACCACTTCAACTCCTAGTTATTTATTTGGCGCTCATGCGCTCTAAGATGGCTTACATAGCCTATCCTAGCTGAGAACACCCTTACTGTTCCGCTGGCCGCTGCTGGTGTCCGCGTCCAAAGAATGCTACCAATTTTTTAGTCGCAAGTCACACGAGGATGTTGGTTGCCAACATTTGCTTACGTTGGCCACACAACTTATCTAACGAAACATCAGGTGCATAGGGCAACCGGAAACGCATAATGAGATGACTAAAGATCATGACTTTATGGTAATATCTATAGAAGTGCATTCTATGCATTTGTCTGACAAAGACATCATAGATGTTGTTATCAAATGCCACGTGAAGATGACGTCTTCGTTTAAAATTGAAGTCTAAAATACTTACATACTGCTTGAATTTTGTGTGCGTCTTAGGCGGCCCCTAAACGGTCAGTTACGAATTGTGCAATATTATTGACCGTTTAGGGTTAATATTGAAGATTGCGCAATGATTGACCGAAAGTTTGAGCGAGATTAATTTTTACTGCACCATATTTTTCTATTGCATCGTGTTGGGTCAGTATTGCGCAATATTTTTCAGTCTGTGGCTCGTCTTCACGAACACGAAAATATTGTGCAGTTCGTATTATTGTGCAATATAATTGATCGTTTGGATTCAAAGCGCCTTTCAATCTTATTGTATAATAAAAAGTATTGTAGGTACCTACAATGTTATTGTAGGTCTAGGGGCCGCCTAAGGCTCCGCTGTCGTGTGCGAGTCCGACTCGCACTTGGCCGGTTTTAAATTATGATTATTTGGAAAATCACTTTTTAATTAAAATCGTTGTCACCCTCCACATGATTTAGTCTATGAGCCCAAAACCTCTTTGACAAGTCAGTTTCTTTAACAAACTGACGCGACACCTGTCAAATTCCCCGCCAAAGCTAACAAATTGTACCAAATGTAGGATGACCATATTGACCATGCATTCGGTGGAGTGGATGAAGGAAGTTTTAAAAAACAATAAAGTTAGCAAATTAACTAAGCAAAGGCTTCATTGCTTTTACAAGTCGTCTATCAAATTCCTTTTTGGCTGGGGATCATTATTTTTCAACTCCTTATCACCGATTAGAAATCACCGTGTATATTTATAGGCTGGCTGGGTGGGATAATGATATAGTGGTCAGGACTTTCATTTGCCTGTTAATTATTAAGTAAGTGATTGAAGATTGACAGATTCACACAGTTTAAATATTGGTGTTATCGCACGCGGTCGCAGAGAGGTACCAGGCACGCATACAATGGCAGCGGTTACCTTCCTGTGTGAACGGGAACAATGCCCATTGTGCTGGCCGCTACCATTTCACCGGCAATTATGTTTTCTACTTCTGTTGCTCTGGTGCACCTTGGAAATTATGGAAAATCTTTGCGAGCTTTCCACATTTCCATCTAGATCTGTGGCGTAGCGGCACTGCCCACTGGACTGCCCTAACTTTTAGCGTTCCGTACGGTAATTTTTTTCAGTCTCATTAGTTCGGTTAAGTCAAACCGAACTACTGAGAATTGAAACGACATAAAAGTACTTTTAAGGATACATACAGCTAAATAAATATATAGATTGTACAACAAAAGCATAAAACGAGCCATTTTACCCGAGACGTTCATAATGCTACGTCGGGGGAAAATAAGTTTAATGCTCTAGCTTTAAAACTCCAGTTTTACACTCTTCTTTTCACTTCGATTGCAAGGAAATTAAATAGCAACTAAACTAGCTCTTATTTTTCATGGGTTGTGTATTTAGCTATATCCTTAACCGCGCTTTTTAGTCGTTTCAAGTCTCTACTGAGACCTGAAACTGTTCTGTTTGTCTGAGAACTACTGTTCGGTTTGACGTCATAACCGAACTAATGAGACTAAAAGTGTGGCAGTAGTTCGGTACCGGACAATCAACCGAACTACTACTGCAACTAAAGGTTGTGTTGGGCGCCTGGCCAACCTTCGGCCCATTTATCTAAGTCTGCAGACTCGGAGTCACTAATTTGATGTCCACAGAAGAGACAACATTTGTTTCTTAACGCATTCACTGCCACCGACGCATATATGCGTTTTCGGGACTTCGCCCAGTGCTACCGCTAGCATAATTATACATTCATTTTGAACGCACATGTGCGTTGCTGGCACCTGTGGAAGTCAGCTGGTAGTGAATGCGTTAAGCTGTGTATGACCCATTTTCATTTTTAGGTAGGTACCTGTTTCTTTCGACTGTATCTGTTACAAATAACTAGATTGGGTAGGGCGTCGTGAGAAAATACTAAACTTGTCAGTGCGCCGCTGGCTGAAAAGATTGAAAGCGATTGCGACTTGAAAGGTAAAGATTGGAAACCCTTAAGCTGTTATCCAAATAGTAGATTGTTCAACAAGGGACTAAAACAAGCCATAATGACACAAGATATTTAGCCACCCGAGCAGAGCGAGGGTGGTTATAATTCGCGTGTCATTATGGCTGTTTAGTCTCGCGTTAAACACTCTACTTTTCACTTTGAATGCGAGGAAAAAAACGATGTTTTAGGTATACTAATCTACAATATTACTTTTATACAACGTACGCTCAATACGAGCAATGGACGTCTGTTCAGAATTCAAATAGCAATTTAAATTTATTCCGCGGTTTTTTTTTGTTGAGTGAACATTTTTGTCATTTTGAGGTTATTTCCACGCCCTAAAGGCTTCCACAGACCGAAGCGCAGGGCGCTACAGAGCGCTTCGGAGCGTCCGCAGCGCCTGCGGTCTGTGGAAAGCTTTAAAATTGTCTATGCCCAGTCACCGAAAATGGCAATAATCCTCCATCCACAAACACAGTGATTGGCACTTAAGGAGTTACCAAAGTAAATTAAAAAAAATTTACTTTAATCCCTAGAGATCAAAAAAGAGCTTTAATCCCGATATGCAGAGACTAAAGTAACATTTTAAGAGCATGAGAAGTGAAAAAAATATTACTAAGTAGGTATATTAAAGAAAAAGTGAGGAACAAAAATTAAAACAAAAATTAATACCACTTATCTCCAGCCATGCTCTTAAATTTAGTTTTCCTGTAACGTACTTAACGCAAGTGTTCTACTTGACATTCTAAATGATAAACTGTGCACATATATGCATAATTAGCATAGTTACATAATTTCTAGCACTTTAAGAATTCTAACACTCCTTGATGAGCTCAATGCACTTCAGACGGTAGAGGAGGATACTACCCTCTATAATGTTTACCATGGTATCGCTGGTAGTAAATGTTGTCTATTTATTTGGTGAGTTATTGTTTGGACATCGTATTTTAATTCATAAATTACATGATACTTTTGACCACTTTTTTACATGACTGGCGAAGGGGGGTTATGTGTTTCGAGCGTATGTATTTATGTATGTATAAGTATATCATTCTTTGGCACGCTCTGCATCCAAATAGGCTAGACGACTAAAAAAAACTGTTTAGTCCGTCAGTTAGATTATTAAAAAATATTGTACACGTATTTTTTCTTTTGTTTGACAAACAAAAAATGAGGAGGATACAGTGCTTAGAAGTTTCGAGTGACGTCACTATATGGTACAATTTTTACCTAAGGGTGACGTCACAAGCCCCCACTCCGGAAGTTTGATGATCTATATCTTTGTCGTTTTTTAATAATTTGATGAACCAAAAAATACGTGTCCCATATTTTCCCATAATCTAAATGACGGACTAATTAGAATGACCAATTTTTAACCCAGTCGTCATCCCTATTGGCCCGCGGTAATTTAAATAAATAAATAAATAAATATAAGGGGACAATCTTACACAAATCGACCTAGTCCCAAACTAATCAAAGCTTGTACTATGGGTACTAGACGACGATAAACATACTTGTATAGATAAATACATACTTAAATGCATAGAACAAATATTCATGCTCATCACACAAATAAATGCCCTTACCGGGATTTGAACCCAGGACCTCTTGCTTGCTTCTCATATTTAAAGTGTGAGGTGTCATTAGATTCGTGTCAGTTCCACGAGTGACATAGGATATATATTTTCCTGAAATTCCCATGGGAACGGGAATTATACAGGAAACACGGATTTCCAGTCATAATGATTTCAAAACTTATTGTATTTGAGTCAAATTCGGTACTCATATGAAAGTCGTTGACCCAAAGACGGACGTTAAATGAATTTAAAAATAAACCAGAGGGGGCACTTTTGGGGGTAAATAAGTAAGAAAATATTTTTACGATGTCGGGTTTTTTTAAACAGATCTACGACTTTATATGTTACCCCCTTCTGGTGATATTTCATGAGATTCTTCGCGAATTTCGCGACATAATAAACATAAATATAATCACACGGCCGCGCGCGCGGGGTCGGTGTGATGTTCATATATAGCCACGTAAATAAGCCCGCCGTACTCCCAACCCGACCCGTTTCCGACCTGCCATCCTTGCGTGGTTAACGGGTAATTCGCGTATAATAATCACCCTTATTTCAGTTGTCATAAGACCCGTATTTCCGCAAGAAGATGGCAACGACACCGAGTACCTCCTGTTCTTGGATGAGGCTGGAGGCATTCAATATATGAACATCTCTGTTTTACCAGATGACAGCAGTTGGCGAAGAGGGCCAGTTAATTTTTATCTATACACCAGGTAATGGCGGAACGTTCTAGTGTTATTCTCATATAAGTAATTATTTGTTAAAAAACCGGTTGTCTGTAAACCAGGCGGTCACCCATCCAAGTACTGACCGCGCCCAAAACTTCGGTGATCGGACGAGAACCGGTGTTTTGTCAAATATCTTGAAAACAGTGCATCCTACGGCAAAATCAATGAAATTTTCATCACCCCCTTTAAAAACTCCGCACTCCCCTCAACTCCCCCCCCCCCCGCACCCCATTAAACACATGCTGGCGTTTGCTGCTCTCTTGTACATACTGGCCTTCGCTGCTCTGTAGTACATGTAACGTTACATTGCGTCATCCTTTTTCGTGTATGCAGGCAGCCGGCAATCATCGATTTATTAGACGTTGCAACGTCACAAGATAAAAAAGTTTAGGTAGCCTGACCTACGGCCTCCCAAGCTGAGGATCGTCGATTCGAGCCCGGATCTCACTCGCGTTTTTCAGTATTCGCGTTCGAAATTACATTTAAAATTTACCATGTGCCTTACGGTAAAGGAAAACATGGTGAGGGTTTCTTCGCTTTTTCTCTTTCTGCATAAGTACAACTGCGGAGAAATTAATTATTGTGTGTGTGAAGTTCCCGATCCGGTCTGAACCCAAGGAACTCGGGCTCAAGGCCAAGGCCCTCTGATTCGGAGAAGAGGTCTGTGCCCAGCCAGCAGTGGGACGTATATAAGCTTAATTGGGGATGTCTATTTTTTTGCAATGTATAGTAAATCGAAAACCATTTCGAGATAAATGCTTTTTAACTCGTTTTCTGTAGTTATTTAATTTTAATATTATGTAACGAATTTATTATATAACAAATAAGCAATGACCTTCATTTGACATTGGTGTAAATTGCGTGACCGGTTCAACTCGTACTTTATTCTATGTGGTTAGAATTCTTCACAATTTACGCGTGGATTATACTACGGAGTTTGATTTGGACCCGCTGTCTGACATCTAGCACTTTGACAGTGCCAGTAAAGTGACACAGTGTATAGTGTACCACTACGCAAAAAATAATTAAAGGGGTTGCCTTATCGTACGCATTTAGATAGATTTAGAAATTTGGCATTGTGGGAGCCCTCAATTATAATCTGACGTCATCAACTAAAATAGTTTCAATAATTAATTTTGAAAAAAGTAGAGAACTAAATGACAAAATATTGAAATTTGTTCCTTATAATTGACTTTTCTATACAAAAAAAATATAAAAACCACTGGTAATTTTTTTTAGACATTCCCAATTGGCTAAGTAAAGTTTTTTTAAGAGGTGCTAATTATATTTTTTTTCGACAGTCGGCGTTCTGAAGATCGAGAAACTGCAGCTGTTTTATTTTTATCTCCTATTGTTTACTGGAAATATTTTTTTAAGTGTTCGAGTTGACATTTGTGAGATTTAATGGCTGACAAACGGTTCGTGCTCAGTACTTAGTAGAAACAGAACAAAAACTAAGTCATCTGTCACTTTTGTCCATGTCAAACCGTTTGCGTTTCGTTTGCTTTGCGTTTTGGTGTGATTTTTGGACTATTTTTAACAACCTTCGCACAAAATCCGGATTTACAATTTTACCGCATTTCTCCACGACTTATGCACGATAATTGAATCACGATTGAATATTTTTGATCATTATTTTGGAACTGCTTTTTGGACAATGCAAAGTAAACGAAACGGTTAGATTTCATTTGACATTGACAATTGACTTCGTTTTTTTTTCTATTTCTGCTAAGTACTGAGCACGAACCGCTTGTCAGCCATTAAATCTCACAAATGTCATCTCGAACACTTCAAAAAATATTTCCAGTAAACAATAGGAGATAAAAATAAAACAGCTGCAGTTTCTCGGTCTAGAAGAAGACTACTGTCGAAAAAAAATATATTTAGCACCTCTTCAAAAAACTTTACTTAGCCAATTGATGGTGAGATAATGATGAATACCGTACTCACTCAGGACACCGAAGAGCTGGCAACTCCATTTAATTTAGAATTATAAACCACAACAACATTATATTGCGGCTCGTGAACTGTAATCTCTTTACAATTTGTACTAGAATAACAAATGACGACACGCAAATAAAATGAAATTAAAACAATTTTGTTTTGCGGCTCCCAGACTATTGTACCTACTGTACTATTTGCTAGGAAAGGAATAGTTGACGAGCCGATAAGGATAAGGATAAGGATGTTGTGGTTTTCAATTCTAAATTAAATGAAGTATAGATAGGTATTTTCCTTGGACGAACGATGTGTGGTTAGTGTTTAACATAATCAAATAGTTACCACACGTTGTTCGTGCCAGGACAATATTCTAGGTTTACTTAAGTATGCGGCCGCTATAACCACAAATATTAAAGATAAAATAAAGTTAAAAATTAAAGAGTTGTCATACAGGAAAACGTGTTTATTCAGCGTTTTGAACTTGACTTTATAAATTTTTTTACTGAACTATTTTTAATTATTAAATAAAATATTGTATGGACTGTTTATGTACGACTGTGACTCGCACTTGACCAGCTTTTTCTTTTTCTCAATTTCCTCAGGAACAATCTATTGGACCCAGAAGAACTTTATATCCCAAAAAACGACAGTGGCTTGGAAAGCAAGTACTTCAACGCATCCAACGACATCAAAGCAATAACACATGGCTGGATGTCCAGTGCTAATGCCATGTGGGTCCTGGTCATGAAGGACTTGTACCTCAAGAAATATGACACAAACGTGATCACAGTTGATTGGAGTATGCTAGCTGAGAACCCCATCTACCCCTGGTCCGCGGCAGCCGCGCGATACGTTGGGAGACGATTGTCGAAACTTCTGGAATCTCTCGTTCAGACGTATGAAGTGGATGGGGATGAAATGCATTTGGTGGGGCATAGCTTGGGGGCACAGGTCATGGGTATGGCCGGCATGTTTTTCAATGGTGTCATAAATAGAATCACTGGTGAGTACAGTCGGGGAATGAGAAGGTTCGTCACTTTTCGACTCTATGTCAACGTGTTAAGATCGGAAAGTGTCCTTTATCATGGAAGAGATTATTTTTGGAACGTAGGTTTACAACGGGGGCGGTAGCGGTACCGCCTACTAGAGGGCGCTGTAGGTTTTCGTTCGCTGTAGTGTAGCTGTAATTTTTAATTTGTGATGTAATTTGACATAATTAACTTTTATGTATAAGGGGCGATGGAAATGTTTGTCTTGTAAAGAGGACGGGGTGGCATACACATAAAAAATCGCAAAATGAATACAAAATATATTAATTCAGCGACTCAAAATAAACACCTTTCCAGAGACCTAGTTATTTGCACATCAAATTTCAAACAAAATTCGTCCCGCAATTTTAACTTCAAATACACATTTATACTTACATATACTCGGAAACTTTCGCATTTATGATATTAGTTGGATAGCATTTCATCCATTAAGCATTTTAGCTTTATTTATTTTGACACATATTTTGACACCAAATTGTGACTTTCAGGACTAGATCCAGCTCGTCCGCTGTTCGAGTTTCCGCCAATGCCGAATGACTGTCGATTATCAAGAGATGACGCAGGATTCGTGGACATCATACATACTTGCGGTGGCGTCTACGGCTACTTGGACAGCCACGGCCAAGCAGACTACTATCCCAACGGTGGGACGCCATCCCAGCCGGGCTGTGGAGGGTCAACGCCCAATCCAGGTCTGCTATTCTAAAAGGTTAAACTCACTTTTTATAGACGAATCTCCATTTTGAGATGATGATGGGGATAAAAGCAAACAAAATTGGCACAAACAACATCCAGTGCACCCGCAACTGCTCTGTTACAATGTTATTATTTTCAATAATTTAGTCATACTTGTTGACATGACATTTGTACCTTTTTTGGAAGTTTTACGATTCGTTCCTGTAATTTTTACGTGAGGTGTCATAGAGGTACAAAACCACTGAATTTAGACCCCTGGTTGTATGAGCTAAAACATCGTAAATCACGGAATAGGTCGAATAAGTCACCCTGTATAACATAATTATGTTCAAATTGTATATCTACGACATAGACAAATGTGTACCTACTATACCTACGCAAATTAAGTAAGAAAAATAAAACATTAAGTTTATAAATATTAAATAAAGCTCGAAATAATCCGTATCAGTAAAAGCTAAAGTGATTCATGTAATGAGACAGTCCAAAAAATGTGGAACGCTTCACGATTTTGCGTGTCATCCTTGCGCAGGGGCCATGCTAATCTTCTCTGTATCGTTCCAATTTTAGTATATGTACTGCCGAAGCAAGTACAATTGTATTTGTCTTTGCATTGTATATATACTTACGAAGTTCAAAACTTCGATAGCGCGATGCAGGTTTCCTACTAAAATTTGATAATGTATGAACGTTGATAAAAGCGCCATCTAGTGCCGTTTATAACAATATATTTTAATTCGTTTTTGCCCGCGACTGTGTCCGCGTGGAATTAATAATTTGGGCAACTTATTAGGGTTCCATACCCAAAGAGTAAAAACGGGACCCTATTTTTGAAATTTCGCTGTCCGTAGTGTCCGTCCGTCTGGAATGTCTGAGCGGACGTCTGTCACCAGTTTGTATCTCATGAACCGTGATAGCTAGACAGTTGAAATTTTCACAGATGATGTATTTCGGTTGCTGCTATAACAACAAATACTAAAAAATGGAATAAAATAAATATTTAAGGGGGCTCCCATACAACAAACGTGATTTTTATAGATAATTGTACGGAATCCTTCGTGCGCGAGTCCGACTCGCACTTGGCCGGTTTTTTATCTAATATGCTTTTTCATCAATCTGCTATAAGAGCGGCAAAAAAATCACGTTTGTTGTATGGGAGCCCCCTTAAAGATTTATTTTATTCTGTTTTGTAGTGTTTGTAGTTATAGCGGCAACAGAAATACATCATGTGTGAAAAATTCAATTGTCTGGCTATCACGGTTCATGAGATACAGCCTGCTGACAGTCGGACAGACGGACGGACGGACGAACAGCGAAGTCTCAGTAATAGGGTCCCGTTTTTACCCTTTGGGTACGGAAACCTAATAAAAACGGTGCGGATACGATTCGTCACTGCGATTCCGTACCGTCGCCGTATTTTAGGATCGGTTTGGTCAAACCTTAACATAATCTTCTTTGTCGTTTCACTCTGGTCGTGGTTATCACTTTCTAGTAGCAAGCTTAACAATACGCCTCCATTCTTCCCTCACAGCCGCCCTCCTTATGCTTGCGTGTAGTGGTCCTTCTATTGAAGCTTTGACCTGGTCTGTCCATCTCATAGGCGATCTACCTCGTGGCCTAGTTCTATACTTCATTTAATTTAGAATTGAAAACCACAACATCATTATATTGCGGCTCGTCAACTATTTCTTACCTAGCAAATAGTACAGTACAATAGTTTGGGAGCCGCAAAATAAAATTGTTTTAATGTCACTTTATTTGCGTGTCGTCAATTGTTACTCTAGTACAAATTGTAAAGAGATTACAGTTCACGAGCCGCAATATAATGTTGTTGTGGTTTATAATTCTAAATTAAATGGAGTATAATGTCCATGTAATCTTTACAGTGTCCTGCAGCCACTCGAGGGCCTACGAATTCTTCATGGAATCTTTACTAAACGGCACACCCTTCACCTCCTACCCGTGCGAAAGTTACGAGGAGTTCGAAAATGGAAACTGCAGGATTAATGCCAGCCTCATGGGGGAACCTGCCAGCGAGGACAGTTACGGGAACTACTACCTACACACGAGAAGCAAATCTCCGTTCGCTCTTGGAGACGAATTCAATGAAACAGATTGACAACAGGAAGATACATAATCGTGACCCGGCAACTTTGATCAATTATAACTGTAGATCCACAGTCGCGCGCCCGAAAATGTCCGAGGCAAATGAGCGCCACTTTGATAAAAGTGGCCTACTTTTTCTCAGTAAGTTGCGTGAAATTGTCAAGTTTAGCTGTCAAGTGTCAACCGAAATTCGACTGTAATGAAGTAAAGACTAGGTTCAAATTTCTGTGTAGGTGATGATTTTAATTGTTATGCAAACAAATAAAAAAGTTCGGACACTTTTTGAAGGGGATTTTGTTCGGCAATGTGTATCTTCAGTTATAATTGATCAAAGCCCAGCAAGGGGCATTCTTAACTTAAAGTGTGGAGAAAACTTTTTAAATGAGGAAATTTTGGCGTTTTCTCACTCAGAATCAATAGCGCCGTTGATGATATTTCCCTGAATTTCCATACAATTTTTTTGTGTCTGTTTCGTACCGAGTCATACAAATTATGAAAAAAAAAACAACATAAAAGGTCTCTACTGAGCGAGCCGCCTCGCGAGGCAGCCATTTTCGGTGCGATTTTGAGCTTTGTGTAGAACAAAATCATGCCTCATGCGCTTGCCTCGCGAGGCGGCTTGCCCAGTGGAGATCCGACTAATACCTACACATTCACTTACTCCTAAATATATTTAAAGGATTATTCTGGAAACGTGATCTGGACTAGCGTTGACTAATTCAGCTATAAGCGTAGTACACATTTTTTGTTCACGTATCTAATGTGCACATGGCAAAAGTTAAGGGTCTATACTCTATAGGCCAATATTTTTTGTAAAGTCTATCTAAGTACTATCGCCCCAAGCGCCAGTTACCTTAAAGGCCCAGTTTGCGTGCAGTGGCTAGACATCTGTCCATAACAATCCATAGCAATAAACATCAACGGCTGCAAGCAAATTTGTTATGAAAATGGGTATCTGGCGCTTGGGGCGATAGTACATCGTCATGTGGTGTAGGACGCCGGGCCAATATTCTGCCCATTTAAATAAATCTAAGTTTGCTGACTCGGATTCACTAATTTTAGGAGAGGCATCTTTTGTTTATTTCTCTGTGTATGACTGTTATTAGAGGCCTTATTGCTTTGATCAATTATAACTGTAGATCTACAGTCGCGCGCCCGAAAATGTCCGAGCCAAATGAGCGCCACTTTGATAAAAGTGGCCTTCTTTTTTCTCAGTACGTTGCGTGAAATTGTCAAGTTTAGCTGTCAAGTGTCAACCGAAATTCGACTGTAATGAAGTAAAGACTAGGTTCAAATTTCTGTGTAGGTGATGATTTTAATTGTTATGCAAACAAATTAAAAAGTTCGGACATTTTTTGAAGGGGATTTTGTTCGGCAATGTGTATCTTCAGTTATAATTGATCAAAGCCTTATTGTTTAATTTATTTTTATTGTTTAACCTTTTCAGCGCCAACGAAACATATATAGGTCACAAAGTACAGTGTCAAAGTGACCTTGACACAATGACATAAGATTCAAAGCAGAAGCCGTATTGTCTAGCGCTTCTGACACTTGCCTTCGCTTTCACGATTTCATTCTGTCATCATCTACTACCGTTTGAAAGAAATAGAAGACAAGCGTCAGAAACGTTAGACAATAAGCCTGTACGCTTAGTATAAGTTTTCCTTCACTTCAATACTTCTCGATCGCGTTTACGTAAAAAAATCAATTACTAGGGAAACATGGACAGCGCCTCCGCGGCCGCGCGTCCATGTTTCCATAGCATTGATATTTTTACGTAAACGCGATCGAGAAGTATTTTGGTGAAGCAAAACTTATACTAAGCATACTGCAGTACGCTTAGTATAAGTTTTACTTCACCAAAATACTTCTCGATCGCGTTTACGTAAAAATTTCAATTCTATGGAAACATGGACGCGTGTGCGCGGAGGCACTGTCCATGTTTCCCTAGTAATTGATTTTTTTACGAAAACGCGATCGAGAAGTATTTCGTGAAGTAAAAACTTATACTAAGCATACTGATAGCTTAGTATAAGTTTAACTTCACCTAAATACTTCTCGATCGCGTTTACGTAAAAAATTCAATTACTAGGGAAACATGGACAGCGCCTCCGCGCGCGCGCTTCCATGTTTCCATAGAATTGAAATTTTTACGTAAACGCGATCGAGAAGTATTTTGGTGAAGTAAAACTTATACTAAGCACTCTGTACGCTTAGTATACGTTTTACCTCACCAAAATACTTCTCGATCGCGTTTACGTAAAAAAATCAATTACTAGGGAAACATGGACAGCGTCTCCGCGCGCGCGCTTCCATGTTTCCATAGAATTGAAATTTTTACGTAAACGCGATCGAGAAGTATTTTGGTGAAGCAAAACTTATACTAAGCATATATGTTTACGTTTTGTCGTTGGCGGTGAAAGGGTTAATAATAGTTATTAACATAGTCGTAATCGTAAGCTTTACAGTTACTAATAAGACTTTATGGAGTTATGGAACATTTTAATAATTCATTGTGTTGTCGAATTAAAATAATATTATTAATATACGTATTTTAACTGAATGAGTAAAAAATCTTCTCAGATTCAGCGGTGTGTTTGAAGTTCCCAATCCACACTGGGCTCACGTGGGAACTATGGCCCAAGCCTTTTCATTCTGAGAGGAGGCCTGTGACCTGCAGTGGGACAATGATGCAATGAAGCATGGGATGAAGAGCTAAAAATTACAGTACCTACCTGAGTGACTGAGCTCTATTTGACGCCTTTCGAGTTAATCCTTTGCTCACTGGCTACCTAACCTACAAGAAAATCAAAAATAGAATAGACCATCCAAATGTGTGTTCTTTTTTTACAATTGCCATTCTTAGGTCGGAAGACGGCGTTTTTTAAAAAAACCGGCCAAGTGCGAGTCGGACTCGCGCACCGAGGGTTCCGTACAAATTTATATGTATCTATGAACATCCAGTCTTAGCAGACCCCTGCTCCTAAGCAATATGTGCGCAGTGTGAGATCATTTTTTTTATGATAGTGAAGCCAGACAAACGAACTAGTGGGTCACCTGATTGTAGATTGGTTACTGGTATAGACAGACAGACAAACTAGATCTCGTTCAAACCAATTTTCGGTGGAAGTTTACATGGTAATGTACATCATAATATATTTTTTAATTTTATCATTCTCTTATTTTAGAAGTTACAGGGGGGGGGACACACATTTTACCACTTTGGAAGTGTCTCTCGCGCAAACTATTCAGTTTAGAAAAAAATTATATTAGAAACCTTAATATCATATCATTTTATGGGTTTGATGAAAAAAAAATTTTGAGTTTCAGTTCTAAGTACGGGGAACCCCCAAAATTTATTGTTTTTTTTTCTATTTTTGTGTGAAAATCTTAATGCGGTTTACAGAATACATCTACTTACCAAGTTTCAACAGCAAAGCTCTTATAGTTTCGGAGAAAAGTGGCTGTGACATACGGACGGACAGACAGACAGACAGACAGACAGACATGACGAATCCATAAGGGTTCCGTTTTTTGCCATTTGGCTACGGAACCCTAAAAAAAAAACTCGGATAACTCGATAACCACTGAATAAAGACCTTGGTTGACTGAGTTAAAAACATAATAAGTAATAGGACGAATTACAAGTCACCCTGTATAACGATAAAATAATTATGTAGGTACAAATTGTATCTACGATATCTTCGATCAACAATACGACATCGACAAATGTAAGTAAGAAAGAAAAAAAATAAGTTATTTATATCAAATAGAAGCTCGAAGTAATCCGAATCGCAAAGCTAAAGCGATTCATGAAATAAGACAGTCCAAAAAATGTGGAACGCTTCACGATTTTGCGTGTCATCCTTGCGCAGGGGCCATGCTAATCTTCTCTGTATCGTTCCAATTTTAGTATATGTACTGCCGAAGCAAGTACAATTGTAATTGTCTTTGCATTGTATATATACTTACGCATTTCAAAACTTCGATAGCGCGATGCAGGTTTCCTACTAAAATTTGATAATGTATGAACGTTGACAAAAGCGCCATCTAGTGCCAATTATAACAATATATTTTAACAAGCTTTTGCCCGCGACTGTGTCCGCGTGGAATTAATAATTCGGGCAGCTATTTTTTTTATCCAATATGCTTTTCACCGACTGTCGACGGAGGGTTATGTTTTTGGAGCGTATTTATGTATGTATGTATCATTCTTTGGCACGCCCTGCAATCTACACGACTCAATGGATTTTGAAGTATGAGGTGTCTTATTTTTCTTTTCGATTTTTTGTTGTGAAGGTATAATCGATTGTACAGTCGACACCATAAATAAGTGATCACTTTTGTGCCTTGTCGCTTTCAGTGGTTACCTAATTTCATATGTTATTTTAAAACATGACTTTAAAGTGACGAGGTACAAAAGTGACCACTTTGACGTTGGCCCTAGTAAAGGGCTCTTGCTAACGCGTCAACTGTCATTACGTCACCAATAGGAAGCGAGCGAAGTATGCCAGCGTTCGACGTCGCGGGTCACAGGTTCCCGACAAAGGCCGGTCACCGTACTGGGTCACCAAACGCGAAAGTGTGCAATATTGCTGGGAAAAGATAATGTACTAAGCTTTACAATTCAAACTTTGTGTCATGTCGTCTCGCTTACGCTTATGGTGTTTAATAGACCAGTGAAAGGGATGGTATAACACAAACTAAAGATGTTACGGAGGTCTACACGATTTTGAAAAGTCGGAACTTCTGCAGACTTATTGTCTAACGCTTCTGATACCCTCGCAATCACTATTTCTTTCTGTCTACGGTATAAGATGATGACAGAAAGAGACGGTGAAAGCGAAGATAAGCGTCAGAAGCGTTTAGACAATACGGCCCCTGGCAGGGGCGTAGCTACCGCCGTATATGCCGTATCAATTATACGGGGCCCCGACGTGCGTAAGCAAAAATTAAGTAAGAAAAACTTCCCAAATTTTTTTTTATTTCAGAAATGACAAAAGTCAAAAATAGCAAAAGTGACAGACAGATAATTATGATGAAAATAAATATTTCTTTTAATTTTATGCAAAAATTTTTTTTCTTTTGTGAGAAATCTTTACCCTTCGTAAGGGCCCCCAATTTTTATACGGGGCCCCACCAAGACACGCTACGCCACTGGCCTCTGGTTGGTATTAGACCTCCAACTTCGATTGCGGTTCCGATCCTTTTACCTACCTAAATCGGAGTTTAGAAGTTAGGAGGTTAATCATGGGTCAATTAAAGATAAAAACTTATTCTTTTTGAAGTGAAACTTCTAATGCGACTTCCAACAAGGTCGCGTTAAACGTTTAACGCTACCATGGAGGGGTATAAAAGCATTAGTATAATATGTACTGCCGAAGCTAGTAATCTCGCATTATATATTATATACTAACGGATGTTAAAAACTTCGACAGTGCGATGCAGAACTCATACTGTCTGTGCAAATTTGTATGAGACTTGATAAAAGCGCCATCTAGTGAGTAATTTAAAGACATAGATGCATAAGTAAATTTAGTTCTTTAAGTTATTGCAATAAGGTTCATATTGATGTATAAGTGCCTTTTTCATTTCCACATTACGAAGTTTCACTTCTTCCGCGCGGAGGAGCTGCACGCACGATTTTTTTTTTAATTAGGTACTTAACTCGATTGTCATAGCAAAGACGAAGACGATTCAGTCATTATGACATTAGCGATTATGACAGTCTGTATAATATCAGCCAATATTCCCCAACATCATCTTAGTTAGAGCATTATCTGTATGGAAATGCTTATATAATGCTTAACGACCGCTTTAGCCTAGTTGGTAGTGACCCTGCCTACGAAGCAAGAGGTCCTGGGTTCAAATCCCGGTAAGGGCATTTATTTGTGTGATGAGCACGAATATTTGTTCCTGAGTTATGGATGTTTTCTATGTATTTAAGTATTTATTTATCTATATAAGTATGTTTATCGTCGTCTAGTACCCATAGTACAAGCTTTGCTTAGTTTGGGACTAGGTCGATTTGTGTAAGATTGTCCCCTAATATTTATTTATTTATATAACTTATAAGTAAGTAGGTATGTGTTTGCGTTGCCTTCGTTGTGAATGTGACTGTACTTCGCCACAATGTCATCAATATTTACACAGATGTATCTAAATAACTAGTGCGTGTTTACGAGAAGCAGGGCATCATTGTCGTATTTTTGACACACGTAATCCCTTCAGTGGCGAGGGGTATTAACAACCCGATTCCCCCCGGATCGACTAAACTTTTGATACCAAACGCTTCTTTTCCATTACTGCACTTTCAGGAAGAGGATAGATGAGTTTTATGTTTTTATTGTTCCGGCAATTCCGGCATTACTTCTAAAAATTTTCACGCCTCGCCACTGTCGCTTATGGACGATTTTAAAGATCAAAAACGAAAACCTACCTGCAGTAGGTGACTATGACCACATAAAATAAATAAATAAAATAAATAAATATCACGGGACAATTCACACCAATTGACCTAGTCCCAAAGTAAGCTAAGCAAAGCTTGTGTTATGGGTATTAGGCAACGGATAAACATACTTATACATATAGATAGATACATACTTAAATACATATTAAACACCCAAGACCCCAGAACAAACATTCGTATTTTTCATACGAATATCTGCCCCGACACGGAAATCGAACCAGGGACCTCAAGCTTCATAGTCAGGTTCTCTAACCACTAGGCCATCAGGGCCCAATTGCATAACAAAGTACAACTTATATTACAAGCGGAACTCCCTTTCTAGTTAATATAACTGAAGCGAGTGTTCCGCTTGTAATATTAGTTGTACTTTGTTATGCAATTGGGCCCTGGTCGTAACTTCTATTTTATCATTCATATCATTTTATTTTATTTTTTCATGAGCACGAATATGTTCCTGAGTTATGGATGTTTTCTATGTATTTAAGTATTTATTTATCTATATAATTATGTTTATCGTCGTCTAGTACCCATAGTACAAGCTTTGCTTAGTTTGGGACTAGGTCGATTTGTGTAAGATTGTCCCCGAATATTTATTTATTATTTATCATAACCCCTTAGTTTCCCGTACACGACCTATAGGTATAAAATAAAACATACGAAATAAATATAAACCTGCACACACAGCAAATTCAATTCATCATCATTTCTGAACAAAGAAGTCCACTTCTGAACATAGGCCTCTCCTGAGGCGCGCCAAACAGATCGGTCCATCCACATCCAACGCATTCCCGCAACCTTAACCAGTACGTCTACCATGAGTTACACTAGTTTACAGTGACCGTACTCGCTAGCGACGGCGTAAATGATTTGTATGGAGAATTGTGTACAGCGCCTCTAGCGGTCACTTACGGAAGTACAATTTACGCCGTCGCTAGCGAGTACGGTCACTGTAAACTAGTGTAACTCATGGTAGAGGTATACGTCGTCGCTCGTGGGAGGCCTAGCGACACTGCGACGGCTTATAAATGATGAAATCCGCGCAAGAACTAAAATCACTGACATAGCTCGAAGAATCATCGGACTCAAGTTCGCAGGTTCTCGAGTGACGTTCACGGACCAGATGAAAAATTCAATTGGCTAAGTAAAGTTTTTTGAAGAGGTGCTAATTATATTTTTTTTCGACAGTCGGCGTTCTGGAGATCGAGAAACTGCAGCTGTTTTATTTTTATCCCCTATTGTTTACTGGAAATATTTTTTTAAGTGTTCGAGATGACATTTGTGAGATTTTATGGCTGACAAGCTGTTCGTGCTCAGAACTTAGTAGAAACAGAAAAAAAACCGAAGTGAACTGTCACTTCTGTCAATGTCAAATCGTTTGCGTTTCGTTTGCTTTGCGTTTTGGAGTGCTCAGTGTGATTTTTTGACTATTTTTATCGACCTCCGCATACAATGCGGACTTTCAATTTTACCGCATTTCTCCACGACCTATGCACGATAATTGGATCACGATTGAATACTTTCGATCACTATTTTGGAACTGATTCTTGGACAACGCAAAGCAAACGAAACGCAAACGGTTAGATTTCATTTGACATTGACAGAAGCGACAGTTGACTTCGTTTTTTTTTCTACTTCTGCTTAGTACTGAGCACGAACCGCTTGTCAGCCGTAAAATCTCACAAATGTCATCTCGAACACAAAAAAATATTTCCAATAAATAAAAGAAGTTAAAAATAAAACAGCTGCAGTTTCTTGGTGTTGAAGTCAACCACTGTCGAAAAAAATACAATTAGCAATTGTGTGTATGAAATTTCAAATCCGCACTCAACTGGGCCAACTGCCAACTGGGAACTGCGGCCCAAGCCCTCTCATTCTTTGAGGAGGTCTGTGCTCTGCAGTGGGACGTAAATAGACCGAGATGATTTAATAGGGCTGAGGCTCAAAAACTCACTTTCCCGAAATGTGTACTTTTTCTAAAGGTACACTTGTTTAGAAGGATCACTTTCTCGGAAGGCGCACTGTCTCAAAAAGTGCACTTCCCAAATGGTACACTTTCTCAGATAGAGCACATTCTCAGAAGGTGCACTTTCTCATATGGAGCACTTTCTCAAATAGAGCACTTTATTAGATGGTCCGCTTTTCCAAATGAGCCGTTTCAAATCGCTTGAATGTAGAGTGACCAGTAATCTAAGATTAAAATAGTTTGTTTATAAAAGTACTTGAAAGATTTGGAAAAGTACGTACTGTAATACCTTTAGGTATATAGAATAAAAATGCTAAGCACGAAGGATTTATATAGGTAAATAGGTATAAAAAAATGTTAACATCGTCATCATAGCTTAGGATCTTCATCTAAGGAAAACTTTGTGGTGAAGTTGTCATTTTTGACTAGTGTACCTTTTGGGTAAGTGTGCGTTTTGAGAAAATGTACTTTTTGGAAAAATGCACTAACGGGGAAAGTGCCCTTAATAGGCAAGTGTACATTTTGGGAGTGTACATTTTGCGGAAAGTGCACTTTTAGAGAAAGTGCACATTTCGGGAAAGTGAGTTTTTTGAGCTTAAGCCTTTAATAGTAAAACACAAGTACTTACTTACCATTTTTGCATTGCAACGTTATCATTTGCCCTACAATCAAACATTGTTATAGCTCAACACGACACATTATCTTAAACAAAAGCGAATGCAAGGCATTATCTCTAAATATCAGTATGATAATGATAAATGTTTTGAGTTATCGGATGACAGCCGCCAGCCGTCAACGGGGCTGATAACGAATGGGATTACAGAGAATTTGGGGTCCTTTCACTCAAGCCCTCCACAAACCAAAGCGCGCGACGGCGACGGAGCATGCCTAGCGCGCTCTATAACACTGAATCATATATACGGTGACACACCGGCAGCGCGGCACAGCGTATATGATTCAGTGTTATAGAGCGTGATGGGCACGCTTCGTCGGCGCCCCGCGCTTTGGTTTGTGGAGGCCTTTAAGGTAGCATTCCGATTTGGCGAAAGCGACCGGCGAGTGCTTATACTTAGTTCTAAAATAGATTGTCGAAGCACGACGAAATAATTGATAGAATCGACGCGCGAATATTAACAACATTATGGATGGAAAGAGCCCAATGTTCCTGTTAAAAAAACCGGCCAAGTGCGGAGATTTCCTGTATGTAAATAATTCGTTAGTAATAGGTTAGTCCCAATTTTTTTCTGATGGGACAACAAATTTACGATTTTCGGATTATTTGCTTTACTTGTGCTGTGAAGCCAAGATTAGTTAGACCTGCAAGAAAAATCATGCAAGTTGCATTACATTGCGATGTCTTAAAGCGAACGAGTTTCCAGTGGTCAATGGATCGCCGCAATGTAATGAACTTGCACGATTTTTCTAGCAGATCTAGTTTGAATCTATGATAGGTACCGTAGGTAGGTAGGGTAGTAGGGTAGGTACCGTATAAGTTTTGATTCCCAAAAGAGTGTTGAAATATACGTTTGTTGCGGTGTAAACGACCGTATCTTTTTTTTACGTTGACTTAGAAGTTAACTTGAGTATATGGTTTTAATTTCAACTCTATACCTCCACGCGTTCCTGAGAAAAAGGGTCTTGACGGACAGACGGACGGACAGCAAAGTGATCATAATAAGGGTTCCCTTTTTTTTTCTTTTGTTGTACGGAACCCGAAAAATAAAGAGTTTTGCAGATTTGTTTATTTGTGCAGAGAGTGAGATAGACAGCACTTACTTATAGGTAGTATTGTGGTAATATGCAATCAACAAAAACCCAAAAAGCCAGGGTGGCGCAAGCGACACAAAAGAGACGTGGGACGGGGGCGCGTCTCCGCCCCGTCTCTTCTGTCTGCTTTGGATCGCGACGCTTCCATACACTTTGTATAAAAAGTGACAAGGGGCGCCGCCACTGCAACTCGCCCCCTTCCAACGTCTCTTCTGTGCAGCTTGCGCCTATTAGTGGTTTGCAAAGCCGCGGTAACATAATGTTTTGATAAATAGCCAATCTATGACTATTTGGTAGTTTTTCGGAATTTATGTGCAAAATTACACTTATTTACCGTAAACTTTTCTGTGCTTACTTACTCGAAGTTAACTAAGTGAACGATCACATGGCGTGAGAAAGTGGTTCCTTATTTTCCTGTCGAGTTTCTAGCATTTTTTCGTAGAACGGCAAAACGACATATCTCCTGGTAACAGTATCCCGTGTATGTGATCACAGATCAGAGACCTATTCTGAAACTGGCAGAGCCATTTTAAAAAAATTGTACACAATTATAGGATTTAATTAAAATAAAATTTAATTGATTCCTTTGTGTAACAAAAGTTACCCATATAGTTTGTATGACTAACTTTCGTTACACAAAGGACGGGATCGTGGTTTTGTTTTCATTAAGCCCTTAATTGTGTAAGTAGGTAGGTACATTTTTGACAAAACGACCCATAAGATATAATTTTTTCCTACTCCTGTACTTTTATCTGTTTTTTACATGGTCGCGAACAAATATATAACAACATAGATAATATGACTTCAGAAAGTCTATACTTAATCTATTCGCCATAACAGCACATGTGTCGTAATGTCGTTATTACGATACACCTAGCTGCCACTTAATATTAAATGTAGGGTACACTCAACACTAAAGCCCACTTTAGACCTGCTGAGATGAGTTGAGTAGGGTACAGTCGGGTACAGTAGGGTAAAATAGGGTACAATAGGGTACAGTCGGGTACAGTAGGGTAAAATAGGGTACAGTAGGGTACAGTCGGGTACAGTCGGGTACAGTTGGGTACAGTAGGGTACAGTCGGGTACAGTAGGGTAAAATAGGGTACAGTAGGGTACATTCGGGTACAGTAGGGTAAAATAGGGTACAGTTGGGTACAGTCGGGTACAGTAGGGTAAAATAGGGTACAGTAGGGTACAGTCGGGTACAGTCGGGTACAGTAGGGTAAAATAGGGTACAGTAGGGTACAGTCGGGTACAGTAGGGTACAGTCAGGTACAGTCGGGTACAGTAGGGTACAGTCGGGTACTGTAGGGTAAAATAGGGTACAGTAGGGTACAGTCGGGTACAGTAGGGTAAAATAGGGTACAGTTGGGTACAGTTGGGTACAGTAGGGTAAAATAGGGTACAGTAGGGTACAGTCGGGTACAGTAGGGTAAAATAGGGTACAGTCGGGTACAGTCGGGTACAGTAGGGTAAAATAGGGTACATTAGGGTATAGTCGGGTACAGTAAGGTACAGTCGGGTACAGTCGGGTACAGTAGGGTAAAATAGGGTACAGTAGGGAACAGTCAGGTACAGTAGGGTAGAATAGGGTACAGTAGGATACAGTCGGGTACAGTAGGGTACAGTTGGGTACAGTAGGGTAAAATAGGGTACAGTAGGGTAAAATAGGATACAGTCGGGTACAGTAGGGTAAAATGGGGTACAGTCGGGTACAGTAGGGTACAAACGGGTGAAATAGGGTACAGTCGGGTACAGTAGGGTGAAATAGGGTACAGTAGGGTATAGTCGGGTAAAATAGAGTACAGCAGGGTACAGTTGGGTACAGTAGGGTAAAATAGGGTATTTGACCCTACTGTACCCGACTGTACCCAACTGTACCCTATTTTACCCTACTGTACCCTACTGTGCCCTATTTTTCCCTACTAGACCCGACTGTACCCTACTGTACCCTATTTTACCCTACTGTACCCGACTGTACCCAACTGTACCCTATTTTACCCTACTGTACCCGACTGTACCCTATTTTACCCTACTGTACCCGACTGTACCCTATTTTACCCTACTGTACCCGACTGTACCCTACTGTACCCTATTTTACCCTACTGTACCCTATTTTACCCTACTGTACCTGACTGTACCCTATTTTACCCTACTGTACCCGACTGTACCCTGCTGTACCCTATTTTACCCTACTGTACCCGACTGTACCCAACTGTACCCTATTTTACCCTACTGTACCTGATTGTACCCTACTGTACCCTATTTTACCCTACTGTACCCTATTTTACCCTACAGTACCTGACTGTACCCTACTGTACCCGACTGTACCCGACTGTACCCTACTGTACCCTATTTTACCCTACTGTACTCGACTGTACTCTACTGTACCCTATTTATACCCTACTGTACCCGACTGTACCCTAGTGTACCCTATTTTACCCTACTGTATCCTACTGTACCCTACTGTACCCGACTGTACCCTATTTTACCCTACTGTACCCGACTGTACCCTACTGTACCCTATTTTACCCTACTGTACCCGACTGTACCCAACTGTACCCGATTGTACCCTACTGTACCCTATTTTACCCTACTGTACCCGACTGTACCCTACTGTACCCTATTTTACCCTACTGTACCCGACTGTACCCTACTGTACCCTATTTTACCCTACTGTACCCGACTGTACCCGACTATACCCTACTGTACCCTATTTTACCCTACTGTACCCGACTGTACCCAACTGTACCCTATTTTACCCTACTGTACCCGACTGTACCCTACTGTACCCTATTTTACCCTACTGTACCCGACTGTACTCTACTGTACCCTATTTTACCCTACTGTACCCGACTGTACCCTACATTTGGGTACAGTACAGTACAGTAGAGTCGAGTCGTAGAAAAAATATTGTATGCAACGGTGTATAATTTGGTCTTAACGGCTCGTGCCGTCTTCCATTGCGATACTCGCATTCGCTCGTATCGCAACTCACGTCACTCGCCTTTTAAGACCTCACTTATACAACCGTTGCATAAAATACTATTACAACACATTATTTAACTTGCAGTAATATTGTTCGTTTGTTCTGGTCAATTGCTGTTGTATTTTACCCTCTCCTTGTGATCAGATTGACTTCTAATCTTTAAATTAATTCTTTACTTTAATGTGGATGACTACGCATGCATTTACAGTCAATAAAAAATATTAAAAGAAATAGCTATTATAACACAGGACGTTAGTTCCAGCTTCTGGGCACGCGTAAAGTCCAAGCAAAAGACACTCGTTTTCTTTTGTCCGTCAATTAAAAAACAAATGATTATCACCACTCGTGGTATGGTGTGTGGTCGCAGAATTACAATTTGTTCTAGTTCGTGGACATTATCCTTAGATTTTCGTTACACACAGGATACGGCGGTCGAAACGCACCTAGGCGCACGTTCCTAGGCGCGAGCCACACAGAGAAGAGACGTGGGACGCCGCGCGTCGCAGTCCGCATCGTTGTTCGCAGGCAGCATCTCCGCCCCGTCTCTTCTGTCTGCTTCGGATCGCGACGCTTCTATACATTTAATAAGAAAACGGATTCACGGGGCCCTACGACTGCAACGCGCCCCCGTCCCACGTCTCTTCTGTGTGGCTTGCGCCCAAAACACAAAACGACCTAACCTCAAAATTCCCTTCATAAACGGTTTTGTTCCACAATTTAATCAGTCGCATGAAGAAATTGCAAGCCCTAATCCTAATTGGGTACGTATCAAAATATATAAAGTTTAAAAGTAATAAAAGAAAGAAAGAAAAAACATTTAACATTTAACGACCGCTTTAGCCTAGTTGGTAGTGACCCTGCCTACGAAGCAAGAGGTCCTGGGTTCAAATCCCGGTAAGGGCATTTATTTGTGTGATGAGCACGAATATTTGTTCCTGAGTTATGGATGTTTTCTATGTATTTAAGTATTTATTTATCTATATAAGTATGTTTATCGTCGACTAGTACCCATAGTACAAGCTTTGCTTAGTTTGGGACTATGTCGATTTGTGTAAGATTGTCAAATTTGAAAGATATAACATTATCACGAAATGGTCTTAACTCAGCATGATGTCGGCGGGTAATAATGGACGAAATACATAATGGTCATTTGATATTTAAAGAAATTTTCTTGGAAATTCTCAACTCTACAGGATTTTCATAAAATAAACCTAACCTAACCCAAACCAATCTGTAGATTACACGATTAAAAAACTTCGTTTAATCAATAGCTTCATGTAAAATTTTAGTATGTATTATGACCATTATGTATTTCGTCCATTATTCGTTTTAAACTTTATATATTTTGATACGTTCCCATCCTAATCACCATTTTTTGTTGTGGCAAAAAACTTGCACTTAAATCCCTGATAGGGCGATGAATTATGTTTACGAAGCGATACGATATTAAGAGAAGTTGATAACAGAATACGTCTGCGTTACTTTCATACGAATGTTGCACGACAAGGTCTGCTATAAGATATGCCCGTGCCTTTTTCTTTATACCTTAATTATATAACCAAGAAAATTATCAAAGGATGTTAGCTTTGATCAATTATAACTGTAGATCCACAGTCGCGCGCCCGAAAATGTCCGAGCCAAATGAGCGCCACTTTGATAAACGTGGCCTTCTTTTTTCTCAGTACGTTGCGTGAAATTGTCAAGTTTAGCTGTCAAGTGTCAACCGAAATTCGACTGTAATAAAGTAAAGACTAGGTTCAAATTTCTGTGTAGGTGATGATTTTAATTGTTATGCAAACAAATAAAAAAGTTCGGACATTTTTTGAAGGGGATTTTGTTCGGCAATGTGTATCTTCAGTTATAATTGATCAAAGGATGTTAGGTACATTTTCTGTATAGTATTACCGCAGCCGCCAAGGTGGGCTAGTGGTTTGTCCTATGGCCTCTCAAGCGGAGGGTCGTGGGTTCAAATCCCCGCTCGCACCTCTGAGTTTATCGGAATTTATGTGCGAATTTACATTTGAAATAAACCTGCATACACTTGCGAAGAAATACAATGGCGTGTTTGAAGTTGCCAATCCGCACGGGGCCCGCGTGGGAACTACGGCCCAACCCATCTCACTGTGAAAGGAGGCCTTTGCCCTACAGTGGGACGTAGTGGGATGGTGATTGCAGCAGATTTTTTTTTATGGCTCTGTTTTTAAGTGAGGAGTTAAGCCATTGTCAAGTAGAAGACAGCTTTATAACATGTCGACCGTTGTGCGGTAAAATAATTCTGTACGCCTCCCGTGTCGGGTTATTAGCCAATGAATATCTTTATTTGACTGGGAAATCGGGAAGGGGCTGAAAAGTTCTCGAATGGAGACCACGGACTGGCAAGCGCAGCGTGGGACGTCCACCAACACGAAATATGTATGACCCTAAGGTCTATTCTTGAATATCCCTCGAATCAAGTTTCGGTTGATGATGGGCACAGAGGGGCTGAGAATAGTAGATTGTTCAACAAGGGAGGAAAGTAAGCAATATCACACGAGGTTACTTGGCACCCGAGCACAGCGAGGGTGCCAATATTCCGAGGGTGATATTGGTGTTTTTCCCGAGTTAAACACTCTGCTTTTCATTTCGACTACAAGGAAAGTAAGAAAATATAAGTATAAATAAATAAAAATGTCTAAACTGGTCAATATGATCGTTGTAAAATATTTCAATGGAGTTTATTGTTAAAGAATAATTAATTTAACAAAATTTAGAATGTTCAATATATCAATGAAAACAGTAGATAAAGTAGGTATTTTAGTAAATTTATTTATAAAATACGTAAGTAACCAATTTGAACCAAGGAGTTAAGCTGTATAGAGATAGGCTGTGTGGACAATAACATTTTCGTTTACCGTGTTTTTTTCTTAACATTTTCTAACTTTTCTGGTTTAAGTCACTAAATAAGAAACTAATGTAAATTAATAATTTAATTTAATAATATTTCACTGGCATTATAAAATTTGTAATATGACTAATTAAGAAAAAAAAACTCAATACTTAATTATTCCATGTACATGCCGTAATGCTTGGCTGAATGCGTATGTGTTCCATTGACAGCCAATGCCTTTATTTTTTTTAATTCATATCTACCCTAGGGAAGAAAATAATAGTTATCCTCCCGTATGTCAGATATGATTTGCCTCACTTTCCGAGTGTGAGAGATGAAAAGTAGTTTTACCTTTCCTTCTGCACTATAGTCGGGCCGGGAGAGATGCGGGCAGGCACACGAGGCACGCTCACCGCCCGCACCTCTCTCAGCCCCTTTGTCGTCATACCCTCCAGCCCCTGTACTGCGCGGGTGAGGACTCATTTAAATGGTTTAGCTATAGTCTTAGTCTAACATACTACTTACCTATTGTACCAGCTGCGCTTACGGCTCTTTAACTACCGTGTTGGCGCTCCGCCAGCATATAAACACTACTTTTTGTACGGATAGTAAATAACGGTTAACACTTTTGCAGACTTAGATATGGAAGATTTGTAAACAACATGTCATGAGAAGATTAATGGGGGGATTGACGACGTGAAATATTGCGGTTTTGTGAACAGTTTTTTAGGATTCCGTAATTGGTCCATTTGAGATTATCGTGAGCTTTATATGGTGTAGGGCAACAGTGAGGAAATTCCACACGGCGAAGAAATTCAGTGGTGTGTTAAGTTCCCAATCCGCACTGGCCCCGCGTGGGAACTATGATCCAACCCCTTTCATTCTGAGAGGAGGCTTTTGCCCTGCAGTGGGACGTATATACATACTTCGTTTTTTTAGCTTTAGAAATAAGGTAAAACAATCTTGAGTCTTTTTAACGAAAAAAGCTTTTAAAAAATCAGTAACTATTCCTTATGAAACCAAAAGAATGTATACGAACATTACTACTTTTTAATTGTTACATATTAGCTTTGATTAATTTTTCAAAAATTGTTTTCGATAAAAAGACACTTCAAAATCACTTATGAAAATGAAAAAAATGAAAAAATGTTTATTTCGTTTTGAACCTTACATATTAACATCAAGGTTGGGACCTCCTTTTAAATATAAAGAAATCTGTGCCAGGAGGTCCCGCTCCTCTATAACTAGGTACAAATTATTATATAAAAAAAAATAATAATAATAATAACCCTCCTTGGACAGCCGGGTGATAGAAAAGAAATAAAAACAAAAATAGACAGGTACATGGAAGATTTTGTTACTTATATCTATTGAACCATTAAACATAAACATAGTGTGTGTGTGTGTGTGTATGCGTGTGCATAGCATATGTCAGGAGTGGAGTGGTGCTTATGTTCTTTCTAATGCTAAAAAAACGAAGAACAGGCTGGGATGATGATGATGATGATTAGGGTCATTCTCATTGTTTTGTTTCTCCTGTGGACATGGCAAAAGCTAAGGGTCTTTAGCCAATATAATTTTAGTCCCGTCTATATCGGCGTGTGCGCCGCCTAGACAACTTTCGGCCAAATTAAATAAATCTTAAGTTTATTGACCCGGAGCCGCTAATTTCATGTCCACAGGAGAGACAACTTTTGTTTCTTACGCCGTGTATGACCCAACTACGTTTTTGGTTTGAAATAACCCAAGGTTCTAAATATGTCGGATAATTTCTTACTAAATAAATACAAACTGAAACATAGATGCGCAGAAAAAACCCCAGAAAAAAGACCAATGCTGGGAATCGAGCCAAGGTCCTTGGCATTTCGTGACACGTGCTAAACCCCTACACCACCACTGGTCAGGAGTTTAGACACCATTCCAGCCTGCTATCATCACTTTTGCAGTGATACAGCGCCATCTATGTTCAGTTCTCATCGAGAAACATCAACACTCCTTCGGAACTAACCGCTCACCCGGACTAAGAGATGTCGCCACTAAGCCCACGTTGTTTATTTTATGTGTTCTAAAAAAATCTATTGCAAAGAGAAAGTCTACTAATAATAATTAATAAAATATGTACGAGTTCGCACGCACAACTTCTCGTTCACAATCAATAAGCGGCCGACGACCTGCGATCCATGATTTACACGGTAGATCGAAAAGGTCCCATGTTACGATGGAAAAGAGGGGTCAGTTACCAGTAAATATATACTTAGTCTAAGATCCACCAGAAGCGTCCATCACCAGTTGTTTAATGGATGAAACTAATTTTATTATAAACTTTAAGGGCCTACCGTGTTTTAGGCGCATTTATTGCATACATTTAATCTCGTGCTGTATCATTACAAGTAAAGCTTTAGTCTTGAAATTCATGTGTAAGATATTTGAGGATTCACTCTAATGACAAGTGTTTATCGAAACACGATTACTTATAAGTAGTTCGCTCGTTAGAAAAAAAATCCAAAGTCGTCTCTAAAAAATAAAATAAATTCGTAATACGACGCTAATATCTACTGCACGGCAGGTCATGACTTTTTGAATGTTAATAAACAAGTATTAAAGGGGGATGAAAATTCATTGATTTTGCTGTAGGATGCACCGTTTTCAAGATATTTGACAAAACACTGGTTCTCGTTCGATCGCAACGTCGGGCGCGGTCAGTACTTGGATGGGTGACCGCCTGGTTTAATTTTTTTGTTTTTTTTTAATGTTTTGTTTGTCGTTATCACGTTAAACTATCGTCCGTAAACCGACTTTACAGACAACCGGTTTTTTTACTAAATATAGAGATGGACGAAGCGTTGTTAAGTTTGCAACCACGAAGCGTTGTTATGAGAATGGAGAACTATGGTTTGAAAATTGCTTCACGTCGCAATAATTCTATAAAGAACTATTATAGATCAGACCGAAGCGGAGAGTTACGACGTTTTGCGTCCGGCTGCGCGGGAGTGGTGATCCGTGCATGGGGCGACGCGGTTCGGTGGTGACGGTGATGAAATAGTTCCTGTGAATGGAAAAAAATAGGAACTGTTTATTCATATACTTAACTTTAATAGTACTGTGTGGAGGTGAAGAAAAAGATGCCTTAGTAGTTCAAGTGTTTACAAACTTGGGGCCCGGGAACGGAATAACAATTTGAAATTAAAATACACTGTACCTATAGATAATTAAATGGTGACCGGAAAAACTTTTGTAAAAAGAACTGAGAATTTTAAATTTCGCAAAGTCTCAATTTTCGTGTTTTTGTGGGTAGATGTAGTACATTATTGCTTAGCATTCAGCTAGCAATAGCCTTACAAAAAATGTATGGAAGAATCGTGTTTTGACAACTCATAAAAGTACGTAACTATCTCTATTTATGACCCCCCTAAGACGCAAGCCACACAGAAGAGGCGTGAGACGGGGGCGCGTCGCAATCCGCGTCGTTTGTCCGCAGACCGCGTCTCCGCCCCGTCTCTTCTGTCTGCTTTGGATCGCGACGCTTCTATACATTTAGCATAAAAATTGGTTCAAGGGGCGTCGCGTATGCGTCGCACCCCTCTCCCACGTCTCTTCTATCAGGCTTGCACCTAAGGGGTTACGTCTAGAAATACCTCTAGTTGGTGTAATTACAGCATTCCATTCACCTGTTCTGCATTTCAAATAGTTCCACGGATAAAATGTTTACGCGCTTAACCTGGTGTTTATCCTGACGGAACGCTAAAAAACCGGCCAGGTGCAAATTGGACTCGCGCACCGAGGGTTCCGTACGAACCTGTAGGTCAAATTATGACTGTAATAAATACCCAGTGTTAGCAGAGCCCTGCGTCTAAGCAAAATGTAAGCAATGTAAGGTTAAAAGCTCCAAACGCACGGAGGCGTGGCGCACAGGCGTGGCGGTGACGGTTGTAAAATTCTAACTTGTATGAACGGTTATGCGGTACTACCGCGAACTCGTTCATACAAGTTAGAATATTACAACCGGCTCCACCATCACCGCCACGCCTCCGCTGACTATGCGATTGGCGCTGGAGTTTTCCCATTGTCCTTTCATCCGAATTCATCGAGCCGTTTTAGCCTGAAAGAGTAAATAACACTCGCAAACTTCCCCAATTTTTCATTATATTGCTTGTCTTCACAAATAGACAAAATGTACATAAATCATGCGTATGTTTTATGCAGTTTAAAACTACATCTAAAGATAGCGCATCAAAAATAGACCACTAAAGTGAAACTTGTTTAATGACCTACAGATTGTCGTTTCCATCTATACTTTTTTAATCTACGATAGAAACAATTTCGAAATGATCCCAAGATGCGGCCGTAGTAAGAAATAGACGGCATAGTGCTGGCGAGGCGCCAGAAGTCGGTTATTTATTATCATTATTCAATCTTTTAGAGCATTTCGTAAGTATATGCAGGTAAATAAACGGCACGCATACTCAGCTTAACAAACAAAAGTCTCTCCTGTCAATGGCGAAGGGTACTAACAACCCGATTTGCCCCGGGTTGACTACTGTCGAAGTAACCAAACGTTTCTCTTCCATTACTGCACAATTTATGGATGTTACGGAAATGGTTATATCGGAACCGAATTCGGAATCAGAGTTTATAATTTGGTTTACTGGAACTGGAACCGAAATCGGAACCGGAATCGGAGGCGGAGGCAGAAGAGAAATGGGTTAAGAGGCATACCTGCTGAGCTGGCAACGTTGCATTTTTGTTAGTTTTTCTCGATTATTCCGTAAAAATTGAATAAAAATTAAAAATGTTTTGTATACAAATTGTTCTAATATATAAGTTAATGTGTCTACTGCAATAATAATTCGTGATAAGACTTTTATTTTCTTTAAAAACCGTTAGGTAATAATTTGGTTTTTAATTTTCATTCAATTTTTATGGAATAATCGAGAAAAACTAACAAAAATGCAACGTTGCCAGCTCAGCAGGTATAAACCCTCTTAAGAAAATAAGTACTACAGTAGTATCAGTTATGTTTTTATATTTATTAAATTAAAAAATAATACAGGTAGATTTTATACTTGGATGTTGAAATAAAAAACATTAAGTAGTCCTAGTGAAATTAAGTCATAATAAGTATAAACCTGTCTGTTTGTGCTGATTGCGGGCCGCTGCGCACTGTGCCGCAAGCATTGACCTCTGATATAACTTCCGAAAAAAAATTATCAGAAACGAAATCGGAATCGAAAGTGAAAAAGTTCCGAGCTTTCTGAACTGGAATCGGACTTCCGTAACATCCCTACTGCACATGAATTCCGAAAACTTGTACAACCATGCACAATCACAGCTTCAGTTTTGTCGCATATGGTCCCGTTCACAAATCGTCCCGTTCGGCAATTCGTCACGTTGGCAATCGTCCCGCAAACACAGCTTCCAGGCACTGACCGTCAGTCTAAGACCGCGGTTGTTTGTAGGACTCTGGAAAGCCTAAATCGGCCTTTGCTCTACATCGCCTTTCTAATGGTCCAAAAGAATAATGAAGTCAAACTAATAGATTGTGTTCCCGGTAAAAGTTAATGTAAATATAATGCATTGCGTGCGCGACGTCGTGTGAAGCAGCTCTGACCTTTAGCTTTTACTTTTCACTGCTAAGGCCAAATAATGAACATTTTCGATTAGAAAGCTGGTTTTACGTGACCTTGAATCTATAGGCTTATCAGGGCACTGCCTCTGAGTGCCTCAAAGCATTAAGTACAGTTAACGAAACCTGAACATGAAGGGTTCCGTACCTCCGTAAAAATAGTCCAGTAAAAAAGTATAAAGATCTAGTTAAAAACGCTGAAAAAACACGTTTCCTGTATTACCCCTTCATTTTTAGGGTTCCGTAGCCAAATGGCAAAAAACGGAACCCTTATAGATTCGTCATGTCTGTCTGTCTGACCGTCTGTCCGACCGTATGTCACAGCCACTTTTTCCGAAACTATAAGAGCTATGCTGTTGAAACTTGGTAAGTAGATGTATTCTGTGGACCGCATTAAGATTTTCACACAAAAATAGAAAAAAAATAAAAACCCGGCCAAGAGCGTGTCAGACACGCCCAAGATAGGGTTCCGTAGCAGGTACGAAAAATCTTTGCATACTTTATTAATGTGGTTGTTTTGGTCCCAACTCCCAGCGCGCGCAGAATTTCAACGTCAGCGGTACAGCGCCATCTATCGGCGAATTGGGTAACTACCTAATATAATCTGCAGTCTACTAGCTTCGTATTGTATGTTGATGGTTTTTCAGATGTAATTCTTTGTTATATGAACTGATTTCAATTTTATTTTTTTTACTTGAAAGAAGATACTATTAGCGTGATCTTATAGGCACTTACAGAAAAAAAAATGCTTGCAATGGCGGTTAAAGTACAATCTTAATTTAGAAATATTTTTTTACAAAAACTTAAAAACTGGTCAACTGATTAAGTTGAAAATAATTTTCCTAGAAAGTTTTTATTGAGTTTAACTTACGTGATTTTTTTCATATTTTTTAGACTTGCTGTTCAAAAGTTAGAGGGGGGACACATTATTTTGAACTTTCGGAGTGAATATCTCCGAAAATATTCACTTTATCAAAAAAGGGTTTTAGTAAACCCCCACTTTACGTCTATGGGAGGTACAAAATTTTTTTTACGTTTTTTTATATAATCACTTTGTCGGCGTTACTGATATATATATTCATGCCAAATTACAGCTTTCTACTACTAACAGTCTCTGAGCTTAGCCGCGGACGGACAGACAGACAGACAGACGGACAGACATGGCGAAACTATAAGGGTTTCTAGTTGACTACGGAACGCTAAAAATAAATTTTGGGGGTTCCCCATACTTAGAACTGAAACTCGAAATTTTTTATTTCATCAAACTCATACTTGTGGGGTATAGGATATAGTTTGCGCGAGAGACACTTCCAAAGTGGTAAAATGTGTGTCCCCCCCCTCCTGTAACTTCTAAAATAAGAGAATGATAAAACTAAAAAAAAAACATATGATGTTACAATTACCATGTAAACTTCCACAGAAAATTGGTTTGAACGAGATCTATTTTGTCTATAGACATAACAATAACCAATCTACAATGATCCCACACTGCGCACATTTTGCTTAGGAGCAGGGGTCTGCTAAGACTGGATATTCATAAATACATATAAATTTGTACGGAACCCTCGGTGCGCGAGTCCGACTCGCACTTAGCCGGTTTTTATTTTTTAGTTCCGGCTGCAAATATTGCATATTGCCGCTTTTCGCAGGGGACAGTGAAAGAAAACATCGTGAAGAGATCAGCACATACCGGCGAAGTAATTCCATTGTGTGTGAAGTTCCCAAACTGGACCGCGGCCGCGTGGGAAAACGGCCCTATCGTTCTCATTCTGAGAGGCCTATGCGTTGCAATGGGCCATATAATATTAGGCAGGCTCAGATGATGAAATTATCCTTTATGGGAGTTAAAAGGGGGTGGAAATTTGTATGGGGAATCAATAACCACTGTTAGTTTGAGTTGTGTGGAAGGATATATATAATAGTAGATTGATAAACAAGGGTTGTAAGTGATCAATTCCACCCAAGATATTCGCGGGTGTAATTGATCATTTACACTCGAGTTGGACACTCTACTCTTCATCACAAATGAGAGGAACTAAAGAAAAACCGTTATGTTAAAAATATATACGCCATTTGTAAGAGAGAGCGTCGCGCCGCCTGCCGCGGCCGGCACCGGCGTCACGTCGCCGCGGCCGCCTGCACACACCGTGAGCTCGGTGCGGTGCGCAAGGCGGTGAGGCGTAGGGATGGACATTTAAAATATAAATCGATGTTTTTTCCGATGTAATGCATCGTTCGGTTGCATCGATGTTAATACGATGTATTGAGAAATACATCGATGTTTCCAAAACATCGATTGTTTTCGCAATGACATGTTTAGGCCTTAAAGAAAACTAGGTAAGTACAAGGAAAAATATGTATTTAAAAAAAATACATATGAGTTTGTCGGCCATATTGTTGTTTTAGTTTTAATTTTGCTATGCCGGCTCCGCGGCAAAGGAAACCTTACCTATTCAGCCAAACCGATAAATGATAGGCGAGTTATAATATTGGCTTGGCAGAACTGATTATAACGTTCCGTTTCACGAAACGTCTTGAAGTCACTGCAGTCGTCAGTCAGTACGCTTAGTATAAGTTTTACTTCACCAAAATACTTCTCGATCGCGTTTACGTAAAAAATTCAATTACTAGGGAAACATGGACAGCGTCTCCGCGCGCGAGCTTCCATGTTTCCATAGAATTGATTTATTTACGTAAACGCGATCGAGAAGTATTTTGGTGAAGTAAAACTTATACTAAGCGTACAGTGTTGGTCATTACTCACATAAGTAATTTGCGTATTCGATGCATCGAATGAAAAACATCGATATATATTCGATGCTGAAGTATTAACAATACATCGGTTCAATATGATGCATCGTTACTATACATCGAGTGTTTAAAAAACATCGATGTATATCGTCCATCCCTAGTGAGGCGCTGAAGGTGCTGCAGCGCACGAGGCGCGAGCTGCGCGGCGTGGCGCTGCACGCGGGCCCTGAGGCGCGCCACCTCCTTGTTTACCAGTTAGTGAATACAAAGGAGCACCATTCGATTTTTAAATTTACTTACATCCCTAAGGATGTAAATCGAATTTTCTCAAACATGCTATGAAATATTGACGTTATGTTACTTATAATACGCCACGAACTGTCACGTTGCAGGTGCGCCTAGACGAGAGGTCAATAATGGAATTTCATACAATATTTCTGGCCTTGGCCAGCAAAGTGATCGTCTATTGTTTTATGTGACACAGCACCATGACGTTTAATAGTTCGACGTGGTCGACGTGGATGGATGGATGGATGGATGGACGGACGGACGGACGGACGGACGGACGGACGGATGGATGTTGATAGATGGATGGATGGATATTGATGGATGTTGATGGATGTTGATGGATGTTGATGGATGTTGATGGATGGATGTTGATGGATGTTGATGGATGTTGATGGATGTTGATGGATGTTGATGGATGTTGTTGGATGTTGATGGATGTTGATGGATGGATGTTGATGGATGTTGATGGATGTTGATGGATGTTGATGAATGTTGATGGATGTTGATGGATGATGATGGATGTTGATGGATGTTGATGATGTTGTTGGTGATGGTGATGGTGATGATGATGGCGGTGATGATGGTGGTGATGATAAAAGAAAGAAAGAAAGAAAAGAAGAATGATGATGATGCATGTTTGAGTAAAACTCTATACAAGCCTTGGCCACGAACAGGGATTGCCGGCCTCGTATCTCTAGATGGCCTCGTTAACAGTCGGCCATCTATAACTACTCGGCCAGCAATCCCCTATTTCGCGGCCGCTGCAGTAATGTACTATTTCACGACACTGCTCGAAAATGTGGCCATAGATAACCTAAATCCAGTACTCACCTATATATGTACATTTAACAGCTGACTCATTTATGACGCGCAAACACGACAACAATGTTACACTAATCGAAAACAGGACGTATCAGTATATGTAATGTATTTCATTAAACGATACGACTTTTTGAAAGATAATTTCTGAATTTCATTCCTGGCGTGCTGAAACGACATTATTGGACCAATCAAAAGTAATCGTCTGCTGCATGTGATGGATGGATGGATGGATGGATGACGGACGGACGGACGGACAGACGGACTGGATGGACGGATGGACGGATGGACGGGATGGACGGGATGGACGGGATGGACGGGATGGACGGGATGGACGGGATGGATGGGACGGATGGACGGATGGACGGATGGATGGGATGGACGGAATGGACGGGATGGTCGGGATGGACGGAATGGACGGGATGGGCGGGATGGACGGGATGGACAGGATGGACGGAATGGACGGATGGACAGATGGACGGGATGGACGGGATGGACGGATGGACGGATGGACGGGATGGACGGGATGGACGGGATGGACGGATGAACGGACGGACGGACTGGATAGACGGGATGGACGGAATGGATGGGTTGGACGGGATGGACGGGATGGACGGGTTGGACGGGATGGACGGGATGGACGGGTTGGACGGGATGGACGGGATGGACGGGATGGACGGATGGACGGGATGGGTGGACGGATGGATGGGATGGACGGGATGGACGGGATGGACGGGATGGACGGGTTGGACGGGATGGACGGGATGGACGGGATGGACGGGTTGGACGGGATGGACGGGATGGACGGGATGTACGGGACGGATGGACGGATGGACGGGATGGACTTGATAGATGGACGGATGGACGGATGGACGGATGGACGGGATGGACGGGATTGACGGGGTGGACGGGATGGACGGATGGACGGGATGGGCGGGATGGACGGGATGGATGGATGGATGGATGGGATGGACGGGATGGATGGGATGGACGGGATGGACGGGATGTACGGGATGGACGGGTTGGACGGGATGGACGGGATGAACGGGATGGACGGGTTGGACGGGATGGACGGAATGGACGGGATGTACGGGACGGATGGACGGATGGACGGATGGACGGGATGGACGGGATGGACGGGATGGATGGATGGACGGGATGGACGGGATGGACGGGATGGATGGACGGATGGGCGGATGGACGGGATGGACGGGATGGACGGGGTGGACGGGATGGACGGATGGACGGGATGGACGGGATGGATGGATGGATGGATGGATTATTATGATGATGATGATGACAATGATTTCCTCGCATTAGTCGTGAAAAGCACAATGTTTAGTCTCGGCCAAAAGTGCAATAGATGGGCTCGTACTTTCGAGGGCCTCCGCTACGCGTCGGCCCTCAAACAAACTCGTCCATGTAATGTACTATTTTTGCCAACCCGATACTAGTGGCCAGTAATATTTGAAAAAAAAGAAAAAAACAAAACTTTTTTAAATCTAATTTTACTCACCAATTTAGATTCCACCATTCTTAACTCGCGGATATTTAGATCATTTTAATTGTTGTAATTTAATTTTGATCAACATTGAAATGTGTTTTTGTTTTTCATAAAAAATGATGTATGGGTGTTGAGGTGTCGAGCATTGGTACGTTCACCTTATATTATACAGTCAAGAAATAACTATGATGGGGCAACACACATGACTGATTTTCATAGCATTGAGCAAAAAAAAACGAGAACCGAGGTTGCTGAGCCGTTGACAACCCACCTTTCCGAAAAGCGGTAAAAGTCGGATAAAATGGGTTAGCAAAGATGATAGGAGTCCGTTTCTATTGAAAATCCGATTAGCGCTTATCTAAATTAACGAAGGCAAACCCATTAGCTCCATTTGTGGACATTCATTAGTCCAGCCCACAACTTACACAATTAGGCCCAGCAACAGTATAACCTTCTGAAAAGATCCATCGTAAATCCTTTAAACACTTGAGAAGATTACATTTCAAACAGGGACAACGCCATTAAACATTTCAAGTCGAGAACTACAAATATTTTTATCTCGAAATCGATACGAGGCCGTATTGTCTAACATACCTACTCGGAGTCATAGTCGCTTTCTCCAATTCATTCTCTCAAACGGTATAAGATGAGGGTGGAAAAAGATAGATAATGCGATCGAATGCGGTCTGAGTTTCTATTAAAAGTTTTTTTTTTTAATAAGTAAATGTCGTGGTTTGTTACGTTCAGAACCGTGAGTACTTTTTGACGTGACAACGTCTAATGAATCGATGAACGACGGCTGCATCCACGAAAAAGGATGACGTAATGTAACGTACATGTACGTAACGGTACGTACAGAGCGGCGAGGGCCAGTTGAAAGAGAGCGACGAGGGCCAGTTGCAAGAGAGCGGCGAATGCCAGGATGTACAATGCGGGGTGCGGGGGGGGTTTTTGAATGTTTTGTTATGACGTTGTCATGTTAAACTATAGTCCGTAAACCGACTTTACAGATAACCGGTTTTTTATTTCAAAAGCATGTTGGATGTCCCACTGTAGGGAAAAGGCCTCCCCTTTTTCTTTCCACCCGACTCTATCCCTCGCTCCCGCCAAAATGGGTCCAAACGGTCCAAGTCATCCCACCATCTCCGTTAGGTTAGGCCTGCCCAGCTCCGGTGCCAGTCGCTTGGAACCCAATCGTTGACGATTTTTGCCCAGCGATCCGGATGTATTCGGCAGACATGCCCGCACGAGTACTATTATAGATAATTATTTGTATATAGGTAAAAAGAAAAGTCCTGACTGACTGGCTGACTCATCAATGCCCAGCATTAACTTAATTAATAATCAGTCTTTCTATTTGCTATACAGTGTGTACCGACGCGCTGTCTGTGAATACAACGAACCGCGCGGCTCAGCCTCAAACTTTTACGTTATTGGCAATCGCAGTCTCCAAATGAATCAAAAAATGGCCAGATATTGAAGTTTTCAGGTAAAACAGACGTAGATAAGGAATTCGACTCCTTAGCAGTTCCTCTACCATGAGTTACACTAGTTTACAGTGACCGTACTCGCTAGCGACGGCGTAAATGATTTGTATGGAGAATTGTGTACATTGCCTCTACCATGAGTTACATTAGTTTACAGTGACCGTACTCGCTAGCGACGGCGTAAATGATTTGTATGGAGAATTGTGTACATTGCCTCTACCATGAGTTACATTAGTTTACAGTGACCGTACTCGCTAGCGACGGCGTAAATGATTTTGTAAAGAGAATTGTGTACAGCGCCCCTAGCGGTCACTTACGGAAGTACAATTCTCCATACAAATCATTTACGCCGTCGCTAGCGAGTACGGTCACTGCAAACTAGTGTAACTCATGGTAGGGGTACAGCGCCTCTAGCGGTCACTTACGGAAGTACAATTCTCCATACAAATCATTTACGCCGTCGCTAGCGAGTACGGTCACTGTAAACTAGTGTAACTCATGGTAGAGGTACTGTATGGATGATGAAGGAAGAGCGTAAACTGCAACTCAGGCGCAAGCCACACAGAAGAGACGTGGGACGGGGGCGCTTCGCAGTCCGCGTCGTTTGTTCTATGACTATGAAGCTACAGCCTTAAAATCCAAAAGGGACTTACCCTGACACAAACAGTTTACCTATACACAGTTCGAGGATTCCCCGAAATTTAAACTAGTGGCTGTGTCCACTTACTCCTGTGGTCTTTGTAGTGTAACGCGCGGACGTTTGCTATCTTTTTTTTTATGTCAGACGTTATAAGATAGTGAGTGACAGAAAGAGATGGTAAAAGCGATGGCAAACACTCACGCGTTACAATACGGCCTCTGGTGACTGTGGTTTAATTTTAATTGTTTAATAATTAATTGTTTTGGCAGTATGATTTGGACCGTTTTTACACATTTTCGTATGATTTTGCGAAGGATAGATATAGAAACGGGTGGGAAGAAAAAGGGGAAGCCTTTGTCCAACAAGCCGGCTAACAGGCTTATAAAAAATAAATTAATTGTTTAGTGAAAAGACCAAAGTCACAGACTCAACAGTTATATACCGCCGATATTTCCCGCCGATTTTTAAATATTCCGTACCCAAAGGGTAAAAACGGGACCCTATTACTGAGACTTCGCTGTTCGTCCGTCCGTCTGTCTGTCTGTCGGTCTGTCCGTCTGTCAAAGTTAAAAAATCAATTAAAATCAAGTGTTAAATAACGTCACAGATCGAATTGATCTTGTTATTCTTGTTTACTACCTACTCGACATAGTACATTACGTCCAAGGGCGGTAAGTAAGGAATTGCGATCGAGACTTACAAATTTTATTAAAAATTTCAGTCTGCTTATTTACAATATCATTTGATAGTTCACATACACCTAAGTATACTTAATAAAAGTACTCTTTAGATCCCAAATAAAAAAAGACCATTACAGTCCTTGAGCTGTAATGCAAGAGAAAAGACTCGCGGGATTTATTTTATTTTTATATGAGAGGGAGGCAAACGAGCAAGCGGGTCATCTGATGGAAAGTGATCACCACCGCCTATAAATATCAACAACTTAAAGAGAGTCACCAATATGTTGCCGCAGATTGCATACACAGATTGCCTCCACTTGTAAATACACAGATTCATTGATGGGATAAAAAAATGGATCCTCTCCTTCCGATGCGAGCGAGTCTGCCTCGCGTCCGTCGATACGGTCGCGATGCAATGGCACGCCGGGATTTTTTTTACTGTAGATTATGGAAACTCGGAGAGATCGCGACGCGGGCGCCGGCGGGCGGCAGTTACCCGCTGCTCCCCGCCGCGTGCGCACGTCTCGGAGTTACGTTAGTTGTTTAGCCTCCCGTACCGAATCGACGACCGTTATCGCCCTAAATGACGGACTAATGGACGAGCGCAGAGGTAGTCCATGCATGCTTGTGCTAACTTAGTGATCGCGTGTGTTTTCATGTTGGAATGGAGGAGGTGCGGATATCGGATTGGCCCGAGCCGCCTAGCTCCAGTGCATGGCTGCCCGCTTACGGCTACCAGCATGAAATAATGGATAAAGACGACTATTTCGGCTCCAATGGTGAGTTCTTGTAGAAGCTCTCTACCGAGGTAGCCATTTGAGTTGGAATCCGAAAGCGCGAGCGCTCGAGAACCGGCTGATCGCCGGCGATGTTTGGTTTGCTTTGTGTGTGTGCATCGATTTGTTGTCTCAACTTCTCATCTTCAAATTAACCGAGTGCCTTCTTTTAACACAATAATGTCTTTGTTTTTGCATGGTGTTGCAATTGATCCGAAACTGATACTTTAGGCATTGTTTTCTTCGAGTTCTTGGACCGATGCGATGCTATGGGTCGAAATTGAAATAACCGGCGAATGTATTCGGTGATGATTTCATCGCTGCACTGCACTGTAATGGTTCCAAATTGTCAATCGCCTGCCGCGTTTGCGCAAAAACTGTAACATGTCGATGATGTCGATCGCTTTTTGTTGCGTTCGAATACAAATGAATGAAACAAACGAAAAACACTGCGGCATTCTCGATTTTATTAGAAACTGGCGAGCGTTAATTGTAATAATAATAAGGTTACACGGAGCGTGTGTATATGTATACTTGTTTACTGTTGTGGAATATTTTTATAGGGTTGTTGACCCCGCGGACTTACCTGAGTGCGTACCTTGCAGCACAGACTTGCTGTGATCAGATGTGATGTTAAGTTAAGCTAAGCGTTTTTGCGATCTGCGAACTGTTTCACTAAAATCCCGTTACCTATTCTGAATTTGTGTGATTGCTAATTCCGTGTCCGTATTCGAAGCCAGCCGATGCATTAACTAAACGGACGAGCGGCCACGAATTTGCGAACAAACCACAAAACAGATAGGTATCTATATGTTTTGTGACGAAACTGAGATTGGGTGAAGACCAAAAAGTTGCACATCTGTTAAAGCTGCATCAGCAGGTATTTATATTTACTATTCATTTTCGTGTCACGATGGAAAAAGTTAATGGTAATTTTAACTACCGTAATGCAGCTTTACAGTGTGCAACTTTTTGGTCTTCACCTATTATGGTAAAACTGAGGGTGCTATCGTTTGCCCGAATTTCATACATATGTCATAGGTACATAATGTATTGTTTACCATAATTTAAATTTTATCATCATCATCATCATCCCAGCCTATATACCTCCCACTGCAGGGCATAGTTGGGCCGTAGTTTCCACGAGGCCCAGTGCGGATTGGTAACTTCACACACACCATTAAATTCTTTGCAGGTGTACAGCAGGTTTACCCTCATGATGTTTTCCTTCACCGTAAAGCTCATGGTAAATTTCAAATGTAATTTCGCACATGAATTCCGGAAAACTCAGATGCGAGCCGGGATTTGAACCCACGACCCTCTGCTTGAGAGCCCATAGGTCAAACCACTAGGCCACGGCCTTAGATTATTTATGCACTAGATAGAGCTTTGGTGGCATGGAAACGTCCCGTAAAAATATAAGCCAACGGTTGGCTTATATGTCATTTGCGTCATTTGCAGGGTTGCCAATAGTAATATGCTAAAATCCCCAAACGCATTGTCGAAATTCCCCACGTGAGGGGAATGAAAAATTATGTGGGCCGAGTGACTTAGTTTAGAGCTGTTGCGAATAATGAATTGTAGGAAATTAAACAAGACTAGCAGAAATTTGATGTCAAATGTCGCGTATTTGTGTTCATACTTAAAATCCCCTCATTTTCCCCGAATTGAAGCTCTCCCCACACATTCCCCAATCAGCTTCACTTTCCCCACATTTTGGGGAATGTGAAATTAACTGGTATCATTAAGCACGCACACAGTGACAACCGGAATGACGTAACGCGATCGTAATATGAAGGTGTCAAATGGATTTGTGGACGTTTTGTATCGCAATGTTTGCTACTGACGCTCCATCTAGTGCATAAATAATCTATGAAGCCGGGATTTGAACCCACGACCCTCTGCTTGAGAGTTCATAGGTAATTTAACTGATTTCTGACGCATTATTTTCTGCAGAATTGCTTTAAAACAAATCTAACCTATCCTACTGTATTTTATATGTATAAGATGACATTTCAAAAAATCCCGAAAAATCCACGCTTCTATATATTTTATGGCAAGCGTTATGGAAAGTGAAATTATGACAAACCAAACGATCCGCAAACAGACTACATTGAAAATTTATGTTTGTTGACTAATAATCTAACACTACGTGAATAACGATTTGGGTGCGGTTAGAAGTAGGACCTGTATTAATCGACTTGGAATTAATAACAGTTATGTACTTCCTGATAGTTAAGCTCCTCATGTTATTGCGATGAGGACGTAAATTAACAGGTTGTGCATATTTCGTTCATTTCGGGTCGAGAAATACCTACGACGTCGTACACTAACCGCAATCCAACAACTTGACAACATCCAGTCACGCTATGGTGATTGTTGATCCTGATACCTCATTTACACTCTCGCCTCCTATACCTCGCCTCGTGCTTCGTCTCGTGTCTCGGCTCGAGGCGTAAGGCGAGCCGCGAGCGTCTATTCACACTCCCGTCTCGTTGCTCGGCTCGCAGTTCGTCTCGCCACTCGTACGCGAGTGTAAATGAGCTATTAACTAATGAAAACACTGATATTCTAGTCACAAATTCCTATTAGAGTTTCTTGTTTAATGATTCATGTCATGTCATGATTTAAGTTGGTCGGAATTTTATAGGTAAGGTAGGAAAGTTTTAAGAAATTTTAAAAATGTTTTGGTTTGTTTTACGTTAGATTTTGAATTCAATATATCAATATCAACATATTTATTTTTTTAATTATATTTTACTTGTAGTAAAAGGGAGCGAAGCATAAATATTCGCGTCAAAATATGTACTCATCAACCCTATAGTTAATAACATAGAGTTGTATGGATATTTTTGACACCGTGGTATATATATTTATGACCTTGACTGTACCTGTTATCTTATGTGATAAATATCTATCTAATACCTTTAAACGAGCAATTCTTGTATATATGTATATATATATATATATGTATATATATAATCAGGATCTCGGAAACGGCTCCAACGATTTCGATGAAATTTGGTATGTGGGGGTTTTCGGGGATGAAAAACTGATCTAGCTATGTTTCATTTTCAGAAAATCGCTTTTACTCGTGTTTTCCGGCTATTTTAAGTTTATTTTTTATGAGAAAACGTCAAGTTTCTTCTTTTGTGAGAAAAAGTTACTTTTTTGTGAGAAAAAGTTACTTTTTTGTTAGAAAAAGTATTATAGGGAACGTGCAGTAACTATAGGCGGCAGCACTAATGCGACAGAAGAGACACTATGCGGACAGTAAAACAAACTTATCAAGGTAAAACATTCAAATTGATGGCACCAGTTGGCAGCACCGTCTATGTGCACGTTCCCTATTGGGAGCACAGAACAGGAAAAGCCGGTTGTCTGTAAAGTCGGTTTACGGACGATAGTTAAACGTGACTCACCCCCCCCCACTCCCTCCGGTGTTTTTGTCAAATATCTTGAAAACGGTGCATCCTACGGCAAAATCAATGAAATTTTCATCCCCCCTTTAATACCCCCGCGCTCCCTCCCCCGCATGCCTTCCCCCCCTCTCACCCCCCCACCCCTCCGGTGTATATAATCAGGATCTCGGAAACGGCTCCAACGATTTCGATGAAATTTGGTATTTGGGGGTTTTCGGGGATGAAAAATTGATCTAGCTTGGTCTTATCTCTGGGAAAACGCTTGGTACCAAGTTTCTGCCCGAGCAGAGCTCGGTCGCCCAGGTACTCTATACCTAACATTTATTTGATTAAAATTAAACAGAGAAGGCACCAAAGATATCTGTCGAATAAAATAGACAGTAGGAAATTATGAGATAATTATGAAACAGGCCCTTAGTCTAATAAGTGGCCTAAACAAGACCCGGCAGTGAAACCGGCCAAGTTCAAATTAAAAGCCGAGCGACGATACTGTGGGTATACAGACGCCATTTTTTTTTCTTTTGTATATAAATACATATAACATAATATACCTAAAGCAGAATGATATGATTATGATAATGTACGGTACGACCCGATAATTCGGGCTCTTGTGGCAAATTGCATGTGTATTACTGTCGCACATTCCGGTTGGACGGACAAATACACGGTCGATCATTAACCATATCTTCCATTGTAATAAGTCCATACCATAGCCAACGTATACCGTAGTGTAATAGGTCTCTATGACTATCCAAAAATATAAGTCGACGCACGTAATAATTCGAAGACACGACTCCAGTAATCAATACTAGATGAAAAACCCGCCTGTATAATTCCCGTTCCCATGGGAATTCCGGGAATAGTACATTGTGCATCTAGGGCCGTAAGTAGGGGATTATTAACGAGAGTCTATTAGAAACCCGACGCCGAAGGCGGAGGGCTTTTAATGACTCGAGTTTGTAATCCCCTTACTGCCCGTGATACACACAATGATTTTCATCACATTGCGAGAAAAAAAATCCAAAAATAAAATTATTTTGTCTTTAAACACTTAAATTCAATAAAATAATGGCTACCCGCCAATACAGATTGTCACTTTTTTCGAGTCATCTACCATAGATAAAGTAAACTGTGTTTAGTTTAGAATTCAAAAGGTCATACGGCCTGATTCTGCCAACATGTTTAAAAAAATATTTTTAATAAATTTATTGCAAAACTATTTGATATAAATTTAAAATATAAAAATAACGAATTTTCATGAAGCGTAGATAAGTTTTGTGTTGTAAAATTTGGGTTATAGCTAAGTTTTAAAGATAATAAATAAAACATTGGCTGACTTCAAACCTCCTTAGTCTGAAATGACTTGTTTGCAAATTTTAAAACTAAAGTTAGAACTCCCTTGGGTAGAAAAACTGTACGTAAATCCATAACTCCCTTAAGAACAATTTAGGCCATTGTCATTTAGTATACAGGCATGGAATAACACCATTGACGAGCAAGTGTGATGAAAAATATATATTCTATGTCACTCGCGGAACTGAGACGAATCTACTGTGTCAGTAGTACTGACACCTCACACTTCAAAATCCATTGAGTCGTTCTTTCCTTTTTAGGGGGCGAAGAAGCGCGCACGCCCCCGCCGCGCCATTGGTTTGTTTTGTTAGTTGACGCAAATGTCATGTTGACATTCCCTACATCTGCCACAGAAATCATCGAGAAATTGACTGAAGAGGTTGCTGGTACGCGATTCAGTTTCCTCGCCTGTACGCAGTTTGGCGCCTGCGCAAACCATTGATTAATGGCATAATGGCGCCGGGCGCAGGTATGTTCGGCTGTATATAACGGTAGCTCAGATTATTCGACCAGAAAAAGAGAGACTTGCGTCCGAAGAGTTTTAGGAAATGGCACCAATCATCAGTTTTAATAATACGCCATTTCGTGGCGAAACCGGTGAAAGTATGTTATTACTTTAGCGTTTGGGATATCGGTCTATGTAATTATAATTATAAATTATAACTGCATGATACTGAGTGTTTTTGTTTGACATTTTATTTACCATTTCAAACGCGCGGCTTCGTCCGATATTTTCGTCATGGACTTATACCTAACCTGGACTGAGTACTAACTTTTATTATATTCCTTTCACTGTAGCATGGTGCGGGTGGCAGGTGTCAAAACCACAGACTAGAGAAGTGAATACTTTAAAACTCGAATCGATAAAACTATAAATTTATAACTTCAAACGTGTAATTAATTTAACGACCGCTTAGCCTAGTTGGTAGTGACCCTGTCTACGAAGCAAGAGGTTCTGGGTTCAAATCCCGGTAAGGGTATTTCTTTTGTGTGATGAGCACGAATATTTGTTCCTGAGTTATGGATGTTTTCTATGTATTTAAGTATTTATTTATCTATATAAGTATGTTTATCGTCGTCTAGTACCCATAGTACAAGCTTTGCTTAGTTTGGGACTAGATCGATTTGTGTAAGATTGTCCCCTAATATTTATTTATTTATTTAATTAGTAATATAAATTTACGGTTAAGATTATTTCATGAAATCATATAAAGTAAACTAAGTACCGAAGTTCTATTAAAATGCAAAAAAAAACTAGTCTAGTCGAGGATTCCGCACAAATTTTTAGGTATGTCAAAAATAGGCTGATAGATAGTCTTCATTATAACTGGCAAGAGATGGGTGTTCAATGATGTCTCTATGATTTGTTTATTTATTGATAAGGCAAATTTTATTAATACTAACTGTTATTGCTGAAATCAGACCCAAGCCGCAGTAAGGGAGAAGATACTAAATTTACATGTTCATTATTAAGTGTTGTACCCAATTATCACACATACACTGCTTTCCATTGTTATGTACATAGATTGCTAACTGCGCCTCTTTCCAAGGAGCATTTTGACTGTTACTCATAAACTTACGTATTTGTCGGACATACCAACCTACCACGGCATGGACTACATTTTTAAAGCACATTTTTAACTACAAGATCAATCGATACCATCGATCGATAGTAGAATGGACCAACTGTATGCCAAATATCATTTAAATCCGTCAGCCGTTATTGCGTGATTGACTAAATTTAAATAAACATACAATAGTACATTACTGCAGAGGCCGTGAAGTAAGGGATTGATGGACGAGATTTGGGGTATACGGCCGAGTCGTAGACGAGGCCGGATAAAACGAGTCCAGCAATCCCTCTTCCGGCCGAGGATTGTATAGAGCTTTTCTCAAACATGCATCATCATCATCATCATCCATCCATCCAACCATCCATCCATCCGTCCATCCGTCCATCCAACCATCCATCCATCCGTCCATCCATACATCCATCCATACATCCACCCATACATCCATCCATACATCCATCCATACATCCATCCATACATCCATCCATCCATACATCCATCCATACATCCATCCATACATCCACCCATACATCCATCCATCCATACATCCATCCATCTATCCATACATCCATCCATCCATACATCCATCCATACATCCATCCAAACATCCATACATCCATCCATACATCCATCCATACATCCATCTATCCATACATCCATCCATCCATACATCCATCCATCCATCCATCCATACAGCCATCCATACATCCATCCATCCATACATCCATCCATACATCCATCCATACATCCATACATCCATCCATACATCCATCCATACATCCATACATCCATCCGTACATCCATACATCCATCCATACATCCATATATCCATATATCCATACATCCATCCATACATCCATACATCCATCCATCCATCACCAGTAGTTTAGGCGGTTTTATAGAAATAAAAGAAAATAGATTTTTTTTAATGTCGTAAGTTGGCTGTATGTAATTTTTCCTTTGTCAGTTTAGTGTCAGTAAGCAAATTTAAAAAGTTACAGCAGCGGACAATAATGGTTTTTCATACTTACTTTTATGGCCTAGGCCAAGAAGTAATGTAGGGAGCCATAAACAACAAACTTCATGGCTTCATTTCGTGACATTAACGCATACATTTCAGAGCATGTTTCTTAACAAACTTTCTATTCTACTGTATTAGTACCATAGGAGTCAGTTCAATTATCTTAGTTAAATACTAACATGAGTCAATAACTGATTATATATTCTTGTACTAATAAAATGGATCGAACTCTAAATAAATAAACATTAAGTATTATTCATCATTAATCATCATCATTAACTTAGGGCCGCACCGAGATTTTGGCGCATTTATTGCATTCGTTTAACCCTTTCACCGCCGCGCCTCTACAAAACGTAATCCTGCTTTGAATCTTATGTCATTGTGTCAAGGTCACTTTGACACTGTACTTTGTGACACCTATATGTGTCGTTGGCGTTGAAAAGGTTAATTCCTGGCTGTATCATTACTAACAAAGCTTTAGTTCTGAAATTCATGTGTAAGATATTTGAGGATTCACTTTAGTGGCCAGTGTCTTTCGAAACACGATTACTTGTAGTTTGCACTGTATGTAGAAAAAAATTCAGTCTTCTCTAAAAAATAAAAAATAAACACTGCACGGCAGGTCATGACATTATGAATGTAAAACATTAAAATGTTAATAAATAAATAAATAAATATTAGGGGACAATCTTACACAAATCGACCTAGTCCCAAACTAAGCAAAGCTTGTACTATGGGTACTAGACGACGATAAACATACTTATATAAATAAATAAATACTTAAATACATAGAAAACATCCATAACTCAGGAACAAATATTCGTGCTCATCACACAAATAAATGCCCTTACCGGGATTTGAACCCAGGACCTCTTGCTTCGTAGGCAGGGTCACTACCAATACCAACTAGGCTAAAGCGGTCGTTAAAAAAAATAAAACAAGATGTTTTCTAGGGCTTAGTGATGCTAAATTTTTAAAATATGTATTTGTTTTACCTAAATACACGCGCGGTCTGACCAACGTGCAAACCTATCTTGGGCCGTCGTGCTTCCCCCTTGTCCGTATAGTTAGTTGCGTTAGTTCTCCTTCGGCCATCGGACGGGGAACTCGTGTCGCTAACGCTTACGCTCGGCTTTGATTCTAGCCGCTCTCACGCACACATACACGAGTGCATAGAATACCTAAAATCTATTAGCGCAAAAATTCGGTGCGGCCTTAAGGGAGCGTGACGCACCGGAACGTAACCACCAAGTGAGCATTTTTACCTAAAAATTTTAAGATTAAAATTAATGTCTCTACGCGACCTTCAGAACAATTAAAAAACAATGTTACGTAACGTCACACGGCGGACACGACGCACAAAACACGCGTTCCTGAATCCACACAAGCACGACGACGTCTGTACACGCGTCAATGTGTGCGTAAGATGCACAGGGCTGACAATCGCAAAAAGAGATAGAAAGAGATAGCTGCGGAAAGTGAATGCCGCGCCGATCGTTGAGCGCGAGCAACGTTGTAATGTAAAATAAAATGAGTAGGTAATCTAATTATCGTAGTACTTATAATTAAACTTATCGTGTCTAAATTAAGTGTTTAAAAATAAGTGAATGAGTGTATACCTAATTCATTTTGTAAAGACAATTAGAGAATATAATTGTAGATATTGATAGGAAATAATTAACAAATTAATTTTACTAATACCTACCTACTAATATAAGTCTATTTATAAATTATAGGTAACAAACTTTTAAACCTACTTTCCCTAGTTACTAATGTTACATGTTGCTAATTGAAGTTGGTTATCTACCTTCTTTCGTCCTTCGGAAATCGAAAAAAAACTCCTTTCCTTGTCTTTGGTTGATGCCAAACACCCATACAATGCACAATATATTCCCATTTCGCAAAAGTTTAGTGCCGTGCGGCCACGGACCAGTTGGTCCGTGCGTGCGGCCGACACGCATCGCGTCGCGCACCCGACTGGTTTCTGGCGGTTTCCGGCTATCTGCGCCTTGAGGGGTGGGGTAATTCGAATCGGTGCGGGGCGGACCGTTTCCATTCTGTACGTCAGTACTATTATATATTCTGTGGTAACGTGCAGTTCAAAACCCCCTCCCACCCCTGTAACGCATCGTACCGTTTTACAAGACCCCCCCCCCCTCCCCCAAATGCTTTACGTAATAAATACTTGAACGCTCCCTGAGAGCTATGATCTTGTCGGTGGAGTACTTAATCGCCAATCCTCTCTTTGAGCCAGAAGTTCCTCATACGAGGCGATCCCCTTATTTCGATAAAGCTGGGTTTACACGAGCTTAGTACTTGTCACTTACACTTGTCAGATGTGTGTAAACATATTGTGCAAGTGCTTAGTATTAGTGTAACTGCAAGTGCAAGTGATTAGAAGCCGATCCTATTTACTAAGCGACAAGTGCCTACCCCCATAAAAAAACTACTCATACTTGTCACTTGTCGAGTGGTGTGAACATTCATGTCTAGTGAAGTTTGATTGCTCAAGTGTTTTTTCCTTTGTTTATTTTCCCAGATCTTTGTAACTACTAATAGCATTCTCTAACATCCATGTAGACGGCAACTCGTCACTTTTTACACTGCAGTTAAGTCCCTAATCACTTACACTAACGACAAGTACTAAGCCCGTGTAAACCTAGCATTAGAAATGTTATTTCCAGGCTTCTCGCTATCGCTCGTCTTCCCATTTCTGCCTTGCAAGTTATAGGTAACGCCACCAGAGTTGAGGCCATGCACACAACCACATCTCATGTAATGACAGCGGGATTTTGACGTTTTGTTGTCGTTAAACATCAACACAACGTCAAAATCCCGCTGTCATTACATGAGATGTGGTTGTGTGCGTAGCCTCAACTCTGGTGGCGTTACCTCTAAATGAGAGGTCGAAAGATGATCTCAATCGTTACAGCAGTTTCTAAGAAAACAAACGCATACTTACAAGAGTTGTTCGTTTCAATTTGCTGGAGTTATGCCGTGATGTGTGTACATGTATAGCTTTTATCGCTAAACCTGCCTACATTGATAAGGAAATTTTAGTTCTATTCTTAAATGCGTGAGATTGCAGTCGTGAGGACTAGTTAGATCAATTTGCCAGAATCGTTATTACCTAGTAGCAATATTTTCATTCGCATTATTTCTTAGACGTTTTTTTTCTCATGATTTTTTACTGAAGGTTATTTTCACAGTAGTGTGGGACTCTATGCTCTGAAAGACAAAATACTGCCTAAGCTAAGAGACTAACTTGAACATATTTATCTTATTGGAAAGAAGCTTGGTTTTCAGTTGTAACATTATTTATTTAATATTACATTTCATTGTATCAGAACACTCGCCTGGTACAGCCTAACCCCGGATCGCTGCCCCGACCGTCTGCTGTCTAACGTTCATTTCTTGATTCGAATTCCAGAAGCCGTAAAATTTAAATATTTGAAACAGCAACACGGTCTCGGTGGCCAGTGCCTATACCCCAAAATGGATTGATACAGAAACAGTGTCGAGTTCCGCTCACGTGGATTTCCTTCTCTGTGCTTTTGGCCCTTCGGGCCGTTGCAAACTTAACATAACCTAAACCTACCTATGCTTCTGTGTCGATTAGAATTGGGAAAAAACGCGATTGTGAAAATAGACTTCAGTAAAAAACCATTGTCGGAAAAAAAACAATTGTAAAAAAATGCGAATGGGGCAAATTGATCTATATGTATAACCAACCAGTCGTCGTGAGTTTACATCCGTCATTCAATTCATTATAGTTATGTCACGCTAAAAAGCGGGTAACTGCATGGTAACTGCTAGTCTCAAATAAAATAAAACTTGTCCTTTGATCAAGAAATTCCTTTGCCACCCTAAAGCTTAATGTCTGTCAGTTATAGAGCTTAAAACATGGGTCACCAAATGGCGGTTCATGGTAAGGATCCGAACCGCTGACCGATTTTGTGCGGACCTCAAGCAGTCAGTATCATGTATTAAGGTAAATCCCTGTGCTCTACACTGACCCAATACATGGCACCTTCAATGTTGTCATAGTAAGAGCACTGATACGGTTTACCTTACTAAGTACGTAATTTAATAAAATGTAATAAAACAATAGCTTGCATCAACTTTACTCCCAACTTCAGACAAATAGTTCAAAGCTAAAAAATATTTTTTGCCTTGCAGAAGCGAAGCATAGTCCTCTTCGTTTTCTGAGTGACCTTGAGCTGTTTTATGAAAGAAAGAAAGAAATATTTTACTTTTGACAAAATAGTTATAAATTATAAAAATAAAACAATGATAAAATAACATGCGCGTGTCACAAAAACCCATCCTCATCCCATCCCATGCAATCTTTATATCATTAGCGGCCATTGGCTAATTCGAAGCCCGGACGACGAAAGCAAAAATGCACTTTTCACTAGTGCTTAATTAAATATCGACTATTATCGAATCGACTATTCTATCGACGACATCCATACGAACAATTTTTGAATCAGAAATTTATTGATCAAACTTATTATCTTACATTATCAAATTGTTACACAATATTACTAGTGAAAAGTGCATTTTTACTCCTGTCGTCCGGGCTTTGCTATTGATTAATGAATATCCATTATTGGCCGGGAAAACGTTTTCTTAAAATTGCCATCTAGTGGTTGTTTTTCACGTTTGCTGCGCTGTATTAAGCAGAAAACATAAAATAATGCTCTTATCCATTGTGACGTCCGTACCAAGATTACCGTGGTCCTTGAAGTGTCTGACATTTGAGATAAACCGTGGTTGAGATACAACCGACCAGTTACGAGAGACCCCTAATCCGACGATGATTACTGCTTGACGCGTCTCTTCGTTTGGTTGGGTAAGGGTGTTACGAAAATAAGACGGGACTTTTTCAATAGATTGCTGTACGTTTAATTGGAGGTTTAAACTTTAAAGTGTGATGGTGAAATGCTTAATTGTATAACTGGCTTTTGTTTGCGCCTTCGTCCGCGCTTAGAATAAGTGGTCAATGAACCGAAACAATTACTTAGCTCACCCGCGACCCTACGACAGAAAGAAAGAAGAGTCATCCGCCAAAAAAATTGACACATTTGTATTTAAAAATTGAATCGGTTTCCCCACTGGAGCTTTTGTATTTAGGAAGCATTACACGAGTTTATACGCTGGGTAAGTCAGATGAGTATTAATTTCAGTTTGTATTTTTATTCGTTGCGTAGTACCCATAATGCAAGCTTATCTTTCACTGGGAGTAGGTTAATTGGTGTTAATTGTACAGTCAACCAATTTAACTTCTAGGCCATCGCAAAACCTTACCTCTGAATTTTACGTCGTTCAAGAAAGATTGGTAACGGACAGACAGTACTTTCGCTTTTATAATATTAGTAGCGATAATGACCAGGCACTGACACAGAGGGCTAACTGTACCTCTACCATGAGTTACACTAGTTCACAGTGACCGTACTCGCTAGCGACGGCGTAAATGATTTGTATGGAGAATTGTACTTCCGTAAGTGACCGCTAGAGGCGCTGTACACTTAGTATAAGTTTTACTTCACCAAAATACTTCTCGATCGCGTTTATCCATCTCACGTCTCGCGTCTGTCCATGTTTCCATAGAATTGAAATTTTTACGTTAACGCGATCGAGAAGTATTTTGGTGAAGTAAAACTTATACTAAGCTTACAGTATGCTTAGTATAAGTTTTACTTCACCAAAATACTTCTCGATCGCGTTTACGTAAAAGTTTCAATTCTATGGAAACATGGACGCGCGGCCGCGGAGCCGCTGTCCATGTTTCCCTAGTAATTGATGTTTTTACGTAAACGCGATCGAGAAGTATTTTGGTGAAGTAAAACTTATACTAAGCGTACTGTACACAATTCTCTATACAAATCATTTACGCCGTCGCTAGCGAGTACGGTCACTGTAAACTAGTGTAACTCATGGTATAGGTACTGCACTGCTAAAGAATAGCATATTTGGTATGGCCCCGTCATCTATAACGTAATTCCGAAAGATATAAGGGATATTGCTCGTAGGGAAATGTTACTATTCTATAGATGATTTTTTAAATGATAATTGTAAGGATATGGATAGGAAACATGCATTATCATGCATGGTTTTAATTTTTATTAAATAAACTTTAATATAATTACTTTTGACATATTATTTGATTTTTGTAGATTTAACTAAACTATTATTGTAACTTTTCTTAGCACTGCATAAAAATAAAAAAATTGTACGCCGCAAGGCATAGCATGAATGACTTAATTTTTTTGTGACAACTGTATTTACTGATACTCATGTTTGAACAAATAAAATATCTTTATCTTATCTTTATCTTTAAGTATTTATAAATTTTCCCTCTAAAACGTTTACCAGCTTTCGGGCTACAACTCCATTGTTACCATCGGACTCTACACCCTTTCCTGACATTCAAAACCATTTTGTAACTTTCTGAGTAAACAAGTATTTAAGGTTTAAAATAGATAGATAGATAGATAAAGACGTTTATTTGGTACTGCAAGCACACACAATCAAGATTAACATAAATACAAAAGTCAGTACAAACTTAAAAGTAAAACATTATATATTGTCTGTATGCGCTGCAGTAGTGCAAAAGGGCCATGGCTCAGTGGTCAACATTGCTCATAGGAGCTAAACACTGATATTCTGCCACAACCAAGAGGATCGAGAACAAAATATTACTTACTAATTCAAAATAATTATACAACAAAAGAAAAACAAAACAAACAGTGCTAAGCATCATTAATACCGACAAATAAAAGAAACCATTAGATTCTCTTCCTAATGATGTAAGGTAAATGTCTTAGTAATTGACATGCCAATGCAAGATGTCAGAGGTAAGCTCAATCATAAATGAGTTCCTAGTGAACAAAATAAACATATGTTACGAGGTATATGTCCTAGTCTTTGACATGTTTTAATGACCAATAGATGACACCTTGCTGAATCACCTCTTGCATATCTGCCTTATCGTTTATGTAGTTTGTTTATTTGTGTTACACCAAGTTTCCCATACAGTTCCAAGGTACCAACGAAACAAAACGTAATAAATTCTCGAAGCAAACACAACTGAAATTTTATCAATGAAAATGTAATTAACATTTAATAATAAGTAAACAATAAAGTCTAACTCACCTAATTATGTTGATTGCTATTTTATCGTTATAGCACGTTTGTGGTTGGAGTTACGCAAGCGGGCGGGAAGTGGGTCGGAGTTGAGGTCAAATGCAGTAAGATAAGTTCACAGAGAACAAAATAAACATACATGTAACAAGGTGCATGTCCTAGTGTTTGACATGCTTATGCCCTATTGATGACACTCTGCTGTCACGTTACATCTATTGCTGATGACATAAAATCGAAGATGACATCTACTGGGACAGTGATCATCTCTCGGTCATGTCCCTTATAGGTAAAGTCGCAATCAGAACATCGGAGCATTCAAGGTGGTCAAAAATATCTGATTATCCCTAACATAAGTATCCACTTTTCTATGCAGTTAGTACGGAAAAGTGGTTACTTAAGTTAGGGAACCGTGTTCAGATATTATTCAGCACCTCGCTCCACGCTGAAAATCGCTCCACGAATAGGCTGAGACATCGGTGAACATAAAAAAAAAAACAATTATAATTGAAAATAATACATGCTGCAGTGTGCCATTCAACAATTAAGTCGCGGGACTCGCGGGTAAGCAAAGTAATTGTTTCAGTTCATTAATATGGACCTCCGCAAAGTAACGCCTGATTCAATAAATAACTTAGCAGTCTGAGCTGCAGTTGTCCCTTTCTTGCTGTAACGATTCGGAGGGGGTTGCAGCGACACAGCGATATTTAAAATACCAATTTTTCAAGTCTCTCAGGCATCGTGTCTTAAGGCATGCGCGTGCGCCGACCTCGCTCGCGGCGACTGCCGACCTAGCTGTCTCTGCATAATGGCTTGACGAGGAACTAGGAAACCGATCGTTTAAGGTGTGGTTACAACCGCTGATATTCGGTAGGCTGAATAAAAAATTGACAATAATCGGCAAAGCAGGATTACTTAGTATAGTATCTAGATAGGAATGTTGACGCCATTAAAGAATAATTCGAAGACACGACTCCAGTAAAAAAACGCTTTATTTTAACCCTGATGCATAATAGAAGCCATATGGAGAGTACAACATGGATAAAACCTGAAACTGAAGCAGACATACTAAATTTAGCTAACCAGTGGCCACACGAATTCTTTGGTTTAACTGGCCTCTACGCACAGCATTACACTATTGCATTGCGCTTGTTGCTACCAGGCGCCTTTTCTTCATCTTCGACCGTTTTTGCATGCTACCCTCTCCTATTTAAATTTATGCAAAATTGGGCGTAAAGCTCCAAACGCACAGGCAGCGGGGAGGCATGGCGGTGCGGTGGCGGCACTGACGTACAATAAAACAACTAGACGAGTTCCCTCCCAAAACTAGAGTTTTTTTACGTTCGTACTATTTCTTATTTAAAAAAATAGCGATTATCAAATACATACAGTTACAACTCGACAGCACTTAATATTTAGGTCAGTGCTTATTTAATATGTAGGTCTGTGGTCACCTTTACAGACTGCAATGCAATGTATGGCAACACTGGCATAGATAATGATCGCTCACTTTTGGCACGAAATTCAAACTTGTGATTTTATTTTGCTCAATATACAAAATTTACACACCCAATATCATATTTTCTCAAGTTTTTCGCGATTCCCAAGGTCAAAGAATCGAATTGCTTTAAAATTCCAGAGAAATAATGCGTTGTTTGGGAGAAACGTGTCAAAATGGTGTTGTAGAGCGCCATCCCGCTCTGTCTCGTTTTTTTTATCCCGTTCTGGTCATTCACTTTTATATTATAGATATTAACAGCATTCATTCAAATTAACACCTTATTTCGTAGTAGTAATGTTTGATGTCAATTGAATACGATCGTCAGAAGTAGTGAGTATAGAATGCAGTGGAGTGGAGTGGAGCTTCCCGCTGGGGTCTTCCCATCGAGTTACGACCTGGGTGCCTTTAAGAGGCGAGTGTACAATTTTCTGCAGGGCCGACAACGCACTGGTATCGCGTAAAGCGCTGCGAGTGTCTATGGACAGTGGTGTTCATTTAACATCAGGTGACCCACTAGTTCGTTTGTCTGGCTTCACTAACATAAAAAAAAAGTAAAAAATTTGGAGTTGGAAAATAAAAATACAAAAAGACTCCAAAATCAACTAGCTACTGCCCGCGACTCCGTCTGCAAAGAATTCGATTATCTTTATCCCGCGGTCTCAAACTATCTCCCAATGTAATCTAAAGGTCGATTCATATCTACAAACACCGTGCTTGTCAGACACGTGCCGTGGCAGACAATAGTACATTGTGCATCAAGGGCCGTAAGTAGGGGATTACTAACGAGAGTCTATTAGAAGCCCGACGCCTGTGCCCTATATAGGCTGGGATGACGATGATGACTTATTCTGCTTCTGACCATTTGCCTTATATTTTTCTATTTTCTGCCACGGCTACGTTACTAATTGATTCGCATGCTGCGTACCCCGTTGTCTACTAATGACTGTGACCCACACTCTAACAACTCCGACAATACCGTGTGTAATATACGCACGCACTCAACAAAAGACAAATAAGTTACCAATAGTACCGGAGAAAAATGTGTTACTTTTGAATTTCTTACCATTATGTTCAAGGTTGACGCAAGAATAAACTGCTTTTTAGCCTTCTGGTGTCCAGTACTGGGTTAATGTTGCCATTTGTCTCCATACTTTATGGGTAGTGTGCAAGACCTCCCTCCCATCTTTTCCGCTTTGATATTTTAAGGTTGTAATCTAACGACCGCTTTAGCCTAGTTGGTAGTGATGTACGAAGCAAGAGGTCCTGGGTTCGAATCCCGGTAAGGGCATTTATTTGTGTGATGTGATGAGCACGAATATTTGTTCCTGAGTTATGGATGTTTTCTATGTATTTAAGTATTTATTTATCTATGTATATAAGTATGTTTATCGTCGCCTAGTACCCCTAGTAGTACAAGCTTTGCTTAGTTTGGGACTAGGTCGATTTGTGTGAGATTTTCCCCTATTATTATTATTATTATCAATTTGGTACATTTACAAATATATCCAGAGATTTTGTGACATGAACAGCACAACGCTAGTGACTTCCTACCGATACTTAGTTTATCGATAACTTTTAAATCAATGTGACACATTTGAAAATATATACAAATACAAATACAAATAGTTTATTTCCAAAAAATGACAATAAAACACAGTTACATATTTACTGAACCCCACACTAGGCATAGCCTGTCCCGTGGGGTAAATGTTACGGTTTACAAAAATAATAAATTACATTAGCGGCTATTTGCAACCATATTTAAGGAACAGAAAGAATAAAAGAATAAAATAAAATAAAACAAAACGGACATAAACCAATATAACTGAAATAAATTCTTAAAGCCTCTTAAAGCCTAACAATAATACCAAACCGAATCGATGTTATTATATGTCAAACACTAACAACACGCCAGGAAAATCTCTAGGTATATTTATAATATAAATAAACTTGCTGTTGCCCGCGACCTCGTCTGCGAAGAATAGGGGTACCTATAAAAAATAGCCTGCGACCTATTCACAGACCTAACAAATAATAAAATAAATAAATAAATATCAAATATATAGAAAAAAATACATAAAAATTGGCTTGACCGTGACACGAGTTTTTTATATATATTAGATTTTTTTTATTGATTTTATTTTATTGATTGACGCCAATTGACCCACTCCCAAACTAGGCAAAGCATGGGTACAAGACGACGGTTTAACATACTTCAGGTTAAAAGACATTTATTCTCAAAAAAGACACAAGTCACTTACATGAACATGACACCTTATCTGGTTTTCTAATTTTATTTTTTATTTTTTGGCGAAATTGGTGTCAGGACACCTGAAAGGAACACTAATATTAATAATAATATACTGACGAAAAAACCCCAATCAATTTTCATACAACTTTGTATTGAAATGAAACTATCGAAAGTGACACCTTATTTTTGCCCGTGAGTGTATTTTTTGCGATAGCGAGTAATGCTTTGCGAATGAGTTATTCCATATCAAACGTTGCTTATAGGTAACGCCACCAGAGTTGATGCCACGCACACAACCACATCTCATGTAATGACAGCGGGATTTTGACGTTGTGTTGTCGTTTAACGTCAACACAACGTCAAAATCCCGCTGTCATTACATGAGATGTGGTTGTGTGCGTGGCCTCAACTCTGGTGGCGTTACCTATACAAAGTTTTGACATTTCTTTTCATTTTACTTATTTCTGTGAGAGCCTCCTAATCAAGAAAACCTGATGTAGGTATAACGGAATAGAAAGCGTGCTCGCTGTTCATTGCTCGGCCGAAACGGTTTTCGTACAGTATGCTTAGTATAAGTTTTCCTTCACTTCAATACTTCTCGATCGCGTTTACGTAAAAATTTCAATTGTATGGAAACATGGAAGCGCGCGCGCGGAGACGCTGTCCATATTTCCCTAATTGAATTTTTTACGTAAACGCGATCGAGAAGTATTTGGTGAAGTAAAAACTTATACTAAGCGTACAGTGGTTACCAGCCAGCACACGCAGTGAACAGAAAATACGCCTTGTCTATGGGAACAGCAGAGTTACAATCCGAACTAGACAACACCAACACTTTGTATCTATTTTTCAGTGATGAACTAACGGAACAAATTACTTGGCTGTGCGAGTTGTCATTACAAAAAACCAAAACAATGCCACATAATCTATCTATCAAAGTCGGCAATTATTTCTGCCAGTATTGCATATTAAAAGTATTTTTAACACGCTTTTGTAAGGTCGACATGTGTCTAAGTACTCTAAGTTAGCAATGGAATCTTTATGGGTCTTCTTCCTTCATTTCCTACGCATAAATACCGGATAACACCCGGTATATTAATTAACGAATGATTCTTCATTTTGTGGAAAGGTTGCTAAATTATACCTTTTTTTTAGAAATAATGACAGCCAAGTTTGCCGGCTCATTGCTCTTGGCAATGATGGTTTTTCCAGGTTTTTCCGCATTCCGAAAGCGCTGGAAGACTAAAAAAAACCGGCCAAGTGCGAGTCGGACTCGCGCAAGACCCTTCTTCCGTACCATTATCTATAAAAACGGCAAAAAAATCACGTTTGTCGTATGGGAGCCCCCTTGAATATTTGTTTTATTTTAATGTAATTATTTATTTTTAAAGTGATTATATAACTAAATATTCTGTGAATATTTCAAGCGTCTACCTGTTGCTGTTATCGATATCTAGCAAAAACCAGCAAAAAAAAAATCACGTTTGTTGTACGGAGCCCCTTAAATATTTATTTTATTCTATTTTTTAGTATTTGCTGTTATAGCGGCAACCAAAATACATCATCTGTGAAAATTTCAACTGTCTAGCTATCACGGTTCATGAGATACAGCCTGGTGATAGACGGACGGACAGCGAAGTCTCAGTAATAGAGTCTCGTTTTTGCTATTTGGGTACGGAACCCTAAAAAAAACAAACATAAAAGAGCCCATTTACGGCCTATTTGCAATATAAACTTTTTCTTTTAATTTGCTAGAAGGGCATTTCTATTTTTCGTTGTACCCAATTAAGAAATTGTTAACAGGGATTAGTCCGTTTGGTTACGCACTTTTTCAAGCCTTTACAATAAAATAAAAGTAGCAAATCGGACAAGTTAAACAATGTTTAACAAGAAGTGAAGAATGGTCCGGTTTGTTATGTTTTTTTTTTATTGTAATGGCTTGAAAAAGTGCGTAACCAAACGGACTAATTTTATCTCCGTGTTAACAATTTCTTAATTGGGTATGTACAACGAAAGATAGAAATGCCCAGAAATAGACGAAACAATGCCTGCGGTTCTGAGACGGTGACGTCGTCAACTTCATGTTGTTTTGGAGACGGTTCCCAAAGGGATTTATCATTTTAGCAGCGATAAATATAAGCCAGTCACTCTTCGTACGTATGCAATTAAACATCAATTATAGCTTTGTAAATTAAGCTAAGGCTTCCCTCAGTTAATTAATTCATTTAAGACCAGGTCGCGTCGTGCTGAGGAATAAAAACAGGTAGTTTCCGATGCGAGAAGTCAAGGCTGTTGAGCCAAACTTCAGTTAACTTCGTGACGTCTAGGTTGTTCTAAACCAGCGCTTAGTTTAACTGACAACCTATACCTACAGCCGTGTCGTTGCGCAAACGCCGAATTGCGATACTGTTGTCATGATTTTGACTTTGTATTCACCACAAGCTTTGTTACGTCAACGATCTTTTAAATGAGCACTTTAGAATTTTGTGCAACCATCGTTATCGATTCGAAAATTAAATAAGATGTGTCTTGTTTTACTCTTTCACGCTAGAACGGCCGAACGGGTTTTAATAATTGGCTACTTTCCTAACTAGTCAGTCTTTTAGATTATCAAAAAATATTGGACACGTATTTTTTATTTTGTCAATTAAACAAAAAATTACGAAAATATGGCGCGTTGAAGTTTCGCGTGTCGTCACTTGTTCCTACACTTTGTATGAGCGTTATAGGAACAAGTGACGTCACGCCTCGTCACGCGGAACTTCAACGCGCCATATCTTCGTCATTTTTTGTTTAATTGTCAAAAGAAAAATTACGTGTCTAATATTTTTTGATAATGTAAAATACGGACTAATAAGAATTATTATTTTTTTACCTAGGAAACATCCCTATTGTTTGTAGGTACAGATAGCAGATAAAACCGGCCAAGAGCGCACACGCCCAGGATAAGGTTCCGCAGCCGTTACGAAAAATGCTTGCAAGCGAAATTAAACAAACGATAGTTTATATTTAAGTCAGGCTGCTATTTATACTCTTAAACTACTAATAATTCTGGAGCAAACTTAGCCGTTATAGTTTTTCGTGTTAATTTGACATATTTATTTCCTCCCAATCTGATTTTTTTCAAAAATTTTATATCAAAAGTTTAGCTTTACTTAGGGACGCTCGATTTTAACAAAAAATTTGCACTTTAAAGTTGAATATTTCGCAAACGTATTACTGTATCTAAAAATCGTCTGCACTACAGAAAACGATTTAAAAAGCATTTAACCTCGAAATAGTTTTCGAATAACTAATTACAAAAAAAAATTTACAACACCAATGCAACGGCCAGACATAATGGTTGGTCAAAGCAGTGGAAGGGAGAAAGCCATTATCATCACCATCCAAACCTATACGTCGCATTGCTGGGCACAGCACTCCTCGGATCGGAGAGCTTGGGCCGTTGTACCTCCCAGTGCGGGTTGGGAACTTCACACACACCATTAAATTTCAGGTATGTGCAGGTTCCCTCATGTTTTCCTTCACCGTAAAGCTCATGATAAACAAAGGTAATTTCGCATATAAATTCCGAAAAAGACAGGGGCGAGCCCGGACTCGAACCCACGACCGTCTGCTTGAGAGACCTTAAGTTTCCACCACCACCGGCTTTTTTTGAAAGGCGATAAAGGCTAGTACATATGGAATCTCATTTATAATGGCTACTCTACTTGCAAGACTTTGCCCCCCTCCTCTCATTATACAGTGAGTGCGCACGCGCCTCCAACGGTATTTAGGGCTCTAAATCTCGTATCTTAAAGACCTACACGCGAGGAAAGTAGGTCTGTGATTACCGTCATTATTAAGCTCTACTAAATTATTATGTCTTGTTCATTCATATAAGATAATGTTATGGTTGGTGTTGTAAAAGTTGGTCTACGTTCATCGTCATTATCATGCCAGCCTATATACCACCAAAGACAATTTTACTTACGTCCTTGCCATAACACAAGCTTTGCTTGACTTACTTTGGGACTATGTCAATTTGTGTGAATTGTCCCCTTGTTATTTAGGTTTGTTCAATTCAACAAGACCTCTATTAATTATTAATAGACTTCAAATTAAGCAAACTAATTTCAGAATTGATTTGCAAATTTACATTTGGCCACCCTTGTCAGAAGGACCGGGCTAAAAAATAGCGCTGGAAATTGTCATTATCTCCAGCAAATGCTGAGTCCGGTACCTATTGCCAAGCGTAGCTATTAGTTTTTAAGTTGTTTTTCTTATTATTATTATTTTCTGTAAATGTACGATGGCAATAAAGTTTTTATTATTATGTTGGTACGGGTTTCCGATCACGGGCCCATGGGGACCCGGTCATTTGAAAGGCATTCATGGGGCCGAAGCCAACATGAAGAGGCCTTTGGTACCATATAATATAAATGAGATGGGCGCAACTACGGAGGTCTATCCCCTAATACACCATGGGGATGTGCTAGCGGACAGTCCTCCACAGTTGCCAATCTATTGCCAGGTAGGAAGCGACATGGAATTGGCTATGGGGTTGGGATGTTGTGGACTGGATTACCGGGCTATGGAGTGAGATAACGGACACCTACCATTTCAATATCTCATAAACTGAACTTTTGGTAGGCGGTGACTCGCCATTCACTAAATGGGCCCCTCAAACTATTGCCCGCTCGGGGCAACGAGGCGGCAACATTGGTGTGAACGGCTAAGGATGGAGAGGTGTCCCTGGACTTTAAACTTCAAAATGCCAACTCGCCACTTATGGCTACGAGCATTTAGCTCTTGCGCTCCACTCTAGGCGGCCAACAAAGGCAAACTAGCGGCGGGGTGGGTGTGTAACTGTGTGTGAGTGTGTGTATAAGCGCATGTGTGTATGTGTACCCCTGGAGGTCTCGGGTTCGTGGTGTCGCTACGCACCAACAGCTCGCCACAAGCCGCCCTGCGATGTTATTATTATTATTATTATTTGAAATTTACCATAAGCACGACGACGTCTGTATACGCGTAAACCTACATACATCGCGCGCGCACTCTTCTGGATTCCGGCGGTGTCCGGCAATCTGCGCCTTAAGGGGTGGGGTAACTCGAATCGGTGCGGGGTGGAGCGTGTCCATTCTTTACGTTAGTACTATTATATATTCTGTGCCATTAGCTCTACGGTGAAGGAAAACCTGCGTATGAAGAAATTCAATGTTGTGTGCGATGCGAAGCTCCCCACTGGGTCCGCGTGGGATTACTGCCCAACCCCTCTCACTCTGAGAGGAGGCCTGTGCCCTGCAATGGGACGTAAATAGGCTGGGATGTTGATGATTATTATTTTTATTTATTTATTCACATTACATTTATCTTTACAGTTTTACCCAATGCGATAAACTGATCATTTTTGAACGACCGCTTAGCCTAGTTGTAGTTGGTAGTGACCCTGCCTACGAAGCAAGAGGTCCTGGGTTCAAATCCCGGTAAGGGCATTTATTTGTGTGATGAGCACGAAAATTTGTTCCTGAGTTATGGATGTTTCCTATGTATTTAAGTATTTATTTATCTATATAAGTATGTTTATCGTCGTCTAGTACCCATAGTACAAGCTTTGCTTAGTTTGGGACTAGATCGATTTGTGTAAGATTGTCCCCTAATATTTTTTTTTTTTTTATAATGTAGCACGACCAAAATACATAATGCTGGCTTAAAAATTAAAATTATCTACGAACATAACACAAACAAAGCTACTCTTGTGATTTCATTGCATTGAATTGCATGATGATGATGATGATAACACATCAGAAAGGCACACTTACGCCGGTTTCCAACTGTCCGGTGTCCGCTAAGGCCGGGGCCGCACTGGTAAGGCGACCGGCGACGCGAAGCGACGGCGACTAAATCAAGCATAGTTCGAGTTATGTGAGCGACCGCAGCGGCCGCAGCGGCGACGGCGACTAAATCAACTATGTTTGATTTAGTCGCCGTCGCGTCGCGTCGCCGGTCGCCTTACCAGTGCGGCCCCGGCCTAAGACGAATCACGACTGTTTAATTGTTGACGCAGGCGCGTGGACGTTTTAATTGTAAAGGTAAAATATCCCGTCTCGTCAGTGTTTCTTGGACGCTACTTGTAGCTGTCTTTAATTAATTAGCTTAGTGAAAAACTCGCAAAACTTCTGTGGTGTAAAATCGTGTACGAACCGCGTGTATTTTAGTTTTAGTCTCCTGCGCCGCCTAAGTTGTTGGTTAAGATGGGTCCCGGGGCCCGTTGAACACACTGCTGTATTAAAACGAAACGGTTACGAATAAAAATCAAGTAATGGAGTGTAATGCCGGCCACACACGTTAGGTTATATATAACCGACGGTTATGCCTGCACATCATTTGTGCAGGCATAGCTGAACGTGTGTATGACATGACTCCTTGCCTGCGCAAGCAAAATTTGAAATATGGAAACTGATATTTACTCGGTCGTGCCTGTTGGCATTGCTTGTGCATGCAAAACCGACACGTAAAACCTAGCGTGTGTGGCCGGCTTAATAGGATATTCAATTCAATTCAATTTATTTCCATAACAATTGACACTGTGTCGGATATTGAAGACTTATGGAATACTAGTTTTTGCCCGCGACTCCGTCTGCGAAGAATTCGTTTATCGCTATCCCGGCGGGAACTGTGCCATTTTCCGGGATAAAAACTATCCTATGTCCTTTCCCGGGTCTCAAACTATCTCTATACCAAATTTCACCTTAATCGGTTCAGCGGTTTAAGCGTGAAGAGGTAACAGACAGACAGACACACATTCGCATTTATAATACCTACTATTAGTATGGATAGCCTCCTTACTACTCCTAGGGTTGGTCCAATGGATTTAGTTAAATCATTTCTACGAGTATTTTGTCTATATACTCTTTCATCTTGTCTTAAATTTATTTAGAGGACTTACTTTTTTAATGCTACTAAGGGGCCGTATTTGACTGATTTGGACCTGGTCAATGGGCAGTGAATATTATTTTTAGTTGTCCTGTATCGTAAGATGCAGTACGAATATACAGATTCATCAAGCACTCCTTTGCAGCCAGAGTATCTGGACTGGAAGTGTTTGATGAATTTGGCTATTGAGTCTTCCAAAAGAAAATAGAAAAATTAATAGTTCATAGTTACCTCAAAATTAAAATAAGCTAGAGGCAAGAAGTTAAAATATGCTTCGAAGGGTATTACGTCACAAAAGCATTGAAAGTTCTTGCCAAAAAAACAAATTAAAAAATAATACATAGTTTAAAAGTGCCCTCCGAAAAAACTTGACTTTGAATTGTGTTGTGATCCTTTCATTAAAAAAAAGTGTCGTGTGTGAAAATACACAATTTTAATTAAATTGTTACTTGCTGTTGGGTACGTATCAAATTACATGCAATTTTCAAATAATAATGTACAAAATACATAATGGTCATTTGATATACCTACTACTACTTTACAAACAACGATCCTGATTGTTATAACACATCCACCGTTGTGGGCAACCCTAATAGACTTGTGACGACACACTTTCACGGTCTATTAAGATTGATAGGCTGATTGATAACCCCGACTCGCACTTGGCCGATTTTCGGGTGGCTGTGACCACAACCTTTTTTTGAAGGCTGGATCCGCGCCTGGTCATGATGTTAGTTCTAAATATGATAGGCCAATCGACTTATTATTTACCAACAAAAAAAAATTTTAACGGCTAAAAATAATTTTGCAGTTAATTGAAAATTGATTATTATTCTGGTCAAATTAAAGTGTTTTTTTTTATCGCGACTCTAGAGTCGCGTTGGGTTTTTCCCAGTACCTAATAATTCGCACTCCTAGATCAACAGAACGTCAACTCGAAATAATATATCTACCATTTTAATTTATACCTTCCAGAAACTGACTGAAGTCTTCATTAAAAGGTGGTCTACCAGTTTTGACAAAAGTTTCTGTGAGATCTAAATATCGCTAAGGTTGACTTTTCTGTGTGAAGTCTTTAGTCACTGTCATAATATTATTGCAAGGGAAAATCGACCTCGTTGTATTTATGACGTGCAAATGGACTTCAGCCGTAGGGTGGTAGGTAGACCATATTTTTGGCCGACTCTACGTTATTTTGAGTTGACGCTCTGTTAGTCTGGGATTGTGAATTTATTACAGGGTTATTTCTGAGGTTGTATTGTGTATTTGTGTAACGCGCTAATGCTTGCTTTCGCATTCACTATTTCTCTCTGTCAAACGGTGTAAGATGGTGACAGAAAGAGAACGTAAACGCGATGGCAAGCGTCCGCCCGTTAGACTATTGGTTCCCAAACTTTCTTTAGGGTTCCGTAGCCAAATGGCAAAAAATGGAACATAGACCACTCATAAACCACTTTCAAAATTTAGCTGGTTCCGGTGGACCCCTTGCAGCTACATTTGTACCATATTCCCAAAACTCGACAAAAATGTGAAGATTGTATCTAAATCTAAATCCCGTCGAGTCTCCCGTGGACCACTTTGGGAATCAATGCGTTAGACAATGCGGCCTCTGATATTCGACATAGTCTGAGATAGGATTGCAAAAAAGCGTAATTAGGTCAGTGAATACGAGTGAAGCGGCGTTTTTTGAAATTCAGTGGTGATATGTGATACTTGTGTTGTTTGTCGAGTGAATTTGCTTGAGTGTTGACACCTGATAGTCAGTCGAACCGGATTATTAATATTGCGGGCAGGTGTCCCCACTGCATCGGTGCGGGTTACATGTTTTTGTCTAACGAGTGATATTATACGAAGAATCCGTAAATAAATCGATCAGTTTTCGAGTGTCAAAATGTTTTTGGTATTTGTGCAATTCAGCATACCACGACGACGTCGCCGCACAGGTATGGTCGATTTTTTGAGCCATTTCAAGTAGATAAGCCAAATTAGAACCTTGGGCACTTCAAGGCATTATTTAAGGCCAAAATTATCCGAACTGAAACAATTAATTTGCTCGCCCGCGACCTTATGATAGCTACGTTTATTCAAAAAATCTCAGCTCATCTTAATCAATCCTCATCCTTAGAGTCATTTTCATCATCATCATCATTCAGTCTATATACGACCTGCTCTGCCTGCACAGGCCTGCTCTCAGAATGAAAGGGCTTGGGCCGTAGTTCCCACGCGGGCCTAGTGCGGATTAGGAACTTCACACAAAATTAATTTATTCATAAAAGAAAAAAAAAACATATACTTAAAGGTAAAGACTAAAACTACTATAAATTAATTAAAACAATTAACAAAAAATAACAAAGAATAAAACTTAACTATAAACTAAATATTACAAACTAAATTAAAAACTAAACTAGTAGATCTAAACAAACAAAAATAATACTATTACAAACTAAATTAAAAACTAAACTATATCTAAAAAAGGCCCCTGCGGCATTGTGCCGAAGATGCTGTCAGCATTTCCTCGTTGAATCGCTAGGCTAATTCTTTGAGCGAGGTAGCTGCCAGCTCTTCGGTCACCGGTAGCATCTATAAGCCTCTTCGAAATCTCTTTGAAGAGGCTTAGTGCTCCTGGGCCCCACGGACCAAGGATCTCGACACCGAAAGGGATGAAATTATATTCGGCGCCGAGACCACTATACTTGCCAATTTTAGCGGTTTCCTCATGATCCTCAGAGTACTCTCACCAAACTACACCTAAGCTCTGATTGAGTTCGAAACGAGTCAGTGTAGTTTGGTGGTGGTGATAGTTGGGTTTGGGTTTATGTGATTTCCAGTGATCGGAACTCTGGGTGCAAAACTTTAACAAAACTTGTAAAGCTGACATTAAGGAGAATTAACAACCAAGAAAAATAAAAATATTATTGGCAGATTAGTGATCAATTTAACTCTATATTGAAATCTCGGATTTTCAGTAGTTTATTAATATTTTCATGTCTGTAAGCACTGTTTCATGCCCGCTTGGCAAGTTTTGTTAAAGTTTCGCACCCAGAGTTCCGATCACTGGTGATTTCTGTGTATTGGTACAATGTGGAGGTGGAGGAACTGCATAAACACACATTTCTTGCATAAACGTAGCTATCATGTGAGCAAAGTATTTGTTACAATTCATTGATATGGACCTCCGCTCCGCGAAGTAGCGCCTGATTCAATAAATTATTCATTTATCGGAATTTAACAAATGCGTGTGCGTGTCACGTAAGTTGTAATGAATGAATCTGTAAGAAAGCTGACAAACTTAGTCCGGGCGCGTGTGCAGCGATTTCGTTGTGTTAGGGCCGGCGCCCACTGACGGCATGGCACGGCGTGGCATTTTATTACTATCAAGTTATTTTGAATCTTATTTCAATGAGTTTAGAATTCATGTTACTTTATTGGTTATGCGTTGCGTCATCCCTCGGCACGTCGCGGCAACGTGGTATCGAAATAAAGAAACATGAATTCTAAACTCATTGAAATAAGATTCAAAATAACTTGATAGTAATAAAATGCCACGCCGTGCCATGCCGTCAGTGGGCGCCGGCCCTTACATGGCGTTCCCTGTTAGACGGCACAACGGGCCCGCACGCACACGCATCAGTCGTTGCAGCGCGCGCACGCATTGCGAGTTGTATTTCTTTACAAACAAAATGGTGATATAATTGCAACAGAGACGGTTTTGAAGGAAAAAATTAGAGATATCGTTCGAAAATAAAAGTGTATTTACAATACGAAACAAAAAGCCAAAGAAAAAAGAGTTATGAAGAGTCCGGGAAAATGCACGCCCCATCCTATGTCACTCTCGCAACTGAGACGAATCTAATGACAATGACTTTATCCATCGAGCTGTTTAGGCCCTGGCCCTACTTATACTTGGCCGTTCCATTCACGATAATAATATTTAACAGAAGAGTGAGGATGGCACGATTCGAAGTTCGGAAATCGAATTTCGTAGAAGCCCCCATGTTTTCTCTGACCGCGGTCGACGACGTTCGAATGTTGTTCGGGAATGTTTGAGGGTGGTTCCTCTGAAACGTCACGCACCCGCGACCGACGGCGTGTGGCGCAGCGCGCGACGCACATCCAGACGCCACGTGTCGCGTGTGACGGCCAGAGAAACCAGGGCCATAGGCTAGAAATACATAGGCTCGAAAAACAACCTTCCTTCGGCAGCCGGGTATAAATAACAATAACACATACATGTCCGAAAATAATTAAGACAGAAGACTAAAAGGAGGAAATACTAATGAATTGGCCACTTTACTTTTAAGCAGCTTATTTGTTGTATTGTTAGGTTTATTCAAAACGTGGGATTCCCGTGGATGTTTTTACAAGGTCAAAATCTATTGAAAGTTGAAAATGTTGTCAGAGTAAAAACCCCGTTTACTGCTAGGTGGTCACGTGCGTTTCACCGATTATGTATGTACTGTGGCCGCTATAACAACAAAAGCTAAAAATAAAATAGAGGTAAAAATGAAGGGGGTGTTTTCAGAGTATTTAACTCTGCCGACGGTTGCTCGGCGACAACCGGCAGTTGATAGGTAGGCAACGCGAGCGTCCATATGCTGGTATGTTTTTATTTATTTATAAGTTTGCCATTTTAGTGCTTATATTTTGGCGTTTTTAGGGTTCCATAGCCGAATGGCAAAAAACGGAACGCTTATGGATTCGTCATGTCTGTCTGTCTGTCTGTCTGTCCTTCCGTATGTCACAGCCACTTTTTTCCGAAACTATAAGATAGTTGCATAGTAGCATAGTTGCTGTTGAAACTTGATAAGTAGATGTATTCTGTGAACTGCATTAAGACTTTTACACAAAAATAGAAAAAAAAAAAATTTTGGGGTTCCCCATACTTAGAACTGAAACACGAAAATTTTTTTTTCATCCATACGTGTGGGAATCTATGGATAGGTCTACAAAAATGATATTGAGGTTTCTAATATCATTTTTTTCTAAACTGAATAGTTTGCGGGAGAGACACTTCCAAAGTGGTAAAATGTAGTGGTAGAGCCATGTTGTAGCTAGCCGCTGCATCACGAATGGGCCGGCACGTCCGGGGCAGTACCACCCTCTCACAGAACACCGGCGTGAAGCAGCAGTAATCCTGCTTGCGTTTCGTACGGTCAGTGAGAGTGCCGGGGGCCCAATACCTCACCCCTTCCCTCTCCCCCTCCCTCACCCCTCTCCTTTAGGGCCGACAGCGCACTGGCATCGTGTAAAGCGCTGCGGGTGTCTATGGACAGTGGTGTTCATTTAACATCAGGTGACCCACTAGTTCGTTTGTCTGGCCTATCTAACATAAAAAAAAAAAAAAAAAAAAAGTGTGTCCCCCCCCTCTGTAACTTCTAAAATAAGAGAATGATAAAACTAAAAAAAATATATGTTGTACATTACCATGTAAACTTCCATCGAAAATTGGTTTGAACGAGATCTAGTAAGTAGTTTTTTTTAATACGTCATAAATCGTAAAACGCAATTTTTTATAGATACAATGGTTGACTGTACTGAGGTACGAGTCCGGCTTGCACTTGACCGGTTCAGTTTTTTCCTTGATTTGGGGGTTGAGGGAGGGGGGTTAACACCGTCATCGTGTAAACCGAGGTACTTAAACGTTCTTACATTAGTCTGTTCATAAGTATTTATTAATTCCTGAGTACTTGGTTGTCTGGAAGAGATCGCTTTTTAGCGATAAGACCGCCTATTATGTGCCTGAATTTTAATTTTTGTAATGACACTACTGCTTTTGGTGTTCAATAAAATCTATTTGTATTTGGTTTTGGACAGCACCCTCTTTTTTTTTAAGTAAAAATATTAACCCACCGTAACTTATTCTTATTACCATGATTAACCAGATCTTTGTTCATTTGTATGCCAAGTTTCATTTAAATCCGTTATTGTGAGATTGACTAACAAAACGTTCAAAGATCCAAACATCAACAAAAAAATTTTGGGTTCCGTACCCAAAGGGTAAAACGGGACCCTATTACTAATTGTAAGACTCCGCTGTCCGTCCGTCCGTCTGTCACCAGGCTGTATCCCATGAACCGTGATAGTTAGATGTATTTCTGTTCCGCTATAACAAAAAATACTAAAAACAAAAATATATAAAATATATGGGCCTTATATATGTGAAGCAGCGGCTTCACATATATAAGGCCCAGGTTCGGCCAAGGATGGAGTATTGCTCTCATCTCTGGGCTGGCGCACCCCAATATCAGCTGCTTTCACTTGTTCGCATACAGCGCAGGGCGTGCCGAGTTGTCGGCAACGCCTCACTCTCCGTTAAACTCGACCCTCTTGCTCTCCGCAGAGACGTTAGCTCCCTTTGCGTGTTCTTTAAGATCTACAACGGGGAATGCTCTGAGGAACTCTTTGACCTCATTTCAGCTGCGGGGTTCCATTACAGATCCTCCCGTCGTAAGCGTTCATTTCATCGACATCATGTTGATGAATGGCAGTCTTCGACGGTGCGTTTTAAGCGGTCTTTTTTGCCACGAACTTGCAAAATCTGGAACGAGCTTCCCGCTGGGGTCTTCCCATCGAGTTACGACCTGGGTGCCTTTAAGAGGCGAGTGTACAATTTTCTGCAGGGCCGACAACGCACTGGTATCGCGTAAAGCGCTGCGAGTGTCTATGGACAGTGGTGCTCATTTAACATCAGGTGACCCACTAGTTCGTTTGTCTGGCTTCACTAACATAAAAAAAAAAAAATATTAAATTAAAGTTAGGGGGTCGTCAATAGTCGTCATACAAGAAACGTGTTTTAATTTCAACGTTTTTAACTCGTTATAATATAATAGCGTTAACTAGACACTTGAAATTTTCACCGATTATGTATTACTGTAGCCGGCATAAAAACAAATAATAAATATATGATTATAATAAATATTAAGGGAGGTATTGACTAACCAATATAAAATTATCTCACAATGCGTACATTTTAATAAGAAGCAGGGTTCTACTAACACTGGACTATTATAGTTACGGCTGTTTACGTTACGGCGTATATTTTAACATGTTATTATCCAAAAATTTGTACGGAACCCTCGGTGCGCGAGTCCGCCTCGCACTTGGCCGGTTTTAGGTAAAAATATTAAGAGGTTCTCTGTCCCGAAGCAATGTGCGGCGTTCTTTCGACATGTTTCCATAGTAACAATGACATTAAACGCTCATAGAGTCATGAGGCTCATGTGCCTCATGGACGTACCAGTAAAGTCACATATGAGGCGCATGTGCCTCATGGGACAGGGAACCTGTTATCCCACGGAAACGTATTACCGGGATTAACCTTGTCTCACTCACTCCAGATCTTTGTCTATTTGTACGCCAAGTTTCATCTAAATCCGTTATTGTGATAACAAACGTTCAAACATCCAAACTTCTACACAATTTTTATCATTTGTAATGTAATATTAGTAGAATATTTAATTTCAACAATATGTTTTTCGTCCGCATGCTACATTTTAATGACGTCACGGTCCCATAAAGAGAATGATCCATCCACCGCCCACGCACGCCATATGGGAACTGGTCAAAGATACATAAAAAAAAGAATACATTAAGGTTTACGCTTGAGTGAACAAAACTAAACGGAACTTCTAGTTTATTAAAATTAAATAGCTCCGCCACCGGTACATGAATATTATATATTCCCATAGGAATATTGCATAATGTTTTCTATCATTTCTGAATAATTTCAGATTTCGAGGTGTTTATGAGCAGTCAGGACTTATTTTTAACCAACTTTACCAAAAAATTCCATTTTTAATCGAAGTAAAATGCTGACAAAATATTTTAAAATAAAATCAGTTAATGGTACGACGTAGGTACTATGACTTAACCGAAACAGTACTTTGCTCACCCTTTGAGGGTTTGGTTTTGGTCGCGGGTGAGCAAAGTAATTGTTTCAGTACATTATGAGTGAAGACCAAAAAGTTGCACACTGTTAAATCTTCATTAGCAGGTAGTTAAAATTACCATTAACTGTTTCCATTGTGACACGAAAATTAACCATACATTTGTATATTTTTTTTTTATTTTTTTTATCTAATCTATCTATCTATCTATCTAATACCTTTAAACGAGCAATTCTTGTATATATATAATCAGGATCTCGGAAACGGCTCCAACGATTTCGATGAAATTTGGTATGTGGGGGTTTTCGGGGATGAAAAACTGATCTAGCTATGTTTCATTTTCAGAAAATCGCTTTTACTCGTGTTTTCCGGCTATTTTTGTTTGCATTAGAATATAAAGCTAAATTTCGCCCACTTCGAGCAGATCATAATGGCACATTAGAAATCGGGTGGTCGCGGATCCAGCCGACCTCGGTTCGAATCCACGTTTTTTTTCAACATTTTTAGTTTTTTTTTTAAGTTTATTTTTTATGAGAAAACGTCAAGTTTCTTCTTTTGTGAGAAAAAGTATTATAGGGAACGTGCAGTAACTATAGGCGGCAGCACTAATGCGACAGAAGAGACACTATGCGGACAGTAAAACAAACTTATCAAGGTAAAACATTCAAATTGATGGCACCCTTATGGCACCAGTTGGCAGCACCGTCTATGTGCACGTTCCCTATTGGGAGCACAGAACAGGAAAAGCCGGTTGTCTGTAAAGTCGGTTTACGGACGATAGTTTAACGTAACTCACCCCCCCACCCCCTCCGGTGTTTTTGTCAAATATCTTGAAAACGGTGCATCCTACGGCAAAATAAATGAAATTTTCATCCCCCTTTAACACCCCCGCGCTCCCTCCCCCGCATCCCTCCCCCTCTCACCCCCCCCCCACCCCCACCCCTCCGGTGTATATAATCAGGATCTCGGAAACGGTTCCAACGATTTCGATGAAATTTGGTATTTGGGGGTTTTCGGGGATGAAAAATTGATCTAGCTTGGTCTTATCTCTGGGAAAACGCTTGGTACCGAGTTTCTGCCCGAGCAGAGCTCGGTCGCCCAGGTACTTTTTATTGATAACAGGAAACAAACAGCGAAAAAAACATTTGTGATTATTTGAAATTTAGATAATACAAAAGCCAAAGAAGTTTCCACTAGTGAATTACATTATGGTTGCTCAGAAAGACTTATTTTTACAATTGACTAATTACATTACTAAAATAATTTAAGGGAAATATTTTATGTGTATATAAGTAAAAGCAAAAGCAATAAAGTACCATGCACAAATTCAGCCAACAAAAGGCGAGTTCAAACGACTTAACTTATCACAGTTCATATGTAATCATGCACATGAATAAAATTAAATTAATTAAATAATATATTAATTTGCATTTATATAAATACCTAGATGCAGCTTTAACAGATGTGCAGCTTTTTGGTCTTCACCCTAATATCACAGAATAAGTAATATTTATGTAACCAGTAATTCAACTTCATACTAGAGCGCCCGAATCGACGCACGCACACAGCCAGACGTCTTACACGGCCGCTAAGGCTTGATTTCCTCCTACGCTGACATCGGTCGCTAACGTCGGTCGTGCGTACGAATAAACAGAATACTCTATGGGGCACCGCACAGCGACGCTGACGTCCGCAGCAGATTTATTGCTACGCGCCGCTGATGCCGCGCGTCGGTCTCGCTCCTCCGCGCCGCGCGCGTCAGTACGCTAACGGCGCTGACGCGCTATACACCACTATCGCGCGCTCAGTGCGAAGCTGACCGCTGACGTCGGTCGCGCGTACGAATAAACACAATATTCTATGGGGCACCGCACAGCGACGCTGATGGCCGCGCGTTTGTCATACGCGACCGACGGTACGCTCGACCGACGTCAGTGACTGACGTCAGTGTAGGAGGAAAACAAGCCTAACCAACACAGTCCCACGCCGCGCGCCATGTAAGTGTGCGTGCGTCGACTCGGGCGCTCTAGTATGAAGTCGAAAAGCCTATTACTTGCATTGTGCTAATATGGACCTACGCAAAGTACCGCCTGAATCAATAAATTACGTACCTACTATGAAATCATTTTTGCTGTCGTAACTAGATTGCAAGTAAATAAAATGTATCTGGAACTATTACATTTATTCATAGAATACAAATAAATATTAAGAAACAATATCAATTATTAAAACTTAACTATAAACTAAATACCTAGAAACTGGAACTTAGTTTTCAAATTTCTATAAATTAGTTTTGATAGTATTTGACAGTCAAAAAATAGCGCGGTTCGCTGAGAAACCTTGAATTATTTAAAGAATACTTGTATGGAAACGGACTTAGAAAATTCTTGATATATTTTCACAAATGATTGCACAACTATTGTTGATTCGTTAGTACATAGTCAGGCGGTAAAGTCGTGTGCAATATTGAAAATGCTTACATGACGTATATATGAAACCTTGAATCTGAGACGGCTGTGTTTCCGTTCCTATGGCAGTTATGAGTTCATATCACTAAGAACTACATAGCGCTGTACATGCAAGCATAAATACAAATCGTCGGAGATTGTGCAAATCCGGTAACTGCCATTGGATACTTCCGCGTATCTGACAAAAGCCATTTTAAGGACCTACCGAGCTTTTCGCGCTAATCGATTTTGGGTGGGCGATTTCGGGCGTGGAGGAGGCACGATGGCTCAAGACAGGTTGGTGCGTTTTTGGGTATTTTCATCTTATGAATTGCAGTTTGAGTTGCCGTGCAGTAATAGCGTCGTACTACGAATTTATTTTATTTTTTGGAGACGACTTTGTATTTTTTTCTATCGAGCGAACTATAAGTAATCGTGTTTCGATAAACACTTGTCATTAGAGTGAATCCTCAAATTCTTACACATGAACTTCAAGCTTTACTTGTAATGATACAGCACGAGATTAAATGAATGCAATAAATGCGCCAAAAACACGGTAGGCCCTTATATATATACAAATATTAATGAAGTTAAATAAAACCATGCCCTATAAAACTGCATGAAGTGCACGCGGTATTATCAAACTGCAATAGGAATGGGACTGTCAGAACTGTCATTTCATACATATTTTGACGTAAGCATATAGAATTACTGTCAACTCCAATCCCTTTCTAATCGTGGCCGAATAATATTTACGTATGGTATAGCTCAGGGGTCACCAATTAGCTTCGCTTTGAGTCCGTTTTAAGAAATTAAATGACTATCGCGGTCCGCACAACCTTCTATCGAAATAGTACATTGTGCATCAAGGGCCGTAAGTAGGGGATTACTAACGAGAGCCTTTTAGAAGCCCGACGCCGGAGGCACGCAATGGATACACACAATGATTTTCATCACACTGCGAGGGAAAAAATCCAAAAATGAAATTATTTTGTCTCTAAACACTTAAATTAAATAAATAATGGCTACCCGCCAATACAGATTATCACTTTTTTCAAGTCATCTACCACAGATAAAGTAAACTGTGTTTAGAATTCGAATGCAAAATTATTGCAAAACTATTTGATATAAATTTAAAATATAAAAATAACGAAGTTTCATGAAGCGTAGACAAGTTTTGTGTAGTAAAATTGGGTTAGTTAGTTAGTTAGTAGTAGCTAAGTTTTAAACATATAAATAAAACGTTGGCTGACTTGAAACCTCCTTAGTCTGTTTGCAAATTTTAAAACTAAAGTTAGAACTCCCTTGGGAAGAAAAACTATACGTAAATCCATAACTCCCTTAAGAACAAATTAGGCCTTTGACATTTAGTATACAGGCATGGAATAACACCATTGACGAGCAAGTGTGATGAAAAAAATATTTATTTTAGGCAATGAATAAGGACTGATTTGTTTAAATTCCCGCGGTGTAGGGGAAATGGGATTTGTATGTTCGACTCAAGAGTGACCTCGAGCTAGATTCAGAAACGGCTCAACACGGTTTGCGAGAGGATAGGGATGAACTGCTATACAGGAACGCCAAAAATCACTGGTTTGCGAGAGGTTTGGGCTGAGATTGGGACGAGCCTAATTTGTTTATTTATTTATTTGCAAAGCGAATTAACAGGAAAATAAGGCTCATCCCAAGCTCAGCCCATTCTTATCCTCTCGCAAACGATTGAATGATGAATGAACGTTCCTGAATTTAGCCCCTTATCTCCCCGTAGCTATGACAATATAACTTTTCAAATTAGGCATTTGCGGATTTTTAGAAATTCCCTCGGGATAAGAAAAAACGGGATATACATATGTTGGATCCAGAGTAATCTATTCTCGTATTTAACTGTCATTATTAGATTTTTCAAATTTGGCATACATGTAGATTATCATAACATAAGAGTAAAACAATTATCTATAAAAATCACGTTTGTTGTATGGGAGCCCCCCTTAAATATTTTTTTTATTTTAATTTAATAATTTATTTTTAAAGACAATATATAATTAAATATTCTGTGAATATTTCAAGTGTCTACCTGTTGCCGTTATCAATATCGAGCAAAAACGAGCAAAAAATCATGTTTGTTGTATGGGAGCCCCCTTAAATATTTATTTAATTCCATTTTTTAGTATTTGTTGTTATAGCGGCAACCAAAATACATCATCTGTGAAAATTTCAACTCTTTAGCTATCACGGTTCCCGAGATACAGCCTGGTGACAGACGGACGGACGGACGGACGGACAGCGGAGCCTCAGTAATAGGGCTTCCGTTTTTACCCTTTGTGTACGGAACCCTAAAAACTATACATATACTTTTTGTTGCTGAGCTACTGGAACCCCCTTAGGATATTCAGTGATCTCCACTCGACATACAAGATCAAAACACTGGTATAATTAAAATGTAGTGTCTATCAGAAAAACTTCGCTTTTACTTTGTTTTTTTTAGCATTAATTAGCAATAAAGTAAACAATCTTAACGAGTCTTTTCATAAAAAAAAGCTTTTAGACGGCGGCTAACGATGGGAGGAAAGAAGCTCACGGTCACTCAGAGGGCGATGGAGAAGGTTATGCTCGGAGTTTCTCTGCGGGATCGCATTAGAAATGATGAAATCCGCGCAAGAACTAAAGTTACCGACATAGCTCGAAGAATCGCCAGACTCAAGTGCACATTGCTCGTAGAACTGATGGCCGATGGGGCCAAAAGGTTTTCGAGCGGCGTCCACGGCCCGAACGACGCAGTGTTGGCAGGTCAACAAGATGGAGCGACGATCTGATTAAGGTTACTGGAACGCGTTGGATTTAACAAAATTTAATATTAAAAAAATCGATCCATTACTTAAAAAAAATATTAGGTTTTTTTCTTAATACATACATCTGTACTGTAAAATTTCAATTCCGTAGATAACCGTTTGCTCTTTGTTGCCGTTGACTTATGAAACCAAAAGAATATATAAAAGAAGAAACTGACTGACTGACTGACTGACTGACATATCAACGCACAGCCCAAACCACTGGGCCTAGAGATTCCAAATTTGGCATGTAGGTTCCTTATAAGGTCTAGGGGTGCACTAAGAAAGGATTTTTCAAAATTCACTCCCTAAGGGGGTGAAACGGGGGTCCAAAGTTTGTATGGGGAAACAAGATTCGTTCGACTATTTTATTCGAAACTTCACAGAAGTACTCCTAATGATAAATGAGTAAACACGTGTTTCAGGTTTTTTGAGAATTCAACCCCTAAAAGCCCCCTTTTAAAAGGGGTAACAAAGTCTGATAATCAACATGGGTGTTGTTTCTATGGTTTATCGGGTCGCTGGTTATGAAAACAACAACGGTTTTAAAATCCGACGTGGCGGACGTAAAATACCATCTGCCTGGATGGGGTGCGATGGGGTTGAAATGTCTAATTAAATGACTGTTGATATATCAACGCACAGCCCAAACCACTGGACGTAGAGACTTAAAATTTTGCACATAGATACCTTATACAATGTAGGCATCCACTAAGGAAGGATTTTTGGGAATTCCCACGGGGACGGAAAAAAACGGGATTTATATATTTCCACGAACCGATTTCCACGGTTTTGCATTCGTTGGAAAGGTCTCGGGCTCCGTGAGGTTTATAGCAAAGAAAATTCAGGAAAAATTTCAACAGAAAAGCGGGAAAATCTTTTTTCACATACAGCGCCATCTTTGATACATAGCATGTACTACAAACCAATATACAGCACCATCTCTGATACATAGCACGTACTACAAACCAATACTATTCTCCGCGGACGGAGTCGCGGGCAACAGCTAGTGAAACCAAAAGAATGTAATTGACCATACGTCCTTGCTAATTGTTACATATTTGCTGTGACTTATTTATTATTCAAAAGTGTTTTTCAATAGTCGTTTTATTGTCATTGTCAAGATAGCTGACCTTCTTTCTAATGCTAAAAAAAACGAAGTATAGGTGTGGATTACTCGTTCAATAGTTTCCAATATTTACATAATATTGTCACGAACAAATAATTAAGTACTTTCTTTCTTTTCCTACATTTAGGCTGAGTTCTCAGTCAAAAAGTTCTACTCTACCGTTGCGTCCAAACCGGATCGGACCGATCATACTTAACTCATGTTTTAAGTTTGAACTTTCTCTTTGCGCGTACGCAGCGAGATTGTATCATTGAAAGGGGCGCATAAACAACAAAAACTTATTGAACCTAATAGCGGATTACGTAATTTATTTTAATGAAATACGTACTCGAAGAATGAGTATTTGCACACGCGTTTGTCTGAAGACCATGTTTAAGGTTCCGCAGCCAATGGCACAAGCGTATACCGTATAGTTACGTATAGTCATAAAGTGACTGACGGTGTCATCAGCCCTGATATCTTGCTACGGACTTTCCTGTCTAGAATTTTTAAATAAATAAATAAATAAAAATCATTTATTTCAGGACTAGGAGTCCCATATAGAATGTGTTAGTTACATTCTTAATATATCTATGTTAGTAAGAGCATAAAATAAAATATGAATTTAAAATCAAAATTTGAATAAAGTTACAATTTACATTTAAAACCACATATAATAAAACAAAATAATTCATATAATTTACGAAAACGGCTATACTTCATATAATTTAAACGGGTCTCTATGGTTTCACGTAATTAAACAAATCATAACATAATGTATAATTTTTCATAATCGACGTAAGTCATTGAGTGATATACTAGAGTGAATAGAGATACATAAAACACTTTTTTTTTTCGGAATTGTTATAAAACATACCCAACCTAACCATCTGCATTCTAGAAGATCGCATTGAAAAAAAAAAGGGAAAAAAATACTGATTCAGAAATAAATCACTTTATGACTAACGTTGATTATGATGAATGATACATTATGACTTATTAAATTATGGGAAGCCAAGATGCGCCAATTTAAAAGGCTATGTAATTTTAGAATAATCCCCTAGGAATTTCAATTCACGTGACTAGTGTTTTTGGCGAACGAAGCCGCGGGAAACGACTAGTATGTGTCATTTGACCCACTAGTGACCGCAAATACTATTACTATGACAAACAATGCAGTATTACCCAGTATTACCTAACTAACCCGCATTCCTTGCCTATGTTTGTGAAGCATCTACATAAGAAATAATTAGTGTTCCAGTAACGTCGCGAAGGGGGGCTATTCTGTAACCAGTCAAACAAATATTGATTTTAATTGTCCGAAATTGTTAGGGTTTCTTTGCTTACTTTGGGACCAGGTCAATTGGTGTGAATTGTCCCATGATATATTTATTTATTAATATCATACGCCCCAGGACGGTTGCCGGTGCCGCGGCAGGCCAAGGCGAAGATGGCGGGATGACCTAGACACGTTCTTGAGCGACTGGTCAAACACACCTGCAGACAGGGCGAGTTGGAAGTCCAGGGGAGAGGCCTTTGCCCAGTAACAGCACAGGCTATTAAAAAAAAATTATATTAGACTATACGGCTGTTCACAGCGGCCCGACTCGCACTTGGCCGGTTTTAAATTACAATCGCTGTTATAACCAGAGATCGGACAAATGAGCGTCATTGCTCGCAATAATGTGGACATGACTCCAAAGTTAATTAAATAATTAATCTTTTGATTAATTTCTTACTTGAGTCCTAATGTAATGAACATGACTTGTAAATTATATAAATAAATATTTTTGAATAGTCAATAAATAACACAAAGAATTCTTATAATGTTGATTTATTAAAGAATTTTAATTAAATTAATTTATTATTGGTTCTCAATTCCCATATAGGTAATTTGGTGAATGTCAAAACTTTTTTTAGGAAAAATTTAATCCACGGATATTACAATACAATACAATACAATACAATACAATACAATGACTCTTTATTGTACACCACAAAGAAAACAATACAGAAAAACAAGTACATTGAAAAAATATACAAGGTAAGCACTAGGCGGCCTTATCACTTCGAAGCAATCTCTTCCAGGCAACCATTTAACGCAGGAAAAACAACAAGGAATGTATTTTATATATATAGATCGTATAATATTACTAGAAAACTTCTTTATTATATAGAAAAACGAAGACGACAACAACTGCTATTGCCATAGTACGCATGTGTAAATTATTATCCGGGAATTCAAATCTAATTTCAAGAAATAATTAATTTATTTAGGGGGCATGTCCACATTGTTGCGAGCAATGGCGCTAATTTGTCCGATCTCTGGTTATAACGTATTTTTTGAGCAATTAACTAGAGCGACCGTTCGTTAAAGACCAGCCATACTCAACCTTTTTTTGTGTGGGCCACACATGCGTTGTAGCAATGGTGCAGCAAACCGCAAATTAGATTGTCAACAACATTAAAAGTCCAAAATCCAAATGGTTGAATCGTCACGATTTTTATGCCAAGCAGGCCATTTGTAGGCCGCATACGGCCCGCGGTTCTCAGGTTGAGTATAGCTGTTACCGACTAAGGAATATGAATACGTGGCTTTTTAGCCTAATGGACACTTCGCGCTCTTAGATCGTGTCACATGTCTATATCTCTTATTGGTACCTGATATTGATGTCATCAGAAGCATTGAGTTACCTTACGCGTTGTCAGCAGAACAATTCTAGTAAATACTACTAAGAGATAAGATATTTTTAGACGTTACCAACTAAACTCTAATAAAACGTTATTGATAAATGGGTGGAATTTATAAAGCTGGACACCTTGACGACATTAAAATTTGTAAGAAAGTTATCTCTTGTGATACTTTAAAGTTTGTATGGCTAATTACGATTTAACGTCGGCTAACTTTTGGTCTCCATACAAATGAGTAGATATTACATCAGTAATTTTGTTTTTAACACATACCTAAATCACTGACCGTTCAAATGATCGTTTATTTAGATGTCTCTAATATAACATATTAATTGAAATAAACCACGTAACTATTAAAGATAAACAGAAATATTATCGCGAGTTTTCTTCCAGACTCGTCACGCGTAATTTTTGCAAAAGTCCAAATTCTTTACAATGAGTTTCTGACAGATTATTGCTAGATTGTGTTCGTATCGTGAAGTACATTATTTTGACGTTAAAGTATGGCATCAAGTGATGGCACTTTTGACAGCTGGCAATAGTGCTGCGAAGCACTATTTTACTATCAATTCGTTAGCGTTTTCGCTCTTCCTTCATCACCAGCACAGCTAAGGCTTGATTTCCTCCTACGCTGACATCGGTCGCTGACGTCGGTCGCGCGTACGTATAAACACAATACTCTATGGGCCACCGCACAGCGACGCTGACGTCCGCGGCAGATTTATTGCTACGCGCCGCTGATTGCGCGCGTCGGTCTCGCTCGTCAGCGCCGTGCGCGTCGGTGCGCTGACGGCGCTGACGCGCTATACACCACTATCGCGCGCTCAGTGCGAAGCTGACCGGTCTCGGTCGCTGACGTCGGTCGAGCGTACGAATATACACAATACTCTATGGGGCACCGCACAGCGACGCGCATTTGTCATACGCGACCGGCGGTACGCTCGACCGACGTCAGCGTAGGAGGAAATCAAGCTTAAGGAGTGGAATTCCCTGCCTGCGACTGTGTTCCCTGAACACTACAATTTGGCCGCTTTCAAGTCTAGGGTGAATGAGCATTTACTAGGCAAGTGTGCTTCATCGTAGGCCTCATCTTCACTTTGCATCAGGCGTGATAGAAGTAGATTTTAAAAAAGTTTATTAATGCATCAAAGTAACAGGCCATATTCCATGATTAAATAAAGTTTTAATGTATTTTAATCCGATTCATTAAAATCAATTGCTCCTTGAAGAACAATCGTCACGTCACTGTTGTCATCTGCCACGTTAATTATGATTTGACTGTGTGTAATATTTCTACATTTACATCAGTTTCATAGTCTTCGCTTATTTGTCACGCGGTACTGTTTACCACCAGTTTTTTAGTGGCACGTGCACTAAGCGTCCTGCAATAATTTTATCACTAACATTTTTTTTGTTAGTTACTACTAGAACGATGAACGCCAGATTGCGATCAAATAAAAACAATCCCAAGAGGAAATTAAAATTACGAAACGGGTTTCGATAAATTTATTACAGTCCCAACGGTACATCACTATTCCGGCTCCTGCAACAATGACGTTTGACATTTATTTCTTTGTACTTCCCGTCAATATTAAAAACCGTTTGAATGGAGTCGTCACCAAACCACAAAAATATAGCTTGTCGATTCACAGGTCGCCCACTCACGTAGCTTCACTAAGAAATAGCTCAAGTCCGGCCGATAGTGTCTGCTATCGAAAACGAATTTTTGTTCCAGTTTCGGCCGAAACCGAAACCGCAATTTAATTCGAGGGCCGTTCTAGTAAATATTTTTAAAATTTGCTTTAAAATTAGCTTTTGTTTGTGTTTGTGGTCAGAACAATTTACGTGTGGTGGCTCTAAGAAAGCGAGTATACAGACAGGGTGACATCGCAGTCGTAATCAGAAGTAGACTTAATAGTGTAACAGTGTGGTCGCCTTAATGGCAAGAAAGAGATGCAAAGATTAACGTATCTCACTTGACCCAAATATCTATCTACCATTGCTGCCTCTATCGTTTGAATATCTTTATAAATGCGATTACCACACTTCGTCATTAACAAAACATAAACCGTTTTTGTTTCGTGTAAGAGCTATTGATTGTAAATAGCTATCAATTACTGAATGTTAAAAAGTGGTTCTGATTACCTCCCCGACGTCACCTTGTAATTGTATATTTTTATGTGTTTTTAATTTGAAATAACATTGTAGCCGCGACAGCATACTACTACTAGTACTACTAGTAGTACCTAGTACCTAAGTACTACTTTAGAGTATGTATTTAAGTAACATTGTAGATCTGTTTGAAAACAATAATATACCTTGCTGAGTTGTATGCTTTCCATAATCGCATGTTACAGCCTAGTTTGAACAAAAATATTTTGACTTTGACCTCAAGTTACTGATCCGCACGAAAGACCACGAACGCAGATTCAGTTTCGGCAGATATTTCACCGAAACCTAACCAGAAACCGAAAGTTCTATCGGTCACTAACAGCATCAAAGTCGCTCGTTATGTCTACCGCTCGAGAATAACCTCTCGCCTTGGTCTTGACACCCGGTCGCTCACCACGCATAATAATAGACTTTAAGTGATTCATATCACTGTTTGACTAGTTAGCCGCAAGGAGCCCGTCCGAACGAACGCTTGTCATAATTTTCTCATAAATATTATAAGAAAAACTATACGAATAGTGTTCGTAAGTGCGAGAAGTGAAATGGTGTGTGTAAATGTCTCGGAGGATGCGTTTGGGCAAGTTGTTTTTTATTATCAGCCAGTAAGGGGTCTCTCGGTTGCTGTGTTTGAATGAATGTTGTGAGCTTAGAGCAGTTAGAACTGGAGCAGGCAACTCGCGATCTCTTCCAAAGTATACTCGACCAAGAAATTCCCTTATCACCCGAAGGTTAAATGTCAGTTGTATGGCGGCTATTTTCACTTACAAGTCGACGTGACAATCAGCCATATTGTTTTTAATCTGACGTAGGAACCGTAATTTGAAATGGTAAAGCACTTACTTGATCGACCATATAATGAGTTAATATTAATGCCTTGCTCGTGAGAAACGTCATGTTTCGCATTCGTTTAACTGTTTTGTTTACGCGTTTGTCAGGAACCAAAGTAAATCATTATCATCAGCCACTCGAAAGACTACTGCTTAACATAGCCGGCAAAAAAAGCCAAATTTACCGGTTCTTTGCTGTCTGCTCAACAGACTTCTGTGACATTCGCCAAGTCTTCAATCCATCTTGTGGAAGGCACACACTGCGTTTTCCAGTAGTTGGTCGCCACTCAAGAACACATTTGCTTGGACGGACATCTGTTCCGCGTCCACTAAGCTTCGCAATTTTTCAGGCTTTATCGCTTTGGTTCTTCGAGATTCCTCTCTATTTATAAGAATATAATCTTCTCTTACTCTGAGAATGACTATGAACCTCCTTAATCCCAGTATAAACGTACAAGAAACAATTTTGAATGGCTACTCGACGATTATTAGCTGTGCAAAAATTAGCTTGGTACAAATGGTTCAATTGTTGTTTTTAAATTAACGTGTTCGCCTCGGTATGGCGGGCTGTATGCTTAGTATAAGTTTTCCTTCACTTCAATACTTCTCGATCGCGTTTACGTAAAAATTTCAATTCTATGGAAACATAGACGCGCGCGCGCGGAGGCGCTGTCCATGTTTCCCTAGTAATTGAATTTTTTACGTAAACGCGATCGAGAAGTATTGAAGTGAAGGAAAACTTATACTAAGCGTACTGTAAGCCACACCGGAGAAGTATGGCATTGCGCTACCGCCTTCTGTTTTTTATCAACTATCGGAAAATACAAGAATTTTTGTGGAACAAAACGTTTGATTTTCGTTATTTATCCGACACGTCCGATTAACGCCCACGAGATTGGGCCGCCGGTACCAGCGCTATGACCATCATTTTCTTTTTTGTCATTACGTAATTAGACCCCTGAAGAACAGCCATACTGGTACAAATGACCTTGTATTTTGTGTCACCATCCCCCGGTCTATTAGTTGATTGAGTTGGGCAACAAGTGACGTCATAAGTTGATATTGCCATTCAAATTCTATGGGAGAATTGTGTTTTGACAGCTCATAAAATGTACGTCAGTTGATTGGTGTCAAAATCCCTATTTGCATTACATTGCGGTGCCTGACATTATAGCCTGGCATTGTAATGGAACTTGCGCAATTTTCTTGCAGTTTTAAACTGCGCTTTATGATTCCCAGCGACCAGGTACGACTATACCACCACAGTCGAAGTATTAAGGTATTTGTACGCGAACGCCAGTAAGTCATCGTTAAATCTCCAAACGCACAGACAGCGGAGGCGTAGTGGTGCGGTGCTGGCGGTGACGATTGTAATACATATTCTGACTTGTATGAATGAGTTCGCGGTACGTTACTGCACAACCGTTCATACAAGATAGAATATTACAACCGTCACTTGGAGCGTGCGTTTGGAGCTTAAAAGTGACCCATGAATCCCATGATTGACCCTATCTCACCTGATGTAAAGGCAGATAACGCCAAAGGTGTATCTCACTGGTGCAGTAACAGAGTATTCACTCGAGCCTCGAAGAACCCTGGGTTATATCTTTCCGGTAATACAGACGATGGGAGCGAATCCCATTCCTTACAGTTCGTATTAGGAAAAATGAATGCATAGTGTACCGCGTATAGTTATCATGGGGAGTTTAAGCAAAATAGGCGCATAGAGACGTCGAGTTGCGGAAAATAACCCGTTAATACCTATACCTATCATGGGGAGTGTTCCGATGAATTATTCGGGTTGTTGCCGGCAGCCAAGTTTCATTACCATACTTCGCGTAACCGTCAATTACTTCATCCTCACCATCTTGATGGTTGGCATTCTAGCACTTTCCACTATTAGAGCAAGTTATGGAACCAGCATCTTGGGACAGCATTTCCGGAGCGATACAGCTTGGGGATCTTTAAAAAACGAGCCTATCTATCTCTCAAAGGGCCGGCAACGCACCTGTGACACCATTTGTGTTGTTTCTTATATAAAACCGCTCTACTCTGGTGGATTGGCTGTCAAAATCCTCACCCTCATTTGGACCATGCGAGGAATATCGTATGCTTGGATACATTGCGCAATCGCAAGGCTGTAACATTACACGTGATCGGTTAGCGACAGCAATGTATCGCGATATTTCTCACCATCTAAAGACTTAAGATTACGGCGAATCGTTTCTACGAATGAATTGTGAAACACCGAAATAGCTTTCTTGAGCTGGAGTTGTTTACTCGCTCTATTTTAGGGTTTGAATGGCTTCGATGTTAGTGATGCCCTTATTCAAGAAATGAAAGAGCGTGTTTTGTAGCGGTATTGGCTCGTCCACTCTCACTTTTTAAACTGTAGCGACTTTTATTGACATTCGTATTTTTATTCGCATTCGTAACTGACACTTTTTTTAAAAGCTTTTATTCAACTTGCAATGCATGTTTGTTCGGGGGGAATCTATCAACCGATTGTGATGAAATTTTGCCTACATTTAAGTCAGATGGCAATACAATATTGTAGTACACTGTATCATGGTACTGTTTTGATAATAAAGACGGAAGGGCCCGTAGTAACTCCTCGACAACTCAACATGTTTCCATCGCGTTTGGGCTCGTTTGATCTGTCTTGATGAGTAGGTAGACAGTACAAAGAAAAGTAGAGGAAGTGAGCAATAAAAGCTTGTAACAAAAATGAAATTTAAAAAACAACTTATTCGTAGTGATTTGATAGAGAACGGCCAAAAATCGATTAAACTCTTGATAGCGACATCTACTTTCAAGTATGTAATTCCTTAAGATACCGCCAGGGGAATTGTGTTGTTGTGTTCTTGCAGCAATCCTTGAAGTGTGCAACGACTGCATTTGCATTTATCTCGAAAATTTGCATTCACGCCAGTATGGTTTTAGAGTTTCGAATGTTTACTTCAAAAGTAAACAAGTGAAGTCAAGTGTTTATGTTTTTTTTTTAATGTTTAAAATGTCATAAAAATCAAGCTTTGAAAAAATTCGACAGTGTGCGTATGTAGTTGCCAACCCGCACTGGCCCACGTCCGAACTATGACATCTTATAAAATTAGTAGGTGACTACAGCAAAAACTCAACTCAAGAGCAAAGGAGCATAGAATATTTAGATAAAGGTTACAGTGGCCTCAAAGGATACGGATTACGGAACCGGTCGGCGCAGGCGCCGCGCGCCGATCAGCGAGAGGCATGCAAGGAATGCGCAGCGACGAGAAAAACTGTGCATTCAGTATACCTGCGCATGCGCAGCTGGGCTAAGGCCTTTAAGAGATAAAGAAGTCATCGTTGGCTTATTTAGTTCGCTACGTAATAGTATAGATGTGAAATTTTGTTTTTGTTACTGCTTCATGGAAAATACATGGTGGAAAAAAACCTGCCCGGTGCGAGTCGGACTCTCGCACCGCCTTCCGTACAAATTTTTAGGTTTGTCAAAATATACGCCGTAAACTGCCTTAACTATAACAATCCAGTGTTAGCAGAACCCTGCTTCTAAATAAAATGTACGGAGTGTGAGATCATTTTATATTGGTTAGTCAGGATTTCTAAAAATAAAATTATTTTAAGAAAGGGGATCGTCATTAAGCAAACGTGTTTTTTTCAGCGTTTTTAACTCGATCTTCATATTTTTCTTACTGTTTTCAAAACATTGTACGGAGGTACGAAACCCTTCATGTATGAAGCCGGCCCGCACTTGACCGGTCTTCTCCCGATATTCGATGTACGAATGTAAAATGTTTCCTTCCATCATGAGAAACGTAAGACAAAATTACAGTAGAAGATGGCAAATTGAATAATATCGATGAAAAACATAAAGCGCGTGCATCTTGGAAACGGCTAAATTAATATTTTGCTACGCCAACGATAGATGTCGCCGTCGTAAATCAACTTTCCAAATGTCATTCTCCGTATTCGTATGAACTCTTGGTGCTTGCAACACTATAAATTATTCAAACGACGATTTCTCGATGAATTCCTGAACGCTGCAACCGTCATCCTTCAATGGACGCGTTCGATTTAAACCGTTTTTATGGCAGTTGCGAGATATACGTCATTTCATACTAATATGGAAACCCGTGCCTGAGTTCTGGTGTTCTTTGATTCCCTGGTCGGGATTAGCGATGCCAGATTGCACCAAAATTTCTGGACAAAGTGTAAAGGTCGCGGGTGAGCAAAGTAATTGTTTCAGTTCATTAATATGGACCTCCGCAAAGTAACACCTGATTCAATAAAGTGTATACAGTAAATATAATATAGGTGTTATGTACGAATAAACACTGATTAACTTAAGACACTATACAAATCACATACATTTATTACCGTAAATTTTTTTAGCCATAAAAATCTAGGAGAAAAGCATACTTACCATTAATAGTATTTCTTACTTCAATTACTCTACATTCGCATCGATTTGTTCTAAATCGATGTACATACGCGTCCGGTTAAATTTCGGTGAAGCAATTACCAATGTTGCCAGTACCTAACGATAAAAAACTACTAAGGCGTTTTTAAACTCGCTAAAACAAACCTTTTTTAGCCAATGGAAGTTGTTATCAAAGTCGATAGGCATGTGCATGTGTATGTACTGTACCTAAATTCTTCACAATAAATTGATTATTATTATTAAAGTATTCCCAGTTTACGGTATGTGACTTTTACTTCTAGCTTTATAGGTCTCCTTCAATCGCGTGTGTCGGGTCTGTATACAGGAACTAGTGTAATCTGCGGCTTACGCCTCTGTCCTTATAGTACTACTAAATTCGATTTTTGATTTGTCGTGCCGTTCCGTTCACGCGAATAGTATCAAACACAGGAGTGAGAGGGACGGCACGATAAGAACTTCGAATTTCGTAGTAGCCTTGGTCGTCCCATATTCTTATTCTGTCCTCGACCATATTTTAACGGGGTTTTCTTTAGAATTCCATTGTTAGGTTTAGTGAGTTTTTGCAAAAATTGTCATCTCGGTCTTATGTTGTCTTATAGTGGTCTCGATAAATGCTTCTCATTCTACTCATTCTGACTTTATTTGAAACTTGTGAGGTCTAGCGTACCAAATTTAAGAAAATGTGAACTTTTCTTGATTGACATTAAGATTCAAATTCGGATAATCGAAATTTGACAGGCATCTTACGAGAATCTAATACCTTTAAACGAGCAATTCTTGTATATATATATATATATATATATATATATATATATATAATCAGGATCTCGGAAACGGCTCCAACGATTTCGATGAAATTTGGTATGTGGGGGTTTTCGGGGATGAAAAACTGATCTAGCTATGTTTCATTTTCAGAAAATCGCTTTTACTCGTGTTTTCCGGCTATTTTTGTTTGCATTAGAATATAAAGCTAAATTTCGCCGACTTCGAGCAGATCATAATGGCACATTAGAAATCGGGTGGTCGCGGATCCAGCCGACCTCGGTTCGATACCACGTTTTTTTTCAAGATTTTTAGTTTTTTTTTAAGTTTATTTTTTATGAGAAAACGTCAAGTTTCTTCTTTTGTGAGAAAAAGTTACTTTTTTGTGAGAAAAAGTTATTTTTTTGCAAGAAAAAGTTACTTTTTTGTTAGAAAAAGTATTATAGGGAACGTGCAGTAACTATAGGCGGCAGCACTAATGCGACAGAAGAGACACTATGCGGACAGTAAAACAAACTTATCAAGGTAAAACATTCAAATTGATGGCACCCTTATGGCACCAGTTGGCAGCACCGTCTATGTGCACGTTCCCTATTGGGAGCACACAGAACAGGAAAAGCCGGTTGTCTGTAAAGTCGGTTTACGGACGATAGTTTAACGTGACTCACCGCTCCACCCCCTCCGGTGTTTTTGTCAAATATCTTGAAAACGGTGCATCCTACGGCAAAATCAATGAAATTTTCATCCCCCCTTTAATACCCCGCGCTCCCTCTCCCGCATCCCCTCCCCCCCTCTCAACCCCCCCCTCCCACCCCCCGCCCCTCCGGTGTATATAATCAGGATCTCGGAAACGGTTCCAACGATTTCGATGAAATTTGGTATTTGGGGGTTTTCGGGGATGAAAAATTGATCTAGCTTGGTCTTATCTCTGGGAAAACGCTTGGTACCGAGTTTCTGCCCGAGCAGAGCTCGGTCGCCCAGGTACTAAGTGAGAAAGAAAGTGTATTTGTTACACATTCCTGCGAAAGCGACTGAATATATGTGGGCTATGCTCGAAGTTTCTCTGCGGGATCACCTTAAGAAATGATGAAATCCGCGCAAGAACTAAAGTCACCGACGGAGCTCGAAGAATCGCCAGACTCATGTGGCAGTGGGCAGGGCAGTAGAACGTAGAACTGATGGCCGACGTGGTCAAAAGTCTCGATTGGAGTACGGGACAAACTCAGTGTAGGTAGGTCTCCAACAAGATAGAGCGACGGGGTTAAGGTTGCGGAGGCCTAAGTCCAGCAGTCGACGTCTTTCGGCTGAAATGATGATAATGACATGTGGATGAAACACACAGGAAGCCTACGTTTTATTCCTAAAAGTGCACAAACCCCGCGTGATGTCGATAAATTAAGTCTGAGCAGAGTCACGGCCAAGAACTCGTGTAATTTTAAATGCCAACTTCGTTAGTCAATGAATGGTTGGAATGCAAAAGTGATTAAAGCGAGCTGAGTTGTGTGATGCATAGGAAAAAATTGAGTCTAAACTCCTGACCAGTGGTAGTGTAGGAGTTTAGCACGCAGCACGGAATGCTGAGGACCGGGTTCGATTCCTAGCGCTGGTCTTTTTTCTGGGTTTTTCTGTGCATCCATGTTTCAGTTTGTAGGTATATGTATACGTATAGTATGAATGAATTATATGGAGTTCACAGGATGACCGTAAAAGTAAAAAAATTGGAGTTGAAAAATAAAAAAATACAAAAAGACTCCAAATACCGATCTTCAATGATTGGTGTTACAAAACGACTCAATTCATACATATCGTGCAATTGATACGATTACATTTAAATCACGATGTTGTGTGCTACTGCGAATTACAAACAGTCAAGACAGAATAGGAGATATTGAATGTAATTCAGATAAACAAGAACATATCAAAGAACAGAGCCGTGCCTTTATTTCGTCGTCGTCGATTGTTGATCGATGGATTGGTGTAGTTGGCTGTCGTTCGACGTCGGCCAATCCATTTTACCATCGTTTGTAATATTAGTAATATTAATATAGATTAAAACGTGTTTTCCCGTGCGAATGAGATATTTTCCGTGGTAAAAAGTAGCCTATGTGGCGGCTATGTCCATACAAAAAATCACGGCAACCCGTCGCTCAGTTTCGACGTGAAAAAAGTACAAACGAACACACTTTCGCATTTATAATATTAGTATGGAATATGGATTTAGGGTAAATAATGAACCTCACGAAATGTTTACATTTTTACCTAATATCCTCGAAGACAGATAACAAGAAACATAGAGCGGAGGCGTGGCGGTGCGCGGTGGCGTGGCGGTGACGGTTGTAATATTCTAACTTGTGTGAACGGTTATGGGGTACCGTACCGCGAACTCGTTCATACAAGTTAGAATATTACAACCGTCACCGCTCGCCTCCGCTGTCCGTGCATTTGGAGCTTTAAAGTGGTTTATTTATGCCCATAGATTATTTGTCGATAGGCATTTGTCTACAATCACAGAAAGCATTTAATTCAATGATTATATGCTTGATTATATGTAAAGATATGACATATTTAAAACCGCAAAACGCGCTCCGAACGCCTCGGTAGCACGACACACATTATGTCCTTTTTCCTCTCGTTATGAAAGTCTTACATTTTTATTGGACATCGTGTAAGGTCGGACTACAATTCTCGCCTGTTTAAACCAAACCAAAATTTCTAAAAGTTTGTATTTCAAACCTCTGATCATTCAAACCCAGTCTTAAATTAGAATCCTGAAAATTCCACATCTAAAAAAATACAAATGGTGGTATTAAAATTAATGTGTCTTACCGGATCGGTTAAGGCCGCCGCAGACCAGATGCGTGTGCGTGTCATGCGCCAGTTGTAACGAATGAAACTGTAAGAAAGATGGCACACTATGTGCACGCATCTAGTGTGCTATGCCTCCCACAGCTCCACTCAGCACAAATGGTGCGTGACACACATAAGCATCCGGTCTGCGCTTTACACTTCGTTATCTGCGCGCCAATAACACTATCTCTTTGAATACAATAATACCATTGACTTAATTTTGCTTGTCTCCAAAACGAGTTCGTAAGGCGCAAGCCACATAGAAGAGACGTGGGATGGGGGCGCCGCCGCAACCGCGGCACCCCTTTAGAGGGTACGATGGCTGAGAGACTTTTGAGAAATAGGTATTTTAATGAAATGTCGCTATCTCGCCCGAACCCCTCCGTGTCAGTACAGCGAGAGCGGGACAACTGCAGCTCAGACCGTTAATAGGCGCGTAAAATTGATCAAAACAGCATTTCGTAATCCCCTGTTTTCTTCTCGAAAACTGGATCAATAAAATTATTTTATTCAAATATAATTAGAGGATAGATTTAGCTATGCCCCTATGTTTTCCTTTTTTTGTTTATATGAGAGATTCTTTTCTGATGAGTGTCTGAAAATGACGTTGAAATTGGGCAATTTTTTCAGTTTTTGAAAGCTCATATTTCTTATGTTAATTGAAATATGGAAAAAAACGAAACCTAGGGGCATAGCTGTGGTAGATACAGATTACATAATAAAAAAAAATTGGCTCTAAAGCCATTATCCAGGGAGGAAACAGGGGATTACGTTTGTATGGAGAAATGGTGCGCATCGTATCCTCTTAAGTCAGTTTTCATACTATGTAGAGATAAACTACGATAACATGGCCCGCCCCTCCAAATTACTATTTCAATGTTTTATGTCACATCCTTACGAAAGAATGGGTATGTAGTAGTCTGCTTTTGTTTGATTGCTGTCTCAGCACGCACACATGTGTTGAAAGTTTTAGTGGTGCTTTATAAACACTTTCACAAATACATTGAAGACTTCTTGAATTTTGGAGGGGTGGACCAAGTTATCGTAGTTCGTGTATCCAAAGCAGACAGAAGAGATGACTTAGCGTCCCACGTCTCTTCCGTGCGGCTTGCGCCTAAGGGTGAGGGTACACAGCTAGCGACCGCGTCGCGACTGTATCGATGCGAACGCGCGACAGCATCGCTACTGCATCGCTACAAAAAGTCGCCGTGGGCGAGGGCCCTAACGGTTCACGAGGCAGTCAAGCGGTACCCTAAAGCAATCACCGCCATTGCGCACTGATCGGCCCAAGGTGAATCCAATTCTAAGGAACCCGTTTCACGTGATATTCAACAGGATACATTTACATAGTTATAGTTACAACTAATAAAACGAATAGATGTATAAGGCTGGTTGGCTGCGGGACGTATGCCGTGATTGGCTGAGACACAGCGTAAGAAACAAAAGTTGTCTCTCCAAATACAATTGATAGGCGATTAATTTAATGAAGATACAAATTACCTGGGTTGATTATTATAATTAAGATGCATTGGAATAACAATAATAATCATAATACATAAACTTGTGCTGGCACTCCCTGAGTGCAACCCGTTGTTTTTTATACTAACGTAGTTCTTTCGACGAGATCTATGCAGTAATGCAGTGCTTAAAAGAGTCAAAGACGCCCGATCTCATATTATCATGCAACGCTTCTTAAAACTTTCGTGACAACTCTAAATTTAAATTTACACTTTATTGGTAAACAATAAAAGTAGGTACAAAAACAGAGACTAATATTAAAATTAACATAAATAAAACTAACTTAAAATACTAAACAAAAATTAAAACTAAAAATTACAATCTAAATTTGGACCCGTAGGTAGGGTGCCCATCACGCAGGCAGCATTCCCACGTTGAATTGCTATAGCAAGTATATATAACCACTTTAACTTTACCCTTTAGCCCAAATACCTTGTATGCGCTACGGGATCAACTTACAATTGTCACTCATGAAGTTCCCTGTTTCTTATTTGAATAACTTTTATTTAACAATTTGGACCTCATGAACTGTACTTAAGGTCTAAGTTGTGAGCGCAATGGCATTGGATAAAGGCCCTTTCGGAAATTAATTGGCAACTGCGGTTAAGGCACTTTCAATTTTGCAACTCGATTGAGTACACAATTGTCGACACTCTTTTGTTTCTCGTGTAAAAAAAGGACAGTGCGAGTCGGACGTGCGTACCTAGGGTTCGGTAAAAATTTAAAAGCCAGCGGAATAGAAATTATAAGTCGAATTACACCAATTTCCAGCGATCGGATCGAACTTAAATATGAAAAAAATACACTTATATTAAACTAGCTGTTGCCCGCGACTCCGTCCGCGAAGAACAGGGGTATTAAAAATAGCCTACGACCTATTCTCAGACCTACCGAGTATGGAGAATAAAAACTGATAAAAATCGGTCAAGCCGTTGCGGAGGAGTTCGATAACAAACACCGTGACACGAGATTTTTATATGTTAGAAGATGATTAAATTTATGAATTTGAAATAGTTACGCAGGTATAACGACAATAAAACAATTGACCTAGTACCAAACTAAGCAAAGCTTGGACTATGGGTACTGGACAACGGATAAACACACATTATACAAAAGATAAGAACATACTTAAATTCATATTAGCCATCCAAGACTCGAGCACAAACATTGGTATTTTTCATTTTTCACACAAATATCCGCCCCGACCGGAAATCGAACCCGGGACTTCAAGCTTCGTAGTCATATTCTCTAACAACTAGGCTATCCGATCGTACATGTACAATGCAAGTAAAGACAACAAAACTTAGCACGGAACCCTAAAAAGAACGATCAAGTTACAAATGTTTTGCCGCTCTAACTATTAACTAAAACCGTGTCTCAACGCCACCATTAAAGCAATTTAAAAGCGGTTTTAAGTACCTTTATCGCCGTACACGACTCTGCGTGAAAACGCAAATGTTTTTAATCGTCATAGTAATTGCTCACAACAATTGCATTAGTTAGTTTCTAGGGTTCCGTACCCTAAGGAAGCCAGCGGGACCCTATTACTGAGCCTTCCCTGTCTGTCTTTCACAGGGCACTATCTCCTGGACCGTAATAGCACAGTTGAAATTTTCACCGATTATGTACCTATACAGTCAAGTGTTAAAATATGAACTTATTCAAAGTTTCAAACATAAGTACCTACCACAGACTCTTATTCCGATGATGATGATGATGATGATGATGATGTCCTCCCAGACGTATCCGTCGACGGCGACACCCTTAGCTCGTCTTCGCCTGGGCTCTTGCATGAGCGCGAGCATGACTCGCAAAACCAAATTTTGTTTTGAAGGTCCTATTGCAAGAAGCGCAGTAAAGAGACCCACTTGAATTGCGAGTATAGTTGTAGGAAGGCTTGGGTCGAGTTTTTCGGATCAGGCGTTTGGCGTCAAGGTCTTCAAAACGGGAACGCTCAAAGTTTTCTATACCCGTGTTGACAGCAGTTCGCCACTCCGACCTCTGCGATGCAAGCTCCTCCCATGACTCACTAGACATGCCAATTGCAGTCAAATGGCGTTTTAAGACATCCCTGTAACGCAGAAACTGTCCTCCAGGCTTACGTTTACCTGAGCTAAGCTCAGAGTAAAATACCTTTTTTGGTAATCTGGAAGACTCCATGCGTACAAGGTGTCCACACCAGCGTAGTTGGCCTTTCATTAGCATACACTCCATTCCAGCGAGCTTAGCTCGACGTAGAACCTCCGAGTTTGGCACACGATCCTGCCATCTCACCCGAAGAATCGCCCGAAGACACTTCATGTGGAAGGTATCAAGGCGTCTGATATCTCCCTTGTAAAGACACCAGGTCTCCGAGGCATAGAGCAACAATGGCAAGATTATGGCCCTGTAGACAGCGAGTTTTGTGTGGAGTTTCAGGTCATGTGATTTCCAAACTCGACGGTTAAGACCACCGAAAGCTGCAGCTGCTTTGGCGACTCGCGCAGAGATCTCAGACTCGAGACGATTATCACTGCGCAAAATAGTTCCAAGGTACCGGAAGGTACCTACTTCTGGCAGTGGTTTTCCTCGTAGGTAAACAACACCATCGTCCGCAGATTTACCTTTCGCATCAATAAGCCCGTAGTAACATATTTTTGAGTGGTTCGAATAGATACTTATTTTTGCACTTGACTGTACAGAAAGATCATTACCACTTTGACACTCGGTCACTCAGTTTTAATGGTAAAGGTTCATGTTTTCTCATACAGTACATTCGCAGTAATATGAAACATCTGTAGTCTTATTGTTTTGCTTTCAAAGCCTCGGGCTATAATGTCAGCTCCATCTAGATTTAAGAGGCTGACAACACCTAATTTTGTTGAAATTGATGTCATTTAAACAGTTTTTTAAGAAAAACTGTTTGTTCTAGCACATCAAAAAATTATATGTTAATAATTCATCATATTTCAAAGACCGTGGACGGACTCGATACATAATTGGACGAAATCGGCTCGATAGAAAATAATTGCAAAGACAGGTCTTAAAATCATCATTAAACGGTTCTATGTCTTTATTTTTTTGGCGTATGCGTCTGCAATTAAAAACATGAAGTGAACATATTCATACCTAAACCGCTAACGAGTCATATTTCACAAATAATCCACAGTTTTTTTTTTAATTCAATATTTGCCCGATAAATTTCAATATACCCGGCTGCCCAGTAATAGCGGCATCTCGTTTACTCCGATACAAATAGACAGTGTGCGCCGACGTTGGTGTTGACAGCGTCTTAATAATCGAACTATTTTTCCGCGGTCGGTCTGTACTATGGCGATTGCTAATCCATTCTATAATAATATCATCCTTGACACTACGCCTATAGGCGTCCAAATATACACAGTGTTTTTTGATTTCCGTTAAATTCGACACGTTGCTCGCAGTGGCGTAGCTAGTTAACCAAAGGCCCTGGGGCAAAAAATAAACTAGGGCCCCAACCCGTATTTGTTTACATGATAAGACAAGTAAGGATGAATGCACTTTAAATTCACTAGACTCGCGCGCTTGTAAATTCACTACTTAGTAGCGTTATATAGCCGCGTTTCTCATAGGTCCGCGTTTATAGTTTGTAAGTCAGAGTCCGAGGGGCCCCTGAGCTTGGAGGCCCCGGTGCACTGCCCCGCTTGCCCTACGGTAGCTACGCCACTGGTTGCTCGGTATATTAACAGAAACTACCTGCCACCTGGTAGGTGTATATGGATTTTTGTTAAAATCGCAAAAAAAAATTAAATGGCTGCAGTTTCCGTTGAGATCCTTGGTTAGTGTTCATCAAATTGTTAACTTGCTTGTATATCTGCATAGATGTAACATAGGAGTCGCCCACAGAACGGGTTTGTCTCGATAACGGGGTCAACGGACGAATAATATCGATATCGATGGGTTCATAATTAGTTGAATTTAAATGTTGTGGATCGCATGCGTTTTCGGTTTAATTACTAGGGCGGAGTTAAACTGGTGTTTGAGGTTATAAATCAGTCTTTCTTCCGGAAAATATCGATATATATATATGACGGAGAAGGTCTCTCTTGCTGGATATCACTCATATTGTCAAACACAGTAATCTTAAATAACAGTTTTTATTGTCTTTCATTATGGCTACTTATTAATTATACTATAAAATACTTTTAATTATCTTTAACTACTGTAAAATTAAGCTAATGGCCACTACTAAACGTAAGACAGTTCCTCGGTATGGTATGCGTCTGTCTCAAGCTCATTCCATCCAATGCTTCACTGCCCGCACCGATATTCTGCCGATGCAACACTTATGGCTGTCATATGTCACTTGCGTTAAGTAGTGCCACGGTCTATGGCTATACTCCGACATATAGATGTTATGATTTTTCGTAACTTAGAAAGACCCCAATAGCTGGCAGTCCACTACGGTCCGTTTCACGCGAATTTTTTTGCCACGTGAAACTTTGGAATCAGCTTGTAGCGTTAGTATTTCCGGACCGGTAAGATTTGGTTATCGTCAAAAAACGAGCCTACTCTTTTCTCAAAGGGCCGGCAACGCATTCGTAACTCAACTTGTGTTGTGCGTGTCCATGGGCGGCGGTGATTGTTATCCATCAGTTATAAAAAAAGAACAGATTAGAAAAAGTAAAGTGGAATTCAGTTTCTCATCCTTTTTTGAAGCGTTTTAAAAAGTGCTTACAATTCGCAAATGGTTGTACAATGAATTTGTTGTTTTAAAGTTTCGTGATTTTCACTCATAATTTTTATATGAATGAATTTGTTTTCAACTTTCCTTGAACGCTTGGGAAACTTCCAGCTTATTCAAAAGAAATCTACTATATAAAAATAAGTCGGGTTTTCTTTCCTGACGCTATAACTCCAAAACGCACGAACCGATTTCCACGGTTTTGCATTCGTTGGAAAGGTCTCGGGCTCTGTGAGGTTTATAGCAAAGAAAATTCAGGAAAAATTTCAACAGAAAAGCGGGAAAATCTTTTTCACATACAGCGCCATCTCTGATACATAGCATGTACTACAAACCAATACTATTCTCCGCGGACGGAGTCGCGGGCAACAGCTAGTATTAAGTAATAATCATATTATTATTATTCATTCGTCAAACATAGATACAAACATGATAATCAAGCATGACTCATCCTTGGAGAAAAAAAACTTTGTAATTTGTACTTTGTGAACTTAACATTCTTAAAAGTTAAGTTCTTGAGATTTTGTGGTATGTAGGTATATATTTTTGGCCCTGACGAAACCCTCGAATCGCGAGTCCGACTCTGACTTGCCCAGTTAATGTTAGACAGAGATTTCTGCTTTACTAGGTACAGTTAAGTGCAAAAATAACTATATACACGTGTTTTTCTATTTCCGTTAACTTTAAGGGAAGGTTATTCAGGCCCACAGAAATATATCGAGATAGAAGGAAAATGCTCGGCAATTTGTAGCGAGACCGAGCCTGTAACATCTTGCGTAGGTACTTTGACGTCACGAATGTAATTTAGTGATGGGAAACATAAGCCGCGCGAAATCAATTCAAAAGCATCGATTCACAGATCGATTAGGGAACCGATTCTTATGCACAGAGGAAATGATAATTATTTTCGACAGAGGAAATGAGAAAGGTCAGAATTTCAAATCGTAAAATATAAATGTAGGTAGGTACCTACCTAACCAATAAATTGCTTTACATTTGTCAGTACCTACTATAGCCGCTGCAGTTATTCATCATCATTATCATCATTTCAGCCGTAGGACGTCCACTGCTGGACATAGACCTCCCTCATTGACGCCCAATCATTACGGTTGAAAGCGACTTGTATCCACCCTGAACCTGCGGCCTTCACCAAATCGTCCGTCCATCTCGTTGGTGGACGTCCCACGCTGTGCTAGCCAGTCTGTGGTCTCCATTCGAGAACTTTTGGGCTCTAACGACCATATGTTCTGCATGCTATATGGCCTGCCCATTGCCATTTCAACGAGCTAATCCGTTTGGCTACGTCAGTGACCCCGGTTCTTCTACGGATCTCCTCGCTTCTAATTCGATCCCGTAGAGAAACTCTGAGCACAGTCCTCTCCATAGCTCGTTATTACCTACCTACCTATAATCGTGTAAGTACTACACACACACACACACACACAAACACACGCACATTTTTTAAAATAATATTTAGCCTTATGTAAATGTGTACCTTTTCATCATATGACATCATCACTACATCAATAGTCGGATAAGCTGTACTGATTACTCGTTGGTACTTTGATGGGCCAGTAAAGGTGTCTTCGTGGAAATGTATAGAACAATTCTTGCTGTTTTTTGTAGGAAACCATTTTTTACGACCAGTTGTTTTCAATCCATTTATTTTTAATATGAGGATCATTCGGAAAACTAAAATAAAATTGCAATATAGAAGTAACCATAACCTGTTTGTTAATAATATTTGCTTTGCACTACGTACATTATATAGCTACATAATAATATAAAAACGTAATTATCATTTCCTCTGCTTTCAAAATCGATTTTAATCGAGTAAGAACTGCGATAGTGTACTTGTACATCACTATTCTTACTTTTGACAGAAAAAATGATAAATTGACCTTGGACGTGACTCGATAGTTTGAATAGCTTATTTTTACATTGCTGGTTTTGAACGCACGCCATGTCTGGCTCGTCAAATTAAAGCCGCAATGGAAAGCTAGCGTGGACACACTATCGCCCGCTACTGTTCTGATGAAAATAATAAAATTAATCGTTTTTTAATTAATAACCGATATTTTAGGACAAATAGTATTTACCAATGAAAGGAAATACCTCGACTAACAGCTCCAATTTTATCTGTAGTATTTGAACAGTTAATTACTGAACAACGAGTCATTTTATTTTTAAAACCTGACGTCGCACGCAGATCGCGGTCGGGAGCAGACTGAAGTTCGCGGCGAGCATTGGGGCTTATAAACTCCATTTGGCCAGTCGGCGTACGTAAACTCTTTCCTTCTATCTCGATATATTTCTGTGTTCAGGCCAAATAGAGTTAATATCTCGAAGAAACTAGTGTCTTAGCTCTTAACTCTTACTATTTTTGAGATATTTAATAATTAAATTTTCACCTCACTAGCTCGGAAAGCCCTTTTTGTTTGTGTGACATCTATTGAGAAAATCGCTTTTTATCCACATGTGAAGAAAGAGTTTTGACATTTGAAGGCAGCTTACGTGATATTTGACAGCTAACAAAACGTAAAACGTTAAAAGTGCTGAATTTTGAACATCACAATTAATGAATTGCATCGAGTAAAAAACACTAAATACAGTCTTACAACTTTATTTTAATTCATAAATATCAGCATTCAACATTAACCTTCATTCTTGTTGCAAAAACGGATAAAATGTTCTGACAGTCCAAGTAAGTCGATGTGCGAACAAAACGCATCCGAAATAATAAAAAAAAACTTAACTCAAAACTTTTCAATTAATTATTTTGAGTGAATAAATAAATAATAATTGATAGTACAAACCCTTTTTCTTATTTTCCTCGCTGTAGTGAGGTGAAAAGTTTTGTGTTGTACACGGGTGAAAAGTTATTTTACGTCTCGTGTGTTGAAACACTCGCTATCGAAAGGATTCTATTTTTGAACCACTCGCTTCGCTCGTGGTCAATCATAGAATCCTTTCGATAGCTTGTGTTTCAAATGGACACTCGCAGGTAAAATACAACTTTCCCCCCTTGTATAACAAATAACTATTAATAGCTAAACCATTGTCAAAAGGCAATCATCACGTCCCAATATTATTTATCTTTTGAATTTCGTCAGTAAAGAGTTTTCCATTCATGACTGTTCGCTACAAGGAGATTATCGAGGCGAGTTCATTCGACATTACAAACTTTTTCTTTTATTATGTGTCACATTAATGTCATAATCGTACGTAAACGGGCCTTTTTATTTTTTCTTGTACCTTTTGACTTTTTTTTAATTCGGAAAGTTTTATGTGATTTCTGTACGCTTAGTATAAGTTTTACTTCACCAAAATACTTCTCGATCGCGTTTACGTAAAAATTTCAATTCTATGGAAACATGGACAGCGTCTCCGCGCGCGCGCGTCCATGTTTCCATAGAATTGAAATTTTTACGTTAACGCGATCGAGAAGTATTTTGGTGAAGTAAAACTTATACTAAGCGTACAGTATGCTTAGTACAAGTTTTCCTTCACTTCAATACTTCTCGATCGCGTTTACGTAAAAATTTCAATTCTATGGAAACATGGGCGCGCGCGCGCGGAGACGTTGTCCATGTTTCCATAGTAATTGATTTTTTTACGTAAACGCGATCGAGAAGTATTTTGGTGAGGTAAAACTTATACTAAGCACTCAGTACGCTTAGTATACGTTTTACCTCACCAAAATACTTCTCGATCGCGTTTACGTAAAAAATTCAATTACTAGGGAAACATGGACAGCGCCTCCGCGCGCGCGCGTCTTTGTTTCCATAGAATTGAAATTTTTACGTAAACGCGATCGAGAAGTATTGAAGTGAAGGAAAACTTATACTAAGCATACTGTACGCTTAGTATACGTTTTACCTCACCAAAATACTTCTCGATCGCGTTTACGTAAAAAAATCAATTACTAGGGAAACATGGACAGCGTCTCCGCGCGCGCGCTTCCATATTTCCATAGAATTGAAATTTTTACGTAAACGCGATCGAGAGGTATTGAAGTGAAGGAAAACTTATACTAAGCATACTGAGTGCTTAGTATAAGTTTTACTTCACCAAAATACTTCTCGATCGCGTTTACGTAAAAATTTCAATTCTATGGAAACACGGACGCGCGCGCGCGGAGGCGCTGTCTATGTTTCCATAGTACTTGATTTTTTTACATAAATGCGATCGAGAAGTATTTTGGTGAAGTAAAACTTATACTAAGCGTACTGCTCAGAATCACGAGCTCTTTCGATTCTACTAGGAGAAAAAAAGTGTCCAAAGTTTTTTTCCCGTTCCGTTACCATTTTTCATAGACTTTATATGACCGTAACGGAATGGAGGAATCGAAAGTTATATGAAATTTTTGGGACACTTTTTTCTCCTAGCAGGATCGAAAGAGCTCGTGATTCTGAGCAGAAATCATATAAAACTTATCGAATTTAAAAAACGTCAAAAGGTACAAGAAAAAATAAAAATGCCCAAACATTGGTATTGTATCAATAATCGCGTTTATCTCAACGGAAAATGCCGCGATTTTTTTTTTTCGATTTTTACAAAAATCAATATACCAGTATGCTTAGTATAAGTTTTACTTCACCAAAATACTTTTCGATCGCGTTTACGTAAAAAATTCAATTCTATGGAAACATGGGAGCGCGCGCGTGGAGACGCTGTCCACGTTTCCATAGTAATTGATTTTTTTACGTAAACGCGATCGAGAAGTATTTTGGTGAAGTAAAACTTATACTAAGCGTACTGTACGCTTAGTATAAGTTTTACTTCACCAAAATACTTCTCGATTGCGTTTACGTAAAAATTTCAATTCTATGGAAACAAAGACGCGCGCGCGCGGAGGCGCTGTCCATGTTTCCCTAGTAATTGAATTTTTTACGTAAACGCGATCGAGAAGTATTGAAGTGAAGGAAAACTTATACTAAGCGTACTGGTAGTTTCTGTTAACGTACCGAGCAACGTGTCCAATTTAACGGAAATCACTGTATCTTTCGATTGTACATGTATTGTCGTGAAACATAGCTAAGATTCAGCCGTGAGAACGCATGCGCTTGTTAGACAAAAATGCACTGGATTACCTACTGTTTATACTGTGACTTGGGTTACCATTGTTACCAAGCGCGCCTTGCTCCGCTTGCACGTAATATACATTGTTCGCACGTCCGTGTTTTTACTTTACCAACACATTCGACCAATGTTTGCCAAACGGCTCTTATGCTAGGTTTACACGGGCTTAGTTTTTCCATTAGTTTTTGACGTGACAACGTCTAATAAATCGATGAACGCCGGCTGCACGGACGAAAAAGGATGACGCAATGTCCCGTGCATAGCAGTGAACGCCAGGATGTACAAGAGAGCAGCGCGCGCCAGGATGTACAATCTTAGTACTAGCGCTCGGGTAATTTTTAATAGGGGGTTGCGGGGGAGGGAGTGAGGGAGTATTAAAGGGGGGATGAAAATTTCATTGATTTTGCCGTAGGATGCACCGTTTTCAAGATATTCGACAAAACACCGGTTCTCGTCTAATCACCGAGGTTAAGCAACGTCGGGCGCGGTCAGTAGGTACTTGGATGGGTGACCGCCTGGTTTCATTTTTGTTTTTTGAATGTTTTGTTATGACGTAGTCACGTTAAACTATCGTCCGTAAACCGACTACAGACAACCGATTTTTTTATATGACAGCGGAAACGAGCATGCGAGTGACCTGATGGAGAGCAATTACCGCCCGCCGCTCTTGGACACCCACAACTCAAGTTGAGTTACGGACGCGTTGCCGGTCCTTTGAGAAGAGATAAGGCTCGTTTTTTGAAGATCCCCAAGTTGTACAGGTCCGGAAATATTGCCCCTGCAAGTTGATTCCAAAGTTTTACCGCGCGTGGCATAAAGTTTGGCGAGACAGTGTCAGTGATATATGCTAGGTTTACACGGAGCTTAGTAGCTAATGCTTAGTACTTGTCACTTACACTTGTCGGAAGTGTGTAAACATATTGTACAAGTGCTTACACGCATATACAATACACGCATCTGACAAGTGTAAGTGACAAAGTACTAAGCATTAGCAACTATGCTCCGTGTAAACCTAGCAGTGTAAGTGATTAGGGACTTATCTGTAGAGTGACAAAAGGCAAGTAGCCGTCTACACATGGGTGCTAGAGAATCGTATTAGTAGTTACAAAGATCTCTACGCTTATTGTCTACCGCGCTGACGTTTGCTTTCGCATTCACTATTTCTTTCTGTCAAACGGTATAAGATGGTGACAGAAAAAGACGGCCTCTGGATGAACAAAGTTAACAAAACACTTGAGTAATCAAACATCACTTGACATGAATGTTCCCATCACTCGAAAAGAGTAGTAGATTTTTAGCCGGGGCTAGATACTTGTCGCTTAGTAAACAGAACAGACTTCTAATTACTTGCACTTGCAGTTGCGATAATACTAAGCACTTTTGGGGGTATTATGCAGAAGAGAGATAGAAGTTGTATTTATGCAGCCGAGTTGAGAAACTTCGATAGCGCGTTGTAGAACACAGCGGTTGCTCTAATTGACGACTAGATGGCGCTAGAGGTTGCTACACACTCATACAATATAAAAGAAATATAAATAATAAATAAATAACTATGAGGGGACAATCTTACACAAATCGACCTAGTCCCAAACTAAGCAAAGCTTGTACTATGGGTACTAGACGACGATAAACATACTTATATAGATAAATAAATACTTAAATACATAGAAAACATCCATAACTCAGGAAGAAATATTCGTGCTCATCACACAAATAAATGCCGAATTTTCGCCGTGCGACTACTCGCGCGGCCAAAGTCGGATGCTACCCAACTTTGGGGCTCGCGGCTTTAGTCTAGCCGAATTGCCATTTAGACGGTCGATTTTAGCCGCGCGGCAAAAACCGTGCGGCTTCAGTCACCCGTGTAAACCCCGCTTTAGGCGTGGTTGGCAAATGTTGGTGATTTGGAATGTTGATACGGTTTGTAGTACAATGTGTAAAATAACGGGGCAGGACAATGTTTGATTGTCAATTGAGTAACTGTGGTTGCATTTTGATTCTGATATCAGTAGTTTCTGCGGTTGTCCGTGCGACGCGAAGTTATTAGGCCACTGGCATTATTTTCTAGATTCAAATGGATGCCAACAGTGTTGCCAACTCTCAAAAATATTTATCCCTAAACCGTAGTTAAAAACCCCTAAAATTGACACAATTACTAAGAAGACCCCCAAAAGATTAATTGTTACAAAAAAAAATTACATCTTAAATCAGGAAAGAAGTAATTACTTTGACACTATGCAGCATTTGTTTTTCGTTCTTCTCCGCATTCTTAGTGTACAATGCCAGTACAAGCCAAAAGGAAGGGATCCATTTTAGTGTTCATTAATCGAAACTCCGTACAGTTAAGAGATTTATACCTGCTGAGCTGGCAACGTTGCATTTTTGTTAGTTTTTCTCGATTATTCCATAAAAATTGAATGAAAATTAAAAATGTTTTGTATACAAATTGTTCTAATATATAAGTTATTGTGTCTACTGCAATAATAATTCGTGATAGACTTTTATTTTCTTTAAAAACGAACAAATTATTACCTAACGGTTTTTAAAGAAAATAAAAGTCTATCACGAATTATTATTGCAGTAGATAAATTAACTTATATATTGGAACAATTTGTATACAAAACATTTTTAATTTTCATTCAATTTTTATGGAATAATCGAGAAAAACTAACAAAAATGCAACGTTGCCAGCTCAGCAGGTATAAACCCTCTTAACTTTCGGTTGCAACACTTGCAACGTATATTATTATTATTTATACTGGATGAAAATCCAGTACGTTATTTGTACTGGATGAAAATCGTCACTGGTCAAAATAAGTGACGTTCTTCGCTCAGTGCCGCGCAATTATAATTTTCTTAATTTTTAATTGTTATTATTTTAATTTAATTTTTTTCTTTCTTTCTTTGGACCTGTTTGAATTAATTAACTATCTTTTAATTTAGTGTTTTAAATGGGAGCCTAACGATGTTTAGAATTTTTTTTTCCCGAAGGTTTAAAATCCCGAAAACTTCATTTGTCCGAAAGCACTTTTTTCTGATTCTGTAATAAAATAAAATCCTGAAATATTTACAGTTTCAGAAAAAAATGCATTCGGATAAGGCTGCGTATCCACCGGAGCTGTGCGAGGATGCGTTGCGAGGGATGTGTTTGTCATGAACCAATAGAAACACTTCATTTAAAAGGTCCTAAGTGAATGAAGCGTTTCTATTGGTTCATGACAAACACATCCCTCGCAACGCATCCTCGCACATCTCTGGAAACGCAGCCTAAATGAAGCATTCGGGATAAGGTAACCTCTATGAATTATGCTAGTAGTTGTCAACAAAATTCCTCTTATAAAAAATGTAAATTTTACCCTTTATGAAATGTCCAGATAGCAATATCCAATGCAAGTATTAATTTTCCTTGACTTCCCTTGACATTGTGGGCGATAACGTTATCAGAGCAAACAGTGTCTGACTCACGCCAAGGTCATGTGCTGTGACTTTGCTCATAAAAAAGAAAATTTCGCTTCGTGCCATGCAAGAAAGATTCTGTACCAAAAATAAGCCAAATATTAAGTTTGAGTCCCTATCGAAAAAAAGTATGTACATTAAAGCTCCAAATGCACAAGACAGCGGAGGCGAGCGGTGACGGTTGTAATATTCTAACTTGTATGAACGGTTGTGCGGTACCGTACCGCGAACTCGTTCATACAAGTTAGAATATACCTACGCCTCCGCTGTCTATGCGTTTGGAGCTTTTAAAGGCGATGAACAAAATGACGATCGCGTAACGAAAGTTAGTCATACAAACTATATGGGGATCTTTTGCTACGTAAAAGAATTCAATTAAGTTTTGTTTTTAACCCCCAACATAAAATAGGGGTGTTATATGTTTGACCGCTATGTGTGTGTGTTTGTGGCATCATAGTTCTTGAACCGGTGAATCGATTTGGATGCATTTTTTTTTATTTGAAAGCAGGTTTCTTGGCGATGGTTCTTAGACATGTTTCATCAAAATTGGTTCAGCTCAGCCGTTTCAAAGTTTTTATCTCTTTTGCTATCTACATGGGGTGAGCCTTATTTTCCTAGAATGAAAAAAATAAGGCTCATCCCAATCTCAGCCCAAACCTCTCGCAAACCAGTGATTTTTGGCGTTCCTGTATAGCAGTTCATCCCTATCCTCCGTGTTTGGCCGTTCCAGAATTTAGCCCCTGGTTTTACCCTACCAATGCAGTATGTATGTAAACTCTTTATTGTACAAATAACTATAGGTTTGTCTGTGTTGAGAATTAGTTGAACTAATTTAGTTCTAATGTTTCTCGCTAGATGGCGCTGTCCCGAAACTCAAACTAGCTAATGATATTCTGTTTAAATTTATTGGTAAGGAGACCGTCGCAATCCTTCGTCAGTTCAAATCCATACAGTGCAGTGTAATGTATTGTGAGTGAAAGTTATAGTGATAGTTATAGTGTTTAAGCAAGTGCAGTGTGAGTGTAGTGCGGTGCCAACCAACGGACAAAGAGGTACGAACATTTGGGTCCTTCGAGCTCTAGTAAATAAATAAAGTAAATATGTACCCATTATGCGTCTAAGATCCCTTCCGCAGCGGACAAAGGAGCCGACACCTTTGAAACGGCTGAATCGATTTTGATGAAACATATCTAAGAACTATCGCCAAGAAACCTGATTTCTAATAAAAAAAACCGCATCCAAATCGGTGCACCCGTTTAAGAGCTATGATGCCACAGACAGACAGACACACACATAGTGGTCAAACTTATAACACCCCTCTTTTTGTGTCGGGGGTTAAAAATAAGAAGAACAAAACACTATTGACAATCTTTGAGTGGATGAAAGGAGCATTTAGCGAATACGATATGGATGTTATAAATTCAGAAATAGTGAAAGCTACCAATACAATTTGGAGTGGCATAATGTCTGAATCTAAATATTTTTGTATTTTTACGCCTTGTTTCATTTAATTCCGTTCAGCCGTGCGTGATTGACAAACATCCAAACATCTTCGCAAACTCTCTCATTTAAAATATTAGCAGGATTTTAACATTGGGACAGCACATGCGAAGAATTGGGCGATTAAGGGGAAACATTCATTTCTTTACCAAATTTAAAGTTGTCGGTCCGTCTTCCGGTGCGGTAGGAGACAGTGAACGACCTCAGCCGCCGTGCCACCGCCGGCATTGAACCCCGCAGTTAATGGCAGCCGATTGAGGGCGCGTAGCTATACCGTGGCATTTAGAGTTGCTTTCACGATCTCGCACCATGGAACGTGTACTTAGAAATATTATAAATATTATAAATATTATAATAAAACTAACTGCTGCCCGCGACTCCGTCTGCGAAGAATACGGGTATAAAAAGTCCCAGCTACCCAGCTTTTATACGTCTCAAAGCCTTCTCTCAACATTAGCGACCGTAATTCCCAGTGCTGACACAAACAACATCTACAAAGAACCAAATGTACATCGCCAGGTAATTAATCGAAGTCATTGAGTTAATTACTCGGTAAAAATCTAGTTGGCGGACTTTCGCTTGCAGTTTAATTCCTCAAAAGGTACATCAAACCAGTTGAACGTATTAAAAACGGTCGATAAAAACATACATGGGAATAAAGAGAGCTCTCGAAATATCGATCGGCATGATAGTAACCACCTTTCCGATTTGCACGGACGTGTCTCTTGGTAGTTTGTTCTAACTCTGTCTTTTGGCGGCAAAAAGGGCTTTTGGCTACGTGCACGACGGTGGCGCCGCGAAGCGTTGACAACATTTTCTCCTCATTTACTTCCAATTTTTGCCATGTTGTGCGCTGCGATCGTTTTCTGTACCGCACCACCCGCTTCGCACATAGCCAATAGTATACCGTAATTTTATAATAGCCGACCGAGTTAATCTCAACTGTCAAAGTTCCGCATCAGGACCAAAGTAATTCTACTTACCGTTCTAGCAGAGAAGCGTGTGTAATTTTTAGCAACAAACAAGAACTTTCTATCGTTCGCGATATCGTTTGCGAATAATTCTTTTACCGCTTTCTTGTAGGAAATATGTATTTTTTTCTCGTCATCAAAACCATCCTCGGTATTCTTGTTGAATAAAAAAAAAATCGGACCATATCAAATAGGTACTTTAAGCCATGCATTACGTCCTATTTATTTATCTTCGCAGAGGGTCGTGGGTTCAAATTCCGGCTCGCACCTCTTGAGTTTTTCGGAATTTATGTGCGAAATTACATTTTTAATTTACCATGAGCTTTACGGTGAAGGAAAACATCGTAAGGAAATCTGCATACACTACACCTGCGAAGAAATTCAACGGTGTGCGTGAAGCTCCCAATCCACGCTGGGCCTGCGTGGGAACTACGGCCCAAGCCCTCTCATTCTGAGGGGAGGCCTGTGCCCTGCAGTGGGTCGTGCCTGCTGGGATGATGATGATGATTATTTATCTTTTAAATTTCTTCCGTAAAGAGTTTTCCATTCATACCTATTCGCTACAAGGAGATTATTGAGGCGAGTTCGTTCGACAAAACATACTTTTTCTTTTTTAATTATGTGTCACATCAACGTCATAATCGTAAACATTGGTATTAGTATCAATAATCGTGTTTATCTCAACGGAACTTGCCGCGATTTAATTTTTTTTTATCGATTTTAACTAAAATCTATGTACCAGGTAGTTTCTGTCAATGTTCTGAGCAACGTGTCGAATTTAACGAAAATAAATAAACCGGCCAAGTGCGAGTCGGACTCGCGCACCGAGGGTTCCATACAAATTTATATGTATCTATGAACATCCAGTCTTAGCAGACCCCTGCTCCTAAGCAAAATGTGCGCAGTGTGGGATCATTGTAGATTGGTTACTGATATAGACACAGACAAAAAATTGATGCTTTTCGCAATTTTTCCTTTATCTGTGCTATAAGGCCTTGCTTCGTACCAAATTTCAAAATTCTGAGTTCACGGGAAGTACCCTGTAGGTTTTGATTCTCTTGCGAGTGTCGAAAATGTGCGTTGGTTACTGATATAGACAGACAGACAAAAAAATTTGTGCTTTTCGCAATTTTTCCTTTATCTGTGCTATAAGACCTAGCTTCGTACCAAATTTCAAGATTCTGAGTTCACGGGAAGTACCCTGTAGGTTTTGATTCCCTTGCGAGTTTCGAAAATATGCGGAAATTTGCGTCATAAACGGCTATCTTTTGATTGCGTTGGCTTAGATGTTTGTATTTTTCACAGCTCCAAGGGACAGTAGACTTGAGTATGTGATATAAATTTCAGCTTGATACCTCCACGCGTTCCTGAGAAAAAGGGTCTTGACAGACAGACGGACGGACGGACGGACAACAAAGTGATCCTATAAGAGTTCCGTTTTTTCCTTTTGAGGTACGGAACCCTAAAAAGCTATGGTGTATAATGAAATTAGTGAATGAATATTTATCAATTCATTTTTATTAGGGTTCCGTACCCAAAGGGTAAAAACGGGACCCTATTACTGAGACTCCGCTATCCGTCCGTCTGTCCATTTGTCACCAGGCTATATCTTAAGAACCGTGATAGCTAGACAGTTGTAATTTTCACAGATGATGTATTTCGGTTGCCGCTATAACTATAACAACAAATAGTAAAAAACAGAATAAAATAAATGTTTAAGGGGGCTTCCATAAACGTGATTAATTTGCTCGTCTTTGCTCAATATTGATAGCGGCAACAGGTAGACGCTTGAAATAATCACAGAATATTTAGTTATATATTCACTTTAAAAATAAATAATTGAAATAAAACAAATATTAAGGGGGGTTCCCATACAACAAACGTTATTTTTAGGATTCCGTACCCAAAGGGTAACAACGGAAACCTTATTACTGAGGCTCCGCTGTCCGTCCGTCCGTCTGTCACCAGGCTGTATCTCGGGAACCGTGATAGCTAGAGAGTTGAAATTTTCACAGATGATGTATTTCGGTTGCCGCTATAACAACAAATACTAAAAAATTGAATTAAATAAATATTTAAGGGGGCTCCCATACAACAAACGTGATTTTTATAGATAATTGTACGGAACCCTTCGTGCGCGAGTCCAACTCGCACTTTGCCGGTTTTTTGCCGTTTTTATAGATAATGGTACGGTCCGACTCGCACTTGGCCGGTTTTTTATAGAGTCGTCCGGCTTTTAATTCTATCATGGTTACCCAACTCGTATATTGACGTATATATTTCAACTCGCGTTTAGCTTCCAAAGCAAAGAGAGATTATGGTCGATTGGAGTCGAATCGATCCGTTCCGATTAACCATCGACTTTCGACTTTCTAGACTCAGCTTATTAGTCCTGCCATGTGTGTATATAAAAAATAATATATGTTTCTTATGCTGGAACTGATGTGGTTTTTAAATCACGTCTTTACTTGTACCTATTTATTTACAAACAAACAGTCTCTTATAATATATTTCATCATGGGTCACGATGGGTCTTATAAGGAAGCTCAAGGTCACTCAGAGGGCGATGGAGAGGGCTATGCTTGGAGTTTCTCTGCGGGATCGTATTAGAAATGATGAAATCCGCGCAAGAACTAAAGTCACGGACATAGCTCGAAGAATCGCTAGACTTAAGTGGCAGTGGGCAGGGCACATCGCTCGTAGAACTGACGGCCGATGGGGCCGAAAGGTTCTCGAGTGGCGTCCGCGGACCGGAAGACGCGGTGTAGGTAGGCCTCCAACAAGATGGAGCGACGACCTGGTGAAGGTAGCGGGAACGCATTGGATGCGGATGGCGCAGGGCCGATCTGTTTGGCGAGCCTTGGGGGAGGCCTATGTTCAGCAGTGGACGTCTTTCGGCTGATAATATATTTAGTTATATGTAATTACAATTCATCCCATCCCATCATCCTAGCCTATATACGTCCCACTGCAGGACACAGGCCTCTCAGAATGAGAGGGCTTGGCCCGTAGTTCCCACGCGGGCCCAGTGCGGATTGGGAACTTCACACACACCATTGATTTTCTTCGCTGGTGTGTGCAGGTTTCCTCACGATGTTTTCCTTCAACGTAAAGCTCGTGGTTTCAACCACGCGGGGATTTGAACCCACGACCCTCTGCTTATTAGTATATAGGTCAAACCATTAGGCCCCCACGGCCTTTTAGTTAATTAAATTTTTAATTACAATTATTTAGATTTTTATAAATGACAGACTTACAGTTCCCTAAAGAAAAAAATATTGAAACCTTACATTAAAACTAATGTACCACCCACGCATGTAACTCCAAGAAAAACACTATCAAGGTCCAATCGAACGTTTTTAATTGGTATCATCATCATCATTTTAGCCGCAAGACGTCCACTGCTGGACATAGGCCCTCGTTATAAAGCCGAGCCCGCATTGCACGGTGACAACAGAGGAGCCCCATCCCGGGGCGGCCAGTGGGCGTCGCGGTGTCTCTTCATGCTCCCGTGACGTTCACAATGGCAACGAGGGAATCCGTACGGTTTTTAGTGGGTAGGCCCCTTGTGGGAGAGCCCTACATTCTGTTTCCCCGAACAGATACGAATGAATAAGGCGCATTTTCCGCACCAAAAAAAAGCCTCCCCCTCATTATACTCAATCATCATGGTTGGAAGCGACTTGCATCCAACTTGAACCTGCGGTCTTCAATCGTCCGTCCATCTCGTTTGTGGACGTCCCACGCTGCGCTTGCCAGTCCGTGGTCTCCATTCGAGAACTTTTGGGCCCCAACGGCCACCTGCCCATTGCCATTTCAACGAGCTAATCCGCTTTGCTATGTCGATTACCCTTGTTCTACTACGGATCTCCTCATTCCTGATTCGATCCCGTTGAGAAACCCCGAGCATAGCCCTCTCCATAGCTCGTTGAGCGACTCTAAGCTTAATTGGTGTACCTACTACTATATATAACTAGTCAGGTTGTGTAGCTAAACAAACGTAACGGCAAACATCTCACCCGACATTTTTAATTGAAAAATGTTTTAAAAAAATAGTCACTATCACTTATGGAATCAAAAAAATGTAAATAATGACATGTCTTTACTAATTCTTACATATTTGCTGTGACTCATCTTTCAAGTGTTTCAAAAGTTCCGATTTCAGCATCAAGCATCAAGTCGTTTGTTTATAGTTTATACGTTGTACATTATTAAATAACATCATGACTATGATTTTGAGCAATACATAATGTACAAGTGCTTATATTAATAACAACTTCTGCCTAGACTAGATTCTCCGAATAAAGAGTGAAAAACGGATAAAAATAAACTAATTTTGGATATGAAATTGTTGCTTGCCACTTTCATGTCAAAAATGCGTCGGTTACAAAGAAAGTGGCGCCCTCATTTATTTGATACTATTGTATGCGCTAGCAAAATGCTTCTTTTTGTGAATTTTTGTTTAATTTTTACGTCCCATGGTAAAAGTACATTGATAAACAGATAAAAATCGAATAGAAAAAAAATGGTGGCACGAGACTTTAGTACCTACCCATCATAATATTCTAAAATGTAACCCTACAACGAAGCTTTAGGCAAAAACATTCGATTCGAAAGAAATGTTAAACACATCCCATTATTTGTTCTGGTAACCCTACACCAGTTACTTAACAACTTTAAAACTTTTCTAAAGCTCGTTATGAAAGCTCTCGCATTTTTCTCGCTATCACGATTTGCCTCCACGACTGAGTAATGTATCGCGTTGCGTCATCTAATGAAGCAAGAAGAGAAAGCACCATTGTGAACTGACAATGTACAAATGTGTACTATTATCAACCTTAACTGCTTATTAACAACGCGATTTATGCTATAAAACTATTTGCAATAAACGCCTCTGTTAAATGCCCGTTGCGAAATGCAAACAAGCGAATTTTTCATGAATATCAAATTACTCCGTGATAGTTGTTAATCCTAATCGAATGATGTTTACTAATTGTTCGCGAACAGCGCCATCTATCAACGAGTAGTAGAAGTAACTGTAAATTTCTTTTCAGATGACAATGGCAGCACCCACGTATTGTACCTTGAGACAATAGTAGAAGAGACGAGCGATGATCTTCGCTCGGAAAGGTCGTCGGTGTCCACCTTGTCCGATTCTGAGGCAGACTCCGTTATTCCTGTACGGGGTAATGCAGGTAACGTATTAGCGCCCTCTAGCGGCGAATAGCTGTACCAATAGACTTAACTCCTAACACTCTTACTACGTAACGCTGTGATTTAAAGCTACACCACTAGATGGCACATACAGCCAACAACATGGGCTTGTCGGTACATTATTTTGTTATTATGAGATTAGAAGACCCAAATAGCGCCGGCAACGCGCTGCTATTTTAGGAACACCATGTAAGAAAACAATAAACTCACACTCGGGCTACATTGAAAATAGTCACCGGCTAAATAATAATTATTTTATTTTGGCAACTACCAGTTGTTTCCCAATTCTGCATTAGTTGGATTGTTTCCAAGTTTTGTTCCATAGACGCACGCGCTGCGGAGTCACTGGCATTGCCGATGCCTCCGCGCGGCGACGTGTCTCAAGAACAGGCGCAATCGAGCCGGTGCAGCGACAGCCAAGGTGAAGTAAGACACCGCGGCGAGCTTGCAAGTCGGCGTGCTGTAGTGCTCACGAGGGGTTTTGTTCGTAGGGTCGGAGTGTGACAGCGAATCGGAGCGCGAGTGGGCGTGCCCCGCGAAGCGGCGGCGGCGCGAGCGCGCGTCCTCGCCGACCAGCACGGGCTCGCTGTCTCGCTCCTCCAGCCTCGCGCAGTTCGAGTCGCTGGAGCGCTCGTGCGCGGCGCCCGCCTCGCCCAGCTTGTCGCCGGACTCCCTGGAGTCTCCCGCCGCCTCCCCGCTGCCCGCGCACCTGCCGCCCGCGCCGCGCGCCCACCTCTCCGCCGAGAACCTGAGCGAAGACAGCGGCTACAGCGAGCGAGCACGCCGCCCGCCCCCGCTCGCGCGCCGCCAGCCCGAAATAGCGCACGGCGCCGCCGCCGGCTCCGCGCCCAACCTCGCGTCGCCGAGCGCCGAGCGCCGGCCGGCGCGCGCCGCGCGAGCCGTCTCGCTGCCCGCCGAGCTCGACGTGTGCGCCGAGCCGCGCCGCCGCGCCGCCGCCTCGCGCACGCGCTTCCGACAAGCCTTCGAGGTCACCGACAGCCTCACCGTCAGCGTGGCCGACCTGACCGCGCTCGACTACCGCGGCGGGCCGCGGCGCCCGCGCCAGCCGCCGCCGCCCCCGCCGCGCCAGCAACCGCCGCCCCCGCCGCCGCCGCCGCGCCGTCCAGAACCCGAACCCGTGCGCGATCCCAGCGCCGGTAGCGATGACACCACTGAATCAGAAATCGCGTTCGCGCGCGAAATGGAAGCTACCGCGCGGCGACTCGACGAAGCCGCCAAGCGTGCGCTTGAAGACACCGGCAATTATGACCGCGAGCTGTCCGTGTTGACTGCGAAGAGATTGCGCGACTCGTGGGGCGTGTGGGACGACGTGCTCGACGAGCTGCGGCGGCGCATGGACCCGTCGTCGGCGTCGCCGTCGCCGCCGCGCTCGCCGTCGCCGGACGCACCGCGCGGCGCCTTTACATCGACGCCGCTGCGGGCCGGCGACGCGCGCGTGCGCTCCACCCCGGAACTCCGCGCGCGCACGTCGCCCGGCTGCCGGGACACGCCGGAGGAGCTACGCGCGTCGCTGCAGCTAGTGAGCGCGGGTACGGGCGGCGCGCCGCCAGTGCGGTCCGTGTCCTCGGGCTCCAAAGGCGTCACGTTCTCGCCGGTGGTCGCGGAGGTGAGCTGGCGCGAGGCGAGCGCCAGCACGGAGGCGACGAGCGAGAGCGCGGCCACGAGCGCGAGCGACGACGCGGCGGACGCGGAGGTGACGGTGGTGGGGGTCGAGCCGCCGCGCGCGCCGCACTCCGAGCGCGCTGCGATGGCGGACGCGCGCGCGCCGCGCAGCCGCATCGCGGGCTTCCTCTCGCGGTTCGCGAACTTCCGTTTTTCGGGACGCAAGGAGAAGAAGGGTCGCGCAGGCGCGAGCGGGCGCGCCGCGTCGAGTCCGCCGCGGCCGGCAGACGCGGGACAGGGGCCGCGCGCGGCGGTGGGGCCGCAGTATGTGCGTATCCCACTGAAGGAAGAGGGAGTGTCGCGCCCGGCGGCACCCCCGGCGGGCGGCGTGGCGCACCGGCCGCCGCGGCGCCCGGCCGCCCCGGCCGCGCCGGCCCGCGGGGTGCTCGAGACCGATGTTGACACCCAGCGCACCGTTCTGCACGCGCGCTCCCTACTCGCGCTGGCGCCGCCCGGCCAGCGAGCGCCGCGCCCCCACAAATCCATGGAGTTCCTCCTCGACAAGGAAAGCGCCCAGACCATACAGGTGAGCCACCCAATAACCCTAGTAACCTCCCGCAATGTTTACAAACAGCGCGATCGATGCGCCGTCACGCGCGTTTCGCGCAAATTTCTCGCCAGCAAAGCCGAGCGAAAGCGTATATACCTACTGCGGACGTGCCGCTGTGGCTGCGACCCCCCGCGACCTATGCGAAACGATTCTAGAGACATCTACCTACTTAAATACGCCAACACTTTTCTAAGCAAGCGTCAAAACTTTTAGGTCATCAATCATAATCTTTACACTCTACACACCAACATATTGCTCAAAATTGTACGCATAAATCAAGATCAATCCAAATGTCAAGTATTCAGATATAAATGTTTAATGTCGTAACTAATAACATTTATTTGCCTATCTAACGTTCATGTGGTTGTAAAATCTCTTTAATTGATCACATAAATTATAATGCCGTTATTCTAACTAGCTTTTCCCCGCGGCTTCGTATGTATGCGTATCTGTTGAATTGAAACTCCAAAATTTTACTAAATTCCTTTGGGAATTTCCAAAAGTTGCATTGTTGTCTTCATTTACGCTGTATGACGAGCACAGCACACCTGCATTATTTCATATCCCTAGGCTTAGCGGCTAAGATTTTGGGTTTTTACATGGATCTCTTAAGAAAATCGGGTCAAAAAGTAGCCTATGTCTTATTCCAGAAGTCCAGCTAGCTATCTACATACCAAATTTCACCCGAATCCGTCCAGTCGTTGTAGTTTGAAAGACTAACAAACACCAACACACGCGCGCGTACATTAATACTAAGTTACTAGCCTACGACCTATTGTCAGACATACCAAATATAGAGAAAAACGTTTCATAAACATCGGTCAAGCTGTTTTGGAGGAATTCGATAACCAACACCGTGACACGAGGTTTTTATATATGTATTAGACTAGCTGATCCAGCAAACGTTGTTTTGCCATGTAAATTATAGCCTACGATCTATTCTCAGACCTACCGAATATAGACAAACAAGTTTCATAAAAATCGGTCAAGCCGTTTCAGAGAAATTCGATAACCAACACCGTGACACGAGATTTTTATATAGTAGAGATAAAGTCTGACTCATCAACGCTCAGTTTACCAGGTTTTTTTGCATACGATCTCTATTATATTGGATAACGGATAAGGGCGGAATTTGCGAAATTCCCCTGGGATGGGGAGTTCCACAACGGGGGTGAAGCTGAAACTGACAGTGCAAGCTAATAACGAAGTATAATTACGAAACTTCCTCTGCAGGCGTAAACCAATTTCAATTGTAAACAATATTAACAACCCAAATGCTTACAAAACGGGCGGTTGCGTTTTTGTGTTCAGAGAAACAACACCCAATAATAATAAAGTACAGTCATTTGGAATAACAAGGTGTTAAACCTTCTTGTACATATTTTTTACTATCTAACACCCTGGCAATTTGTATCTGTCGTCCTCATTTCATTCAGTATTTACACCAGACAAAATTAAACTCGTAATTCTACCCTAAAACTCTCTAGGTTTCTTCTAGTGCTTCTACACTAAAAATATCTACCGCAACTCTATTCGTACAGCTGTTAGATTATATCACATGTTTTTGAGCATTTTGCCCTATCCTATGAAAAATATACTGAGTATAATTAGCCTATGTATGAAGAAAAGAATGTTTAACATCGGTTCAGAGATGAACCCCAACACACAACCAAAGTTCAAGTATTTACCTATTTATTATATGTATTATCATGTCAGCCAAAGGTCAAATGCTGGCCAAAGGTCTCCTCCAAAGAGTTTCATAACGATCGGTCCTCCGCTATCCTCAACTAAGTGGTCCTTGAGATCTTTACCAGGTCGTCCGTCTATCTTGTTCGGGCCCTTCCCACGCTACTACTTCTGGACCGCGCTGAACAAAAAAATAAATACTTAACAGACAAATGTAGAAGTAGAATCTTTCAAATAAACAATTTCTCACACCCTTTTATATATTAAGGTGTCCTGTTCTGCAGTAAAAAACATTAAAAAAGTCCATCCATGCCGTTTAAAAAATCGTGTAAATCACTCAAGTGGGCCAGTACACTCGGATGTTTGTCGAGGGCTCTTTACCTTTGCCGCTGACTATACAAGGGCTAAATACGCGAGGGTGACATAAAAAGGACTGTTCCCCTAACAGGGCCGCAATGTCCGTATTCATTTATACGTGACATTCGGAGAGTTAAGTAACAAGTTACCATCAACTTGTAATGCCACCGAAACGTTTTGAATGCGAACGTGTGAATAGAACCAGAGATGTGCCGTAGGTATATTCGAATCCATATTTATGTAGATAGATATATCTGACGAAAAAAATTATACGTCACTCGTTACTACTTAGAAAAGCTCTTATCTCAAATCCATATGAAAACTTAAAAGGAACCTTATGGCTCGCGGATTAAAGTTAATTTAGTAAGATTATCGATTTCTAGATGCAAGTTTCTTATTTTAAAGTACCTAATGACGATAGGTTTTAGGTTACATACTTAGATACAAGTGAGGCTAATGAGAACGAGTTAAAAAAGCCTAAAGTAGGGATTATAGGTCAATTGTTTGCGGGTCAGTGCCCCGGACCAAACTACGCATACCTGCAAAATGGCGGCGTGATGCTACTGTCAGTCGAATCGTCTGTCACCCTGTGTGCAGACTAACCAACTTGTCTGTAAATTGAAAAAGTTTTTACGCCGTTCGCATAAGGTATAGTATTGCTTGGTCTGGGTCACAGATAAGTTGGTTAATCTGTATAGGATTTAGCGAAAATCCTACTACTACCGAACTCCCAGATCAAGAGTCTAACTCAATAATCCACCATTTAATTTATATCCTCCTGAAAGTAGATGAAGTCCAAATTTGGACTTCATCTACTTTCAGACTAACTCAAAATAATCCTCATTCTAATTAGAATGAGGATTATTTTGAGTTAGTCTACTCTTTATCTAGGTGTGCGATACTTACTTATACAGGGCAATATTGTAGGCTAGTGCGTCCTAGCAGTAATTAGTAATTTTTTTTTACGTTTTCGTCTTACATTGAAATGGTTTTTCCTGAAACCGTAAACTTTTTCTAGTGTCTTAACTCATACTATAATTGAGATATTCAATAATTAAATTTAATTGCTGAACCAGAGTAATAGTACATTACTGCAGAGGCCGTGAAGTAAGGAATTGATGGACGAGTTTTGGGGTATACGGCCGAGTCGTAGACGAGGCCGGATAAAACGAGTCCAGCAATCCCTCTTCTGGCCGAGGATTGTATAGAGCTTTTCTCAAACATGCATCATCATCATCATCATCATCATCATCATCATCATCATCATCATCATCATCATCATCATCATCATCATCATCATCATCATCATCCATCCAACCATCCATCCATCCATCCATCCATAAATCCATCCATACATCCATCCATACATCCATCCATACATCCATCCATCCATCCATCCGTCCATCCATCCGTCCATCCATCCGTCCACCCATACATCCATCTATACATCCATCCATACATCCATCCATACATCCATCCATACATCCATCCATACATCCATCCATCCATCCATCCATCCATCCATCCATCCATCCATCCATCCATACATCCATCCATACATCCATCCATACATCCATCCATCCATCCATCCATACATCCATCCATCCATCCATCCATCCATACATCCATACATCCATACATCCATCCATACATCCATCCATACAACCATCCATACATCCATCCATCCATACATCCATCCATCCATACATCCATCCATCCATACATCCATCCATACATCCATCCATACATCCATCCATACATCCATACATCCATACATCCATCCATAAATCCATTCATACATCCATACATCCATCCATACATCCATCCATACATCCATCCATCCATCCATCCATACATCCATCCATCCATCCATACATACATCCATCCATACATCCATACATCCATACATCCATCCATACATCCATCCATCCATACATCCATCCATCCATCCATACATCCATCCATCCATACATCCATCCATACATCCATCCATACATCCATCCATAAATCCATTCATACATCCATACATCCATCCATACATCGATACATCCATCCATCCATCACCAGTAGTTTAGGCGGTTTTATAGAAATAAAAGAAGATAATTTTTTTTAATGTCGTAAGTTGGCTGTATTTCATTTTTCCTTTGTCAGTTTAATGTTAGTAAGCAAATTTAAAAAGTTACAGTAGCGGACAATAATGGTTTTTCATACTTACTTTTATAGCCTAGGCCAAGAAGTAATGTAGGGAGCCATAAACAACAAACTTCATGGCTTCATTTCGTGACATTAACGCATACATTTCGAAGCATGTTTGAGAAAAAGGTTTTTCATTACGTCCTTTGATCAATTATAACTGTAGATCCACAGTCGCGCGCCCGAAAATGTCCGAGCCAAATGAGCGCCACTTTGATAAAAGTGGCCTTCTTTTTTCTCAGTACGTTGCGTGAAATTGTCAAGTTTAGCTGTCAAGTGTCAACCGAAATTCGACTGTAATGAAGTAAAGACTAGGTTCAAATTTCTGTGTAGGTGATGATTTTAATTGTTATGCAAAGAAATAAAAAAGTTCGGACATTTTTTGAAGGGGATTTTGTTCGGCAATGTGTATCTTCAGTTATAATTGATCAAAGATTACGTCCTATTAAGTATTATTTTATCTTTTAAATTTCATCAGTAAAGAGTTTTCCATTCATAGCTATTCGCTACAAGGAGATTATTGAGGCGAGTTCGTTCGACATTACATACTTTTTTTTTATTATGTGTCACGTCAATGTCATAATCGTAAACATTGGTATTGTATCAATAATCATATTTATCTCAAATCTCAACGGATAGGTACGGATTTTCACGCCCCGCCACTGAGTGATTAATATCTGAAATATGGAAATTACTTGAAATCAAAAGTTCTTTGATAAACGCAATAACTGACGGACGGTTCATAATGTGAAAGTGACTCTCTATTTGTTCCGTTTTCACACCTTCAACGATCAACATTAACCTAACAGATCGCTTGGTTCTGACCAAGCAAAGCAAACCATGATATGCTAGTATCCCTAACGTACCAAAATTTTCTATATTCACATATATTTAATTCACATATAAATATTTAAGATCAATAATTTTTAACTGGAAAGGAAAATGTGTAAATATTGTTCGAATAGGTATTTTTATCATTAAATGCCATTGAATCATAAAAAAGCCGTGGTGGCCTAGTGGTTTAACCTTTGGCCTCTGAAGCAGAGGGTCATGGGTTCAAACCCCGGCTCACACCTCTGAGTTTTTCGGAATTTATGTGCGAAATTACATTTGAAATTTACCATGAGATACGGTGAAGGAAAACATCGTGAGGAACTACGGCCCAACCTCTCTCATTCTGAGAGGAGGCCTGTGCTGCAGTGGGACGTATACAGGCTGGAATAATGATGGATGAATGATGAATTATCAAATTACGGGGCAATGTAGGTACTGTCCCGTACCGTTTCGTCAAATTACGGGACAATGAAAACTTCGTGCCTGAAATACGCTGGTCACCCTAACATGAACAGTTCGTCCGAAAAAAAGCTTCAGACTAAATTCTAATTCTAATTTTAGTTCCATTTTTATTTTACGAATATTTAATTAATTATTGGTTATTAGCGTTTCTAAATTTTTTTTTTACATTTGACATTTACTTTTATCATTTTAAAAATATTGCATTTAATTGATTAGATTTTTGAAATTATTATTTAAATTAATTACTAACATAGTTTATAGGATGTAAATGTATACTAACAAAACTATGGATTCTTTGTGGTCTGAATTAAATGTTTTTATTTTTTTTTTTAAACGAAACGGTTTCGACATTTCATGGCGTTCCCGGCGGGAGTCACTTGACACTATGTGGCCCTTCGCGTGCGGGCTTTGAGGCTCAGATAAGGTCAGCTTTCAGGGCGGTCTAAATACGCCCATTGTTTGGGATCTGGATTAAATCTGGGTGATATAGGACATTCCAGGATAGCAATGTATGATTGTGATACGAGTTCGTGAGCCACAAAATAGAGGACAATACAATGACTCTTAGAAAACAACACAGAAAACCGAGAACATGAAAAAATATATAGGGTAAGCAATAGTTCGACCAATACATACTTATACATGGTAGAATTTTCTAATGCCACCTACAGGGACAGTACTCTAAAGATTCCCGGGTGAGGCAAGCGAATTTTCGAAAATCTATGAATGCAGTTTTCATTCTTTTCAAAAATAAAGGAATGTTTCCTTTGAGTAAATTTTCCTATTTTCAGTATTTAGAGTACTTCCCCTGCAGGTGGCATTACAAAATTCGACCCTGTATATAGCTTCGTGCTTATTATAACCTAAATTAAAATTGCCAATTAGACCCCAGGTTCATGACATTTTTTAGGGTTCCGGAACTAAAAAGGCAAAAAGCGGAACCTTATAGGATCACTTTGTTGTCCGTCCGTCTATCAAAGACCTTTTATCTCAGGAACGCGTGGAGGCATCGAGTTGAGATTAAAACAATATACTTAGGTCTACGGTCCCTTGCAGCTTTGAAAAATCAACCTTCTAAGTTAACGTAAAAAACGTAAATTTCGACATTCAAAATTTTTAGGGCACTTTCCGTTGACCTAGAACTATTAAATTTGACAAGTAATACTTTCTTATGCTATAAATATAGAGAAAAATCTGAAAACTATACCTATATTTGTAATTTTGTAAGGGAGTCCCGATTTACTAACAAAATGATCCCACACCGTGTTAAAGAATAGTGTGAAAGTATGTAACTATATAGGTACTGTTACAAAAGTAGACCAGCTTAATTACGTCAAGTAATCAATTTTGCACTGGTCTGTACTCAGTCTTGCCAACCGCCAAAACTTCTCACTCTCGGTTATGGTTTTCACATCCGATACCAACGCTCCACCGCAACCATGCGGTTGGTGTGAATCCCAACTCCAGTAGAATGTTCGTCATTCATTATTCACGAGCATCCAAAACTCAACCCTAAAAACGACAGGGAAAGGGTGATTCTCGGTCGTTCCAAATTGAAAGTGACAGTTGATCCCGCATAACTCGATGATATCTAATCTAAAAGCTATTAACTCGTAAACCTTAACAAATGACCGTTTATCTGCTAACCGATACATTCAGAACAATAGCCGCGTAGGTCGAATAGAAAATCGCCACGTGACCGACCGATTTTGGAATTTTAACGATTGTATTGTTTCGAGCAGCCACTTATTACATTACCTGTTTGAAAGAGCTGGCTGATTCCATAATGATTTAAAATTTTAAAATATGAATGGATGCTTAGTTCGAAAATTGAAATTTTCACTTTTTCGCTATCCGCTTCAAATTTAAATATTTTGAGTTTGGAACACATTCTTTTTAAAATATGCCATGCGCTAGAATAGGCAAAAGATGGCCAGTATTACATTCAGAGGTCTTATTGTCTAACTAACGCATTCTGTTCTGAATCACAAACGCTTTCACTATTTCTTTCTGTCATAACTAGCTATTACCCGCGACTCCGTCTGCGAAGAATTCGTTTATCGCTATCCCGCGGGAACTGTGCAATTTTCTGGGATAAAAACTATCCTATGTCCTTTCCCGGGACTCAAACTATCTCTATACCAAATTTCACCTTAATCGGTTCAGCGGTTTAAGCGTGAAGAGGTAACAGACAGACAGACAGACAGACACACTTTCGCATTTATAATATTAAGTATGGATACGGCAGCAGGTCAAGTGTAGGTTGGAGGATTTTTAAATAGTTTTTTTTCTGTAGGGTACTGTCCTGATCCTGATTCTGAACTTTTTTCTAACATATTAAGAAACATTGTAGCATATTCAATCCGATGGAAACAGTGATGTTTGTTATTCATAAATATGCTGCTACACAATTTAATATGACTAACTTGAAGGAAAAAACAAAAAATATTGTAGTGGTAGGTAAATTATTCATTGTAATTCATAGGCATTTTACTCTGCATCATTTAACGTCGTGTAAGTTGTAAACAACGACAGTGGAATAAGCGAAACAGAATATTTGTAATTTAAAAAACGAAATTCTCTGTCGAATCCCGTGAATCGACAATTAACTATCTTAAAAGCTTAGAAACGAATCCAAAAATGGCGAAAAATACTCAAACACTGGCTAAGTGCACACACATTTTTGTAGATAAAAAAAAAATCAAGTGTTAGAAGAGCCCTGCTTCGAAACAAAATGTACTACTTTTACTCATTGTGGAGTTATTTTTGTTGTTGTAGTGGCAATACGGATACAGATTAAGTATAATTTACAGCTGTCTATTATGGTTCTTGAGATACAGTCCTGTGCCAGACAGACAAACAGTGTAGCGACATCAATAGGGGTTCGTTTGTCACCGTTCGGGTGCATACACTTAAAAACATCCCATATAATTTATTTTGAATATCGAATCCCACAATTCTCACTGCCAAAAACAACGAACGCACCCGATTATGCCCGACGAAGACCGAAGCTAGCCATGCATTGTTCTAGGTTCCCACGACATTTTGTCGCATGCGTTAATGTGTCAATTGAGGCTCTTATAGTCAACTAGCGCGTAAGTTATTCGATCAGTGCGTCTTTTTCCTTCCCAGCCAGTAAAAAGAGAAACAACTAGCAACAAATCTACTAGCGGTAGTGTCTCGTGTTAGCCATGCAAGCTACCTTGTCTCTTTCGATTAAATGTACGGACGACGTACGACAATGATAAAGTGGGTTAAAATGACAAGGGTGCTAAATTGGACGTCTGGTTCTTGACGTGAACAAATATTACAATATTAGAGATAATTCTTAGGCGTGTTTTTCTTGTTTTGTAGGTAAAAGGTTTTAGTATATCACAGTCAAATTTTAATATACCAGAAGTGACAATGACCTTGTGTGACATTTTTGTACCTGACCAGAAGCAATCATCATAAACTGCAGAGTGCTATAAAAGTAAAAAGCACTAAAACAAAAAGAGTATCGCGTGCCTCTGCCATTTGAGTAATAACAGTCATTTTTAAAAAAGTATTCTGTTTTTAAATGTGCCCTTCTAAATTCAATTTTCTTTTAACACACACAAATAGGGATGTTGACACCACCAATCAACTGACGTTCTTTTTATGAGCTGTCAAAACACAATCTGCCATAGAGTTTGAATGACAATAGCGACATATGACGTCATTGTTCGCATACTCAATCAACTAACTACTAATTTGTTTTAAAGCAACAAAAAATCTAATTTTGCATTTAATCGAAAATTAATCTGGCTTTCAGGGCTGAAATAAAGCGTTTTTTTACTGGAGTCGTGTCTTCAAATTCTTTTTTAATGGTGTCAACATCCCTATTGTCTAGTGCTACTAAGTACCTGGTCAGTAGGTAATAAATTCGCTGCCAGTTCAAATTTCGAACGCGTATTCAGAAGCGGAAAACACGTGATACATACTCATTTGTTTCTGTTCGAGTAAAAACCTTTAGAACTAATCGCTTCAAGTTTAAAATTGAAATGCGCCTCTTAAATTTACTCCACGTTTGTTCTTCTACCAATCTTCTACAGTTAAATAAGTAATATTATGTCATAATTCTGCCCCGCCGCTTACAGTGGGGCAATTACGAAGCGTGACGTCATGAATACTAACCAATGGCAAACGAGGATATAATTTTCCTGGAACATCACGCCAGTTCAGAGAGACCTATCATCGAATACGTTCAAGTACAAATGGGAGCTCTACATATTCTAGTCGCGAAATATAGAGTGAATTTTGCTCATTTCATTTTGATTCGCTGAGTTTACCTAGTTTATTTTGTCTAGTTATTATAACATAATGTTTAACTAATGGTGCTGTGGTTAATAAGGCGGCATTCTTGATGTAAATAAATAAAAGGGGACAGGGTGTGGTGAACTCAAGACAGAATTTTTATTAGATTTTATGTGAAAAATTCTTTAAATTTATTTGGATTTACCACTTATACCTACGTCGATTTACAAGGGTTGGCACGAACTGATGTATGATGTAACTAAATAACATTGTAAATCTGTTTTGAAAAATAAAGCTTGTTGAGTTTTTTGCCAGATTCTTCTCAACAGGGTTGTTCCGAACTGGTGGTAGATTCGAGAATAAAAATGTATGGGTACGATTTTTGATATGGATCGCGTTGCGTAAGCGCATGTGGGCCAATCAACTTTTAAACCGACGTTTTTGGCGTCTCCTGCGTTACCAAAATTGTCTCTGGCGTTACCAAAAAATAGTACTTCCAACAAGATATTTCACGGTTTAATAGGTTAAACTTACGTAGGACGGCATGTATTCATGCTATTCATCTATTAAATTACAGAAAAAACATGTTTACTTACAAAAATCTGCAATTGTTTGAAAAATGTCGCGGACAGATTATAGTCGGTTTAAAAGTTGATTGGCCCATGTATGACCGATATGGCCATTTGCGTGGCTCCCATGCAAATGGTCAATAAACAGTTGATTTGTTTCGCAATCTATCGTGGTGCGAGCGGCTGATGTGGTCAAGGTTAGTTGCGACATCTAGCAGCCTGTACTTGAACTTATTGCTTAAAATCGTTAGAAAAAAAGTTTGATACAAAAATACGTATCTTAAAAAATAGCCTACTAATACTAAGTTCGTGAAGTGGTTTGGATGTTTGAGTGTTTGTTAGCGATAGTGAGTCGACTCGCACTGTCCCGGTCTTTTAGGGTTCCGTACCCAAAGGGTTAGGCGGCCCCTAAACCTACAATAACATTGTACAATACTTTTTATTGTACAATAAGATTGAAAGGCGCTCTGAATCCAAACGAGCAATTATATTGCAAAATAATACGAACTGCACAATGTTTTCGTGTTCAGTCGGATACTAAAATATTGCACAATACTGACCCTACACGATGCAATGGAAAAATATTGTGCAATAAAAATTAAACTCGCTCAAACTTTCGGTCAATCATTGCCCAATCTTCAATATTAACCCTAAACGGTCAATAATATTGCACAATTCGCAATATTGCGCAATATAATTGACCGTTTACGTAATACTTGAAATTTTCATCGATTATGTTCCTGTGGCCACTATAACAACAAATACTAAAAATAAAAAATGAAGGGGTCGTCATACAAGAAGCGTGTTTTTTTTCAGCATTTTTAACTCAACCGTTAGATATACGTTTTTTACCGATCTGTTTTTAAACCATTGTACGCACGCAGGTATGGAACCCTTCATGTAGGCACGAGTCCGAAGACTTAACCAGTATTTTGCTTCGGTTTTCAGCGAAAATATTTATGCCACGCCACTACCACCCAGCTCTAGTAGTGACTTCTCGCCTTTTGAGGTCACAGGGCACAATAGGCGGGTCTGACAATCGCATAGTCTACGTGTTACTCACAACCGGTTCATGCTTGTGTTTTGCATAGGCATCTACACACTTGACATACATTTTCTATGCGTAGGCTAGGTGCACACATTCGAACAAGGGGTACACAAAGTTTTTAACATCTACCAATAGGAATACTTCATTTAAACTACGAAGGAAGTGTTCTAATGTGGATTATTTCCTCGCACACCGCTCCGCTAACTCGCAGGGCTCTGGCGGAAACAGAAGAGGGTTCAAGAAGTGTGCCTCGCATTATATACACTTTTTAGTTTATCATTTCAGTTTATAAATTCCGTATTCCGCTAAACAGGGTGTTTTCAGGAATGTTTTATAAACATCGATTCCAGCGCACCGGTTATTATACAGCGCGGTAAGCACGCGTGCTGTGGTATGCTTTGACTCCTTAACTCAACTATGTAGAGAGACTGAGTGACATCCGCGAAAAAAATAGCGTGAAACTCACTCATAGTGAAAAATACGGATAAACTCACGTCTAAGGCCGGCGCAGACCGACCGACAGACCGGTTGTGATGAGTGGAGCTGTGGGAGGAATCGCACACTAGATGCGTGCATACACCTGCATACACCTGAGAAGAAATTCAATGGTGTGTGTGAAGTTCCCAATCCGCACTGAGCCCGCATGGGAGCTACGGCCCAAGCCGAGGCTTGTGCCCTGCCCGTGGGACGTATATAGGCTGTGATGATGATGATGAACAATCCAAGTACAGTCACAAAAAGTGCAGTCAGCAAAAAAGCTTGTATCAATAGTTTATTTTTGTGTGATTATCGTTAATGTACGATTAAACTTTACCAGACGTCTCTGAGAGTAGACGTTATGTCATAATATGGGGCACGCGAGACAGACGTTACAGTTGCCAGCCAACCCCTCCCCCTACCAAACATCGATCCCGTAGAACCGTGGTAGTAAGACTGAATCTATCTGACGTCGCTTAAGTAGCAGAAGGCGGCGTCTGGATCACATTTTTAACCCTCGACTTAATAAGAATGGTATGAAAAAGTCACAAATTTGACTCAAAAAATAAGAACATTTTCTTTATGAAAACGAACCCGTGATTTTGAATAAAAACCCTCCAAAATTTCTTCATAAGGGAAAAAAGGTCAAATAGTTTTGAGATATGGAGATATACCTACAAATTAAAAATTTAAAAAACCCCTACGCAATTAAGGGTCACATATATATATGTTTGAAAATAAAGTAAATGCCCATTATGCGTCTAAGATCCTTTCCGCAGCTAACCAAAGAGCTGATAACTTTGAAACTTGGATTAATTTTGATGAAACATATCTAAGAACCGTAGGCAAGAAACCTGATTTCAATTAAAAAAACCGCATCCATATCGGACATACACGCACACATACATAGCGGTCAAACTTATAACACCTCTCTTTTTGCGTCGGGAGTTAAAAAAGTACGTTATGACATGTTAAGCACAGGAGTTTCCCAGTAATGGACAGCAAAGATTCGATGCCTTATACTCGTAGCACACCATTCATGGACTTTACCAGTTACAACCACCAATTATCTGAGCATAGTGTTGATAGTTTAAAAATGTAGTGTGACCGTTTCTTATAATTTGGGTTTACGGAAAAAAATCCATTACTGGTACTGTCACCCTACATTTTAAATGGAGAATGCCCTAATAGAGTTCCGTTTATCATCCATCAGGTGCGGAACCCTAAAAAGATCCTCGGGGATGGTTCTGGAGGCGGCAGAGTTTCCCTTTGAGCAGCTATGTTTATTCGCTGTCTGAGAAAACTGCCAGCTCTTTAGCCCCTTTACGTCTGCTATCCTCTTTGTGATTCCTTTAAAACGTTCCAGCGCTAGAATCCACAAGGCTCTGATTATAAATTGTACGAACTAGAACACGGAAATGCGAGTTAAAGTCTGTGTAAAACCTAGTTTGTCTATGGAAAGCGTGTTCTGGAATGTTCTGCATTTTTAATATGGCAACATTTAGCCGTCCAACGCACGTCAAATTCACGCCCAGACCAAACTCTAGTTTTGTCAAAATGGTATCATTGGACAGACGCCATTTATTAAAAAAAAGAGTTTTCAATAATACGTGATCGGGTAAAGAGCAAACGAAAGTTTGTGCGTGTGAGTGTTTGACTCTCTCACACTAAAACGGCTAGACCAATCCGAAATGAATTCGTTATGTAAATAGCTGGACTTCTGTACACGCACATAGGCTACTTATTATCCCGATATTCCCACGGGATTGGTTTAAATTCCCAAAATGTTCCCTAAATGACGATGATGAATCTCGAATTTTCTATTCTACTGATAGAACTAATGGTATGTATAGTCAATTATAGCTAAACCGTTTAACCCTTTCAATGCCGACAACACATATAGGTGTCACAAAGTACAGTGTCAAAGAGATCTTGACACAATGACATAAGATTCAAAGCAGATTTACTTTTTGTCGAGGCGTGGCGTTGAAAGGGTTCCTCGCCTGCGCGGTACAGCGACTGAGGGGTTTGACGACAACGGGGGCCGGGAGAGGTGCGGGCGGCAGGCACACGAGGCTAGGGATGCAAGGTTGTTGTAATATCGATAAAAATATATATATCGAGGTAGTGAAATTATCGATACTTGATAATATCGATGATTTTGGTCGATAAAAACGATATCGAATTTATTTAAATTTAAATAAAAAATATGCAGTTCACTGAATAAGTGCTTTATTATTATTATATGTATATCAGCAGTTTTTCACATACTTTTTCATCGAATGAAAGCTAGAAATTATAATAATAATAATATTATAAGAAAAGGCTAATGTTCAAAGCCCATACAGCAGATCTAAGGTCATAATTATCGATTTTTTTTCTTAGGATATGATATCGATATTATCGTATCGTTATAGCGCAAATATCGATAAAAATATCGATATATTACCTTCGATATTATCGATATTATCGGTTTTCCGATATATCGTTGCAACCCTACACGAGGCGCGCTCGCCGCCCGCACCTCTCTCAGCCCCTTTGTCATCATCCCCCCAGCCCCTGTACCGCGCGGACGACGACTCATTTAAACGGTCTAGCTATAATAAAGAAAACTACGCGGAACAACTAGTGTGTGCATAGCCTTAATGCATTTAACGGGTGGGCGTCCAATTGCTAACCAAATTGGCCGAGTAAAAGTCGATTGTTTACCTACAGCAGTGAAATCGGATAATTTATCTAAAACTAGCCTTCGTTCGCGCCTTCGTTCGCATTTACAATACAATACAATACAATACAAATATTCTTTATTGATCACCAAAAACAGTACAGTAACATTACAAAAATAAAAATTCAGGTAGACAATAGGCGGTCTTATCGCTAAAAATCGATCTCTTCCAGACAACCAATTACTCAGAAATTAATAAATATCAACAGACTAATGTAGGTGGCAGAAATAACAGACAAGAAAAACGTAGTATTAATAGACAATAAAAAATAAAATCAATACAAATATAATATAAATTTTATAAATATACACATATATTCAATATAATACATATACACTACATATACTTAATACAAAATATCAATGGAAAAATGTCAAAAGGCCGCATGTGAGAAAAGGATTTGAAAAGGAAATTAAAGAAACAATATAAACAAAAAACAAAAAGAACAAAGAAGTGTCAAAGACCGAGGATTAAGTTAGTGACAAATAGTGAGCCTTTAGAAGATTCATTTACCATTGAATCCCATTGAATCCCGCCATTAAGACATATGGCCAGCAAGCAGAGGGTTGCGGGTTGGTTTTTCGGAATTTATGTGCGAAATTTCATTTGAAATTTACCATCAGAGAAGAAATTCAATGGTGTGTGTGAAGTTCCGCGTTAGACCCGCGTGGGAACTACGGCCCAAGCCCTCTCGTTCTGAGAGGAGTCCTGTGCCCTGCAGTGGGACGTATAATGGGCTGGGATAGTGATGATTAAATCCCGCATTTGAATTTAAATTTCCGGGATCTCACAAAAATCCCGCCAGAAATTCCAAAAATTATACACGGTGGTTTTTAATCTGTGATCAGGAGTTGATAAATATGAATCCCTATCCAAAATGGTATTTAATAGATAAGGTAAAATCTGAAAAAAAATCTGGCACCAAGGATAGAACCCGAGTCGTTCTTCGTCAATCAAAACAACATTACAACTGTTTAGTTATTCGTCATGACAGTCTGTTATACAATAGTCATGAAATTGCCATATGTAACAGAGACAGCTATCATTAACGTAATCACTGAGCATTGTATCCAATAATGAAGGTCATCTAACATTGTGTTTTCTTTTCAAAGACATGTTTATTTTTGTGACTAATCTCAACTATTTCCTTGTTATCATCATCATCATCATCATTTCAGCCGAAAGACGTCCACTGCTGAACATAGGCCTCCCCCAAGGCTCGCCAAACAGATCGGCCCTGCGCCATCCGCATCCAATGCGTTCCAGCTACCTTAACCAGGTCGTCGCTCCATCTTGTTGGAGGCCTACCTACACTGCGTCTTCCGGTCCGCGGACGCCACTCGAGAACCTTTCGGCCCCATCGGCCGTCAGTTCTACGGGCGATGTGCCCTGCCCACTGCCACTTAAGTCTAGCGATTCTTCGAGCTATGTCCGTGACTTAAGTTCTTGCGCGGATTTCATCATTTCTAATGCGATCCCGCAGAGAAACTCCAAGCATAGCATAGCATAGCCCTCTCCATGAGTGACCTTGAGCTTCCTTATAAGACCCATCGTTAGCGGCCACGTCTCAGTGCCATAAGTCATCACTGGCAACACACACTGGTCAAAGACTTTTGACTTGAGACGCTGCGGTATATCGGATGACAAGATATTGCGGAGCTTCCCGAACGCTGCCCAGCCGAGTCTAATTCGTCGATTGACCTCTTTCTCGAAGTTGCACCTACCCAATTGGATTGTATACCCCAGATAATCAATAACTATAAAATTAAATTAAAAATTTTAAAAACCCTCGACTTATTTGGTCACATATATTTTGAAAATAAAGTAAATACCCATTATGCGTCTAAGATCCCTTCCGCAGCTAACAAAAGAGCTGATAACTTTGGAACGGCGGAACCAATTTTGATGAAACATGTCTAAGAAACATCGCCAAGAAACCTGCTTTCAAATAAAAAATACCGTATTCGAATCGGTTCACCCTTTTAAGAGCTATGATGCCACAGACAGACACACACACACACACACACACACACACACATAGCGGTCAAACTTATAACACCCCTCTTTTTGTGTCGGGGGTTAATAAAAACCTCATCACTCGGAAATATCATTCAAAAAGGGTCATAAAAATTTTCTTATTCATGTCTCTCCCGTGGATATGGCAAAAATTAAAGGTTATAAGCCAATATGTTATAGTCAAGTCTACATTAGCGTGTGGGTGGCCAACTTTCATCCCGTTTTAACAAAAATAAAAAAAATATTAATATTATTTTAAGTTTGCAGTCTCAGAGCTTACGTTCAGCTCGGAGCTCATGCAGAGAGGTTACGTAAAAAATGTCGTGGAGCCGCGAGCCTGTAACTATTATGGGAAAAGGACGAGGAGGTACTTGATACCGCGTATACCAACAGCCTATTCTCGGAGGAAGAATGTAAAACTAAAAATTGTTTCAAAAAGAAGTTGAAAACTTGGTTGATAAACTCTTTCCATACAAAAAATTGTTAAGTAATATAGTCAGTAGTAATGTAAGATGTACTGTATCTACATATTGTGCACAGATCTATTTGAAATTAGTGTATAGTTCGCCAACAAATTGTTTTGCAATCTGGCGAAATATTTCATAAGTATAAATGTGTATAATAAATACTTACCTATACAATAAATTAAAAAAAAAAGTCGCTTATTTTATGTCTACAGGAGAGACAACTTGTCTTGTATGACCGAACGTTGGTATAAATCTGTGTGTTGCTACTAAACTAGAGCTCTAATTAAAATTTCGATTATCATATTATAAATACAGCACGATTTTTTACAACTTTCGAATGATACGTATTCGAGTAGGATAGTAGTTACTGACTAAACAGTGCCAAAGGACAACTATGTCAGTATCTACCTGTTATCTTGTTCAGTCGAGCTAGGAGTTCCTTTACCACCTTGAAGTTCATTTTTATACGGCTTAAAACACCAAATATAAGTTGTGACAGGATTAGTTCCTGCCTGATTCGTTATCCGCTCCGCCGAAAGTAAATTGTTGTCTAATCTAATACCTTTAAACGAGCAATTCTTGTATTTATATATATATACTAGCTGAACCTGCAAACGTTGTTTTGCCTTAAATCACTTAGGGGTATAAAACATAGCCTACGACCTATTCTCAGACCTACCAAATACAGAGAAAAAAGTTTCATAAAAATCGGTCAAGCCGTTTCGGAGGAGTTCGGTAACAAACACCGTGACACGAGATTTTTATATATTAGATAATCAGGCTCCAACTATTTCGATGAAATTATTTGGTATGTGGGGGTGGGTTTTCGGGGATGAAAAATTGATCTAGCTTGGTCTTATCTCTGGGAAAACGCTTGGTACCGAGTTTCGGCCAGGGCGAAGCTCGGTCGCCCAGGTACTGACACTAAACGTAGTACAATGTATAACTACATATTGTCCCAATACTTATTAATCCTGTAATATAAGCACGTGTTCACGGTTTCATTTCACTGTACACTCAACAAAACCGAGGCCTGCCCAGTTTCAAATCAAATTTGCTTGCAGCCGTTGAAGTTCATTGGTATGGATTGGTATGGACAGATGGCTAGCCACTACAAGCAAAATGGACATTTAAGTTTAAGGTGTCAAGGCGACCTTTTTGTCGATTCTACAATGGCGAGTTACGAATATGACGAGTTAGGAATATGACCAATCAGGAACCAATCTATTTTTGATTCCCTTGTATCGAATGTGTAAATAAATTTCTCTCTCTCTCTCTCTCACAGAGCATATTATCTTTAAACTTAGTGCTTTACTTTTAGAAGCCGCAATGCGAATAGATATACTTTTTATGCTTATTTATTTCTAATGCGAATGTTTTTGGACTTTTACCTTTCTCATTTTATTGTGTACGTATTTGATATTGACCAGTATCATAAGATAAATACAGTCATAACATGGCGATACCATACGGAGTACGTTTTTGTGACCCCCTTCCCCACTTGTCTCATCAGTACTATGTTAATTTAATACCCAATAATTAAGCATTAATCATACCACGAAAGTGAGAGGTTTAAAACGCTCGAGTAAACCCCACGACGGTTCTGTGTTCTCTGTTTCTCTACAACAGGACACCTTGTATACATTTAAAACAGTCATGACATTGACATTGACGTCATTACATACTAATGCGGCCCTGTATTCTAATTCATGAGTCCGTTTCTCATTCTCGTATTAGAAATTGTAATTCTGGCTCATGGTTCATTCATTTCGTGTTCTGGAAGTCAAAACTGGGCAACTCTCTTTGTATTGTCTATGAGCAACGAACGCGTGGACGTCTGGAGCAAATAGTGCCGAGGGGGTTTCACTCCGCAGTTTAGGTATGTTCGGCCGGCGCGCCTCCCGGCCAGGCGTATGGTAGTAGGTTGTCGCTCGGCTATCGGTTCGCACGCTAGCCGCATCGCGCGTAGTAAGCATCTTTTTTTCTGTGACTTTTGCAACAAACAATGACTTCTAAACGATCTTATAATTAACTTACTTACTTACTAAATGTTACTGAATAATACACACTCTTAGATTATTTATGCACTAGCTAGATAGAGCTTAGGCGGCATAAAAACGTCCCGAAAAATATAAGCCAACTGTTGGCTTATATGTCATTTGCAGGGTTGCCAATAGTAATATGCTAAAATCCCCAAACGCATTGTCGAAATTCCCCACGTGTGCGGAATGAAAAATCATGTGGGCCGAGTGACTTAGTTTCGAGCTGTTGCGAATAATGAATTGTAAGAAATTAATCAAGACTAGCAGAAATTTGATGTCAAATGTCGCGTATTTGTGTTTATACTTAAAATCCCCTCATTTTCCCCGAATTGAAGCTCTCCCCACACAATCCCCAATCAGCTTCGCTTTCCCCACATTTTGGGGAATGTGAAATTAACTGGTATCATTAAGCACGCACACAGTGGCAACCGGAATGACGTAACGCGATCGTAATATGAAGCTGTCAAATGGATTTTTGGACGTTTTGTATCGCTATGTTTGCTACTGACACTATCTAGTGCATAAATAATCTAAGTACACACTGTCATCTTTCTTGATTTATATATCGGCGAGTGAGAACCCTGTGCTCTTGGTTTCGGATCAGCGGTGCCCAACGGAATATGAACGCTCTTATCACACGATAAGTTTCAATTTCGTGTGCAAGCAGTTAACGGTCGGAAGAGTAGGCAAATTTTTACACCTAAAGATGACTTTGGCCCGAGAGTGATTCTTCTGTACGTTAGTACTATTAGTTATTCTGTGGTAATGCTACATTTACACGCTTGCCGAGGCTTGCCAAACGTCTATAAGCGCCTAACCTATACAAACACTTGGATGCCATTTACACGGTAGCAAGTGCGTTCTTGTACTCCGTGGCTAACATGGCAGACGTGCACCACCTACCTTGAAGTTTCTTCGGTTCTTGTGTGTATTTTCTAAGCCCATAGTTTCTTCGTTTGTCCAAGTACTCATGGTCTGTGTACAGCGCAGCATAACTTTAATTTCAATACTACCAAAAAAACCCGCCTGTATAATTCCCGTTCCCATGGGAATTCCGGGTAAATATATAACCTATGCCATATGACAGGACTGTCAACCTTAAGTGGGTCCCAAAGTAAAGCTCGTGACTGTATACAGAAGCGTCTCTTTTGTGTGGCTTGCGTCTGACAGGCCTTTGCCCCGCAGTGTGACGTATATAGGATGATGATAGGTGTTCATTAAGCTGCGGTTTACTCGCCGGCGGCTCGAAACCGCAATGTACTCGTGCGCCCCTGTAATGTGCACATAAACCCTATTAGCTTGAAGCTCGATAGCGCATGCGACCGCGGCCTTTAGTGATGGCCTGATGAGATACTCGAACGAACGACCCTCGTGGTTTAATAGGGATAAAGAATGCTTTATTTTAGCCCTGAAAACCAGATTAATATTCGATTAATTGCAAAATTAGATTTTTTGTTGCTTTAAAACAAATAAATTGTTAGTTGATTGAGTTGGCGAACATGTGACGTCATGCAGAGATCGGAATTTTCGCGGCGAAAATATAAGACTGTCGCAATCAAGCTAGTGTTAGAATTTTTTTATCGATATCGAGTATTATTATATATAAAAAAGTCATGCCGATATACTTAGGTACATTATTTTATAATCATTCGCACAGTTAATTTATAATATGCAAAGAATGTATGGATTAAATTAGTATAAGTATAGTTAGTTTAGCTGGAATAGTATAGGGGCAATGACCCGGAAAGATTAAATGAGGAAGGAAAGAAGAAAGAAATTGTATGTAGCATGGCAGTACGAGAAGTAGCGTTTGATGGAACTGGACTGAATGAGGTAGCCAGCAAGACAGGTCTCCGATTATGTTGGAGGTTAGACGATAAGGAAAAAAAAAAAATATGCAAAGAAGTGGTAAGTTACAAGATTGTTTTATACTTATTTGTTATTCCATCTAAATCTTAACTATACTTTATCATATTAAGTAATTAATAACTCTTCCTTTTGGCTTTGCCGTAGTCGGGTAACAAAGAGGTAAAACTTTTAAAGAAGGGAAAATAAAATTCTGTATTAAATATGTTTTTTATTTAGTGGACCGTTTTTTTTCTTCTATTGCTCAACTATCGATATCGATAAAAAATTGGTTCTAACACTCTAGCTTGATTGCGACAGTCTTATATTTTGCTGTGAACATTCCGATCTCTCTCTGGTCATAAGTTGCTATTGCCATTCAAACTCTATGGGAGAATTGTGTTTTGACAGCTCATAAAAAGTACGTCAGTTGATTGGTAGTGTCAAGAATCTTATAACATACCAATTCTGCTGTCATACGAAAAAAGGACGTATCTGACTTTTTCGCAATTGAGATACATGCATATTTATTATCAGTAAAAAACCAGTCAGGTCCTAGTCGGACTTGTACTTGAAAGGTTCCGTATGTACTTACAAAGATGGAGTTAAAAACGTTGAAAAAAACCTGTTGTATGACGCTCCCCTCTAATTTTAATTTTATTTTATTTTTAGTATTTGTTTTTATAGCGGTCACGGTAATACATAATCGGTGAAAATTTCAAGTTCAAGATATAGATCTAGATTCTAGATATAGATCCTGTGACGTCGACATGTGAGTCAGACGGACTGACCGCGGAGTTGACATTCTTTGGGTACGGAACCCTAAAAAGCGTTAGGGTTAGGTTACGGAACCATAAAAAACGTTGCTATGGATGTGTCTGATATCCACTAATCATGTTCATTGTTTCACATACTGGTGGAAACGGGTTAAACTAAGCTATGATTTTTATATGGAAAGATGCGTGCCCTGGATGCGTGCTATGGATGGTCGCGAATCGTGTAGCAATGTCCCCCCTCACCGCGCTGGCGCTCCGCGCGCCCCTGTCGATACATCGCACAGCTCGAGCTGCGCATCTTCGCACAGCTGCCTCGCGGCTGCTCATCTACATAGCGCATCTTCCTCGCACAGCTACATAGCTTAGCATTGGTGGAAACGGTCACACAGTTTCGTAGCGTAGCTTTCACATCTTCGCAGCATAGCTGCATAGCACATACTGGTGGAAAGACACCCTTAGTCATTTGCCACTCGTGATATTTGAAACGGATAGTTATCACAATCTGCAGCCCGTAGAGAATATGTCTGTCCCGCACTTTTGTAAGGCTTGCACAAGGGATAAAATTACGCTCGCGTCGCCCAACGACTTCGTAGAAGACTAGACTGCTGAGCCACGAGAAGTCTTAGTCAGTCTTAATAACATTGACAAGTTAGATATGAAGTATTTATTTTTTTAACTGCATTTTTCCTTCCAAACCCTTTCCATACCAACTGTAATATTTAATGTCTTTCCATCCTCTAAACAAACAACAATTTGGCCAATTGGCATTGATCACTTTTTTGCAATGTGGTCTAATTCCAAAACCATTTCGAGGAATAGGTTTATTAAATCATTTTATAACATTGTAGTAAAAAAATATTAAATGATCGTGTGTATTTTTGCAAAATAATGTTTGACCTTTGTTTGACCTTTCTGTGGGCATTAACTTTGAAATTCTATGCAACAAGAAAAAAAAAGCCGTCCGTCTAGTTTCTCTATAGTTATTATCTGTCACTTCGACGTAGTTATCATCTGTCAGTTTAAGGATACTATTTTGAAAAACATTCTTCGCGTTTTTCATATTTTAATAATGGATTTATACAGGAAGTGTTTCATTTCTACTTGTGGAAATGATTCTGTCAATAGCCCAAACAAATTAATTGTTCGCATTAGAGAAGATTTACAAGAGAAGTGGTGCCGCAAAGTTAATTCAAAGTTTACAAGATGTACTTATTGTTGCGAGGATCATTTTAATGTAAGTATGGATTAAATCCGCCAAAGAACTTTCAAGGGAACACTTCTGACCATTTTATTTTATACGTACAAAAAATACTATAGCCGTAAATCGTTTTTTTACCTATTCTCTTGGAAGAATCGGCAACTTTAGTGTTATTGTTATTGTAATGTAAAGTGACATTGTCAGATGACAACTAACCATCGATTATGACACATTTTTTTTGTCATTATGTCTGTGGTTTATACACAGATTCAGCCGCGGCATGTAATTTACGAGAAGTCGTATCTCAAATTTTTAATAAATTATAAAAAAACATTGGAGTGATGAATTGCTGAAATATTCAAATTAGTTTCTTAAAATGCTCTATATTTTCGATAAAAAAAAATAAAAAGGGGGGGTTAGAAAAAATGAACAATCCCAATTTTCGTCAAAGCAAGATTGTTTGCATCATCTCCTTTTAACAGTCAGATAAATGAATAAATATCATGGGACCATTCGCACCAATTGGCCAAGTCCCAAAATAAGCAAAGCTTGAGTTGCGGGTACTAGGCGATGGCTAAACATCTCAAATAGATACTAAACATCTAAGACTTAATGCAATTATTCGTATTTAACGCGCTTTTATTCGCCGGGCGGGATTCAACCCTGAGACCTCAAGCTTCGTAATCGGGTTCTCTTACCACTCACCAGGCCATTCGGTCGTCACTGACCACTAGGTCATTCGGTTGTCAAGATAAGCAATGTACGAGTTACCAACCGCGGAATGTGAGATAACTTTCGAGACTGTTTTTGGAATGCCAAAATAAAGGTTCATAAGAGCTTTCAACTTATCTCTGTTCCTGGGGTAAACCCCTGTGAGACAGGGACCTTTAGCACCCCAAAATTTGTCACAATAAGTAGTCTAAAGACGAAAAAATGATAAAATACTTTAGATATATTTAATTTAATAACAATGCAGATCTGTTTGAAAAAAATATACCTTGTTGAGTCTCTTGCCGGATTCTTCTCAAAAGGGTTTTTCTGAACCGGTGGTTGAATCTTCGGCATTCATAGGAGCATCAATTGATGCCTAAATTTAATAAAGAGCTTTTACTTTGACTTTGAATATTTTTGAGATTTGATAAGACTTTTTGGGACAATATTTACAATGTCAAAAATCAATGTATGTATAAAACGTCTCTCATTTCGCGCAACCCCTGTCCGCTGGATTATTATAGCTTCCAAATTCCGAGATCGACTATAGGAGCACCCTTTGGCATGCTAAGTTAATCATTCCATGTTGAGTGGCTCATAGCAGCGCACCTGTAATAGCCAACTGGCATCAAAAGCCTGTTCTTAAAACCGGCCATTTTTAGTTAAGTCAAAATATACGTCGTATACAGTCGTAACTATAATAATCTAGTGTTATAATCTATGTATAGGTAAGCCCTGCTTCTAAGTAAAATATACACCGTATGGGATCATTTTACGTTGGTTATTCGGGACCCCCTTAATGATTAATTTAATTATATTTTTATTATTTGTTGTTATATCAGCCACAGTAATACATAATCGGTGAAAATTTCAAGTATCTAGTTGTTTGATGCGTGGACTGTATTACTTATTAATTAAAATGAAATGAAACAAAACTTCTTCGATAGTAAATTGAGCAGGGTGTCTTGTTCGTGTGGCGGAGCGGAGTGGTTGGTGGCGAGTGTCGAGTCGGCCGGAGCGGGCGATATTTAAGTCGTCGCTCGTGGGCGCGAGGGAGGGGAGCGCGGGCGATCATGGCGCCGCGGGGAGGACCAATCAGAGGGCAGGAAGGATGTATTGTGTTCAGTGGGATACGTGTCTGTTATCGGCGTGTGTTATGGTGTAGTGTAGTAAACTAATAATCTTTATTCATAAAAGCACATAAAGATGACACAAAACATAAAATATAAACACAAACAAACTTACAGACTACTTAGGAATATAATATTAAAATGTATAAACTAGCCTACTCGTACAATTATTTATTTACAATTTAAAACTATATCCTACATCTAAAGTAGCCTATTTCTAACATTCTCCCCCACGTGTGCCAACACCATTAACTCTAGAAATAGGTATTAGCCTTGACGCGGGTCTGCGGATCAGTCCAGCCGCGGTACGTACTTCTGTTACGCGCGTGACTCCGTCAGGCCCAGGGAACGTCTTCATAACTTCGCCCTTGGGCCAGGTGCCTCGTGGCATTGTACCGTCGGCTATGATGACGATGTCTCCTACTTCGATGTTTTGTTTAGACGCTAGGCGTGGGTTGAGTCGTAGCTTCAACTGGGGTCGGTATTCACGCGTCCATCGCGTCCAGAATAGTTCCGCCATTCGTTGTGCGAGATGCCACGACTTAGTGGATGCCGGGACATCCGCGAAACGTCCGAATGGGGACATTGCATTTGACCTCCCCAAGAGGAAGTGGTTGGGGGTCAGTGCTTCGTTATTGTCCCACATTACGGGCGTAAGCGGTCTACTATTTATGACGTGTTCGGCCTCGAGCAGGAGAGTGTGCAGAACCTCTTCAGATGGATTCTTCTCTTTTAGGGTCACTCTCAGGGCTCTCTTGACGCTGCCGACCAATCTTTCCCACGCTCCGCCAGCTGCTGGATTTCCTGGCGGTATCTTTTTCCATGTTATCCTTTTTCCTACAGCGAAGTGCTCCATGGATTCCTCGGCGGTCTGCAGGGCGTCACGTATCTCACGTTCTGCTCCGACGAAGTTTGTAGCGTTGTCACTGTAGAGGATAGTGGGAGTGCCTCGCCGCGCCATCATTCTTCTTAGGGATAATATCATCGATGATGATGAAAGAGAGGCGGCGAGCTCCAAATGCACGGCCCTAGTGGTTAGGCACGTGTATAGGACGCCCCACCTCTTTTCGTGCCTCCTACCGATAGTGATGGTAAGGGGGCCAAAGAGGTCACAGGCAGCTGCGGTGAAGGGTGGCTGGTTGGCCGTCAGGCGTTCCGGCGGCAAGTCTCCGAAGGGCAGCTGTTTCGGCGTTGCTTTATGGGTCCTGCACCATTGACAGCTAGAGCATATGTAGCGTAACGCTCCGCGTAATCCAACAATGTGATAACGTTGACTGAGCTCGTTCATCACGGTAGCATGATTTGCGTGATGAAATAACGCGTGGTAATGCATTATTAGGAGCTTCGTGAACTCTTGTTTCGCGTGCAGGACTGGTGTGTTCGTTGATCTATCGAAGCGGGCGTCGAGCAGTAGGATCCCGTTGGCGTCCAATTTCACGGCCAATTTGCCTAGCTTCGATCCCTTCTGTATTGCTTCGTTGCGTTGTAGCCTTCGTATATCATCTTGGAAGCTTTCCTGCTGGCTCTGTTTTATGTATAGCAATTCTGCTAATCTCATGTGGTCGTTGTTTATCTCCGCGACGTGGCTCTTTTTCAGCAATTTAGCCTTAAAAACCTCGGCGGCTAACAGCACGGTCGCGGCAACTCTGACCAAGCGATTAAAGCTTGAAAAACGTTCTATACGGGGTAGGTAGCTACATGCATCGCGCGACCTAACCGTTAAGACTACGCGGGGGGGGCGCTCCTCGCCTGTGGGCGGGGCCGACGCTGGCGCGGACTTATCTTCAGGCCATTCGTTCGAGTCGCGCCTAATAAATTCGGGACCGTGAAACCATCGGTGGTTTATTCCGAAGTTAGGCGGGACGCCTTTCGTCGCGTCGTCGGCCACATTCAAGGCGCTCGGCACCCAACGCCACTCGTTAGGCGATGTGACGTCTTCAATTTCGGCTAGACGATGAGCTACAAAGCTCTTAAATGACCGCGGGTCCGACTTGATCCATGCGAGAACCGTTCGCGAATCTGACCAATAGTAACTCTTACTAATTTTATAATCCGTCTGTTCTCTAACGGTTTTAGCCAGTCTGGCGCCTAACACACAGCTCTGTAGCTCCAGGCGAGGGATGGATATAGTTTTCAATGGTGCCACCCTGGCCTTCGCTGCTATCAGGCTTGATGTTTTGGTTCCGTCGGGAGAGTCGCTCGTGAAGTATACCGCGGTCGCATAAACTTTTTCGCTCGCGTCGCAAAATACGTGCAATACGCCCTGCCTATTAAACGCGGGTACGTGCCTAGCCAGTTCCAACTCTTTTAGTCGCGCTATGTTGTCCCTAAAATCGTTCCATATGGGAACTGACTCGGATAGGATAGTGTCGTCCCATCCTATGCCGGTTCGCCAAATGTCCTGAACGAGTACCTTGCCTATTACTGAGATAGGCGCGATGTATCCTAGCGGATCGTAAATGCTCATCGCGCTACTCGTAACCTGTCTTTTTGTTGGCAGTTGAGTACCGTCCAAGACGTTTGGTGGCGTATTACGCAAGTTTACGTTGAACCCTAGCGTGTCCCTACTGTGGTTCCATATTAGACCCAGTGTTCGCTCGGATTCCGTTTTCGTACCTAACGGCGTACTCGTTTGCCTATCGTTAGTGACGACGTCTTTAATGACCGTAGGCCGATTCGAGGCAAAACCCGTTAATTCGAATGAAGCTTTTAAGTTAAGCTCGTAAACTTCGTTGATTATTTGCCTCGCTTCCGCTTCCGAGTCGTCGAGCGCGATAAGAAAATCATCCATATACGAGTTTCTTTTGGTAATCAACGCGGCTCTAGGATACTGCTCGGAGTGATAGTCTGCGTTTTTATTTTTAACGTACAGAGCGGTTGCGGGGGAGCATGCCGACCCGAAAATTAATTTTTTCATCCGGTATTCTTTTGGTGGGCTAGCTCTGTCTCCCTCCCTCCATAAAAAACGCAAGCTATCTCTGTCGCACTCGTCTACCTCTATTTGCAGAAACATTTCGCGTACGTCCGCGATGACGCCTATTTTGCCTTCGCGGAAACGTAAAAGTACTCCGAACAGCGATTGCAATAAGTCCGGACCCGTTAACAACGCATCATTTAGGCATTTACCGAACGCGCGCGATGCCGCGTCAAATACTAGCCTGATTTTTAGTTTTTGTGCGTGGAACACGGGAAAATGTGGGAGGTACCACGCGCGGGGCGAATCAGGCGGGGGGGGCGATTGCATAGCCTCGGCGTAGCCTTTGGCTATCAAATTTTCGATCTGTTTTGAATACGCACTTTTTAAGTTCGCGTCTTTATCCAATTTATTTTCAAGGCTATGCAGCCGCTTTATCGCCTGATTTTTGTTGTCCGGTAACGTTTCGGTATCGGAGCGCCAGAGCAAGCCCGCTTGGTAAACGTTTTCTTTTTTACTTTTGCGGCATGTCGTGGCCAAGATATTTAACGCGCGTTGGTCGGGGTCGGACTTAGGGAGTTTTTTATCGATCCCTAACGACTCGATACTAAAGTGCTCTTTTATTAATGAATGCACTTCCTGTTCCGTAGGCTTTACGTGATTTACTACGAAAGCTGTGCTACGGCCCGCCTCGTGTTTTCCGTGTAAAATCCATCCTAGTCTGGTGAGCGAAGCTACCGGCATATCTCTGGGGCCGCTGCGTATCTGTTTGGATACCAATAGGTCCCAGTGGTCCTGGCCCACCAGAATAGTCGGAGTGGCGCGGTCGTAACACAACTCATCTGCTACTTCTCGTAAGTGTTCGCACGCATCGACTAAATCTCGACTAACTGCCTGAGACGCGAGGTTTAAGTGATTTATCGTATGCGCGGTTATTTTACATAGATCTCTGCTACATGCACCGCGTAGCGTCAGTTCGACCCGGCAAGATTCGTTGTCGTCGACTACATTACCGCCTACGCCTTCGATGGATAAAGTTTCGACTTTAGTTCGCGGCGCGACTTTATCCGATATGTGTCGCTCTACCATCGTGATGCTACTGCCGTCATCAAGAAGCGCGTAGGTATCGACGACTCCTAAAGGTCCTGACACTTCTACGGGTACTATTTTCAAGTACATGTTCGCTCTATGTACGTGATTTACCGAACTACTCACGTGCGCACGCGCGGGTGCTTGATTACTCGTTAAGCCATGTAACATCTTATGATGCCCCGCTTCGCACTGATTAATACCGCATGGAACGTATTTGCATTTACTTTGCCTCCCGTGAGACGCGTCCAGACAACGGAAGCATAATTTACTATTTTTTGCCACTTCCCAACGCTGTGCTATTTGCAACTTCGTAAAATCCGAACACAAGTTAACTCTGTGCTCGCCGTTGCAAATAACGCATTTATCTTTGTTCGAACGCGTGGGGTAAGTCTGCTTCGGTTGTCGCGGCGCGTGAGACTGCGTATTTTTCTTAGTTGGCGGTTTGCGATTTACTTGCGCGACTGTACGTGGCTTAACGTCGTCCTCATATTCTGAATCTGATTGTTCGGTATCGCTATATCTGTACGAGTGGTTCCGCGTGCTAAGTGCAGCGCGGGCGCGCGGGGGGGCGGGGCTATGGGCGTGGTTAACGTTCGCACGTGTTTGTCGCGAACGTGCGTACGTTTTGCGTGAAGCGCTACTTATCTCGTTTAAGAATAGCGCCATAGCCTCTAATCCCGGTACCGACTTGTTATTTGAGCGATATTTATTCCACTCATACCGAACGATAAGATTCATCTTGTCGACGATTTTGTTGACTAATTCGGGCGCGTATAAAAACTCCTCTTGGCGTAACGATTTTATCGTCGATACAACGTTGGCTATTTGGGCGGCAAATGTTGTGATATTACTATTGTCATCTGCCAGCCGGGGCATGCGTTTTACGTTATGCATCTCCGCGAGGACTATCTCTTCGGGGTCGCCGAATTGCCGTTCTAACGCCTCTAATATCTCGTACGGATTAGATACTGTGTACATGATTGATCTAACCGCAAGTCTGGCTTCGCCGCGTAGCGATTTCCGTAATCGACCTACATTCGCGACGTCTGTAAAAAGCGAAGCCGTGTCGTCAAACTCGGCCCGGAAAGCTATCCACTCCGTAATGTTGCCATCAAAAGGCGGGAGCTCCGGTGCATGCCTCTGCATGGCCGGCTTACTACTGCTCCTATTCACCGCGTCTACAACTCTAGTGGACAGCAATTCCAGGTCGCGATTGACGAATGTGTGCTGTACGTGGGTGTTATCGCGCGGCGATGTATATAACTGCGAACGAGGTGGCGGCGGACCTAATGCGGGCCTATCTACCTGGGCGTTGTTAGACGTGTATCTATGTTGCTCAACCCAACCCACTACGCGCGACTCTTCTTCAACATCAGGCGGCGGCGCCGAGCTAGGAGGTTGAGACGCCTCTATACGTGCTATCTCCAACCTACTCCTAGCCGCGGCCGCGGCCCTCTGAGCCCGCTCGAGTTCGGCATCTTGCAGTTCTAACTCCGCTCTAAGAATAGACATTTTAGTGGACACCGTGTCCGCCCCCCCGTGGGGGTGACCTATAATCGTTTCGTTCGACTCGTCATCTTCCAATACCGGCGCGGGATAACGTTTCGCGGATAGCGCGGCAGGCTGCGCGGAGCCCTCTAATGCGATTACGTTCGCGGGGCGCGGCGCCGTAGTCATGTTGCCTAAACCGTGCTGTTCTCCGCTGGTGCCGTTGCTCCACGTGTTTGATTCCGCGGATGTGGTGTCACCTGACGACGGTGTACCTTCTGACATCTTCTTGGTCGTCGATCGCAGGGTGCGCTCTTCCTTCGCGGACATCTTGGCACACGTGGGGGTCCCTAACAAATAACCCTAACACCCTAACAACCTAATAACCTATTAATCTAGGGCCCTAATCGCGCTTGCGTTTGTCACCGTTAGGTGCAAGCACGATACCCAGCTAAAGCTGGCAGTTCAACCCTGTTGAACTTTTGTGACTAAAGTCACCAATGAAAACACCGAGCTAGGCTCAAGGACGTTTTGTTAAGAAGTCAATCGCCGATCGAAGCCGAAGCCTCAAAATCGTTGAATGACTGAAAAGTTAAATCTCCGATCGAAGCCGAGGCCTCTAAATCATTGATAAAACTGCGTGTAAAACCGAGGACTGGGCCTCCAGGTTTTAAGTGACTCGACACCGAGCGCGTTTTCTTCACTCCACTCGAAGGAAGACACGGAGAATTCCAGCTGCGTATAATCGAAGAATCTTGACTCGGAAGTATTCTTCTTGCTTGAATTCGCCGTTGCTATTCTTGACTTTCTTGAGATCCGTGCCGAAGTACCATTGTTTGATGCGTGGACTGTATTACTTATTAATTAAAATGAAATGAAACAAAACTTCTTCGATAGTAAATTGAGCAGGGTGTCTTGTTCGTGTGGCGGAGCGGAGTGGTTGGTGGCGAGTGTCGAGTCGGCCGGAGCGGGCGATATTTAAGTCGTCGCTCGTGGGCGCGAGGGAGGGGAGCGCGGGCGATCATGGCGCCGCGGGGAGGACCAATCAGAGGGCAGGAAGGATGTATTGTGTTCAGTGGGATACGTGTCTGTTATCGGCGTGTGTTATGGTGTAGTGTAGTAAACTAATAATCTTTATTCATAAAAGCACATAAAGATGACACAAAACATAAAATATAAACACAAACAAACTTACAGACTACTTAGGAATATAATATTAAAATGTATAAACTAGCCTACTCGTACAATTATTTATTTACAATTTAAAACTATATCCTACATCTAAAGTAGCCTATTTCTAACACTAGTTAAAGAAATTATAAAGAAGAATTAAGATGAAGAAGTTAAAAACGCTTGTGACCAAATTGCGTTGGGGGTTTTTAAATTTTTTAATTTATAGTTATGTGGTTAATATTATTCGCATATAATTAAGTTGTGACAATTGCCACGTAACTAGCCCACGTTGGTGGAATAGGTGCCAGGCGGGAAATGCAAGTCTGCAGCCTGATGTAGGTCACGCGTCTTGCTGATTCTAATATCCGTGTGTCTGAATTGAATCTAAAGGGGTGAATCAAGTTAGAACACAAGAGTCTGAATATAGGATGGAATCTCATGACTGTAAATCCCTTGGACGTTACACAACCCTTTATGTTTATTAATTGTGTTTCTTGGGTCGACATTAGTTACAGATTATACCAACTTGCATAATCGTCATTCATATACGTAACTACAAACATTTCGAATTATTAGTTACTAGTTAGTTATGACATTCTACGTTTGGCATAAAACGATTTAATACTAAGTACCATGCAATAATAATTATAATGGAAATGAGAGCATTGAGGAGTGTGATTGGTGTGAACTCGAGTGACCGAATGAGGAATAGTCTAATAAGGGAACATTGTGGCATGAAAGGTGATGTTGTGACTCGTGTAGAGAAAGGAATGTTAAGTTGGTTTGGGCTTGTGGAGAGGATGGACGAAGGAAGAATTACGAAAGAGACTTACTTAGATACAATGCGAGTGTAGATGGAAATATTGGAAGAGGGAGACCAAGAAAGACATTCCATGATCAGAATGGGGATGTCTTGAAGAAGAGTCAGGTCAAGAGTACCCGAAGACGGCGAGCATGTATGAAAAGACTAATGAGTGTTGTGAAGCTAAAGATAGATACAAGATGTATACATGTCAGGACCATAGCAGGTGGAAACAAATAGTCTCTGCCTATCCCTTTGCTGGGAAGGAGGCGTGCTTGTATGTATCATATGTATTGTATGTAATTTCAATTGTGATCCTCAAAGAAAAGATCTGTTACCAGACAACTAGGTTAGGTTATGCTATATATGTACGTTTGTATGTGTGTGGCTGCGCCCACCGTAATTGCTCTTTACGAGAAATACATCAGTGTGCTACCGACTTGCTTGCGTATTACTCACGTCCCGCGCTCATATACTTATCAGTGGCGACGAGGATGGGATAGGACTGTCGAAGACGAAACACTTCCATCGCCTGGTAGCGGAGATCGATCACTAAGTGATTCGGAGTTTCATGAGTCTGAGTCCACTGCAGTGGAAGTAGTGACAAGGCCTGATGTGGTCACACCACCGGCCGACGTAGTGAACCCATGGGCAGATGCACGGAGTAGGTTACGTAGTCGTTCCCAGTTAAACTTAGATTTTAAGAAATACTTTTAGTGCTATTTGTCAAACTATGGGGAGGAATTGCTATATATGTATGTTTGTATGTGTGTGGCTGCGCCCACCGTAATTGCTCTTTACGAGAAATACATCAGTGTGCTACCGACTTGCTTGCGTATTACTCACGTCCCGCGCTCCTATACTTATCAGGTTATATTGCGATAATTTGAGTTTTTCGTATCCATTGTTTACATGAAATTCAGAAATTCATATTATCAAATTCTTGCGGTATACTTGCTTACTTTTATCAAGCATATGATTGATTGCTTGTTATGTAAAACGTATACAGCCTATCCAGTTATGAGTGGATGTAAAATATACACATAGTAATACATACCGAGTTAAAAATTCAGACAATCCATTTTTTTTATTTAGTTCCGTGAAGCTTAGTCGTAAGCCGAATGATTCCATAATTAAAAGTTTTGTCTAACATTTTCTACTAGTTGAAATTTGAACCTTAAAAGAGCTGACGTAGGGTTGATAGTATTGTGATATCTTATATGCAGTTAAGATCTTTTTATTCTCATGCTGCTGAAAAAGACACGTGCCACAGCCGTCAACCCATCGACATGTAATTTCCTGGCACATCGATTATCAACTCGAATCGATTTCGATTTCAGACTGGCTGATTACAATTTTTATTCGTCGCACACGGTTTTGTTTCCGGTTTTTTTTAATATACCTATTAAAAGCCGAAGGAAATGGTATCCACACAGACATGTTTGTTGTTAATTCGATGTGCTGAAGGCTTACGCCATTTTTTTTCGATGCAATTTTGTCAAGTTCCAAGAGTAGTCGTACAAATAGGTAATTTTTCAACGGCATTCGATCGATTTTAATCCTTTAAGGACGCCATCCAGCGATGTAGTCATCATCATCATCATTTCAGCCGTAGGATGTCCACTGCTAAGCATAGGTCTCCCTCATTGATGCCCCATCATAACGGTTGGAAGCGGCCTGCATCCACCCTGAACCTGCGGCCTTCACCAAATCGTTCGTCCATCTCGTTGCTGGTTGGTGGTCGCCATTCCGGAACTTTTGGCCTCCAACGGCCATCTTTTGTGCGTGCTATATGACCTGCCCATTGCCATTTTAACGAGCTAATCCGTTTGGCTATCTAGTTACCTACTGACAAATGCATTCTATTCAATTGGACCGTTAGAGACTTTTGTGACACGTTTTAAGACTGGCGTTCAACCTGACAATTAAACATTTTTTTTTAGCCACATTTTTTGTTTGCATTTTTTGTGGACATGGCAAAAGTTAAGGGTCTAGCCAATTTTTTTGTGGCATACCTGGCCAACTCAAATAAATTTTTAGTTTGCTGACTCGGAGTCGCTATACTTCATTTAATTTAGAATTGAAAACCACAACATCATTATATTGCAGCTCGTCAACTATTTCTTACCTAGCAAATAGTACAGTACAATAGTCTGGGAGCCGCAAAATAAAATTGTTTTAATGTCACTTTATTTGCGTGTCGTCAATTGTTACTCTAGTACAAATTGTAAAGAGATTACAGTTCACGAGCCGCAATATAATGTTGTTGTGGTTTATAATTCTAAATTAAATGGAGTATAGTTGGATGTCCACAGGAGAGACAAGTTTTGTTTCTTACACTGTGTATGACCCTTTAAATGATAACCACAGCCCATCGACACAATGCCAGATAGATTTCTGAAACATTGCCAACCTAAATAAATAAGTGGTTCTAGTCTACGTAATATTCCGCAGCTAGTTTTGCAAAATTACTTGAACAAGGCCTTGTATCCAAGATTGGTTTTTTTGGAGTCTTTTTGTAGTTTTTATTTTTCAACTCCAAATTTTTACTTTTACGGTCATCCCGTGAAATCCATATATTTCATACTAAATACAAACTACACGCGGCACGGAATGCTGAGGACCTGGGTTCGATTCCCAGCGCTGCTGTCTTTTTCTGGGTTTTTTCTCTGTATCCATGTTTCAGTTTGTATTTAGTATGAAATATCTTGACTTCTAACTTACGCTCCAGGCGGCAATATGACCAAGGCTCGGGTTTTTGATCGCATAGTAAGATGAAAAAAAAACATGGAGTCAATATTATCGCTTAAATTTATCTCATATTCATACTCATTCATTTGATTAATACCGAAAGTAAAATGTAAATGAAATAAATAATTTGAATTGAATTAAATTAGATATATTTTTAATAAACAAATTAACTGCCACACAATAAATAAATGATCATTAAGAAAGCTACTTGTTTGAAATACCCATAGGGCATTTAGATACAGAAATGGGTGCTTAAAAATCTTGACAAGGTATAGCGTGTCTATTTCAAAATTACAATTGTAAAATGAGTATGGTTATGGCGACTTTTTCCATATTTTTTAGAGTAAAACAGGTTCTGTAATGATTGAAGCCGTTCTACATCAACGGATGTTAGAGTAGTATATTCGAGACTTCCCTCATCGTACTTCAAAAATTCATTTTAATTACGTTAAGAAAAATTAACTTTCGATTGACGTTTTCGATCTGTCATAAAGGAATAAAAGTATTACGGGACTAAGAAAATGAGTGACTATTAGTATGAATATGGGTTAAATTTTAATATCGACGCCATAGTTTTCTTTCATCTTTATCATACGATGAAAAATCCGAGCCTTGAACATGACAGTGCATGCACTAGGTATTAGAAAGCCAGGATTAGCGGGTATGAAGATGGTAACTTCACACAAATTGGCGGATAGATGGGCGTCATTAAGCTAGCCTAGCCCTCGCTAGGCAGGCATTTTCGGTACGATTTTGAGCTCTATGTCGAACAAAATCATGCGCGTTAGACAATCGTACGGGTTGTTAACTATTCAAACGTCGGAAGAAAATCCTCATGCTTAAAATGTGACATCATTCTAAATTCAAACGACAATCCAACAGGAATCGGTTCGAATTTTTATCGGATATTACCAATCAGCAGCCGTGTTCCGAATTTAAATTGAACATAACACTGGCGACTTTGACAACTTGTTCTTTATGAGACAAAGAATAGAGCTGAAGATTCGTTGTGCGGCCGCTTCCGCCGAACAGTAGAATGTATATGGTGTCCAAACTTCCCGTTACGAGATATCGAGGAAACTAGTGATGCAGAAATATCGATAGTTCGATCCATTATCGATAGTTGACCTCGGAAATAAGTCAGGATATCGATAGGTATATCGACAGTACTGTTAATCATTTGCAATAGTATCGATAGTTTTTATTACTTGATAACATTGATTAAGCATTAATAGCATTATAATAAAAGAGAATCTCGTTAACGCCACATCCCATACATAGTCACATAATAATAAAAATGGAATTGAATGAGAAGGTCCAGTTAAAAAGTAATTGATAATTATTTAGCAAATCGAAAGTATTGATACTAAAAAAATCATCCTATTTTGGTGATCATTTCCCATCAGATGAACCGCATGCTCGCTCCCCCCATAATAAAAAAAATCGAAATTATCTATAGTTCTATCGATAGTGGACTATTAATTGGCATCACTAGAGGAAACGCCAAACTTCCAGGTTTACGTAACGGTAACGCGGTTGCGTTCAGTTTGCGTTATTCTTAGATGGTTTTACTACAGCATGTGCAGAACCAATGGACGGAGAGTCATAATTAATTGTTGGAAAGATAAATTCAAATTAAAGATCGGGCGTTCCTATTCTACACTTTTTATAGTAATCATTTTTGAAAGCGAAGCGTGTGAGTGTGTGGTTGTGTTTGTTAGGTACGCCTTTACGTTACAACGGCTGGACGGATTTAGATGACATTTGACATGACACTGGCTATTTTTCTATCTCGATTTTCCCACGGTATCGTGATAAAATCCCAAAATTCCCACAAGTCAAGAGATTTCATTTTCCACGGGTGTTCTATTTCTGCATACAACGCAAAAATGGCTAGAGATCCTGCCTACGAAGCTGGAGGTCCCTGTGGCAAAATTCAGGAACGGGCTAATACGGTTTGCTAGCGGCAATTCAATTTTTTGCGATACGATCTCGACTTAATCTAAATTGGAATAATGTAAGTTGTAAGCTTGTATTGAAAATGTTTACCTATTCTTGTTTTTTTTTTGTCTTATTAGGTGTGGTCGACCGGGTACTTGTTTTACCATTTTTAATGACAGTTCCTACATCAGAATGAAAGCAATAGGACTGGGGGGTTACTGCGAAATTCGAAGTTCGAGGTTCGGATCGTGCGGTCCCTCTCACTCTCGTAATAAATACCATTAGCGTGAGCGGAACGGCATGAAACGGGGTTGCGGGTTTCGCGCTTCGTAGTATAGGGCCTGGTTGTCGCACTGACTTGTGTGTGAGTGAAAAAAGCTTTTGATGTTTTGAACCATGCAACTGTCATTGAACCTTGGATGGTGAAGGGATTTCTTGGTTGACTATACCGCTGTACGTTTTTTTTATCGTCCTACCCGCCTGTTTTTGCAATGTCAGCACGCTATAAGGGCGCAGGCTGAAAACCAGCGCGGTGACGAGTAATCCTCACCGCACATGCTGAGCCTGAGCCGTTTGCCACAATTTCGTGTATTTTTTCTTTTTCTTCTTTTTTTGTGGGCAATAAATGGTTTTTTATTTTTATTTTACGATTGGGATGAACTGCTATTCAGGAACGCCAAAAATCACTGGTTTGCGGGAGGTTTGGGCTGAGATTGGGATAAGCCTTGTTTATTTAATTATTTATATAATCATTTATTTATTTACAAAGCGAAATAACAGGAAAATAAAGCTCATCCCGAGCTCAGTCCATCCCTATCCTCTCCCAAACGATTGAATTACCGCTCGCAAGCCGTGTTGGTCCGATCCTGAATGTAGCCCCTGGTTGATTCCTGGCCCTATACTACGAAGCGCGAAATTCGAACTTCGTTTCATGCCGTTCCGCTCACGCTAATGATATTTATTACGAGAGTGAGAGGGACCGCACGATCCGAACTTCGAACTTCGAATTTCGTAGTAACCCCCCTGCTTCGGGATAGATATTTGTATGAATAACACGAAGGTTTGATCTCGTTCGTATATGCGTTTGGAGTGACGGATGTTTGTGCAAGCCAATGTTGCCATTTATCGCTAACTGTTGCCATTTACTCCTATTCTGATGTGGTTTTGTTCGGGTTTGATTGGTGCATGTTCTTAGATAGGTGTTAAGATGTCAACTCGCCAGGGGGCACTGCAGTAAAGATTTGTTTGTGCAAAACCAAAATAACTAGTCCGATTTTGATGCGGTTCTCAGTAATGGTTTCCATCACGTTTTAACCGTCGTGAATTTTTCAAAAAAATTAATCTTGATTTTAACATGTCGGGTCAGTCGGGTCATACAAACTTAAATTCCTTGGGCCAGTATGGTCCTGAAGATGCGATATCACTACATAGTATGAAACAAAGTCGCTTCCCGCTGTCTGTCCCTGTGTATGCTTACATAGATCTGTAAAACTACGCAACGGATTTTAATGCGGATTTTTCTCTTAGGCCACTTGGTCCGATCGGCTTGTCCGATCGATCGGACGACGAATATTTTTTTTTACTGTTGTTTCGATTGATCGAACTTTAAAGTTCTCGTAGCCCGAGTGTCGAACTACTATACTTCATTTAATTTAGAATTGAAAACCACAACATCATTATGTTGCGGCTCGTCAACTATTTCTTACCTAGCAAATAGTACAGTACAATAGTCTGGGAGCCGCAAAATAAAATTGTTTTAATGCCACTTTATTTGCGTGTCGTCAATTGTTACTCTAGTACAAATTGTAAAGAGATTACAGTTCATGAGCCGCAATATAATGTTGTTGTGGTTTATAATTCTAAATTAAATGGAGTATAGGACGATTACATTTCCTTGTAGTCCGATCAGTCGGGCCATTAGGTCGGTTTTTTTCCTGTATGACGGATTGATCGGACATTAATTTAAAGATTATTTAAAGAAAGATTAATGTTCAATCGAACCACAAAGACATAACTAGTTTTGTTAGTCCGACTAATGATTCAGACTCATTACTAAACCTCGTTATTAGAATCTGGCATTTAATAAACTTTTCTATATTAGGTAAACCAATCGATCGATGCCGATTATGGACGCCATAGTGTATCCGTCGATCAACCAAAGCTACCACAGTGTGTTAATACCTGACATTGGTGTGAACAAGGAGTAAGCATCTTTATTCTTTGGCTATATATGACTTAATATATAGTATGCTCTAGGGTTCCACAATAATATTCCATCGTACCGATCGAACCATCATAAAATAAGCTGTTTGGTCGGAGAACGAGGAATTTTAAAGGCCTCATGGTTCGATCGATTGGTCGAACAAACATTGAAAATCCCTTTGAAAGACTTTGAGAAATCCTCATTACCCGATCAATCGAACCAACAGTAAAAAAAAATATTCGTCGTCCGATCAATTGGACAAGCCGATCGGACCAAGTGGCCTAAGGGGGTTTTTTTTTAATAGATAAAGTGTTTCAAGAGGAAGTTTTATACGTATAAAACATGCATAATTGCACCCGAGCGAAGCCGGGGCGGGTCGCCAGTTATTTATTTATTCGCAGCGTGCAACAGCTATTAAATACGGCTAGTTCCAAGTAGGCAAGCTCCAACTTCGCTTGATAATCTCCGATACAAAACGGAGTATTTTAATAAACTCTCTCGGTGCTCTAGTTTGTAGGTCACCCCATTTTGCCTCATTCACTCCAGACTAGGGTTGCTCGGGCACTTCGAAACTGCGGGATTAAAAATGCGAATAGTTTTGATAACTAATACAGCTTTTTACCTATACTTCGCTTTTTTAGGGTTCCGTACCCAAAGCGTAGGTATTTCTACCAAATTACACTAGTTATTTACACTGGCAAGGCAACAAAAAATGAAGCGATAATGCAAAATAGCGGATTGTTTGTGGCGCTGTCATCGCTTCATTTTTTGTTGCCAGTGTAAATAAATAGTGTAATTTGGTAGAAATACGGAAGTGGTCCAATTTAAGCGCCGGTTCAATATAGCTTACTCTACCTTATAAGGTATATATACGCTGGGATGATGGTAATAATGAACCCAAGTCACCTTCACCAGACTAAAAGGAACTAAATAGTGCAGAGCGGCGGCGTAATTGAAAATGAAATAGTGCTTTCAAAGGCACTGCCGATCCTAATTCCCCACTTCTGGGGTTTCTGAGGTATAAAATGAAAATGAAATGAAAAATCTCGGTATTAGTTTACGCCAGCAGCTTGCTACAGTCCACGGAATATTATTTTCAAAGTAGAAAGTTGATTAAGTTTTTCTTTTCCCCTGTTGTGGTTTCGATATTGAATAGTTGTAAATGCTTGAGCACGAAACGAAACGAAAACGAAATACGAAACGATGTAATGCATGACTTAATACAAATTAACTAACAATTATATTATAAAATACTAGCTGTTGCCTCTAAATAGACTAAATGCTAATATGACAATGATTGACATACCATTATATCCAGCGTCACTTACATTAAAAGCCAATTAGAGAAATCCTTTTAGGTGATACGTAGCATTATACCAAATAAAATGTATATTAAACGTCGTGCATCCATATTGCACACGTACACAAATACGTCTCTACCTACACGGAAATCCGATTCCATGTTTGAAAATAGAACTCTTTCAGAAAGCCGCATTCTTTAGCATTTATCGATGGCCAGTATCAGGCGGTGTACTATTTCAATGCGCCGAACGCTAAAAGCATAGTGGACTGTTCTATGAAAATCGCTGTGGAAACGATTTTATTCAAAGGAGGTATTTCGCTTTTCCTATCAAAGCCTGATATAGTGGTACCCAGTGGTACCCGTACCACTACACGTAAATCCAGTACCATTTGAAAATAGAACATGTTAAGAACCGCGTTCGCTGTCGACGGCTACAACACTGTAAGTTTACATGAATGTTGCCATGTTCAGGATCGTTAGGGAACGAACTGGCGGGTTGCCAGGTGCAACTAACGAGACCCAATATTCTTGGCTGAAGAGAATTGAGCAACTCGGACGTTGGAATAGTCAGCAAACTTAAGATTTATTTAAATGGGCTGCAAGTTGGCCAAACGTCCCAGACGCCGATATAGACTTGACTAAAAACATTGGCTATGGACCCTTAACTTTTACCATGTCCACAGGAAAGACGCAAACAAAAATAAGTGTATGACCAAATTGCTTACGAAGTTTCCTTTAAAGCTCACTTTTGTTGCTTGTGAAATGAAGACATAAATTCGATTATACGACGAACGATATTGACTACAATTTTTTTTTGGAAAATTGCAAGGCAAGCGCTAGCTAGTGCCATGACTATTTAAATCTATTCCCTAGCTTGAATTTTGTGACTCACTGACTGTGTTATATATAATTTTAAATGATTCACGGTTAATATTATATTAGACATATTCTACGTTAGACATACTTACATTGCAAAGCGTTGATGCTTATAAATAAATTGCTAGCGAGCGAAGCTGACATTAAATATTTAATGCATATTTGAACCAATTAAGTAACCATTTAAAGGGGGAAACTCGAGCACTTAAGAAGAAGCTCGTCCAATCAACTGTGCCCCTATTCGTTCGTCGAAGCGATGTGACGACGATATTGCTCACGAATCTTACTCGTTTTCTTACGTATTTTAGTCATTTCGCACTACACTTGGTGCACCAAAAGCGTGCTGTAACTATAAAGACTCATGTTCCCAGTTTACATAATCCACACTTTTAGGCCCCGTCCGCGCAGCGATATATCACCGCGCGGTTTTTAATTAGCAGTTCTGTAACACATTGAATCTTAAAGACGTAGACGCGCGGTATAAAATCGCTGTGCGGACAGGCCCTTACCCTTTTTTGGGTTTGCGTATCTGTATACGTGTCAAATAGGGATGACGACTGGGTTAAGAATTGGTCATTCTAATTAGTCCGTCATTTAGATTATCGGAAAATATGGGACACGTATTTTTTGGTTTATCAAATTATTAAAAAACGACAAAGATATAGATCATCAAACTTCCGGAGTGGGGGCTTGTGACGTCACCCTTAGGTAAAAATTGTACCATATAGTGACGTCACTCGAAACTTCTAAGCACTGTATCGTCCTCATTTTTGTTTGTCAAACAAAGGAAAAAATACGTGTACAATATTTTTTAATAATCTAACTGACGGACTAAACAGTTTTTTTTAGTCGTCTAGCCTATTGTGCGTGAGAGCGAAATCGGGTATTGCTAGCATAAAAAAGAAAAATAATTACTTAATCAATAAATTATCTTTCAACACAAAGCTTGTACACATTTAATCTTGTAAACAAGAACTGTAACTATTATAATAATGTTCGCCTAGAGATACACCTAAAAAAAGTGTACACATACTTTCACAGGCTGTATGGGTGTCCTTTCCTTTGCCTATATATGACTTGAGGGATAAAAAAAAAAAACAAAAAATAGATCCACTCCAGCATTTAATTTCTGTTGCCCGCAATTAAGTTTGTACGTCAGTCCATCGGTTAAGCTATAGAAAATACACGAGTGAGTATGAGATAATAAACGCAATGTCGTTAGCATAATCGTTACGTCGCATCTTGAATAGGGGAACTGCCATTTGTTTCAATTAAAACCATGTCGTGGGCGTGGGAGTTCTTGATGGACACGTAAGTTCCGCATTTGCTCTTAGTCGAATAAAAAAAAACCATGAGCGCGCTAAATCGCCATATCCATATGCACAATATTCAAGTAAGGAAGTAAGTCAAGTAAGTCAAGCTGACGCCCGCTTTCTTATTTATTGTTATTTAGCTCCGTAAATTCAGACCTTACTAACACGTATTTTTATCGTAATAATAAATAATCCATTGGTTGGTCATTTAAACGAAAGCAATATAATAGCCAACACAATAACAACGCACGCACAAAATTTCCATTCCGAGTGTTTAACACTTTTTTCAAACATCGAACGCTATTTTTAAAAACGTTCTGTAGTAAAGTTATGTATGGCCAGTGATACGCTAAGAGAGCGCTCACGTTCAGAAACCGAGTTAATATAAACGGCAAGCAGCGCGTGGAATGCGGCTTACAGTTTACTATTTCTGGACGAGATTTCCGTGTTATGCGTTTGGTTTGGCATCATTGATGCGGTCATTCCAAAGTTAAATTGGTAATTTCATTTCATTTCAGTATTCAAAGTATTTGAAGAAAAAATGTAACTGCCATTCTGCATTAAAAATTTAAAAAAAACCGGCCAAGAGCGTGTCGGACACGCCCAAGATAGGGTTCCGTAGCCATTACGAAAAAATCAAGTAATATTTTTCTAAGGATTTCGTATGTGTACGGAATCTTCCAAGATAGGTATCGTCAATACTTTGAAAAAAACTCGTATCTCAAAATCGTTAATCTGGCAAAGTGAACTTTATTCAAGGTTCAGTTTTGTTTACATGCTGATTTGAGATACGAGTTTTTCAAAGTAGTGACGGTATGTTTAATACCTTAGGCTACTATTTACTCTTAAACTACAAATAATTCCCAAGCAATCTTAGCCGCTATAATTTTCCTTGTAAATTTGATATATTTACTACCATTTTGAATTTTTTTAAATTTTTCCACCCAACAGTTTAGATTTTAGAGGGGGGGGGGACGGTCGATTTTAATGAAAATTTTCACTTTAAAGCTGAATATTTCGCAAAGAAATCACTGAATACAAAAATCATGTAAGCAACCCCCCAATGGTTTTAAAATACCTATCCAACGATACCCCACACTATAGGTTTAGTCGAGAAAAAAAAAATCACCCCCACTTTACGTCTATGGGAGGTACCCTAAAAAAATTTTTTTTAGTTTTTTTTATTTAACCACTTTGTCGGCGTGACTAATATATATATTCATGCCAAATTACAGTTTTCTAGTACAAACAGTCTCTGAGCTTAGCCGCGGACAGACAGACAGACGGACAGACATGGCGAAACTATAAGGGTTCCTAGTTGACTACGGAACCCTAAAAATGAAAATCTGTGTTCCTTGTCCGCTCTGTTGGATTAAATTCCATACTGCGAAAGCCCAACGGAACTACGCATGCGTTGGTGATCCTTTGAAGTGGCTTAAATTGCCATAGAGATACAAATGAGCTCAGAACGGTGTGACCGTTTATAATGGTCACATTTGCGGCCAAATAAAAATAAACAATGTAGATTCAAACGCGTTACGAGACTCATAATTCAATTCAATAGTACACTATATACCTTTTGCCCGTGACTTCATCCACGCAGAGTTCAAATTTGTGGAAGAGGTTCTTCCTCTCTTTTATGGAATAAAGCAAAAATCCGTCGTTATCAGTATAATTCCGTTTTTTTTCTTACGCCCTTGTATTTGTGTGCATCATTGCTAGATAGTTTATGTCTCAGCCATTTTTTTCTAAATTTTAGGTTGACCATCAACAATGCACAACTTTTACAGACATTTTTTAAATCCATTACTTACTGGCCAGTTATGAATTTGTTATTGTAATCTGTGGTGATAGTAAAAAAGTAAAATGGCACGTAGATATTACTAGTCGATAATACTTTATTTTTTATCGCCTAGTGCGTCTTTCTCGTTTTGACCAGTTAGAAAAGGCCGGCTAGGTCGAAATAGCTAATTTCTTCCACCGTGTCACGGCCTTCCAAAAGTGGCTGCCTTGATCGTGAGTTTATTTCTGATTCCGTTCGATTATCGAGCCGGATGGAATCGATTTATCGATTTGTTTTGGCATTCGGAATGTTGAGATATGGGTAGCAGGAAACCGATTATTTATTCCTTCTAAAAATGGCCCGGGAAAATTTTAGCTGTTCTTTTTGTCCATATATTCAGACTTATAACAGCATTCTGTTCTATTAGGTACTCTTACATATAAATTTAGTGTAGAAAATACACAATTAGGGCCTGATTTACCTACTAGTCTCTGATAAGTTCCTGGCATTTTATATCCATGATGTCGTCTATGTTTATTTTGTTCGAATGAACGCATTACAATTATTCTATTAGATGTTAGAACAAGCCAGGAATTCCGTCTTTAAATAATCAGTTAAGTCATCTATTGTACGTATTATTTGTGATAAACATTTTCCCAAGGTCTTATTTAAATTTAACTACGTAGTTGTCATTTGTTTTTGTAGTAGCATCATCTGAGATGACTCAACAGTCAAGTATACGGGTGCAGCTTGATTACTTAATGACTTGATATTACCATAATGATCGCTCGTGTCTAACCAAGCTATGTTTAGACTGAGAGAAAGGGATGTTGGTATTTACGTAACTTCGCTTATGCGTTTTTTTTAACTGTGGCTATGGTGATGTCAGTTAGCAGCCAGGACTATTCATGCAATCGAGTTCTATTAAAAGTGTTTTTTTTTTTAATGTTTCTGTAGTGATGTCAATTACTAGCCAGTATCCCTACTCTCAGTGCAATTGAGCTCTACCTAACTACGATGGATGGATGGAGGCTCAGGGAAACTTAATTTTACTGAAGCACAACTCAATAAAACAAAAATTTAAAGTCTTTTCAAACTGTCTGAAAATAATTTCGTTTTAGTCTTTCAACCTGAGGCCGTATTATCAAAGCACAGGCACTTGCCACCGCTTTAACCATCTCTTTCTGTCACCATTTTATACCGTTTGACAGAAAGAAATAGTGAATGCGGTAGCAAGCGTCCGCGCGATAGACAATACGGTCTCTGGCCGCTAGTAAACTGAACATGACACTAAATCGATATTTATTTGATAGAAAGAAAAAAAAACTTTTACAATGTGCCGGTATTTTTTGTGGCAACACTTTCACTCCTTATTTCAATGACAACGCTTCAATTTAGGTAAATTATTTTTCACAAATCATCATCATCATCATGAGAGAATGACGGCTTGGGCCGTAGTTCCCATGCGGGCTCGGTGCTGATCGGGAACTTCTCATACACCAATTAACCTCTTTGCAGATGTGTGCAAGTCTGTTCACATTGTGTTCCTTCGCTCATGTTAAATTTCAAATGTATAATTATTTTATACAAATATGGCTTTATTAAAGTGGTCGCGCTGACATAAGTACTTGCGATATTATTATATCCGAAGGCTTAGATATTAAGCTCGGTTCGTTCGCTACCATGGGTCGTTTCACAATTATACGTCGGTGTCCGAAAATTCCTCAGTCCACCCGGGATTATGGCGCTTGCAACGTGCTAGTATGCTAGTGCTATTAGTAAAGCGGTCAAGTGCGAGTCGGACTCATACTCTAGTAGATCTACTAGTTGGTTATGAATTATCGACGTATATCTTTGTAATTTTCGCTAACTTGCATATATTTTCACTATGAGTGAAATACACATACACGGTAGTTTCATGTTTAAAAGGACTATTATGTTGCGAAACGAGAATATTTTTTTTGTATTCGTCATTTATTTGTAGATTTTTCGGTTAATCTTTAAAGATTAAAGCTGTGTCAGTCTTGCGTTACAATTGTAGTATTTCGTGGTCAACATACGCGTATATTTTAATATACTTAATTTGCATGTAATAATGTGTATTAATAGGTGCGACTATTGTCACGTTCGTGAAATAGGGACCAGTGGTATTTAGATTTCCCTTCACTTGTTTGTATGTAAGCTTTATTTTTCTTTCTTAGCACGGAGAAAATTTCTGTAACTCAACGTGCCATAGGTACATTTGTATGTCTGTATGTATTTATAGGCACGGTGATCCGTGGCTTCCGGCTGCGGGATTCATTTTTAAAATAAACTTAACGAGTTATTTTCTTACAGCTCACACTTAAACTTTTAGTATCTGTTTGTTCTGTAACTTTAGTTTTAAGCGGTTGACTTAGATGTGGGCTTTATAATCGTCGAGGAGAACCGAAAAGAACACGTTTCTTGTGTGATGTCGTTATTTTTACAAGCTTTTATCAGGGCCGGATTAACCATTAGAGTAGGCAACTGCCTAAGTTCCGCGAGCGCAGCAAAGAAATTAATTAAAAGAGAAAAATTACTTTTTAAAAACAAGATTTTATTTAGTATAAAAAACGACTAAAAAGCTGAAAATAATTTAATTCTTATAAAAATAGACTTTGCCCTTTCATTCTGAGAGGAGGCCTGTGCCCTCCATTGGCAGGGGGCTTCACTCCGCAGTTTAGGTATGTTCGGCCGGAGCGCCTCCCGGGCAGGCGTATGGCAGTAGGGTCGCTCGGCTATCGGTGACTTCTAAACGATCTTATAATTAACTTACTTACTTACTAAAGGTAGTTTACTGAATTAATACACACTGTTATCTTTCTTGATTTATATACCTACCTAAATATCGGCGAGTGGGAACCCTCGGTGCCCAACGGAATATGAACGCTCGTATCACACGATACGTTTCAATTTCGCGTGCAAGCTGTTAACGGTCGTAAGAGTAGGCAAATGTTTATACCTAAACTTGACTTTTGTTCGAGAGTGATCCTTCTGTACGTTAGTAGGTACTATTACTTATTCTGTGCCAGTGGGAGGTATATAGGCTGGGATGAGGAAAAATAGACCATCACAGTCCCAATTTTTAAAATAAAAGCGTGTTACACCTTCATTACTTCTCTTGACATCAAAATGTAACGCGCTAGACTAACGCGCTAACTGGGATAGACGGAAGGACAGTCAGTGGAGCCTTCGTAATATAGTTTCGGTGGCACCGTATAGGCACAGGATGCTACGACGCCACTTAATAAATGCAAGCAAATTCTCAAAAGCTGACGCCCCATTATTAAAGATTATCTGAACGTAACATTCCATGTACTCCATACCGTGTAGATGACGTCAGACCACCAGATGCGGTATCCCGAGGAATGCATACTATATAGACATACCACAGTGCGCTTATACAAGCCTTTCATTCATGCTATCGTTAACTGCGCATTGTCAATTTTTTCTGTCTGAATGTAATCAGGGTCTAAATTCAGGAACGGGACTTTACGGGTTTGGTAGCGGTAATTCAATCGTTTAGGTTGGGTTTGGTTTGAACTGTTTTTTCAGGCAGGAACGCCAAAAATCACTGGTTTGGGCTGAGTTTGGGATGAGCCTTATTTATTTATTTATTTGTTTACAAAGCGAATTAACAAGAATATATGACTCATCCCAAGCTGAACCCATTCCTATCCTCTCCAAACGATTGATTTACCGCTCGCAAACTGATAGGCCGTGGTGGGCTATTCATGAATTTAACCCCAGTATGCTTAGTATAAGTTTTCCTTCACTTCAATACTTCTCGATCGCGTTTACGTAAAAATTTCAATTCTATGGAAACATGGAAGCGCGCGCGCGGAGACGCTGTCCATGTTTCCCTAGTAATTGAATTTTTTACGTAAACGCGATCGAGAAGTATTTTGGTGAGGTAAAACGTATACTAAGCGTACAGTTCTCCTTGCCATACTTTGTTTGTTTTTAGCATTAGAAACAGGTCTTGACGAGTATTTTTATTGAAAAACGCTTATAATAAAATAGCTATTACATATGAAACCAAAACAACGTGCTAATCCGTTTGGCTATGTCGGTGACCCCTCTTCTTCTTCGGACCTCCTCGTTCCCGATTCCACCCCGTAGAGAAACTCTAAGCATAGCTCGACTGAGCTGAGCGACTCTGAGCCTATACTAATACTCTATTAGTTACTAATTAAATGAAATCCAGCTTATCCTGTCTATCTGTTGTCTGTTTTAACGGCAGGCTTGTCTTGTGATAAGGGCGACGTGGGTGGGTCGAGCTTAAGCTCTAGAGATAATGCTGGTTGCTTAGCGTTGCATCAGTGCAATGTATTTGTTCTCATGCTAAGCCAGTAAGCACTTAATACAGGAGTCGTATTAGCGCGAGTTGTACCAAGTTATTATCATCAATCGAAAATCGTCCACTGCTGAACATAGGTATCTCCCAAGGTGCGCGAAACAGATGCGCCATCCGCGTCCAACGTAATGGTTGTGCAAGGTACTTTTATAGTGCAGATTGATCCTGTAATAGTGTTTTCGATGCTGCTGCATTACTAAACTGTAACTACTGTTATTTTGGTGCATTATTAGTGTCAGCAAGGTGTCTATAGTGCTAAATAAAACCATAATCGCTTTATTCATATCTATTACAGTGCAACACTTTAAATATTCTTTTGTATGATCCTGTAAGCGTTCTAAGAGCTAAATTATAGAACTTAATCTTAAAGAACTAAAATGCTCTTTTGTAAACCTTTATAGTACAAGCAGTCACAGTGGTTACCATTATAGGCCTACTATATCACTGTTTAGTGATAAAAAGCCTTGGTTATAGAAGTTTTTGTCACTTACTATGGGTACTAGATAACGGATAAACATACTTCTAAAGATAAATACATGCTGAAATACATATTAAACATCCAAACATTCTTATTTTGCATACAAATATCTGCCTCGGCCGGGAATCGAACCCGCCTCAAGCTTCGTAGACTATCCGGTAACTAAAACCGGTTCTAACTAGGCTATCCGGTCGTCTAATCGTGGTCGTTGTCAAAACTGTAATGGTCGTCGGTCGGTCGTAAAATGTACATACATTTCGGTTTGCAGATATTGGCTTGACCGGGATTTGATAGCTGGTTTGATATGCTAATCTTAGCATTAAACCACGCGTGTCTCACATATGGCCCCCAGACCACCATGTGGCCCGCATGGTACTTAACCCCGCCACTTTAATAAACATCAACAAATGTGTCGCTATAGCGCGTATATACGCTCATAGCTCAATAGCATCTTCGATTTTAAAACTACAGAAATGGATTAGGTTTTTTTTTCAAACCTTTTATCCGACTTATACTAGTACAGTCGGCCAAGAATATGGTCTAACACCCTACGGTTGAAGTTCATTTGCACGTCATACAACAAGGTCGATTTCCCTTGCAATAATATACCTATACTAGCTTTTGCCCGCGACTTCGTCCGCGTAGAATTCCAATTTGTGGTAAAGCTTCTTCATCTCTTTCATTGTATAAAACAAAAATCCGGTACCGGCAACATCCATCATTATTATCATTTCATCATGAGTATCAGTTAGTGAATATTATAAATCCCGTTTATTCCCTATCCCGCGGGAATTTCAACAAATTTGTCCTTATTCTTTGCAAAATTACACTTATTTTTATCCCGCGGGTATTTTGCATTTTCCCCGAGAAAAGTAGCCTATGTCCTTAAAGCTTTCTACCGATAAAAGAACTTTTAAAATCAGCCGCGTAGTTGAGTTCACTTATTTTTTCCCCGTGGGAATTTTGATTTTTCACGGAGAAAATAGTCTATGTAAGTAAGGGTTAGTGTAGCTACTCACTAATAGGTGAAAGAAATTTTCAAATCAGCCCTGAAGTGAAATTCACTTCTTAATATCCCAGGGGAATTTTGCATTTTACCGAATAAATAGTAGTTAGCCTATACCAATAAAGGATAGTGAAGCTTTCTATTGGTGATTTTTTTTTAAACTCAGCCCCGAAGTTAATTTTACTATTTTCTATACCGCGAGAATTTTGCATTTATCCGGAAAAAAACATCCTATGTTAACCAAGGACAGTGCATCTTTTCTATTGGTGTAAGACATTTTAAAATGAGCTCCGAAGTTGAATTTTCTTTTTTCTATCCCTTGGGAATTTTGCATTTCCCCGGAAAAAAGTAGCCTATGTCAATAAAGGATAGTGTAACTTTTTACTGGTAAAAGTTTTTTTTTTTAATCGGCTCGGAAGTTCCAGAGATTATCTATCCCACAGGAATTTCCAAAAATCCTGCAATAAGTTTTTTTGTTGTTATGGTCATTTTCGTTAATACTGTATTTGAAAAGATTAGTAATTGTAGTTACGGAGATATGGTCCAGTTGATTTGAGTACCTACATATATAAATCCTGATTTAACTTTATCCCGTGGAAATTTTCAAAATTCTTTATATTCGCTTTATATTCTAATAGTCTAATTGCATGCCCAATTTGTACAGTTTAGTAATCTTCGTTATGGGCATAGGGTCACTCTTGATGAAATATATAAATCCCGATTATTCCTTATCCCGTGGAAATTCCGGAAAATCCTTTCTTATCGGATGCCTACGTCATACAAAGAACACACCCTCCACGTTTTAGGTCTCTACATACAGCGGTTTAGGCTGTGCGTTAATCCGGCAGTCAGTCATTTAGGACTTCAGGACAAAGCATTTTATATGTATTTGCATTGCACCAAGCTTTTATGCGAGTTCAACAATGATATTTGAATACTCAATTCGATTTTATTCGAAAAAGGTTGAACTCGCATAAAAGCTTCATCATCATCATCATTTCAGCCGTAGGACGTCCACTGCTGGACATAGGCCTCCCTCATTGACGTCCAATCATTACGGTTGGAAGCGACTTGCATCCACCCTGAACCTGCGGCCTTCACCAAAACGTCCGTCCATCTCGTTGGTGGACGTCCCACGCTGCGCTTGTAAAAGCAAAAGCTTGGTGAAATGCAAATACTTAATACATATCATTAGCTATTATCAGAGATCAGATCAAGACGTGGTTGACAAACGTAGACAAAAATGGTTTGCAATATTTGAAGTTTCGTTTCGTTTACAATGTGTCAAAATAAAATGTAATTTAAATCAAAAGCACTAAGGAGTATTGATATCAACTTCGAAGCAAATCACCCCCAAAATAACTTTCTACTACTTTTTGACCCCGTCAAGGGATGAATTTCAATAAAATAGGAAACACGTCTTCCATCAATTTTGTTAAAGAATGTTTATGCAAAATTTGAAGTAGATTGGACCAAGGAATCACGATGTCTCATACAAACTTTGCCCCCCTTTTTTACCCCCTTAGAAGTAGAACTACGGAAAATCCTTTCTTATCGGATGCCTACGTCATACAAAGAACACACCCTCCAAGTTTCAGGTCTCTACGATCAGCGGTTTAGGCTGTGCGTTGATCCGTCAGTCAGGACAAAGGATTTTATATGTATAGAAGATGACAGTGACTAATTAGTAATGACTTGACTCTGTTAGAAAAGTCAACCTTAGCGATATTTTGATCTCACAAAAACTTTTGTCAAAACTGATAGACCACTTTTTTGGCCGACCATAAGTAAAACAGAAAGTTTGTGAAGTCGTTTGGATGTTTGTTTGTTAGTCAATCACGCATTAACGGCTGAAGAGATTCAGATCAAACTTGGCGTACAGATAAAGAAAGGTCTGGATTGAGACATAGGAACTTAATATTTTTTTAATGAGGTCCTGTGTGATAATATTTTAACTTTTAACAAGAATAGAGGGCGCTGGATGCGGATTGCGCAGCGCCGATCTGTATGGCGAGGCTTGGAGGAGGCCTTTTTATTTATGTTAGAGAGGCCAGACAAACGAACTAGTGGGTCACCTGATGTTAAATGATCACCACTGTCCATAGACACCCGCACCCGCAGCGCTTTACGCGATGCCAGTGCGTTGTCGGCCCTGCAGAAAATTGTACACTCGCCTCTTACAGGCACCGACCGAGGTCGTAACTCGTTGGGAAAACCCCAGCGGGAAGCTCGTTCCAGATTTTGCAAGTTCGTGGCAAAAAAGACCGCTTAAAACGCACCGTCGAAGACTGCCATTCATCAACATGATGTCGATGAAATTAACGCTTACGACGGGTGGATCTGTAATGGAACCCCGCAGCTGGAATGAGGTTAAAAGAGTTCCTCATAGCATTCCCCGTTGTAGATCTTATAAAATACGCAAAGTGAGCTAACGTCTCTGCGGAGAGCAAGAGGATCGAGTTTATCGGAGAGTGAGAGGTTGCCGACGACTCGGGACGCCCTGCGCTGTATGCCTATGTTCAGCAGTGGACGTATTTCGGCTGAAATGATGATGATATGAGGGCGCTGTCCAAAAACGTTGAAGTAGGTACGTCACTGTCAAGATATCGTGCTGCCTTCATCTGCAACCAATAGACAGCCCCTTTTTCATGGATTTCTAAAAAGAGCGAAGCGGCGGTTTAGAGCTAGTGCAACATATACCTTACCCCTTAAAACATAAACATATGAAAAAAGAATCGGCTAGCTAAATGGATCCAGCCGATCGCGATTCGAGTTATTCTTTCCAACACATTTAGTCATTCATTTTTGTTTATGCAGATTTATTTAATTGGATGCTGTTTTGCAATAGTGTGTTAACCCTGGTTAATTCTGCAATATAATGACAACCCTTGAAAAGAATTTTTACAATACATTTGCTCGAAAAAATCACTTTCAAAGGAAGGCTCGTAAGTTCATTTTACCGCACTAGTGCGATTTTTTTACAGTTTTTTTTAATTCTCCATTTTAAAAGTTTACAAGCAAAGAGTTTAAAGTGACAAAAATAAAAAAATATCGATTTATACGTAGAAAAATGTATAAATATACAAAACTAAGTAATGAATTGGCAAAATTGATTGTTATTATTAAAAACTGTAATTTAATTACCGCAGATACGACCTCTTTACCCTAACGACCGCTTTAGCCTAGTTGGTAGTGACCCTGCCTACGAAGCAAGAGGTCCTGGGTTCAAATCCCGGTAAGGGCATTTATTTGTGTGATGAGCACGAATATTTGTTCCTGAGTTATGGATGTTTTCTATGTATTTAAGTATTTATTTATCTATATAAGTATGTTTATCGTCGTCTAGTACCCATAGTACAAGCTTTGCTTAGTTTGGGACTAGGTCGATTTGTGTGAGATTGTCCCCTAATATATATTTTTTTTAATATATTTTTTTTATAGATTTTAATGATTTCCACCTTTTATTTATTCGAAAAAATCGCAGTGGCTGAACGCGTCGAACCTTTGCCTGATAATTTTAGTTAACCTAATTAAAAACAAAACTTACGCATGCGCATTACGGAAACGCCATTTTTGTAAAACTTTGCGTTGTTTTGAGTTGTTGATTATAGTATATGTACAAAAACCAAACAAAATGAGTGATGTTCAAGTGATGAAGTCGACAATAACATGGAATTAATTCCGCCCGATATTTAATGTAAGGCGCAAACCGCGCAAAATAATCTTTTGCTACCAATAAGTATCTCGAGAAATTTGTTTTTATTTTACAATTTTGTGTTATTAATTGCCTATTTTCTCACAAATGTATTGTAAAATGTCGTATGATACACGGTTGGCAAGGTTTTACAAACTTGTGACGATGAAAACCCTCGCCGTGCGTTGTAAAACCATACTTACCAACCTTGTATCACAAATAACCATTACAGTTGACATTGTATTGCAAAATGACAGTGAGTTGACTCAGTATTGCAAAATATTATGCCGTATATTGACAAAAAAATACATCTAACACTTTCGTTAGGAGACGAGGTATACACATACATCACATATACACTCATGTCATTCGTCACACAAACTCATACCAAAATGAAACCATCACGCAAATGCGAAACACGCACACAATTAAACATTTTCCACGACCAATTTGATCATTAAGTATTTGTCTTATTTTTAGTACTTAAAGCACGCACAGTCTCCTGACACAAGTGGTGTGCATTTCGAGTACCTAGTTTGTTGCGACAAAGACATGTACCTACATGACATGACAGGGCCCTGTGCGAAATCCTTGCTCCGATTCGATCCGAAGGGCTTAATCACGGTTCAGTACTTTGGAGGACAATTTCTCCAAATAGGTTGAGTTTGGGCAGCTAAAAAAATATAGGTCTGTTATTTTAGACTATTCTCTAACATATGCCAAAATAAATCAAATCGGAGACGGACAGTTGGGTAACTTTCCTTGTAAGTAACATGGTTCTTTCTTCTTTTTTTTGTCACCCAGCTCCAGGTTGACACGTGGAAGTGATTTAAAAAATCGGTGCCCTGAATTTATATGTATATTTCACACGAAATACAAACTGAAACATGGATGCACAGAAAAACTCAGAAAAAGAGACCAGCGCTGGGAATCGAACCCAGGTCCTCAGCATTCCGTGCTAAGCCCCTACACCACCACTGGTCACTGGTTGTTTGTATTTCGTGTGAAATATATGGATTTCATGGGATGACCGTGAAAGTAGCAAATTTGGAGTTGAAAAAATAAAAAAACACAAAAAGACTCCAAAAACCAATCTTGACATTGAATTTAATTTTCTTTATGAAAAATTCTAACGAAATTGTATTTTTATCCGCAGGTATGTCCCGCAGACTCAGCATACGAGTACAATGTGAGAGTGTCACAGGTAAACACTACAGTATTTATAATGAATAAATATAATCATAAATCAATCTTTATGACATCTTCATAATATACATATAGTAGACACTTATAGATAATTGATTTACAAGCATTCATCATAATCAGTCATTAAAAATAATTACACCATGGTTGCCATAGCAACGTGACGTCGAAGAAAAGGACAACCGTAAGCCTCTCTAATGAGAGCGAAAGAATAAAGAGTATTGTTGTTCGGTAGATGAGCTTGTGAGCGTATGTATATGACGCTTTGTGCTCCATAAACATTGACTAAAACCTTGCGACTCCGCAGCCTACCGACAAAAACAGAGATGATAATTGCACTATATTATACTGAAAAAATTTGCCACTAATAAATTAATCTACTGGTAAAATATGCGAAAAAAATAAACGCGAACATTATAAAAAGCTTTATGAAAAATCGCTACATGGAAAAAAACGAATACTTAATTAAATTTGCGATCATGAAAGAACGCGATGTAAAAATTCGCTACTATGAAAAAATTATTTTGTGAAACTTGTCGAACAAACCGTTTCTATTGTTTTGAATCGAACCAAATAACAGTTTTGATAGATCTCGCGTGGGTGTTAGTGCTAAATAGCGTTTAGCCTTTACCAAACCCGTTCCGACCCACGATAGCAACATTGCAAATTGTGTGCTTATTTCAACACCATATGGCGTGCCATAGAACGCAATGGTCTGATGTATACCCAGTACCCAGTATACCAACTTCTAGAGGGTTCTTTACCCGAAGAGTGAAAATGCGGAATCCTACTAATGACGCTACACCGTCCGTCTGTCGCAAGGGTGTATCTCAAGAACCGTAATAGATAGACATAAAAAAATTATGCCTAACAAACTGCGAAGAATTCGTTTACTGGCTATTCGTTACTGATTATTCGTTTATCCCGCGGTAACTATGGAATGTTCCAGTAAGAAACCATCCATGTTATCACATCTACATAAATTCGATTGAAAAAATTCAAAGTAAGCTCTTAAAACATCTAAATTATAAACAATCCAAATTTGATACAAGCAAAATGGTTTCGCTCGAGTGTCGACGTGCATTAGACGACCAGATGGCCTAGTGGTTAGTGACCCTGACTATGAAGCTTGAGGTCCTGGGTTCGATTCCCGTGTCGGGGCAGATATTTGTATGAAAAATACGAATGTTTGTTCTCGGGTCTTGGGTGTTGAATATGTATTTAAGTATGTATCTGTCTATATAAGTATGTTTATCCGTTGCCTAGTACCCATAACACAAGCTTTGCTAAGCTTACTTTGAGACTAGGTCAATTGGTGTGAATTGTCCCGTGATATTTATTTATTATTTATTAAAGGATCAGATATTTTTATATAGAATTTTAAGAAACCGCATTGACTCCCCTTATATGTTAAGTAGATTAGGATTGAAAACCCCTCGTTTGACCACACGCAATGTCAGTAAACTGTTTCATGTCCCTCTCACACGTAAAAAATATAAATCTAACTCCTTTGTTAATAGAGCCTGTAAAGCCCACAATACTAATTTAGTCAGGTTGATATATTTAATTTATCTCTCAATGGGTTTAAGTGTAACATTAAGTCACTTATGGCAGCTTCATTGGTTAATGTGAATTGTAACTATGTTTAAGTTTAAGAATAATGTACCGTTTGTGCCCAAATAAACATTAAAACATTAAAAGGCATCATCATCATCATTTCAGCTGTAGGACGTCCACTGCTCGACATTGGCCTCCTTCATTGACGCCCAATCATTACGGTTGGAAGCGACTTGCATCCACCTTGGCCTTCACCAAATCGTCCGTCAATCTCGTTGGTGGACGTCCCACGCTGCGCTTGCCAGTCCGTGGTCTCCGTTCGAGAACTTTTGGGCCCCAACGGCTATCTGTTCTGCGTGCTATATGGCCTGCCCATTGCCATTTCAACGATATAATCCGTTTGGTTATGACGGTGACCCCTGTTCTTCTAAGGATTTCCTCGTTCCTGATTTGATCCCGTAGAGAAATTCCGAGCATAGACCTCCATAGCTCGTTGAGCGACTCTGACCTAAAAATACCTAAAAGTACCTAAATATCCTATATTTTAACCAACACTTTCTTTTTTGATGACAGTCTAGTTTTACAAAAAATATGGCTCTGTCTATCAGCTGACAAATTTGCAGAAATTCAGTAAAAAAACCTATAAAACACAATTCATCAGAGCCAATGGTGGGTGTAAGGTGACCTCAACAACAGCTTAATTCCAGTGATTTTGATTTTGACACGTAGCTCGTAGGCGTTAAAACAGAAAACAATTGAACGCTCGCGATCCTATTTGTTTGTTTGTGTAAATCCCAACGTTAGAAGCCCTGGAAATGTCCCATTGTCACGTAACAGGCGAAATTCCATGGCTTTGGCTTCCTTTAAAATTTCAATTTGTTTGGTTTTGACTTTTGTTTGCGTGCCATTGTGAAACTGGCAGTACTATAGCTAAACCGTTTAAATGAGTCGCCCGCGCGGTACAGGGGCCGTGAGTATGACGACAAAAGTTCCGAGAGAGGTGCGGATGGCGAGCGCGCCTCGTGTGCATTGAAGATTTGAAGATTGGAGGTGTGTAATGATTTATTTTAGCTGACGACCCACGTTTTTATGCATTTCATTAGATCTAGTTGTATTCGATCGACGTTTCTCAACTCAGATGCATAAATAAACTTCCAAGCCTCCCTTCGGACTTCGCTCTCGACGGGCTTATTGCGGCCTTTCCGCACAGCAGCGAAAATATAAAAACTGTTAACTCTCACTTACATTTTATGTAATTCTTCACCTGTTTAATTCGTTTAGAAACTTTCGCCTTGTCGACAACACTCAAGTTAAAATCGATTACAACCGTCCGAATGGTAATCGATGATTATAAAAACGAGCTGGTAATCCATTATGGCTGCTTCGATTAATGTAAACCATGCATTGCGGTGAAAGCGGTTATGTACGACGTGTTAACGTTCAGGAACGCTAAAAAAATTGACAATAGCATCGTTTACAAGCTTTGCTTTATCTTGCAATTTTCATGTATGAGTTGAAGACTCAAATTTTGCAATTTTTATCCACTTTAAGTGATCAGATTGGCTTGAAGTTTAGTACGGATATTTTGCTTTGGTCCATTTGGAAACCATATTATAAAAGGGAATAAAACACAAAACTGAGGGCCGTCAGCTAAAATCTTATAGCAATAAGGCAGAATTTCAATGTAATAATGAAATTTGGACTGAGTTAACCTAACCTTAACGGCCAAAGTAACTCTACAGGGCCAAAGTAACCCGACCTTACGAGTATGTTATTATACAACAAAAGCATAAGACGACCCATTTTACCCGAGTCGTTCATATAGCCACCGTAGCCGGAAGGGCGAGGGTGGATAGACATGTCGAGGGTAAAATGGGTTTAATGCTCGAGTTTTGCACTCTGCTTTTCACTTCGATTGCAAGGAAACAGCAACATTAGAAATAAATGTAAATTAACAAGCCTTTGTTTTTCATACATTGCAATTTTATAATACTAGATTAGCCTAGTTTTATTAATTTCATAATATAAAACTGCAATTATACAAATTTCTATTATTTGTGGCGGTTTGCCTTGGTCTTAGACGAAGTTTTTACTTCATGCACTAACATACAATGACAAGAAATGGCAGTTGTTAAAACGCAGTTTGAATTTGACCTAAATAGAGTGTGGTTTATGGTCGACCGTTTATTTGTCGATCCATAATGTACAGTCAACCATCGCTAGGTGCGAAGTAGGAGGTGGGGGAACCACGAATCGATCGCAGCGCCCGCCGTGGCCAAACAAGAAGCCGTTGGTGGAGCAACTGTCACTATTTACTAGTGAAATTTACGTCTTCGTGTATTATTAAATTAAAATAAATATATATGGGTCATGAAATCTGCTGCGTAGTTAACTGTAAAAACAATGGGGAAAAAAATCAAAGATCTCAAATTTTATAAATTCCCAAAAGCAAGTTGGAACAACTAAAAGACTGTGAATGAAATGTATAGGTAATCGCTGTCAAGAGGAAAAAGTACCTAAGCTAACTTATAAAGCAACATTTCTAATATCTTCTTCTTCTAATATATGAAAATATCGTGTCACGGTGTTTGTTTTCGATGTCCTCCGAGACGGCTTGACCGATTTATATGAAACCTTTTTCTCTATGTTTGTTAGGTCTGAGAATAGGTCGTAGCCAATTTTTTATACCCATATTCTTCGCGGACGGAGTCGCGGGCAACAGCTTGTTATATTAATAGGTCTGTTGTAGGAAGTAGCGAAGTAAGAAGTGTGTTACAGTGCCGACGGATCGCCATGGTATTACAATATTTGCTTTAAAACTCTTTTAGATTTTGGTTACCTAGTCTTGCCATAAATTACGTCCCTCTTAAAATTGTACGTACCTATCTCAAAGCTAAACAAACAAAAATGAATAAAATACATTTTTATGTTATTTTTATTTTCTAATTTATTGAATAAACATGCAATTTATTCAAAGTGACCACGTTTTGCTTTCACACACATCTTCAATTGATCTGATCAATCGTTTATCGCCGCACGCACCTTTTCTAGAGGTATAGAAGCCGCTGCTACCTCCAAGTCAGATTCAACGACTTGATTTAAATACGGTGAGGTTCGAGCACACCTTCTTCTCTAAAACTCTCCAGAGCCGGTAGTTCAAGGGGTTAAGGTTGGGACTTCCAGAGGGCCAATCATCGCACGTGCTAAATTCTGGTAAATTGTCCATTAGCCACTGTTGCGTGGTTCGTCGTTTGTGTGCTGGAGCTGAGTCTTGTTGAAATACCTAATGCTCATTGGATGCTTGAGTAAGTGCAAGGCTATACTACAGGGTCCAAAGTTTCACTCTGGTAATTTGCCGCCTTACTTTTTACGCCTTGTTGGCAGAAATGGAGCTCGGATGACTCCCTCGTATGACTCGCCCCACCAAACCATGACATTAAGCCAGATGAGGCCTGTTTCCACCTTAGCAACCTTCTGCGAAGCTTTCTGTGAACTGTGAGCATAGACCCTGTGATTTTGACGGATGTATTTCTCTTCTACGGTGAAAATTTTCTCATCGGTAAACAGGATTCTTCGGTACCCGCCCTTATTAACGTGCTTCAGAAACAGTTGATTCGCTCTGCTCGCTCTTATGTTGCGTAAAGAAGCTGTTAAGCGATGTCCTGTACTTCGTCGGTAAGCGGCAAACTTCAAGCCGTTTTTGGTGTTGCGAGACATACCTAGTCCTAGGTGTAACTTTATCTCTCTATGCAAGGTTTTCCTTCGAATTCGCTCAGCAACAGCTTTAATAGCCGCTGGCATCATGGAATCGCTAGGGCAGCCGCTTCTAGGTCATAAATAAATAGGGGACATTTCACTGAGCCTCACACACAATCACATTTCCCACTCGTAACATAACGACTAGAATCAATCTGTAAAAAAATAAATTATTTATTTACATTCTATTACATTGTTGCATTGTAATCATAATATGCAATATGAAAAGATTGCAAAAGCAGAAAAAAACAGTTTACATTCAAGGATGTTTTGTATGGCGTTGTTGTCACTGAATTTTGACGAATTACACGAGCTTCAATGTTGTTGCTCATAATAATATGATCTTCACATTTGGTTTCTTTTACATCTTCCACATGTTGAGCCAAAACTAATTGTTTTCCATTTTATTAACACGCTTTTATTAGCTTGGGTTGTAACTAACTATGTATGTATGTATGTATGTAACGGAATCTTTGAGCATAATTTTCACCAATTTCCCGAAGTCTGATTAATTTGAAACTTTGCATACGTATCAAGGACCGATGACAATGCAATAATTTGATAACAGTTTCCCATTATCCTTATTAGGACCCCCAGGATTAATAAATTCTTTTATAGATCCTCTGTAGTAGAGCAAGAGAGACAGAGCGAGAGCGCGATCTGCGCATGCCTGCACTTTCGGACTTGCTTTTTCGCTCGGGCACTTGGTACTTTGGAGTGTAGAGACTCAGTACACGCCATTTTTACACGCTTTATATTAGCTTCACCTGTATGTTTGTATGTTTGTATGTATGTTTGTAACCGACTCCTTAGGGCGCGATTTTGACCCACTTCCCGGTTTCCGATTGAGCTGAAATTTTGCACATATGTGTAAATTGGATGACAATGCAATATTATTGTAACATGGAGCTGATCTGATGATGGAGCTGGATGGTGGCCATAGGAACTATGTAATAAAATAACACAATCCCGTCGAGTTAGGGCTCGTTTGATTCGTCTTGACGAGCACTTTGATCTCAGATGGTAACCAGGGTCTGATGATGGAGCTGGAAGATGGCCAAAGGCACTCCACAATAAAACGACACAACCCCATCGAGTTTGGGCTCGTTTGATTTGTCTTGACGAGCACTTTGATCCCATATGGTAACCAGGGTCTGATGATGGAGCTGGAAGATGGCCAAAGGCACTCCACAGTAAAACGACACAACCCCACCGAGTTTGGGCTCGTTTGATTCGTTTTGACGAGTACTTTGGTCCTAGATGGTAACAAGGGTCTGATGATGGAGCTGGAAGGGGGGCAGGTGGCGGGGGGGGGGGAATGGGGTGGGGGTAAGGGGGTCGGGGGTTTAGAGGGTTGAGGGTAAGGGTGTGGCGGTTGGGGTTAGGGGGTGGGGGGGGTTAGGGGGGGTTTGGGGAAAATAGGGTGGGGGTGTTTGGGGGTTCGGGGGTTAGGGATTTTGGGGGTTGTGGAAAATGGGGAGGGGGTAAGAGGCCTAGATGGTAACAAGGGTTTGATGATGGAGCTGGAAGGGGGGTAGGTGGAGGGGTGGGGGGTTGAAGGGAAATGGGAGGGGAAGGGGGTTTAAGGGGTTGGGGTTAAGGGTGTGGGGTGTTGGAGGGGTTCGTGGGTTAGGGAGGTTGGGGGGGTTGTGGGAAATGGGGAGGAGGTAAGGGGGGTTCGGGGTTGGGGTTTTAGGGGGTTGGGGTTGGGGGGTAAGGGGGGTTGGGGATAGGGGTTTGGGGGAAGTTTGAGGAAATGGGGTGGGGGTTGGGGTTAGGTGTTTGGGGGGGTTGGGGAAATGGGTTGGGGGATGTTGGGGGGTTGGGTTTAGGGGGTTGGGGGGTCTCTTTTTAGCACATGGAAACTGTCACTGTAAAAAAAATGCAACTAAAAAATAGAAAATAAATAATAGTTTAAAAAAACTAAAAAACACGCTTTAAAAAAATAAAAATAAAAAGTAAAAATAAATTAATAAATTTCAATTCACTATTCTTATAGTGCAGTAAAAAATCTTAATAAGCAATTATTATATTGTTATAACCAGATCAAAATTTGTAAACAATTCTAAATATTGATAAAATAAATAATAATAGTTTAAAATATTTTATTGTAAAAAAAGCGTGGGGTGCTTTTTAAGATGTTATCAAAATGATAATCCTTGACAATTGACACCATGCACCCCACGCTTTTTTTACAATAAAATATTTTAAACTATTATTATTTATTTTATCAATATTTAGAATTGTTTACAAATTTTGATCTGGTTATAACAATATAATAATTGCTTATTAAGATTTTTTACTGCACTATAAGAATAGTGAATTGAAATTTATTAATTTATTTTTACTTTTTATTTTTATTTTTTTAAAGCGTGTTTTTTAGTTTTTTTAAACTATTATTTATTTATTGTTTGTGGTTGGAAAGCGATGTCGTGTGTGATTGCTCGGAATCCAGTTTTTGGCCATGTTTAACTGAAAATACAGAAAAAGTCTGCATTACTAACGACACTACACTCATAAATAATCGTCTGCAATGTAATATGAAATGCGTTATTCGATTAAATTTGTTTATTTCTTTACTTACTTCTTGTGAAGACAGTCATGAGAAAGTCTTGGTGGTTGCTGTGTGTACTGCCTGAAATTAATTGATTGTGCCATTTTAGACGGGAAATAAAAAAGGTCAATGTTATTATCGACACTATAGATTTACATGATTGAATAGAATATGTGTAAATTACGATATTTCATTGAAATTATTTGTTTGTTTACTTACTATTTGTAATGACAGCCAGCCTTTTGGCATTTCAAAATCCACCCTGGTTGTAACCGCTAGTTGGCGCTGTCATCGCGCACCCAGCCAGTCAAAATTATTTATTTATTTATTATTTATCAGAAGTGCAGAGCAACTATTCCGGATGGCTCAAGACAGGGAGAAGTGTTCAGAGCTAACGGCCAACCTCCAGTAATGGTGTGGCACTTTCAGAAGAAGAAGAATTTATGACAAACTAGATCTTTGCGAACGTGTGTCAACGATAATGAATAGGAAAGGAATTTGCTTGTGAATTAATAACTTGAATTGTCACTGGCCGTCTGTCAAAACTTCTTTTTCGTCATGTCATGAAGCGAAAACGTTTATAAACTCTTTACGTTTATTACAAATTGTGTTCGGAAAGTTGGTAATGCTTTGACTCGTACTGACGTTGTAGACTATTCTAGTAGTTAATGCGACAAGGTTCTATAGTGGCCTAGGAATCAAATTAGTTGACTGTACAATAATGATCAAGCTCACGTAATTTGCCATTATATGGATTACCAGATTATTAACAGCAGCCCTCAAATGCATCAGCTTATTGACTATTAGCATCTCCCAGCACGTATCTGTCCTATAATTACTACATAACAGGCAACGTCTATCGCAAATTAGATTTGATAGGGATAGGATATTGTGAGACAGAGTGGGTTAATTGAATAGGCTAAGTAGTAATCAGAAACTACACCTAAGGTCAATTCATAGAGAGACGGGACGCGACATAATTTCATTGAGGTAATGCGATGAATGACCTGCTACTCGTTAGAGTGAATAGGCTGTTAGGACCAGTGAGATACTGGTATGTATAAGGTAATCACAGTGACCGTAATACAAAGTCTCTTGGTACGAGAGCTCGTTTATTACTCCTTTACGAACAGCCGATCCTGTTCTGGACCTGATCTGAACCCTAGCACAAGCCGCTCGTGCAGTAACACTTAGTACTGTTCCAAAGCTACAATGCACGGCTAATCCCCGTAACCGCGCCCATTCTTCGGCACTTTCGCCCTCAAGTTTTACCGCCTCGGGCGCCTCGTAAAACTTGCAGCGACCGGCGAAGGCCGACCTCTTGGACGTGCAGTGCTTATTTAGCTCTTCCACCAGCTCTCGTACTTGGCCGCTTCGACCTTCTTTGGATGCAATAGATTGCTAACCAGACTGCATGTAGGTATTGTCAGACAAGCTCGCTAGCAAAATGGCGCTTTTTTTCTCTGCCGCGATGTCATTTGAATCTTTCCAAAAACATGGACTAATCCTGGTTTTTTTAGTCGAAGGTTCCCCAGTGTTCCAATGTAACCGCTCATTGGGTCGTGTGGGTAACTCGAATCCGTTGTCGTCGCCAATTGGTATGTATGTATGAGGTAAACACAGTGAACGTAATGAAAAACAGTCACATGGTACGAGAGCTCGTTTATTAGGTAGGTACTCCTTCTCGAACAGCCGAGATACAAAAAAATTTTGGCCTCATCTGCACTTGTCATCAGGCGTGATAGGGGTCAATCGCGGGTTCATGGGTTGGAATTATTTTTCCTAGTGAATATTGACATGAAATTAAAGTTGTGTCAGGCTTGCATTACAATAGTAATGTGTCGTTGTTAACTAGCGTATTTACAAAATGGTCCTCCGTAAAAGTAGCAGTGGTGATAGTAATACTTAAAAATGTGGCACCAGTCAGGGTGATGAAATAGGAGTGTAGTGTGTCATCATCATTTCATCCGTGAGATGTCCACTGCTGGACATAGTCCTCCCTCACTGATACTCAATCATTACGGTTGGTACCGGCTTCCATACACCGTTAACCTGCGCCAACCAAGTCATCCGTTCATATTGTTAGGGTGTCGTCCCGAGCTCTGCTGGCTTGCCATTCCGTGGTCCCCATTCGAGAAGATTTTGGCCCCAACATCTGTTCTACGTTCTAAATGGCCTGCCAATTGCCATTTCAACGAGCTAATCCGTTTAGCTATTTATATCGAGGACCCTTGTTCTTTTACGAGTCTCCCCATTCTTGATTCGATCCCGAAGAGAAACTTTTTTTTATACAATATAGGTTTCCGTCTCACCACAATCACGCCTGATAGAAAACGAAGATGACGCCTTCGATGGAGCACGCTTTTCTAGCAAAGTAGCAAATGCTCATTCACCCTAGACTTCAAACGGCCAGATTTAGTGTTCAGGGAACACAGTCGCGGATAGGGAATTCCACTAGCTGTACGATTGATGAAGGAAGAGCGAAAACGCTTTGTGCGGATTTCGGGAATACTGACAAAATAAAGGGTGGAGTCCGCGTCTACTTCTGGTCGACCTGTGGAAAAGGAGCAGGTGGAATAATGTCGAGCAGTTCCGAAGCACCTACACCAAAATATGCATAAGCATATATATGTATAAATCATAGTCATCTACAATCGAGCTATTTAGGTAACCTTTAAAGCAGAATCAAATCATGATTGTATAGCCCTCACGTTTTAAATCGAATCAACGCAGCCCTAGAAGCCATTTAATACGATTAAAGTATATCCAAGTAAGTACATGATTAAATTGATTAATTGAATGGCCTTTGTAATTTGATTTCTATTAAGTCTGTGCTCTTAATGTGGACCTTTGTTCACGCTCTGACGGGCTCTTTGAATTTTTTAGATACAGTACTTTGGTGTCTTGTAGAAAGTGTACAAGAGGTTGACTGACAGCATAAACATTCAAGGTGGAATATTTAATCTAATAACATTTAACGATCAATTCTTACACAGATTATACATGTACACTTTCGCTTCATCTTTCTTAATATGGAGTGCTAAAAAAGGATTCGCTCCCATCGTCTTTATTTCCAGTTAGATTCAACCTAGGGTCTGTCAAAGCTAGAACGAATAAGCCGGTACTGAACCACTGATATATCTACAGCTTTGGGCTTAACAGCAGTTTTCGTCAGGTGAGATAGAGATCAATCACGGGTCAGTTTTATGTAAAAAAAACATAGTTTCATTTCAATCGATAAAGTCGAAGAAGCTGAATCACGTATCGTCAAGGAAACTGAACGCTTGTCAGGGTGGGTTTCCTTGACTGTACTGAGGACTGAGGTACAGAACCTTTTATGTACGAGTCCGGCTCTATATCAAACTTCAACATGTCCGCAATAAATGACATTGAGATATGATCCTTATATGATAAAAATAAGGATCTTATCTCCATCCATGCCATTTATTGCGGACGTATTGGAGTTCGACATTTATCTACTCGATTGACTGTGAAGAGGTTCCACCATGTTACGCGTTTCAGTTTCCTTGATACTACGTGATTCAGTTTCTTCGAGTTTACATCGATTGAAACTATGTTTTTTTACACAAAACAGCCCTGTGATCGATCGATCCCTGATGAAAACTGCAGATAAGACCGGAATCGGCCGGATGTTAACGGACATCAAAGAAGGATCTCTTGAACGACTAAGTATGTCTATGCAATGTCAGCACTCAGCACGCGCAATGTCATGAGATAAAAAGAATGATCAAAATCAGACTACATAAAAAAACCGGTGAAGTGCGAGTCGGGCTCGCGCACCGAGGGTTCCGTACAAATTTATATGTATCTATGAACATCCAGTCTTAGCAGACCCCTGCTCCTAAGCAAAATGTGCGCAGTGTGGGATCATTGTAGATTGGTTACTGATATAGACAGACAGACAAAAAAAATTATGCTTTTCGCAATTTACCTTTAAGAGGGTTTATACCTGCTGAGCTGGCAACGTTGCATTTTTGTTAGTTTTTAACATTTTCATTCAATTTTTATGGAATAATCGAGAAAAACTAACAAAAATGCAACGTTGCCAGCTCAGCAGGTATATACCCTCTTAATCTGTGCTATAAGACCTTGCTTCGTACCAAATTTCAATATTCTGAGTTCACGGGAAGTACCCTGTAGGTTTTGATTCCCTTGCGAGTTTCGAAAATTTGCGGCATAAACGGCTGTATCTTTTGATTGCGTTGGCTTAGAGGTTTGATTTTTTCACAGCTCCAAGGGACAGTAATTAACTTTTAGACCTGAGTATTTGATATAAATTTCAGCTTGATACCTCCACGCGTTCCTGAGAAAAAGGGTCTTCACAGACGGACAGACGGACAACAAAGTGATCCTATAAGGGTTCCGCTTTTTCCTTACGAGGTGCGAAACCCTGAAAAATACGCGTCGACTTGAGCTCCTCCTCCTTTTTTTTCGTCAGTTGAAAAGCTCGCCGCGTTCTGCCCCGTCTCTGAAATATTACTTTCTGATATTATACGTACACTACTAAGGTACGACAGCTTAACTTCACTGAACAGAAACTGCAAATGTGCAAACTGTAAAACTGCAATGTTTATCAAACAACTCATACTTCAATTAGATGGACGGAAAGCAGAAATAAAACAAGAAGCGACGAGGAAGCGGGGAGAATCAGAGAGTGGATTTTAAAAAGATAGATACTTTAATGCCACTAGTTAACGTTAAAATGGGGCCGAAAGGTTTTCGAGAGACGTCCACGGACCGGAAGACGCAGTGTAAGTGTAGGTAGGCCTCCAACAAGATGGAGCAACGACCTGTAGGCTTATTGTCTAACGCTTCTGACGCTTGCCTTCGCAATCACTATTTCGTTCTGTCAAACGGTATAAGATGATGACAGAAAGAGACGGTGAAAGCGAAGGCAAGCGTCAGAAGCGTTAGACAATACGGCCTCTGGTTAAGGTTGCGGGAACGCGTTAGATGCGGATGGCGCAGGACCAATCTGTTTGGCGAGCCTTGGGTTGGGGGGTCTATATCCATCAGTGGACGTCTTTCGGCTAAAATGATGATAATGATCATTAAAATTGGTATTATAATTTTACTTACCAAATCGTCCGTCCATCTAGTTGGTGGACGTCCCACTCTTGTCAACCCGCTAAAGTAACCGGCTAAAAAGTATAAAATATATTTCAGAAACACAAATACTTACAACGGCCGCGATATCACACTGGCTCCAGCCCCTTCTTTCATATGTGAACAGGCGCGCCCCATTTCCCATACGAGATCCTTTACTTGTCCGCCTCCATTCGGTAAACGGTGATGCGCTCCCATTCACCCGTTCACTCATTCGTTCATTCGCTCGCTGAAAGGCCTGACTGCATACAAATTATACATTAGCGGTTATTTGACGAAGCTGTAAGCTTTAATCACTAAAATGTGATTAAAGATTTTTTAAAACGACTGCCTTCAAATACTAGTTGTTGTTGGCAACTTCGCCTGCGTCGCGCGGGAACTTTACGCGCTCCCAAGAAATATATGTATATACTAGCTGTTATAGGTACTTATATAAGTCTGTGAACTCATCTATCGCTATCCCGTGGGCTCTATGCAATTTACCGGGATAAAAATATCCTGCATGTTAATCCAGGGTATAAACTATCTGTGTGCTAAAGTTCATCAGACAAACCGTTTTAGCGTGAAAGAGTAAACAAATCCATCCATCCAAACTTTCACGTTTATAATAATTAGTAGGATTCTCGTATAAAAACATTGAAAATCAAAACGTACAGAGTACCTACTTACCATCGATATTGAACTATGTAATTTGTCGAGAAGTAAAGCCTCTTAACATAAGTGAAGGGAGAAGTCCGACAAATGATGATCCGCTAAATTAAATTCGTTTTAATACCAGTAATGGTAATTATTAAAAAAACAAAAAACCCGACTGCGTAAAAAATAAACTAAAAACAAGCTAAATAAAAATGGACTCAAACCTGGAAACCTGAATTAAGGATTTCAAAATATAAACTAAGATTTTTGGAAAAACAGTTTCTTTTAAATATGAAATTCACTGAGAAAACTCTCAGCACTTCATCTTTTACGTGAATTGGGCAAATGAAAATAACCTTCGACTTGCGTCACCTCCTGCAGCGTGCCAAAGAATGCATTTAACCGAAATGAGTGTCCTTTTTATAGAAGCACGTAATTCGCCCTGGCGATGCGTGCCGGAGATGTTTTCAACTTTTATTTTAAGCCGACGTCCGAATTAAACAACCATTACGGGATGCCGATATTGCCTTTACGATTGTGAGGTGTCTTTGGATAGGTCGTTCAAAAATATTTTCTTAATGCAGGCTTGCGAAAACATTTCGATTCAATTTTGAATTGCCAGACTCAAGTGGCAGTGGGCAGGGCACATCGCTCGTAGAACTGAAAGTCGAAAGAACCAGAAGGTTCTCGAGTAGCGTCCGCGGACCGGAAGACGCAGTGGTGCCAGTGGTTAGGGATTGCAATCCCGCAGCTCATTCAATCCCGCAGCTCATTCAATCCCGCGGGATTGTTATGCGGGATTACTCAATCCCGCGCGGGATCACGCGGGATCCCGCATCTTTGAAATTATGTTATAAAATCAAATTTAAACTACAGATTTTTGTGTAAAAAAGCAACAGAAATTATTTATTTTCTATTAATTAAGTATAAGTAACAAATCGATTCAATTCAATTCAAATACAATTGGAAATCATTAAATAAAAAATAACAACAAATAATTAAAAAAAAAAATTAAATAAACTAGTACTTAATCTGTTTTCTTAAATTCGTCTCTAAAATGTTTGGCATAGTTAAATAGTTTTGTTTAATTTTATCCTTAGGTACTCCTAACAACAGTCTTATATTTTTAATTCAGTCTTAATTCATATAATGACTAATAATCAAATCACAACTTTCTCTTAGATGCTATTACTATGATATCAACCCATGGTGATAATGATAATAACTATTGAAAATAAGCTCTTAAGAAGCAAATGGCATTATTGTGTCGATTTACGCGAAAGTTTTAGCGCCAAATTTTAAATTTGCGGGATCCCGTTTTGTTTGTGCTGTGCTCATGTCTCTATGTCAGTTCTGTCCTCAAGACGCAAGGAGCAGTTTCATAACTCTTACCTAAATTGTGTCATCCTTATCAGGTGATGGCAGCTAAGGCTAAGAATTCGGTCCTCAAACGCCACTCATTGTTAACTCTGCGGGTTACGATTGGTCCTTGTCCAATTTAATCCAATTTAAACCGAGCTGACTCTCAAAGCAGCGATGAATGGAATCTGTGACGGTGCTTTTGTGTTGTTAAGTAGAAGGATAGAGGCTCTTTACGCTAATGCGTCGGGATACCAAGATACCTTCAGTTCATGTTATAATATCGAGTGATCAGGAAAAGGCCAAGAGCTAGTCGCACTCGAGAGCTTAGATTTCAATTTTTAAATTTTTAAATTTTGCTTTTAAGTTAGCAAGTTTTTTATACACTTTGTATTCATCATCATCGTCCCAGGTTATATACGTCCCACTGCAGGGCACAGACTTCCTCTCGGACGTAGTTCCCACGCGGGCGCAGTGCGGATAGGGAACTTCACATACACCATTGAATTTCTTCTCAGGTGTATGCAGGTTTCCTCACGATGCTGTTTGTTTTCCTTCACAAGTAAAATACAAATGTAATTTCGCACATAAATTCCGAAAAACTCAGAAGTGCCAGATCGTAGGTCAAACCACCAGCCACTACGGTCTTCGTACTTTGTATTAATTACAACTTTTTGTAAATAGTCCGACAAGGTCGTGCGCGACCCTCCGCGGAACCCTGTCGCAGTCAGCGTTTGCCGCACTTATTAAAAACAATCTTGTTACGGACAGCAGAGGCTCCCTGCGACAGGGTTCCGCCGAGCGCCACGCACGAGCTTGTCAAGGTATAATTGACTCTTCCGTTGCTGAGCAAATAAGATAACAAATTGACGCAGTGGCACTGATGGACGAACCGATATTATTAGGGAATCCCTTGTTTCCTTTTAGGGTATAGAATCCTAAAAAACCGGCCAAGAGCGTGTCGGACACGCCCAAGATAGGGTTCCGTAGCCATTACGAAAAAATCAAGTAATATTTTTCTAAGGATTTCGTATGTGTACGGAATCTTCCAAGTTAGGTATCGTCAATACTTTGAAAAAAGCTCTTATCTCAAAATCGTTAATCTGGCAAAGTGAACTTTTTGTTTACATGCTGATTTGAGATACGAGTTTTTCAAAGTAGTGACGGTATGTTAGTTAGGCTACTATTTACTCTTAAACTACAAATAATTCCCAAGCAATCTTAGCCGCTATAATTTTCCTTGTAAATTTAATATATTTACTACCATTTTGAATTTTTTCAAATTTTTCCACCCAACAGTTTAGATTTTAGAGGGGGGGGGGGGACGGTCGATTTTAATGAAATTTTTTACTTTAAAGTTGAATATTTCGCAAACAAATCACTGAATACAAAAATCATGTAAGCAACCCCCCAATGGTTTTAAAAGACCTATTTAACGATACCCCACACTATAGGGTTAGTCGAGAAAAAAAAATCACCCCCACTACGTCTATGGGAGGTACCCTAAAAAAAATTTTTTTTTTTTTTTATTTAACCACTTTGTCGGCGTGACTAATATATTCATGCCAAATTACAGTTTTCTAGTACTAACAGTCTCTGAGCTTAGCCGCGGACAGACAGACAGACGGACAGACATGGCGAAACTATAAGGGTTCCTAGTTGACTACGGAACCCTAAAAATGAGTTTAACTACCAAAATCAATATGGATGCAATAGGAGTGAAACAAATGAAAGTGAAACTGTGGAATCAACCTCCGGCAGCAGTGTTTCCAAACAACTATGACATCGTGGCTTTCATGAAAAGGGTTTATACTTTCTTTAAAAGCCGGCAACAGAACAGTGACTCTCTTTGAGTTGTTGATATTCATGTCATTTCCCATCAGTTGACCCGCTTGCTTGTTTGCCTCCCACTCATAATAAAACAAAACTTGCGGCTCTGGTGACGTGTTCAGGATTCACCTAACCAAGTCAGTTAATTGTTCGTATGTATGTATCGCCAGATGTGTCGCCAGATGTATCGGTTGATATATCACTCAGTCAGAATTTTTAATTTTACATGTACAGATATACAGGTGATACATGTTTAGATCGGGCAGTAAGGGCAAGTCTGAAACTATAACACATTGAAAGATATGTTCTAAGGAACCATATCATCGATTTTAGTAACAAGAAAAAATTGATTCATTAACCCATTTTTAACACGCTTTTATTCGTGGTCAGATTGAGTTCAAAAATAGTGTACATGTTTGGATAGGATGTATCTACTAACTGTACAAATACAGTTAACAAAAGTATGTAAGTACAGTCAGATCTTCAAAATCAGTGACATGGTTCCTTCAAACAGATCTTTGTTTTGTCTTATAGAATAGATTCTGACTTAGAGATAGTCTACGATAACATGGCCCGCCCCTCCACAAATCAAGAAGTCTTCAATGTATTGTGAAAGTATTTATAAAGCACACCAAAACTTTCAACGCATGTGTGCGTGTTGAGACAGCCGTCAAACAAAAGCAGATACTACTACATAAAAATTATTTCGTAAATATGTGACTAAACACATTGAAATAGTAATGTGGAGGGGTGGGCCATGTTATCGTAGTTTATCTCTACCCATACTGACCGATCTAAATGTACCTCACAGTAGTTTTCATTCAAAAACGAAGTGTCGTTAATTTAACTCACCTTCGACTTGACACTTTAATTCAAAAGCGTTCATCATAAAGTTCCTGATTACTTACTTTAATAGTTCATGTAACTTACAGCCTCATTAAAAACTTGGAAGTAAGAAACTTGGTGCCGCCGCCTGGTATCCTTTTGAAATTCAAAAACAACTTCGAGTGATTAAGACTAAGAGCGAACTCGAACACGACCAGTTTTACAGGTCTGATTTTAATATTATATCTACACCCCTATCTATTTCTACAGGGTGTCCAGTAATCATTGGAGAAGCTACAATCCGGGATGCCTTGGTTTCGCATAATTTAATAAGTCATAATGCATCACTCTTCAATTCATAATCAACGTTATACTTAAAGTGATTTATTTCTGAAACAGTAGGTACTTTTTTTTAATTTTCGTCTCAATCGTAAACCGGGAAGTGGGTCAAATGTAAAAAGCATGTAAAAAATCAGACGGCTAACTGAATGGTTGGAAAGCATCTTCAAATTTCGGCATTCGAGAACGCTCGGGAGCTTTCGGCAATATTCGGATTTGGCATCGTTCCAATGCACTTATTCTGACTTACTTTACCTAATCTTAGGCGTTATTCAAAGACTGTATTCGCTGTGGTCGGCGTTCAGAATTAGACTTAAATGCGATGTGTATGAAGTTGATATCAAAAGTGCAATGGAAATGGAGATATCCCTTTTGGGACATTGCGGTTTCTGAGTGCTCTCAGGTTTTATTCTTGGTTAATTCAATCGTAACTTGAACGGTATCGCAAAATGTAGCAATTTATCGCGCGATTAGGTTTCAAGACTACCCTTTGCCCGTGGTTTCGTACGTGCAAACCATTAGGTCTGGGAGTTATAAGGGTTCCGTTCTCAAAGGTGATTAATAGAATCCTATTAATGTCGCTGAACTGTCCGTCCGTACGTCTATGTATCTGTCCATCACAGGGCTGAATGGGTACCTATCTCAAGAACCGCATTAGTTACAGCTGAAATATATACAGGGTGTCCGTTAACCTGGTACGGTCAAGTGCAAAAATATATAAAAATTCGCACTCCTAGATCAGGGTCAACTCAAAATAATATACTTAATTACCATTTGAAATTAGACTTCAGTCAATTTCTGAAAGGTCTAAATTAAAGTGGTATATTATTTTGAGTTGTCGCTCTGTTGATCTAGGTGTGCGAAACATACGTCAACAAGGTGTCAAAAATATCTGTACAACTCCATGTCATTAACCATAAGGTTGATGTTTACACATTTTGACGCGATGGCTGTATACCTACATATTTATGCTTTCGACTGTACCGTGCGAGAGGTCAAGTTATAACAATTCTGAAAAAAAAAACAAGAATAAAATGCATGCCATTTAGTTAAGCGATAATGGAGTGACAAAATAAGAAAGAAAGAAGTGTTTATTCGTGACCAAAAAAATTACAAAAAGTAAAACGGAAACAGATACCTATTTGAATCACGAAATGGTCCCACCTCAGCATGATGTCGGTCTTGCAGCCAATAATAATAATAATCATTGTTGGTATTAGATAGTTTCGAAAAAATATATATTATAAATAGCTTAGCTAACAACAAGTGACATGGTTTATTTCTTTTTTTTACCTGACCTGAAACCTTATTGTCTAACGCGCGGGCGATTGCTACAGGTCTGACTATTTCTTTCTGTCAAACGGTACAAGATGGTGACGGAAAGAGATGGTTAATCCGCTAGCCAACGGCCGCGCGTGAGACAACATCGTTGAGTTTCGGGACACCTTGTACATACAAAAAATAAAATTAATTAAAAAATAAGGGGGATCCCAACCAACCAATATGAAATGACTGCACACTGCGTAGGTATCGTTATTAATTCATATATCAAAATTCAACTGAATTGATAACCTGCCTTTCTATGAAGCCTGCCAATAAACGAACAAAATAAAAGTATATTATGTATTAATGAGGAAAAACCTGTCCATTCAGGTACTTTGCCGTTAAAAGTATAAGCCGACAAAGAAACGCCGAAAGTCGCTAGGGTCTTACAGTCTTTATGGACAACCGGGGATTTTCGATCACGGGTCCATGGGGACACTTAAAAGGTATCCATGGGGCCGAAGCCAACATGGAGAGGCCTTTGATACCACATAATTATTATAAATGAGATGGACGTAATAGGCTAGAGGACTAAAAAAAAACTGTTTAGTCCGTCAGTTAGATTATTAAAAAATATTGTACACGTATTTTTTCTTTTGTTTGACAAACAAAAAATGACGAGCATACAGTGCTTAGAAGTTTCAAGTGATGCCACTATTATGGTACAATTTTTACCTAGGAGTGACGTCACAAGTTCCCACTCCGGAAGTTTGATGATCTATGCCTTTGTCGATTTTTAATAATTTGATAAACCAACAAATATGTGTCCCATATTTTTCCATAATCTAACTGACGGACTAAATAGAATTACATATTTTTAACCCACTCGTCATCCCTATTGAATCTATCCACCATGCTCTTACTATTTGTACATCTACTAATATATCAAATTGGACATTCTCCTCCAATTTGCTATACTAGTTCTCAGACATGAAGAGCCCTAGGTTTCATCTGGAAATATGGGAGCGAATTATATTCCTTACCACCACCAGTTCCACCACCAGCACCAGTTCTATGCTAATGTGAACTAATGAATATGATATAGTCCGTTTTAGTCTACCATTCAGTCCTGTTAATAGGAATAAACGGACAGAAAATTCTGGCTGTTGATTTGGAATTTCAGAATTTTACTAATATTATGAAGTACCCGATTCGGGCGTTCCAAGAATTTGCCCACATTCGTAAGAGAAACAAATGAATTGTATGTAAAAGAAGAGTTGGTCTAACTAAACCGTCCAACTTTTTCTTTAAAATATAATTTGTAGTCATTTAGAAAGCGTTTTGAAAACAATTTGAAATTGAACTAAAAACACGAAAGCGTAAAAAAAAATATGAACATACATTTTTTTGCGACTTCAATATGCAATACAAAATTGGAGATCCGTAAGGTGAATGAAACTGAGCCTATTTACGATTAAAAATCTCCGAAAATGCCCTTATTCTTTTATGTTTCAAATAAAATTTTATTTGATACGTGCAAATGCAACGAGCATATTTCTACTATAAATTTTTGTTCAAGAAATTAGGGTAAACTACCTAGTTATTGCTGATATGTATTTACCAGTGTTTGGCTACTTTACATTGAGCATTTACTAGGTAAGCGTGCTCCATCATAGGCCTCATCTTCGCTTTCCATCAGGCGTGATTGTGGTATTTGTATAAAAAAATCTAAATAAAAATTCCCGAATCCAAAGTGCACAATATTCATTTAACATGTCACTCTAAGTACCAAGTCAAGTGTGTTACGGCAGTTATGTTATGACAATATGCATGCATGTGGCAATGATGTCAGGCGTTACCATTCTCGTCGTGTATATAATTACTGCACCTTGCTATCTGTTTAGCGACAGTTGGCATGTTTCAATGTCTCAAAGTTCTAAATGCTATAATTGTGTCTTAGTTCAGTTCTTGCAAATTGACGTATTGAGGAAAGGAACAGTAAGTATGCCATCGACGACACACTTTACATAGTATTTGTTGTTATAGCGGCAACCGAAATACATCATCTGTGAAAATTTCAACTGTCTAGCTATCACGGTTCTTAAGATATAGCCTGGTGACAAATGGACAGACGGACGGACAGCGGAGTCTCAGTAATAGGGTCCCGTTTTTACCCTTTGGGTACGGAACCCTAAAAAGCTAATGTCAAATATGAATTTTTTTCAACGAAAACGTCTTTAAGTCGATAAGGTAAAGAGTGCAGGCAGCTATTTTATTACCAAAGGAACGGGCAATGCCAACGAATCAATTTAGACACTCAATTATAAAATCAAGTGTTTTTGAAACAACGCTCCCAAGGGCTCTCGGCCCCTTCGGATCTGAATTTTAATGAAATGCTCGAGAAAATTTAACGGCCAAAAACTTGCACTTGCTTTGCCTTTTCACGTGGTAATTCTCGATTTACTCTTAAATGACTTGAGTCATCTTCGGCTGTATATAATAAATAAATAAATAAATTAATTAATATTAGGGGACAATCTTACACAAATCGACCTAGTCCCAAACTAAGCAAAGCTTGTAATATGGGTACTAGACGACGATAAACATACTTATATAGATAATTAAATACTTAAATACATAGAAAACATCCATAACTCAGGAACAAATATTCGTGCTCATCACACAAATAAATGCCCTTACCGGGATTTGAACCCAGGACCTCTTGCTTCGTAGGCAGGGTCACTACCAACTAGGCTAAAGCGGTTGTTAAGACCAAGAAATCAAGAGTGATATGAAGAGTGATGAGAGAGATATGAACCACTATTGGGCACAGTCCTTTCAGAATGGGAGGGCTTGGGCTGTACTTCCCACGCGGGCCCAGTGCGGATTGAGAACTACACAAATACCATAGGTAACCTCAGGTTTCATTCACTGTAAAGCTCGTGGTAAATTTAAATTTTATTTTCGCACGTCAACTCCGAAAAACTCAGGTGCGAGCCTGGATTCGAACCGCGACCCTCTGAGTTAATAGACCGTAGAACGTGGACGTCGAGGTAAATATTGTTTGCGTGCTAAGGATAAGTCCCGTTTAGTGTAATTAGTTATGAGACACCGTAGGTCAAACGACTAGGCTACCTAAGCTGGGATAATTTGTACGATTTCTTTTTGTAAAACCAACATTTAAACTGAAAGCTTAATTAGTTAATTAGGCACGTACATTGTTTCATTGTTAACTGTAAAAGCTTTCAGCTCGAAACGAAAATACCAGACCCACAATGTAGTTTATTAAAATCTTTGATCAATTATAACTGAAGATACACATTGCCGAACAAAATCCCCTTCAAAGAATGTCCGAACTTTTTTATTTGGTTGCATAACAAATAAAATCATCACCTACACAGAAATTTGAACCTAGTCTTTACTTCATTACAGTCGAATTTCGGTAGCGGCAAAACTCCACTTGACAGCTAAACTTGACAATTTCACGCAACGTTCTGAGAAAAAAGAAGGCCACTTTTATCAAAGTGGCGCTCATTTTAACTAAAGCGATGCAGTTGTTAAGTCCTAAATCGTAAAAGACTTCTATCCAAAGAACAACATTTTAAAAAGAAGAAATATAAAAATGACGTCTATAACAGAATACAGACTTATAAATAACATACAGTAGCTTATTTTATTATTAGTGAAGCTTGCGTACCTTTGAACTTTGCAAAGTACGAATGTTTGAAGTACTAGAGTAAAATTACGAGTATCCTACCGCGTTTAAAGTTGGAGCTTGGGCTCCCTACCAGTGTCCTCTACGTATATTCAGCGCGCCCATTTAGGTCAGGGTCTCGGGGTCCTAGTCACGTACGACGACATGTTAATAGCTTGCTAATATTAAGCCCCCATGTGGCTCTGTGAACTAGGGTTGAAAAGGAACTTTGCCTCCGATCCATTGCGGAATTTCCGCAAGAAAACGCACCTCCGTCTCCGCATTCGCCTCCGAATTTTTGCAGAGTTATGCAACGCGCGAGAAGTGACTTTGGGGGACAAAGCTACGAAACTATTGTTTGTTTTAATTATTAGTGTATAGCATCAAAAGTCACTTTTGTACCTTGTCGCTCTACAGTTAGGTGCAAAACGTCATAGCGACTTGACTGACAATTGTGTTATTACGACAAAGCACAAGTGACCAGCTACTTTTGATGTTGACCGTACTAGTTTACAAGGTACCTGTCTGTTTGAAGTAAACATTTTTGACTTCCTATTTCCTTAAGAATCTCGAATTTATATTTATTCCGCTTTCACCGCCGCCTCCGAGGAGGCTCTTTACCTCCGCCTCCGCTCAGAAAGTCCTTTACAACCCTATTATAAACCATGGCCATGGAAACTTTCGCACCATCGAGATAAATTTTCAAGGATCGAGAATGTTCTACGTTCTACCGAAGTTTTACTCCATTTAATTGGTGGGTGGATTGATAGCTTGTGAGAATTATTTAAAAAGGGTTTTATTTAATGGAAGCTCTTTTGTTGATTGTACTTGATTGTACTTAATTTATCATCCTATCTACGTATCCATGCCAAATTTTGAAGCGGAACCGCCCACTTGAAGTGGCTCAAATTAGATTACGAGCACAGAACCAGGGAAATCTAAATAAAATCTTAAAAAGATATTACGTGAGGAACTAGTTACCTATAATTTTACTTTATCAGTTTTTCACAATGTAGAAATTAAAAGTCATCAGCCATTTAAGGGAGACTTCTTTAGATCAAATAAAGCTAATTGCTCAAAAACACTAGTATCCTAACTAGTACCATTTAAAAGATAATCAACTATTAAATATAATGAGTAAATGCGTGGTTAACAAACGGTGGCATTGCTCCCTAAATTGACCCAGTATTTTATTTTTAAATTTCGTTACTAAGAAGGTTAAAGCGTGAGTTGGTTTGACATTAATTTCTTTGTCTTTGACGTGTCACATCAATGTCATGTCACTAATCTTAGAGTATTTAACCTATGGAAAGTGACAGTTTTGTTGTGTAGGAATTAGTACACGTGGCTCCTCCCTTTTGATTAATGCTCTAAATCAGAGTCTCGCCAGTCTACTACTCCTAATTATAAAGTGCGTTATTTGTTAATCACTGAATCTAAACTTTAGGTTAGAACAAAAAACGACTTATCAGGCAGTTTCTTTAAGTGTACCACATAATATATCTAAGTTAACGGAAATAAATAAAACACGGTGTATTTTCTTTGTTTCTTTTAAGTTTATATTGGGTTCATCGAACTGCAGAAGCAAGCTACGAGTACAATCTTATTGGATTATTATCAGTCAGCCAACAAAACTGATTTGTGTGACATAAAAGTCGCGTGGTTGCCATGTCGCAATAGACTCTTATTTATCTAAGATCAGTATTATACTTAACCACTACTAAAGGGTAGCTTTCGAGGTCGCCTCCCCGCCCCCACGCAACTTGAGACATGTCTCGTACTGGCCGTCCGCCGCATTTAACCTTTTGTAAAAAGACAACTTTTTCGTTAGTCGATTGTTTTCTTTCATTTGTTTCTTATAGCACCGCTGCCTTATTTAAGGCACTAGTGAGTACAGTAGTAAGGGGCGCAGTAGGGCGCATGCGCGGCGCGATGGCACCCAAGGACAGTCGCCGCACCTCAGTCAGCCGTGAGGCAGCACCGCGGCCGCCCGCCCCATGTCCCACGATGCGAACTGCCGCAGTGGCGTCCGCGTAAGTCATACCGCATGCCAGACCCGGAGGCTCCAGCGCAGCCCGTGGCCCGCAGAGCCACCCTAACCTCCGAAACCCCCCGGCTCCTGCGATTCAGTCTCGTAATTGGATTTGTCGTTCAATAAGCAAATGCTGATTTGATTGGCGAACGCTTTCCGCTTCCAAATTTTCGCTTGCTCTTTCCTGTCGGTCTTAGCTTTATGTGTAGACGCTTCTATTGTTTTTGCCGCCGAGTGACATGAGGACTTACGTAACGGTTACGGCCAGTGCAGCACGATGCTATAATACGCCGGTATGCGAGCCTAGGGCAGTGTGTGCGTAATCGTTTGTCGTGGACATGACTTGCTGGGAAAGCGTAGGACTGCTGGGCCCGTGCGCGCTTCTCGCTTCCTCGGACGCCAGGGTGAGTCCACCGCCTAGCGAGACCCGACCGCGGACGTCCCAACTAACCCTTCTAAAGTGCCTTTTAAACTTCCGCCCTGAGCCTTTGCAAAGTTCACCAACGCAATTTCACGAGCCAATGAACCGTTAACGAAACTTGTAACATAAATTTAGGTAAAAATACAAATCCAGTTAGTGACCAATTATTTATTTTACAAACAAGCCAATTACCGACATACATAACATCTCGATCGTTAGCTAATGCATTTTTCCGAGAAGAACGTTTAATGATAGAAATAATGTCATTATTTGTTATCCTGTAACAGTCAGAAGGGGAGAACTAATTTGGAGTTAGTCGTGTTTGAGCGCTTCGACCGAGAGCTAGCTCGACAATGGTTTCAATAGTGCTTCTGACCACTGAGGAGATACTAAGTAAAAATACATTTTGGTTTTGTTTGGACTCACTCTGGGTCGCCGAAGAGTTGGAGCCGTTTCAAGAGGTTCATTCGGAAGATTTGTACGCCAAACCGTTATCCAAAGATTTCTACTACATTAAATACCCTGAGTTAGTGGCAAGCGAATCGGAAGAGGAGAGTTCTTTATCGTTAAGTGGATTTCAAAGCAAACACTACAAGTGGAAGTCAAAGATATGTGTCAGAAAGATAAATACTCGGCCAAGGAGCTTGGACCAGCTTTACACGAGCTCTATCTCAAACTGCCAAGGGTACGTGAGGAGGCCAGCGTCGCTCGCGATACAATCTAGGCCTACAAATTCACTCGACAGATTCAGTACAAAGTGCGATAACCGTGTTCGTACGTTTTTGAACCGCCTTCTCGAAAAAGCTCAACCCCCACCCTTGCAAGAACACGATAAAACCACAGCTAGAAACACAATCTACAACTCTATTACCGCACTAGATAACTTTAACGATATTGACATACCGGAATATGCGGAATTCAAGAAAGATGCGCTTATGCAGAGTGAGGACGGACGTTTTGTTCCAACATCCACTTTGAAGAAATCAAAGAGACGTATTAGTTTTAACACAGATTCGTTCAAAAACGATTTTGATTGCGGCGAGTCATGGTACGAAACAATTTATGGAATAACTGATCTGATTACGAGTGAAACCAACAGGCATGTCAGTAATACCCTTAGCGACGGTGAAAACGTCTCGTGGTCGGACATAATCAGCATTTGTGGACCTAATTCTTTACTGAGACACAGCAAAGAGTCTTCAGACTCTGTCGAAGAACTCCTCAGTTACTCACACCACGCGGCATCTAAACCATTCGACATCTCAATAGACGATGACGAAGAATCTGGCTACACCAAATTTGTAGTCCACAAGATCTATCAGACGTTGAAGATTGACAGCGGCATGTCTGATTCATCACCAATGAAAGACCTAAGTGCAATAGAAGATACTGAAAGTGTTGACAAACCTTTTAACGAAGCCGTGTACCGATTAGCGCCTTTAGACGAATCGGTTAATTCGACGGCTTAGTTAGACTGATATTTAGTGTAGTGTAATAAAATGTAGTTTATGTTTTTAATTATTTTCATTCAATGCAAGCTCCTATGCGTGTGAAGGTACCTAAATGTTGTTTGTTGTTCAAAATTTTACAACAGCCACACTCAACGTATATGCGGCCAGCTACCCTTTTATCCTCGTAACGCCCATGTCAGATTTTGACTATCATAATTTTAAACTTATTGTCAATCAAGAAAAGTTAAGATTTGTTTATTTAGTTAACATTTTGTCCCGTTTCGTAACCAAAATTTAAAAGGCTAGCTAGACTTAAGGTTCGTTTTGACGTATATAGTAAAGGAAGCACGCAAGGCTTTACGAGGTTGTACAAGGTATCACAAAATTAATCAGAATATTTCAACCAATGGATTTTTTTTACTCAAATGCTCAAAATTTTCAGTATATTTTAGCCGATGTTGGAAGTGCAACGAGTGAAAGACGTGACGTCATCATTTGTAGGATCTTGGTAGGGATGTTCATTTTTACTTGCTCAAGCACTGGATGAAATATTTTGGATTCACTTTAAGATACTTTGTATATTTTCAACTATTTTGACTTACAAGCAAACTAAAAAACGGTCCGCTATAACTACTTACAACAATAAAAATATTGAGTATGGCTGTTTTACAAACTTATACTCGTAACGATTCGATCCATCAAATTTTAGTGCGGCTGCATAGTACAAGTCGTGTACCTACTCAATACTTTTTGTATTCTCAAGCTCAATTGGTACGAGAGGAAGAATTGTCCTTTTGGTACTGAAAGCACTTCAATTTTGCTCTCAGGCAGTAAAGAAGACTTATCTTTTATGGTTAATCAATGACAATAAAAGCTTGTAAAAATAAAGGTCGAGTGGGTGCATTTTCCCGGGTTTAGAATGAGCCCTATTCTTTACAGAATTACTCTCATAACTGGTTTTCCAGGAAGTCAGAACGATGCATGAGCATTTGGTGTTATCGTAGTTCCAAATGGACTGCTAAAGATTTTGTGTACATTTGTTTATAGTTATAAGATATGTTTGCTTCGACAAATCTGCTGTTTAACACTAGTGGATACGATTAGATTTTCCGCACTCTTTGAAACAGCGATATACCAAAAGATAATTAAGGATTAGCAACCATACTATTATATCATACTTATGGCGTAGTTCTCGCGATATTCCTTGTTCCAACTTCTCTTGCACTGGTCCACTTAGCCCTTCCAAATCTCCAGTTCTTTTTTATGATACGTTTTAACAGTGAACTATGTTTGTTTCAGCCTCCTGAAAACGAGTTGCAGAAGAATTCTGACCGAGTACTTTCGGAGCACGAACTGCGAGTGCAGAGATCACTGCAGAAACTCAATGTACCAGAATGGTGAGTAAATACAACGCCATGCACAGGATATCAGTAAAATCAGTCGGATAAAATACTTATTTTCCGTACAAAAACTAAAAAACCGCTAATCTCAAAATCAAAGCCTAAAAGCAGGGCGTTACCAAATTCACATTATAAGTAAGGTTACGAAGCCCTACATAAAAGGGGGTCATTAATTGCTTTAAAATTTTCACCCAACCCCGTACGGAGTTCGACTTCGACTCGAACCTGGCTGTTTCTGAGAAACAACAATTGATTTGGTCTCCTCGTCTAGACAGGCAGCCATATTCAATTTCATAAGACTTATTGTACTCGTAATATTTGTAAACCACAATATGTTTCAAGGTTATTCCGAAAATGAAATATCTATTCAATTAGAGGTATTATTAGATTTCATGTGTTACTTCAAAAAGCCATTGGCACAATGTCTGACTATCTGTACTCACATTACTGAAAGTGTGCTCGAACTATTCGTTTAAGAAAATTCTAGAAATTCGAGTTAAGAAACAAATTGCACAACGTGTTCCTGACATCGCATCGTTTAAACCACCTTACTTTCGTGGTCATATTTTTAACACATTGGCTGTATTTTTGATAGTTTTCTGTCATTTACTAGATGTCCTGTACTTCTATGAGAATTGAGATACATAACAGGAAACTGTGTCTTCTACCATTTCTACAAATTCATGTACACAAAAGTTATTCAGAACAAACACTCCAGTAACGGGCCTTAATTTTTCATTCGATAGTTGGATTATTTTGAACACCTCTGTAAGTGTGTTTCAGGATTTTTTACTGTGGTTGAAAAATGTTTCCCATTCACTGGTTGTTGTTCAAAGCGTACCGCGTCAAAGGCTTGACAAGAGAAACGGGATAAAATTTTGAATTTTAAATTCATACTAAAAACCTTCATAGGTGTTTTTCTAGCGGAATCTTCTGGTGATATTTAATTCCGGAATAATTTTGATATAACTTCGTCCGCACGTAAATAAAATTTATAGTCAACTCCCGTTCTCTATCCCGCGGGAAATTCCAAAAATCCCCTTTAACTGCCCCTTTATGATCCTAAATTTTATCTTGAACATTGCCCGTATCGACTAGTGGAATAAAATAGCGAGTGTTGGTTTCTTTTTTTAATTTTTAGTTGGTTCTTTTCCCAGGTGAGACAAGAAAAAATGAGAAAATCTTTGAATGTAGTTTCGTTACTTTTTAAAAATAAAAGAAGGTTTCCTCAAAGTAAAATGAGCTAATTAAAGGTTCCCCTCCAGGGCCCATAGATTTATTCCACCCTGTATGGATAAAAACTAAAATAAGCTAAAGCCTGAAGAAATCAAAAGTCTGAAGAAATTGTCACAAGATTTTATTGATTCAGTCAATTACAATAAAACTAACACATGTGGGAAACAACATGCCAAGGCCCAACGGTTTAACGAAATAGGTCGCCATTTTATTGGCAAATGCTATACATTTTTTTTTTATGTTAGAGAGGCTAGACAAACGAACTAGTGGGTCACCTGATGTTAAATGATCACCACTGTCCATAGACACCCGCAGCGCTTTACGCGATGCCAGTGCGTTGTCGACCCTGATTTGTACTAAATAACGGCTATTTGTTAATAATGCATTTGGTGAGCCTTTGTGAATCATAATTTTAGGGAACTGTTGGTTGGCAACTATTTTCAAACGAGTTTACTTAGTTTTCCGCAAAGTGTGTGCCTCGGCACACTGGTGTACCGTGGTCATTATCATTAGTTGGTGTGCCTCGGATAAATAAGGTTATCTTATAAAGCTAAAGGAAAAATAGTATTTGTTGTTTAAGAATAAATATTGGTTAATATTACTTAAAAACTGATTTTGCATTTATGGTATACAGTCGAGGAAACTGAACTACGTACCAGGGTGGTACCTTTTGCCGCAAATATCATGTTAGAAAGAAAGAAGAAAGAAAATACATTTATTTACAATAACACAAGACACAATAGTAGATTGTTCAACAAGGGACTAAAACAAGCCATAATGACATGAGATATTTAGCCACCCGAGCGATAGCGAGGGAGGCTATAATTCGAGTTGTCATTATGGTAGTTTAGTCCCGCGTTAAACACTCTACTTTTCACTTTGAATGCGAGGAAGAAAACGACGTACAAAATTACTTTTTTACAACGTATGCTCAATACGAGCAATGGACATCTGTTCAAAATTCAAATAGCAAAAAAAATACCGCTGTCTTTTCTTTTCTTTTATATTTTTTTGTAAAGTGACGCTTTAAATGCTTGCATAATTAGCCAACAGATTCTAACTTAAAAACTATGTTAAAACTAATTGTACTATGCATGTAAGAATGATAATTGTTCATTCATTAGAATCGGCAAATAAATTAACCTAATTGATCTAAGTTAACACACAAAATATATTGTTAACTGAAACACTTACCCGTGAATAAAGAAACGACTTTTTAAGTTTATTTTCTATATGCCAATTCTTTGTTAAATTATATCTAATTATACTTTCAATTTACTATTAAATGCAACTGACATCGCATTATTTTGAAGTCACGCCATATTAACATCCAAACGTAACTGCTCTATCTACCGTACACTCCAGCACTGCTTTGCAGACAGTGCGGATTGCTATTTTATCGACAGAGCAGGGAACTGCTTTGCCGACAGCGTTTTTAAAAAAAAAACAAATTAAAAACACCTAAGCTAAAGGAAATCTTTCTTTACGTGCAAAATAAAATGAATTCATGTTTAATATTTTATAATTAAATAGATTAATATTCGTAATTATTCAATGTATTTCACGAAATTATTATTTTTTAAATATTTTTTATACAGTTGTCATTTTGAGGTTATTTCCACGCCCTAAAGGCTTCCACAGACCGAAGCGCAGGGCGCTACAGTGCGTCCGCAGCGCGCTTCGGTCTGTGGAAAGCTTTAAAATTGTCTATACCCAGTTACTGAAAATGGCGATAATCCTCCATTCACAAACACCGTGATTGGCAGTTTAGGGGTTTCCATAGTCAATTAAAAAAATTTTACTTTAATCCCTTGAGATCAAAAAAGAGCTTTAGTCCCGATATGCAGAGACTAAAGTAACATTTTAAGAGCATGAGAAGTGAAAAAATATTTTTACAAAAAGAACAGTACGAGGGCTAAAGATACAATGTGTCATTGCGGTTGTAAATTGGACACTAGGTCAGCATATTGCTGAGGCGTTTATAGCAAGCACCCCAGCGCTGATTTTCTGCCAGCAACGTTGGTGATACCCGGATCGCTATATAGATAGATAAACTGTCACTTATAGTTACATAAGATAACATGCGTAAATAGATAATTTTTAGATTATAGAAGCGAAAAACTATAACAAATAAATTACTTACTACTACTACAGCTCTCTTACCAAGTATACAAACCTACGCGAACTAAAACGAAAAGTGAAATAACCGAGACATTAGAAAACAAAGAAGTTTTGTGAAATAGTGCTGGAAAAGAAAGGAATTAAGTTTTCTGGAATGACAACAAATAGCCTTTAAGATTTCGCCCAAATGTGTACCTGCTAGGATTGGAGGGGGAATATCATTTAGACGCCACAAGCCTAAAACTGTCTCGAAATGCCGCCGCAGCGGCACAATACGGCCTTAAATCTGCGCACACTCTTCGACCATGTGATTTTTTCGTAAAGGTACGAAGTTGAAGTTGTTGACGTTCCCTACATCTGTCAAAGAAATCAACATCATCCTCGTCTATACCTACCTCCAAAAATTTTCGATTTCCTAGATTTGAACACAAAAAGTTTACGGAACACTAACTTAGTGTACAAAGGACAAAGATAATTAAAGATTAACATCTTGTTTGGTTTTATTCCTCCACATGTTGCTCATTTTGGAGGCCTTTTGGAAGTGGGTTGCGAGTTAGTGAAGATCTGATCAAACGGAATTGTTGATCACGCCGGGGCTATCATGAGACGAGTTTAGCAGTTATTACGATTTGGTTTAATTTAATGCTAGGTTTAGGAAGCACACATATCTTAAATTAATTTGTTTATTTGTACGGGCGTTAGCTCAAATGATGTCAACAAGAGGGTTTTGTAATAGGCTAGTTGGCTACAGTATCATAAGATCCATTCGACATTTGTGTCACATAAAGGAGTCAATCCCAAGCGTTAACGTTAAGTCCTCCATCGACCTGTCAAAAAATCCTCATCCAGCGAAAATGATGGTCGTTGTTCGATCGAGATCATTTTAATTTCTGTCTGAGTAGCAGGATTTATTTAAGTGAGTTAGATAAGTTAGAACCACACCGTCATGCATGATCAATATTGTCATTATTGAAAATCTCATTAGTTTCCTGGCAACAATAAAGCAATTCGCAATGTAAATATCAAATAACGGTTGGATTTCCGATAGCCCTGTTCCATCTTGATATCGTGAAATAGCTCTGGATTCGATACCGTGTTAGCTGCGTGAATTTCTGCTCTGTTTATTTTCAATCTGAGGACGTTTGTTATTTTTAAGGTAAATATAATTATTGCCATGTCTATCGTGTTCTGTAGAGGACATCTTCTACAATACATATTATTGTCTAATACAGCTGTACTCGTAATCAATCTGTGGGTTGCCATGTTTCTAGAGTGGGCCACTTGGTATAGTAATTGTAATTCAAAAAAGTTTATTTTGTTTTTCATTTTGTGGTTCCTAGTTAACAAGGTTGGAACTTTCCATTAAGCACATAAATGCTTGTATCAGAAAGTTCCGCTCTTCCTTTACTAAAAATCAAGTAGGATTTCTTTATAAAGTACTAATATAATTTTATTACAGTGTAATACAAAATTGACCCAACAGTGATGTCGTTATAAATCTGAGAAATAGAAAAGTAGAGTAAATATTAGATAGAGACCAAAATAAAGACAAAATTACAGAACAAAAATTGATACTCGAATAAAGACAAAAATTAAGGATGAAATCTAGACAGAATTAAACATAAAAAAAATGATAAACCGTCTTGTAGCTAACATGCTCAAAACTAACCTTTGTCTAACTTTTTTTTGCTTGGATTCTAATTTTGGATTACCTTGTGTAAAAATCTTCAACAATTTTGACTTACGAATAACCAGTTTTTTTTTTCATATTTTTCGTCACGGATTAGCAGTACATCCTGTATACATATTTATGCAGCCATGTTGTTAAGACATATCCTTGCATATAGATGACGCTTAGCGACAAATTCCTAAATTTAAAAAAAATTAAGTGTTTAAAGAACACATTGAGAAATTTCACCTTTTATGTCAACTGCTCGTGCTCGGGTGTACAGGTCGATTCACAAGAGCTGGCACGAATGGATTGAACGAAAGCAATGTCACTTTGACATTTTTGTAGGTAACACATAGATACTTTCATTCACTCATTCGATCCATTCGTACCAGCTCATGTGAATCGATCTGTACCTATACGGTATAATGAAGTACCACAAAATAATGAGAAACTCGCAATTCTTAGCGCGAGCTGCACCTTTGTGGCTTTTTAATGAGTACTAGTTTCAGTTTAGTAAAAAAAATTGGACACGTATAATTTAATTTCAATTATCTATGGTTTACTTGAACTCGCTCCATATTGTGTCACATTCAAACCTATCATAATTATTGTAAAGCTCATTCTGTTCAGGAACAGAACGTGTCTCATTGTAAGAAAAACAACACCTCCGCGCAACCGTAAAAGATATCAATGACAGTCATTTGTTTGTCAACAAACGCTTAACCGGGTAATTAAGTAATTTATCGTGAAATAAATGAATGGAGCCCATTGTTACAAAATATTTAACGCGTCGTCGCTTTAAATACCAGGAAAAAGATGTTTAATAACAACTTGAGTAGCTTTGTTGCCGTTTTTATTGGGGTTTCGTAGTCCTAACAAGGAACCATTGTAATTTCGTTATCCGTCCGTCGCTTAACATAGAAACTGTTAATACTGAAGTAGTATGAAATAGTGAAGGTACTTAGTATGAAATTATGAAAAAACGATTTTTTTTCGGTTCCTTTCGCACACTTAGAGCTGCTTGAACTTCCGAAAACATTATAAGTTTCGTACTTGATCGACTTATTTAGCTTGGTAAAATTGAAATTCTCGTTTCAACTTACGAATTTATGAAGACTTAAAACAATATTTTTTTGCGGCTACGACAAAGAATAAAAGAAGGGTGGCTTTTTAATCATTGGGTATATTTAAATGATTTTTAAAGCATTAAATTATCAAATACCCGTAGACTTAGCTAAAATTAATTTTGTCATTCCTACTACCGTACAGTAAGTTATGGATGGTTCCTAAGACATGTTTCATCAAAATTGGTCTAGCCGTTTCAAAGTTATCATCAGCTCTTTTGTATGATGCGGAAGGTGTCTTAGACTTAACTGGATTGGGGGTTTTTTAAATTTTTAATTTATAGTTATCCTGACTCGAATCTTGATTATGAGACTAACTTTAATAGCTGAATCCAAAATCAGCCCATCCAACCAAACAGACAAGAAACGGGTCACAAATCATCATTATACATAGATGTTTTAGGTTCATATCTGTGGAATACTAACGTGAATATCTTCATCATCTTCACCATATATTTAAGAGGTTCTTGTTGGTGGAGTAATTTCCAGATTATTCTACATTCCGCTCTTTCCTTCGCTATTTTATATAATAAAACACTTAATTTTTCTTTTATCTGCTCCATATATGTCCTTCTCGGTCGTCCCCTTTTCCTTTTCCCTTCTATCTTTCCTTCTTTTATAGTCTTAATGTAATTATCGTGCCGTAAGAGATGACCTAACATTTTCCCTTTCCTTTTCTAAATTATTTTTAACAAAGATCTTTTCGAACGCTTCCAATCTCTCTCTGTCTCTTTGGGTCATGGTCCAAGTTTCGCAGCCGTAGAGGGCTTTACTCCAGATGTAGACTGTCACCAGTTTCTTCCTTACGGAGTTAGATATTAAGCTGAATATAGTGGAATTATAATTATTATTATGAATGTGAATATATTAATTATAATTCCACTGGAGTCATCTGCAATATCCTTTGTTTTAGCCTCATTGTTGCAACGTTTGCTATATAATCCCATCGCGCCGCAATACGCTAGGGTGCGCTCGCGCCACTAACTCCCTTGATGGATCGCTATCACGTAATAGTACGAGTGCTGGTAAATATACAGGGTGGCACTTTACTATGTTCTTTGCTGAAAGTATAGTGTTATCTAATTAATTGATTGGCAATTAATTATTTCTCAAAAAAAATATTATATTCCCAACAATTTTATGTTATTCCTACTCAGAATCACGAGCTCTTTCTATCCCTGTAGGAGAGAAAAAATGTCCTGAAAATGTCATAATTTTTTTTGTTCTTCCTTTTCGTTACACCATACAAAGTGTACTATTGTAACAAAATAGGAAAAAAACTTAGGGACATTTTTTTGTCGTATTAAGATTGAAAGAGCTCGTGATTCTGAGTAGAAATTACATAAAATTATAGTGGCATTCTTTTGAGAAATGCTCTTAAAGCTAGGTTAAATAAAATAAAAAGACATTAAAAATTAAAGGATTTTTATAGGTGACAACCCTGCCGCTATAAAGTTACTATTTACATTTGCACATGACACATGTCATTCGCTTCACTTCTTCATTGCCCGATCAACTTGTTAGGGTTGAAAGAAACGAATTTGGGCACTAAAGTTTAACAACGTTTATCGCGTAAACAGTAAAGAACAGGGAAGAAAATAACAGGGTCGCGTATTTTTGTCAGGCTGTATTATGTGTTCATATGAAAAAATGTTGAACTATCTGACGAACACGTATCGCGCTATGAACAATTAATAAAGTTCAACGTCATTTACCTGCACGCAATGCTCTGGTAACCGTTATAGGCAGCATCGATTATTAAGGCCCTACCGAGCTTTTGGCGCTAATCGATTTTAGGTATTCTATGCACTCGTGTATGTGTGCGTGAGAGCGGCTTGAGTCAAAGCCGTGCGTGTGCGTAAGCGCGAGTGACAAGAGTTCCCTGTCCGATGGCCGAAGGTGAACTAAAACAGCACTCACGCGGACATGGGGGGGAACCCGATGGCTCAAAATAGGTTGGTTATATACTGCGCGTGTATTTAGGTATTTTCATCATATTACTAAAACAAATACACATTTTAAAAATGTAGCAACATTACGCCCTAGAAAACATCTTTCTTGTTTTATTAACATTCAAAATGACCATGACCTGCCGTACAGTATTTACGTCGTACTTTTTTTAGAGACCACTTTTTTATTTTTTTTATCGAGCGAACTACAAGTAATCGTTTTTTGATAAACACTTGTCGTGAGTGAATCCTCAAATATCTTACTCATGAATTTCAGGACTATAGCTTTGCTAGTAATGATACAGCACGAGATTAAATGAATGCAATAAATGCGTCAAAAACTCAGTCAGTAGGGCCTTAATTATTAAGGTCGGTCACGACAAAATTATTTTTGGAAAAACGTGCAATCAATCAGGAGTCAGTCGTTTTTGTTACCTACTTTTTCTGCACCTCGGAGCAACTTGGCTTGGGGTTGTTTTTATTAGAAATATGCTTCCAAAATTAACCTTTACATGCAAAAAATAAACACACAGATATAGTTTCATCATCATCATTTCAGCCGCAAGACGTCCACTGCTGAACACTGGCCTCCCTTATTGACACCCACACCCAATCATTACGGTTCCAAGCTTGCATCATTCTTGAACCTGCTTCCTTAACCAAATCGTCCGTCCATTTCGTTAGTGGACGCCCCACGCTGCGCGTGCCAGTCCGTGGTCTCCATTCTAGAACTTTTGGGCCCCAACGGCCATGTTCTGCGTAGATAAAGTTTACTTCTTTACTATGCTGTCGCCCGTGACTTCGTCTGCCGCTATTCTACTGCCGGTGGCATTATTTAATTACTAGCTGTTGTCAGTGACTCCGTCTGCGAGCTAGGTTATAAAATATCTGGGGTCAAAATATATATTATACTTATTATTTTGAAGATCAAATGGCCTAATGGTTAGAGAACCTGACCACAAAGCATGAGGTTCCGGGTTCAATTCCCGCGTCGGGGCAGATGTTTGTATAAAAATTCGCATGTTTGTTCTCGAGTCTTGTGTGTTGAGTATGTATTTAAGAATGTATCTATCTATATAAGTATGTTTATCCGTTGCTTACTATCCATAACTCAAGCTCTGCTTACTTTGGGACTGGTGAATTGGTGTGAATTGGCTTATAATATAACTCGTATTCTTTCCCCCAGGTACAAGAACGCCCCCGCGCCCCGCGAGGGCTTCCTACTCCGCAAACGCCTGTCTGACGCGTCGACCACTCGCTGGTCGGGGCTCAACTCCAAGACCACTTCCCTGGGGAGCCTGGGCGCCAGCCCGCAGCCGCCGCCGCCTCAGCTCTCGCCGCACACCACCAGCTTTGGACGCTGGTCGACCAGCCGACTCAACTCGAGCCAGGTCAGTACCATAGAGAGTTGAAGAGACCACTTCCTGGGAAGCCTGGGCGCTAGCTCACAGCTGTAATAATCTAGCGCTGCACACCACCTGCTTCGGACCAGGTCGGCTAAACTCGATCCAGCTCAGTACCATAGAGAGTTGAAGAGTGCCCTCATCAAGCGTTTCGCTGACACTGGTTTGGGCTCAACTCCAAGACCACTTCCCTGGGAAGCCTGGGAGCCAGCCCGCAGCCGCCGCCGCCTCAGCTCTCGCCGCACACCACCAGCTTCGGACGCTGGTCGACCAGCCGACTCAACTCAAGCCAAGTCAGAACCATAGACAGTTGAAAGTGCCCTCATCAAGCTTCAGACTGATATGTTAAACACTAATTACAAGGCCACTTCTTTTGAGAGTTAGGCACCAGCTCACAGAAGTCCTCAGCTCTCGCCGTACACCACCAGCATTGGAAGCTCGTCGACTAGCAGACTCAATTCAAACCACATCAGTACCATAGAAAAGAGTGCTTTCAAGCGTCTGACTAATACATTGATTACTAACTACAAGGTCACTTCTTTCGGGAGCTAGGCACAGCTACCATCAGCTAGCTATCATCAGCTGTCGCCGCACACCACCAGCTACGGACGCTGGTCGACCAGCCGACTCAACTCAGGCCAAGCCAGTACCATAGAGAGTTAAAGAGTGCCCTCACACATTGGCGGACGTTCAACTACAACCCTGTGGATCCTCGCCGAAACCAAACTGACACGAAACCGACTGACTTTCCTCTGACCAAAAAAACTACAGCCTACTGTAGAATAGATAAAGAAATAAAGACGTGTCTAGAAAAAAGTACACTATCATTAACTGAAGAGAGATCGTTAGAGGAAAACGCTCGGACGTTTTTCAAAGAGAAAATAGTGCGTCATTTACCCGACCGGTATTCATTATCATCTTGGCCTATTATACGCCCCACTACAGGGCGCAGGCATAGTAAAAGAGGAGAAGTATGTACACTTCAAACAAAAGTACATCGCGCGGCTTAAATGTGTGCGCGCCAGTTGGCGGCGGTACGCACGCACCCGCCGCACGCACACACTAATAATTTATGGATGATTAAGTGGTCTTTAGTCAAGGCTGCGCTATCGCCGGTGCCGCACGTTGATCGTCTCGCGCTCTCTTTGCTATCACCGATACCTCAGTGTACTCGTTTTTGCGTATTTTTTTGTATTAGGTATATTAAATTTAGTCTCAGTGTAAATAATAAATAAATAGTAGTTGTAAATTAGTAATTTAGTAGTAAGATTAGGATATAATACTAGTATTTTTCATTTTTTTATTTAGTTTAATAACAATAATATAGCAGCATAGAATCTTGTTTGTCTAGCTAGACAGAGACATAAGACAATTATTTGCCGGTAGGTACTCGTAATTAATCTAAAATAGACGTCGACAACCCTAAGCGTCCGCGCCGGAGTAGGCAGTTGAGTCTCCTAAAGGGTCGCAGTGAACTTACTTCTCCTCTTTTACTATGGCACAGGCCTCCTCTCAGGTAGAGACGGCTTGGGCCGTAGTTCCCTACGAGCCCAGTGTAAAACGTAAACAAGCAATAGATGCTTTCTTTAAAATTTTAATTTCTTGAAAATTTTTATTTATTTCACTACATGTTTGAGAAAAGCACTATACAAGCCACGGCCGGAACAGGGGTGGCCGGCCTTTGCAGTAATGTACTATTTTACTTTGACTAAGAAATTATGTTCTTCTGTTTTTCAAACAATATTTGTTTTAAATAACGATAGGCTAATAAAACAAATATTCGTGCAATACGCAAATATGCGGTGTAAAATGTAATATTAAAGTCCGTTCGTTTATTTGACTTAAAGTCTGAATTGATTGCATAGCCATGCAATCTACCACAAACGCGCAATCTGTCCGATATTGCATCGGGAATTCTCGGGTTCGTTATTTAGTTTCGGGCAAACGAAATTCCCGCGTTATTGACTCGAATATTCGATTGATATGTTCGAGTCATTTTATTGCAGCAACTAAAAATGTTTTCGTAAAACGTTCCTTTATAAACGAAATTGTCTGTGCAAATGTTTTTTTTTAATTCAGTGATAAACAAAAGGAACTAAACCTTTGCAGCCACAAATCTGCTCTACTTAATTAATTTTTTTAACTCGCTGTTGCCTGTTACTTTGTTTGCGAATGATTAGGGATAAAAATTATCCTATGTCCTTTTAAGGGTCACAATTTATCTCTTTGCCAAATTCATTACAATTGGTTGGTTTGGTACTTTAAGTGTCAGTTCGGAAAACCCTGAAGAGACGAATCCGGTAAGAAACTTACAGAATTATCGGTGTATTTTTGCAGAATAGATCTAAAATATTATTGAAATTTACTTATGTACAAAGTATTTCACACTACAATTTTTTTTAAGCTTAGGATGTTAATTTTTGTTGAATCTAAATCACAATCTTAACGTATGGATACACCAAATTAATTCAGACTAATTGAAAAACGACGTGGTCGCAAAACGATGGGCTTCATAAGAAAACTAGAAGTCACTCAGAGGGCGATCGAGAGGGCTATGCGGGAACGCATTAGAAACTGATTAGAAATGATGAAATCCGCGCAAGCACTAAAGTCACCGACATAGCTCGAAGAATCGCCAGACTCAAGTGCCAGTGGGCAGGGCATGCATACCGCTCGTAGAATGATGGCCGATGGGGCAAAAAGCTTCTCGAGTGGCGTCCACGGACCGGAAGACGCAGTGTAAGTGGGCCTCCAACAAGATGGAGCGACGACCTGGTTAAGGTAGTGGAACCGCGTTGGATGCGGAGGGCACGGGCCCGATCTGTTTAGCGAGCCTTGGGGAGGCCTATGTTCAGCAGTGGGCGTCTTTCGGCTGAAATGATAAAGAATTAAAACAAAACTCTATTCATTACTGTGTCCTGCCTTCACTAAGCTAGAAAAACACTGTGCTATTTATAAAAATCGATGTCTGTACAGATTTATTTGTACCACAGCGCAAAAGCAATAAGGTAAACGTACCAATGCTCGACACCTCAATGCCCAGTAGATGACACTCATCTGTCACCTCTCTTACTATCACACTGAAGGTCGCACAGGGTCGTTTACCTTACGCCGCTACAATTTATTAAAACAATATGAAATGTCTGTTTCCTCTGACGTGTTTAAAATCAACTATCGACTGATAGTCACAATGCAGATACATGAACAATCAACCAGTATTGTTTCCCGAACGCATTGTTTCATATTTTACTGTTATTCTTGCGGTCAAAAGCTTTCCAATTAACTGTCACATTCAAAATTAAGTATCCGGGCGACCGGGTTTTTATTTTACTATAGCTAAACCGTTTAAATGAGTCCTCGCCCGCGTGGTACAGGGGATGGGGGGTATGACGACAAAGGGGGCGAGAAAGGTGCGGGCGGCGAGCGCGCCTCGTGTGCCTGCCGCCCGCACTTCTCTCGGCCCCCTTTGTCGTCTCTGTACCGCGCGGGGAAGACTCACTTAAACGGTCTACCTATAGCTTTAATGCTATACGGGAACGCATTAGCAGGCTATTATCTTCTAGCCGCCCACATCATGTTTCAATGTGACTACTTTAAACTTTAGGTTACATATTGAGTCAGTCCGATGTCAAAATTATAATAACTCCTTTAAACATCTACTTAACTTACAAATTACTAGATTAAGGGGCTGTTTCACCACCCATTGATTAATTTTAACTGACGGATAAATGTGATGCCGTCTCCGTCTATTCGAACAAAACGAACAGAGACGGCAACACATTTATCCGTCAAATAAATTTGATCAATGGATGGTGAAACGGGGGGTAAGTCTAAAAAATACCCCCGTGCCCATAAGACTGACAGCATTCCCTCGTTGAATGGCGATGGCGATTCGTTGAGAGAGATAGCTGCCAGCCCTTTGGTCTCCAGTAGTGTTGTACAGACGCTTTTCCACTTCTTCAAGTTGTTTGAGTCACCTGCATAACAAATAAGGATGTGATATAGTAGAGTTATAATGACGCCCTTTGCCTCCAGACTTCGCCGTGTTCGTCTACTCGGAGCAGTATTCGCGGTACCAGCCCCCTTTGCTCGCCGTCTGCTCGGTCGTCCTTCAGCGCTCGCCAGCCCTACCTCGGCTGGAGGAGCCAGGAGCGGCTGAACGGCACCCCGAGAACCCCGCACGAGAGGTAAGACCCCCGGATCCCCAGAATAATTAGTATAATAATTAGTAAGTAATACAATATGTTGACGAGTATATCTATTTGGCCAGATAGTCTCTTTCAGTAATAGACAAGACAAGGAAGTCGAAAGACGCATCGAAAACACCTGGAGGAACTACTGGTCTATGAAAGAGCTTATGAAGGGAAACCTTCCGTTAACACTTAAGCGAAAACTCGTCGACATGTGTATCCTGCCCGTCCTAACCTACGGTGCCCAAACATGGTCTCTGACCGAAAGTCAAAAGTCCAAGCTTAAGGTTTGCCAAAGAGCAATAGAGCGCAGCATATTAGGTGTGAAAAGGCTAGATAAAATCCGGAACACCACCCTGCGCTCAAAAACACGCATAACCGACGTTGGGAAAAAGAGTGCTAAGCTTAAGTGGGACTGGGCCGGACATGTATGTCGCATGCACCCACAAAGATGGGCTCACACAGTCACTTGGTGGGTGCCGGAGAACGGCCAGCGACGACGAGGCAGACCAAGAAGGAGATGGCGGGACGATTTGGACGTGTACGCAAAGGACTGGCCTGACATTGCGCCTGACCGGGAGTTGTGGAGGTCAAGAGGGGAGGCCTTTGCCCAGCAGTGGGACACCATAACATAACAGGCTAATAAAAAAAAAAAAAAACAGTTGCCCCAACTCCAACATGTTGGTAACCTGCTGGAAAATAATGTAGTTTTCATCATCAGCCTATGCTCGTCCACTGCTGGACGTAGGCCTCTCCCATGGCACGCCACTGAGCACGGTCCTTGGCCACTCTCATCCAGCTCTTGCCAGCCGCCTTGCGAAGATCATTACTACACCGAGTCTGAGGACGTCCTACGCTACGTTTGTCGATCCGTGGTCTCCACTCAAGAACTCGTCTACCCCAACTGTTATCGGGGTTCTTTGGGTTATATGGCCGGCCCATTGCCAATTCATCTAGTTTTAAGTCCAGTTCGCACCTTCGGTACAACAGTGTATCATCTCGAAATAATACACCATTTTAATTTAGACTTTCCGGAAATTAAGTAAAGTCTAAATTAAAATGGTGTATTATTTCGAGATGATACACGGTTGTACCGAAGGTGCGAGTTTATGGTCCAAGTTCTCAGAGCCGTCAGACAACTTATTTGCTGAAGGACAAAACTTGGAGTCAAAGTCAAAGCCAAATCATAAACAATATAGTGTAGTTAGAGTATAGCGAGATACGAAATTAGTCTAGTGCACAGGAACATAATAATTAAAAGAATTATAGTAATAAATGAGACAATGGGTGTTGGATTCTAAACATGATCATAATTGATGTGTCTGGATGGCCCACACCACTGGAAACTTGACCTATCTTTCTAGTTTACGTGATTTACACTTGAAAACTGTATTACCATGTGTTTCGACACATAACGATTATGACACCATCAAAGAATTTTAGCTGCTAAACCTTTCAATAGTCGATGAAATTAAATATTTTATAATAAGACGTAATGAAGGACCTTTTACACTGATTCAGCCATTAATAGTACATTATTGTCGTGGCCTGGAAGTAGGCGATTGCTGGCTGAGTATGAGTATTAAACGGACGAGCTTGCGAGTCCGTTTAACTAATACGAAGCCAGCAATTGCTATTCCGGCCGAGACTAATATAAAGCTTTTCTCAAAAATGGTGAAGGAAAAAAAATAGAATAAACTTTTATTTCCTTAAATAGGTAAAAATAATTGCAAATCACTTAAAATTAAATGTCATTAAACCCTTTCCCGCCTTTTTTCATTAAAAAAAAACTGCAGGTGTATTTTCTACCGAAAACACCACAAGCTGTTTCAAACACAATAAAAAAGTCTGGAGTTCCAATAAAACAACTGATACCGGTCATTTGAGATGGCTGTATACGAATAGTGCCAACTTATTGCCATGGCCGTTTTAACTTTTTAAAAAGTTTGAGACTCGACAATAATGGAATTTGTATGCGACATTGTTGTCGAGTTTATCGAGCCTGCAATGTTTTTAACTTTTTAATTTTTTTACTGTCCATAAACTATGTACTTCACGTTCTGATAATGTAAAGAATAATGACAGCTTTTGCGGATATTTTTGAGAAAATTTAATTATTAAATTTCTCAAAAATAGTAAGAGTTAAGAGCTAAGACACTAGTTTCTTCGAGATATTAACTCTATTTGACCTGAATAATCTTCTCTTCTTTAACGGAAATCAAAAAAAAAAACACGGTGTAGAAGTGACTTCATAAGCAATTGCCATATAAAATCTGTGGGAATCATGTTCCGATAGCGCATAAAAAGTACGTCAGTTGATTAGTATCATCCATCCTTTGATCTGACTAATAATACCTATATGAGCTACGAAACCACTCCACCTCTACGCTCCTCTGTAAAAATATCAAAATAATACTCGAATAAGGACGCAATCGAAGCTCTTTCAACTGTCTGACAACAATGGACGTTTAATCTGTTTAGAGCCGCTAGAAGATAAACAATTCAGTCCGAGGGCGGGCGTCCAGACAGGAAGTATTGCACAATTCCTTTGGATGCACTACCTACAGTATTAGCGCTAAAAGCCCTCTATTCAAAGCGCTGCATTCAGGTCATCTTTGATTTAAAATCCCACCGTTATTTTTCCAGTAGGTACTGCATTGGACGTAAATTGCATTTTTCATTCCGATCAATTGGCTTTGATTACGCGCGTTGCCTATCTTTTTTACGTCAATTTGATTCAGTGAATGAGAATTTCCGTGATAGGAGAGTTGGCGGGTATCGTGTTTTTATTTTGACATTTATATCGCGTTTGGGATTGTTTTATAACTAACTAACAAGCTGTTGCGCGCGATTCCGTCTGTGAAGAATTTATTTATCGTTATCCTGCAGGAACTATGCAATTCTCTGGGACGAAATCCATCCTGTGTATGTGTACTACCTATCCTATGTACCTTCAGCGACCGATCCGTAGTCATACCAATGTACTTCACTGGTGTGACTATGGTTCATTTTATTTATCCGTAGCAGAGATCGGAATTTTCACGGCAAAATATAAGACTGTTACAATCAAGCTAGTGTTAGAACCAATTTTTTATCGATATCGATAGTTGTGCAATAGAAGAAAAAAACGGTCCACTAAATAAAAAAAACATATTTAATACAGAATTTTAGGTCAGGTGATAAACGAAACAGTCTACTCCCAGAGAATGCTGAGAAATTAATGATTATCTACTCCTTCACTATCACAAACCAAATAAAATGTCATGTGCTGCTGTGTGTACTGACGCGGACTTCGAAGAAGCTTTTTTTATTTAGTGGACCGTTTTTTCTTCTATTGCACAACTATCGATATCGATAAAAAATTGGTTCTAACACTAGCTTGATTGCGACAGTCTTATATTTTGCCGTGAAAATTCCGATCTCTGATCCGTAGTCACTGACTATATGTACATAGGTAGGTTAGGTTAGTTAGATAGTTTCTTCTCCCAAAGGGCAAACCGTCCAGAAATAGGAGCCCCGCGTTTGCGGGGCTCCGTCGAGTTGGTTCAAATTAAATATTTATATTTAGTCAAGGGTGAGTTGGTCTATAGTGGTGTGACTACGGATAAGTCATGTTACCTTCGCCTTTATACTCTTAATCCATACTTATTAATTTTATAAATGTGAAAGTTTATTTGTTTGTCCTTCTTTCACGTCGAAACTGAGCATCGGATTGACGTGGTTTTTTGTATGGACATAGTTGAAGGGCTGGAGAGTGACATAGGCTACTTTTTACCACGGGAAAATATCTCACTCCCACGGGAAAAACGTTTTAATCTACTTCAGCGGGGCCGAAGCCGCGGGAATCGGCTAGTTTATAATTTAAGTAATAAGGTAGGATTACCTTTTGATCGGCTATTATTCGTTAACTCACAAAGCGTACTAAGCTGTTTTCTTTTAATCCACTCTAATATACTACCGGTATATTTTTTTCAGAGTTTTCAAACAGCGCTTTCGAAGCGCTTTGTAGAAGGGTAAAGGTAGCAATTTGCAATTCAAAGCTTAATATTTAGCAAACGGAGTACAAAACGAAAAAGTTTTGCATTTGCGTCATTTATTGACAAGTGATTTCAAACAATGTCGTTATTGTTTTAAGGAATAGATTTGATTGAAATAAAATAATTGGCAAACGTAGTTGCACAAAGCATGTGAGTGGTAAGCAAACCTACAATGTTTTTAACCCTGAGGTATAGGCGATTATTAGCGACCACATGCATTGACTTGGAAATTCAACCTTATTGATTTAGTAATAAGTTACAATATCCTTTTTAATTATTAAAAATACTACTAGCTTTAAAAATATCCTTTGTCAGGTATGTATTCGATAGCTGCTATTGATTTTGGGCCTTATAAAGGGTTAAAAGACTCAGGGTTTATACAACTTTGTCACAGTCTCAACGGCTCCTCATAATCCTCGTACACAAGTACCAAGTCTACCTAATACTTACTCAGAATTCTAACCCCCACAGGCTAGCCTCATCTCTGCTCCAGCAGGCTGCAGCCACCAAGGCCTCGGAAGAGATCCAGTCGTCCATCAAGGAAGTCACTTCGGCCATCGTCCACTACGTGTCTGGGCTTGAACCCGCCAACGGCGATCTCGACAAGACCTCACCCCGTTCCAGTCAGAAATTGTTCTGGCTCGAGAGCTCTTTTGTTGGTAAGTGTATGTCGATGATATGTTACTTTTCTTTAGCTTAGTTTATGTGACAGAAGAATCAATACGAAAGTTACATTGCTGGCCCGCTTCTTCGGGTCGAAAAGTGACGAACCATTTCATTCCGCTACATCAATTGCCTTCTTTCGCTGTCCTACCATACGTGTGTGTTACTTCTTTACGCTCAAAGCGGCTGGACAAATTTGGATGAAGCTTGGTAATAGTAATGAACAGTGCGTAAGAAAAGGTTCATCACCTTAAAATTGGCATTTTGGACTTACGAAACAGAATACCGCATCGACGTTTACCATTTTTCGAAAGGTACTAAACGTCTATGTATTTAATGTTATTAACCCGTCACGCGTCCACCATACAAAAATTAGTCCCTAACTTTTTTGTGCGGGACATGTCCTAGAGGCTTCAGTAGTAGTCTCTAAAACATTTTCCGCAAAAATAAGTTAGGGACTAACGTAGTCCCTGGAACGCGTGACAGGTTAAAGTTATTCCTTCATAAAGTCATAAACATTGGATACTTTTTAATCGAATATTCCCTCGGTATCAGGATGAAATGCCGAAATTTCGACCTCTAGGTAGAGACGCGAAATGTCACGTAAATGAAAACCACAGACTTGGAATATAATAGCAGACTTGACATAACGAGTCCAAATAATGGCAAAAACGCACACTTCTCTATCGCACAAACACTTACCGGTGAAAGGTTAATCCTGGTATATTTCTATATGTAACACTTTCACACAGGTAGGCACTACATTTCACCATCTTTAAATCTAAATCTGTTCTAATTTTGATGAGAAAACCAATAAAAAATCTCAGTTTACCAAAAAATTCGCTTGCAGCTTCGGCAGCTTATTTAAATGACTGACGTTCAAAACATAGCATGTGTCATTTTTTTTAAGGTTTCTTGGACAGTGTTGCGACACATGAGAAAACGGGATGACAATATTCCTGATCATTGTAGCGTGAGGGAATAGGAAATATGTACGCACACACACGTAGTTATGTCAAGTCTGCTATTATATTCCAAGTCTGTGATGAAAACCCACTCGTATATATTTTTTTGGGAAATCCCATGGATATTTAGCATAATCCCTGTCAGTTCAATCCAACTGCTGGATCTAGTATACGCCTACGAAGCCACGTGTAGAGTCTAAGTTCAGAATATGTTACGCTAGTTAGGGAACGTTGCCTTTGTGCACGACAATAATAATCCGAGCCTGCCCGAAGCCAGTCTAGTGCTCCTTTGTCCGCTTGTGCAAACCGAGAATGGCTACAACAGCCCTATGGGAGTCGCATGACGTTTGCAGAGCCCACTTTAGACGTTATTAGCCGTCACTTTTGTCTGCGCTAAGACTTCTCTTCATATATTTCTATAGGTATTTTAATCTTTGCAACGCTTTGTCAAATACAACAGCACTCACTCATACGCCATGACATCGGAATGTCAAACGCGAAGTTGAACCCTACAGAAATGTATGTAGGTAGATATCGCTTTACACGCCGTGACTGATATAGCAGTCGTTGGCGTAGAACCTGCGGTGCTGATATCGATGCCTTAGCGCATATGTAGTGGTATTGTGTGTTTATAGCCATGGTAGAGAGAGATCTCTATGTTGTTGTCTCTCTCTCACTAAAGTGGAAAGCCTATGAAAACAATACCACTACATATGCAATTCCACGCTCTCGGTAATTTATCTATACATATAGATTATACCGTAAAAAAATAATTTGCGCTAATGTCATTATCCAGGGAGGAAACAGGGGACTAGTATAAGTATAGCCTAATTTAAACCACCGCATTTACGCACCGGATTCTTCATGTGGTTTGTCGATCGTGATGTTGCACACTTCACGGAATAGTCGACGCTCCCAAACAGATGAAGAGTCGAAATTAATATTTGCACGGACACATCAAAATCAACCGATTCAATAGAGGGGCGCGCGTCATTTTAGCTTAGACAAGCTCTACGTTTGTATGGTTCGCATCGTACCCTGTTAAATAATGTTCTGTCCTTAAAAAAACTTTTTTTTTTATATATTTACTTTCAAACTTTTAACTGACAGACTAACGCATGATAATGACGCAATTTGTTTCTACCCCTCTTCGTAAATTATTCTCAAAGCTCAATTAGGTCTAAATAGGTTACTTAAACGAAGTCGATATACTGATTAAAGTAATTTCCATAAGAATTGATCCATTATTTTCATCGTCAGCAGTCGATATTGACATCCTGCATGGAAATATTATAAACTAGCCTTTCGTCCGCGAAAGCGTAGTGTGGGACGCCCTGCAACACGTTGGACTGATGACCTTAGGAGGACAGCTGGCAGTGGGTGGATGAGGGAAGCCCAGGATCGCGAATTTTGGCGCAATATGAGGGAGGCCTACGTCCAGCAGTGGACGGACAATGGCTGTAGATAGATAGATAGATAGCCTTTCGTCCGCAGCTTCGCCCGCGATAAATTAATTTTCCCGTAGGAAAAGGTATTTTCCCGCGGTAAAAAGTAGCCTATGTCACTCAGTGATAATGTAGCTTTCTAACGGCAAAAGAATTTTTAAATCGGTCCAGTAGTTTTTAGGTTAATTTGTTACATACAAAAATACAAATCTTTCCTCTTTATAATATTAGTGTCGATGAGAAAGTTTGTGAAAAGTTGGGATGTTCGGATGTTTGAATCTTTTGTTAGTCAATATTAATCAAGTTACAACGGGTGAACGGATTTGGATGAAAATTAGCGTACAGATGGACAAACATCACGACTGAGACATAGAATACTTAATATCCCGGCAATACGTGCCTGTGTAAACAAGATTAGAGGGTGCTGTCCTAAAACGATAGGGTACCTCTCGGCTTACGAAATGATGCGTTAACTTCGTCTGCAATGAATAGATGGCGTTGTCCGAGCCACACAACGTTTTTTAACGAGCAAAATTGATTCTTTTGCGGATGCGGGTAGGCTAATTTTTGTTTTACCGTAATGTCGCCTAAAGCCGACACTGGTGGTCAAAAGGATAAAACCGTACCGTAATATTTTCTATACCATACTCTAAGATTCGAGAAGACTCGAAAAGTTCTAGAATAGAGACCACGGACTGGCAAGCGCAGCGTGGGACGTCCACCAACGAGATACGGATGATTTGGTAAAGGCCGCAGGTTCAAGGTGGAAGCTGCTTCCAACCATAATAACTGGGTATCAATGAGGGAGGCATATGTCCAGCAGTCCTACGGCTGAAATGATGATAACTCTAAGATAATGAATTTAAGGATCTGCTGGCATGGGGAGTGGGGAACGAGTCTTTCGCTGACTGTAGGGACTTGCAACAAGCAATGATGATGATGATGGCATTACCCCTTTGGATCAGGACTTATATAAAAGAAAACGCTTTAGCTTTTTTGTCGACTGAACTTTTTGTTGACTACGATTTGCAAGATTTGACCTTAAGAAAGTGTTGCCAGATGTATAATTTGTAAAAAAATATTAAATGAGCATTGTGTTCTAGGTACGAAGCCCCTGGAGTCTCCGCAGACGCCTCTGGTAGTGTCAGAGGCGCTACCGCCGCCACACCCTCGGCCTCCCTCGTCGCTCCGCCTCGACCACCGCGCCGCGCCCGGTGAGAGAGCGTGACCACTCCACACCACCCACTGCAGGTTTCAATACGAACAAACACTTCACATTCCGAAGGAAAACGGCCATGTATAACGCCTCAGGCGATCCTAACGCAACTGAAAAACAATTGATGCATTTACATTAACGGTATCCAAACCTGCAGTGACTATTTATATTAACTATGTCATGTTAACTCTATGCGTTCATCTCTATGTGTCGTTCTACGTATTTAGTTCTGTGAAATAGCCAGTCCCTGGTTAAATGTTTTGAGATATTGTATTTCGGCTTAATAGACTGTGACTCAGGACCATTTTTATTGTATGCTATTTTTGTTGTGACACTGCACTTTGGCATCATATTCTGTACGTTTGTAGTACGAGTGTTTATGTATCGTGATTTTTTTGAACACAAGCTTGTGTTGTAATTTAGTAGCTTTACTATTATTTTTTGTGTCTGTATTGCACTTATTTGCTGTTGACGATTTTATTTGTTGGCTGAATGTTCAGCCGTGGGTTGCCAGTACAAAATATTACGAGTGGCGACGTATACCTGAAGCTGATTTTCGAACGTAACGTAATTTTATTAGATAAATTTAATGTTTTTGCGTACTTTTATCGTTATTTACATTAATGCAGATACGGTGCATTTTTATTGAATTTCGTTTATAGCAACCCTTAGATTCTAATCTGTTACATTGTTTACTGTTTCAAAATATATCAGTGGTTGACTCATTGGTTCACACGTTGTCTTAGTCAATAGATAAGTTACATACATTTTGTTAGTGTTAATGCCATAATGTAATTACAATATCACGGTAACCAGTTTATCTTCTAGAAATACTTCATCCGATATATGTACAGAGTATTTATTTTTCGTGTGTTTAATTCAAAAACTTTTTAGTTATTAGTTAATTGCTAGCAAATAGTTTTGTAAATAATATTATTATTATGTTGCTATATTTTCTTTTAAGGTGCTATTTCAATTTGTTTTAGTCGTATGCCTTTGAATTGTCACATTTTAAAAAGGTCACAAATTTTTAAACGTTCCGCTTTGCGCCCGCATTATTTTCACATGACAATTTATATCAGAACCCTTAAAGCTAGTGTGGTAGTAGACAGAAAATCAACTGTCAATGAAATAATCTTCTTCTACTTAAATCACCTCGTAATTTATGTTGGGGCTATCTCTATAGCTTCTAAGTAAATTACACAGGTTCTGATTATGTAAGAAACACACATTTGCACCCGATTAAACCGAGAAAGCGTCCTGAATGCGATCAGTCGAAAAACGAACTAAAAAAAAATATAATTAAAAAATCCAATTTTGAAAACGCCGTTATTTCCGTAACAGTTACAAACATAGCTCTCTAAAATTCTATATAGTTACATATGCAGTTGTATTTTTCATCGTAAACGTTATTTCCGTATAGCGATATTAAAATGATTAAAACGTGTTATAAATAAACCAGATTATTTCAGCAAAATTTTGGACAAGTTATTGACCACTGCTCTAAAAGTATTTTAGGAATTTTCAATTGGTCAAATACAGTTTGTTTGGAAGTTAATCGGGAATGTTAGCAAAGTATTGGGTTAGTTTGGACTGAATACCTCCGTAAATGTTCTTTAGATTTTTTAAATATTTCTGTCAAATTTATCCATACATTGATCAATATTCAAAATATACCGTGACAGAGGCGCGACTACATTTTGAATCAGACATTCCGATTAGAAACCTTTACGGTGATGTTAAGCGCAACACAGGACGGGTGCGGGTCGGGAGAGGGTCGGATCGTTTACGGCGTGGGAGCCGCGCAGTTCGTTGTATTCACACACAGAGCGGGTCGGGTTAACGGCTCCCACAAACAATTGCTTACGAACAGTTTTTATAATTCTTTCATTCGAGTCCATCATATTTTTTGGCAATGGCAACACCTGGCAACACAACCCACGCACGCTCGCTGTGTGGCTGTTATCATAACGTGCGTATTACGAGTACGGCTAATATTTATTAGACGCTGCGACCCCGTTGCCCGCTCAACCCGCGCGCTGTCAGTGATGTGTGATGTTGTTCATATGCCGCCACTAAAAAAGGCCCGCCTCATTCCCGACCCGACCTGTAGTCGACCCGCACCCGTCCTTTGTGTATTATGCGCTTAACCTAACCGCCTGCTCGAATGTTCCTTATTCATTTAAAAAAAACACGTCGCTGTAGAATAAATAGTACCGCGTCAAAAGCGTGTCGTATATGGGCATTTTTATTTTTTCTTGTACCTTTTGACTTCGGAAAGTTTTATATGATTTCTGCTCAGAATCACGAGCTCTTTCGATCCTACTAGGAGAAAAAAAGTGTCCAAAGTTTTTTTCGCGTTCCGTTACCATTTTTCATAGACTTTATATGACCGTAACGAAATGGAGGAATCGAAAATGATATGAAAATTTTGGGACACTTTTTTTCTCCTAGTAGGATCAAAAGAGCTCGTGATTCTGAGCAGAAATCACATAAAACTTTCCGAATTTAAAAAAAAGTCAAAAGGTACAGGAAAAAATAAAAATGCCCATCTAAAGAAAAAATCGTCGATTTGCCTTTAAAGGAGTGTTTAATCAATCTTGCCCTATTCTAAAATAATCTGGATCAGTTTTATTACACTTTGTTTATTAATAGAATCTCGGTACCTTATGAAGATAGATATGTTAGAGAATCACTAACAATTTATTTAAATACCTAGAGTATTCGTATATTTCGTAGTATCTAATGTTAGTAAGATACAATATAATTATAATTATCAATAAATATATTCGTTTTTATTTATTTTTATTGTTTTATTTTTTGTTTCCGTTGAGTTTCGACTTCCAGCACAGCACTAATAATTATTTAAACAATCGAACTACGGAGTGACGTGGTAACACTAAACAGTCACGAGGTAAGTCATCCATCATTATAGCTAACTACTTTCTTTCTTTCTAGTTTTTCACTAACTCTTCTAGCTTATAAATCTTGTCTTTTCTGTGACTAAACTCGGTTTTCGCCTTGCCTACCAGATCTTATCAAAATTTTACCCATTTATACCAACGTTTTCAAATACACCTTTTACTGACTGACTTGTACGGTCAAGTGCAAAAATATGTATAGATTTATTCGTTTCATAATTGTGTACCGATTCCTTAATTCGAGGACATTAGAGCTATGGTACGCTTTTATGTGTGAGTTCTACGCACCCATATTTTTACACTTTACTGTAGGTACAGACACAACGTTGTATATGCTCTAGGGCCAGTTTCACCGGTCTATGATAAGTCCCTGATATTTTATGTGACAGATGTTGGTGTTACTATCCCTGTTCTTTTAAACGGAAACAAACGACGACGTCAAAAATACACGTGTGCCCCAAAAGTCAACGGTAACCTGGTACCTGGCGCGGTCAAGTCTTTACTAGGGATCGGATATTCGGATACATAATTTACCTAAACTTCGGCGGCCGCGGTGATGATGAGCGATATAGAAGCGGGAACAATTTAACTTAATTTGTAACATTCCCAGGATTTTTAAATTAACTAATAAGGACAAAATATTAAACGCATATTCAAGTATTTAAATAAACGACTTGATGTTATGTTCTGCGGCTACTTTACGCATTAAGCTTAGATTATTTGTACACTAGATAGATCTTCGCCGGCATGAAAACGTCCCGAAAAATATAAGCCAACAGTTGGCTTATATGTCATTTGCCTCCCTTCAGTTTGAATGACGTGACGCGATCGTAATATGAAACTGTCAAATAGATTTTTGGACGTTTTGTATCGCAATGTTTGCTACTGACACTCTATCTAGTGCATAAATAATCTAAGGCATTAAGCACATAAAATATAAGTATATTTTGTATTTTTGTATGTTTTGATTTTATATGTTAAAAATAGCAATAACCTAAATATATTTGCGAGTCATTACGTTCTCGTCACGTTTTGTTTAATCCCGGAATCCCGGAAAAAAATTAATATGGATTTACTTAGCTTTTTCCGAGGTTTCGTCAACCTTAGGTAAATATGTATCCGAATTTCCGATCCCTACTAGTCATAACAGTTATGGAAACAACAAAAAAAAAACAATGCCACTTAAGTCATAATAGAGTCGTATAGTATAACATATCACTTTTACCCCCTGTTTCACCATCCATAGATCAAATTTATTTGACGGATAAATGTGATGCCGTCTCTGTTTGTTTTATTCGAATAGACGGAGACGGCATCACATTTATCCGTTAGTTAAAATTAATCAATGGGTGGTGAAAGTATTAGATGTTTTCGAAAAATTGTCTTTCATCTATCGCTTAACTAAGTGACATGCATTTGTTTCCTATTTTTTCCAGAACTGTTATAACTTGGTCTGTCGCTCGGTACCAGGTTATTGTTCAGTTTTGGAACACCCTGTATACAAATGTCACATGTAATACTAGGAACTTATCAGAGTGCTATGAAACAGGCCCCAAGCCTTGTATTTATAAGACAAAACTCAAGCCCTGTGCCCTCAAGACGCCTACTAGCGATTACGCTTGACGCTGCGAACGAAATTTTAATACCTACCAGTTAGAGTGCGCTTCCATGGAAGCGGAGACGTGCAGCAACAATTAATCGCATTAGTCGAATTCCTCATCACATTTCTAAAGCACAGTTTAGACTTTCATGAAAAAGCGTTCAAGTTGCATTCGGCTCGAACTTTTGGTGCGAATGACGTAAAAATGACAATAATAAAATGCATTCGACAATACCAGTAGGTATATTATTGTCAAATCTATTATCACAACGTCAATTTATCGTCAGTCAAGACATTATGGAACTGCTCATTTCAAGTGGCCATATCATTTAATAAAAGTGGTTCATAAGTGGTAATTGGTAACGGAAAGACTATTTGAAATCATCCTATGTGCGATGCAACGTCATCGGCACTAAAAGTTCGAGCCCTAAAGAATACATACATTACATTGCGCTGCCGTAAAGCAAATGAGTTTGAAGTGGTCTATCAAGTGCCGGAATGTAGTACGGTCGTCCAAGAAAGTGGTCTACCAGTTTTGACAAAAGTTTCTGTGAGGTCTAAATATCATTAAGATTGACTTTTTCCAACTAACTGAAGTCTTTAGTCACTGTCATCATATTATTGCAAGGGAAAATCGACCTCGTTGTATTATGTATGACGTGCGAATGAACTTCAACCCATACTTCTTCATAGGGTGGATGGTAGACCATATTTTTGGTCGATGGTACAACGTGTACGACTTTTCGTGCAAATCTAAACTGTAAGATTAAGGAGCGAGAGATTAATAAATTGACCTTAAATCAGGGACAGGGGGCAGATTTTTGAAATAACGTCTGTGAAAATACCACTCAAAAGTGATGGAAAAGCTGCCAAACAAACAAACAAAAACAAACAAACAAACAACGGATAGTGTCTTTGTCAACCTCGCCACTGGCGGAATCTGGAATGGAACTATATTATGTAAAAAAAAAATTGACTAAAGTTATACAACGCTGCTGTTCAATTGAAATAGTGGTTAAAAATAAGTAGAGCTTTAATTTTCTACACCTAGGTACCTTTTATTTGTAATTTGACACAGTGCTCTCGCCATTTTCGAATGATTATTTTGACAGATGTGATTTTTAAAATCGATCCCCTGTGAGTCTGCAGAAAGCAACAAACGCACTGAAAGCGATAGCGGGGCGGCGCGGCACCGGTGACGGTTATAATATTCTAATTTGTATGAGCGGTTGTGCGTTACCGTACCTCGAACTCGTTCATACAAGTTAGAATATTACAACCGTCACCTCCAGCGCACGGCCACGCCTCTGCTGTCGGAGCTTATAAGTAGGACACCCTTGCTATACTTAAGCATAACTGCAGTGATAAGCAGATACAAAATTTTGCTCGTGGCATTAAGAATTACCAGAAGGCGTTTCGCTTAATAACTCTGGCATGTTCTACCCTGGCACTTCGGAAAAAAAAGTAAAAAATCTAATTTCAAACCCCCACGATTCGGCCAAAGACGAGATCTGTTCATTTTTAAATTTGTTCTTAATCCTAACGGCCAGTACGCTGCGTTCCAGACTGGCAGGACTCCCAACGGTCGCTTAACTTGGCAATCGGACGGCCGTCGCCAGGGTCGACGACTCTCGAAGACGTGTTGGACAGCCTCCTTGGTCTACCTTCCCAACCAGCCAGGATACCGACCCCGCAGCCGAGCCCACGGAAAACTACGAGCCCGTATTATTTGATGGGCGGCAAGGTAAGAAAATTAATTAAACTTATTGTTCTCTCAACTTAAGTGTCCTGCTCCTGTTATTCAGAATTTATTTGCAAAATTACAAAAAAAAATGAAAATCATGAGCTTTAGGGTAAAGGCACATCTTGAGCAAACTTGCACACATTTGCGAGGAAATTCAATAGTGTGTGTGAAGCTCTGATAGGAGCGCTGTGCCCTACAGTAGGACGTATGACGGGATGATGATGATGATGATTTTTGTCTCAGACCTCGATGCTTAAATCTTCCTTTTTATATATTTGTGTACTCTGGTTACACCACTGCCTAGCGACTACGTTAACTCTCTCTCTCTTCGTAATTTCTCATATACCTGGAATTTAATCGTCCTTTTTGTTTTGGTTAAATTACCTGGAATTTTCGGACGCTTGGCAATGGCTGCGGTCACGAGAAGACCACGTAACCGCGACCCAATGACCCATGACGTGGAAAACGCTTAGCGACCCGTAATACTGGACCTCTACCATGAGTTACACTAGTTCACAGTGACCGTACTCGCTAGCGACGGCGTAAATGATTTGTATGGAGAATTGTGTACATTGCCTCTACCATGAGTTACATTACTTTACAGTGACCGTACTCGCTAGCGACGGCGTAAATGATTTTGTATAGAGAATTGTGTACAGCGCCCCTAGCGGTCACTTACGGAAGTACAATTCTCCATACAAATCATTTACGCCGTCGCGGGCGAGTGCGGTCACTGCGAACTAGTGTAACTCATGGTAGAGGTACTGCAGTTGAAAAAACACCCGAGCGATCGAAAGTTTCAATGGCTGCATTGCGAATTTACAGTTTGCACGGCGAATTTCAGCTTACGCTTAAAACTTAAGTCTTGCTTGGCGAAAGTTGCGATATTTATTTGTTTCCGTTTGATTTGCGGTTTTTGCGAATGTGCAAGTTAGTCGGCCGTTTCATTTGACCCACTTGCAGAGGTCGGATCAACTTCGGATCCGGAATATGAAAAGTTGGGACGTGAAGATTCGACTTTTGGAGTCGTATCTGATTGGTAGATAAACCGTTTAAGTGAGTCCTCGCCCGCACGGTACAGGGGCTGGGGGGTATGACGACAAAGGGGGTCGGGAGAGGTGCGGGCGGCGAGCGCGCCTCGTGTGCGTGCCTCGTGTGGTCTAGCTATAAGGTAAACGTCCCTGTGCTCGTATAGTAAGAGAGGTGACAGATGGGTGTTGAGGTGTCAAGCATTGGTACGTTTACCTTAGTTCAGCTGGCGTTTCAATTGCTATTTGTTTCCTGCCGCCTGTCGCGTATATTGATGAAACGAGCTCGTAGTTAAATTAAAATTTTAGTAAACGGCCATTTTCATTTGAAACTGCGCAATTGACTTTTAAAATAAGGAAATTTTGTGGTTCAAGTACTTACTAAGAATAAAGAGCTCTATTTTTAAAATTGTAATACAAGCTCTTTTGCTGGCTATATTTTCTGTCTCTGGTTACTTACCACGTAGGACCAAAGTACTCGTCGAGATGAATCAAACGAGCCCAAACTACGGTCGTGTCGTTTCGTTTTATTACAGAGCTCCTATGGCCACCTTCCAACTCCATCATCAGATCAGCTCCATGTCACAATAATATTGCATTGTCATCCGATTTACACATGCAAAATTTCAACTCAAATCAGATGAAGATGTCCACTTCAAAATTGAGTTGAAAGATTGCACTCGAACAAACTACTTACATTGCAAGTTGAATAAAAGCTTGGGGTAAGATGGTGGTAGAGGTTACGGATATATTTTTATTTCGGATATCCGATAGTTTCGGAAAACAAAAAATAAATAAAATATAACCTATCTAAGGCTGAACTATTTAACGGTTTACATTCCAGAATGACAAGTTCACTCAGCAAATTATGTGTACACTCAATACATTAGGGCAGTTAGTAGAATTAGTTGTTCGTTGCGAAATATGAGACAGAGTTCCCGCGCTATTATTAGTCCAGTGTTTAACACTTCTGGAAATATGTCATATTATGTTACCAGACTTTGTATGGAACTAGTGCTCACCCGCCGTTTCGCCCACGTGAATCAATAGTAGGTAGGGAGGGACCTATTGGCATTTTTTTTTCTGTAGGTATACATGATGTAATCGTACCGTACCGTATCGTGCATCTCACTGGTTCAGTAACAGCCTATTCACTCTAGCCTTGAAAAAGCCTAGGTTGTATCTAGAAATACAGACGATAGAAGCGAATTGGGATGTCTATTTTTTTGCAATGTATAGTAAATCGAAAACCATTTCGAGATAAACGCTTTTTAAATTGTTTTCTGTAGTTATTTCATTTTAATATAATGTAATGCATTTATTATATATCAAATAGGCAATGACCTTCATTTGACATTGAAGTAAATTTCGTAGACAGTCCAAGTTGTACTTAAATCGGAATGGAATAGCATTATTTAGAATTCTTCACAATTTACGCGTGGATTAAACTACAGAGTTTGATTTGGACCCGCTGTCTGACATCTAGCACTCTGACAGCGCCAGTAAAGTGACACTATTTGCAATGTACCACTAAACAAAAAATCATTAAAGGGGTTGCCTTATCGTAAGAATTTAGAAATTTGGCTGTGTTAAAGCCCTCAATTATAATCTGACGTCATCAACCAAAATAGTTTCAATAATTATTTTTGAAAAAAGTAGAGAATTTAATGAAAAAAATATTGAAATTAGTTTGTTATAATTGACTTTTCTATACAAAAAAAAAATATTTAATTGATTGCTTTTTTTAGACATTCTCAATTTAATTGCTTAGCAGTTTATAATACCCAGAGATAAATCGAACCTCTTCGTGCAGGCTTATGGACTACTACCTAACCACGTACACTTAGATGAAGACGCTCCCCTCGTCTGGATGTTAACCAACACCGTAATTGGCTGTTTAGGGTTTTCCAAAGTAAATTAAAAAAAATACTTTAGTCCCTAGAGACTAAAAAGAAGCTTTAGTCCCGATACGCAGAGACTAAAGTAACATTTTAAGAGCATGAGAGGTGAAAAGTGAAAAAATATTTAATAGACTATTTTTAACACAAAATCCTTACTAATACTCGTATTATCAATGCGAATTCAACTCTATCTGTCTGTTTGTTACCTCTTCACACTTATACCACGGTACCGATTTAGTTGAAATTTGGTATATTTAGATATTGTTTGAGACGCTGAGAAGAAAATAGGATAGTTTAAACTGCGTGAGAACCGCGGGATAGCTATTTCAAAAGAATTTTTCGCAGAGGCTGTAATACGTATTTAAGTGCGCGATGCGGCTGTGATACATTTAATTTTGAGCTTTGACGAAATATGCATGATGCTTGGCGAAAGTATCGAACTGGTTGAAAACTGGCCCACTTTCTCCAGAGTCCGCGCTACGAGCAACTGGTCAGCAGTGGGCACAGCAGTGCATCCCCCGCGTCCCGTTTCGTCAGCACCCCCAGCGAGGACCCCAGCTCGTTCACTGACCCCAGTCCCGACCACGACCGACCAGGTAGGACCGATATGTAAGTCCAGACCGTTCCAATTTTATATTTTACATCACCCACAAAACATTAACCCACAAATTTTATTTCTCCAAAGTTTCTGGTGTTGAACGCTGCGCTCAGCATGATCTGTGAACCCCTGGCTTGAAGTCACCGATGGCCGTGTAGATAGTATACGTTCTGTGTCTGTAGATATATCGGCAAACTAGATGACGGTGGAAATCTCTCGCTACCAACCAATCAAACCGAAAAGGACGAATCCTCGGTTCGTATCGCTTACTCAATTCACACCAAGCTAATTTGCCTTTATCTGTCCATGTTACGATTGTGAAAATGGTTCTGAGTCTAAATGTTCACGTACATCTTTCAAATCATTTCGAACTATCCCGCTGATGTAACTTAATTGTGATACGTATAATTTCAGGCAAGAATTCAGTTGATACTCCAGCAGTGATGCACGATCCGAGGCGTTCGCGTTCAGCGCTGAGCGAACACCGACGCAGGAGTGAGCCTTTCGCGACTCCCAGCGCTTCACTCGACCGCCGCACCAGTCTCGACGTCGCCGCACTCCGCCCCGCGGACTTGCACTCGGCCCATCACGAATCCCGCGCTTCCCTCGCCTCCATACAGACAGAGAACAGCACTGACGAGGCATACGTCAAGTGCAAATACCCCAAATGCTCCTCCCGCGCCCCTCTAGCAGACGCCAAACGACACTACAAGACATGCCACAACTGCACCACCATGTACTGCTCAAAGGAGTGCAGGAGAGCTCACTGGGAAAAGCACAGGAAAGTCTGTTTGCATTCGCGAGCAAGTGCGCTGTGTAGACAGATCATATCAGCCGCGAAGGAAGACGCTGACTCTTTGAATCAAATCAGCACCGTGGGCCACAAAGGATACTTGGAGCAAGGCCGGGGAGTAGTAAAAGTCTTTTTCACTAGCCCTGATGCGGCCGACAAATTCGTTGCACACGGCTACCAGTATTTAAGCGAGCCGGAGTTCGTAAAGTGGACGTCTTTACAACCAAACGAGATGGGCGTAGAGTTGTACACGGAGGTCGTTAGACTGTGCAAAGCATACAACCCTGAGACAAGAGTGATTTTATACGTAGCCGTGTGTATCATTAGCGAGGTACCCACCAAAGGTGCTGTTAAATGGGAGAGGCAGATGGTGTCTCGATGCGCGAAACTGCGTCTAAGCAAAGCTGTCGCCGCTTCCATCCAGGAACAGAATCGCCGACGGTACCGTCGGGACAGCAAAAGCACGCCAGAAGACAGGGAAACCATCATTTTAACGTCAAAGCTTGGCCCCGCGGGGGAGAAGAATGCGGCAACAGCCCATAAATTCCGGGAGATTTCATTCCGGAATATTATTCACGAGTTGGAAGTCCGAGGGGTGGTTTTGAAGAAGCATTTCCCTGAGGTTTACTCGAGGTTAGCGGCTTACGTGGACGGCACGAGTGACAGGTTCATCCCGATGACTATTTACCCTAGGGACGTGACTAGTGGGCGGTCTTTTATGTGCATCATTATGCCTGACAGTGACGTTGACGCTACTACGCCGGTGGACGGAACAGTCATCACCATTGACGTGGGAGTAGACCGGTCCAAGCACCAACTTTCAACGCCAATGTGAAGATCTGTTTATGCAGAAACAGATTAAATTAATCTTATTCGGAAGCTTAATAGGTGGGTAAGGTAAGTTGGTCAACTGCCGTATCTTCTGCGCTAGCAAAATCGACGATTATATGACCTTGCTATGAAGTATAATGTATACACCTATAGCGGAGTAGCTCATGATATACATACTCATCTATTTTGGTAGCACAAAAGGTACGGCAGTGGAACGCGTGGCCTTACCCGGATACAGTCAGTTTTTAGGCCCAACGAACAGCCAGCGAAAAACAACCAACATTTGTTTGACTTCACGATGTCATTCAATATTATAAAAATTGGTGCCTGTTCCATACAAAAGTCATTTTCAAAAGCTTAGTTATGTATATTTGCGGTACGTCTTCTATTTTAAAGCCAACCTTATGATCTATGGTCAACTACTTCGTGTATTGAAAGAATAATTGACCGATGAATTGATGGGCCGGGTAGCACCGTAGATGTGAAGAAGTATGGTAAAAAAGGAAAAGGCTGTCTGTTTTTTACTTATCTGGGTGTTTTATAAAAGCTACAGGTGCTACTTGTAACAGTATAGTAACTTTATCAAACTGAAGTACTTATATTCAAATTTTTTGGTGGTAAAACTGTTCTATATAGGTAGGAAGACAGCGCAACGTATCGATAGCTTTGTAATTCAACCTCTTTATTCATACTAAGTAGGAAGAGAATCAAATAAAAATATCACCACAGAATATTCTCGAACGTCAGACTTGTACCCCAAATAATTAATAGCACCAGATATTTCAGAATTTAAAATTTAATTACTAAATGATCAGCTAACATCAGCGAGCGTTTCGTTGAATTGCGAATATTGCAATCTTATTCTGATGTTGCGTTATTAGAGTTGCGTCAAGGCGCGAAACCCCTCAGCCTCTCAGAGCAGACTCGGTATAGCAAAATTACGCTGTTTTGGTCAAAAGTTATTTTGGTTATTTTTTAATGAAATATGATTACTATTTTTTATATTCTTGTGTATACTTACAGTAATTAGTTCAGTGTTATTTTCCCAAAAAAAATAAAAATGCATTTTTTTGTATGTTAAATTTTACAATACTTTTTCACCATCCATCGATCAAATTTATTTGACGGATAAATGTGATGCCGTCTCTGTTTGTTTTGTTCGAATAGACGGAGACGGCATCACATTTATCCGTCAGTTAAAATTAATCAATGGGAAGTGAAACAGCCCCTTATTAGTGAACCTTAAAATGTTAGCCAATACCTACGAAACATGAGGTTGAGTTACAAAACCTACGATATATCACTATCAGTGACACCGATCTATCGCTACACGACAAATAAGCATAGATGAGATTCGAGTGCTTCAAATATAGGTACTTAAGCATTGCAAACTTTTCGATATACAAAATGCACTCTCAAAACCATAGTACATATTCGTTTTCACCCGTGTTATGTACATTCAAAAGAGTTAACTTAGTTGATACGAAAGAAAGGATTAACTTTAGTTTCTTTCTTTCAGCTGACATAGTGATATGTCACAAAATAATAGAGACAGACTATATTTGGACTATAAACATCAATGTACAATCGGCATCAGTTCTTCAAAATATGTGAACCTCCAATTCCTTGACAATAGGATTTCATTGTTACACTCGGTAGACAAGTATATAATTTGACCCATTCGATCGCACGCATTATAGGAAGTCAGGTGTCTTCACCAATGTTGCTAGGTCGAATTTAAGAGATGATACGCGCAAAAACAAGAGATCGAGAAAAAACAGTAGATGCTGGATTTCCCTTAACTTAAAGGAACATTTGTTTACTTTAGTTTGTATTTATATCAATGGTTGAGGAACTTAACAACATAAGCAATAAATGAAGTAAAAACTTTATTTTTGCGATCATTTCATACCAATGTCGTAAGTATCTACATTCGACCTTTACTTATTTTGTTGTAAATTGTAAACACGATCACTAAAATCCACTGAAAATGTGACTTCCTGTTAATTTCGCCCGTAATTCTGACGCAGCTGGGTCAAAACAGTAAATTTTCATTAAATATCAGTAAAACAGTAGAAGTCGACCAAAAACTGTACATTTCCTGTAAGAACAAGAGACCTGGCAACACTGGTCTTGATGTTGTTCAATATAAGCGTCAACGTAAGATCAACTTCAAGTCACCTAATTCCCTGCGAGTGAACTACTTAAGCAATGATTGTCTACCTAGCTCGACATTTCCACGGATGAAGTTCGTTAAAAGAATCGCAGCAAAAAAAAACAACACAACACAACAAAATTGATGGCGACTGTACCTTGACGTATTCTTAACTAAGTTATAAGATAAACTATTTATGTTAGTTACGATTATTAGATGCTTTTAAATGTTAATGTTAATATATTGCCAATATAATTACCGCATATTTGATTGGAAATTCTCAATTTATTAATTGATCAAGAGAAAAATGACAAAGCACTATTGACAAACGATACGCCTATTCCCTCTGACAAAAAAAGTGACATCACAAATTTTCACAGACTTGGAATATAATAGCAGACTTGACATAACGAGCCCAAATAATGGCAAATACGCACACATCTCTATCACACATACCGGTGAAAGGTAAATCCTGGTATATTTCCATATGTAACACTTTCACAAAGGTAGGCACTACATTTCACTATCTTTAAATCTAAATCAGTTCTAATTTTGATGAGAAAAACATTAAAAAATCTCAGTTTACCAAAAAATTCGCTTGCAGCTTCGGCAGCTTATATTCCAAGTCTGTGCAAATTTTGTGATAACTGTAAGCGAGTGTCATGAAGAGTGGTAGAGAAAAAGTGGGATAAAAATGAAGGTATCACTTGTCATTAGTGCTTTTTGAGAGTAATGCTTCTGGGAGTTGATGGCTTGCATTGGGCGCGTACGCGTAAGGTCGCGACACTGAAGACTATACCGCTGCTATTCTACGCGTGCATAATAGCGGAATGAAATATTGCTCGAAATTGAACGCGCCTGGTCACAGAACGTGCTAGTAAAAAAATTATTTAGCTAATTATTTCGCGGTGTTCCCAGTAATGTATGTCTGCAGTGAAAGGTATTGTACGGACTTTTTAATCATCTCATTTATTTTTACATATTGTAAAGTAAGAAACTTAAGTAAGTCCCCCTTTGTATGTGGTAGTGTACAGAACTAATATGGAACTTACGACAGTTTTCTAATTTCGGACGTCAACTTGTTAACTAGGTACTACTACTACGCACAAAAGAGGATTGACTTTTTTTTCTATACACTGCGGGGATAGGCGGTTTTTATTATAAAAACAATGCCTCTAATGTGAATTTTTGTGACAACAAATGGTCTCGATTCTCGAGGGCGTTTGCTTCAAGTACCATGAGCAAATTGCCAGCGTCTCTAGCGAAATGTATCAGGAACAATTATTTCTCTTAGAATTAGGCAATAAAGCGTTAGTTAAAACAATTGTTGCGTCAAAAATTTACACTAAGAGCTCAGCTTATTTTGTCGAGCGCTTTTAATATGGTAATTAATTTCCAAAACATTGCGCAATTTTTATGCGCTTTCGTTCGCTATTGTATTTCAAATACATATAGATAAATGAGATAATTGAAACGTTCGGAAAAACATGATAAATTACACGATAGATAGTTAATTTTGGATAATTATTATACAATGTTGTATTGTGTGTTGAAAGTACATTTTTAATTACTCTAAGTCAATCGATGTTATTGCAGAATAATTAATTGTTTATGTTAAATTAGTAAGAAATATGACAATAGCTAAGGAAATTTATCGGTGACGGGATCTGTCAAAGTTTTTTTCGTTTCTTTGTGCTTTACTTTGTACTACGTTTCTCTCAGATAAAAATACAGTTTCGTTTCAGATTATTTGGAAAATATTTAGGAACAGGCAGCAGCAAAAACTTCAGCTAAATGTCTGACATTGTTAATATATGTCATGTACGTTCAAGTAGATATATATGATTAAAATGAACAGTGAGTCGCAAAAACCTCTAGGTGCGTATTTAATTTAGAAAAATAACGTAGAACCTTTAATGTATATGCTGTATTTTTATACGGCATAAAAGCTTCTGGCGGAATTTTAAATAAAAAAAAAAATCTAATCAAATAATCTCTAGATAGAAGATTTAATCTTAATTAACTTTTATAAATCTGGAATTATGAACACATTGTTAGCGGAAATTTGGTACCTTTAAAGTACTTACCTATGCCCAGACGCCTGAACAGTACGAAGTATACGAACGGACCAAACAGTGGTTATTCGCAGTGTCCGCGCTGCCTTACTCTTGTCCATAACTAGTTCATCTATGCCGTTATGTACCAGTATTTTATTCGTACTGGTTTCAATTATATCTGTAAACAAACCCTGTGCACTAGGTCTCTGTCGTACTAGTTCGTTACCATGTACATGGTATAAGAATACCAAATACCGATGACAATGCGAGTAAAAAAACAAGATCCTTTATATAGTTAAATCTAACCGCGCTACCAAAAAACCTTAAACAACCAGTAAACATGTATTTAACACATGCCAGTTCATTGAAAAATAAACTGTCATTTTAGGCTAGTCTAAGAAGTGTTTAAGTTTTTTGTAGTGTGGCCGTAATTGTTTTACAGATGAAAGGCAAAAAACCAAAGTTTGCAAACTTGAAGATTAAAATAGTACTTAATTGTTTATATCCAAAGATATAAAAAAAAACTTTTTGACTTACAGTTCTTTTTCTACGTGTTTAACGTTCTTCGTTATATTTTTCATGATAAGTAAATAAATCAAAGTGTCAAATCCCGTTACTCTAATAATAAGTAATCTTACATTCCAATATTAAAAGGCACAAAATGTTAATAATTCTTTATGTGTAAAAATATGAGTGTAAGTGCCAATTGTTGTAATTAATAAACCAGTATTTGATTCTAAAGCTACATCATCCGCTTTTTCTACTGTACCGATAAACTCAAATAATATTATGTAACCACTCCAGTTGAGGAAACTAGTCAGAGAGATTGAGTAGAGTTTTGAATTTGCAAAAAGCAACTATAAATTTGGTGACCAAATTCTAACTTTAATTTAAAGGTTCGATTCGTCTTCATCATTCTAAAACCCTACTTCAACATGTCTCATTTAAGTATATTGTACCTATTATATGTATAAATATTTATTATATTATATTTTAAGATCCTCTTGTGTGTTGCACTTCACATTCCTAATAGATGTCAAATTTTGTATCTTTGTCAATCCAAGCCTTTAATGTCAGTTCTTGAGTTGAGACAACAAACGCCACGATCGCAAAAATGTGTGTCTATTTCTATGATATAATTGGCAGAGCTGTGCGTATCTGATAAAAAATCCCATAGTATATAGTGAAAACGTTCGAGACGTTTGTTACTAGAAAAGATCGCTTACATTAAAGCTTGAAGTATCTTGCGAGCATACGCGTGTTGTTAGCTCTTGACATAGGTACATTATAATACTGATTATTCTAATTATCTTTTGTTGGCAGTCTGCCTGCACTGCATGAAAATGCCTTATAACTTAGCTTGAGAGTCACTGCACAAATAGGAAGGTCGGGCTTAAAACTGCGATGCGACGCGATTCCTCAAACACAAGTAAGTAGCTCAGAGACAAAAGTTTCTGAAACTTACGCATAAAACACAATAAAGGACGTGTATTGGGTCGAGCGAGAGTGAGGCAGGCCTGTTTACCTAGCTCCATACGAACATTATCATCATACTGACCGACCCTCCCTGCTGTCGTCACTGCTATATTGTTCATGTAGAGTTGGAAAAATAAGCTAGTTGCACTCTCGACCTGACCAGCTCCCAGCCAACTACCATCCTATATGTGTATAAATGTATAGCATTAATCTATACTCACGAATGAAAAGGTGTTTGTTTTAAATAAATCCGGAATATTTCATTACATATTGAGTTTCACTGAATTTTATATCTCAATTTTTATAAAAATTATTTATTCAAAATATAGTCATGCCTTCGGCGCATGACACACATGCACACTTGAGCGCATGCAAACTTTTGTCGACTACAATTAAAATATTCAGAAAAAAATCAGAGAGATATTCAGTCAACGTTGCTTAACAATCTGTCGAATGAAGGAAATCTGGTTAGTCGTTTGTCACTCTTGATATATTGAACTAATTATTGTGTTCATCGCATCGCGAATATTTGCGAAGAGCCGACTATTTTCCGAACTATAGTGCACTGACTCCGCAAGAAATAAAATACAAATCATCATAATTACTATAGTCTTATCAGACATAACATAATTTATTTTTGTAGTTACATATTAAGACACATTTTTGTCTTATTACCAGAAAACGAAATTTTCGTGGCGCATTTGACCTGTCATAATGACATCGATACATACAATAAAGAAAGAAACTCGAGGTTCAATGGAAAATTAAAAGCAGAAGTTAACAATAGGCGACCTTATCATTAAGGAGCAATCTCTTCTAGATAACCTTAAAATGAAGAAAAGTTAAAATCGACATAATAGGTATTTACTCCTAAGAAGAATTGCTTATATTTATATCTACATGACTAGATAAGTTCCTCACAATCTATTTTGGTTTTAAGTAAGTATATTGAAAGTTAAAAAATTATAAGTCATTGTGACAGCTCAAAAGTGCCTCGGAATTTCCGGTCTCTAATTAAAAGCTGTAATTTGAAAACAACCAGTACATGTTTTGAAGTTGTGAATGCCTACTTATCAATGGAACACAAATCTCTTTATTCGATGCTGAAACAGTCGACTGGACATACTTGGTTCAGTCGAATTATATTCGAATGTAATGTAGTTTTTAAATTTATTTTACTTTTAATTATTCATACAGGTAATCTTGTGTAAAAGCTACTTAACACGTGTACTGATATGGTAAGAATCGTGGTAATATCGTAAGCGGCCTACTTAAATAAGTGATTGCATAGCGACATTGGCCGGTCATATTGTTTGTACGTATGCAGGGCCGTTATACAAAGTAAAAATCGTCCCTCCATGCATACACAATACAGTTGACAGTGACTTTGTAAGCAGGACTTTTGAATAGGCATTAGGCCGCTTCACTTATAAACTCTGTGGAATACAACGCTTGCAAAATTACCTACACGCATATAGCGCTACTGTTTCGCGTAGAGTGCCAACTCAAAATCGCGAAGTGACGCAAACACAATACGCAAACGTGCCTGCTGCACTGTACAATTGTCACAATTGACGAGTGGCATAACGCATTCACTGCCACCTGGCTTCCACAGGTGCCACCGACGCTCATGTGCGTTCAAAATGTATGAATAATTATGACAGCGGCACTGGGCGAAGTCCCGAAAACGCATATATGCGTCGGTGGCAGTGAATACGATAAGAGATGGCGAGGAAAAGAAAGCAGAGCCGTAAGCCGTAGTGTGGTTACATTAGGTACTCATCATACCGTACGTCATAACACTCGTCAAGCCTAGTGCTCTTACTTTGTTGATACCAGCGTCGCGTTTTCCTTTTGCACAATAATGCGTAAAAGCGAGATGCAGCATCCTGGTGCTAGCGAGATTATGGGGACATGCGGCGTGTGCGTCACCTCGCGATCATTGGGTTCGGCTCAAAAGCAGTGATTTATGACTTTACTACAGTGAACTCACGATATGTGGTACTTTAGGACACGTGTTGATTACTGTGGATTTGTGTTGGTGTGTAGCTACAATAATTTAGGTTAGTATGTTTAAGGCGCAAGCGACACAGAAGAGACGTAGGATGGGGGCGCGTCGCAGTCGCGGCGCCCCTTTGATCTGTTTTCATACTATATGTACAGAATCGTCGCGATCCAAAGCAGATAGAAGAGACGGGGTGGAGACGCGGCCTGCGAACAAACGAAGCGGACTACGACGCGCCCCCGTCCTACGTCTCTTCTGTGTGGCTTCCACCTAATTTTGTCCGCCGAGCTGTCTTGAGAGATAGGGGCGGCGCGGCGTAAAGGCATTGTCCTTATTTTTTAAGCAACAAGCATTTTTCCCCCTTTGCCATATGATAAAGAAAGCCTTGTTTGCCCGTTCGGTTGTAACAGTGATTGTATCATAACATAACTATAACGGATCCAAAGGACGCCGATTTTCTTCGTTTTTCACGGTTGTAGAATCAACGCCATAAATACAATATTTATATAATTTATAATTGACAGTATAATTGGCAATATTGACAGATATTATCGCTGTGCTGAAAAATTCTTTTGCGAATACGTCTGCGAAAATAGAGCGGCTTTCTTAAATAAAATGTAAATGATTAAAAATCAATGATTGATCGTTCATTAACAATTTTCTAAGATTCTTAAAATACCTATTTATATAATTTTACCTTTTTAAACTAATCTACCTATTTGTAATATAAATATAATCATGAATGCCTCATAATGAATGACGAAAAGTATTATATTGTAATTGTTCATAAAGCCATATCAAGTTGTTTTTCATAATCTGGAAATACGGATTTTTATCTAGTTGTCCCTATATGTACTTAAATTATACGGCCCCAGCTAGAAAATGTGTTTTATTTACTGTACCCTTGATTTTCCAATCCAATGTAAGTATGTCGATACCTATTTACCCTTATACGGGGTGGTACATTTAGATCGGTCAGTATGGAGAAGTAAGTAACTATTAGACATACAAAGATCTGATCTAAGGAACCAAATCCATAAGAATAAATAATAACAGAGTAGAAGGGAAACTCCCGCTCCGGCCGGACTCAAGGTTACGATATTAGAGTACTCGCTAAGCGAGAACTCAGTCAGGGTGTCACGGCCGGCGTCGCCGCACGCGCGTTTGGCTGTTACCTGTTTGCGCGTTCACCTTAAATGGCTTCATTTGGTATGGCTATGGCACTTGTAATAACTTCTTACTTAGAAGTACCTTCCTATAATATGTAGGTACGTACAGTCAAGGATTTTAATTGTTAGGCCACTTGCCACTATTCCTATTTTAGCCGTGTAATTCAAATCAGCATATACGAGTATAAGCGGCTTCACCCGACCTGCATTATACGGCTAAAATACGAACAGTGGCAAGTGGCCTAACAATTAAAATCCTTGACTGTACCTAATGATTCATAAATCTCATATTTTGTAAAACTAGAATAAAATAATGATTTCAAAGTAAATAAAAACTTATATTTTAGCGATATTTAACAGTAAGCAACCCTAGCAACACGCCTGGACGACAGTGGGGTGTAACGACCTGAGCGGGAAAGTAGGTATATAAATGGCGCGTTTTGGACGCGGTCAAAAGAAATTATGTAATTATTATTATTACTCTGTTATTATTTATTCTTATGCCATATCATCGATTTTGATGACAAGAACAACTGAATGAATTTAAAGTAACTTCATTAGGTACAGACGAGTCCTGCAACATCTGTGCAGACAACCGTTTATAAACTAAACCTGATGTCATGGTCATAAGGTCTATGTGTACATATTTATAAACGGTTGGCTGTACAGATATTGGTGAACTCGACTGTACATGATAAGTCCTGGTCTGATTGATAACTTGTTTATAATCTTAACAATCTAGACGTGTGCTGATTTCATCAACAATTAAACAGGTGTTTTTTTTTTTATGTTAGATAGGCCAGACAAACGAACTAGTGGGTCACCTGATGTTAAATGAACACCACTGTCCATAGACACCCGCAGCGCTTTACACGATGCCAGTGCGTTGTCGGCCCTAAAGGAGAGGGAATAGGGGAAGGGGGAGAGGGAAGGGGTGAGGTACTGGGTACTTTTTATAAAAATTGTGGTTTCGTCCCTCAGAGGGCAATTTTGTTAGTGTCTAGTGTAGGTATTATATTATGCCGTTATTTGGTAAAATTTAGTAAACGAAATATATGAGAGGTAACGTTGGATAAACGATGACAGAATAATATTTAGGCCAACACGAATTCTTTTTGTACAATTGACAACATTTAATTTTTTTAACACCTGAAAATTACTACAGGAATCGAAAGAGTTTCGCCTCCTGAACACGGAAAAATATTTATTATAAAATATTTCTTCATATTTAAAAAAATACAACAAATTTAAAAAACATATGTGTACATACCTGTACCTCCACAGAATAGATATGTTTCTTTTACCCTTTTCACTAGAAAAAAGAGCTGTCATAATTTTAAATTTGATAACAACCTTAATGTCAAATTTACGTCATCACTTTTTTTTAATAGAGACTAGACAAAAGTAATGGATCTAATCTATCGTTACGCTCTTTTAGAATAAGCACATCTTTAAAAAATTGTAATAAATTAATTAATAATCCTAGTGAAAATTTAAAACTATCAGCGTCTTTCTCTCTCCAAACAGTATACAGAGAACAAATCAAATTATAGTCTTAGAAATATGAAATGTTGTCAATTGAGTACTTAAACTGTTTTCACTTTTGAACCGAAAAACTCTATGAGTCAGACAATAAATATTACTTAATTCATAACAACTGGATCAAATTAGATACCTACTTAATTGATAGATAAAATTCCTTTTTCATATTTATGTGTGACTAATTCGAGGGATCATTTAAAAACGTGTTCACAAAAACTAGGCAAGTTTGTAAGTTTAGTACCTAGTTATCTGTAGGCGGAGCTGCTGCAAGCAAGAATTTATATATTTTATAGTGAGGCTTCACTGGTGCATTGTGTTGCGTCGCGTTGCATTGTTGCAACGTTGACGCTGCGACGTTTTACATATATTGTTTACTAGCGACCCACCCCGGCTTCGCACGGGTGCAATGCTGATACTAAATAATACTACAGAACGTCTTAATTACAACGGTCACAGCTTTTCATGCTGTATTGCTTAAAATCGCTTCGTAAATAAGCCATTATTTCTCGTAAAAAGTATAGGATAAAAAATGGTTATTGTGAGTTATCCCTAAGAGATAGACAAATTCCATCCGGACTTCTTTGTAGAGCTTTTTAAAGTGTGCAATGCTGTAGTGCATTATTTTGGGGTTCAGCCAGCGTTTGCAATGTAAGCGCAATAAAATGTGTTTATTTACGACATCACATTAGAAACCTCCAAAATTATCAGTGTTTCTCTACTATATTACGCATGAATTATACATTTAAACCTTCCTCTTGAATCACTCTATCTATTAAAAAAAAACCGCATCAAAATCCGTTGCGTAGTTTTAAAGATCTAAGTATACATAGGGACACACAGACAGCGGGAAGCGACTTTGTTTTACGTATATATTATATAGTGATGATGATGACTTACCACATTTCAACGGATCGATGGACAAAAGACGAAGCGGTTTGATGCCACTGCGCTGTCTCTAACAGTACATTTTTGTCGTGCGCGCCGTCGAGGTTGCGCAGGTGTGGCGTACAATGCGTTGATTCGTTGCTAGGACGCGACGCAACGCGACGCACCAGTGAAGCTTTAACCGAGGCCACGCAAGGTCCTTAAAATTAGGATTAAGGACTCGTTTTGCATATTATGTATAATGTTCTTTGCTTGAAGTAAACAGTTTAAATTTTTTATTTTTTTTTAGCCTTAGTCATAAACATGGACTACTGTGTCTTAGAAGGGATCAATGACTTAGTTAAGTGTTCTGTCCTAGGTACCAAAAATGCAGCAGATGTTGACTAGGAGAGTATATAATGATGGTATACTCATAGAAAATAGCCACAGTCAGCTTTACTGTTTAACCGAACAGTCTTCCCACACAGTTGAATAAAAAGACCGAAAAGAAAAAAATAAAAGGGTTTAAAAACCATCACTCAAAAATATGATCTTAAACTGGTAAAATGCCTACCAAGTTGTGCTACAAGACTATAAAACTCAAATTCAAATAGAGCTGTAATTTTATACTACTTTACAAGTATTTTAAATACATCACAAATTTTCATCACTTTTAAATTAGGTAGTAGGTTAGGTACTGGAGAGTCTTGGGGCCGTATTGTCTAAGACTCGGGCACTTGCTATCTCTTTCACCATCTCTTTCTGCACCATCTTATACCGTTGGACTGAATGAAATAGTGAATGCGATAGCAAGTGTCGGCGCGTTAGAAAATACGGCCTGTCCTCTTGAGTGATGTTGATTTGACCCCAAATTTTTTCATAATTTATTGCAGCTCTCGTTTGTTTACGACGGACTATTGCTCCTGTAAAACTTGACGGTAACACTTCCGTGCCTTCGTCAACCTATTTTGTTTAGTATTACATGATATGATTAGGTATCGATAAAATAAATCCCAGTTTGATCAATTACCCAATCAAGATTACGACCACCCAACGTTAAGTAATTTATCGGAGAAATACCAATCAAAAGTCAATCAGCGAAAAACTATCGATTCGTAAGTTACACATAAAATTTTTGATTCGTTTATTTTTTTCTGTATGCCATGATAGCCTAGTATTTGACCTATTACCTCTCAAACAGAGAGTCGTCGATTCCAATCCAGGCTCGAACCTCTGAGTTTTTCGGAATTTAAGTGCGAAATCATAGGTATATGAAATTTACTATGAGCTTTACAGTGAAGAAAAACATCGTGTGAAAGTCTGCAGACTGTGGCCGAAACGTCTAAGTAAATATTGTTTGCGTGATAAGTCCCGATTACCTGGTAAAATAATTATAATGTAATATTATTATGACATGGAGCTCATCTGATGACGAAGCTGGAAGGTGGCCATAGGAACTTTGTATCAAAACGACATAACTAACCCTAGCCTAGGTCTCGAATTTGGTCTCGATTGATCCGTCTCGATGAGTACTTTGGTCCTAGAGGTAACCAGAGTCTGATGATGGAGCTGATATGTGGCCACAAGATCTTTGTAATAAATCGCGACAAACCCCATCGAGTTTGGGCTAGTTTGATTCGTCTTGACAAGTACTTACTTTGATCCTAGACCATAAATAGGGTCTGATGATGGAGATGGAAGGTAGCCATAGGCACTCCACAGTAAAAACGCCACAACCCCATCGAGTTTGGACTCGTTTGTTTCGTCTTGACGAGTACCTACTTTAATCCTAGATAGTAACCACAGGGTTTTATGAAATAGCTGGAAAATGCCCACTAGCACTCCATAGTAAAACGACATAGCCCCATCGAGTTTTGGCGCACTTGATTCTTTGACTTTGGTCTTAGATGGTAACCGGTGTCTGATGATGGAGCTGAAAGGAACTTATTAATAAAACGACACAACCCCATCGAGTTTTATGTTTTTTAAGATTTCTTAGCAAGCCAGAACGAATAGCAAGGTGTTGCCTTACAGGTAAGTAGGTAGGTAGGCAGATATATTTCTTTCAGGCTCTGGCTAACGCAAACCCTTGAATGAAACAACCACACGTACAATTTTTTAATTGCTTTAGGTACGAAAACATTGATCCTTCAAAGCATTTACTTACTCGTTCTCTAAAGTTAAGTATTTAATTATCTGATATTTTTTATCACGGATTGTCGACTTCATATCGATTTTAGTACAGGCACAATGCAAAGGATAGGATTGAAAGTACAGTTCACGTGTAATAAATATGTCATCGTAATAATAAATTAGATAAGGCATTAAAAATAAGAATAATTTATCTTCACTCGTACATAAAATCGCCGAAATGTATTTTATGCGTTACATTGCAGGCTCTTGGCGATCGCAGTCAACCGGTACTATTTGCGCGTCGCGGCGTCGCATTGATTACAGTTCTCCGAACGAACGCACACATTTCCGAACGGAAAGACTTTGACCCTTGCCCGAATGTCACTTTTGACATTATTTTTCTCGGCACTTGAGAATTTGTACTGATAATCGCTCAAGAGATAAAAAAGATAGTTACTAGTGCTATTAAAATTTGATAATATTTAAGCACGATGGTGTCACAGCAATTGATTTACGCGGCAGCGGTGCCAGTTGGTGTGGTATTGGCGATTGGCTTGATACGCAGATGGAGGTCTCGGAAATGGGGTAAATGCTTAAGTAACACTTGTTTGAGGGGCAAGACCTTCCTGATTACGGGTGCGAACAGTGGGATAGGGTTGGAGACAGCGAAAGGGCTGGTCAGACGCAAGGGTAGAGTGATATTCGCTTGCCGTGATATAGTCAAAGCTAAGCAGGCTATTACGCAGATTCGGAAGGCGCAGCCAACCGGGGGCGAGCTGGTGAGTTTTTACTGCTATTGTCTTTATCAGATTTTCCTGATATCGGGTACTACGTGCCCCAGGCTTATGCCTATGCTGTGAAAATAATTTCATCCTCGTAAGGCTTGACTTTTTTAACAAACAGTGCTACAGATCAAGCTGAGAATATCCAGTTCGTATCCGAAATTATTTCTAGATGATAGAGATTTAATGTTCTCATTTCATTAAATAATTTGTACTCCTCATAGTAGATTTGGCAGTTATTCTTGCAATACAAGAGGTTAATGTTGTATTTAGATAATGAATATAGAGTACTATTTAGTGAATTAATGTGATAGTGCCCAGCAATTGAGAACATTTAAGTGACAATGCATATTTCTTCCGTTTTATTACGCCCTTAGGTATACTATTGCTTTACGGAAGGCATGCAGGCCTGACCAGACATGACTGGAACCATGACCACCAAGAAGTATGTGATATGACTTAATAATTTAAAAATATTACATTAGACTTTCGGCTGTGTAGGCTTACTTTCACACCACATCGTAGCATTAAAATGCGGTCAAGCAGTGGTTACGTGTGAATAGTTGGTACACATGTGGTTGATAATGGTGGCAAAATCTGTTACGTGTGAATTTTACTATTCATTTTCAATACAAAATATGCGCCTGACCATGTGTTGTGGTTGTGGTGCATTTGAAACAACCAAGAAATGTATTAATGGTTGCTTCCTATACTATATATAGAGCAGATAAAATGTACTGCAAATATAGCTGTCTTAAATACTTTGTGTCTATAAGTGACACTCTGACATCATCATACAACATTGTATCTGACACCTCTAAGTATTAACCTCCTGTGCTGTAACTGGCCTTGCAATGTGACTTCAAACTCACTGGTAAGAGACATAAAGTTCAAAGTTCATAAATCAAAATTAGACATGTACTGGAGGTTTATCCATGCAATAAATTTTACAATGTAATAAAACTAAGCATGGGGAAAGATTGTCTTCAATATAGGCATTGGTAATGTAGAAAGACAGTAAAATCTTACTGATAACTTGTTACTTATTTTTTAACATAATGGTGTAAGGAAAAAAAAATTATAGACTCCTAAGACCCTGCATACAATTTTTTGTAATATTTCAAAATTGACTTTGAATTTTAACTAAATAACAATAGGATTCCAAATTCAATACTTGTTTATATATCAAACTGATGCCCGCGGCTTCGCCCCCGTGATATTTTTTTAAATCCCTTCATATAAGAACCTTCTCCTGAAAAGGACGCAGCAAAACAAGAATTATCCAATTTGGTGCAGTTGATCTGAAGTTATGCGCGGACATACATTTTGGTGATTCATTTGTACTTATATACTAGCTGTTGCACGCGACTCCGTCTGCAAATAATAGGGGTAGGTATATAAAAAATAGCCTATGACCTATTCTCCGACTTACCAAATACATATAGAGAAAATTTTTCATATAAATCAGTCAAGCTGTTTCAGAGGAGTTCAGTAACAAACACTGTGACAGGAGATTTTTATATATTAGACTAGCTGTTGCCCGCGACTCCGTCTGCGAAGAATACGGGTATAAAAATAGCCTACAATCTATTCTCAGATCTACCAAATACAGATAAAAAAGTTTCATAAAAATTGGTCAAGCCGTTTTGGTGGAGTTTGATAACAAAGAACCTGACACGAGGTTTTTATATACTACATTAGACATAAATAAAACAAATATACAGATTTTTTCTGTAACTATACTAGAAAAAAAATAGACTTGCACCAGCGTTTTATTACATTAAAATTTTACCTTCAGAAAAAAAATGCTATTATAGTTGAACTTTGAACAAGGCCTTGACAGAAGCCAATCTGTTATAACCTTTGCGACTCTATTGCATGTTAATGGTAGTAATTGACAAGATTTCATATTTGTATGACTATATGTAATTTGATTTGTTCTCTGTATTCTGTTTGGAAAGAGAAAGAAACTGATAGTTTTAAATGTTCACTAGGATTATTAATTAATTTATAACAAAATTTTTAGCCCTTTGCCTACAGGTGTCAACTATAGTTGACAGTATGTTTAGTACAAAATAGACTTTCTGTCACTGGAATTGAGTAGAGAATTCATATTTATTCTAATTATGCCCGTATGTAAAGAGTTAAGATGTGCTTATTCTAAAAGGGCATAACTCCAAAACAACCACACAATAGATCCATTATAGTCTCTATTAAAAAAGAGTGATGACGTAACTCTGACGTTGAGGTTGTTATCAAATTTAAAATTATTACAGTTCTTTTTTCTGGTGAAAAGGGGCAAAGGGAACATATCTATTCTATGGTAGTATTGGTAAATTCAGATATATTTTTTTAATTTTTTGTATTCTTTTAAACATGGAGAAATAAATTATAATAAATATTTTTCCATGTTTAGGAGGCAAAACTCTTTCGATTCCTGTATTAATTTTCAGGTGTTAAAAAAATGAAATCTCGTCAATTATTACAAAATGCCGATAAGAAAAAAAAAGTGATAACATGTCAAGTTATAAACAAACTCTTCTGCAATTGCCAGAAATTTTGATTTTACTGATTTTTTTGAAAAATGTAAACCCGCACTAATATTTTGAGTTGTGATATTCGGAATTAATTATTTTTTGCATTTATTTTTATTAAAAAATAATCTTGAATAGTTGTGTTATCAGATGCAAACAAACAAAAATTTATTATAATTAGGCGCTGACAGCTGTCGCTTGCCGAATGCGGCCGACTACCGTGCTCTTCACACTGTTGCGGTCACCGCTTTTTGCATGCGACGATCGACTTAATTGTAATTGGGGTAGTCTATTTTTTGTAATGTAAGTATAGTAAATCGAAAACCATTTCGAGCTAAATTCTTTTTAAATCGTTTTCTGTAGTTATAATTTTAATATAATGTAATGCATTTATTACATATCAAATAAGCAATGACCTTCATTTGACATTGAAGTAAATGGCGTAGACGGTCCAAGTTGTACTTTAATCGGTGTGGAATAGCATTATTTAGAATTCTTCACAATATTACGCGTGGATTAAACTACGGAGTTTGATTTGGACCCGCTGTCTGACATCTAGTACTTCGACAGGCGCCAGTAAAATAATTATAGTTAGATATTTGGCTGTGTGGGAGCCCTCAATTATAATTTGACGTCATCAACCAAAATAGTTATAATTAATTTTGAGAAAAAGGAGTGAATAAATGAAAAAATATTCAAATGAGTTTCATATAATTGACTTTTCTATTCAAAAAAAATATAAAAACCAGTGGTAATTTTTTTTAGACATTCCCAATTGCCGCAGAACACAATAGCTCAATGAACTCCAATGAAACAGCACCAAAAGTTGAGGGACAAATAGTGTCCATTGGACTCTCCATGGGTTATTGACGTTCATCTTTGCTGTGACTTTATTTATTCTCCTGTTTCGCTGGAAGCGAAACAGAGGTCGACAACACAAAAGATGGGAAGACGAACTAAAATTGACAGTAGGTTGCAATTGGAGAAGAGTTGCAAAGGATAGAGATCAATGGAAATCATTAGAGGAGGCCTTCGCCATGGGCACACCGAACTCCGGGATGGATATATTATAGCAGAAACACATAGAATATAGATTAACGTTACACAAATAAGAGTTTTGGGATTTAAGGGCTGAATTATTATGTTAGTACGGATTTCCGATCACGGGCCCATGGGGACCCGGTCATTTGAAAAGCATTCATGGGGCCGAAGCCAACATGAAGAGGCCTTTGGTACCATATAATATAAATGAGATGGGCGCAACTATGGAGGTCTATCCCCTAATACACCATGAGGATGTGCTAGCGGACAGTCCTCCACAGTTGCTAAACTATTGCCAGGTAGGAAGCGACATGGAAATGGCTATGGGGTTGGGCTATTATTATTATTATTATTTATACTTCGCAAATATTTACGTAAATAAATGAATTTAAGAATGTGTATTATTCTCATATTCTTCACAATGTCCCCAGATCCCCATGCAATTGGATCTCGCCTCGTTCGAATCCATCGAGAACTTTGTGGAAGTCATTAAAGCTGGCTTCTACAAGATTGACGTGTTGATCAACAACGCTGGTGTTGCCATTCCTTTGAAGAAGGCTTTGAAGACTAAGGAAGGCTTCGAAATACACTTTGGTGTTAACCATCTCGGCCACTTCTACCTAACTAATCTGCTGTTGGACCATCTTAAAAAGGCAGCACCGAGCAGGTAAAGTGTTGACGCTTTTTTTGTGATTTTTTTTTTAATATAAACTTTATATGCTTATATGCTTTAGTATGCTTTATATGCTTTATGTGCAGTCCTTTATAATAATATAAAGCAAACTGACCACACAAATAAAAAGGACTGCACTCCACCGGGAGTAGCTCCCTACTCATACACCATTACCATCGCATCTGATTGCAAGGTTAAACAAAAAGAAAAAATAATCAAGGCTTTGAATTGAACATTGTGTTGATTCTCAAAAAATATAATATTTACTCAGGGCAAATTTTTGATTTACAATTGGTGGCAATTTTTTAAAATTGTACTTTTGAAAAAAACACTATATTTCTATAGTCCCTTGGTGTAGCCAAAATTATTGTCACCCTACACTTAGTTTAACCAAACATGTAACATTATGACAACTTTTCAAATGGATGCAAAAGTATGTGGACATTGTAGAGTGACCATGAAGTTAGATTTTTTTATTAGTACGGATTATATAGTTACCTTAAATGGTTTTCTGGGGAATCAACTTTTATGTGTTGTTTACTCTGTCCCGGTTGCCCGAGGGACAAAATTACTGCTTAGGTTGTCCGAGGGACAAAATTTGTGTAACCATAGCAACGGGTTGCACTATAAAGTTGATTCACCCTTCTGTATGGATAATAAGTTAAAATATTATTATATTTTCAGAATTGTTATAGTGTCATCAACGCTCCATGAGCAGGGAAAAATCAACTTTGACGACTTGAACCTAAAGCAGGAAACTGAACTGGCGGTGCAGGGCAAACTCAAAGGCCGTCACAACCCTGCTTACAACAACTCCAAGCTTATGAACGCCTACTTCGGGAGAGCTTTGGCCGACAGACTGAAAGATTACGGAGTCGACGTTTACAACTGCTGTCCGGGATTCTGTTATACCAACTTGTTCAGGTAAGTCATAACATATTCATAATCATAATACACTTGGTCAAAAAATTCGGCCCACAGTTCACCTTTCATACAAACGAGGTCGCTTTGACGTCTTGGTTCTCCACTAGGCGGTGCTTTGGCTGTGATCTGATGATGGCTACTCCGAGCATTGATAAAGGACATGAGTTCCTAAGATACCCATCTGATTGAATCTGCGTTTAACACGGCCGATACAAATTCTCTCGCTGTGGCGTGAACTGCTTGTTGAATCAGTTGTGTATGCTGAGAACTCTGGACCTCCGTTATCGATACTCTGGATATCCATCATCAGATCTCAACCGGGGCACCGCCGTGGAGAACTAAGGCATCAAAGTGGCCTCGTTTTTATGACAGATGGACTGTGGGCCGAATTATTTGACCGTGAGTGTATAAGCCAAACGAGGTCTGCTGCTGGACAAAGGTTTCCGCCTAAGAGTTCCACCAGGCCTCATGCATGCCATGTACTTACGCGCGATATTTACCTACCGCGGGGACGATCTGCTAAGATCGAAATTCCAGTAGGTTGTCACAAGCGCGCGCCGACGCACGTTCATTCGTGTTCCACGGAAAAAATATGCCGCCTGGACTTTTATAAGTGAATGGTGAAACAGGGGGCAAATTTTGATATGGCTATGCTAGAATTAATAGCTAATATAACAATTTGGAAGTTCGTATCGTGCTGTCCCTCTTACTTTTCTATAAAAAGCTATAAGCGTGAGCGGGATGGCACGATGCGAAGTTCGAAAGTTGACCTTCGTATTTAGTATAACGCTAGGGTACTGTGAGCATGGCAATGTGTTCTGCGCATTACAATAAATATCCTTTTTGTTAGGATTCGAGAGCTAAAATGGCAAAAACGGAACCCTTATAGTTTCGCCATGACCGTCTGTCTCTTTGTCCGTCCGTGGCTTAGCTTAAAGAATATTAGTGCTAGAAAGTTTGCATGGATATAATATATGGCAATTATCCCGACAAAATGGTAAAACAACATGTAGAATTTTTTTTTAATCCAAACTGCCAGCCCTTGTCACTGTCGGCACGCACACATTCTTAAGGAGACGGAGTAGTATAATCTGTGGCTACAATCGCGGTAAGTACCAAGATTTTGTACGGGATGCAGTATCTGTTACGAAGTAACTATTAAGTAATCTGTGGTTCCACAAGGAGTGCTCCTGCGCTGCCCACATTCGAGTGGTTGGGGACCTGGGTTAGGTTCGTAAGGACTAGATTGTATAACGACTCTATAAGCAAAACGTCTTAGTTGCATAAGGTCTTGGTAAGCACAATGTCTTTTTTGCAGAATGCCCTAGTGAGTAGAATGTCTTACTTGTTCGATCGACAACTATAGCATAACGCCCGAAGTTGCAAAATGACTAATAGAGTTTACGTCCAAGTTATTATTAAGTCTTGATTGTAAAACGACGCATAAGGAAAAGTGTCTGGATAGCATATGGTCTTGGTAGCAAAACGTCATGATTGCATTCCGGCCAGCAACTCGACTTTGAAGTTTCTTTATCAAAGAGTTCCTTCACAAACTACGTTTGAGTTTTTCTTGTCATTCAACCATCTAGTCGTTATGCCATTTAGACGTTATTAATGTTTGACGATAAGCCTACCTAGTCGTTTTGCTATTACACCATTTTGATATTAGGGCGTTATACAAACAAGACGTAATAGAACTAAGTCCAATCTTAAACCCGGGCATTCTACTATTAAGGCGTTTGTACAATTAGACATTTAGCTACCAAGACCTTATGTAACTAAGACGTTTTGCTTATAGAGTCGTTATGTGATCTAGTCCTTACGAACCTAACCCGGGGACCTTTACCATGTCGTCTGTTCATCTTGTTGCGAGATTCCCCACGCCATTTATGCTCCTATGCCTTGGGTATAACTCAGGCATGCGAAAAAAATTCATAAAAAATTCAATTTTAATAAGTACATATTTCGGAATGCGAAAAAAATTCTTAGAAAATTCAACTTCTCCCTGACATCTAATTTGGATTCGGCTTCTGTTCTGACTGGAGCCAGTAGCGCAAATTAATTTATTAACCCAACCAGAGGGGCATTTTTTTGGCGTCGGAGATATTTTGTTCATTTTTGTTGAATGTTGTTTAATTAATTAAATAAATATCATGGGACAATTCACACCAATTGACCTAGTCCCAAAGTAAGCTAAGCAAAGCTTGTGTTATGGGTCACTAGGCAACGGATAAACATACTTATATAGATAGATACATACTTAAATACATATTAAACACTCAAGACCCGAGAACAAATATTCGTATTTTTCATACAAATATCTGCCCCGACGCGGGAATCGAACCCGGGACCTCAAGCTTCGTAGTCAGGTTCTCTAACCACTAGGCCATCTGGTCGTCCAAAAACCGTCGTGGTGGTGGTGTGGTGGTGGTGTTTGTTATAAAACTTTCATTTGTGTTATTTTAGAAGAGTAAAGTTTATTAATAATAGTATTTTGGCGTTTTTTTGCATCTAATTTGACAAGTTAGACCACAAACTATTGATATAAAAAAATCGGTTTATTTTTAAAGAAAAACCGATTATTTATTAATCGATTTTTCAAGCTCAGAAACTGTACTAGGTATAGCTATAGTTAGGTTACAAGTTGCGTCATGCTTAAGAAGTTTACTGGTATTTTTCCATAGTGGTTAGATCAGGGTTTAATTTCTCAATTCTTCTTTACACAATTCATAGTTAGTTACATTAATTTCTTAATCATTTTACTATATTGTGCTTTTATCTAAAAGGCGATAAACAGAGGTCATCACTGTGTCACTGACACACGGTCTTGCATTATTGAGGTGATAGATTAGGAACTTGCGAAGGTTTATTGTTGGAGTTTTTTTAGTTTTAGTATCAATTTGATTATTATCGTAAACCAGGGTGACTTTTGGCTCTGGCTATATTTCAGCGCCATCTAGATTTAATAATCGAACTACAAAAACCGCGGCCGATCCGTACTATGGCGACTGCCAATCCAGTCTATATCATCCTTGATGTATAGCCAACAAAAAAATATGTAAACATATATTTTTATATTGTTACAGAGACGCCATAAGGTGGTACCACTACATACTAATGGCGCCCGTGTTTTTAATGTTTATGAGGACAGCTAAACAGGCAAGTGCACAGTCCAAGGTTGCTAGCGACATTATTTTTTTTAACTGACACATCGCAGTTACCAAGGTCATTGATATAGAGACGCTAAATTCGATAATGATTGTTAAGTCATCACATACGTTCGCTATAGTTAAAAAACACCGGATTAAAACCAAAGGCGAATTGTCTAACACGTGGACGCTTTCTATCGCGTTCAGTATTTCTTTCTGACAAACGGTATAAGATGGCGACATAAAGAGATGGGGGATGCGACAGGAAGCGCCCGCACATAACACAATGCACACGCAGGCCTTAAATCCGATTAGGGTGGAATTTTGTAATGCCACCTCCAGGCAAAGTACTCTAAATACTGAAAACGGGAAAGTTTACTCTAAGATAACATATAATTCAAACTAAATACAAACTGAAACATGGATGCATAGAAAAAACCGCAGAAAAAAGACCAGTGCTGGGAATCGAACCCAGGTCCTCAGCATTCCGTGCCGCTTGCCATTCCCCTACACCACCACTGGTATATGGATTTCACGGAATGACCGTAAAAGTAGAAAAATTAAGTTGAAAAAATAAAAAATACAAAAAGATACTTCATAGCAAACTTGTCAAAAAAAAACATTCCTTTATTTTGAAAAGAATGAAAAGTGCATTCAAATATTTTTGAAAATTCGCTTCCCTCACCCGGAATCGAACCGGCTAAAATCTGAAGAAATAGAACCTTGTATTTTTATCTCATTGATCGATAGAGTCAATCATAAGGAGCAAATCTCTCTAACAAAATTAGTAAATTAAAAGAAAGCAGAACTATGAAATCACAACCTATTTTAATTGGGCTCCATTTTGTTGGATACACAAATTTATAAGTCCAGATGTCATGGTTTTTTCTTCATTTAAATTACCAAGTTTGTTAGAGAGATTGACCCTATCGATCAATTAAAAAATACAGGGTGCTATTTTTTTTAAATTTTAGCCGGTTCGATTACCGGGTGCAGCAAGCGAATTTTCAAAAATTTTTGAATGCAGTTTTCTTTCTTTTGAAACATAAAGGAATGTTTCCTTTGAACAAATTTTCCTATTTTCAGTATTTAGAGCACTTTCCCTGGATGTGGCATTACAAAATCCCACCCCTCTTACGTGTATACATAGATGAATTATATGATAGAATTTCACTTAATATACATCTTATTTCTCAGGGCTCAGAAACTGTAGTCTTTTGCGCTTCCGACTACAGCGTTGAAGGTATATCCGGGAGATTCTACCGCGATTGCGCCGAGTACACATCCAGCTACCAATTCGACAAGGAGGTCGAAACCAAGCTGTGGCAAGTAAGCGAGGAGCTGGTCAAAGCCAGGAGACCTTTGTGAGGTTTCCGGCCAAGTTCTAGTTCCCCACCCCCCCAAAGACCACAGGAATTGAAGTTGGAAGATGTCAAGGTGCCAAAGAGGTTGCGTATGAGCGCGTGTCGCCAACCGTCACAAGTGTAAGCGTCAAAATGAGGACCTCCGGTCTTTCCAAACTCAGTCACTTTTTTAACTCGCCACTTTCTTACTTGTTCTCTTTCCTAAACTGAAGAACTGATACTTTAGTTTTATGATTGGTCAAATGACGGAAACGAAGCGATATCTGATGATTCTGAAACAGCCGTTATTTACGAAACTGAAGTCGTTTCATTGACGTCCGACGGTCTCAAAATTTTTAAGAAAGAGACCAAGTAAGAAAATGGCAAGTTAAAAAGGGACAGGTTAGGAAAGAGATCAAGTAAGAAAATGGCAAGTTGAAAAGAGACAAGTTAGGATAGTGCCAGGTTTAAGAAAATGTCGATATCGTTCGTAGGGTTTCTCGCCAGTACCTTTAATTGAACATACCACAACAATACAAAAAGGGGTATCACCAATATGGTTCATCAAAAATCGCTGACCTAAATATCCAACCCCATTGCATCTTGCTTTATCTGCATTAATCTTTCCAAAATCGACTTTTTTCGTAGTGTCCATCGAAATGTGCCGTTCAACTACTTTCAAATTAGTTCAACCTAATATTTTTTCAACTGAGGTTGACAAATGATTTAGTACTTTTGGTATTAGTTCAAACTTTAACGTAAAGGCATGACGTCATCTTGCATGAAGGTTTACTGTGAAAAATCTTTGCAAGTGTTTTCATTTGCACTCGCCAACCATTAGGTGAATTATTCCAGATCAATTGTGTGATACCTTTTACATTATTATGAAATGTTTAATAATGCTTTGTCTGTATGTGAACTTTTGCTTGTATAAGACTTAACCGTCGCATCTCAAACTCAACCTTGCCAACAAATCAACGCGCAAGGTAGAACAATTGCCATCCACTCAAAAAAAAAGTTCGTGGGGTATTCCAACTTGTCTGTAGGTACCTCTTTTGTTCACGCTACGAACAACCGGCAAATATCTGGCTTCTAACACCATACAACTTCCTGAATTCGTGATTTGTTCAAATTGTCTTAAACTGTTATCTATATTCGTGATTCGTGACGCACTTTTTGTACCATAACACCATTGTAATTACTCACATTCGAGCAATAAACAACTTCAATAACAATTCTTCATGTTCACCAAGTAGACGGACCTCCGCACTGCGGGGCTCCTATTTTTTGCATGTAGGTACTGTGCGTGTATATTTCGTGCGCCACTACAAAATGTAGTGCTAAAGCTAAAGGCAACTTCCGCTGGAAATATATTTTGGCTCTTAGAGGGAGTAAACTTTTAAAAAATGTGTCGGTGACTAGGTTCTTCGACTTTGTGTAATAATATTAAGACTAAAATAGACCTTCAATAAGTGTCAGCAACCAGACCATATCCAAGTTTATTTTTTAAAATGGCTTAACTTAAGTAAATTTCGGTTTGGGCTCCATTTCACCAACGCGACAATTGTCAGTGTCATATGTCGAGAGACTATTGTACACTAGCGGGTTCTTGGTACTGAATGTGTTAATAACAACTATGTTGTGAAACGAGAATATTTTTTTCTAGTTGACGTAAGTATTATGTAAGTCTTGACATGGGATTAAAACTGTGTCAGTTTTGCGTTACAATTGTAATATTCGTGGTTAACATACGCGTGTGTCTTATATATTATTCGCGTGTAAATGTGTATTTGTAGATGCGACAATAGGGATGACGACTGGGTTAAAAATATGTCATTCTATTTAGTCCGTCAGTTAGATTATGGGAAAATATGGGACACGTATTTTTTGGTTTATCAAATTATTAAAAATCTACAAAGATATAGATCATCAAACTTCCGGAGTGGGGGCTTGTGACGTCACCCTTAGGTAAAAATTGTACCATATGGTGACGTCACTCGAAACTTCTAAGCACTGTATCCTCGTCATTTTTTGTTTGTTAAACGAAAGAAAAAATACGTGTACAATATTTTTTAATAATCTAACTGACGGACTAAACAGTTTTTTTTAGTCGTCTTGCCTATTGTCATGTTTGGTGAAATAGGGGCCAGATTGTCGCTTTAAAGCTGGATTTTACCAAACTTTTATTCCGAGAATAGCGCTTACTCTCAGATAGTAATGTGTAATGTGAAACCGCCATAGTGATTTGACATTACTATCTGAGAGTAAAGGCTATTCTCGGAATAAAAGTTTGGTAAAATCCAGCCTTAGTGGTTTGAGCGGTCACTTATTACGGGTCTGCCAAACGGAATTGGCAGCATTGTCTAACGTGCGGACGCTTGCTATCGCATTCGCTATTTCTTTCTATCAAACGGTATAAGTTGGTGACAGAAAAAGGTGGTGATTGTGATTACGAGCAGTCGTGCCGTGCGTAAGACAATATGGTCACTGGTCTTGCCTGTGTGACTATTCGGTACTGTTGTTTTCATATTTGGGTGGATCAACTATTAGTTGTTGTTATTCTGTCCCGTCAGCGAGGAGACAAAAGTAGTACAGTTTAATTAGAAGAAATGTTGTGTCACATTAACTAACATGCTTATTAGATGACCAATTGTGGAAGGTGTTATCAGATAAACTTACTTACGGTTTAAAGAGTGACCCAGGAGACCGTCACTATAGCAACGAGTGACAAAAAAAAGTTGATCGACCCATTTGGGTGAAGACCAAATAGTTGCACACTGTTTAAGCTGCGTTAGCAGGTAGTTAAAATTACCATTAACTTTTTCCATTGTGACACGAAAATTATCCATGATACAACAGTGGCGAACCTTACCTTACCCCAAAAGCCGGGTTTGCCTTATAAATCTCAAATCAAGATTAAAAATAAAAACCAAACATCGTCCAAACGAAAAAAGTTCTAATAAAATCACTTTCATAATAACGCGCTTTATTTTACGTAAAATACCAAGAGTTGCATAACAAATCCGCTGCGCGGCCCGGCGGCGCTGAACGGCGATAGTAGCGACGTTATAAATAGCATGACATCTCGCTCGCTCTTGTGGGCTTTTACGGGGCTTCCAAGCGCTCTCTTCATACTTAGGAAAACGTTAGTTTTGCAAATATCTATGTATAGCTGCATATATAGCACTTTCTTTGCAATTTTGAATCTGGCTTACGGTGTGAAGTTTGTTGCGTTTGGTTTGTTTGGAACGCGAGTGCGCGGGCGAGATGAATAACTTCACGATTGTTTATATCGAATCGTGGGCCATGCAAGGCGTTGTAAAATGCGTGATTTGATGCAATTACAAAATAAATAGGTATTCTTGTTTAGTGCGGTGTACAGTGCGGTGCGTGTGAGAATGAGTCTGTAAAATTCTGTCTAGTAATAGAATGTTTAATGTTTAATGATTAATGTTTATTTCGGCAAAAAACGGCACAATAATAATGAGTGAACTTATAAAAAAAATAGAATGAAGTGTGCTTTGGTAAGCTTGTCCAAACTGAAGAGTAAAGCGGCAACAAGATGGATTTACCTACATTAAATTATAAAAAAATAATAAAACATATCTCTCGGCTTGCCATAGCTTGATACCCTAGGCACGCCACTGTGATACAATGTATGGTTAATCACTTATTTTGTATCAGGTTTTAAAATTTCGCCATGTGAGATGGTGTTGGGTATGGTTACAATTGCGAACCCATAGAAATGTATGGTTAATTTTCGTGTCACAATGGAAAAAGTTAATGGTAATTTTAACTACCTGCTAACGCAGCTTTAACAGTGTGAAACTTTTTGGTCTTCACCCATTCTATGATATAACCGATTTGCCATTTTGTTTATTGTTCGTGATAGTGTAGTATGTATGCGAAATTGGTAGGTATAGTGTAGCGTATCTTATTATTTATGTATATACTTATTTATTACTTAAAACTTGGTTCTTGGGTAGTGGAGTAGACCCTTTGTTTTATATCTTAGTCATATTACGAGTATAAGCCTGTTTTTAAAAGAAGACAATAATAAATTTGCTTGACCACAAAAAACTTTGAGTCTTGAATATGTCCAAAGCGTGTTCTAGATTTTTGCGGTACAGCCATTTTAGTCGTTACAATAATTAATAAGTACGTATAATTTGATAACTCGAATTTTTCTGATATGCAATCGCCAGCGATCAAGATTTTTGTGGTAATTTGGAGCTGTCATAGTGACTTTTGCCCAATATATCAGTCACCCACATACATATGCGATAAGTTGCTTTACAATCTACATACAGGATGCTAACAAATTAGGTACCAATATTTCTATGGGTTAATCTACTCATCAAAACAAGTCACATTTATTGTAACAACTATTTAAAATTTGAAAAAAAACCGGTTGTCCGTAAAGTCGGTTTACGGACGATAGTTTAACGTGACAACATCATAACAAAACATTCAGAAAACAAAAATGAAACCAGGCAGTCACCCATCCAAGTACTGACCGCGCCCGACGTTGCTTAACCTCGGTGATCGGACGAGAACCGGTGTTTTGTCAAATATCTTGAAAATGGTGCATCCTACGGCAAAATCAATGAAATTTTCATCCCCCCTTTAATACACCCCCGCACCCCGCATTGTGCATCCTGGCGCGCGCTGCTCTCTTGTACATCCTGGCGTTCACTGCTCTCTCTTGTACGGGTGGTTACATTGCGTCATCCTTTTTCGTGCGTGCAGCCGGCGTTCATCGATTTATTAAACGTTGTCACGTCAAAACATGTTGATTTTCAATTACTGAAGCAGTAATCCATTTGGATGGATTTGTATGAAAAGTTTGCGTTTTATTTCATTTTGATAGTTGTCTGAGCGAAAGTGACTTGTTTTGATGAGTAAGTTACGCCTTGGAAATATTGGTACCTAGTTTTAATAAACTAGGTACCAATATTTAAACCACCTTATATTTCAAGTTTAAGTATTTGATTTGTTAGTTAAAATGTCGACAGATAATAAGTCACTATGACATTGACAGTTCAAAAGTGCCGCGAAAATTCCGATCTCCTATAGATAAATTACCGAGAGCGTGGAATTGCACATGTAGTGGTATTGTGTATTTATAGGCATTGGAGAGAGAGTTCTCTATATTGTTATTTCTTTCTCACTAAAGTGGAATGCCTATAAACACACAATACCACTACATATGCAATTCCACGCTCTCGGTAATTTATTTATAATTAAGCAATAGTTCTAAGCGAATGTATTTTTGCTGCAGCGACTGATGTATATCTTATCTGTTTTTTATTATTTTATCAGTTTTCCGAACTTATCTGAATGTTAGAATGGGATAGGCATGTATAGGTAACGCCACCAGAGTTGAGGCCACGCACACAACCACATCTCATGTAATAACAGCGGGATTTTGACGTTGTGTTGTCGTTAAACGTCAACACAATGTCAAAATCCCGCTGTCATTACATGAGATGTGGTTGTGTGCGTGGCCTCAACTCTGGTGGCGTTACCTTTACCTAACCTTTACACCGCCACAGTTGAGTCGTGACAGCCAATGGAATGCCTCATACGCAAACAAATATATACAACCCAAAATATTTCAACTCGAAATAAACCTTTCTACAATGGATTTTAAGTAGAAAATCGGTTTGTCTTGTAACGTGGCGTGACGTACAGATCACGTCACTTCGTTTGTTTTGTGGCCGTGAAGAGGTTAAAGTTACAAATCAAAATTTACTCTGTTTTTTTTCGCTAAAATACCTATTGTACCCTGTGAATCCAATACACTGTAACTCCCATAGTCAGTGTACTGAAGGTTCAGTGTATTGGATTCACAGGGTACTATTGTAAAATTACTTATAAATGAATTCTATGTTTTTACGATGCCAAAATTGAATGTTTTTCTTAATATTTTTTTTAAAGACCGACAACAAAGATTATTTATATGTTTAAGCGTCTTGAGTCAAAAATGTGACAATGGTTTTTGACACCATCAATCATTTGACGTACTTTTTATGAACTGCCAAAACGTGATTCCCTCATTGGTTTTGTATGATATGATAACAGTTAACTGTAATTAGACTTGCTAGCAGACTTAGTTACCTCTATTTATTTAGTTCAAAGTTACTAGTAAAAACTAATTATGTATGAATGTGGTTTTCCGGGTCCGGTATTTAAGCTGTGTGTTATAAAATTAATTTGAAAAAAACCGAGACAATTCACACTAATAAAATTGACTTAGTCCCAGAGTAAGCAAAAGCTTATTTTATAGGTACAGTCGACTGCATAAATATCTATACAGACATAGCGGCAAAATATGTAAACATCAACCTTATGGTTAATGGCATAGAGTTGTATAGATATTTTTGACGCCTTGATAACATATTTGACTGTAAGTACTAGGCAACTAAAAATATACTTAAATGGACAGATAGTAGATACATACTTAAAAACTTATTAATCATCCAGACTCGAGAACAAACAGTCGTATTTTTTTTTTTTAATTTATTTAGGAAACAAACCGTTTCATTTCAACATAAATCAGCTTAATACATATTAACTGCCCCGACCGGTGATCAAATCCGGGGCCTCAAGCTTTGTAGTCAGTTTCTCTACCCACCAGGCTATTCGGTCGTCAAAAGTTAATGATGTCAAATACATACCTTATTGCAAGGGAAGAAGCTCCCTCTAACACGTTGCCTGCCCACCATACTTTACCGATAGTGTTGCTGCCACGCCCCATAAATTTAGTGATCCCACCGGTGACGCCCTATTACTGGAGGTGCTAAATTAGCTAGATATCTGAAAATTCGAAATGAGTATCCTCTACAATGAACTGAAACAATTACTTTGCTCACCCGCAAGCATAAGCGCCTACCTAGTGCTAACCTAACCTTCCTGAGCGACCTAAGGTTGCAAGTGAGCAAAGTAATTGTTTCAGTTCATTAATATGAACCTCCGCAAAGTAACGCCTCATTCAATAAATCCTCTACAAATAGCATTCACAGTTTGACTCTGACTCCCAAAATAATCACCAAACAATAACCCGATGAATGAGCTTCTGATCCCACCGGTGATACTCGTGGCCACCAGTGGCGGGGCGTAAAAATTTTTGCAAGTAGAGCCGCAACAAAAAAACCCAAAACCCATTTATCCTCTTCTTAAAACTGCAGTACTGGAAGAGAAGCGTTTGGTACCGTACCTTCAAAAGTTTAGTCGACCCGGGGGGAATCGGGTTGTCAATACCCTTCGCTATTGGGACATAGGATAAGTTTTTATTCTGGAAAATTGTACAGTTCTCGCGGGATAGCGATAAATTGATCCTTCGCAGACGGAATTGCGTGTAACATCTAGTAGTTTATACTTTTTCACCTCACTAGCTCGGAAAGCCCTTTTTGTTTGTTTGACATCTATTGAGAAAATCGCTTTTTATCCACATGTGAAGAAAGAGTTTTGACATTTGAGGGCAGCTTAAGTGATATTTGACAGCTAACAAAACGTAAAACGTTAAAAGTGCTGAATTTTTAAAATCACAATTAATGAATTGCATCGAGTAAAAAACACTAAATACAGTCTTACAACTTTATTTTAATTCATAAATATCAGCATTAAACATTAACCTTCATAAAAACGGATAAAATGTTATGACAGTCCAAGTAAGTCGATGTGCGAACAAAACGCATCCGAAATAATAAAAAAAAAACTTAAGTCAAAACTTTTCAATTAAATATTCGCATGTTTTTCTAATTATTTTCCTCGCTGTAGTGAGGTGAAAAGTTTTGTGTTATACACGGGTGAAAAGTTATTTTACGTCTCGTGTGTTGAAACACTCACTATCGAAAGGATTCTATTTTTGAACCACTCGCTTCGCTCGTGGTCAATCATAGAATCCTTTCGATAGCTCTTGTTTCAAATGAACACTCGCTGGTAAAATACAACTTTCCCCCCTTGTATAACAAATAACTATTGTGACAGCGTCAAATTTTGTGTTTTTCTATGAAAATCCCTTTTTTGGTAACACTGGCCGCAAAAAGCTTTTCATTTACCACCGTCAGTTTACTGGGCGTGGCCACACACAAAAAATTACGTGATGCCACCGGTGATGCACATGGCAGTCAACGTGTTAATTTCTATCTTTTTTGTCGGACTCTATTTAGTGCCATTCTGATTATGTTCGGTTTTAGGAGTAAATGTTGTGTCAAAATTAGTGGTTGTAGTAATATAATATTGTGAAATTAAGTGCCAACAATGTGCATAGAACATATACATTGAAAAAAAACCATGAAGGCTGCTAAGGTGCGTGAGAGGTTAAGACGAGCGCCACTGTCTAAGCAATACTGTCAATTTGTTAGCGAAACTGTCAAGATTATTTTAAATGTCACAAAACACTTTTTATTTTAATAGTACCTACGACAAAAAAAAATATTTCATACAAAATTGTCGCCATTTTAAAACAGTTTGTGTCAATCTGACGGTAGAGAAAACGACGCTTCTGTTTAATAATTGGGTGAATCGACTTCTTCTTGCCACCGGTTGCTATGGAATGGATACACGAATTGTGTTTCATGGACAACTGGGGACAGAGTAAATAAGACGAAAAAGTGGATTCACCCAGTTACCTACTTGTATAGATAAATTACCGAGAGCGTGGAATTGCATATGTAGTGGTATTATGTGTATATAGGCATTGGAGAGAGAAATCTCTATATTGTTGTCTCTCTCTCACTAAAGTGGAATGCCTATAAACTCCCACAATACCACTACATATGCAATTCCACGCTCGCGGTAATTTATCTTTAAGTAGTCATGCTCTACTGAAATAACTGTTTTATTCAAAGAAATAAACACATAAATTGGGACTGGTTAGTGTACTATCCCGTATTTGTAGACTATGAATGAACGTCAACGCACGCCCTAATAATTCAAACCCTTATGCCCGCTTTCCACTGCAAGCAGAAAGAGCTCCGTAACGGATTCCGTTTAACCCTTAAATCGAAACCGGCAATATATTTGCCGTCAAACAGAAATCAAAGCCGATTAAAAATAGCAACATTTTACGGTCCAAAATCGAATGTATTGACAAGGTTGTCAAATGGTTTACGGGTTAACTCGCACGATGAAGTTCATTTCGACCACATTCCCACTTCATCCACATTCCCACTTAGACAACATTCCCATTTCGTCCACATTCCTACTTAGTCAACATACTTAGCCGATTTTAATGCGGTTTTCGCTATCAAATAACTTAGCTTAATTCTCAGGAAAGATTTTATTTTGTGATTTAGGTATTCATGTAAAGAAAAATACTTGCTAAGCACGGTGCGGGTCAATACTATTCAGATACACTACCAATGTGGACGATATGTTCCCATTGCGATTTGGATTGGGAATTGATTGCGGACGAAATGGGATTGCTGACAAATTGGGAATGTGGACGAAGTAAACTGAATATACCGAAGTGCTTCCACTGAATAAGAGTGAGCGGAGCGTACTAAGCGAGTTCAAAGGGTCACAAAAGTGGCAGACTCGAGCGGATTCAGAGCGGACTCCGCTCGACTCGCAACACTGATTTTCATACAAGCACTTCCACTGCGAGCGAGTAAGCGAAGCGGACTGAGCGAGTTAAAATGGGTCCGCTGTGTCATGGCATCGCACGTTAGTTTTGAACGGACTCTGCTTGGACTTACCCATCTCATTTCCCATCGCAGTCCGCTGGCGGTGGAAGGCAAATGCTGAAACTATTTTAGTAATCATCATCATCCCAGCCTATACGTTCCAATGCAAGCCACAGGGCTCCTCTCAGAACGAGAGGGCTTGGGCCGTAGTTCCCACGCGGGCCCGGTGCGGATTGTGAACTTCACACACACCACTGAATTTCTTCGCAGGTTTGCAGTTTTCCTTCACCGTAAAGCTCATGGTAAATTTCAAATATAATTTCGCACATAAATTTCGAAAAACTCAGTTGTGCGCGCCGGGATTTGAACCCACGACCCTCTGCTTGAGAGGCCATATGTCAAACCACTAGGCCACCACGGCTTTTTTTTCCTTTTTTAGTGGAAGTGCACAACTAATTAACTCTGGTCCGCTCAGCTCCTTTTCTCAGTTTCCACTTATTAACTACCTTTTTTTAGTAGAAGGCGGGCATTATGCCAATAACATGAGGGCTTGTACACGTCGTACATTATTGTCATTCATTCCTGCAGGCTTATTGTCTAACGCTTCTGACGCTTGCCTTCGCTATCACTATTTCTTTCTGTCAAACGGTATAAGATGATGACTGAAAGAGACGGTGAAAGCGAAGGCAAGCGTCAGAAGCGTTAGACAATACGGCATCTGATCGACAATTATAGGTCGTAATTATCTGTGGCAACTGTTGGGCGCAGGGTCGCGCGATCATGCCACTTCTATTGCCTATTTAGATTTACTTTAGTCCGTTTTCGTAATTTTTTTTAATTACGAAACTCTTACTAAAACTTAGTTCAATTCTTGTTTGGTAATTAATTACGATTACGAAGCAGTGAAAAATAATTCCTGTTTCGTAACCAATTCGCTACGGAAACGGAATAAAAATCATATTTCATAAATAATAATAATTCTTAAATAATAATTCCTCATACGTGGCCAATTACGAAAACGGACTTAAGGTTAGATTTGTGTTACGACCGAGAAAAATCGGTTCGTGAATATAAAAGCTAGTTACCTAATAACTATAGTTGTTTAGCAAGGAAGCAGGGAGCCAATTTGAATTAACCCTTGAGAGCGAAGTAGATAACGATGCAAAGGCCACACGACAAATTTTCAATACTCGTCCACGTCTCATTCGCTCTTTAACACGTTCACTGTCCCCATACAAAATGAGTTAACAAAGTCTCACGTCCAAGCGTGCTTCTACCTACTTTGGCGTTGCCTTTGAAGTTGTAAATCCATAGTGAAAGCGCGGACTTATGAAAAAAGCTTCATGACAGCTTTAAGTAAACCGCTAACCGAGCCGAACCGACCGAGTCGGTTCGGTCGGTTTTAACGACCGATTTAGCCTAGTTGGTAGTGACCCTGCCTACGAAGCAAGAGGTCCTGGGTTCAAATCCCGGTAAGGGCATTTATTTGTGTGATGAGCACGAATATTTGTTCCTGAGTTATGGATGTTTTCTATGTATTTAAGTATTTATTTATCTATATAATTATGTTTATCGTCGTCTAGTACCCATAGTACAAGCTTTGCTTAGTTTGGGACTAGGCCGATTTGTGTAAGATTGTCCCCGAATATTTATTTTATTTATTTATTTATTATGACCCCACATTGGGGGCACGCGGACAGGGAAGGTGTTAAGTAAGTGTATTTCTTTTGCTCCATGTTGTGTCCACCGGCATTGAAATAATCTGAGAAAACTATGTTTTAACACTTTAACTGTCCGTGCGTTACACGTGATGCACTGAAGATACATAAACTATCCTTGGGACAGCTAGTGTTAAATCTGTCGGGTTATTCCTCGGCCACGGTGTATATAATAGGTACATTGCGCTGACATCCGTGTGTATTGAGTGTACTATCGCCCCAGACGTCAGCTTGCCATTTTCAAAACAAATTTGCTTGCAGCCGTTGATGTTTATTGCTATGGATTGGTATGGACAGATGTCTAGCCGCTGCACGCAAACTGGGCCTTTAAGGTGCCAAGCTGGCGTCTGGGCCGATAGTACACTCCGCGCAACTAAAAAAATTACAGGTCTAACGCTTAACTGAGTGTTCCTGAGGTATGAGAGCGGTACGGGAGGGGTGACAAGTGACGTGACACGACGCCCGACTGAAGTTAAGCGTCGTTTGACGTTCCGTAAACACACCCCCTCCTGTACCGCTCCCATAAGGTAAATACCCCAGTGTTCGACACTTTAATTCCAATAATCGACAACCCGCTTGTCTCCTTTATTGCTACGAATTAAGATTGAAAGTGTCAGCTATTAGGGCACTGGGGTATTTACATTACTTAGTAACAGGCTCAGTTAAGCGCGCGTTAGACCGATATTAACCAGAATATCTGTATCACGTTCACTGTCCCCATAAAAAATTATTTGATAAAGTCACACGTCCAAAGTGTGCCTCCACTTTAAAACTGTGAACCCACAACTGAAAAAAGCTTATGACCCCACATTGGGGGCACCTGGACAGGGAAGGTGTTAAGTCTAGGATGCTGACCAATCAGAGCGCAGTAAGCGCCGCAGTGTCTATGCGGCATTATTTTTGAAATTGTTCGATATCACCGCTCTACCGCTCCAGGAGGGTTAATTCAGTTGTTTCCATTTAGTAATCTCATTTGTTTTGGGATACTAGCGGTGATTGTGTCCAAAGATGGAACTCTTGTAATGAACCTATTATTAATTATGTAATTTATTATACGAGTTTGGGTCTAATTGTGTGTTTTATTTCCTAAAATCTAAAGCAGGGGCTCCCTTACAAAAAACGTGATTTTTTGCCGTTTTTATAGATAATGGTACGGAACTTGGCCGGTTTTTTCTTAATAAATAAATAATACAACGTGAACCTTCGGACCATTTATGTGTATATTTACATAAGTTACAACTATTATAAAACAATTGTGGATATACCGTACCAAGGTGCATGATAAGCTATCTAGAATAAGATCTTATGTCTTTTAATGCTTCTACCAAATAAATTAAAATAAATATATTCCCTCAAACTTCCATCCCTTTTTACAACAATAACAACACAGTCATGTGAAGTGAGAACGTGTACAAAGTTTATACATAATTAATTTCCTCTTTAGTAAAGTAAATGATAATTTTCTTATGTTACACGAAGGCCAAATTAAACTAAACTAAATAAAAGTTAACCTTAAAACTTGACATGAAGTAAGGTAACTCAGTTTCTTTTTGGGTTTTAAAACAACCAAATATGGTTTAAACTAGCTTAAATTTAAATCACACAACAACCATTTTGTCACTTATTAAAAAAAACTCAAATTAAAAGTAAAATTTAGTCTTGTAAACAATATAAAAACTTTCAAGGGTAAAACCTTTCAAATGGTCACAACCTTAAAACAAAACAAAAGAAAAAAAACCTGTTTATATAAAAATATACGCTGAAAACTGAACATGTAAAAACTCCAGAAACATATTTTTTTTTCAAACCAGTTTATAAATGACAGAGTTCTTTTACCTCTTCCATTGTTGAAATCGCTTAAAAATCACTCGCTGCAAACATTCATTTGATTTAAAGTTCATTTTCTATAACAATCAAAAGTTTTTAATCTACAATTTTTATAAGAATTAAAACGTATAGAATGGTTGTAATACTGGATTTTATAGATACGGTCGTTTACGAGTCGTTTTCGAAAAAAAATGTACACAATTAAGAGCTGTAATTAAAACAAAACTTAATTGATTCCTTTGTGTAACGAAAGTTACCCGTATAATTTTTATGACTAACTTTCGTTACACAAAAGACGAGAGCGTGATTTTGTTTTCATCAAGACTTGTGCGAACATTTCTTTTAAAACGATTAAAATAGCGTATATTTTGACTTATCTACAAAGCACGGAACTTGCGCTCGGCCAGTTTTATAAAAGTAATGACTATTTTTATCTTTACACGTGTTTTCATGTTTACAAAATACCGATTTAAAGATTGCAACAGCAAAATAATTTGAAAAGGTACACGATGCAAAAGCTCATAATATTAAATGCAGACACTTTTCTTCTTGCAAGAAAAACGTTCTGGCAGGGTATGTATTACAATACCGAAGTACGAAAGACCGAATGTATTAAAACATCGAATGGGTCAAAAGACCGACACGATTTTTTTCTGAAACCGTAAACTTCTCAGAATTTATTAAAACGGTATCATACAGAACCCATTAGTTTAGGTTAGGTTTGTTTTGTAAAAATCTTAAAAAGTTAACGGTTTCAGAAAAAAATCGTGTCGGTCTTTTAAAACCCATTCGATGTTTTAATACATTCGGTCTTTCGTACTTCGGTATTGTAATACATACCCCTGGCAGCTAACTGAAGTAGAGCACGACGTTAAAGGTTCATGGCGGAGTTGGTCGAAACTGACCGAACAGTGTCGGGCGTGTTGCTATGCTCACATACATACACATTACACAATATAACCGTATTTTGTATAACTAAGTTACAAAGTTTGCAAGTCCCTTTCCCATTTTCCATCCCTCCAAATATGCTCTACAAGCCACAGCCAAATTTTGATCAAACCATACATACTTAGAAGGGCTTTGTAGCGTTTCCCGTGTGTTACGAAAATCTAAGGATACCATCCACTAACTAAAAAAGACAAAGGGGGCCGGGAGAGGTGCGGGCGTCAGGCACACGAGGCGTGCTCGCCGCACGCACCTCTCCCGGCCCCCTTTGTCGTCATACCCCCCAGCCCCTGTACTTAGAGCACTCGGTTAAACCAAACGGTTTAGTTATACACACCACGCGTGGTAATAGTCATTGGGATTTTCCGTGATAAATAAATATCACGGACAATTCACACAAATTGACCTAGCCTCAAAGTAAGCTAAGCTTGTGTATGGGTACAAGGTAATGGAAAAACATACTTAGATTAGATACATACTTAAAGACATAATTAAACACCCCAGACTCGAGAGCAAACATTCGTATTTTGCATACAAATATCTACCCCGACGCAGGAATCGAACCCGGGACCTCGAGCTTCGTAACCACTAGGCCATTTGGTCGTTATTTCAGCTCAGTCAGTTGACTGACATATCAGTCGATTTTCGTAACACACGGGACACGGCGGCGGTTGGAACGCTTCTCAGCCCCACTCAAAAATAGTTACAAAAAAACGCTTTTACAATTTCCATCATACATTGTCCATAACCACAACTCTGCAATCACACGTGAACAGCTATAGCTATACTCCATTTAATTAAGAATTATAAACCACAACAACATTATATTGCGGCTCGTGAACTGTAATCTCTTTACAATTTGTACTAGAGTAACAATTGACGACACGCAAATAAAGTGACATTAAAACAATTTCATTTTGCGGCTCCCAGACTATTTGTACTGTACTATTTGCTAGGTAAGAAATAGTTGACGAGCCGCAATATAATGATGTTGTGGTTTTCAATTCTAAATTAAATGAAGTATAGACCGTTTAAAATTAAAACGGTTCAGCTATAGCTTTATAGTCAAGATAACTACTAGGCTATCCGCTAGTAATAAGGAGCAAAATGGGCGTGTTAAATATGTCCGGACCTTTGAATATACGGGGTAAATTTTAATGACTACCTGGTACTTGGTAGTTCCTACATCGATACAATCAATTATCGATACATTTCCTATATACAAGTTTTTTTTTGTAAAAATAAAATTTTATTCAAAGTATACAAATGATACAAAATAAAATAGCAACAGAATTCGGTTTTGAACCGTTACCCATCATGTTCTTTTATTCCTCATTTGTATTTCGGAACCAATCCTATTCTACATACAAACGTTGCAACTTAAATAAAAAGCTAAAAATATCTGAACCCGACCATTTTGTCAATTACAGTGCGTGCCAAATATTATGGAACATCTAAACCGTTCCCATATTTGCGATGGTGACTACGCGCACAGCGAATTGCCTGAAAATTCTTTAGTTTAAAAAACAACCTGATTTACGTCTAAGCTTAGATTATTTATGCACTAGATGGAGCCTCAGTAGCAAACATTGCGATACAAAACGTCCACAAATCCATTTGAGAGCTTCATATTACGATCGCGTTACGTCATTCCGGTTGACACTGTGTGCGATGCTTAATGATACCAGTTAATTTCACATTCCTCAAAATGTGGGGAAAGTGAAGCTGATTGGGGAATGTGTGGGGAGAGCTTCAATTCGGGGAAAATGAGGGAATTTTAAGTATGAACACAAATACGCGACATTTGACATCAAATTTCTGCTAGTCTTGATTAATTTCCTACAATTTTATTATTCGCAACAGCTCTAAACTAAGTCACTCGGCCCACATAATTTTTCATTCCCCACACGTGGGGAATTTCGACAATGCGTTTGGGGATTTTAGCATATTACTATTGGCAACCCTGCAAATGACGCAAATGACATATAAGCCAACAGTTGGCTTATATTTTTACGAGACGTTTCCATGCCACCAAAGCTCTATCTAGTGCATAAATAATCTAAGCGTCTAAGTACAACTTTAGGATCTCAATTTGGTCTCTTATACCTTGACAAGCTCGTGCGTGGCGCTCGGCGGAACCCTGTCGCAGGGAGCCTCTGCTGTCCTTAACGAGATTGTTTTTAATAAGTGCGGCAAACGCTGACTGCGACAGGGTTCCGCGGAGAGCCGCGCACTAGCTTGTTGGACTATAATTGGGGATATTTTTCGGAAACAGTCTTCAGTATTAAGTATTTTGTTACTGGATAAGTTTAGAGACCGTTCAAGTCTCACGTAAGGAAGGTTCAAGTAGTTTTCCTTGTCAGCAGAAGTAATCCTCCTATTTTTCAAAACCTCTATCTAATATTGTTTCAATAAAGAATTGATTTATAATACAATACATTGACTATTGTACAGTCACGAGCTTGAATTTGGGACCCAATTAAGGTTCAGTCCGATTTGTTCCTGATTCGTCATATTCCTAATTGGTCATATTCCTAACTCGTCATATTCCTGATTCGTCATCCGCTCCGCATTAAGTAAATTATTGTCGTATAACCGTACAAAGCATAACTACTGTCCTAATGCATATTAATCCCGTAAACACGTGTTCACGATAAACATATGAAACTACCGTGATACTCACTCATAGTGAAAATAAACGGATCACTCACGTCTACGGGCGACGGATTAGCCCGAAACATGTAGAGTTAAACTCGTTTTAAGACGTGAGTGATTCGTTTATTTTCACTACGTGTTCACGATTTCATTTTACTGTACAATGACGAGTTAGAAACATGACGAGTCAGGAATATGACGAGTTAGGGAATATGACCAATTAGGAATATGACGTATCAGGAACAAATCGACAGTTCTGATATTGTTTAGGAATCCAAAGGATGTTTTTTCGATATGGGTCCCAAATTAAAGCACGCGACCGTACACAAAGAAAACATAAAAAAAAGCAACTACATGGAAAAATATATAATAAAGTAAAGCAATAACCATTTCAGACGTAGGACGTCCACTGCTATGTCAGGCATTGTGGACAATTGTAAATAATAAAGTATGACTCTGTAAGCTCCCTCACAAGTTTCATGAATTCACTAAAATTTATTACGTTTTCCACTCCCACAAAATACTAGAATCTGTTGAGAAATGCGACCTGTAGAGGGAACCCGGACAAGCATGCAAAAGCATTTTTGTCCAAACTGAAACGGAGACGCTTCGTTCGCTCACATAAATATAGCTAACGTAACCGCCAACCCTCCTCATATCATCAGAAACAACCAACCCACAGCCCCTCTCTTAAGTAAGACTTGAACGGTGGAAATGGTACTCTATATCTAATACTACAAAGTTTATTTTAAAATTGATATACAGTAAGTTTTCTATGAGAGGCTATTTCGCGCTAGTATCGTCAGGTCCGTTTGACAACTTTGACATTTGTTGTATGGGTGTAACGTCAAATAGACCTTCCGATACTAACGCCATCTAGCGATATTCCACCTGTCAGTCAGAAAACCCTCATTACTTCTTAAGAAAGTCCATCACAACCACACGATACAAAAGAGACGTGGCATGGGGGCGCCTTGCAGTCGCAGTACCCCTTAAATCAGTTTTCATACTAAATGTATAGAAGCGTCGCGATCCGAAGCAGACAGAAGAGACGGGGCGGATACGCGGACTGCGACGCGCCCCCGTCCCACGTCTCTTCTGTGTGGCTTGCGCCTCATGTTTAAATATTTAACAGGGCATCTTGTATTTCGATGTTGACAACAAACAGTATCGAAACTACAAAAACAAAATTGTTAGATTCGACACTGTACGTAGTCGATTAGTGTAAGTAACTTGAATTAACTGTTTTGGTTCCGTACCCAAAGGGTAAAAACGGGACCCTATTACTGAGGCTCCGCTGTCCGTCCGTCTGTCACCAGGATGTATTTCTATTGCCGCTATAACAACAAACACCAAAAACCAGAATAAAATAAATATTTATTTTTTTTGCTCGTTTTTGCTCGATATTGATGTCTATTTCTCAAAAAGTTGTCCATTTTCAAGTTGTTGCCATATTAAAAAAGAAAAAATATATCCTGACGCTATTTCAACACAAAAAATAAGTAATATTGTATTTAAATGTATACAAAACCTTGTGGTAAAGGTGATAAAAAGTCAGATAATCTTTGTTGTTGGATCCAATAGAAAGTTTTGATGTAGTTACAAAATTACGATTTTTTCCTCACAAGATTTCGTGAAGTTTTCCTCACGTCAAGAAATTTTGGATGTTTTATGCAGTTTATGCTTTATGATCTTGTCCTTAGTGTTGATAATTTTTTGACAAAACTGATTTCTTGTCAAATTCGTGTCAGAACAACTTTTTGAGAAATACTCTGATAACGGCAACAGTGACGCTTGAAATATTCACAGAATATTTAGTTATACATTCACTATAAAAATAAATAATTAAATTAAAATAAAACGAATTTTTAAGGGGAGCTCGCATACAAAAAACGTTATACGATTTTTTTGCCGTTTTTATAGACGGAACCCTTCGTGTGCGAGTCCGACTCGCACTTGGCCGGTTTTTTTTTCTAAATCGAAGGTTTAAAACTACCAATAAATATTCTTAGTGCGGTCTTTTAAAAAGTGGAAATATTTTGTCTATGTGGGTCTTGAATTAGATTTAAGAGTATAGACCTTACGTTCCGGGGCATTAGTTACTCGGACATACTTCAACAGTATCTGAACCTGATTGACAAAACGTTGCATATAACAGCTTGATTGTATTTTGCGTCTTCTCTTCTCTTTTATAGAGTACATATTCCATATACATGTTTTCGGAGGTACCTTTTTCTCAGTGATATCCTAGCGATGCAAGGCATTCTCGCCCTTAAAAGCTTGTACGCGCGCTACGTAGAGCGCTTCAAACCTCGCTGAACCGAGAGCAGCAAGTCGCTCGTATGTTGGCAGCGGTTCCGTGGTTGCCGTGGAGCGTTATGGAATCCGGGTTCTCGAGCATTCCCATCTCTTTCTCAGCTATTTGTTCTAGCTCAATCCATCTGGAATACGTAATAGTAGATTGATAACCAAGGGTGGAAAGTGACCCATTGAACCCGAGATATTTCTGGCGAAAGTGACCCATTGAACCTGAGATATTTCTGGCGCTCGAACGAAGTGAGAGCGCCAATAGTTCGAGGGGAAATGGGTATTTCACCCGAGTTAGACACTCTACTTTTCATTTCGACTGTGAGGAAAGTAAAATACTACAAAAAAATGAGAATAATAATAAATTGAATTTAGTTATAGCCAACCTCCAACCTTTTCGCCCTGGCCATTTGCCACGGCCGAAAAATCGAGTTGGTCACGACCAAGGAGCTTATATACAAAACTGGAGGTTGAACGCCAAACGAAGAAGTTTTGACCTTTATTACTTATTCATATTTTTCTTTGACATTTTCGCGAATGACTTCCATCTCTTTCTTAACCTAACTAAAGAAAGAGATGGAATATTTTCGTGACGTAATAAAGATCAAATTTCTTGTTTCAAACGGACATCCGAACATTCGGCGTACAACCTCCAGTGTTGTATATACATAAGCTCCTTGGTCACGACGTGCATCTAGATGGTCATGCCGAAACGTGAAAAAAAGTGTCATTGACGTAACTGAATTATCTTCGACTCCGAGGCTAATCGTAAAAAATTAAAAAAAAATTACTTTCCACCCTAGAGATGAAAACGCAATTTTCCACCCGGCTATCTACCCACGAAAATTTAACTTTCTGAACAGAGGCCGTATTGTCTAACGCTTCTGGCGCTTGCCTTCGCTTTCACCATCTCATTCTGTCATCATGTTATACCGTTTGACAGAAAGAAATAGTGATTGCGAAGGCAACCGTCAGAAGCGTTAGACAATAAGCCTGCTGGAGAGATGAAAAAACGTTTTCGATTATATACGAGTGGGTTGGCGTGGTTGCTTGTCTTGTGACGTTTTTTTCATTCAGTTTATACTTATGCCGTCACAAAAATGACACAATTTTTTTTGTAAAATAATAAAACAACTAACAGTAGTTAAGAGCTTCCTAAATAGAATGTGTAATTTATATTCATTACTTAAAACAAAAGAAAAGTTGATTACCCTGGGACAGTTGTCTGTTTACATTTTTGATCTCTTTACTTCGTTTTTTTAGCATTAGAAATAAGGTAAACAATCTTGACGAGTCTTTTTAATGAAAAACGCTTTAAAGAAATAGTAACTATTACTTATGAAACCAAAAGAGTGTAAATGACTTTGATCAATTATAACCAAATGAGCGCCACTTTGATAAAAGTGGCCGTCTTTTTTCTCAGTACGTTGCGTGAAATTGTCAAGTTTAACTGTCAAGTGTCAACCGAAATTCGACTGTAATGAAGTTAAAGACTAGGTTAAAATTTCTGTGTAGGTGATGATTTTAATTGTTATGCAAACAAATAAAAAAGTTCGGACATTCTTTGAAGGGGATTTTGTTCGGCAATGTGTATCTTCAGTTATAATTGATCAAAGGTAAATGACCATATTTCCTTTCAAATTGTTATATTATTAGCTGTGACTTATTTTTCAAAAGTGTATTTCAATAAAAAGTCACGTCAAGATCGCTTACCTTCTTTCTAATGCTAAAAAAACGAAGATTAATATTTGACATTTCGTCACTACTTTGAGAAAATCTCGTACAATACGTATACTTTACTACTGACAGATGGCTTGCCTTCATTTCATTTCCAACTTGAACAATAGTAGTTTATAAAGTAGCTATTACAAAATCTGCAAACGTGGGCAACAGTATTCTAAAATAAAACCATCTGTCAGGAGTAAACTTTATGAAATTTTACTGTAACTTAAAATCGAAAATCTGCCAAGTGAACTTTACTATAAGTATACCAAGGTTCAATTTGGTTTACGTATTGATTTGAGATACGAGGTGTTTTCAAAGTAGTGACGATTTTACTCCGTTTATCTTTACCTCTGCACAGCCATAGTGAAGGCCTCGACGACATTATTATCGTTCTTCGCCGACGTCTCTATGTAGGACGCTATCTTGTTTTCATTACACCATTGTTTCAGTTGATCGTGGCTCACTTCACGCTCGCGTGAGGGCACATCGGACTGGAAATAAAAATAAGGATGTCGATGACGAGCAACCGGAATAATGTTCATAATACCTAGTACAGTGTTTTTAATAGTGGTAGAGCCATGTTGTAGCTAGCCGCTGCATCACGAATGGGCCGGCTCGCCCGGGGCAGTACCACCCTCTCACAGAACACCGGCGTGAAGCAGCAGTAATCCTGCTTGCGTTTCGTACGGTCAGTGAGGGTGCCGGGGGCCCAATACCTCACCCCTTCCCTCTCCCCTTCCCCTATTCCCTCTCCTTTAGGGCCGACAACGCACTGGCATCGTGTAAAGCGCTGCGGGTGTCTATGGACAGTGGTGTTCATTTAACATCAGGTGACCCACTAGTTCGTTTGTCTGGCCTATCTAACATAAAAAAAAAAGTGCACTTTGACCTGCTAGACCGTTTAAATGAGTCCTCGCTCGCACGCTACAGGCAGACGGCGGACACGACGCACAAAACACGCGTTCCTGAATCCAAACAAGCGCGACGAAGTCTGTACACGCGTCAATGTGTGCGTAAGATGCACAGGGCCGACTATCGCAAAAAGAGATAGAAAGAGATAGCTGCGGAAAGTGAATGCCGCGCCGTTCGTTGAGCGCGAGCAACGTTGTAATGTAAAATAAAATGAGTAGGTAATCTAATTATCGTAGTGCTTATAATTAAACTTATCGTGTCTAAATTAAGTGTTTAAAAATAAATGAATGAGTGTATACCTAATTCATTTTTTAAAGACAATTAGAGAATGATAGGAAATAATTAACAAATTAATTTTACAAATACCTACTAATATAAGACGTCTATTTATACATTATAGGTAACAAACTTTTAAACCTACTTTCCCTAGTTACTAATGTTACATATTGCTAATTAAAGTTGGTTATCTACCTTCTTTCGTCCTTCGGAAATCGAAAAAAACTCCTTTCCTTGTCTTTGGTTGTTGCCAAACACCCATACAATGCACAATATATTCCCATTTCGCAAAAGTTTAGTGCCGTGCGGCCAACAGGCATCGCGTCGCGCACCCGACTGGTGAACAGCGGCGTCAAGCAATCGGCGCCTTGGGGGGAGGGGTAACTCGAATCGGTGCAGGGCGGAGCGTGTCCATTCTGTACGTTAGTACTATTATATATTCTGTGCTAAAGGCTGGGGGGTATGACGACAAAGGGGGCAGGGAGAGGTGCGGGCGGCGAACGTGCCTCGTGTGGGGTCGGCTCCAGTTGGCCTTACTAGCATTTAGCCTTGGCGAGCAGAGCACCTTAGTTGTATTTTGTCCGGGTAGCAAAATGCCTTGGTCTGTAAAACGCCCTCATTGCTATAAACCATAGTAGACGGAATGACTTGGTTGTAAAACGACTTAGGGGCTGTTTCACCACCCATTAATTAATTTTAACAGACGGATAAATGTGATGCCGTTTCTGTCTATTCGAACAAAAAAAAACAGAGACGGCATCACATTTATCCGTCAAATAAATTTGATCAATGGATGGTGAAACAGGGGGTTGATGTCATAATTTTTTAGTAGGTAAATGGTCTGGTCTTGTCTTGAAAATCTATTAAATACAATCAAGACCTTACACAATTGAGTCATTCTGCCTACTTTTGCATTTAACGACCTAGACGTTTTGCTATGTAAGTCTGCCTGAAACTAAGACAATTTTGTAACCATGGCATTATATAACCAAGTCATTTTGCATACGAGGCTGTCCTTTAGTGAGTCGAGACGGCATGACCCCGTTGCGTCACCATCTCTGTCTGACGTATTTAAACAGATTCGCGTAGCGTATTAAAAAAATCGGAAAGATACTGAGATTGATAGTAATAAAAATAAACAAAAGATAATTTAAAACCGGGTCATACGCGTGAGCATTATATGTGACAGAATAAGTTATTATCGCAATACATGACCTTCGCTTTGCATTCAAGATAATACTAACATTATAAATGGGAAAGTTTGTTTGTGCAAGCGTAAGAAACAAAAGTTGTCTCTCCTGTGGACATTAGCGGCTCCGAGTCAACAAACTCAAGAATTATTTATACTTCATTTCATTCAGAATTGAAAACCACAACTTCATTATATTGCGGCTCGTCAACTATTTCTTACCTAGCAAATAGTACAGTACGTCAGTACAAATAGTCTGAGAGCCGCAAAATTAAATTGTTTTAATGTCACTTTATTTGCGTGTCGTCAATTGTTACTCTAGTACAAATTGTAAAGAGATTACAGTTCACGAGCCGCAATATAATGTTGTCGTGGATTATAATTCTAAATTAAATGGAGTATAAATGGACCGATAGTTGGCGAGAAGCGACAGCGGAAGCGGATTCAAAAAGTTGTTTCTTGAATGCAACTAATAAGGTATTTTTAATTGTCTGTAGCTCTTTCACGCTAAAATCTGACAAATTCGGATGAAATTCAGCACACAGATAACTTCAAACCTAAATTAACAAACTATATCAAAGGTTGACTGGTAGATTCCTTAAAGTTTAGACGATGTTTTAATGTTATTTGGGCACAGTGATGTGATGACTTATAGCACTGAGACGTGGCCGCTAACGATGGGCCTCATAAGATAGCTTTAAAGAAATAATATATAATTTAATGATTGAGTGTTAACACTGGGATTAGACACGTTCACTTCCTTCCCTTCAAAGAGATTCACTAAATCTATCTATTTAACCAATCGCACTAGTCATATCCATATTAAACTTGTAATCGCTACTTCAAATCCGCTCTCTAATAATATTAAAAAAGCACACGTTTTTTGTATTAAGAGGGTTTATACCTGCTGAGCTGGCAACGTTGCATTTTTGTTAGTTTTTCTCGATTATTCCATAAAAATTGAATGAAAATAAAAATGTTTTGAATACAAATTGTTCTAATATATAAGTTAATGTGTCTACTGCAATAATAATTCGTGATAGACTTTTATTTTCTTTATAAACGAACAAATTATTACCTAACGGTTTTTAAAGAAAATAAACACATCAGTACAGTACATGTACGTTACATTGCGTCATCCTTTTTCGTGGGTGCAGCCGGCGTTCATCGGTTTATTAGACGTTGTCAAGCTCACCTTGTTCCCAACAACCATGAATGGGAACCGTTCGATCCCGTTCTTGACACCAGCGTAGTGGAGGAACTCGTTAAGCCACATCTTGATGTTGCCGAAGGAGCTGCGGTCGTCTATGGAGTACGCCAGGATGCAAATGTCGGAGCCTCGGTAGAACGGCGTCCGGAGGGACTTGAAGCGCTCCTGGCCAGCTGTGTCCCAAACCTGGAAAAAAAGAAAAAACGTCGTCAGCACAAGCGTCTATGCTACAGGGCCACGCTTGGCTGTATGGTTACAAACGTTTGCTGGTTTCCAGAATTGACAACATTTCATATTTCTAAGACTATATTTTGATTCGTTCTGTGTATTCTGTTTGGAAAGAGAAAGACGCTGATAGTTTTAAATTTTCACTAGGATTATTAATTAATTTGTTACAATTTTTTAAAGATGAGCTTATTCTAAAAGAGCGCAACGATAGAATAGATCCATTACTTTTGTCTAGTCTCTATTAAAAAAATGTGATGACGTAAATTTGACGTTAAGTTTGTTATCAAATTCAAAATTATGACAGCTCTTTTTTCTAGTGAAAAGGGTAAAGGAAACATATCTATTCTGTGGATGTATTTGTAAGTACATATATGTTTTTAAATTTGTTGTATTTTTTTAAATATGGAGAAATAAATTATAATAAATATTTTTCCGTGTTCAGGAGGCGAAACTCTTTCGATTCCTGCAATAATTATCATGTGTTAAAAAAATGAAAGGTTGTCAATTGGGGATGTCTATTTTTTTGCAATGTATACCTAGTAAATCGGAAACCATTTCGAGATAAATGCTTTTTAACTCGTTTTCTGTAGTTATATAATTTTAATATTATGTAATGAAGTTATTACATAACAAATAAGCGATGGCCTTCATTTGACATTGGTGTAAATTGCGTGACCGGTCCAAGTCGTACTTTATTCTGTGTGGTTAGAATTCTTCACAATTTACGCGTGGATTATACTACGGAGTTTGATTTGGACCCGCTGCCTGACATCTAGCACTTTGACAGCGCCAGTAAAGTGACGCTAGTAACAGTGTACTACCACGCAAAAAAAAATTAAAGGGGTTGCCTTATCGTACGCTTTTAGATAGATTTAGAAATTTGGCCGTGTGGGAGCCCTCAATTAAAATCTGACGTCATCAACCAAAAAAAAAAATTATTTATGAAAGAAAAAACATATACTTAAAGATGTAAATACAAGACTAAAACTACTATCAAATTAAAATAACTAAAACTAAACTTAATTAAAAAAGAGAGGTGGGCCTCTTGGCATGGTGCCCATCACGCAGGCAGCATTCCCGCGCTGAACTGCGATTGCGATTCTTTGCGCGAGAAAGCTGCCGGCGCGAGGGTTGCCTGTTGCCTCTCTCAACCTATTTGCTGAGCTCCCTGTGTAGCTCCAGTGCACCCTTACCCCAAGGACCTAGAGTCTCGACGCCGAAAGGAAAGAAATGATATTGGGCGCCGAGACAGCTATATTTTGTGGCCTTGAGGCGTTTCCGGGCGTCTGCCGCCACCCCCGCACGTTTGGTAGTTGCTGGTAGGTAGGACGCCGCCAGGGTGTCTGTACAGGTGGCGTCCCACACCAGCGCACGGCCAGTCTTCCAGGGTATCAACGACATTCCGTCAGGGCGCTTGCCATCGCTCCGCACAATCTGGGGCTCCAGAGCAGCGGGAACGTTGGCACTAACGAGCGCCCTTCTGAGAATGTCGTTGAGAGCGGCGTGGCGGGACAGGCGGCCGGCGCCCGAGGAGCAGGAGAGGCCATGGTGGCCGAGTCGGTCCACTGGAGCCCCACAAGAAAACCAGTTGTGATTTGCGCAGATCCCAACTCCCAGCCGGAGACCAGCAGCTATGCGTAGAGTGTCTGGGTTGATAAAAGTTCCAGTGTTAGGCGAGGGGTATGCATGGAGCCAGTAACCAGATTCTGGCTTGGCCACAGCTAACAGTCTGACCCGATCCCTGCCTGTTGAAGGTTCTATTAAAGTCTGTAAGGTGGCGACGGAGGCTATTGTATCCCAGGCCCTTTGCCTATGTGGTTTGGATGGGAAAAAAAAGAATTCTGCTGTGTTTTATCTCTCACTCTAAAATGACTTTCTGTTGTAGAATTGAATGAAATGATTTGATTAATAAATGATTGATTGAATTTATTTGATTAATAAATAACTGATTGATTTATTGATTATTTCACCCGAAAGACGTCCACTGCAACCACTGCTGTAGGTAACGTCCAGCAGTGGACATCCTACGGCTGAAATGATGATGACGATTATTAAGGTTGCCAAATAGAGCGGTCCTGCGCATTCGCTGAGTTGCGCGCGCGTCATTAACTACGTATTTTTTATTATTAAGACTTATTTATTTAGTCACTACCTAGCATCTGCTACCGTAAGCTTTGTCTGCGATTTTGAGTCAGTCTCTGAAGCACGTAGAAAAAAGATAAACTAAAAACAATGCGTTACGAAACGCATATAAAAGACATTGACGTGATATTATGTCTAAAATAAAAACCAATTTGTCCTGTTCGATGTTTCGATGTGTTCGATGCGTTTTGTTATTGGGCAAAATACATTTTGCGAGGTCGTGTGATGGCGCACTTCTTGGGTTGACAGATGGTCGGGTAATCCAACATTGTCCCCAAATTGCCGTCCATGTCTCGTGTCCAGGAATTACACTCCACAGTCCCCCCAAATTTAGATTACAACTTTTTTTTTATGTTACAGTAACTTTATAGGTCGCTCAATAATAATGAGCAAGCAAGCGATCTCAATTTTAGGTGTTTAGTTTTGTTTTTAAATGTAATGATAAGAACCAATGTTGTTTTCATACCAAAGGAACATTGTGTTAACAAACACTTGTGTCGATTTTTTACCAAAGTTTTATTTCATGAATAAGAAAAGGCAGAAGCGGTGCTCAGTTTGAGTTTTGATGTTTTAAAAATACACTGCCACGTGTTAAAAACTTCTTTTGACCACAAATATAATAGTGTCAGTAGAAATATATTAAAAGTAGAGCGATTTACTAAAATACTTATCTATTTTCGTATATTTACATACCGACCGAATTCGTGACTTTTGGATTGTCCCGGAATTGAAATGCTTAATCTGGCAACCCTACGCACCTCACATTATACATATGACTGATGTCTTAAGGTCGATTCTTACCTACAGACTCCGAACGTGTCAGCCACGTGCTGTATTAGACAACGTCAAAATTTTCTTATGCTGGGGCCACACTAGCGGCTAACGTCAAAGCCCATTAGCGCGACAATTGGCCAAGTAAAGTTTTTTGAAGAGGTGCTAATTATATTTTTTTTCGACAGTCGGCGTTCTGGAGATCGAGAAACTGCAGCTGTTTTATTTTTATCTCCTGTTGTTTACTGGAAATATTTTTTTAAGTGTTCGAGATGACATTTGTGAGATTTTACGGCTCACAAGCGGTTTGTGCTCAGTACTAAGAAGAAATAGAAAAAAAAACGAAGTCAACTGTCAGTTCTGTCAATGTCAAATCTTTTGCGTTTCGTTTGCTTTGCGTTTTGGTGTGCTCAGTGTGATTTATGGACTATTTTTATCGACCTCCGCATAAAATCCGGACTTTCAATTTTACCGCATTTCTCCACGACCTATGCACGTTAAATGGATCACGATTGAATACTTTCGATCACTATTTTGGAACTGATCTTGGACAACGCAAAGCATACGAAACGCAAAAGATTTGACATTGACAGAACTGACAGTTGACTTCGTTTTTTTTTCTATTTCTTCTTAGTACTGAGCACGAACCGCTTGTCAGCCGAAAAATCTCACAAATGTCATCTCGAACACTTAAAAAAATATTTCCAGTAAACAACAGGAGATAAAAATAAAACAGCTGCAGTTTCTCGATCTCCAGAACGCCGACTGTCGAAAAAAAATATAATTAGCACCTCTTCAAAAAACTTTACTTAGCCAATTGACAACCTTTCATTTTTTTAACACCTGAAAATTACTGCAGGAATCGAAAGAGTTTCGCCTCCTGAACACGGAAAAATATTTATTATAATTTATTTCTCCATATTTAAAAAAATACAACAAATTTAAAAACATATATGTACTTACAAATACATCCACAGAATAGATATGTTTCCTTTACCCTTTTCGCTAGAAAAAAATAGCTGTCATAATTTTAAATTAGATAACAACCTTAACGTCAAATTTACGTCATCACTTTTTTTTAATAGAGACTAGACAAAAGTAATGGATCTATTCTATCGTTGCGCTCTTTTAGAATAAGCACATCTTTAAAAAATTGTAACAAATTAATTAATAATCCTAGTGAAAATTTAAAGCTATCAGCGTCTTTCTCTTTCCAAACAGAATACACAGAACGAATCAAATTATAGTCTTAGAAATATGAAATGTTGTCAATTATCGCGTTGTTAAATTTTGTACAAATTATTGCCAAATTATCGCGTTAAGTCGTGGCTACACCTACGGTTAACGTCCATTATCGCGGTAATTAATGGCATTTATCGTTAGTGTGGCCCAGGCATTAGCGCAAACTGGCCGGGAACGGCCCTTGTCTGCGCGGTCGTGGTAGGATAGATATGAAATCGTTAATAGAAACTGTCATCAACATCATTTCAGCCGAAAGACGTCCACTGCTGAAGATAGGCCTCCCCCAAGGCTCGCCAAACAGATCGGCCCCGCGCCATCCGCATCCAATGCGTTCCCGCCACCTTCACCAGGTCGTTGCATATTGTTGGAGGCCTACCTACACTGCGTCTTCCGGTCCGCGGACGCCACTCGAGAACCTTTCTGCCCCATCGGCCGTCAGTTGTACAAGCGATGTGCCCTGCCCACTGCCACTTAAGTCTAGCGATTCTTCGAGCTATGTCCGTGACTTTAGTTCTTGCGCGGATTTCATCATTTCTAATGCGATCCCGCAGAGAAACTCCAAGCATAGCCCTCTGAGTGACTATGCTTTCTTATGAGACCCATCGTTAGCGGCCACGTCTCAGTGCCATAAGTCATCACTGGCAACACACACTGGTCAAAGACTAATAGAAACTGTATAGAAGAATATTATTTTTCATCACACTTGCTCGTCAATGGTGTTATTCCATGCCTGTATACTAAATGCCAAAGGCCTAATTTGTTCTTAAGGGAGTTATGGATTTACGTACAGTTTTTCTTCCCAAGGGAGTTCTAACTTTAGTTTTAAAATTTGCAAACAGACAAAGGAGGTTTCAAGTCAGCCAACGTTTTATTTATAGAACGGCCTGTTTGCCTAGAAGTAGAGGCAGTTAATTTAAAAAGCTAACGCACGTCAACAGTCAAAAGTTTTCTCTCTCTATGGCTTCCGTTATTTCGTATCGGACGTGTTCCTTCTCGCCGCATCGAATGTATGCTGTGAAATAGCTGAAAATAGTGCTGAAACTTGCTGTAAGACCCACCCCTACATACACGCATTTATTCATCATCGCATACACACATACAAAACGATATGGTGTCTTCAGCTTGCCGCCCTCGTACGTTGTCCTACTGGAAACTTGGTGAGTGTTAATTTCTTCCATTCCTTCGACTCCCGCCTGATTGCGTATTTCAACAGCTGCGGATTGGGTTCCGCACCTGGCGTGATTATAGTTTTGGTGCCTCCTGTGAGGAATTTAACCTCAATATTCGTCATTTTTTTCCGCATAATCTCACTTTTTCTTCGCTAAACCTCGGCTATTTCAGCAATTCTTCGCATCCCCGCACGGTTTTGTCTACTTATACTGCTTGTAGCTAAACTAGGTTATATAATTTTGTGCATATTTTCGACATTTTTAATTCACCCATCTTTCGATATTTCAAGATGGTGCCGCCGATTACCCCTCGCGATGAACGAGCGCTGCATAGGGAGTTACTATTACAAGAAATAAGTCTTGCATCGTATTTTTCTCGATTACAACGAATTTACGACAGTTCTCTCTCGATTAGTAACGCTAAAATCCGCGAGGACTTCATCTCTGCCACGGAGACAATCGATGATATTCGTGACAAATATCTTAATTGTTTGCATACTATAAATTCAATCCAAATGGAGATAAATGAAACGTTTACACCAGATTTCAGTTCATGGAGTGCATTTGAAGACTTGTACTGCGCTGTCAGACGCGTTAAAAATCAGTTAGTAAATACCGCGAAGGCTAGTTCTGCTAATGTTCATGAATGCGTGGGTAAACGTCCGTTTCCTAAGCTAGGGCCGATCGAAATCCCTGAGTTCGATGGGAATCCTAATCTTTGGAGTATGTTTTACGCTTCATTTAAGAAAAATGTTCATTCAAACCCCGAGTTAGATAATTCCGATAAATTGTACTATCTTGTAGGTAAACTAAAGGGAAAGGCACAGTCCTTTATTTCCGGGCTTTCAACGAACGAAGGTAACTACGAATCTATATGGAAATCGTTAGTTGATAAGTACGAGGACAAACGGTCCTTGGCTACATCATTTTTAGATGCAATCTTTGACATCAAACCGCTTCCGAACCCCGCAAGTGCTTCACAATTAGAATCCTTCGTCGATAAATACGCCGTATCAATAGCCGCGCTCAAGGATTTGCAATTACCTAATCTGTGTGATTATATTTTTATTTATTTTGGCTTAAAACGTTTGGACAGGGAAACCGCTAAAGCATTCGAGATGTCAGTTCGTGACGTAGATATACCTACATACAAGTCCTTTATAGAGTTCATTCAAGGGCAAGTCAAGATCGTTCAAAGAACTAATCCCACCGTCACCCCAAAGGTTGCAATTAAAGACGAACAGCCTAAAAAACTGCATATTCCTAAAATTTCCCATTCTTATTTAAACGCTAATTCGTCGACTACCTCCGATAATAGCTGCACCTTGTGTAGTAAAGCACATGAGCTTATTTATGACTGTAAAGTGTTTTTAAATTTGTCACCAGATAAAAGATATAATTTTATAAAGGAAAATGGTTTTTGCACTAATTGTTTAAGCTCAAGGCATAAATGGAGTTCATGCCAGAGTAAAAACTTATGCCGCTCATGTGGTTTGAAACACCACTCGTTACTTCATATGGATAGATCCACTAACGCTAGCTTCACTAGGAATCTAGCTCGGGAAAATCCTCCTCCTTTCATTTCCGCGCAACGTTTTGATTCGAACGTCACATCGCACGCGGCGCCCACAGCAGCGCCAACTTCACGTCAATTTAACAATTCACCGCAATCACGTGTCTCTGTCACACATACGTCATCGCCGCCGCAAATTAATGAAACCCATCTCGCTTCCGCACGCGCGCCGATTATCAATCCTGATACAAATACAGGTGGGCTATCGTACCTATCAGCTGATACTCATTTAGTAGACCGTACATTGCCTCAATCGCAAGCGGCGCATGTCGCTTATACAAATGTTCTATTGGGAACCGCTTGTATTAACGTTTACAACCGCTTTGGTAAGCCAATTTCGTGTCGCTGCATTGTTGATCCAGGTTCACTAAATCATTTTATTACGTCAGACTGCTGTCGTAAGTTAGGATTAACGATCGATCAGTTACATCGCAAAACCATTGTAAAAGGTTTAGGTGATCATTCGAATACTGCCAAGGGTAAAGTTAAAATTGAGTTTTTCTCGCGTAACTCACCAAATAAAATGTACGCGTTGGAGCCTTTGGTTTTAAATCGTATAACAGAACAGTTACCCACTGCACCGATAGACATAAATTCTTTCGAGTTCCTGAAGAATCTCCCACTCGCTGATGAGGAATTTTATAAACCTTCTCCTATTGATATTCTAATCGGGGCTAGATTATTTATCGATTTACTATTACCGGGTAAGGTAACTGGCTTGCCTAACCAACCTTCGGCATTTTTAACCACCTTAGGGTACATAGTCATGGGTGAAGCCGAAGTGTCTATGGAACCTGAAACTTCAGTTTCATACTTTGCAACGGCGGAGTCAATCCATGATGACTTAAGTAGGTTTTTCGAATTAAATGACATAAAGGACAATCACATTCTATCGGCTGAGGAGAAGGCCTGTGAAAATTTTTATACTTCAACGACTGCTCGCGACTCGTCAGGGCGTTTTATTGTAGGACTTCCGTTTAAGGATAGTACCGAACGATTGGGTGATTCTTTAAAAACCGCACGCAAACAATTTTTAAGCCTCGAACGCAAATTTAAAAATAATCCCGCGTTTAAAGAACGTTACGATGCGATAATTCGCGAATATATAGAGAAGGAATATTTAATTGAGGTCTCTGAACCCAAAACCTGCAGTGAGGGTTACACTGTACCGCACCACGGCGTGCTCCGTGAAGACAAACTTACTTCGAAATTGCGCATAGTTTTAAATGGCAGCGCCCCTACTGACTCAGGTGTTTCCTTAAATGATATTTTATATGTCGGTCCACCGTTGCAGACAGATCTATTTAATATTCTATTAAATTTTCGATTATTCGAAATTCGTCAAATGTTTTTAAGACTGTTAGTCCGAGAACGAGACCAGCCTTATCAGCAAATAATCTATCGTTTTGATCCTAGAGAACCGCTTAGATACTTCGCTTTTCAACGCGTTTGTTTCGGATTACGTTCGAGTCCATACTTAGCTATCCGCACAATTCACGAACTTGCTATTCAAGAAAAGAACAACTTTCCCGAGGCTTCACAGCTTGCTTTTCGCGATCTATATGTCGACGATATCGCCAGTTCCTTCCAGAATATGGACGCAGCTGTGACAGCCGCTCAACAGCTGATCGACATGTTTAACGCCGGCGGTTTCGAGCTTGTAAAATGGTCCAGCAACTCACGCGAATTGTTGTCACATGTGCCAGAGACGCACCGCTTAACTGATCCAGTCGATTTAGATAAAGACGAATCGCTTAAAATACTCGGCATGCAATGGCTGCCAGCAACAGACGCCTTTGCTTTTACCATTGCACCGTCCGACCGCTCCTGTACAAAACGTAATATATTATCAACTGTTGCGCGCTTGTGGGACATTATGGGTCTTGTGGGTCCGGTGATCGTTCTAGCAAAACTTTTAATAAAGGAACTCTGGACTCTAAACTTAGATTGGGATGATTCCCCACCTGAACATATTATAAAAACGTGGTCTCAATTCCAATTGGAGCTACCGCTATTATCTCACTTAAAAATACCGCGACATTTGAATGTTTTTGAACACTCCGAAGTAACCCTGTTAGGATTTTGTGACGCCAGTGAACGTGCCTTCGGTGCCGTTGTGTATTTACACGCAAATAATAATGACGCTTTTTCCACCACTTTGGTGTGTTCTAAATCCAAGGTGTCGCCAGGAAAGTCGCACGTCACTTTAGCTCGATTGGAATTGTGCGCCGCGTTACTTCTCGCGAAACTTCTTCGTTCCGTTATGGACAATTTCTCATCTGGCTTCACTATTAAAAATGTTTACGCTTTCTCGGATTCTACGGTGGCCCTCCACTGGATACACTCCTCCCCGCACCGCTTTCAGACGTTTGTTGCTAACAGAGTGTCTAAAATTCAATCTTTATTACCAACAAAACTCTTTCACCATATTTCAGGTGTAGAAAATCCCAGTGATTGTCTCTCACGCGGGCTGATGCCATCTAAACTACTTGATCATCCGCTATGGTTCACCGGTCCAATGTTCACAGCTTCGGATGAGACAACTTGGTCTATCACACCTTTCAAAGCTGATTCATCAGAGAACGTTCCCGAGACGAAATCTATTTCTCTCGCTTCTACTACCCCTGTAGAAGAAGCCCCTCTTCTATGTCAACTCGCTTCTCGCTGTTCTACGTGGAACAAACTTGTAAGAATAGTCGTTTATATTTATAGATTTCTTAAATTACTCCCGCGCAATGACATAATTACCGTAAGCGATTTAGATTTCGCAGAAAATAAAATTTTAACTGCTTTGCAGAGAACTCATTTTAGCGATGAGTTAAAACAGCTATCTTCGGGTAAAACGTGTGCTAAATTTATTCAAAAACTTTCCCCCTTTTTGTTGAACGGATTGATCCGAGTGGGTGGTCGCCTAAGTAACACGGATTTGCCCTATGATCATCGACATCCAATTTTATTACCTAGAAAAGACCATATTGTCGATCTAATCGTTGATCACTATCATCAAAATAATTGTCACGCCGGTCCTAACTTATTATTCAGTCTGTTGAGACACAAATATTGGATCATAACAGGTCGACGTACTATCCGCACGCGTATTTCAAAATGCAATTTTTGTTTTCGTACTCGTCCTAAACCTACATATCCGATAATGGCCGACTTACCCGATACGCGAACACAGGTCGTACCTAAACCGTTTATCAATACTGGATGCGACTTTGGTGGACCAATAAATGTCACTTTAAAACGTGGCCGCGGTGTACGTAGCCAGAAGGCCTACATTTGTTTATTCATTTGCTTGACGACTCGCGCGATTCATATCGAGGTAGCGTCCGACTTAAGCACCGCGACTTTTATATCGGCTTTTAAGCGTTTCTTAGCGCGCCGTGGGCCGGTTTCCATAATGCATAGTGACAATGCGACTAATTTTGTAGGCTCCAAGAATTACCTAAATGAAATTTATAAGTTTGTAACGTCGGGCTCGTTTCGATCGGCTCTCGCTTATGAGTTGTCCGACTATAAAATAGAATGGAAAACCATCATACCAAACGCACCACATTTTGGTTCATGGGAGCCGTTAATAAAGAGTGTGAAGTCGCATTTATACCGCGCCGTAGGATCTCAAATTCTTACGCTAGAGGAACTTAATACTATTCTCTGCCAAATAGAAAATGTGGTCAATTCCCGACCGTTATGTACAACATTAAGTCAGGATCCTAGTGAGCAATTGGCTCTCACTCCCGCTCATTTTTTAACTCTCACGCCTCTGAAGTTTTTACCGGCTGTGCCTATTAACGACGAACCTACGCATTTATTGGAACGTTATCAGCTATTGGATAAACTCGTTCAATCATTCTGGGACAGATGGTCTCTTGAATATTTAACCACACTTCAAGCTCGCCAAAAGTGGCATACTCGCGGTTCCAATATGAAAGTCGGTACAGTCGTTGTTATTATTCAAGATAATAAAGTCCCGCCACTTCAGTGGGAACTCGCATTGGTGACCGAAATACATCCGGGCAGAGATGGTGTCGCGCGTGTAGCAACTGTCAAAACGAATAGAGGTCTGTTTAAACGGCCTATTATACGCTTATGCCCCCTACCATCACAATGAATATCATTAAACACTAAGTTCACATGTTACATTACATTAAAGTATATATATAGTTTGGTAATAAGCAGTGCAAGTATTTTCTCTTTTGTTTTCATATTACCCACGGGTAGAATCCCGTGCAACTTCTCACTTCTTTGAAAGACGTCCTTTCAAGGCGGGCGGCATAGAACGGCCTGTTTGCCTAGAAGTAGAGGCAGTTAATTTAAAAAGCTAACGCACGTCAACAGTCAAAAGTTTTCTCTCTCTATGGCTTCCGTTATTTCGTATCGGACGTGTTCCTTCTCGCCGCATCGAATGTATGCTGTGAAATAGCTGAAAATAGTGCTGAAACTTGCTGTAAGACCCACCCCTACATACACGCATTTATTCATCATCGCATACACACATACAAAACGATATGGTGTCTTCAGCTTGCCGCCCTCGTACGTTGTCCTACTGGAAACTTGGTGAGTGTTAATTTCTTCCATTCCTTCGACTCCCGCCTGATTGCGTATTTCAACAGCTGCGGATTGGGTTCCGCACCTGGCGTGATTAATTTATATGTTTAAAACTTAGCTATAACCCAATTTCACTACACAAAACTTGTCTACGCTTCATGAAACTTCGTTATTTTTATATTTTAAATTTTTATCAAATAGTTTTGCAATAATTTTAGTAAGTATTTTTTTAGCATGTTGGCACAATGTGGCCGTATGGCCATTCGAATTCTAAACACAGTTTACTTTATCTGTGGTAGATGACTTGAAAAAAGTGACAATCTGTATTGGCAGTAGCCATTATTTATTTAATTTAAGTGTTGAGACAAAATAATTTCATTTTTGGATTTTTTTTCCTCGCAGTGTGATGAAAATCATTGTGTGTATCACGGGCAGTAAGGGGATTACAAACTCGAGTCATTAAAAGCCCTCCGCCTCCGGCGTCGGGCTTCTAATAGGCTCTCGTTAGTAATCCCCTACTTACGGCCCTTGATGCACAATGTACTATTGTCTGCCACGGCAGTGTCTGACGCACTCGGTGTCTGTAGATTAGATATGAATCGACCTTAAATAAGCAAAAAATTTCGAGGCGCGAGGCCCTTGGACCGCGAGGCCGTAGCCTACGCCTATACCTTGACAAGCTCGTGCGTGGCGCTCGGCGGAACGCTGTCGCAGGGAGCCTCTGCTGTCCTTAACAAGATTGTTTTTAATAAGTGCGGCAAATACTCATTGCGACAGGGTTCCGCGGAGGGAGCTTGCCGGACTATAGCGCCGCCTCTGTTCATTCTCAGTCTGCCAATCTGTCATAGTGACAGAACTTGTATGTTCGATAGGGTCACTGTATATTGGACATCGTTAGTTTATATCGTCATTACTTTGAAAAAAGCTCGTATCTCAGAATCGATAATCTGGCCAAGTGAACTTTACTAAGATGCATCAAGGTTCAGTTTGGTTTACGTATTAATTTAGGATAAGAGTTATTTTAAAAGTAGTGACCTTTGATCAATTATAACTGTAGATCCACAGTCGCGCGCCCGAAAATGTCCGAGCCAAATGAGCGCCACTTTGATAAAAGTGGCCTTCTTTTTTCTCAGTACGTTGCGTGAAATTGTCAAGTTTAGCTGTCAAGTGTCAGTCAACCGAAATTCGACTGTAATGAAGTAAAGACTAGGTTAAAATTTCTGTGTAGGTGATGATTTTAATTGTTACGCAAACAAATAAAAAAGTTCGGACATTCTTTAAAGGGGATTTTGTTCGGCAATGTGTATCTTCAGTTAAAATTGATCAAAGGTAGTGACGATATTTAATTAGCGTTTGGGAATGGGAATATTCTTTTCATTGCTATCATGTAAGAACAATGCAATTTTCAGGATAAAAAGCCGTGGGAATCCAAAGACGAATAATCGATGGAAAAAGTCCAACGGACGGATAACTTTTGTTTATAAATATACCATGGAAATACTAAAGGCTGGAAATACCAAAGTTTTATTCCGAGAATAACGCTTACTCTCAGATAGTAATGTCAAATTACTATGGCGGTTTGACATTACTATCTGAGAGTACCTAAGCATTATTCTCGGAATAAAAGTTTGGTAAAATCCAGCCTAAGTACAAGTAAACATAATCTTTCATCATCCCAGCTATAGCTATATATACGTCCCAGTACAGGGCACAGGCCTCCTCTCAGAATGAGAGGGCTTGGGCCGTTGTTCACACGCGGGCCCAGTGCGGATTGGGAACTTCACACAATTATCAACAGGTTTCCTCACAATGGGATATTTCAAATGTAATTTCGCACATAAAAACTCAAGAGGTGCGATCCCGGGCTCGAATCCACAGCCCTCTTGAGAAGGTATAGAACCGCACTAGGCTACCACCGTTAATAGGTTTATAGTATGTTCCAGTTAAAATGACGAAAATGCACTTAACATGGGATTTTACAACTTCTTTTGTTGCTGAATATGAAAGGAAAAGACAACAAAGAGACGTAATAAAACTGACCGAACTATGGCCTACCGACCGATACACCTGCATAATTGTTTTACAACCCCACTTGAAGAATAACGATTAAACAATAGATGTTGGTTTTAAGTACTTTTCGTCATTTTAACTGGAACATACTATACTTACCTATTTCTTGCTAGCTTTTAAAATGAACAGATTTCTGATAAGTATGCCTTGGACTGTACACGAATTTTCCTTCATGATCATTGCAACTAAGGCGTTTTTTATGCAGCCAACACAAATGACAAGCAAAAGTGACCCTTACGCCGTCGCAATAGAGCATGTGTCTAGACAATTCACGTCGACCTTTGCTCAGAAGGTTGCGCAGTGAGGAAAAATTGGAGGCTTTAGATAATGTCGATGACGTCATAGCGATAAGTGAGTTTGCATGTTTTTTTACAAGCTTTTATTACCTTGCAATGTTTGTATGTATTTGTCCTTAAATCTTGTAAGTCAAATTTCACCCACTTCTAGAATGTACGATGACAAAGCAAGTACAGTCAAGGGAAAGCATAGTCAAATTTTCCGTCAAAAATGATAATATGATCGTGTGCGAACTTCGATCTTGATGATCGAAATTTCAATTCTATGGAAACATGGACGCGCGCGCGCGGAGGCGCTGTCCATGTTTCCATAGTAATTGATTTTTTTACGTAAACGCGATCGAGAAGTATTTTGGTGAAGTAAAACTTATACTAAGCGTATAGAATTGTGTACAGCGCCTCTAGCGGTCACTTACGGTTTTACAATTCTCCATACAAATATTTACGCCGTCGCTAGCGAGTACGGTCACTGTAAACTAGTGTAACTCATGGTAGAGTACTGGCTACGTGACAACGGTGCGGCGTTGTAAACGTGAAACGGGGTGGCGGCGCACCGTGAATTTTACGCCGTCAAGACGACACGTGCGTCCAGTAACTTAGGGGTCAGTCAGTGTCCGTGGCAAAAAATCTGGACGACAATTGAATTTGAAGTTGTTTTCTAACGGTAGCCTAGTGGTTAGAGACCCTGACTATGAAGCTTGAGGTCCCGGGTTCGATTCCCGTGTCGGGGCAGATATTTGTATGAAAAATACGAATGTTTGTTCTCGGGTCTTGGGTGTTTAATATGTATTTAAGTATGTATCTGGGCCATTCTACTTTTAAGTAACCATTAATCTTTTATGAAATATAAGGCATACCTGGTGATTTTTTTCAAGTGTAAATAACTTATATACAAACTGAAACGCCTAAATTTAATGTTTTAAAGCAATAAAACTTTAAATTCAAAAAAATTTTGTGGAAAAAATTGGTAACTCAGCGGAAAATACATCAATTTCCATACAAATGGCGGGGACATGCATGTCCACTGCGTTACCTACTTTGTAGATAATAATGATTACTTTTTATACGTAGTGATAATTTTAAATTTAAGCTTAATTATGTGCCTATTTAAATCTTAAATGATTTAAACCGAGCACTTTACCGTTTTTGTAAAAAAAATATTTGAAGAGCACAGTACAAAAAATTACTGGTCGACGAAAAGTAGAATGGACCATCTATCTATATAAGTATGTTTATCCGTTGCCTAGTACCCATAACACAAGCTTTGCTAAGCTTACTTTGGGACTAGGTCAATTGGTGTGAATTGTCCCGTGATATTTTTTTTTTTTTTATTTTTTTTTTTTTTTTAAATAGATTGTGAAATAAAAACTTCAAAGCGTAAGGTATTTGCTTATTGAATAAACTCATGTAGCTAAAGCCACACTAGTAATACAGGGTAATTTTTTAATAAGTGCACAAATTTTGATATGTTATATGTCATTCAGTATTGTTAAAATAACAAATTTCAGAATTTTTCATTATAATATTTATTACTTAATTTTTTTGTTTTTCATATAGGTAACGCCAACACAACGTCAAAATCCCGCTGTCATTACGTGAGATGTGGTTGTGTGCGTGGCCTCAACTCTGGTGGCGTTACCTATAGTAACTCGAACAATTATTGGATGAATTACTATATCCAACCCAAATTTCAAAGTGTAAAAAAAATAAATTCTCAAACAGATAATTGTGTATCAACAATACCGAATCAAATTTATTTTAACGACCGCTTTAGCCTAGTTGGTAGTGACCCTGCCTACGAAGCAAGAGGTCCTGGGTTCAAATCCCGGTAAGGGCATTTATTTGTGTGATGAGCACGAATATTTGTTCCTGAGTTATGGATGTTTTCTATGTATTTAAGTATTTATTTATCTATATAAGTATGTCTATCGTCGTCTAATACCCATAGTACAAGCTTTGCTTAGTTTGGGACTAGGTCGATTTGTGTGAGATAGTCCCCTAATATTTTTTTTTTTTTTAAATATCAAAATTTGTGCACTGACTAAAAATTACCCTGTATATGATCATTGTCAAGAGGGTGCTACTGTTATCATTTGAGTGATCATTTCAGTATAGTCTGAACAATGTGGATTGGCAACTCGTTATTTTGACTTAGGTACCTACTTTTATTCTCTGTTATCAAATTCAGGATCCAAATTCGGTGTTCATAGGGCAAGTGGCCTAAAATTCAGACCCAGAAATTAGTTCCAATAAAATCCGCAACATGGCGCGTGATCATATACAGTTGTGGCCATATAATTAAGAACGATTATTTTTTGAGATGATTTTTTCAAAGTAACAAGTATAACTAATTGCCCGTATTTTTTTTATTTCTCTCGGTATTGCAAAACTTTTCCGTACTACCGGTACATTCATTTATGCAACATTGTTGGCTAAAAAATTAATAGAGAAACTTTATACATTCGATCTGAACCTAGTATTAGTACTTACTGGCTGGTCACGTAATTAAGAACGCTGAATAGTTTATTATTTTTTCAAATTTAAATAGAGAACACTGTGTGGCTTTGTGGTTGTAGATTATTATTCGTATAATTTTGGCGCCATTTCGTGCTGTTAAAGTCTTAAAAGTGATTACTTCGTATAAAAACAATGGGGAAAAATAAAAGTTGTGATAAATCTACAAGAGAAGTAATAATAAAACTTCGCGAGAAGAATTGGTCGTATAAAAAGATAGCCGACCATCTGCAATGTTCAAAAACAATGGTTTTCCATGCCGTAAAGCATTTTTCCACGTATCAAACTACTTCAAACGTTCCGCGTGGACCTAGACAGAGAAAGTCATCTCGTCGAGATGATCGAAATATCGTTCGTTTGGCAAAACAAAATCCTTTTAAAGGGTCTAATGAGTTGAGAAAAGAATATTTTGGCGAAAACAACCCTTCAGCAATCTCTGCACGCACTATTCGAAGGCGTTTGGTAGAAAATAAGTTGAACGGAAGGATAGCAAGAAAGGTGCCTATGTTGAAACGATGTCATAGGCAAGCCCGACTTGCATTTGCAAGAAGGTATGAAAACTGGACAGTCAGACAGTGGAAAAACGTTCTTTTTACTGACGAGACAAAAATAAATAGGGTATGTTCTGATGGAAAACGATATGTACGACGCCCTCCGAATAAAGCATTCGACCCAAAGTACACAAAAGTGACATTAAAGCATGGCGGAGGAAATGTGAAAATTTGGGGGTGCTTTTCTGGACATGGCGTTGGACCTGTTAGGCTGATAGAAGGAAACATGGATCAATTCAAATACAAAAATATACTGCAAGAAACAATGTTACCATATGCCGAAGACGTGCTTCCGGTTATTTGGACATTCCAGCACGACAATGATCCAAAGCATACTGCACGCACCGTTAAGGAATTCCTCACATCACAATCAGTTTCAGTCTTAGATTGGCCAGCCAACAGCCCAGATCTTAACCCAATAGATCATCTTTGGTGCGAAGTCAAGAAAAAGGTTTCAAATCGACAGTGTGGCAATTTGAGAGAGCTGTACGACGTTTTCTTAGAAGAATGGAACTCTATTTCTCTTGCGAAATGTCAAAAATTGATAGATTCAATGCCTCGCCGGTGTAAAGCCATAATTAAAAGCCGTGGACATGCTACTAACTATTAATTTTAGTTCAAATGTATTAAATTGCTTTTTTTTCTATACCAACTTCACATTAATATGATTTATTTAATCTAAGTTTCATATAAAACAACTCTCGAGCAGTTTAATAAATCGTTCTTAATTATTTGTCCAGCTTCATTACTATTTGAATTTATTAGTATAGAGAACAAATAAAATTTGTAAAAAAAAATGTTAGCAATTATACACTATTATTATTAATCCTGTTTGCTCTATCCATGTGGCTATTTTATAACATAACTTGTTACTTCTAAGAAGGAACACAACTAGACATATGACATGATTTAGATAAAAAAAAATCGGAAACTTCAAATCGTTCTTAATTGTATGACCACCACTGTATTACTGGTCAGACTTTAGGAATGGACTTCTACGGTTTTTTAAAAAAAAATGCACCCCTGAAGAAACTAAATGGTGATCCCTGACATATATCACAAGCTTAGATTATTTATACACTAGATAGAGCTTCGGCGGCATGAAAACCTCCCGAAAAATATAAGCCAACTTGGCTTATATGTCATTTGCCTCCCTTCAGTTTGAATGACGTGACGCGATCGTAATATGAAGCTGTCAAAAGAAATTTGTGGACGTTTTGTATCGCAATGTTTGCTACTGACACTATCTAGTGCATAAATAATCTAAGATCACAAGTTTCTAGAGACCATGACAGATATTTTTTCAACGCCCACTCTGTATTGGCGTTGGCATTGGCATTGCCTTTACAGTTATCGTTTCACACCTCAACCTCAATGACATGAACAAACTGTGCCAGCAACTAGGCCAAAGGCTATATAGATGGGGAACCAATATGAAACAATTCTCATGCTTGTAAAGTTGTTCTTTATGTCAAGCGAATGCTGCATAAAATGGCTTTTTATGCTCTACTGCATGAAGTAAAATCTTCGTCTAAGACTAAAGCAATTGGGTGCAAGCAGCCACAAACAGTAGAAATTTATAAAACAGAAGTTTCTTATTTTTATATAAAACTGGCGTTTTATATTACGAAATTAATAAAACTAGGCAAATGTAATACATTGTTATAGGAATTGCAATACATTAAGAGCTTCTAAATTTTATTTCCAATGTTGCAATCAAAGTGAAAATCAAGAGTGTAAAAGTCGAGCATTAATTAAACCCATTTTCCCCTCTACACGTCTATCCACCCTCGCCATACCGGCTCGGGTAAAATGGCTTGTTTTGTGCTCTTGTTGTACAATCTACTATTTTCTTTTGATAAGATCACAAAAAAGCAAGCATTGGGTAAATGATCACCACCACCTATTGACACTAATCTTGCGTCACTAATCTCTAACTAAATGTGTAAAACAATTAGTATTTTAAGCCATGCATTTGAAATCATACTAATGTTCTTTATGTCATTACTATTATTATTGTTATTGTTCTTTATGTACTATGTTTTTAAGTAAGCATTGGGTAAATGATCACCACCAACTATGGACACTAATCTTGCGCCACTAATCTCTAACTAAATGAGTAAGACAATTAGTATTTTAAGCCATGCATTTGAAATCCTACTAATGTTCCTTATGTCCTTTGCACTTGATCATCCAATCCTTAGTTATAAATATGAAAGTTTGTGACTATGAGTGTGTATGTGTGTGCATACATGTGTGTGTGTATGTAGATAAGGACTACTGAAATAACACATTGCCTACTTTTATCCCGATATTCCCACGGGATTCATATACTATCCCAAAATCTTAAATGCTAAGTCTGGAGACATGAAACTTTGCATGTGTATTCTTCTTACAATGTAAATGAAGTCCATGATGTAAGTTTCAGGAATTCCCATGGGAATTTTGTAGTCCCAGAGATTATTCAACTGCCAGAGCTAATGGTTTACGCATGCAAAACTGGGGGAAATGGCTAGTTTATTACGTTTGTACCTTTTGGCATTGAAACCCTTGGTCTGTGGGGACCTGGCTCTCTGAGTCTCTCTAAAGACTTATCACAGAGACTCAGATATACCACAGGAGACCAAATAGCTGGCAGCTTCCTCGCTCAATGCATCAGTCTTATAATCCAGCCAGAAAATGCTGCCAGCGTCTTTGGTATTATGCCGCAGTGGCCATTTTCAGAATTACTGTAGTTTCAGTATATTTAATTTTTATCTAGTTTTAGTTTAGCGAACAACTATAAGTAGTAGGTATAGTTAAATAAATTACTTCTTAAATCAGTATTGTTTGCAAAAGTCCGCTAATCTAGCTTTTCGAGACCAGATTGCCTCCATGCCATAAGCCAATTAGATAATATACATACAAAGATTGCAAGATAAATAAAACCTTATACAGTTTACATAAAACACAATAGCGTCTTACGAAGACTTTCGCCTTTGCCTAGCAGTATACCGAAAAAAAATAATTAAAAAAAACATACCTGCAGTGTGTACTGCTTTCCATTGACCTCAATGCTCTTGTTCATGAACTCAACCCCTATGGTATGGAAGCTGTGGTCATCAAAATGGTTTGATATAAACCTGCTCATCAAGCAGGACTTTCCAACTCCACCATCGCCTAAAATGACGATTTTCAGCAAACTGTTCTTGTTCGCGCTCCTTCCGTACACACGCTCGCTGTCCTCGCCCATTATTCCGATATCATTATTCAACTGCTAAACTGCTGTAAGCCTTTTATTGAAGCAACCTTGAAAGTAAGTAAAATATACTGGTGTTTAATTAATGACTAAGATTCCGGGGCAAGGCACTAATGTAATTGATTGGCGCATCACTTGTACCTACTTCGTATTTGTGTTGATAAACTTGCCGTCGAGAATTCAGACTGTCAGCTGTTCGTTCGATTTCTTGAATAAATTTATTGTACCAGTTTTCGCAAATCAAATCAAACACACAGAGGGAGTGACGTTTCTTCGATCTCGAATCACTACTGTACTGACTGACTGAAGTTTAGTTTAATTAGTCAAGTCAAGCAGATGACAGGTTTGTTTTGACTGTCTGACAAAAAATCACTGTTTGTCAGTGTAATTTATTGAAATGAAAACCAAGTAAATCAATTTTTAAAGTATCGAACCAAAAATATCAGTATTTTATAAATAAAATGCTGTTAAATAAATGACAAAGACATTCCTTTTATTTCTGAACTAAAAATGCCCTCTTTAATGCCATCTATCATACATAACTTGCATTAACAGTAAAGAGATAGCGTGACTGTAATGTTAAAAAAAATACACAGAGGGCAGTGTCTACACTTACATTCATTCGGTTTATAATTCAGAGCGGAATGCCACTCTGAAACTATTGTATTTTAAATTATTTAATTAATAAAATTGACATTAAAGGTATAAATTAAACATAGTAAAACCTACTGTGTACTTAATTGACTTTAATTAGAAACAAATTACATGATGTTTTCAGTGCGAACTCTGTACAGCTCGCGACATCTTACTTTCATTGATTCCAAGCTAGTTGCAGGCAAGACGTACTAGTACAATACCGTGCCGCTAGATGTCCAAGCCGAATCCTTTCGAACCGAACCCAGCGACTCGCGAGATGTCACGTTCGTGCGCTTGACTGAGTTCATTCCGCTTTGTTTTGCGGAGAAGAGTGGACGTTGCGTAGCCGCTGTTCGCCGCTCGTCGTATACAATGTTTTCCTTGTTAAAACTGTAATTTTGTATGAGTACTGCTTATTTTCGACAAATTAAGTGTTAAATTTTAGTATTCGCGTACGCGTGTGTAATCTGGACTCTAGTTTTGAAACTGTCTGGCGTCGATGTCAATATACTTGTCGGTGGCATTTAATGGGAAAGGTGTGCCGCGGCCGCGACGAGCGGAGACCTGTTCGGGTGGGTGCTGGCTGGTGAAGCTTGGCGACGGCGAGCGAGTCGGGAGCTTAGCCAGCTGGGCTGGGATGTTAGGAGAGGTGAGTGGCATTAGTCGAGGGAGCGGGCGCGGGGAGAGGCAGCGTGCATTCACCTCTGACCCGCGGGGCGAGCGCCGCTCAAGGTCGGTGCGCCGACTGAAGGTCGTCACGTGATAGGGTACGCACCCCCTCGCACCTCGTTCTAATCGCGCACGAAAGTGCTCACAATAGTTGGCTGGATGCGATTCGATTTTAGAAATTAGAATTTGGAACTAAATCCAATTGCATTCCAATTTGTTTTTTTTCTGACACGTGTATGTTTTGTTTATTTTTTTAGAAAGTTGGCTACTTCTGGGTTAAAAAAGTTTACCTATAAATATCTGCTTGCATATTTTTAACGTAAGTGTATCTATTTTGCTTATTGATCGAATGTTCATATATATGTTTGTATTTGCAATGCGATTTCATATCTGATTTTCGGAATTAAACAATATTCGACTCATTAATGATGCAATGTTGTTATATACTGCGGTAATAGCACACAGGCCAAAACTAAAATAAACCACTATACCATAGGTACATAATTTTTTAACACAAAACCTATCTACGGGGAAAATCATGTCTATAAGTTTCTGTGCAAGATCCATACTTTTGCGCAAAAAGGTCATAACGTCGGCCGACAATAATCTAATAAAAACCTTTGGTTGCACCTTTATTTTTTTTATAACAAGATTCGGGATTTTGTCTTATTTAATGTTTGCTTTAACAAAAACGCCTTCAAAAAAATTATCAATTCGGTTGTTTTTTTTTTAAAGATCTAAGTTTATTAATAATATACCTAGACAATAATAACAAAGCTACGCGTCACACTATTGCTACGTACCTTTTAGTTTTCGTTTCATTGGAAAATTAATTGGAAATGAAATAAAAATAAATAAGCCGCAAAACTATTGATTTGGACCTGAGGTCATTGACAACATGACCTACCATCGGACCCTACCACAAAAATAAAAACCGGCCAAGAGCGTGTCGGAATCGCCCAGGCTAGGGTTCCGCAGCCGTTACGAAAAAATCAATAGTAACTAATTTTACTATTAATTATACGATCCGTATTAAACAACTACTTAATTTTTTTTTTGGATTTTGTACCGAATTTGCCAAGTGCATTTTACATGTCAGGCTGCTGTTTACTCATAAACTACCTATGTACTAATAATTTTCAAGCAAACTTAGCCGTAATAGTTTTCCTTGGTAATTTGATATTTACTGCCAAAAGTTTAGCTTTAGTGGGGGGAGGGACGCTCGATCTTTAACAAAAAAATGCGCTTAATATTTCGCAAACAAATCACTGTATCGAGAATGTCTTCACAATACTGTAATAAAAGACCTATCCAACGATACCCGACAGTAGGTATAAGGTTTGACGAGAAAAAAAAATCACCTCCCACTTTATGTCTATGGGAGGCACCTTAATTTTTTTTCTACATTTTATTTTTTCGCTTGGCCGGGATTATTGCTAAATATATCCATGCAAAATTACAGCTTTCCAACACTAATTGTCAACAAAGAATTCGTTTATTATGATCCCGCGGGAACTATGCAATTATCCGAGATAAAAAATGTCCTATGTCCTTTGCAGAGTCTCAAACTATCTTGATACCAAATTTTATTTAAATCGGTTCAGCGGTTTAAGTGTGAAGAGGTAACACACAAACAGTTACGTTCGCACTTATAATACTTCGCGACTTCGTCTGCGAAGAGTACGTTTGTCGCTATCCCGCGGGAACTACGCAATTTTCCGGGCTAAAAGTATCCTATATGTTAAATCAGGTTATAAACTATCTGTATACCAAATCTCATTAGAATCCGTCAAACCAAATCTCATTAGAATCCGTCGTGTAGCTAGCCGCTGCATCACGAATGGGCCGGCTCATCCGGGGCAGTACCACCCTCTCACAGAACACCGGCGTGAAGCAGCAGTAATCCTGCTTGCGTTTCGTACGGTCAGTGAGAGTGCCGGGGGCCCAATACCTCACCCCTTCCCTCTCCCTCTCCCCCTCCCTCTCCCTCTCCCCCTCCCTCTCCCCCTTCCCCTATTCCCTCTCCTTTAGGGCCGACAACGCACTGGCATCGTGTAAAGCGCTGCGGGTGTCTATGGACAGTGGTGTGCATTTAACATCAGGTGACCCACTAGTTCGTTTGTCTGGCCTATCTAACATAAAAAAAAAAAAAAAAAAAAAAACCGTTTTAACGCGAAAGAGTAACAAACATCCTCACATCCATCCATCCATATAAACTTTCACGTTTATTTTAGTGGGATGTACGGTCGCGTGCTTTAATTTGGGACCCATTGCGAAAAAATATCCTTTGAATTCCTATACAATATGACAGGACTGTCAACCTTAAGTGGATCCCAAATTAAAGCTCGTGACTGTACAGCCGCGGAATGAAAAGGATCGTCACTTTTCGACTTTATGTCAACGAGTTAAGGTCGAAAAGTGACGAACCTTTTCATTCCGCTACTATACTATAGACTAGCTCTGCTGTATCTGTACTTGCCTATGTAGGTACTTATGCGGTTTTCGCAATATTCCAATTTTAATTAACTTAAACCGGTTATTTTTTAGCGGAACCACTTACAAATCAACGGTTATACTCGCTCCGTGACTCATAGCTCGTAGACTTGAAGTTACCTAAGCGACAGTCGCTTACGTCCTTCAGAGCAAACGTAACATTCGTAACTAGGGTTACCAACCTTAGTGTGATGATTTGCGTTACATTTACATTACAATCAAAAATAGGGATGTTGACACCATTAAAAAATAATCCGAAGACACAAAAAATGCTTTGTTTTAGCCCTGAAAACCAGATTAATTTTTGATTAAGTAACAGCAAAATTAGATTTTTTGTTACTTTAAAACAAATAAATAGTTAGTTGATTGAGTTGGCGAACAAGTGACGTCGTAAGTTGCTATTGCCATTCAATACTCTATGGGAAAATTGTGTTTTTGATTTTGATAAAAAGTACGTCAGTTGATTGGTGGTGACAACATCCCTACTGTGGACTTGTCTATATAATGCGGGAGTCCTTTACCCGGCTTAACTTGGGTCCGTCAAGAAATTCATGAAAAATTAAATCAAACTTTTATTGCACATTAGCATATTAGTTTATGACGCAAACATTAAAAATCTAGTTCAATATAAATCGGGAAACAGGATTGTGCCTTACGAGCAAGTGAACGCACGGTGATCGCGATGTATTCTGTCTTACCTGAAAATGGGACAATCGGCGTCCCTCTTGGGCCTTTTGCGGGACGCATACTCTAGAGCTCCAGAAACGGGACGTCCCGCATATAGCGGAACAGTTGGCAACCCTATTCGTAACCGACGCTTGAGAAAAAAGTCGTAAATGCCATCCGCTTCAGTTTAATAGGATTAAAGAACCGATCAAGTGTGAGTTGGACTCTTAAATGTACCTCCGTACAATGTTTTAAAAATAGTTCAGAAAAATTAAAATCGAGTTAAAAACGCTGAAAAAACACGCTTCTTGTATGACGATCCCCTTTAATTTCAAAAGCTTTTTATTAACTTGCATACATGCATACATGTATGTCAAATCGTCAAATAATGAAAAATCTTGCAAGATTGATACATTTGGCACGAGATTAGTAGAAAAGTTTTTGTTTTCTTATTTTGAAAGGTTATTTTATAATTTAAAGTTAAGTTTTGATATTAAAAGAAACGTTTTTTAACCCAACAAAGTAATCTTTTACTTGAATAATATTTATTTCTTAGCAAGTACAAAATTTTCGAAGTGACGTCCTTGTTGTGCGACACAATGACGGGCTCTATGTATGAGAGTGTTTGATGTCAAAATTATGGATATTTTTCTTTTTATCATTAGGTAACGTACTTTCGATATCACAGTTTTTTGATATCTGTAATAGTTAAGGAATAATCGCCTGGAGACACTTAGCGATTACACCCTGTACCTATAAGTCTAAAACAGGTGCGAGCTAAAAAAATGGCCATTGAATTTTTTTTATGTTTTTCGTGCATGTCATTAAAAAGTAATTTAACGAAATTACAGTAGTACAAGCTCAGGCGACCTTAGCGCATTATCAGCTATAATTGTTGCCTCGAACCATAATTATTCCGGTGATTATAATATTAATTATCTTATTAATTACGGAGGGCTACCCGCTTGTATATCCGTATACCTCTAGTACGAGGACAGGTGTGTAAGTTTCCGTTCGCATACTATTTTAGGCATATTCGCCTGTGTTGTCATAAAGTTGAAACCAAACGTGTCTTCTGAAGAAAATATTACAGCATAAACTCCGAAGGGAGTGCACCAAAAAGATTCCGACGTGTCATCTATTTTTCAAAAAATATCTATACGAGACGTCAGAAATTTCTATACCTACAACACTACACACTACAGTAGGCATACCGCTAACCACAAGGTTGGAGTTTACACATATTTAACGCGATGGCTGTATAGATATTTATGCCTTTGACTATACCTGCGTGTCATAAGGTCTGTCAGGCAATAAGGCCTAGTTAAAAAAATACTGAAATAAAATGAAAATTAATCTCAAGTTTTGATGCTAATCAAAATTAACATTAATTTTAAATGACTGGCTGCGTGTGTCCAGGACAACGATATTGAAAATAAAATCCAAGCTGAATAGAACTCATGCCGAATGGTCTTTATTTGGCCTTACTAAAACAACCAAGAGCAAAAAAATATAATGAAGACTTGTCTGTATGTTGTATGGTTTTAAACCTTTGCCTTTTCCTTAGCGAAAAAAAAATAACAGCAACAAATCTTACCGAATGTCAAAACAACTGCAGCTCAAAGCTATCAATGATCGTGGAAGGCCTTGTACTGAGACATTCGATTTTCGAGTTTTATATCGTGCCGTTCTGTTTACGGTAATAGTACGGCACGACAGGAACTACAGCCCCCAGGATGAGTAATATTTGCCGCGGAAAATCGATCTCGATTTACTTTGATACCATACTAGGGACTGGTCGTTTAAGTCCCAATTACGTGAAACTAAACGTCTATTTTTTTTAAATAATGATTATTTTTTAAACAAACTTTGACGTGAGACCTGTCGAATTTCTAAATCGATGACACTTGACTTGACAAAGCTACTTACCTTCAACAAATGTAGGATGATCATGGATTCACTGGACGATGGAAGTTTTAACTTTTTTTTCAAATTAAACGGAGTATAATTGCTTGAGACCTCATCTATTAAATTCTATTTTGGCTATACCTATATTTTTTAACTCCTGATCACCGATTAAAAATCACCGTGTATACATACTAACGTAGTAAGTTTAATAAAAGCTTGTAAATAATGTTAAAAATTTGCCAATTACTTTGTTTAAAAGAAGATTGAAAATATGGCTTATTTCTATTCCGTTGATGAATATTTTGACTATTTTATTGATAAAATGTGACACTACACTTAGGGTTTATATGATAGTAATGTGAATATTGTGACATCAAAAATGGACATTATTATGTATAGTATTAGTTTAGTTGTAATCCTTCTGATGAATGTTTTAACTAGTTATTTTTATTACAATTTTCGTTATTATTTTTTATTATGTTTGACATTGTAAAGTGAAGATTTGTTTCCCGTGAATTGTTGCGGCGTTAAAGTTGCTAGATTGATAAGACTTTTATAAAATTTTGTAGAGCATGCCCTGCCTAGTATATTTAGCACTGAATCTCTCCGTTTGTATGCCAATAGTTGGCAAAATGTGTGCGACCGCTTAATTAAATAAGAACCATATTGTACCACATTTTATGCAAATAAATTAACTTTGACTTTGACTAAAACCTAGCTAGCTTTCTTATGTTAGGTTAGAGATTAGTATTTATTAGTAAAAATCGCGAATGTTAAGACTCCACGGGAGAAAAAAATGAATGTCACTTTTTTGGGAAACTGATCTTTTAATGCCATCTATCGGGTTATCGGTGGCATTAAAAGGTCAGTTTCACAAAAAAAGTGACATTCATTATTTTTCCCTTAGAGTCTTCAAATGTTCTAGTGTCCAACCATCACAGAGCATTTGTTTTACACAAATGTTCATCTTGTATTTCGTGGCATTTTATGAAAATCGACTAGCAAAATTTATTACCCAAACACCTAACGATAATAAAAAGCGCGAATAGTGAAATTCTGCGAAACAACACAGTATTCTTAAATGCGAGCGAATAAGATAATAATGGATAAATTCCTTTATAATTTCCCGTTGCATGTGTTTCGGCGTAAAACACAAGATTGAGAGCCTTTAAAATTCCTGTCGCAGCAAGAAAAATAAGTTTTTTTTTATAAAACTGCAACAATTTCAGTTATTTAGATTGCGGTGACGACCTCGCGATTTTGTTTCAACAGAAATAGAAGTTGTTTTGACGTGATTTTTATACCTACTGGCATCGAATGACTGTATTAACCGCGGGACTTAAGAGGATACGATGCGCACCATTTCTCCATACAAACGTAATCCCCTGTTTCCTCCCTGGATAATGGCTTTAGAGCCAATTTTTTTTTACTGTGTAATCTGTATCTACCACAGCTATGCCCCTAGGTTTCGTTTTTTTCCATATTTCAATTAACATAAGAAATATGAGCTTTCAATAACTGAAAAAATTGCCCAATTTCAACGTCATTTTCAGACACTCATCAGAAAAGAATCCCTCATATAAACAAAAAAGGAAAACATAGGGGCATAGCTAAATCTATCCTCTAATTATATATGAAAAAAATAATTTTATTGGTCCAGTTTTCGAGAAGAAAACAGGGGATTACGAAATGCTGTTTTGATCAATTTTACGCGCCTATTAACGGTCTGAGCTGCAGTTGTCCCGCTCTCGCTGTACTGACACGGAGGGGTTCGGGCGAGACAGCGACATTTCATTGAAATACCTATTTCTCAAAAGTCTCTCAGCCATCGTACCCTCTAATAATCTACTCATTTATAAATGTTACCCACATTCTGCTGAAACTTGAAAAAAAAATGTGTTCTAATTTTAAAAAAAGTAAACAAGCAATCCGTTTTTATTCCAGAGCCAACATCAAGTTAAAAGGTCATTAGTCATATAAAAGTAGTTAATTGTTAATAAGTAGTGCTATCCTATCATTCTTTCTAATGGCTCCTAATGAATTTGCTATTTTTCTACCTACGCAGTAGCTATTTTTACGCGCAAATAAAAAGTTCCGTTTCGGTACCGGTATTGTTTTTACATACAATTGAGTCCTTTTAAAATTGTGTTCTTTAAAAAAAAACCCATAATAAAATTTATGTGGAAGGAAATATCATAAATTATAAAATTTCCTCTTAAGTTACGATAAACTAACCGTCTTAATCTTAAACCCTTAAAAGTCCTCTAAAACTAACTTAGTCAAAATCGTTTTTAAGTCACATTTGACTTCGCAACAACTTTTTACAAACAAAAACATAAGGGCAAATTCGTAAAAATACTTGAAAAAGATTTGGCTGTATGTTCTTATGGATCTTTAATCCTTGTTTGTCCCAAATGGAATGAATTCGAAAAATAAGATTGAGAAAAAAAACGTCCTTTAAATAAATAAAAAAAAAACTACGGCATTACCAACCAGCAATGTTTATAGTCAATACCAATACCAACATCATGGAACTAAAATTTGCAAGTTCTGCTACACCGTCCGTGGTTGTACTCTCACTACTTTCATCCGTGTCTGTGTGAGTGCGGCCGGTGACCTTGCTATCGGGCGGAAGCGTGACTCAGCCGCGTCTGCCGAGTTCCAGGGAGCAGGGACCTTAGCTAGCTCGCTTTGTTCTAATGTTCGAAAATCGAATTTCGAATTCGTATATTAGGTGTTACTAAAGCTGGTTGGAAGACAGAGTAAAACTAGTTTTTGTTTTTTTTTCTATAGATTAGCTTATTGGCACGGAACCGAAGTTTTTTTAATAGATATGTTTCGTCCGTAAATGAGTCTGTTCAATTCTGAAGGAGTAATATCTCAACAAAATTTTATTAAACTGTTGCTACTTGCATGCATGTATGTACTTACTTGTTAACGTTATAGTTAAGTACACGTGACCTTGATACATTCGGCATGACGCGTTGTATGGAAATAAGGAGATTGTCTAATAACCTCGTACCTACTTAGTTTTTTTTCATGTTACATTAAATAAATGCGAACTTGATCGTATTCAGCCCTAGACGTTTAAAATACGTTTTAATTTTAAGATTTACTAGTTTTATTCCTCGACGTGCTCTTCGTTTTGCTGCTGAATATCCGCCATTTCACTGGATAAATAAATACAAACCTTGCAAAATTTCATCAAAATTGTTTCAGCTGTTTTACAGTGGCGGTGATCAACAGACCGATAGAACTAGAGTTACTTACACATTTATAATTTTAGAATGAATTAGAACGAATTAAGGGATCAACTGCATACGAGAATCCATGTCATTGATCCCTGCAATTTTAATGGGTTCATGTGTGTATTGCCGAACATCACTAATTCAAATAACAGCAACAATAGAATCATCACGCCTTCACGCCTGCTTCCAGATTATCTACTAGTAGATATGGGCATGATAAGGCTGAGAGAGAAGTTGTACTTCGTATAGTGCATATTTTTATCAAATATGTCACAGTTTATATAACCATAAGACTTTACGTCGTCTATAAAACCACGACTAATTTTTAATTCTCATAGGAATTTAGTAAAATCCCTCAATTCCGATTCAACTGCGCTAATCTAATGTATCGATTGAGCTAATCCACGGGAAAAGTCTTGTACGCTAGAAATTAACAGCCCCAAAGTGCGCGTTTGCGTTCTATTCTCGTAAGTACATTAGATCAAAATAAAAAAACCCCTGGAAAGACACTTAAGTAATTGATTCCCTGACGTAGATTGTTCAAACCACACAACATGTTTTGCGTCGTGTTATTGTAAACGGCACGAAACCGGACTCCGTTAAAAACAAATTGTGTTTCGCGTTCCATTTTTGAGGGCGCGTTTTCTTCTGGCTCTAAAAATATTTTTCCCATTCCACCTTTACTTTTGATTTTATTTTGTTTTGAATCTATAAGTCCCTATACTTTGTCTTAAAACAACGTAAATAATAATGAAACGTCTTTTTGCTAAAAAAAAGGCTTTTAAAAATTAATGACCCCGTTAAAGCTATCTAAAAGAATCTTTGTGAAATCTAATTAACTCTTGCCTGCGACTTCGTCAGGACCACTTCACTTCTTCAGTATAAATAATAGCTTATGTTTCATGGATAGTAGAGTTTTATATCATTGTTCAAAGATTACCCTTTATAGGTACAAAACAATTGCACAAACAAGCAAACAAATCAAGTTAACCTCTTTGTTATAAATTAACAGGTTGCGACTACGAGGCAATTTAAGCTCTTAGCCTTATCGATAGTGATGACGATTTTAACTTTTTTTTATGATACCAAATACCAAATTGTTTATCAATGATACATGTTACAACCAAGTGTTCGTAAAACATGTATTTTAGACGCTTTCATCGAGATTTATACCACCTAATCTGGAAGGGATCAATAACATATTTCTCATATGTGTTTGATCCCTAGATGTTTTTGAGCGCTAAAACAAACCTTATACTTAGCTTACCGTAACTTGCTGAACCCAAATTGCGATATTAGTGGTTAAAAGCAACATGTTTCCAGCCAGCAAGTGAACCTTTTACTTTGGTTGCGACAGCGCTGCGGGGTCAAGTGATAGTCTTAAGGCATTACGACATGGCATACGTTTTTTACATTAAACCAAAGCTGAAAACGGCACATAGAACGTTAAATCTACAAATTATTTTAAATAATCTTGTGTTTTTAAGCAGGGTTAGTTTGATTAATTTTTAACTCAAGATATAGTCACGCCTTTTGATGCAGTACACTTTGACCATCGCTCAATACAGGGTTGTTTGTAATTCACTAGCATTCTTTTAACCCTAAACTCCCACCACTTAAACAAATGTTTTTTGTTCTACGGCTTTTGTCATAACTTAATACTTTTGGTGTAATAACGTTTTGAAAATTTGAGATTTCCTCTTATTTTTACGATACTCTGCGTATTTGTATGGGGAAAAAAGTGCTTCATTTTAAAAAGTCGTAAAACAAAAAACATTTGTTTGAGTGATAGGAATTCAGGGTTAAGAGGATGTCAGTGAATTAAAAATAACCCTGTATATGATATCAATTGTGATCGTAAAAGAAACTTTGTATTAGGTAATGCTAATAAATTAACTGTGGTGTACACCGATAAACACGTACATGGAAAAATATATAAGGTAAGCAACACCTTACGTAAATAAGCAAGGGTTCTAGTAAAAAACTAGAATGAAACTGTATGAAATTGTACCAAGGTGTGCCATTGTTCGTAAAGTCTCTTTGATAGTACTATTCTATAATGAATTGAGCAAAAAATCCTGGACGGCAAATTTCTTGTTCATGTTTGTTCAGTCTGAGAAAGCTTATAAAGTCCGTTTAAACTTTGCAGACGTGGGTGCCTAGTTCGTTTTATTCCGTTCGCAATTTCTTCTCTTTCGGTGTTCTCGTACAATACTTTGCGAAGCATTTGTTTTATAAGGCGTTTGGGCCAACAGCTATGTTGTACTGTATAACTCAATTAAAATCATAACCACAATTTTTCGTGGAAAATTTCAAGAAAACCCGCACTTGCGCGCGTGTTCGAAAAAAAGTTTTAATAAAAGAAAGTTTCTTTGGGATCATGAAAAGGAAACCAATGAAAGGAGCGAAGAAAAGAACACAAATTTTTAAATGTAGGTGGGTGTAAAATTCCGTGATTATGGGTGTACCAGAATCTCATGGCAAATGGGGAAATAAGAAATTGTAGAGGGCAATACTGGGGAAATTGGACTAAACGGTATTGATACTGTGTAATTTTTAACAGACTTCAAAAAACTTAGGAAGTTTAAGATTCGACGAATTTGTATCAGAATCTCATGGCAAATGGGGAAATAAAACTCAAGAATGGCTGATTGATTGGTTGATTGATAGATTTTTATGATTTTCAACTTGCTAACATTCGAAATATTCTCGAAAAAAAAAACAAATTACTAAAACAGTCGCGAGAACAACTAAATTACGAAATAAATGTTTCTCTAGTCTCAAAGACTCTCTCCCTCTCTGGAAACCAATTTCTTGGCGAAGAATTTGTAGCAGTTTTGATAACCGGTAGTTTTTCCTTTCGCACAGAGTAGAATTCTTTTATTTTGCGTTTAATCAAATCAAAGACATCCAAGTTGATTTTCTTCTTCCCACCTCTTCTTTTCATACCAGGTGTAGAAAATTCACTATCATTAGAGGTGCCCTCAGTTATAATTCGACGCATGGTAGTGCTGGGAACCCCTGTAATAAGTAGCATTTATGTAAGACAAAATATACTTACCTAATAACCTATTTACCTTTTTTTTTAATTATTTAATTTGATTTTGATTATTAATTTAATTTAATTTTTTATTTTTATTTTGTTTTTCAATTATAATTAATTAATTTGAATTTTAAATGTACTTATTTTCTTTTTTAATGTAAATTTTACTTTTGACTTTTAATTATTAATTTCGTTTTATTTTACTTTGATTCTGATTTTTAATTGAAATATTGATTTAAATTTTTAATTATTAATTCCATTTTATAACTACATACTAACATTATTTTAAGATTGTAAGTGTGCTAACAATGATGAGATCTATGTTATCTTGAAAAATAAAATAACATTCATTCATTCATTCCAAACCTAAAAGTATCAAAACAGTTCGTTACAAACTTCCAGTCAAGTCCACGACACGCTTTAAAATCGAAGATTGTGTTTGATTTACACCTCCTTCTTCGCGTATTGTATTGTTGAGATCTAAGCGGTTTTCTCGACATTTTCACCAGATAACAATCGTCGAAGACGAATTATTAAATGTAAGCAACGGTAAACAAACGGTTTGATTTGTATTTGACACAGCTGTCAGTTGACAGTTGCCATATGAAAAAAACTATTTTTTTACTTTTAAAAATGCCATCAGATTCTGGTACACTGGATTCTGGATCCTGTTAACAGCTTTTTTATTCATCAAGTGGTGTTTCATTATCCCACCCTATATACGTCCCACTGCAGCGCACCGGCCTCTTCTCAGAATAAAAATGTGGTTTACATTAACTTATTTAGAACTTTATAGTAATTTAGAACAGTTCTAAACTACGAATTTACAGGTATATTTGCTTACAACCAACATACAAGTGTTTTACCTGATCAAAAAGAAGATTTTTAATGTATAAAGTGGAAACAAAAATTTAATTTCAGATAATCCTGTGGTCTTCGGATGCTGTTAGACGGTTACTTACAATACAATACAATGTCTCTTTATTGTACACCACAAAGAAAACAATACAGAAAAACAAGTACATGAAAAAAACTTACTTATTTCATAATTTCGCTCGCGTTAACCATTAGATCTGACATTTGAATTCAAATTCCGGGTTTTTGGCAAATATTCCCATAGGAATTCCCAAATCTTACATCGTGATCTTAATAAACGTGGCACATGAAACACTCTAAAACTAGTGGTTGGTATTTAATCCCAATCCCTAAGGAATTTTGGAAAAGAAAGCAGCTTAAAGGCATTAAAAAATAATTTGACCTTTTTTTTTTTTTAATGAGGAATCGAGGTATTTTTATTCAAAATCACGAGCACCATTAATTTTCATAGTGTCTTGAACCTTTCCTTGCTTTTAATCGCTGTCGCTACTTGCTATCGACGTTTAAGAGAACACCTTCGTACTTTCCTACTAGGTCATTGTGTGGAAGCCTAGTCCTTTCTGATGTGAAAAGCATTGTCTTCCGGGCACAGTTGCCCAACAGTGGGCTTAGGTTTATATAGGTTGTATTGATATTACTTTCTCTAAGCCTCTGAGCCACGTGGCGATGATACATAACGATATTTCGCAACGAACATGTTCGAAATTCGATTCTCAGTATCCGTGACTCACAAGGACCGCGCACGTCGAGGCAATTTAAACCGACCATTCAAATTAAGACCTAATCTATCACTCACAAAGTCCAAAATTAAAGTTTTATCGCAATGCAATTAAGGTCTTTTGTAAAATATCCGCTCAATTTGAATTTGGAACTTAATTCGAATGTTCGTCGAAACGCTCTCGACCTCGACTTTGTTTTAACGGTTGTCTGTTAATGGCTCATTATAAATTAAACCGTGTATGGAACGGCGCAGGGCTGAATTTTGCGAAACCTAGTTAACAGGATTTCTACAAAACAATTATATTTTATCTTCCAATTTTAATACACCTTGGATACGCAAACAGCTATAAACTGCTTCAAAAAACCTAGGGATCAGACAATTGTAAAAAAACATAATGTAATCGATCCCAACATTTATTTGTTTTTTTTTCAACCTGGGCCCAATTGCATAACAAATTACAACTAATATTACAAGCGGAACTCTCGCTTCAGTTACTGTACGCTTAGTATAAGTTTAACTTCACCAAAATACTTCTCGATCGCGTTTTCGTAAAAAAATCAATTACTAGGGAAATATGGACAGCGCCTCCGCGCGCACGCGTCCATGTTTCCATAGAATTGAAATTTTTACGTAAACGCGATCGAGAAGTATTTTGGTGAAATAAAACTTATACTAAGCGTACAGAATGCCTCGCGAAATGGCTGAAATATATTATTTTTTACGTCATTAATTTAAACCCCATGGCTCCATCATTTTGAAAAGTTTCCAAATACTGAATCTATAAAAAAAACATAACTATGGGACTTGCTGACAAATTTTACGAGAATCGGTTGAAAAATTCGACCTATAGAGGAGAACAGACGCCACACCCGAATAGACACACGAAAGGTTTTTTCCCAAACTAAACATAAACATTGCTAATTAAAATAATAATTAAAGGTGATAATAAGAAAAAAAGGAAGTGATTATGAGAAAACAAACTATTTAAAAAGCTAATACCTCCTTTTTAGGGTTCCGTAGTTTTACAAGAAACCCTTACAGTTCCGCCATGTCTGTCTGTTTGTCCGTGGCTTAGCACAGACAGAGACTTAATGCTAGGAGCCTGTAATTTTCCATGGATTTATATTAATTATATCAAGTATAAGAAATTCGCATAAAAAATAAATAAAAAAAAGGTTCTATCTTCTGTCACACGTAAAATGGGGAAAAAGTTTTTTCTCGCCTAAACCATTAAAAGTGTCTTAAAAAACGTTATAGTTTTGCTAAGATCATTTTTTCATTTAGGAATCCAATTGAAAAATATTTGGATAGATTTGAATTGCTAATTTTTGTGAAACTTTCTTGATTTTCACTCATACTATTACACTAAACGGGACTTTCAGCCAAATTGCAGTGGCCGTGGTCTTACGAGTTAACGAATAATATTCGATTAAAACTATCTTCACTTCCTTACTAATATTATAAATTCGAAAGTAACTGTAGTAAGTTTTTTACCTCTTTACACTTAAACCGCTGAACCGAATTAGATGAAATTTGGTATGGAGATAGTTTGATACCCTGGGAAGGACATAGGATGCGCGCTTATCACTGCATAAGGTGATTATTTAACAGATTGAAATGTATGATGTATGGGAAAAATTCGTGTCTAACCTCTAGACCAGTGGTGGTGTAGGGGTATGGCACACGGCACGGAATGCTGAGGACCTGGGTTCGATTCCCAGCATTGGTCTTTTTTCTGGGGTTTTTTCTGTGCATCTATATTTCATACTATGTATGAAATATTAGACATAGGATAGTTTTAAACGGATTAAACGAATTCTTTGCAGACGGAATCGCAGGCAACAAGCTATATTGAATATTTGTAGTTTGTTAGCACGAAACCCTATATTACGCGTAGCCGACACGCACTTGGCCGGTTTTTTAAACCGTTTAAAAATAAGTGACTGGCTTCATAATCAAGCAAGCGTTCTCTGTTCAAATTGAGTTTACTGCGTTTATGCGTTTGCGCAGACGATGCGTTGGCACTCGGTAGCCTTGACCTCCGTCCGGTTGGCCGTCACGTCACAACACACAGTTAAGACCTAGGTGTGTTTGTATACCTAGCTTTATCCCGCCGCTTTGCTCGCATGAATCAGCATCAGCATGGCAGTTGAATTGAAATTTCGGGACTTCCCAAAACTTAAGTTGAAATAATACTTATACCTTGGAAACGCAAACAGCTGTTGCCTCAATAAAACCTGGGGATCAAATTCATAGAAAGGAATATGTAGTCAATCCCAACATCTTTTTGTTTTCTGCAAATCTAATTAAAGTTTATTTAAGTTACATGAAGAAAAATGTTTGTTTTTAGAATTAGCGGTAAATATTTGGGGAATTTACATGTGTATTTGTGTGGTCTAATAATCCCGGGAAAGTGCAAATTTTTTGCGGAATCACTAAGATCCTCCAACTTTATCAGAACTCTTAACAAAAGCCGTGTAAAGCATCTTCAGAGCGAAATAAATAGAGGACGTTTCGAAGTACATAATGATAAAAGTCTAGGTCATTGAAAGTGCCTGTCTCTAGGTTTGAACTTCAAGGAAATGTGTTCTTAAGTTTTTTCATTACGTACAAAAAACAGATTGCAGTAAAATTTGGTGCTGGCCATTTTTTAAATTCATTAATTCAGAGTTACCGTGTTCTAAATACAAACAAAGAAACGAGAGCACAATGGCCAGCGCTATTTTAATTTATTATACTAAGAACGAGGCAAAATGTTTCCTGCCAGGACTAGTCTTTCTGAAGTCAAACGTAGAATCGAATTGAAAAAGCCCGTGATTCGGTAAAAAAACAGAAGGCTTTCTGTGTTGCCAGTGTCGTTTCGCGATTGTCGATAATGGTTGGCAACACTAGCGTATCGAGGGCACGCAGGACCGGTACATGGTAGAGTGGGGGTGAGGCTAAATGGGTCGAACCGCATTCCGCGGCCTGACATTTCTCAGGAAAGAGGTAGTCTAAAACCCAACACGGTGCATGAGAGGGACGTAGCTATACTCAAACACAGTAAACGTAATAAATTATCGTTTGATTTTGAATTCTCTCGGATTTTACTTACCAATTGGGATAGTCTAAAAAAATTACCAATGGTTTTTATGTTTTTTTTTATACTAAAGTCAATTATAAGATACTAATATCAATATTTTTCATTTAGTTCACTTCAAAATTAAATATATCATCATCATTTCAGCCGTAGGACGTCCACTGCTGGACATAGGCCTCCCTCATTGATACCCAATCATTATGGTTGGAAGCGGCTTGCATTCTAAATAATTCTACTCCACACTAAATAAAGTGCAACTTATATTTCACGACATAAAATTTAATTAATGTCAAATGAAGGCCATTGCTTATTTGATAGGTATATTGTAATGTAATAAATACATTACATTATATTAAAAATTAAAAACTACAGAAAACGATTTAAAAACCATTTTTTATATCCCGAAATGGTTTTCGATTTACTGTACATTATAAAAAACTAGACAACCCCAATAGGGATGTTTCTGACACCACCAATCAACTGACGTACTTTTTATGAGCTGTCAAACACATATGTCCCATAGAGTTTGAATGGCAATAGCAACTTATGACGTCACTTGTTCGCCAACTCATTCAACTAGAGATAATCTACGATAACATGGCCCGCCCCTCCACAATACAAGAAGTCTTCAATGTATTTGTCAAAGTATTTATAAAGCACACCAACACTTTGAACGCATGTGTGCGTGTTGAGACAGCCGTCAAACAAAAGCAGATACCTACTACTACATAAAAACTCTTCAAGTTCGTCAAGTAACCTACCTGTGAAACAAGCGTATCATACGCAAACTGCGGGTAAGGCTCGCCGTGAGCCTTGCGAGGACGCTTATTCGGTGATGAAGCGGTTTCTTCCTCCGAGGAAGACGATAACAAGCTGCCGGCCGACGGCGCTTGTCTATCGGAACCCGACTTCGATACCGAACGGTGTCGTCCCGCAGATAACAAACCAAATTCGCGTCGCACATCGGAGTCCGACTCCTCCTCGCGACTCATGGCGAAATTAATCACTTTTCACAAGATTTTTCACTATTTTTTTAACGCTTTTGAGGCTCCACGATGTTTTCGCGGTAAAAAAACACAAACGCTATAATTTAATAATAATAATAATAATGATAATTTGGAAAATATTTTTTTGATTAAAATCATTGTCACCCTACACATAGTTTAGCCTATGAATCTAAAACCTCTTGGACAAGTCAGTTTCTTAAACAAACTTTGACGTGGCACCTGTCAAATCCCCCGCCAAAGCGATGACATTTGACAAAACTACCTAACTTCAACAGATGTAGGATGACCATGCATTCAATGGATGGAGGATGTTATAACAATAACGTATTTATTTTTAATTAAACTGAGACTGTATTGCTTGAGACCTCATCTATTAAATACGTTTTTGGCTGGGGATTAATATTTTTCAACTCCTGATCACCGATTAAAAATCATCGTGCAGTTAGCCAGTATAGGTATTGCCATGAGAGTTGAGGTCACGCACACAACATGCCATGTAATGACAGCGGGATCTTGACATTTATTCGTACATAGCAAGTTCAATAGACAGCAAAATTTCTTCAACCTATTTCGTTAAGAATTATTAGGAAAATACATCTAGTTCAAACAAAACAGAAAATAGAATATTATGGTCTATTATATTTGAATCGGATAAGCATATTTTTCCCTAATTATTTACCGATTTTTTTTGTTGCGGATATTTCTGATCAGTTTCAAATTGTTTTATTTCATAAATAGGTTATATATGAGAAAATAACAATTGTAATATGCATAGTATTGCGTAAGTATTTCAATCACTTACTTCATTCATTCACTAATTTTTTTGCAATCAGTTTATGTAGCTGTGTGTGTAATCATTCGCCTCAATTCTCGTGGAGTTACTTATATTTCTATTTCTATTGAAAAGGTTTGTTGCGGAATTAAGGTATGAGTCGTGAATTGTGAGTCACTGGCTGGTTTGAAATAGTTGATTTTTTAGGATGACTGGTCGAGTCAGAAAAAAAATAAGTTGCTCCCATGATGTGCACAGATTAGGTATTTGTAAACACTACAAAAGTTTTTGAAGTGAAACTTCTAATGCGACTTCCAACAAGGTCGCGTTAAACGTTTAACGCTACCATGGAGGGGGTATGAAAGCATTAGTATATGTACTGCCGAAGCAAGTAATCTCGCATTGTATATATATATGTTAAAAACTTCGACAGTGCGAATTTGTATGAGACTTGATAAAAGCGCCATCTAGTGAGTAATTTAAACTCATAGATGCATAAGTAAATTTATTTCTTAAAGTTATTGCAATAAGGTTCATATTTATGTATTGCCTTTATCATTTCCTTCCACATTACGAAGTTTCACTTCATCCGCGCGGATGAGCTGGAGATGGAGCTGGAGCTGCATTATATTAGAAACCTCAATATCATTTTTGAAGACCTATCCATAGATACCCCACACGTATGGGTTTGATGAAAAAAAAAATTTTTTGAGTTTCAGTTTTAAGTATGGGGGACCCCCAAAATTTATTGTTTTTTTTTCTATTTTTGTATGAAACTCTTAATGCGGTTCACAGAATACATCTACTTACCAAGTTTCAACAGCATAGTTGTTATAGTTTCGGGAAAAAGTGGCTGTGACATGCGGACGGACAGACAGACAGACAGACATGACGAATCACGTTTCTTGTATGATGACCGCCTTAAATTATTAACTTTATTTATTTTTTAATAATTTATTGAATCAGGCGTTACTTTGCGGAAGGTCATATTAATGAACTGAAACAATTACTTTACTCACCCACGACTTTAAGGGCCCTTGCCCACGGCGACTTTTTGTAGCGATGCAGTAGCGATGCTGTCGCGCGTTCGCATCGATACAGTCGCGATGCGGTCGCTAGCTGTGTACCCTCGCCCACATAACATGATTCAGTCGCGATGCAAACGCGATACCGCCGCGCTTCTGACGTGATGCAAACGCGATACCGTCGCGCTTTTGTCGCGCGCGATGCAAACGCACGGTTCTCTACTAACGCGCCACCCTCCCTCCGTTCCCTTCCCGATGTCGTCCGACACGTACCTCTACCATGAGTTACACTAGTTTACAGTGACCGTACTCGCTAGCGACGGCGTAAATGATTTGTATGGAGAATGGTACTTCCGTAAGTGACCGCTAGAGGCGCTGTACACAATTCTCCTTACAAATCATTTACGCCGTCGCTAGCGAGTACGGTCACTGTAAATTAGTGTAACTAACGTTTCCATCGATACAGTCGCGATACTGTAGCACGTTAGTAACGCGTTGGCATCGCTTCTATAGCGCGTTACAAATGCGACTACAAAAAGTCATCGCTACAAAAAGTCGCATTGGGCGAGGGCCCTTTAAAAAAATTGTTGCGGTTCATTATTTTTTAATATGTATTTGTTGTTATGGCGGCAACAGAAATACATCATATGTGAAAAATTCAATTGTCTAGATATCATGGTTCATGAGATACAGCCTGGTGGGGTATGTATTACAATACCGAAGTACAAAAGACCGAATGTATTAAAACTTCGAATGGGTCAAAAGACCGACACGATTTTTTTCTGAAACCGTAAACTTTTCAGAATTTATTAAAACAGCATCATACAGAACCCCTTAGGTTAGGTTAGGTTTGTTTTATAACAATCTTAAAAAGTTAACGGTTTCAGAAAAAAATCGTGTCGGTCTTTTGATCCATTCGATATTTTAATACATTCGGTCTTCCGTACTTCGGTATTGTAATACATACCCGCCTGGTGACAGACAGACAGACAGCGGACTCTTGGTAATTAGGTCCCGTTTTTACCCTTTGGGTACGGTGCCCTAAAAAGCCTAATGCGGATTAGAGAATCCAGAGCAGCTACTTTTTTAAATCTTAATTTAGTCTATGTCACTACCCACTGGTTCCCAAACTTTTCCTGTTCGCGACGCACTTTAAGGTTTCGTATTTTGTCGCGGCGCCCTAGCTAATCGAAAGAAAGTTAAGTCACTTAATTGCCCACAAGACGAGAGGGTATCCTATTATCTCGCCTCATTAGTTTTTCGTTAACCGGGCGAGGGGTATCGTCGGGGTATCAATCGGCAATATCAACACATGATTTGAATTATTTCACGGCGCCCCTCTTTGTGATGACTTATGGCACTGAGACGTGGCCGCTAACGATGGGCCTCATAAGAAAGCTCAAAGTCATTCAGAGGGCGATGGAGAGATATGCTTGGAGGTTCTCTGCGGGATCGCATTAGAAATGATGAAATCCGCGCAAGATCTAAAGTCCCTGACACAGCTCGAAGAATCGCTAGACTCAAGCGGCTGATGGGACCGAAAGGTTAGACAGTGGCGTCCGCGGACCGGAAGACTCAGTGTAGGTAGGCCTCCAACAATATGGAGCGACGACCTGGTTAAGGTGGCAGGAACGCATCGGATGCAGATGGCGTAAGGCCGATCTGTTTGGCGAGCCTCGGGGGAGGCCTATGTTCAGCAGTGGACGTCTTTCGGCTGTAATGATGATGATGATGCCCCTATTTACCCTCTACGGCGCCCCGGGCGCCGCGGCGCATACTTTGGGAACCCCTGGTCTATGTCTAGTGGACCGGTCCTGAGTAAAGTTATGCCTGCGTTTTCCGGTGACTAAAATAAATCTCCTTAATTGGCGTCCGCGGTTACAAAAACCCTGCGCAAACCGAACGAGTGACTCACGTTTCTATTCTGCTTAGTCCAGAAGATTTGTGTCAGATTAGTCTTGCCATACGGAAAACCGGAAAAGTGCGAGTCGGACTCGCACACCCAGGGTTTCGTACAAATTTTTAGATATGCCAAAATTTACGACGTAAACAGCCGTAACTATCAGTGGCGAAGGGTACTTAAAAACCGATTCCCCCGGGTTGACTATAATAATAACTTTCAAAGTTACTAAACGCTTCTCTTCCATTACTGCACTTTCAAGAAGAGGATAAATGGGGTTTTTAGGTTTTTTTGCTCCGGCTTTACTTGCAAAAATATATATAATCTTAACTAAACTAGGACCCGTAAGTGCAAGAGAGCACGCATTAGCGCTATTTCGCTCCCACGTTTAATAGGCACGTGTGCCACGTACGTTCTCGTGGACTAGGGATGATTTTTAATCGATAATCATTAACCAATTTTTCTAGATCGGTATCGGTGGCGATCACGTTCAATTCGCAGTTATATGAAATAAAACATCATTTTTTCTAAATAATGCTTATTTCAAAAATATTTTTTTAATTAAAATCATTGTCGGCCTACACATGGTTTACTCTATGAGCCTAAAACCTCTTTGACAAGTCAGTTTCTTAAACAAACTTTGACGTTAGAGCCGTCAAATTTCCCGCCAAAGCGATTACACTTGACGGAACTACCTACTCTTAACTTCAACAAATGTAGGACGACGCATTCGGTGGTTGGGAGAAAAATTTAACATTTTTTTATTTTTATTAAACAGAGACTGAAATTCCGTTTCGGCTAGGGATTCATATTTTTCAACTCCTGAGGCCGTATTGTCTAACGCTTCTGACGCTTGCCTTCGCTTTCACCATCTCTTTCTGTCACCATCTTATACCGTTTGACAGAAAGAAATAGTGATTGCGAAGGCAAGCGCCAGAAGCGTTAGACAATAAGCCTGCTGATCACCGTTTAAATTTACCGCCCCGGCGGGAGCGCCTATAAATGTCTTTAAAAATTGCAGAAACTCTCAATTTTACCGCTATATTCTGTTTTCTTAGCTACTATACTTATAGCTCTCTAGTTTTACTATGAACTAGCTAAGCAACATATTAAACAAGTCCATGAATCATAATTATTTGCATAGTCCAATTCCAATGCATATTTCTGTTCGGAGAGAGGAAATACCTCGGCTAAACTAGCCATGTTATTTGGGATATTTACAAGACTTGATTAAAACTTCGGTCAAGTGATCGTAGTAATGCCTAATGTGAAAAAAGTGATTTTTGCAAAATTCTATGAAAATTTCAAGATTTCTTTACTCGTTATTATATATGTACGTACATATAATATGTCAACTTTAAGTTTCGCGACTGACCTCATAATAAAAGACTAAAAAGTAACGTATCTCATGCAAAGGCAAAAGCCCAAGTGATAGTTGAAGACAAAATAATGTTTAACCATGAGCATAGGCGTTTATAAATAAGGGGGTATAGCTGTAAAGCCCAACGCATTCGGATACATTCCAATGACATTCAAATATATATTAACTGTGTAATTCCACAATTCTTATTTTAAATTTTGAACCGGTCTTTATAACTGCATAACGGGTGTTAAGTATTTTATTTATCCGAAGTGTACGGTCGAGGCATTAAAATAATTTAAAAATGCCATTGCCATGTAAGCTGTAGTAATTTGTCAATACCTACGACGCGACTAGCTTGTTTTAAAATCGATATGACCAACACAACAGTTCCAATAGACCGGTCCAAAAGTCATTAAAATAAAAGTAAAAAATCGTTCTTATTTTGAAAAATACTAGACTTGTTTTTTTTTTTAATCGGCGTCTTGCGTCAGTAGCTAAGGCCACGGGCCCGCATGCCTCTCAATTAGTTAGTACCAAGGTGTTCAACATTTACTGGTACGTTTACTTGGGTGGTGTTGCCTCACCTTAGGTTACGTTGAAATTAAGCCTGCGAAACGATTAAAATGTGATAGTTGGTATGAAAGATTTGAAGATCAAGGAAAAAAGCAAAACTTAAAAATATATATACGAGCTTCACTTCATCTAATCTACATAATGTTACCAAAATTAAAGTCTATCCGGCCATGAAGCAGTGCTTAAATTTGAGTTGCAAGATTTTTTCAGAGATAAAACAAATTAACATTGAAAGTTAAGTAAATAAAAGCTTGTTCTAATACTATAATTAGTTGTATATTAATCATTAACAGATACTCTAACTAATTAGCTGGGAGAGATAACTACTTTTTCATCACACTTGCTCGTCAATGGTGTTATTCCATGCATGTATACTAAATGACAATGGCCTAAATTGTTCTTAAGGGAGTTTAGTTTTAAAATTTGCAAACAAGTCATTTCAGACTAAGTAGGTTTCAAGTCAGCCAACTTTTTATTTATATCTTTAAAACTTAGCTATAACCCAATTTTACAACACAAAACTACGCTTATCGCTTTATCTACGCTTCATGAAAATTCGTTATTTTTATATTTTAAATTTATATCATATAGTTTTGCAATAATATTAGTAAATATTTTTTTAACATGTTGGCAGAATCTGGCCGTATGACCATTCGAATTCTAAACTAAAGAACACAGTTAACAATATCTATAGTAGATCACTCGAAAAAAGTGAAAAGTATTGGCGGGTAGCCATTATTTTATTCAATTTAAGTGTTGAGACAAAATAATTTTATTTTTGGATTTTTTCCTCGCAATGTAATGAAAATCATTGTGTGTATCACGGGCAGTAAGGGGATTACAAACTCGAGTCATTAAAAGCCCTCCGCCTTCAGCGTCGGGCTTCTAATAGACTCTCGTTAGTAATCCCCTACTTACGGCCCTAGATGCACAATGTACTATAATTTAACGAGATCTTGCATGACGTACACCTATAATGAATGTCACAAATCCTTTTTTCTATTAATCGTACCAAAATTTAACCAGAAATTCCCATTCTAATCACAGACCGATAATACCTATTTCTTATAAAAATAATAAATAAAATCAATAAGAAACTTCAAATTCCAACGCGCTTTATTTATGGTCTATTTAAATTTTACAATTGGCAACACTACGCCACATCCTGTACACGCGTTTCTAATTTCAAAAAAGCAATTGTTTTACGAACGTGTTGTTTATACTATAAAATTCTGTGAATGAATCGAATTTAGCGAGTTGCTTGGGTGCCGTTAGGCAGGGCCCGGGGGTCGTTGACCCGAGTGCGGGAACAACTAGTTAGAACAGAGCCCGCCCTCAGTGCAAGCTCGTGAGGACAAGCGCAACTGTCCCTTTTCAACAAATGCTAGTAAGTTATTGTGTGTTATTGCTATCTCAAGACAATGCATAAGGCTGAGAATACATGTGCCTGTAGCTTACATTTTCATGCGAGTATCATAGTAGTAGTGTTGTATGAATGGCAGTTGAAGCTTTCCTATCACTTTTATTCAATCCATTCAGCACCAATGGGCGACAAACCTTACCAAAGGCGCGCTAGGCCTGGGGTTGCCAGATAGTCGAGAATAGTCTGTATTTTCAGATGAAACACAAAATCTCCTGACAAAAAGCTCCAAAGTACCGTCCGTGTTCTGGTCAAGCTCATAATTTCGACAAAAAACTCGAAAACGCTGCAATTTATACTGCTCCAGATATTGTTTTCTTCCAATCTGACAACTTCAGCCGAGACTGTTTTTTCCCCAACAAACGTCTCGAACGAGTTCGTGTGGCAGTCGCGGCGCCCCTTAAAACAGTTTTCATACTAAACGTTAAATGTTGTTGTAAGCGTAGCGATCCAAAGCAGACAGAAGAGACGGGGCGGAGACGCGGACTGCGACGCGCAACCGTTCCACGTCTCTTCTGTGTGGCCTTCTAATACCATAAGAACCATTTGTTGCCAATGCGCGCCGCTAGAGGCGCTGTCAGTTTACCCACAGTAACTGAGACGTCAACGCAAACACAATCTTCAATTCAGCTATTTGACGGTAGTTGTGACGACCAGATGGCCTAGTGGTTAGAGAACCTGACTACGAAGCTTGAGGTCCCGGGTTCGATTCCCGTGTCGGGGCAGATATATGTATGAAAAATACGAATATTTGTTCTCGGGTCTTGGGTGTTTAATATGTATTTAAGTATGTATCTATCTATATAAGTATGTTTTTCCGTTGCCTAGTACCCATAACACAAGCTTTGCTTAGCTTACTTTGGGACTAGGTCAATTGGTGTGAATTGTCCCATGATATTTATTTATTTATTTATTTATTTAGAAGCATTTTACACCTTCACTGAACGTAAATAGTTTATTTTGTCATGATCGGTAGACACACACACTCACATACCAAGATGTACGTAAAGATGCTTTGAATTACGTACTTGACTAAGGGACCCACATTTCTGCAAATTTCAACCTTCTAGGGCCATGGGTTTGGGCCTAACGTTAACGAGTCAGTCAGGACTTTTATTAATGTTTAGATAGCAAAAGTAATGGCCGGTGGGAATCTAGTTGTTATAAGTATGTAGCTATGTAGTAGAAGCTATATTACAGTTTAAATGACTGACGGACGTACGCATAAGACATACAAGAGCTTTAATAGGGCCATGATCATTATCATTTTAGCCGAAAGACGTCCACTGCTGAACCTAGGCCTCCCTCAAGGTTCGGCAAACAAAACGGTCCTGCGTCATCCCCATGCAACGCGTCCCTGTAAGACGCAAGCCACACTGTTGAGGTTTGTAATCACGCGACGCGATTGATAGGTACTGGCAGCTACGAAAAAGAATAATGTTAAAAAGTACTGTGACATCCTGTTACTGTCGTTTATATCTTGAGTATGTGTGGTTTGTCTTATGAAATGTTTTTATAGAAATTGATTCAATACAGTATAATTATGGTGTTTTTATGAGTTTATTTACTTGTTTACTTCAAGATCTGTCTCCTTTGGATCGCGACGCTTCTATACATTTAGTATGAAAACTGATTTAAGGGGCGCCGCGCCGCTCGTGCCCCGTCCCACGTCTCTTCTGTGTGGCTTACGCCTCTTAAACAGGTCGTCACTCCATCTCGTTGGGGGCTAGCTACACTGCGACTTCCGGGGCGTGGATGTCATTCGAGAACCTTTCGGCCACAGCCATCAGTTCTACGAGTTAAGCTACAATAGAGAAATATTTATCTTGGCAGATGTTACGCCTGGCCACTGTCACTTGAGTCCATCGATTCTTCGAGCTACATTGACTTTAGTTCTTGCGCGGATTTCATTGGTAATGATATATAACCCCGCAGAGTGAGTTCATAGGGCGACCGGCCATAAAAACGTAAAATTTGTAGTTCCGAATAGTATTTTACGACGCGCGACAGCTACAATGGATTCATCTTTATAATAATTACTAAGTAGAACACGTTTGTTCCCCTTGTCGGTGTTTGCAGACGAGGTTTGAACAGCTGGCGCCCTAGACGTACACAACCTCTGACTAATTTAGAATCGTTTTCAGAAGTGTTTCATTTAACAAGGTATATCTTTCGCTAGACTTACACAGACGACTCCTTTCGGAGGTAGGTACAGTCGAAAAACTGTATATATCTAGTTTTGAGCCTTGGTATCGTACCGTGTCACTCAATCTCGTATTAAATACTATTCAGCACGAACAGTACGCTTAGTATAAGTTTTACTTCACCAAAATACTTCTCGATCGCGTTTACGTAAAAATTTAATTTCTTTGGAAACATGGACGCGCGCGCGGCGCTGTCCATGTTTCCATAGTAATTGATTTTTTTACGTAAACGCGATCGAGAAGTATTTTGGTGAAGTAAAACTTATACTAAGCGTACAGGACGGCACACAGCACGATACGAAGTTCGAGTTTTGAACAACAACAATGCCTGTTCGCTGGGTGAATATACAAGCGTTTTGACCGCTCGGTTATTCATCATTACCAATCCACGATCAACCACAACGGAAGCACAAGTCGCACGGTCTTTGATACTTTGCTACCCCAGCAAGATTTCTTAATCCTAAGCGTGTGTGGCTACAGTAACACAGACATATTTACAGCGTAACAGATACGATACTCGCGTTTGAAAGCAACTAACTGCCAGCCTCTCTGGCGGTATATATAGCAGTAACATAGTAGGTACATTTTCGATTGTCAACTGTCTAAGAGAATACTTACTTACTTACTTACTACACTGGCTCAGCGACCCAAAGAGGATCTTGGCCTCCGACACCAGAGAGCGCCACTCTTCCCTATTTTGCACCACCTCGCGCCAATTGGCTGCGCCGAGGGCGGTTATGTCTTTCTGCACTTCGTCCAACCAGCGGTATCTAGGGCGACCCACCGGACGTTCTCCGCTTGGTCGCCCCATATACGCTCTCTTCACTGCCCGATCCTCTCCCATCCTCTCTAGGTGGCCGAGCCAGCGCAGTCTCGCTGCCTTGGCTTCGCCAATTACATTGGGCTCAGACACCAGGTCTTCCAGCTCCCGCTTCTTTCTCCTCCTCCACTTGCCATCTTCCTCTTGAATCGGCCCTAGGCATCTTCCTCCAGATCTTCCGCTCAGCCACTAAGAGCTTGCCCTTTTTTTTTCGTTAGTGTCCAAGCCTCGCACCCATACAACAAAATTGGGTCTAAGAGAATAGAATCGCTTTATTCTATGGCCCAAGCCACACAGAAGAGACGTGGAACGGGGCACGTCGCAATCGCGTCGCGGCGCCTCTTGAATCAGTTTTCATACCGAATGTATAGAAGCGTCGCAATCCAAAGCAGGTAGAAGAGACGGGGCGGAGATGCGGCTTGCGAATAAAAAACGCTTGCGCTCATGGAGTAACGAAACGAAACACGACTGGTTGACAGAACGAAAATGCGTTTCAGAGTTAATAAGCCGTAGAAATATCATTATTTGTATTGCCTTCTAAAACCTCATCATCACCATTTCAGGCAAATGACGTCCACTGCTGCAAGGTTCGCCAAACAGACCAATCCTGCGCCATCAGCATTCATAGCCTTCCCGCAACCTTAACCAGAGCCCAATTGCCATCATTTCATATTTTAAGACTATAATTTGATTTGTTCTCTGTATCCTGTTTGGAAAGAGAAAGACGCTGATAGTTTCAAATTTTCACTAGGATTATTAATTAATTTATTACAATTTTTTTAAGATGTGCTAACTCCAAAACTACCACACAATAGATCAATTACTTTTTCATCTCGCCTGTTTGGTAAGTTAAATTTTCATGAGTAGATAGCCGGGTGTTTCGATTCCTGTAGTAATTTTCAGGTGTCAAAAAAATGAAATCTTGTCAATTGCATAACAAAGTACAACTAATATTACAAGCGGAACTCTCGCTTAAGTTATATTAACTAGAAAGGGAGTTCCGCTTGTAATATAAGTTGTACTTTGTTATGCAATTGGGCTCAGGTCGTCTCTTCTCTTGTTGGAGGCCTACCGACACTGCATCTTCCTGTCCGTGGATCCCACTCGAGAACCTTTTGACCCCATCGGCCATCAGTTCTACGAGCGATGTGCACTTCCCACTGCCATGAGTCTGGCGATTCTTCGAGCTACGTCGGTGACTTTAGTTCTTGCGCGGATTTTATCATTTCTAATGTGATCCCGCAGAGAAACTCCGAGCATAGCCCTCTCCATTGCTCTTTGAGAGACCTTAAGCTTTCTCATGAGGCCTACCTTTAGTGGCCACGTCTCAGAACCTGTTGTGTTTTGATAGTTTTCATTAAATAATGGTGGTATGGTGTGGTTTCTGCAGTACTCATTATGAACTGAAGCAATCACTTTGCTCACGCGCGACCTTAGAGCTACGTTTGTGCAAGAAATGTGCGTTCATGCAGTTCTTCCACCTCCACACTGTACGAACACACACAAATCACACAAACCCAACTATCGCCACCACCATCAAACTGTACTGACACGTTTAGAAACGTAATTGTTTTTTTTTATTTCAGTTTATTGATATGGACCTCCGCATAGTAACGCCTAATTTAATAAATTAGTAACTCATGTTTTGCTCAAAAAGTAGAGAAAACTAACTCACATTTGAAATAAGAATTCAGTAGTAGAAAATTACTACTATATTGTATAGCTGTTCTTCTCAACCAATCGATAATTCGATGGCCAAGACGAATAAACGTGTAAAACTCTTACAGGAAAAATAAAATCAACTTTAACAAATCTCTGTTAAAGTTGATTTTATTTTTCCTGTAAGAGTTTTACACGTTTATTCGTCTGGGCCATCGAATTTAATTTGAGCTTTACTTTTCTAGCAATTATTTTCGTACCTAATATGGTTTCAAAACTATTCCCCGGATCAATGTAAGCAAATATGGAATGCCTTTCGAGTGCAGCCTGCCTTTTCCAGGGACCGGCAAAATATATAATTTTTTGGCTATAAAATATTAACATACAATCAGGGAGAAACATGAAAATAACATCACTTCCTTTTTTCCAGTGCGAGTTTTTTTCTAGACTGTAAATGATGAAGGCTTCCCGCCTTTCTGCCACTCGTTAAAATTAAAAAAAAGTTTCGGTCTATTAACCGCTTTAATGCTAGCCGTCGCCTCCAGGTCAGGTATCCCATATAAATATATCACAGTAATGTCAACGTCTTTCCTAAAAATAACCATTTTTTACGTATTTCTATTCCGTACCGAGGGTCATTAACTTGTTGGCTTCTATTTACGACATAAAACTGTTGAAAATGGATGAAATAGGAACTAAAATGTTACATATTACATTGTTGCCATATTCAAGCACTAAACGTCAAAGGGACAGCTATAAAGAAAATGGCGCCCTCTTCTATGCTATACTACAATGGGATTATACTTATTTGTGCTGTGTTATCTCCCTTTTTTTTTATGTTTTTAAACAAAAGATGTCCAGAACGACAGACGTGCGCCGGATGTTGGTTTCTCTCTCTTACGCTGAAATTTTTTGACGGATTCAGATGAAATTTGGCACACAGATAGTATATAACCTTGATTAACATATAGGATACTTCTTACCCCGGAATATTGCGTAATTCCCGCGATAAACCAATTTTTCGCTGACGGAGTCGCGGGCAACAGCCAGTGCCAAAATAGACTAAGTCTAGTCTATAGTCTGGAATAGACTCTGCATTGTTCGTCGCATCATTTTCTAGTCTTTGTCTAGCCATGTAGGTTAAGTCTATTCACCTTTTCTCTAACGGGCGTGGGTGACGGTACAGTCAGCAATGTCAAGGCCGTTGACAGCGAAATCATTACGAGGTGTCTGAAAACCGAGCTCAGTTCGTTGATATCTTCGTTAGGTATTTTTGAAACGTTGATTAGATTATGTCTATACTGATAATTAGGACCTGTGTTTTTATAGTGTATTGCACTCTGCAGGTTACGTGGTGATGGTACTTCTAAATAAGTGTTGTAACTTGATTGGTTGGTTATTCAAATTGTTCTTATTTCTCTAACTAATAATGTAAACAAAACAGGGAAGTTTTTTTTTCGCACCTCCAAATTGACAACATTTCATTTCAAAAACAATTCAAATATACGATTATTATAGCATTTTGCTTTCTGAACACTTCACTATATTTATAAAAAAATATATATTAAGATATAAAAAATACAAAAGAATAAAAAATAACTAAGTCTACCATACAATAGATGAAATGCCCTTGCCTTTTGCCAAAGAAAAAATAAGCAGTTCAATAATTTTGTATTTGACATTGACATTGTCAATTTTATTAAGTACATAACCTGGGGGGCTACTACGAAATTAGATTTTTGAACTTCGTATCATGCCATTCATGTTTATAATAGACTAATTATTATACCAATATTACCTGTAATTGAGAAAGTTGTATTCGTAACTTATTCTTTTATGCTAAAACAGCTGGACGGATTTGTTTTTATAATAGATATAGGTTATTCAGAGTAATTAATAATTATAATACATTATCCTTGTAATAAAAAAAATACCTTGACATCATTTAGTAATTTTATTGCTGGTCGAAGCTCTCCTTCTAACTGCCTGTCATTCGCAGTCTTCCCTGCAAATGGCACACTCCCGCCAATTTATTCGAAATAAAAAAATACGAATGTCAATTTTCATGCTGGCCGGCTAAAATTCTTCTATTTTTTAAAACAATTTTATCTCTTTAGTTGTTGCCTTTCTGCCTGGCCAGAGCTTAAACCAAATAGATGTTAATTCAACGAGATAAAAATAAAATTCTCGTAACATTCAAAAAGCTGGCAGGATATCTATACTGCCGCTTCACAAAGTTATCTTTACAGTTAGTTATGTCGCTGTTGTCCTATGAAACACGTGCAGTTATTTGGTAATAATGTTAATTCCAGATTTGACCGGCGGCTCGCTTAAGTTGGCGTCTTAGTGATCTTGGCCTTAGGCGTTTGTGCTCTAAATTTATACCGGGAGCCGATTGGCGGATTTGAAATTCAATCAGTTATCCATGTGGCTTTAAGAGTTCAAAAGGTCACACTGTAAAAACAAGTCTCACCAATCCTAGGTGGTGGTGTCGCGGAGGTTTTTGAAAGAAAAACTCCTCTAAAAGGTTTTCGTATCGTTTGCCAGAATTTCATATGCAATAATGTATCGTTTTACATAATCTTCATTTGACCTAACAAATTTATTTCTTCTCAGAATTGTTATTAAACTAACCTAACTTAACCAATTGTTATCTTCTTGTATTTAAAAGGCAACCATTACTGACTGATCTATCAACGCACAGCTCAAACAACTGAACGGATTGTGCTGAAATTTGGCACACAGATACCTATTATGACGTAGGGATCCGCTAAGAAAGGATTTTTCAAATTCCCACGGGATAGTGAATAAATAGGATTGATATTTTCGCTTCAAAGTAGCCATATTTTATCTCAGTAACTATAATTATTAGAGACTTCAAATTTGGCATGCAAGTAGGTGATTATAAAAGTACAAAATTCATTTTAGGATTTTCGGAAAATCCCACAGTATAAGGAAAAAAATTAGAATCTCAGTAACCATTCCTTTAGAAATATAGGGGTGCAGTAAAAAGGGATTTTTGGAATTTACCACGGGATAGAAATTGGTTGACCATAAATTTTATTTGTGCGTGGACGAAGTCGCGAGAATAAGCTAGTATTATATAAGATGACGTTTAAAAAATCCTGAAAACAGAACGGTTACGTATTGTCAGCTGTAGAAAAAAGGTCCCCCCCCCTGTAACGGCCATAACCACACCGGGGGGTACCTTACCTCTGCAGCTGACAGTCCATAATATTGTCACGCATGACAAATTGAATTATGGGCAAGGATGATATAGACTGGATTGGCAGTCGCCATAGTATCCGTACTATTTTCAAAAGTATTGCATAATAATACATTTGCAGTAATATGAAACATCTGTAGTCTTATTGTTTTGCCTTCAAAGCCTCTGGCTATATTTCAGCGCCATCTAGATTTAATAATCGAACTACAGAAACCGCGGCCGATCCGTACTATGGCGACTTCCAATCCAGTCTATATCATCCTTGATTATGGGCAACGAAGTGGTAGAGACTTAAAAACGCCTGGCCCGAAAAGTTCGTCCGAGAAATTGAGTGCGGTTAAAATAAGTCCTGCACTTGTTTGTCGACCGTGAGTGAACGGCAATAATAATTCAAGTCCTCGTGTAATTGCCATTTTTGAATTATCCAGAGTTTGAATTATCTCATGCAATATTGTCGTCCATTTAGGGGCGACCAATACGGGGTCGTACACTTATAGTCCGAGAGCTGATTGACAATTTTGGTTAGGTATTTCAGGCACGCTGAAAACTTGTGTAATACTTCCCCTATAATACCCAAGCACAGAACCACAGACCGGCTGACGGGTAGCAGGGCTAAATCAACCATCATATTTTAAAGATATTTTTTTTTTTTTTAAATGTCTTTGAGGCGTTTCGAATTTTTTATATTTTTAAGTTTAACATTTCAATAGTCAGAAAATAAATAAGCCAGATCATTTAGTCGGTACTTAAACTTTGCCAGATGCTTGCATAAAATAACAATTTCGCAAAGAAAATTACTTTTTGAATTCTAAGAGAATATTTACAATTCAAAATTAAAATACAAATAAATTCGGATGTATAATCGGCCAGCCAATAAAAAAAAATGAGGGTTGATTTAGCCCGTTACCTGTCAGTCTGGTTTGTTTTCTGTACTTGGGTATTATAGGAGAAGCATTAGACACGTTTTTAGGGTGCCTCAAATATCTACCTCAAAATGCCAATCAGCTACTATTTATTACCGCATTCGGATTCCGCACATATTGGAAAAGACTGAAACGAAAAAGCTTTCAATGTTCGGGCAAAGTTCAGGCAAAAATGGCCGATAAAATAAATCCTTTGACAAATTCCTTTGCGATCGTACTATAAATGATATCATTATGCAAGACGTCACTGCCTGATAAGAGGATCTTGTGTTAATATTTCAATTGATCAATATTTTTCTGAGTTGATGTTCAGGGCCATACACAGCGTAAGAAACAAAAGTTGTCTCTCCTGTGGACATAAAATTAGTGACTCGTCAGCAAACTTAAGATTTATTGAGATGGGACCTAAGTTGGAAAAGGGTCCCATAAGCTGATGTAGACTTGACTTAAAAATATTGGCTGTAGACGCTTAGTTTTTGCCATTTCCAGGTGGTGGTCTTAAGCTAAAATCTAGTTTCCCATTGTTTTGGACATTTACAAAGTTTTAGAGCAAATAAATGCTCAATTAATCCCGTCGTTCTCAAGAGGCGCACTTAACACCGCTCTAAATCGTGTTTTTATTTCTCTATCTCCACTTTTCTTCGCTGGTTATTCAGTTAGCGGCATCATCATCATCATCATCAGCCTATGTTCGTCCACTGCTGGACATTGGCCTCTCCCATGGCACGCCACTGAGCACGATCCTCGGCCACTCTCATCCAGCTCTTGCCAGCCGCCTTGCGAAGATCATCGCTCCACCGAGTCTGAGGACGTCCCACGCTACGTTTGCCGATCTGTGGTCTCCACTCAAGAACTCGTCTACCCCAACGGTTATCGGTTCTTCGGGTTATATGGCCTGCCCATTGCCACTTCAGCATGCTAATGTAGTGGGCTATGTCGATAACTTTGGTTCTCTGTCGGATCACTTCGTTACGAATTCGATTTGGTTAACGGCATATTGAGGGTCTTCCCCTTGTTCTAAAGTCTTCTTTTCCATCGCCATAGTCTCTCCAAGTTGCCAGGGCTTCTACAAGCTTTAAGATCATATTACAGCACGCATTGGAAGCAGATTATTGTCTCTTGGTCGATTTTCTTGTCTAAGTTGGGCCACTATAGACTGTAGTGCGGCGTGCGGTTTATAGAATCTCAAAGGCATTAATTTTCTTCCGAAGGGCCGTCTTAAAAGTCCAAGGGTATTACTCCGAGTTAGTAGTACAACTTCCCTCTTTTTTACTCTCCTATTTCATACATACCTAATATTAGCGCGAGCGGGACGGCAAGATACTAATAAAAATACTTAGAAACCATAAAGTCTAAATTACGTTTAATCTGGTGAAGTTTCCAATGTTGAATTATCAAGTAATATTTTGTGAGCTCTCCCTTTCTATGACCTGTGCGAATGTTTTTTTCGCGGTCACCCATCCAAAATCTGACCATTGTTGACACAAGCTTAACTTTTATGACCACTTGAGAATACGTTCGCGACCAAGGCATCCGTCATTTGTTATATTCGTTGAAATACCTGTAGTATACCGTAGCGCACATGGTACGTTATCAGAGTGCATAGCGTGATGGCTACGTCACACTGATAGTGTTGTGACCTTAAGATAATTATCGGTCGTCGCCTCGTCTCACGTTCATCGATAAAGCAAGGACATCACTAGGCCGTTACGTTTGGTGCAACGGAGATATGTGAAAATTTCCTTTGTATCGTGGGGTTGTTACATGCCTGTCGATTGTTTTGTTTCTTGGAACGCGTGTTCGTTCGAAAATGGTCGGAAGGGCTGGAATTTTTCATAGAAAAGGAAATTATGTTTCCATTTAAGCGATCGTATAGCTGGGTGGTTAGAGGATCTGGCTACAAAGCTTGAGGGTTAGAGGCAGACATTTGTACGAAAATTACGAATGTATGCTCTCGAGTCTTGTCCGTAAGCCACACAGAAGAGACGTGGGACGGGGGCGCGTCGCAGTCGTGGCGCCCCTGGAAACAGTTTCATTAAGGTTTTCATACTAAATGTATAAAAGCGTCGCGATCCAAAGCAGACAGAAGAGACGGGGCGGAGCGGCCTGCGAACAAACGACGCGGACTTAAATATCAGTGTTTACCCGTTGCCTAGTACCCTAACGCACGCTTTGCTTACTTTGTACTAGATCAATTGGTGTTAATTGTCCAGCGATATTTATTTATTTTCTGAGAGTCAAGTTCAAAGACGCACAAAGAGTGATAGCGCGAGCTATGCTCGGAGTTTCCATGCGTGATTGGTTCAGAAATGAGGAGATTCGCAGGAGGACCAAAGTTACTGACGTAGCTAGGAGAGTTGCCAGACTTAGGGCTTTATCGCACCGGGACACCACGGCGGCGCATCCAGTCGCGCAGCCGTGGTGTCTAGCAAAGAGTATTGTTACTATATAGGTGTCTAGCTACCAAACTAGCTTCCAAACCGAGCCACCAATAGAGACACCAGCCAGATTCACCGCAGTTTCAAAATGGACGCCGATGAGATAGTGCTGATGCTGAGGGAGCGTCGCTGGTGGCGTGACTGGCAGCCGAGTGAGTGAGATAGCTTAAGTGTCAGTAAGCAGGGCACATGGCTCGCAGAACCGACGGCCGATAAGGCAGTAAGGCCCTGGTTTCTCTGGCCCGTCACACGCGACCGGCGGCGTCTGAATGTGCGTCGCACGCAGGGCCACACGCCGCCGGTCGCGGGTGCGTGACGTTTCACTGAAACCACCCTCAAACATTCCCGAACATAACATTCGAACGTCGTCGGTCGCAGATACGCGTCGGTCACCGGTCGCCACCAACCAGGGCCGAAGGTTCTAGAGTTACGACAGCGAACTGGAACACGTGCGGATTGGGAAGGATCCCAACAAGATGGATCGACGATCTGGTAAAGGTAGCAGGAATCACTTGGACGTGTGCAGCGCAACCGATAGTTGTGGAGTTCTTTGGGGAAGGCTTTTTCCAGCAGTGTATGCCTTTTGGCTGATACGACGATTTTCTGAACATGGTGCTGACTTATGCTGCATTAAGTATTGCATTCGTATTTTTTTAATGTGCCATCCATCGGCCAGATCGTATATCCCACTTTTATACACGAACGCAAATCACTTGTAAGGTATATTAAATTCGGAGTCGTACCTCTCCTAATATACCTAGAAAATTACCACCAACAAAAAAACTGGTAAAAACTAAGAAAGGCTTGCTTTTCCCAATCTTATTAACGTGGAATCCCTTGGAGATACAACAGTACCAAACTCGTCTTTTCACTTTCATGTTTTTTCTTACTTTTATTTTAAGTTAGTACATTCGTTTGCTAAAGTGTGGCAGCACTGCAGTGCAGTCGCACCAACCTTCGGTTACGATTATACTTTTGACAAATGTCTCGTTTTCTGTCTGGATTTTTGAATTTAGAAGTGATACTGGCCTCAAAAATCAAACTGGCTGTAACATAAAATATTCTACGTCTATATTTAGAACAGCCTGATGAAATCGATGAATAAAAAACCGTCTTGTTTACATTGCTCCGAATACATGCTATTTCGAAATAAGCACAGAATTGTTTTATCAAATGTGTGTTACGGACATAGAATTTGATATGATAAATGTACCGTTTCAACAGCGTTACACAACTGATAAGATGTGAGATGTTTTATATCAAACAACACAAAATAGTCTTAATGTTAGGTAGCTGAAGAAATGCGCAGGTAAAATAAAGGCTTTTGATGTTGTAACCGTTTTAACACGACTTCAGCGGAATCAAAAAGCAGAGTTGTTTTCTCGACCGAGAATATTAAGTCACTTGCTTCAGTGCATAATATTTAGACTGTTAGTAAATATACGGTGATTTTTAATCGGTGCTCAGGAGTTGAAAAGTATTTATAAATCTCTAACTATAATTAAATTTAATAGAAGAGATCTCACGTCCTTCCGTCCGTCCATTCCTTCATCCACTGAATGCATGGTCATCCTAGATTTGTTTAATTTAAGTAGTTACGTCAAATGTCATCTTTTTGGCGGGGAATTTGACAGGCTCACGTCAAAGATTGTTTGAGAAACTGACTTGTCAAAGAGGTGGCTCATAGACTAAACCATGTACAGGATGACAATAATTTTTAATTAAAAAGTGATTGTAACGACCGCTTTAGCCTAGTTGGTAGTGACCCTGCCTACGAAGCAAGAGGTTCTGGGTTCAAATCCCGGTAAGGGCATTTATTTGTGTGATGAGCACGAATATTTGTTCCTGAGTTATGGATGGTTTCTATGTATTTAAGTATTTATTTATCTATATAAGTATGTTTATCGTCGTCTAGTACCCATAGTACAAGCTTTGCTTAGTTTGGGACTAGGTCGATTTGTGTAAGATTGTCCCCTAATATTTATTTATTTAATATTTATTTATTTTTTTATTTTCCAAATAAGAATTCTTTAAAAAAATAAACGTTTTGTTTCTTGAAACTGCGACTTCAACGTGGTCACCCACCACCGAATACTAATCTAGAAAAATTGGTTCCTGATCAGCACTGATTAATAAAAATCGTCCAAGTGCGAGTCGGAGTTCCGTACCATTATCAACAAGAAACGGCAAAAAACACGTTTGTTGTATGGGAGCCCTCCTTAAATATTTGTTTTATTTTAATTTTATTATTTATAGCTTTTGCCCGCGACTCCGTCCGCGTGTAATTAGTAATTTGGGCAGCTTATTTTTTTATCCAATTTGCTTTTTCATCAATTATGGCTCTCCTTAGTTCCTCGATAAAAAAAAATACCCCCCCTTCACCGAACCCCCACCGACCCCCCCCCCCCCCCCCGCACTCCCGCGTTCACATTCACCACAGTACTTACTCCCAAGTCACTACTTCTAAAAACTGTTATATAAATTCTTAAAATAGACGTATCTTTCTTATTGGTGAACCGATTCAAATGAAACAATCACTAAATGTTAATCCAAGAAAATACCAACATATCAGTGAAAACCGCATCCTTCTAGGTTAAGCCGTTTCTGAGATTAGCGCGCACAAACGCACAGACAAACAGATAAACAGACAAACAGACAATAATTCTAAAAAACATTGTTTTGGGTTCTATTTAGGGTTCATGATTTCTCGGGCTTATCAATTTCTCGGGTCTCGAGAATTCTCGAGGCTAATTTCTCGGGTCTTCTCGGGTTGTCGAGAAATTTACATTTACGTACGGATTTGCATATTCTTCGGTTCCAATAATGTGATTAATCAACAAATTCAGTGGTTTCCTCTCAAATAAAAGTATCAAAATAATTATAAGACTTTTATTGACAGTCTTCAACATAATTAGCTTCTTTTTGATTTGTTCGACAAGTTTCACAAAAGCATTTTTTCATAGCAGCGAATTTTCACATCGCGTTCTTTTATATGATCGCAAATTTAACTATTTGCTTTATTTCATGTAGCGATTTTTCATAAAGCTTTTTGTTATGTTTGCGTTTATTTTTTTCGCTTATTTTAACAGTAGATTAATTTATTAGTCGCAAATTTTTTCAGTAGAATTAGGCAACCCATCACGCCTTATGTTCGACGGAGCCCCTTTTTCTGGGCAGTTTGACCTTCGGGCATCTGAAGATAACTAACGAACCTAACCTTCCTATTAATACTTAATAATATGGACACTAAGAAGGTTACGGTAGAGGGTGAACTATAGATTTATTAGAATAATGATTTCGAGCAAAATGTCTAACAAACCGCACTAAATTATACTGAAAAAATTTGTGACTAATAAATTAATCTACTGCTAAAATAAGCGAAAAAAATAAACGCGAACATTATAAAACGCTTTATGAAAAATCGCTACATGGAAAAAGACGAATAATTAAATTTGCGATCATGAAAGAACGCGATGTGAAAATTCGCGAGGTACCTACTATGAAAAATGCTTTTGTGAAACTTGTCGAACAAACCCACTGCGCTTTGGCCCGTGCCGCCCCACCGCCGCGGCGCGTTTAAAAAAAACGGCAAACGCTCAAATATGATTTCTCGAGTTCTCGAGTTTTCTCGAGCTTGATTTCCCGGGAACAAATCCCAAAGATTTCCCGGGAATTCTCGGCTCGAGAATTCCCGGGAATGAACCCTAGTTCTATTGCGCTAATAAATAGCCCTAGTGACAGTTTTTCTCAAATATCTTCAATGTACAGACACCGACTTGTTACAGATTTATTATATGTATAGATTTTTAAAGTGAATATATCTTCGATCAACAATACAACAAGTACCTAGTATTGTTGATCGAAGGAATATATGACTAAATGTGGATATTTCAAGCGTCTACCTGTTGCCGTTATCAATATAGAGCAAAAAAGGCGGTTTTATAGAAATAAAAGAAGATAGATTTTTTTTAATGTCGTAAGTTGGCTGTATGTAATTTTTCCTTTGTCAGTTTAATGTTAGTAAGCAAATTTAAAAAGTTACAGCAGCGGACAATAATGGTTTTTCATACTTACTTTTATGGCCTAGGCCAAGAAGTAATGTAGGGAGCCATAAACAACAAACTTCATGGCTTCAATTCGTGACATTAACGCATACATTTCAAAGCATGTTTGAGAAAAAACTTATTATGAACTGTTCATGCACTAGTCTGACTCGCACTTGACAGAATTTTTACGTTATTTATTATTATTATACCCTTCATGTCGTCTTCATAAGGCCAAAATTTGCGGCATTAATGCGTTGTGCATAAATTATGCTAGAAAACATTTTGTCGGCAAATATGTAAAATACTTACATCAATATGTGCTTCGTTTTGCGAATCCGCCTCACATTCTGCGTTTAAAATTTCTGTAAAAACTCAATGATCGTAAAAGCCAGTTTTAAACTGCGAGACTGTGTTAAAGAAATTGAATAATAGTGTTGCTTTAAAGAAGTTAATTTATCGTTCATTTTAAATGATAATTGTACCGAATAAAACAAATTCCTAGTTACTTCCCGATTGGCACTCGTCCACGCTCGATTTACAAAGAAAACGGAGTTGATTATACACAAAATTAATAATAAATACACGTAAGTAATCGCATCTATACTTCGGATATATTCAAAAGTCGAAATTCGCTGTGTGATATGTTCATCAGAAGCGTTACTCTTCAATTCGGCCGCTTTAAATTCTCTATAACGCAGACGTCTGACGTGAATATCACAACAAAGTTGTCATTCCGGTGGCCAAAAGTGAAATTAATTTCTACTCTTACTAGTTTCAACCGTGTCGTTAGACGACAGCGCCACTGTCGCCCGCAAAAATAACTTTGTGATGCTGTAGTAATGACCGACCGGCCTTGTCTAGGCCGTGATGACGCCATCTTGCGTGCAGACGAACTCCTTTTATTGGGACACAAATTTTGTTGACTCGCTCGTGCTTACGCGTCCTCGTCTAGTGCGAGAGGGACAAACAGTTTTCGATTGCGACTATTCAATTTAATTATAGAACAGACTGGACGAGCTTTACAGGATTGTTATTGACGGTTCACGGATTTTGGATTTATTAAGTTTTAATTGTTACTATTTTTTAATTTGCGTTTTGTAACGGAACATAATAAATACTTATTTAAATACCTAATATCGATGTAAGTAACGTTTTGTTTGTTCAAGCTTCGATACTTTTAATAAAGTAATGGAAATTAAATTACCAAGTGGAAATTAAATTGAAAAAGTGATAAATTAAAATGTAAAAAAAAAAAATAGTTTTTAGGGTAGGTACCTCCCACAGACGTAATGTGGGGGTGATTTTTTCTCGTCTAACCTTATCGTGTTGGATATCGTTGGATAGGTCTTTTAAAATCATTCCAAGGTTTTGAAAATGATTTTTCGATATAGTGATTCGTTTGCGAAATATTCAACTTTGAAGTGCAATTTTGCAAAAAAAAAGCTATATTGTTGGTATGAAATTTTGAGGAAATATATCAAATTAACAAGGAAAACTAGAACGGCTAAGTTTGCTTGAGAATTATTAGTTGTTTAAGAGTAAATAGCAGCCTGCCCTATAAAATATTGCTTGTTTAATACGGACAGTATACTTAACAGTGAAAATAATAAGATGTGCAAGATTTTTTTCGTAACGGCTGCGGAACCCTATCCTGGGCGTCTCCGACGTCCGACACGCTCTTGGCCGGTTTTTACAATGTCTCCGTCATCTATCTAATCTATCTAGCTATCTATCTATCTAATCTAATCTATCTATATAATCTATCTATCTATCTAATCTATCTATCTATCTAATCTAATACCTTTAAACGAGCAATTATTGGATATAGTACGATATAATCAGAATCTCAGAAACTGTTCCGATTTCGATGAAATTTGATCTAGCTTGGTCTTATCTCTGGGAAATCGCTTGGTACCGAGTTTTAGCCCGAGCGGAGCTCGGTCGCCCAGGTACTTATAATGGGTCTATAATGACTCCCATAAAAATTTTGTTCCGAATTTTCAAGCCCATAACGTTTTCTGTCATAATTTTTCTTCGTCATATTATCGGAAGTCATAATATTAAACAACATAAATTGGAGTTACGATTTTCTTAAGTCATAATTATTGTAAGGAACAATAAGTAAAGTCATATCATTCAGTGTCATGAATGCATCACTCTTCATAATGTTAAAGGTAATAAAGTCACTCGTAATAATTATTGCATGGTCTTTTTTCGCAGGTCATAATTCTTTTTAGTCATAATATTACTTTGTAATAACATTCAGTGTCATGGTTGTATGACATTTCATAATATTAAAGGTAATAATCCTTTTCTGTGCTGTCATAAAAAAAAAACCTAACATCGAAGGCTAAGGCGAGAGCTACGCTACGCTTCGCTCCCGCCTTAGCCTTCTGAACCTAACCTGTCCGAGTCGCTTCTGCCCTGAAAGGTCTTGCTCGCTCGCTTCGCTCGCTCGCTGCCAGCGATATGCCTTACAATGTTTCTGAATAATTATCGATATTCCTTTAGATGTTATAGATTTTGATGTATATGCTTAGTGCATTTTAGGTAATGCAAAATTATGACTGAAAACAATTATTACTTTAAGATATATGCCTTACAATGTTTCTGAATAATCAACGATATTCCGTTAAATTTTATTGATATCAATATTATGACTTTTTAAAGATATGATCAATAGGATTATGGATCATTGCAGTTAGAACTATTAAGCGATATGCTTTAAAAAAATTATGACCATCGATATTTATGAGCAAGAATATTATGGACATCGATTTCTGACTTTCAAAATTCGGATAAAAAAGATTATGGGAGAAAAGGGGCTCCCACTTATAATATCTTCTAATATATGAAAATCTCGTGTCACGGTGTTTGTTACTGAACTCCTCCGATTCGGCTCGACCGATTTTTATGAAACTTTTTTCTCTATATTCGGTTAGTTGGACTGAGAATAGGTCGTAGGCTATTTTTTATACCTACCCCTATCCTTCGCGGACGGAGTCGCGAGCAACAGCTAGTCTTCTAATATATAAAAATCTCGTGTCACGGTGTTTGTTATCGAACTCCCCTGAAACGTCTTGACCGATTATTCTGAAACTTTTCTCTATATCCGGTAGGTCCGAGAATAGGTCGTAGGCTATTTTTTATACCTACCCCTATTCTTCGCGGATGGAGTCGTGGGCAACAGCTATATCATTATATATAACTAGCTTTTGTGGTGACTGGCAAAGTGACACTTTGTCAGTCAGTCAGTTGTCAGTGTTGTCACTATTGTCAACACAAAGCTTGCCACTGACAATAGATCAAAATTGGTTTACGTTTAGGGGGTGGTACCGTTATCGCTGTTCGACAATCCTTGTAAGCTGAGCTTTCGTAATCAATACTAATATTACAAATGCGAAAGTGTATCTGTCTGTTACCTCATCATCATCATCATCATCATCATTCCAGCCTGTATACGTCCCACTGCATGGCACAGGCCTCCTCTCACAACGAGAGGGCTTGGGTCGTGGTTCCCACGCGGGTGTCTGTTACCTCTTCACGTTCAAAACACAGATCCAATTTAGATGATACATGGTATATAGATAGTTAGAGTTCCGGGACCTTTTCATACACATAGACACACACACACACACAGGACGTAGGCATCAAATATTTTTCATCTCGGAAAATTGACAACCTTTCATTTTTTAACACCTGAAAATTACTGCAGGAATCGAAAGTGTTTCGCCTCCTGAACACGGAAAAATATTTATTATAATTTATTTCTCCATATTTAAAAAAATACAACAAATTTAAAAACATATATGTACTTACAAATACATCCACAGAATAGATATGTTTCCTTTACCCTTTTCACTAGAAAAAAGAGCTGTCATAATTTTAAATTAGATAATAGATAACAACCTTAACGTCAAATTTACGTCATCACTTTTTTTTAATAGAGACTAGACAAAAGTAATGGATCTATTCTATCGTTGCGCTCTCTTAGAATAAGCACATCTTTAAAAAATTGTAACAAATTAATTAATAATCCTAGTGAAAATTTAAAACTATCAGCGTCTTTCTCTTTCCAAACAGAATACACAGAACGAATCAAATTATAGTCTTAGAAATATGAAATGTTGTCAATTGCATAGCTTCCGCGGGATAACCATTATCGCAGACGGAGCCGCGGGCAACTGCTAGTCTTATCGCAAAACTTATGTACTCTATGACGGTAAACAAAAAAATATTAAAAAAAATCTACATTAAGGGCCACTTGCACGGTCCGGGGTTATAAAATTAAATCGTTAATCCTGGGTTAAGAATGACAGTTCCATAAATTTTAACACTTCTTAACCCTGGGTTAGCCAGTAACTCGGAGTTAAGACGCTGTCAACACCAACGTCGGCGCACACTGTCTATTTGTATCGGAGTAAACGAGATGCCGCTATTACTGGGCAGCCGGGCATATTGAAATTTATCGGGCAAATATTGAATTTAAAAAAAACTGTGGATTATTTGTGAAATATGACTCGTTAGCGGTTTAGGTATGAATATGTTGACTTCATGTTTTTAATTGCAGACGCATACGCCAAAAAAATAAAGACATAGAACCGTTTAATGATGATTTTAAGACCTATCTTTGCAATTATTTTCTATCGAGCCGATTTCGTCCAATTATGTATCGAGTCCGTCCACGGTCTTTGAAATATGATGAATATTAACATATAATTTTTTTGATATGCTAGAACAAGCAGTTTTTCTTAAAAAACTGTTTAAATTACATCAATTTCAACAAAATTAGGTGTTGTCAGCCTCTTAAGTAGTTAACCCAGGTCCGCGCAAGCCCGCCTAAGCGTGGTAAATGGATTAGGTTCAGCGTGCTGTGGTCGTGTGCCCATGGTGGTGCGCTGATTTTAAATCCAACGCTCTACTCTTGTCTGTATCTTTTTTTATATGTGGGTAAGTTCGAGTACGCACTTTTTAAAAGCTTAAGTTAGTAAATTTTTTTATTTTTTTATGATGTACGACTCAAATTTTGGAAGTTGAATTTGACCCACTTCCAGTGGTCAGATCAACTTCAAATTTGGTATACTTATGTAGGTTGGATGACAATACAAGTACAGTCAACAAAAGGTACAGTCAGCGAAAAAGCTTGCATTGAAAATTAAATTTTTAACAAAAACTTATTTAATTCCTGATTTACCCGTTGGCTACACATTGTCTTTGTTGGATATGTTTAACGTAGTCCACACAAACTGGTGTTATTTTTTACCCGGCTGCGGTATGGGCAAGTTGCGAAAGGCATCGCTCGGCCACAACCGGCTCCCGAAGGCCGACGCCCCGCCGCCCCTGCGCGAGTGCCGCTAGTGCGGAAAGCGATATCGATAGAAAAGTATCGATGGGAAAGTGAAGGCAAAAGTTGTACACTTTTTTTTGGGCAGCCGCTTCAAAAGCGTATAATGCGCTGTTTTATTTGTGATAAATTGCTTAGTAATTACAGCCGAAAGACGTTCACTGCTGAACATAGGCTTCACCCAAGACTCGCCAAACAGATCGTCCCTGCGCCATCCGCATCCAATGCGTTCCCGCCTCCTAAGTTAAATTTAAATTGCTTAGACGACCAGATGGCCTAGTGGTTAGAGAACCTGACTACGAAGCTTGAGGTCCCGGGTTCGATTCCCGTGTCGGGGCAGATATTTGTATGAAAAATACGAATGTTTGTTCTCGGGTCTTGGGTGTTTAATATGTATTTAAGTATGTATCTATCTATATAAGTATGTTTATCCGTTGCCTAGTACCCATAACACAAGCTTTGCTGAGCTTACTTTGGGACTGGGTCAATTGGTGTGAATTGTCCCGTGATATTTATTATTATTTATTTATTAGTGACTTTGTTAAAATAAACAAATTGCATCCCGTGATATAGTATAGTGAATTGTTATTGGGGATCGCCTCTATTCATCGTTTCGAAGAATTCTTTTTTTTTCTCAGAAACCATTATTTATTCAGGAATTTTGAAATGGTTATCCTGTAAGACTATAAGTAGGTTAGGTTAGGTTTGTTTTATAACAATTCTATACAATTAATGGATTCAGAGTAAAAAGAGTTCTGCGAAATTATTGTTTCTGACTTTAAATTTTATGCAACCCGCTATGGACCCTTGTTAATGAGTAGTTCCGGTAAGACTGCGGTCATTCTCATCAGTTTCAGTTCACCAAATGATGAATTTCAAGATCAAGTTCACGAGGTACTATTAAATATGTCCAAAATTTAACGTGTTCCCTCGATTTAACCAGAGTCTCTCTTCAGATCTTGGCTTTGGTGACATTGAGACCTGATTGAAACGATTCCCTCTTCAACCAAAAAAGTTCTGAAGTAACAATCATAAAAAAGATACATACATATAACCGAATTGATTACCTCCTCCCTTCTTTAAGGTCGGTAAAAAATGATGCTTATTTGAATGTAGGCAGTAGATTTTGTAATAGATAAAATAGAAAAAAAATTGGTTAAATCTGCTAATTTTTCGGGGTTGAAAGCCATTATGATAATTCTGTATAAAAAAGGCTACTTTTCGCTTTTATTTCACGACCCTATCCTCTGGGTTAGATTCTCCCGAAACTTAGTTCTTGTACCAATACTGCGGTAGTAAAATACCGATGGTATAGTCGACCAAGAAACTTCTTTACCGCTCTAAAGTTCAATGTCAGTTGTAAGGTAAACATCCCTGTGCTCGACACTAACCCAATACATGACACCTTCAATCTCATGTCATAGTAAGAGAGCATCATCATCATCATGGATAATGGGTGTCATCTACTGGGCGTTGAGGTGTCGAGCATTGGTACGTTTACCTTACGGCTTAAAACTTTAAAGGCTATTTTCACTTACATGTCAATGTGACAATTAACCTTATTGTTCAATCTTCTCATGAACTGTCTTAATAAAAAAAATGCAAAAAAAAATGAAAAAAATAAAAATAAAAATAAATTTAAGTAAATAATATTAAATATCTGAAGCATTTACTTTGTGTACTATACAACATTGTCATCGTTCTAGCCTATATACGTCCCATTGCAGGGCACAGGCCTCCTCTCAGAACGAGAGGGCTTTGGTTGTAGTTCCCACGCTTTTCCCTATCCACATTGGTGTACTATACAAAAACAGAAAAAACCCTAAAGCCCATCATTTACATTATATTACGGGCTCGTATTAGCTTTGAATTCCAGTCATGGTGGCTCTTTACAATAAGGTAAACAATGTAATCTGTTACAATATGCTTTGATTTTAAGTTAGTCATAAGTACAGTCAGGACTTTAATTCATGAGCCACCATGCAACCTTTTCAAAGGAAAAGTCATTACGATTTTTCTGGTTAATTAATGCGATGTTACTATGACGTTTACTGTGAAATGGTGCCATGGTGGCTCATGAATTAAAAGTCCTTGACCGTACGTAAACAACATGAATTTTGCAGTAGCATACTATTATTTTTTTTTTTTATTTTTTTTTTTTTATACCTAAATAGGCCTGGAGAAGGGTTAAAGCACACAAACATATCAACATTGATAATCTTGACTACTGACAAAGAAAAGAGTAAAGTCTGTTTTAAATGACTTTCACGTACAGATAATTATGTCGTCTTACTCTTTGATCAATTATAACTGTAGATCCACAGTCGCGCGCCCGAAAATGTCCGAGCCAAATGAGCGCCACTTTGATAAAAGTGGCCTTCTTTTTTCTCAGTACGTTGCGTGAAATTGTCAAGTTTAGCTGTCAAGTGTCAACCGAAATTCGACTGTAATGAAGTAAAGACTAGGTTCAAATTTCTGTGTAGGTGATGATTTTAATTGTTATGCAAACAAATAAAAAAGTTCGGACACTTTTTGAAGGGGATTTTGTTCGGCAATGTGTATCTTCAGTTATAATTGATCAAAGGTCTTACTGGATTCCGCTTACGGCTGTGCTCTGTTGGTCTTTTTTGGAAATTTCATAAGAGTCTTTACTTTTTATCTACATATACATATATAAGGTAAGCTCTATGCTCAATTCTTGCCTTCTAGATCCCAGATATTAGGGTATGCGTTGATGAGTTAATCAGTTTTTATTTTATACAACGTGTATCTCCCTCTGTATGCTTAATATAAGTTTTACTTCACCAAATACTTCTCGATCGCGTTTACGTAAAAAAAAAACAATTACTATGGAAACATGAACAGCGTCTCCGCGCGCGCGCGTCCATGTTTCCATAGAATTGAAATTTTTACGTAAACGCGATCGAGAAGTATTTGGTGAAGTAAAACTTATACTAAGCACACTGGACATAAACGAATAGGACGTGTAGATTCGGCTATTTCTAAGCTATGTAAGTACAAAGCCTTGAACCAAACGCCACCGTACTAATGGAGAAATGACTGATTTACGATTTAATACTTTAGATCAACCTGCGTGTAGATACATAGCAATTAAAGAGAAATTCAACCTGATCAACCTCTGAACTGCAAAACTCATTGTGAATAACTGATACAGTATGTTCCAACTTATTGTTGATTTGTTTGTGTGTATTAATTGTATTTTTTTTACTAATTTAATAATTTTAAAGAAATAGAACATTCCTGAGAAGGTACTCTACTCAGGATTTCGGTCTGTGTCCAGAGAGTAGAGACATGTTGTATAAGTATGTACGATAAAGCCCACCGTACATATAAATTGCAAAAAACTTCTGTATATCGTCTTGTAAGTGCCTGATATTTTATGTGCCAGATATCAGTGACGCTATCGTTAATCGAACTAAATAATTAGAGACACCATAACACACGTATATCTATCTCGTAAAACGTCTGGGACTTATACGTTACTTTGCTGCGGTCCATGTCAATTAGGCAACTACAAAACCTACATTATTATCAGAGAGTGGCTCCTAGCCAATAATCTCGTAAAAAAGAACTACTTATTCTAAACAATAACACTCGTAAACTCCCAAACCAAACAAGAAAGTAGGAAAAGGAATTGCAGCCTGTCCAACGATAAAACGTTATCTCTGTAAACATAATGCCATTGACACCGAACGCTGGCATCGATAACGAAATTATCGTGCGCGCGCGTCACTGCCCCGGCAAGGTCGTCGCCGCGCGCGCACGCCCGAAACCAAAATGCGTTAAGTCACAAATAAATTCATTCGAATTCAAATCGAGAACAACCTAAAGGAGTTCCAAATGGAAATGTCATTATTTTAGAACGTTAGTGCAGACGAAATTTAAATTTGTTTTGACGTGTGCAGACGTTCTTTTGTCTTTTTATCGGAGCTACACGCTTTTTGATACACGCTTGATAGTAAACGGTGAATGAATGAGAAATTGTTTGAGCAACCCTTAATTACTTTATTATATTAAAACACAATTAGTAACATAAACCGATGATATTTTTTTTATTAATTGTTTTGATTTGACACGTGTGAGGAGCCAAGCTCCAACGGTCGCGGTCAAGAGGCACAGACGCGCTTCATTTGTCAGACCTTTGTGTACTTTAATTTTATTTTGAAAAAAAAACCCTTGTGTTTTTATTATACACTAGCGTTAACCCGCGGATAACGCCATCTATTGATTACAAGCGAAGTTAAAACGTCATCTTGAAAGCCGAGGTCACTTTGTTTGCCACGTCTACGTTTTTGCATGGCATCTTCTATTCTTGTTTAAAGTTAAAAATATTATCCCAGAGGAACACATTACTGGGATATTAAGTTATGTTTCATTCCAGATTTTTGACTATCTGTCCATACGTTGTTGTCATCATTCAAATCCTTTAACCGTGATTGACTAACAAACATTGAAACATCCAAATATTCTAATATAACTCTACCCCATTTATAGTATTAGTAAGGTAGAGTATATTAGTTAACGTTTTTTTTCTTTTTTTCCAGAGGCATAATGTCAACTGACGGCCAGAGCCACCAGTCGTGACGACGAAGCAATATGTAAAACAAAAGAGAAACGCGCAAGACTGACCCATGCCTTAGATACAAGAAGATGCTTCGCAACAATATTTTTGTAAACACTTTTTGATTGTATTTTGGAGGGATTTTGATTGCGTGGAAGGGGTGATCGGGAGTAATCGAGCGATGGCGACGGAGGGCGAAGCGGTCAAGGTTGAAGGGGGCCACGTATCAGTAACCACTATCAGCATGTCAGGCCCTGAGACTAGCAACGGTGAGTCCTATCAATACTTATAGCCTAGGATCCGAGTATATTTACAACGACCTTCACCGATCTGGTTAATGGATGAAAAGTATTTTATATTAAATTAATTATGTTAATAAATATATGGACAAGTGGGTTGACTAAAAAATTTCAGTGCAGTATATTTTTTTTACAGTTCAACGTTTCGGTTAATAGACAAATACCTACCGATCAAAATTATGAAGCCTATAGAATATGCAAACGTTACCTAGGTTAACTATTTTTTCCGGTCATAACTTTTGACCGGAACGGAACGGAACTTTTGAACTTTAACAGATAAAAACAGGTAAATCGATATTTGCACTGGTCTGGTTAGTCAACCTAACGTTTGCATATTCTATAGTATTGATCGGTATAGGTAACGCCACCAGAGTTGAGGCCACACACACAACCACATCTCATGTAATGACAGCGGGATTTTGACGTTGTGTTGACGTTATACTTTTAATTGGTACGTTATTTGTCTATTAACAAAAACGGTCAAATTATTAAAAAAAAAAAACCTTAAATTAATCTTATTCTGGACTGAAATTTTTTAGTCAACCCATTTGCAATATATTTATTAGCATATGTATTTAATTTAATATAAAATACTTTTCATCTATTAACCAAATCGGTGAAGGTCGTTGTATACGCGGATCCATGTATAAACGAACTTGACTGACAAGGCAGCCTACAGCTGTTGTACATACTTAGACTAGTAAACTGATTTTTGGAGTGTAAAATGGTGAAAATAAAACCAATATTTAGTTAATAACGTAAAATTAACACGCAGCGCGGATGAGGGCCGTGATAGTACTCGCGATATTCTTTTGTTATTTTTAAAAGACTTCATAAAAAAGAGGAGGTTCTCAATTCGTCTGTAGGTTTTTTTTTATTGGTGGCCAGTTGGTGGACAATATAATATTCGAGTCCAGAATTAGGCGAAATAGATTGACAGCTGAAAATGTTATCGGATAGCAAAAAGTAATAGGCATAGGAATATGTCGATACAACCTAATGTATACGCGGAATCAAAATGTTTGTCAATATTCAACAGGTTTAGGTTATTAGTCGATACATATTTTTTTCATAACTTTAATTTTTTTTGGAAACTGCTCAGTTATCAAGACGTAAATTCGGGTTGATTATTATTTTTTTTTCCGATTTTTGTCGAGGCTTTGAACACTCCAGGTGATCATGTCAGCCTCATGGGTGCTTACACAATTCCCTATTCAAGGGACATATCAATAAAATGGTAAATGCCGATTGCTTTGTCTGACAATAGCTCAGATAGCCAACAATTCACCTGGCCATTGTGCATGGAACCCAAATCCCCAAGAACTCTTCTCCTCAAGTCTGAATTCCGGACACACTCCAACAACACATGGATCTCGATTATTCTAGACCGTGTGTTAACCACACCCGGGTCATACACTTTTTTTATTTGCGTCCCTCCCGTGGATACAGCGAAAGTTAAGGGTGTATAGCCTATTTTTTTTAATCAAGTCTACATCGGCATATGAGACGCCTGGCCAACTTTTGGCCCGTTAAAATAAATTTTAAGTTTGCTGTCTCGGTGTCGCTAATATGTCCACAGGAGAGGCACCTTTTGTTACATTGTATGTCCCACCCAACGTTGCCAGATTTTTTTCGGGCAAAACGGGATTGTAAAGACGAGTAATCCGCCAAAAGTCCCGACTGAGCCTGTCTGTCCCGCGCGGGACAATTAACTTTGAGCCAAAAATCGGGACGTGTGGCAACTGGACCCCCCATTTTCATCTGTCTCGCTAGTCAGCTCTGTAGCATGGATTGTCGAGTTCCACAAGTTATTTGATACAGTGTTCGCCGATGTGAAAACTATCTCGGCGCCGGAGCCAGCCTGTGGGCGAAGCGTCTACAAACTTCTGCAAAGGATGGAAGTCCTTTGACACCGGAGGGGGAGAGTCTACGTATTTACCTAGCCGAACGAACGTCGAACTCATAGACAGCTATTGCAATTGTCTCCAATTGAGTTTAAGGCAGTAATTAAACACGCTACTACATTAAAGATGACGTCATAAATCGATTGAAGATGGGACTCTATTAAAAAACTTTATATTAATCCTTAAAAGCAGATTAATTTTCAATTGACTGAAAAAATTGGTTTTTGGCTGATTTACTAACGCTTACTTTAATCTCGCAAATAATGTCTGATATTGTTTTTGTAAAATTTCTGATCTTCACTTCTAACCTTGCCATGCGCGCACAATCTAACTTATACAAATACATATACGAGCGTCAGAAAGATAGTATCTGATGCAGACTGTCAACTATGTTAATCTAATTGTAAGTATGAGGCGAACAACAAAGAGAGGAATATACAAGTAACTTGTATACCTTGTAGAGAAGTCACTTTGTTCGTATAAGTAATACTCGTACTCTGAATTTAATCTCGACGATATGTTGCTAACATTACAATATAATACAATACAATGACATTTATCTATATAAGTATGTTTATCCGTTTAATAGGTACAAAATAGGACTCTAAAACAATAAGTTTATAACTCAATAAATATTTATTATACTAAATTAAATAGTAGCATAAAAAGAAACCTATAAGGCAAATACGTCGTCGAGAGACGTCGTAGGCAATACCCTAGAACGCTGGCCGCATTACCTCTTTGTACCGCTATCCCAAGCCTTTGAGCGAGGTTTAGGGTCCCCAGAGGCCAGAACTAACCTCTTGGACAAGTCCTTTACCACCCTTTTTGTGCCCGTTGACCATGGCCCCATGTTTATCTTTTGTCTAGTACCCGTAATACAAGCTTTGCTTGGACTAGGTCAATTGGTGTGAATTGTACCGTGATATTTATTTATTGTTAAACTTTTGTTTTGTCATCAGGTCAGTTCTCGTACAGCTCGAGTGGGGTACGAATCAGCGTGTCCTCGGACCCTCACGACGAGGACTCCACCGACGCCGAAATATCCAAGATTGACTTCACCCAAAACCAGTACGAGGTGAGTCATCTCATCATCATCATTATTTTACTGCTGGCCTCCTTCCTTGATACCCGCATCACTTAACTACGTTTTTCATGTATTTCTAACGCTAAATTAAAAAAACAGCTAAGATATCATAAAAGGGTCCTCACGGTCCGAAGCGCTTTTTCTTTGTAATTTTTCGTTTGTTTGACAAAAGAAATACGTGTCCGAAATCTTTTGGCAATCTGTCTAACGGACTAATTATCTAATCTAATAAATAAAAATCACGTGTCACGGTGTTTGCTATCGAACTCCTCCGAAACGGCTTGAACGATTTTATATATATTTTTGTCTACTTTTGGTCGTTGGCTATAACTTAGGGCAAAGCAACGTTTGCGGGATCAGCTAGTATATCATATATTTTTACGTGGTGCAGTATCAAAATGAGACATTAATGTGGTATTTATGCGTGTGAACAGGTAAACATGCGGAACAAGAAGAAGCGGTCCTCTAGCGGTCACGAGCCCTGCGACACCGAGAGGCCAATGTCTTGGGAGGGCGAGTTGTCGGACTCCGAAATGGTCATAGACACCAGCGTGAATATGCGTGAGTTTCTTAGTCATTATGCATAACAATAACACAGGTGAACTGTAAAAGATCAGAAAGCCTTTCAAAATCAAAAGTTTATTTCTGTAAGTGCTCGTAGGCCGATACGGGCTCTTTTACATGTCTCGTCTTGTTGATTCGATTCTACTTTCAGCGCCGCAAGAAACTTAACACCGAAGTATTTTTGGCAAATACAATGCCCATACTCGTAACTTGGGAGGATTTGCCAAAGCAAATTTAGCCTGATTTTGCAGTTTACAGAATAGTTTTTATTGTCTTTAGGAACCACAACGGGAGAAAGGATAGGGCATACTTCTCCGGTCACAGCTTGTATTGATCAATTTTTACAAAAGTGAGCGCTTTTTCTTTACCTTACGTGGGCAACTCCCCCGACTTGCAATCTTCACGGAATTCCATCGACACCCTCCGCAATGTGTCTATAAACACAGAACCGCTGAAGACTGAGGCCTTCCAGAGCTTGGATAACCAGCGGGTCCTGGACTTGAAGTATACGTTTGAATAAACATTGGTCCTTTCCCGTACTTCCGCGTCCTCGAACCTAACTATAAGTTTCCTTTAAACAGCCTGTAGCCCCTTAGAAAGTGGATTGTCGGAACGATCAGTAAGAATTATCAAAAATTTTCCAGATGACCCAAGCAGCTCCCCCGACTTGCAGTCCTCGCGGGATTCCATAGACACCCTCCGCAATGTGACCATTAAGACAGAGCCGCTGAAGACTGAGGCCTTCCAGAGCTTGGATGACCAGCGGGTGCTGGACTTGAAGTATACGCCACTGCAGCCGCACCAGAGGAGTCTTAGCATGAACAGGGTATGTGACTTATAGGATTATTAGTCCAAGTAGGTTTTACAACTAAGGAGGACAGATTTATAACTACAGGGTAAGGGACCTGTATTGGATATACCTCGATAGTTGTAATCGAAGTAGGCTTTACAGCTAAGGAAGACAGATTTCTTACGTCAGCAAGGTATAGGGCAGTTGCAGATTTAAGTATGAGAGGAGAGAGCCAGTCTACAAGAAGGAGACATGTGCGATCACCCCGAGGCCAAAAGGAAGGGCTTTGAATTTCGGTCTATGCATTAATGTGACAAGGATTGTTCCTATTGTAGCTGGAAATACGAGATGTGGTCAAAATTGTCTTCATCTAAAATGTGTCCTAGCTTTGGATTACATAATCATCTTAACTACTCGCGCTCTGCAAAGTTCAGCAGCGTCGGCCGCGGCCAGTACTTGGATGGGTGACCGTATCCAGTGTCTTTTTTACTCTTTTTTCCTGGTGTCTAATTTTTTTTTGGTTTTCTAGATATCAGTGCTGACCGAAAGTCCTGCCCTGAGACGGCCATCATCTCCGACGAGCAAGAACGATCAAACCATGCCTCTGATGCCACAGACCTCTGGTGAAATACAGAACTTGACCATCAAAAAGGAAACACAGTTGTCTGGTAAGTGTTGTTTTCTTAGATTTCCTGTTAATATATTTAAAAGCTAAAGTTTGTGTTCTCCGTGTGGTTTCGGGTTTAGAATTACACCTCTCCGTTTCTGGAGTGGATGTGGTAAGAAGCGAATAAGAACATAGGTTAAGGTTTACCGTAGGCGATAGGATAGCAACCTGTCACTATTATACCACTTTTACCTTCAAACTCTTTGCTTCGACTTTGCTCGAAGTAGTTGTCCACTATATCTACTTGGGACATACAATGCAATTAGGTAGGTTCATCTTCGAGAAAGAGGCCAATCGACGAATTAGAGTCGGCTGGGCAGTGTTCGGGAAGCACTGCAATTTCTTGTCATCCAATATACCGCAGTGTCACAAGTCAAAAGTAGTTTTTTTTTAATTCACACCAATCCAAACCACTTTGACCAGTGTGTGTTGCCAGTGATGACTTATGGCACTGAGACGTGGCCGCTAACGATGGGCCTCATAAGAAAGCTCAAAGTCACTCAGAGGGCGATGGAGAGGGCTATGCTTGGAGTTTCTCTGCGGGATCGCATTAGAAATGATGAAATCCGCGCCAATCTCCAATCTCTCTCTGTCTCTTTTCACATGCACCACTGAATTTCTTCGTGTGTCTTCACGGTGTAATGATGTCAAAAAAAATCTGTTTTGGTATTAACTCTGTTAATTTACCGTTTCCAGAGCTGAAGTGTGAGCCAACAGTGGGCATGGACAAGTTGCTGGGCGCTTTGCACGGCTCGCCACTATTCGGCAGGCTGCCACGGGTTCAATCCAGCGCCAGTACTGACTCCGCCGTACATTCCATGTACACGCACAGGTACTGTTCTTATAAAGCTTGTTAACGTTTACTTGAGACAACGGAACTCTTTATGATCACTTATGTCCGTCGGTCACGGCCGATTTGATTCCAATCGATCATAATGTATCTTAACACCCCTTAAACTTAGTGTAGGTGCCTCCAACAAGTTGGAGCGACGACCTGGTGAAGGCGGCGGGAACGCATTGGATGCAGGTTGCTCAGGACCGATCTGTCTGGCGAGCCTTGGGGGAGGCCTATATTCAGCAGTGGACGTCTTTCGGCTGAAATGATGATGACGATGATGATCATATGTACACGTTTCAGCTATTTTTAGGGTTCCGTACCCAAAGGGTAAAACGAGACCCTATTACTAAGACTCAGCTGTCCTTCCGTCTGTCTGTCACCAGGCTATATCTCATGAACCGTGATAGTGAGACAGTTGAAATTTTCACAGATGATGTATTTCTGTTGCCGTTTTTTTTTTGTTCGATTTTGATAACGGCAACAGGTAACGCTTGAAATATTCACAGAATATTTAGTAATAAGTACATTCACATTAAAAATAAATTATTAAATTATACATACAAAAGACATGATTTTTTTGTCGTTTTAATAGATAATGGTACGGAATCCTTCGTGCGCGATTCCGACTCGCACTTGGCCGGTTTTTTTAAAAGTTTATTTATTTTGGAATTTTGCCACCCACCTCCGCGGCCGCTGACATGTGGATCATATTTTGCGACAAAAAGAAAATACATGTAATACGTTCCACGGATTAATTTTCATTTACGGCTTATGTATTAAAAAGTTCACTATATAATGTTTCTTTTTTCTACAGCGTCTATAGCAGCCCCTCGGCCAGTCCGCGTGCTTCGCGGCACTACACGCCGTCTCTTTCCCGCAACAACAGCGACGCATCGCACTCTTCCTGTTACTCATACAGCTCAGAGTTCTCTCCTACTCACTCGCCTGTTCAGGTAAAACAAAAAGTTTTATTTTTCATGACTGCTAGTACTTTTTCTTTTGTCGACTGTAGGCAAAGACCCTAGCCACATTGAACCACAAATGTTGGCGAGAATTGATTTGTTTGAGGACTGTATATAACCAGTACTTCTCAGGAAATTGTCAGTGTCCGTATTTTTATCATTCCTTAATTAGGACTTTAAATTTCGTACCTTTTTTAGCCCACTCGGTACTCGACTTTATGAAGCCCTACTATGTAATGATAATGATTGTATAAATAGTACATTATTGTCGTGGCCTGGAAGTAGGCAATTGCTGGCTGAGTATGAGTATTAAACGGACGAGCTTGCGAGTCCGTTTAACCAATACGAAGCCAGCAATTGCTATTCCAGCCGAGACTAATATAAAGCTTTTCTCAAAAATGGTGAAGGAAAAAAAATAGAATAAACTTTTATTAACTTAAATAGGTACAAAGAATTGCAAATCACTTAAAATTAAATGTCATTAAACCCTTTCCCGCCTTTTTCCATTAAAAAAAAACTGCAGGTGTATTTTTCTACCGAAAACACCACAAGCTGTTTCAAACACAATAAAAAAGTCTGGAGTTCCAACAAAACAACTGATACCGGTCTTTTGAATTGGCTGTATACGAATAGTGCCAACTTATTACCATGGCCGTTTTAACTTTTTAAAAAGTTTGAGACTCGACAATAATGGAATTTGTATGCGACATTGTTGTCGAGTTTATCGAGCCTGCAATGTTTTTAACTTTTTAATTTTTTTACTGATCATAAACTATGCACTTCACGTTCTGATATGTAAAGAATAATGTCAACTTTTACGGATATTTTTGAGAAAATACTATTTTCGCGTTCCGCCAATATTATAAGTTACGAAGCCTTCAAAGCTAGCCGTATTAGTGAGTAGTTCAGTTAGGATCGATTTTTAAATCAGGTTTTCCGGTATACATTCGTAAGATTAACGTAGAGCACTAATGCTCCTAAATTCTAATTAGAATGTTAATCTTTACATATCATCCATGATCGACTTCAGATCATAATTGAGCGAGTGAATTATCCTACTTATTCGTGGAGGTAGTTAGTCATGTATGAACCTAAAAATCTAAAATTTCGGTTCACTCTTAGCATCGCACCGAGAAGTTTCCAAAGTTGCGAAGGTTATCAGAAATTTACGATTTAAATGTATGATTCCGAGTTAATTGCTAATTTAGATTACGCGATTGAATTCTTTATAGTAAATTTATCCCGTAATTGTAATCTTGCAAGCCAAATTTTAACCACTTCTAGTGGCCAGAATGACTTGATATTTGGTACACATATACTTAGATTGCATTGGCGGGACGTGACAATTTTTGCAAGTAAAGCCGGAGCAAATAAAAACAAAAACCCATTTATCCTCTTCTTGAAAGTGCAGTAATGGAAGAGACGTTTTTGGTAACTTCGAAAAATTACTCAACCCGGGGGGAATCGGGTTGTTAGTACCCTTCGCCGCTGGTAGATTGGATGTCAACGCAAGCAACAGAAACACTTAGTCGGCAAAAAACTTATATTTACAAAAAATTATTACAAGATTTTATGTACCTTTCATTGTTAGTTAGTTCATCCGCTTCAAGTGGTCGGGTTTATTTGGAATTTGGTATCGATATTGTAGATGTCGGTTCTCTTTGAAAAATCTTAAATAGTTGCTAAGCGAATTTGATAAAACATAACCTATTTTCTTATGCGAGCTAAGCGTGTATGCATAGATCTGTGTGAGTATGTATGAGTATATATTACAATCAAACATAACGACTGTGACACAAATTTAGATTTATATAAACACAATAAGTGGGTGGATTTTCGTCTTGAATATAATATGGTTACGGAATTACGGAGTAACAGAGTTTGATTCACGCCGTAGATTGACTTAATGATAATTTTAAAATGCTCTGCGATTTTTAAGCGAATTCACATGTTGTTTAGCTTGGCGACTGTCTGATTGCCTTATGTCGTCTGCTATGCGAAATACAATTGCGAGCCATTTTCACTGGAGTTCAGTTTAGAGGTTAATAAACACCAATATATCGGGTGGATGACGACGGGGGACCTTCCCGCAAACAGGTGATAGTGATGCTCAAACTGAACAACTTTCTCCAAGGAACATAGGTTGAAAACGAATTTTTTTTTCGCCTTTCCATAGTAAGTCGGTCAGTTACCAATACATTTTGTTGTTTTGATTTTTTTTATCGTTTTTCGACCTATGTTCTTTTGGGAAAGTTGTTCAGCATAAGCAACACTATCACTTGTTTTCGGGAAGGTCCCCCGTCGTCAGCCACCCGATATCTATAAACTGTAATTAAACAGGAGCTTATACATATTTCTTTATCAAGTGATTTAACCTTTTCAACGCCAACGACACATATAGGTGTCACAAAGTAGACTGTCAAAGTGATCTTGACACAATGACAAGGTTCAAAGTAGGTTTACGTTTCGTCGAGGCGTGGCGTTAAAAGGGTTAAGGCCTACCGTAAATTCTGATCTTTTGATTTAGATGTTTTTATTTATGGATTTGATACTAAAGGACGGTGGGCAAATTGGCGTATATGACCAATAAGAACTATAACACTGAATCAAATATACGGTGACACACACCGGCAGCGCGGCACAGCGTATTGGATTCAGTGTTATGTAGCGCACTGGGCACGCTCCGTCGCAGTCGCGCGCACGACCCGCATTGCGGTCTGTGGAGGCCTTCACAAAAATATGCCGAATTTCAGCTCAGTCGGATACTAAACATGCGGTCGGAAAATAGTTTGCGAATACATTCCTGCTAAAAAGCTTGTAAATATTGGGTCTTAAGACCGGTAAGTGGAATTACGGTAGAGACTCTTTTAAATGCTCTAAGTAGAAGACTGATGTTTTTTTGAGTCGACTTTTGTAATTCCTATAACGCCCGTGAAACATACGATGTTTTTCATCATATTTGCGAGAAAACAAGGCTGTATAGACTCAGACTCCGTTGCCTTTTCTAATTACAAACAATATAAAAATAAAAACCGGCCAAGAGCGTGTCGGACACGCCCAAGATAGGGTTCCGAAGCAGGTACGAAAAAATCTTTACATAGGTAAGTACTTTATTAATGTGGTTGGTTTGGTCCCAAAGTCGGCGGTACAGCGCCATCTATCGGCGAATTGGGTAACTAATCTGCGGTCTACTAGAAACTAGTATGTAGATATGTTGATTATTTTCAGATGTATTTTATTTTTTTTTTATTTGAAAGAAGATACTGTTAGCGTGATCTTATAGGTACCTACTTAAAAAAAATGCTTGCAATGGCGGTTAAATTACAATCTTAGTTTAGAAATATTTTTTTACAAAAACTTAAAAACTGCCCAACTGATTAAGTTGAAAATAATTTTCCTAGAAAGTTTTTGTTAAGTTTAACTTACGTGATTTTTTTCATATTTTTTAGACGTGCGGTTCAAAATTTAGAGGGGGGGACACATTATTTTGAACTTTCGGAGTGAATATCTCCGAAAATATTCACTTTAACAAAAAATGGTTTTAGCAAACCCCTATTTATTTTCAAATACCTATCCAACGATACCCCACACTATAGGGTTAGTCGAGAAAAAAAAATCACCCCCACTTTACGTCTATGGGAGGTATTTTTTAGTTTTTTTTTATGTAATCACTTTGTCGGCGTGACTGATATATATATTCATGCCAAATTACAGCTTTTTAGTACTAATAGTCTCTGAGCTTAGCCGCGCACGGACAGACAGACAGACAGACGGCAGACATGGCGAAACTATAAGGATTCCTAGTTGACTACGGAACCCTAAAAAGGAGGTTTTAAGCCAACCAGTCGCCAACAAGCGTTTCTCATTGAAAAGACACGTCAAGATCGCTTACCATTTTTCTAATGCTAAAAAACGAAGCATATAACTATAAATTAATAATTTTAAAAACTCCCAACGCAATTATGTCACTCGTATGTTTGAACATTAAGTCAATGCCCATTATGCGTCTAAGATCCCTCCCGCAGCTAACAAAAGAGCTGAAAACTTTAAAACGGCTGAACCGATTTTGATGAAACATCTAAGAACCATCGCCAAGAAACCTGCTTTCTGTTCAAAAAAACCGCATCCAAATCGGTTCACCCGTTTAAGAGCTATGATGCCACACACACACACACACACACCGGTCAAACTTATAACACCCCTCCTTTTGTGTCGGGGGTTAAAAATGGAGACGCTTCTCGCTCGGTCAGTAACGAGCTGACTCTTGACTCCAGGGTCGCCATCCGCACCTGATGTACCGAGAGCAGACGAACGCAGTTTTTCCAGCGTCACCCGCCCAGGAGGACGAAGACGTGACTGACGACAGACTCCATCACCATCAGGGGATTAGCAGACAGCAACTGATTAACAGGTAAGTGATAGGTAGTAGTAGGGGAGCCTAAGAGGGGATTTGGGGCGTCACTCGAGCGCGGCAGATTAATATACGGGGGGATACCTTATACCCACTAGAGTACCCTCATTGAATATGAGCACTTCATGTGGGGGGGTTTGCCTGGGGCACCCCGTCAAAATACTTAGTAAAAAAATAAGTTCTTTGAAATACTCGAGCGCGGCAGATTTTGATAATTTGATACTCCAGCGTGACGCTGGTAATAAATGTATGATAATCTGCCACTTTGCATGGTGGGGGTGGCCATACGGAAGGACGCGCGTCAGATTTTCATAGGGGATGTTAATTCCAAAGACGACGATTTGGAAGTGAAATGTGCATTGTTCTGCTAATAATTAACCCACCTTATCTTAATCTGACGCGCTCGAGTAATTTAAAGGATCCTTTTTTTACTAAATATTCTGACGGGGTGCCCTAGGCAAACCCCCCACGTTTTTGTTTTGATAACCAATAGAGAAGGGGACTTGTGACCGGGTTTTTTAGTCCGTGCAAGTCGGACACTGTCTGGGCCCTCCATTCCCAGTTCGTCCGAAGGGATTTTTCCCGAGCACAAGTCACCCTTCCAATCCTTAAAGTAAAAAACAGCAAAGACTTCGCGTCTTTGGCCCCTCTGGCGACTCATTAAAAAAAAAAAAAAACCCCACATGAAGTGCTCATATTCGCTGGAGGTAGAGTGACTCCCCTAATCCCCTCTTGGGCCCCCCTACTATAGTGACATGACTCGTGTTAAAAGACCGTCAGTTATAGTATAAATCTTCCCAGGTGAATTTTTCACTTCGAGCCCTTATCTTTCAAAACAAACGGTATCATCATAGTATTAAGGTTCAAATTTAATGTAATGGCTCGAAGCGAAAAATTCACCTGGTAAGATTTATACTATATCATCGTCCCACTGCATCGCCTTCTCTCAAAAAGAAAGGGCCGTAGTTCCCATAAGGGCCTGGTGCGCATTGGTAGCTTCACACACCTTTGAATTTCATCTTAGTTGTGTGCTTGGGTTCGAACCTAGAGGTTAAAACTTAGAAGTTTATCGGACTTTACGTGCGAAATTACATATTTCGACAGTTCTAACTCAACCTCGTATGTGAAATTTTACTAAATTGGAATAACCACTTTATGTACACGACTTAAAGTGGTTATTCCAACTTTGTAAAATTTTATATACGAGGTTGAGTCAGAACCGTCGATTTGTTTACCATGAGCTTTACAGTGAAGGAAAACATCATGAGTACTCTCGAAGAAATTCAATGGTGTGCGTGGAGTTCCCAACCCGCACTGGGCCTGGGTTACCACGGTTCAAGCCTCATTCTGCGAGGAGGCCTGTGGCACAGAATATATAATAGTACTGACGTACAGAATGGAAACGGTCCGCCCCGCACCGATTCGAATTACCCCACCCCTCAAGGCGCAGATAGCCGGAAACCGCCCGAATCCAGAAGAGTGCGCGCGCGATGTATGTAGGCGTACGCGTGTACAGACGTCGTCGTGCTTATGTAGATTCAAGAACGCGTATTTGTACGTCGTGTCCGCCGCGTGCCTGTGGCCTACAGTGGGACGTATAGGCTACGATGATGGAAAGATAAGTTAACACGAGAGTTATAAATAAAAAAAATTAGATTACAACTTATCGCAATGTTAGATCAACAGAGCGTCAAATCGAAATAATACACCATTTGAATGAACACCTTCCAGAAATAATTTATTGAATCAGGCGTTACTTTTTGAAGATAATATCAATGAACTGACAGCATATGAGTTCGTACCTGTAGCGGTGGAAACAGGTAGACCTTACCGCCCGGCCACGACTTCGCGCTTTTAGCGGCGCGGCGAGCGTTTTCTGTGTTCATTGCGCGGCCGAGACGCTCGCCGTACATTGGTTACCTGGCGGCACACGCAATGAACTGATAAAACGCTCGCCGCGCCGCTAAACGCGCGAAGTCGTGGCCGGGCGGTTAGGTCTACCTGTTTCCACCACTACAGGTACGAACTCATATTATGCTGTTAGGGTGCGGAAACGCGTCATTTTGTGGGCGGGGTTGGCTTCAGGCTGAGGCACAAGAGGTGTGATCCCCGTTCAGGTTCAGGTTAGTGCCGGGTGCAAAGGATTTCCTTGGCTATTCAGCGGAGCAACGCTACCAGCGTTATGGGGAATATGTACCGGTAAACTGGGGTTAAATAAATAAATAAATATGACGGGACAATTCACACCAATTGACCTAGTCCCAAAGTAAGCTGGGCAAAGCTTGTGTTATGGGTACTAGGCAATGGATAAACATACTTATATAGATAGATACATACTTAAATACATATTAAACACCCAAGACCCGAGAACAAACATTCGTATTATTCATACAAATATCTGCCCCGACACGGGAATCGAACCCGGGACCTCAAGCTTCATAGTCAGGGTCTCTAACCACTAGGCCATCTGGTAGTCTGGGTTACTTTAGGAAATTTTGGGGCTACTTTGATAGATTTAAAATGGTTAAAAAAACGCAAATATTCATACTGCCGTCGTAATTATAAAAGGCACAACTGCAAACTTGCTCGAAAAAGAAACAGCATAAGTTACAAAGAACAAGTGTGCACTTAGGCTTTTTCTGTTTCACAAAAAATGCTAGTTGTGCCCCTTTATCTTACGACGGCAGCATAGCTCCATTGAGCAAATGACGTAAAAAGTTAGGTGATTTGTCAAGGTAGTTATTTCACTGCCACTGATGGTCTAAATAAATAAGGACACGGCGTAAAAAACTGTTTTCTAAAGTAGCCCCAGTTTACGGTACCAAATCAAATCATTTATTTGCCATAAGTACACAAGTATACATGCAAATAATATGTACAATATTAATTACCTATGTCCAGTGGCGTAGCTAGTTAACCAAAGGCCCTGGGGCAAAAAATAAACTAGGGCCCCAACCCGTGTTTGTTTACATTATAAGACAAGTAAGGATGAATGCACTTTAAATTCACTAGACTCGCGCGCCTGTAAATTCACTACTTAGTAGCGTTTTATAGCCGCGTTTCTCATAAATCCGCGTTTATAGTTTGTAAGTCAGAGTCCGAGGGGCCCCCTGAGCTTGGAGGCCCCGGTGCACTGCCCCGCTTGCCCTGCAGTAGCTACGCCACTGCCTATGTCTTTGTCTGTACTCTTACTTTTAGCCTGTATACCTGTTATTGTTGTTATAAATAAATCTTTTTCTTTCTTTCTTACTTTGGGCCGGGCGGTGTTCGGGATGGGGATTTTTGAATATTAATTTCTCGGTTATCATTATTTTTTAAATGAACTGAAACAATTACTTTGCTCACCCGCGACCTCTGCGCGTGCTGCGCGCGGGTGAGCAAAGTAATTTTTGTTCGTTTCTTCCAGAATTTGACGGAAGTCTATTAAAATGGTACATTGTTTTGAGTTGATGCTCTTTTGACCTGGGAGTGCGTTGTTTGATTCCATCTTCTTACCCTTATCATTGCTTTCAGCCCATGCCCTATATGCGGAGACAAGATCAGCGGTTTCCATTACGGCATATTCTCCTGCGAATCCTGTAAGGGTTTCTTCAAGCGTACCGTCCAGAATAGGAAGAATTACATGTGTCTGCGAGGCGGCAACTGTCCGGTCACCGTGGCAACCCGGAAAAAGTGTCCGGCGTGCCGGTTCGACAAGTGCCTCGGCTGCGGGATGAAGCTTGAAGGTAGGTTATTATTATTATTTTTTTTATGTTAGAGAGGCCAGACGAACGAACTAGTGGGTCACCTGATGTTAAATGATCACCACTGTCCATAGACACCCGCAGCGCTTTACGCGATGCCAGTGTGTTGTCAGCCCTAAGGAAAAAGGAGAGGTATTGGGCCTCCGGCGCTCTCACTGACCGTACGAAACGCAGCAGGAGTACAGCTGCTTCACGCCGGTGTTCTGTGAGAGGGTGGTACTGCCCCGGACGAGCCGGCCCACTCGTGATGCAGCGGCTAGCTACAACATGGCTCTACCACTACAAAAAGTGACCTTGAGTTTATTTATCTCGCTCGTGACTAAAATACCTGCCACATCACCTATTTACCACATTTCTAGCTTACCAGATTCTCGTTGGAGCGTAATAAAAATTCGAAGATTGCTCAAGGAAGTGATTTTTTTGGTGGAATGTCTTATTTTGGACATATCATCATCATCATCATCATCATTTGAGCCCGAATGACGTCCACTGCTGAACATAGGCCTCGCCAAGGCTCGCCAAACAGATCGATCCCGTCCTGTCCGCATCTAACGCGTTCCCGCTACCTTAACCAGGTCGTCACTCCATCTTGTTGGAGGCCTACCTACACTGCGTCTTCCGGTCCGCGGACGCCACTCGAGAACCTTATTGCCCCATCGGCCATCAGTTCTACGAGCGATGTGCCCTGCCCACTGCCACTTGAGTCAGGCGATTCTTCGAGCTATGTCGGTGACTTTAGTTCTTGCGCGGATTTCATCATTTCTAATGCGATCCCACAGAGAAACTCCGATAGCCCTCTCCATCGCCCTCTGTAATCTAGTCTTAGGTGTTTAATACATATATATTTAAGTAGGCATGTATCTATCTGTTTAAGTATGTTTATCCGTTGCCTAACCCATAACACAAGCTTTGCTTACTTTGGTACTAAAGTCAAGTTGGTGTCAAATGTCCTGTGATAAGATCACTAGCTGTTGCCCGCGACTCTGTCTGCGAAGAATTCGTTTATCGCTATCCCGCTTGCACTATGCTGTTTACCGGAATAAAATTTATCCTGGGAAGGCCCAGGGTCTCAAACTGTCATACCATATCTTACCTAAATCGGTTCAGTGAGATAAACGTGAAGAGGTAACAGACAGGCAGATTTATAATATTTTTACTTAGATTATTTATACACTAGATAGAGCTTAGGCAGCATGAAAACGTCCCGAATAAGCCAACAGTTGGCTTATATTTTTCTAGTGTATAAATAATCTAAGTAATAATAAGTGATAGAAGCCAATCAGGTAGACGATTATAGGTCCACTCCTCCTGGCTCGTGCTGAGGCACCGACTTCAAACTGGTACCTAGATTAAGGTCAAACAAAAAAGGTATTATATTTTGCTTTTCAGTTTTTTGGGCGGTTTAATTTTTTTGTAAAAAGTTTTTATTTTATACTTTTTTCCCATCCTTGGGGTAATTTTTTTTCCAAATTTATATAATACCAACTTCAAGGTATACCCTATCCAATAAAAAAGAATTATGAAAATCAGACTACTCTGTAAAAAAGTTAGTCAATCATCCCCTGTTTTCCTACCCTTAGGGTCGGAATATTATTTCCAAATTTAAATGGGACCACCCTTGGGGTATACGCTTTCCAATAAAAAAAAAATCATCAAAATCCGACTACTCTGTAATAAGTTATGCGTGGTCATATAGTACAATAAATAAATAAATAAATATTAGGGGACAATCTTACACAAATCGAACTAGTCCCAAACTAAGCAAAGCTTGTACTATGGGTACTAGACGACGATAAACATACTTATATAGATAAATAAATACTTAAATACATAGAAAACATCCATAACTCAGGAACAAATATTCATGCTCATCACACAAATAAATGCCCTTACCGGGATTTGAACCCAGGACCTCTTGCTTCGTAGGCAGGGTCACTACCAACTAGGCTAAAGCGGTCGTTAAACAATCAGTAACTGAACAATCAATCATCCCCTGTTTTCCTACCCTTAGGGTAGGAATATTATTTCCAAATTTAAATGGGACCACCCTCGGGGTATACGCTTTCCAATAAAAAAAGAATCATCAAAATCGGACTACTCTGTATAAAGTTATGCGTGATCATACATAAAAAAAAATATACACGTCGACTTGAGAACCTCCTCCTTTTGTTTTCGACGGTTGAAAATATAAGCCAACTGTTGGCTTATATGTCAGTTGTCCCCCTTCAGTCTGAATGACGTAACGGATATTAATATGAAGCTGTCAAATGGGTTTTTGGACGTTTTGTATGCCAGTGTTTGCTACTGACACTCTATTTAGTGTTAGTTAATATTGTCATGTGGGTAACCGTATAATAAAGACACATTCTTGTCATTGTGTGGGTGGTTCCTCAGTTGAATTAAACAGCAGACAGATACGTTGTGTTTCCCTTCGATTATCCCTTAGTTAGTGCGCCTAGCATCTAGATTACTTCGATATACTACAGTGGCGACGAGATAGTGTTCTTACGTGTGAAAATTAAAAGGAACTATTTAAAATGCCGATTGGAAAGCTGCAGGAATTTAATGTGAAGAGCGGGGTGTGGTCGTCGTACGTTGACCGTTTAAATATGTATTTTTTAGTTAACCAGGTGGAAGATGACATGAAGCTACCTATACTAATAGCCACTATGGGTGATGAAGCCTACGAACTATTGGAGAACTTAGCCAGCCCCATTAAGCCAGCAAATTTAACGTTCGCGCGGGTAGATGAATTAATGCGCCAACATCTACAGCCGGCACCGTCTGTTTTGGCAGAACGATATCGCTTTAGACAAAGGCGACAAAACGTCGGTGAAAGCATATCGACTTATGTAGCGGAGCTAAAGAGGCTTTCCAAAAATTGTAAGTTTGGTGATCATTTGAACGAAGACCTACGTGATCAATTCATTTGCGGCATTTACAGTGACGTCATACGACAACGATTGTTCGCGGAGAACGATGCGGTCACTTTCATCGAGGCGATTAAACTGGCCACATCCTTAGAGGCGGCGGAAAGGGATGCTGCAACAGTGGAGCAAACACAACCGGTAGCGAGTTCGAGCGGAACGAGCGCAGGGGCAGTGCACACGATCCGAACAGCGGGCCGGGGCAGGCCGGGGGCATTCGGTCGGGGGCAATCACTCGAGGGCCATTCGCGGCCGGAGCGCCGTGCGACAGGCGGAGGCGGAGGGAACAACACATTTTGTGATGCATGTGGAGCACGGAGTCATAATAGTGTGAACTGTAGGTTCCGCGATTATGTGTGCAGCAAGTGTCAGCAGACGGGTCATTTGCGGCGCGTATGTCCAGAGTGGGGCACCGCGGAGGCGAGCGGTGCGCGCGCAGCGGGGCCGGCGCGCCGCGGCCGCGCTCGCCCGGCGGCGGCGGGGGCAGCGCCGGGCCGCGCAGCCTTCCACTTCGGCGAAACTGAACGCGAGCAAAACGAGGAGTATGGCGGTGACATAGAGGAGGAGCTACATCATCTATGTCTAAATAATTATCAACCTGTAAGTTTATCGGTACAAATTGATAAAACTGTAATTAAAATGGAGATCGACACCGGTACAGCTATTTCATGTATAAGCAAAGTTACGTACGACAATTACTTTAATCATATACCCATAGAGAACCATAACACTGTGTTAAAGTTCTACGACGGGTCAAAGGTCAAGCCGTTAGGTATAATAAGACCGATTGTTTATTTTAACGGTCAGAGTAAACGGCTAGAATTGTTCATAATTAATGGGGGAACGACATCTCTGTTGGGAAGACAATGGTTAACGGAATTAAAAATTGAAGTGCCAAGTTTTAATTGTAATTTGTTACTGAACGAAAGTAATAATCAATTGAGTAATGAAGTTGTTATTCTAATCAACAGGCATAAAGAGTTGTTTAGCGGCGGACTGGGTCGGTACACGGGCGGAGCGGCGACGTTGCGGGTGCGCGAGGGTGCGGTGCCGGTGTTCCACCGCGCGCGGCCGCTGCCGTACGCGCTGCGCGAGCGCGTCGACGCCGAACTGGACGCCATGCTGCGCGCCGGCGTCATCGAGCCCGTCGACTGCTCGGACTGGGCGTCTCCGCTGGTACCCGTAAACAAACCTGATGGTTCACTTCGAATCTGTGCCGATTATAAAGCCACTTTAAACCCGTCTTTATTGGTCGATCGTTACCCCCTTCCGAAGATAGAAGAGGTATTGGTTAATCTGAATGGCAGTAGGTATTTTAGCAAAATAGACCTTTCCCAGGCCTATAACCAGGTCGAACTGGATGAATCCAAGCGGTATACGGTGGTAAACACACACCGAGGTTTATTTAGGTACAATAGATTGGTATATGGCTTAGCATCCAGCGTAGGTATATTCCAGCGAATTATGATTAACTTATTGGGAAACATACCTAATGTTGAGATTTTTTTAGACGATGTTATTATTGGCGGGAAAACTAAACAAGAACATTTACAAGCATTGGAAACAGTGTTCCAACGATTGGTTGCGAATGGACTTAAGTTGAAAAAAAATAAATGTGTCTTTCTAGTGCAAGAGGTTGCTTATCTAGGATATGTAGTGTCTAGGGCAGGGATCAAACCAGACATATCGAAAATAAACGCAATCTTAAAAATGAAGCAACCACAAAACGTATCCGAATTAAGATCGTTCTTGGGTACTGTAAATTTTTTTGGTAGATTCATTATGAACTTAAGTGCAATATTGTCGCCTTTACATAGTTTATTACGTAAAAAGGTCGAATGGTGTTGGAGCGCGGAGTGTGACCGTACATTTAGACAGGTTAAAGAATTACTTTCGAGCACACCGGTATTAGCTCACTATGACCCGAGTAAGCGACTCATAGTGACATGTGATGCGAGTCCGCAGGGGGTGGGAGCGGTGCTAACGCAGGAGGGGCCGGGGGGAGAGCGGCCGGTCGCGTACGCATCTCGCACCTTGAATAGTGCAGAATCAAATTACTCACAAATCCACCGCGAGGCTTTAGCGATCATATTTTGTGTAAAAAAATTTCACCAATATCTATACGGCCGACACTTCACGCTGCGTACCGACCATAAACCTTTAGTTTCAATTTTTGGACCAAAAACAGGTATTCCCACTATGACTGCAAGTAGGATGCAAAGATGGTCTATAATTTTAGCAGCCTATGATTATGACATAGAATACGTGAGTACAAGTAATAACTGCGCGGATAGTCTGTCCAGGTTGCCTAGCAGTGTTGAGGTAAAGAACGAGTCATATGAGGTTATACCGGAACAAACCTATTTGCATTTCGCACAGGATGCCTTATTATTAGATTATAATCAAATAAAGAGACAAACAATGGCAGATCCTATGTTAGCTAGAGTATTAAGTTACATTCGGGACGGTTGGCCGGATAAATGTGACATTGTCAATTTAAAACCATATTTCAACAGAAAAACAGAGTTATATGAAGAGCTAGGCTGCATCATGTGGGGGCACAGGGTAGTGGTGCCAGAAGGATGCCGGGAGAAAGTTCTGAAAATTTTACATGAGCCACATATGGGGATAGTGAAAACAAAAGGCTTGGCTCGTAGCTATGTGTGGTGGGCCGGGATCGACGAGGCGGTGGAGGGGGTATGCCGCGCGTGTGCCACGTGCAGCGCGTTGGCCGCTGCCCCGCCGCAGCACGCGCCACGCGCCTGGCCCTGGGCCGGCCGTCCGTGGGCCCGTGTCCATCTCGATTTTTTGGGCCCCCTTTATGGAAGAACATATTTAGTAGTGGTGGACGCCATGTCGAAATGGGTAGAAGCGTTTCAGGTACCGAGTACGGCCGCCAGCACTACTATTGATAGATTAGATGAACTATGGGCCAGGTGGGGGGTGCCGAAACAAGTAGTCACCGACAACGGCCCGCCGTTTACGAGTAAGGAGTTCGAGACTTTCTTAGCGAGCGACGGGGTCGAACACTTATTTTCGGCACCATATCACCCTTCGTCAAACGGGGCGGCAGAAAATTCGGTAAAAACTATTAAACACACAATTAAAAAAGCAGTTATTGAAAATAACGATATTCAAAGGGCATTAAATAAATTTTTATTATACTACAGAAATACCGATCATTGTTCTACAGGAGAAAGTCCGGCAATGTTGCTTATGGGTCGGCGTTTGCGAACACGGTTAGATTTATTAAAACCAGACAGGGGATCCCGAGCGTTGAAGGAGCAAAAACGTCAAGCCAGCGCAGCTGGGGGAGCAGTTAGGACGTTAAGAGTAGGAGAAGACGTGTGGTATCGACAATTTTTGAAGGGTGACAAATGGCTCCCAGGGCAGATAACTAAATCGTTAGGAAATACTGACTATAATGTAACAGACGGAAGGGGTAACAAAATTCACCGTCACATCGACCAATTAAGACGTAGGACCCGAAATTCCATGGTTTGTCCAATGGGTAGCAGGCCGGAGACCTCGACCGGTTCAAATAGTGCCCCTCATCCATCTACTCCAAATAGAGAGAACGATATCTCGGTCTCGGGGCAGTCGACAAGGGACTCGCCGCCAGGGCCAGAGCTGACGCCGGCGCGCGGCGCGGTAGAAGGGGAGGCGGAGGACGAGGAGACCTTCTCCACGCCAGACAGGGCACCAGCCGAGATGGCTGACGCCGCGCCACCATCGCCAGTCGCCCTTGTACCGACTCGATCGCGCCCACTCCGTTTATGTCGGACTAATAAGCCTACCTATAAATATTAAGTGTGTACCTACTTTAAATTAGTTAGTAAGTTGTTTTTGTTCATATTATTGTTGTAGAGTAAGGGCCTTAAACTAAGTGTGGAGGAGTGTCATGTGGGTAACCGTATAATAAAGACACATTCTTGTCATTGTGTGGGTGGTTCCTCAGTTGAATTAAACAGCAGACAGATACGTTGTGTTTCCCTTCGATTATCCCTTAGTTAGTGCGCCTAGCATCTAGATTACTTCGATATACTACAAATATGAAACGACTTAAGATGCCTACAAGACTTGAAAAATAGTTAATTGTAATGTCGCTGTCTTGTTTCAACCCTTCCGTATGGATACATATTAATTATTATTGGTCAAGTTTTTGAGAAGAAAATAGGGGACTAAGAAACGCTGTTTTCATCAATTTTTGTACCTACCTATCTAAATATATAAAAGAAGAAACTGACTGACTGACTGACTGACTGACTGACTGACATATCAACGCACAGCCCAAACCACTGGGCCTAGAGATTCCAAATTTGGCATGTAGGTTCCTTATAAGGTCTAGGGGTGCACTAAGAAAGGATTTTTCAAAATTCACTCCCTAAGGGGGTGAAACGGGGGTCCAAAGTTTGTATGGGGAAACAAGATTCGTTCGACTATTTTATTCGAAACTTCACAGAAGTACTCCTAATGATAAATGAGTAAACACGTGTTTCAGGTTTTTTGAGAATTCAACCCCTAAAAGGGGGAAAAGGGGTAACAAAGTCTGAAAATCAACATGGGTGTTGTTTCTATGGTTTATCGGGTTGCTGGTTATGAAAACAACAACGGTTTTAAAATCCGACGTGGCGGACGTAAAATACCATCTCCCTGGATGGGGTGCGATGGGGTTGAAATGTCTAAATAAACTAAATGACTGTTGATATATCAACGCACAGCCCAAACCACTGGACCTAGAGGCTTGAAATTTTGCACATAGATACCTTATACAATGTAGGCATCCACTAAGGAAGGATTTTTGGGAATTCCCACGGGGACGGGAAAAAACGGGATTTATATATTCGATTCCGAGTGATCCTATCTCAGTAACTATAATAACTAGACTCTTCAAACTTGATACACAAGTAGGTACCTATTACATTAGTTAAAACATTAATTTCAGGATTTTTCTAAATTCCCACGGGATAAGGAAAAAACGGGATTTATATATTCAGTTCCACGGGATCCTATGAACTATAATTACTAGACTCTTGAAATTTGGCGTAGAAGTAGGTAATTATAATAGTAAAAAACCGTTTTAAGGATTTTTGGAAATTCCCACGGGGTAAGGAAAAAACGAGATTTTTCGTTTTACTGGTCGTAGAAAGCTAAAATTCGGCATCTAGGTTGCTTGGAAAGTATAGAGGATTGTGAGAGGACTTTCCAAAATTCCCACGGGAACAGGAAAAAACGGGATTTTTCGTTTTACTGGTCGTAGAAAGCTAAAATTCGGCATCTAGGTTGCTTGGAAAGTATAGAGGATTGTGAGAGGACTTTCCAAAATTCCCACGGGAACGGGAAAAAACGGGATTTTTCGTTTTACTGGTTGAAGAAAGCTGAAATTCGGCATCTAGGTTGCATGGAGAGTGTAGAGGAGGATTAAAAGAGGACTTTCCAAAATTCCCATGGGAACGAGAAAAAACGGGATTTTTCGTTTTACTGGTCGTAGAAAGCTGAAATTCGGCATGTTGGTTGCTTGGGGAGTGTCGAGGAGGCGACTGAGAGAGGACTTTCCAAAATTCCCACGGGAACGGGTAAAAACGGGATTTTTCTTTTTACTGGTCGAAGAAAGCTAAAATTCGGCATGTAGGTTGCTTGGGGAGTGTAGAGGAGCATTGCCACTTTCCAAAATTCCCACGGGAACGGGAAAAAAACGGGAGTTTTCGTTTTACTGGTCGTAGAAAGCTGGAATTTGGCATGTAGATTGTTTAGGGAGTGTAGAGGAGTATAGAGAGGACTTTCCAAAATTCCCACGGGAACGGGAAAAAACGGGATTTTTCATTTTACTGGTCGTAGAAAGCTGGAATTCGGCATGTAGATTGTTTGAGGAGTGTAAGGGAGCATTGAGAGAGGACTTTCCAAAATTCCCACGGGAACGGGAAAAACGGGATTTTTCGTTTTACTGGTCATAGAAAGCTGAAATTTGGCAAATGGGTTTCTTGGGGAGTGTAGGGGAGCATTAAGAAAGCATTTCCCGAAATTCTTACGGGAACGGGAAAAAACGGGATTTTGCGTTTTATTGGTTGTAGAAAGTTAAAATTTCAAAATTCATAAATTTATACTGTAAGTAGGCCGCTAAGGGCTCTTTAACCGACTTCAAAAAAAGGAGGAGGTTATGCATTCCACTTTATGTTTTTTTTTATGTAGGTATGTTCACCGATTTCTCGGTCAATTGTGGACCTGCTTGCTTGCTTGCCTGTATGCTTGCTTGCTTGATATCTTGGTTCTTTGGAATACTTACGGTACACGCGAGCGAAGCCGCGGGCAAAAGCTAGTTATCTAATATCTGAGCTGCAGTTGTCTTTTCTCGTTCTACGGATCCGTAAATGACTATGATGATATTGTAATGCAATGTGCCTGTACGGACAGGCGTACATTTTTGTATATATACATATATAAAGTAGCACATAGTTTACATTGCGCAAACGTTTGCATACGCTTGCAATTCACGCTAATATTGAATTATTATTTATCATTAAATAAATCACTTCGTTCACATTTCTTATTCAATTCGGTCCTTCGTTTTATCATCCTTATTCAAGCCCTTCCATCAGTATAAATCAGTATCATTATAATTTCTATCGGCTATCATCCTTAAATAGAGTACTTTAGTGTTGTTGCAATAGCTATAGTCTATCGAAAGTGTCTTGATACTATCGTGGTCTTGAAAATCATTCATACTATCGATAGTTTCAATAGTGAAAATTATATCGCGATACTATAATCAGATCAATTTCACTATACTATTACAAAACTTTTTTTAGTAGTGGTAGAGCCACGAATGGGCCGGCACGTCCGGGGCAGTACCACCCTCTCACAGAACACCGACGTCAAGCAGCAGTATTCCTGTTGCGTTTCGTACGGTCAGTGACAGCGCCGGGGGCCCAGTACCTCTCCCCCTCCCCTATTCCCTCTCCTTTTTCCTATTCCTAAAAGGGTCGGCAACGCATCTGCGATTCCCTCGTGTTGCGGGTGTCCATGGGCGACGGTGATCGCTCTCCATCAGGTGACCCGTCTGCTCGTTTGCCCCCTCTTATATAAAAAAAAAAACTATCGATACTACCGAAACTTTTTTGACGCGATAGTATCGACCAAGTTCGATAGTAACGCCTAATTGTCACTATCGATACTATCATTGTATGTAATATCATGTATTGCAGCATATCGATATTTTCGATAGTACTATCGCAGTATCGACTATTTCTCAAGGTCAAACTGTCGATAGCGAAACAATCGCTATTGCAACAACACTGTTGTAGCTTTTGCTACAGTGCCCTTTTTTGCATATATCGGTGTGATAAAGAGCAGTTAAAAATCAAGGTTAATTGCGGGTAGTTCGAAAAAACTCGCGCGGCTATAAACGCGATACCCTACACTTCAGTCGTCCCGTGATCACGACCGCCGCGATGTCCCCGGGTCGTCGAGGTAATTTAAAACTATATTTTATTACTTGATTATTCCCATGAGTGATAGATATTTACCTTTTTCAATGCTTTTATTTAAACTGCAACGTTCGTATGTACATAAGTGAATAACAGTTGTGGTGTCGAAATTTGCAAACCATTTTCGACCTCTTCTGGTCCCTATCCTGTTATTGTGTTACAATTCTACATAATTGGATCTTTTTCGTGTGAGGAATTCGACATTTAAAAAGATTTATTGATCTATACTATCTACTATAATAAAACAGTAAAAGTAGAGCTCCGTCATTCTGTATGTAATCGCTAATCTCCGAAACTACTGAACGGATTTTCTTGCGGTTTTCACAGAAAGATGAAGCTTAAATTGGAGCAAAATATAGGCTTTGTTTCATTAAAATGAAAAAAGTTATCGTCGTTTAATCTATACTGTTCGGGCATTTAGCATTTTTATCCGTCACTTAACTTCTTAATTTATTAGTTTATTTTTTTGTGGTTATGGTTGCAGAGCCCTTCAGCCGGGTAAAAAAAATATATCAAAGTTAATTTTTTAAAAGAAAGAAGTCATGCTTAATAAAATTGCAAACAAGATTTATAATTAAAAAATATAATAATAATAAATACCGTTTTTATTTGACTAGGATACAATACAATACAATACAATACAATGACTCTTTATTGTACACCAGGAATAGTAAGCAATACAGAAAACAGGTACACAGAGAGAAAGATACAAGGTAAGCAATAGGCGGCCTTATCGCTTAAGAGCGATCTCTTCCAGGCAACCCTTTACCAGAAAGAAGGAAGGACTAGTTTACAGCAGGTGGTGCATCAACAGTGGATCAGAAAATTAAAACGCAACAAAAATAGTACATCTACCTATGCATAAATAGTACTTACATTATAATAGGTACACGTCTAAAACAAATATAAGCAGTGGGATAAACAGACACATATAAATAAATAAATAAACTATAACAAAGCTAATTATTACAAGATGACAGATAATACACCTTAAGCATAGATTTAAAGATTGACAGAGATTTTGCCCGTCGTAAGTCAATCGGTAAGGCATTCCACAACCGTATAGCCTGGACAGTATAAGAATAGACATAAAATTTGGAGTTAGAGAGAGGCACGGTAAGGAGAAAGTTCTGAGAGCATCGAATAGAAGTTACGTAGCTAAACCGCTCTTTGAGGTAGCGAGGAGTTGCAGGGTTAAAGAGAATGCCGTAAAGAAGGTGGAGAATGTGAGAGTTACGGCGAAGGCGGATTGGGAGCCACTTGAGCTGTGATCGAAAAATAGAGACATGATCGAACTTACGCAGACCAAAAATAAACATAAACACAAATAAAATAAAATAGGATAACACGGACTTTACATCTTTTTTTACCATTAGAAAGAAGGTAAGCGATCTTGACGTGACTTTTTCTTAAAAAACACTTTTGAAAATTAAATCACAGCAAAATATGTAACAATTAGCAAGGACATTATTATGGTTATTTTGGTTTCACAAGTTAAATAAGTATGTAGTTACTATTTTTTAAAAAGCTTTTTCAATGAAAAGAATCATCAAAATTGTCTACCTACTCTATTTGTAATGCTAAAAAAACCGAAGTACCTAAAGTTCTGACATTGTCCGATATTGATATTGACCTAATTGACAATGAAATTATACTTTGTGATTAAGTATTAAAAATGCCTCGGAAAAAACCAAATCTGTCTCAGTACACTATACAAGCGAAAAGGCAAAGGACGTTTAGATCCCAAGAATCCAATTTTCTTATTTGTCAAACAGGGGTGCATAAAAAAATCGAATTTAACGCGGACGAAGTCGCGGACACCAGCTAGTATTATAATAATTATACAATATTAATATACAACTTTTCTAGGAAAAAATAAGGAAGTAAATTAAGAAAATGAAAACAAAAAGTATTTAATAAAATAATATTATCTAAGGGTTGTTTCTCACGTACCACAGCCAAACCACGTCGCTGCGGCAAAATGCGGTCAAGCAGTGGTTGGGCATTTCTATTTTTCCTTGTACCCAATTAATAAATTGTTAACAGACAATTCTTCACTTCTTGTGAAACATTGTTAAACTTATCCGATTTGTTACTTTTTTTTTATTGTAAAGGCTTGAAAAGTGCGTAACCAAACGGACTAATTTTAACTCCCTGTTAACAATTTCTTAAATGGGTAGCCACTTAGATTATTTAAACACTAGATAGAGTGTCAGTAGCAAACATTGCGATACAAAACGTCCAAAAATCCATTTGAAAGCTTCATATTACGATCGCGTTACGTCATTCAAACTGAAGGGAGGCAAAATGACATATAATAATAATAATAATAATAATAATAATAATAATAAGGTGGGTGTCCGTTATCTCACTCCATAGCCCGGTAATCCTGTCCACAACATCCCAACCCCATAGCCAATTCCATGTCGCTTCCTACCTGGCAATAGTTTGGCAACTGTGGAGGACTGTCCGCTAGCACATCCTCATGGTGTATTAGGGGATAGACCTCCATAGTTGCGCCCATCTCATTTATATTATATGGTACCAAAGGCCTCTTCATGTTGGCTTCGGCCCCATGAATGCCTTTCAAATGACCGGGTCCCCATGGGCCCGTGATCGGAAATCCGTACCAACATAATAATAATAAATCTTTATTTCAGACGTTTTTACATCCATATTGTGTTAGTAATTAAATCCTAATCTATGTTAGTACAGGTACAGTTACAATTACAATCACTTACATGTAAATTGTGCCACCCCCTTTATTTGGCTAACCCAGTGTGTCAGAATGGGGCAATCATATTTGTCAGCAATGACACACAGGACTCTGTTGGGACTCGCTCTAAGCCTCCCCAGCAACGAGACGATCTTCTTGCGCATAATCGCTTGAAAACCGTCTGTGCGGGCCTCCGCAAACATGAGTGAGGCACTACAATACCACAGAATATATAATAGTACTGACGTACAGAATGGAAACGGTCCGCCCCGCACCGATTCGAATTACCCCACCCCTCAAGGCGCAGATAGCCGGAAACCGCCAGAAACCAGAAGAGTGCGCGCGCGATGTATGTAGGCGTACGCGTGTACAGACGTCGTCGTGCTTACGTAGATTCAAGAACGCGTATTTGTACGTCGTGTCCGCCGCGTGACAATACCTAGGCAGTCCCAACAGCATCCTGAACGCATTGTTGTATTGAACACGCAGGGCGCCGTATGCTTTTTTAGTGTACTTCACCCACATGTTGCCAAATAGTTGGCTTATATTTTTCGGGACGTTTTCATGCCGCCTAAGCTCTATCTAGTGTATAAATAATCTAAGGGTAGGTACAACGAAAAATAGAAATGCCCTGTTACGTGTGAATAGTCGGTACACACGCGGATTACACACGCGGTCGATAATGACGGCAAAATGTGGTACGTGTGAATTATACTATTCATTTGCAATACAAAATATGCGCCCGACCACGTGATGTGGTTGTGGTGTGGTTGTGGTTGTCGTATGTGTGAAACAAACAAACATTATGAAGAGTTCCATCGTTCCCTCTTTGAATAGCTGGGCTACTTGTTATTCATTGTCCGCGTTAAGCTGCCAGCCATCGGTCTCCTGTGACGTCGACTAAAGTCTTAGCTGTTTCTTTAAGAGCTTCGTAGCGCTAGGACCCCACGGTCTCGAAGTCACACGGCGGACACGACGTGCAAAATACGCGTTCTTGAATCTACATAAGCACGACGACGTCTGTACACGCGTACGCCTACATACATCGCGCGCGCACTCTTCTGGATTCCGGCGGTGTCCGGCAATCTGCGCCTTGAGGGGTGGGGTAACTCGAATCGGTGCGGATCCTAGCGCAGGACCCTTAGTTGTAACTTTTTTTGTGAAAACTATTGAAATAAACGCTTTTTCATTTTCATTTTTCATTTACCTAATGGAAATAATCATTTTCTGTGCTGTTACAAAAAAAATACCTAACATCGAAGGCTAAGGCGGGAGCTACGCTACGCTTCACTCCCGCCTTAGCCTTCTGAACCTAACCTATCCGAGTCGCTTCTGCCTTAAAAAGTCTTACTCGCTCACCTTCGCTCGCTTGCTGCCAGCGAGATACCGGTTAGGATATACGAAAGCTTTCGGTATTTTGAATATAACATTATATATTTATGGAGAACCAACAGCTTATACATACATCTTAAACATTACAGTAAATACAGCAAGCCAATTACAGGTTCTCGCCGACAATTACAGTGTAACAATAAGGCAGTATGCCCACACAGTCCCTTCGGACACACAAAAAAGAAAAAAGAGAAAATAACTACTTAGTGACAAATAATTCAGCACTATTTTATCGGAGGAGAAAAATTAATCAAGTCCCTAACCTAACAAACCTAATCTACAGTAAGGTACAACGCTCAATGCACGCTCTCAAAAAATCGATTCACCAAAGTACGTCTCAAGGTGTCAGTGTTAACATTAAACACGTCAATATCAAGCTCCTTCGTTAGTTTATTTAATTGACTACTTGCACGTATACAAAAACTGTTCCGCCTATAGTAAGAATGGCCAAAAGGCACAGAAATAGGGGGCGCGTATCTCTTCGGTCTGGATGGAGTGTTGAATGATATATTAGAGAGCAGTTCAGGGCAGTTAATGCTGCCATTAGTAATTTTTAACAAATATATAGTATCTGCAATTTCACGACGTTCAGAAAAAAATGATGAAAAGATGGTGCTTCCTACAGATATCTACGTAATTAGAAGAATTATATGGGTGACCTAATTTAAAACAAAGAAATTTAACAATTTTTTTCTGAACGCGTTCAATCCTAACGATATAGATCCTATAACAAGGGTTCCATATTTGAGAAGCATACTCAAGCTTACTTCGTACATAGGCACAAATATGTATAATAATAATATATTTACAAACAAATAAAAAAAAACGATGTTAATCGTGATCGGGTACGCGTATAAAATCCTGAAGCCCCGCTAAGTCTAAAAATACGAATTTTGCGCGAGTGTTTTTCATGCAACGGAATTTCCTCGAGAATTTAGCAAAATACCTACCCGAATTTTCGTTCCTGTTGTGCCTCCGCCAACACCATTAGCATTAGTGCACTTCACAACTTCATCTAACACTTGATATGTTTTCACAGCGATAAGGGAAGACAGGACTCGCGGCGGTCGCTCCACATACCAGTGTTCGTACACGCTGTCGGGAGCGGTGTCGACAGGCTCGCTGCTGTCCGCACACGTGCCCACCACCCTCCGGCACGCCTCCAGCCTCACTTGCGTAAGTTCCAGAACTTTCTAGCAACTACCGGAACTTTCTAGGACATAAGCTGGTTAGTGTAGCCTCCCGAAGAACCCATGTTGCGACGTTGCGTAAGTTCCAGAACTTTCTAGCAACTACCGGAGCTTTCTAGGATGCTGACTGGCTAGTGTTCGCATCCAATTAACTTACGAAACGTTTGCAGAACACAGGTTTTTTTTGTGGAAGTTCAAGACCTGCCATTTGTCTTGATGCTATGAGCGGATGAGGTCCACTCTGACCTTGAGTAAGCTTATGTATTTATTCGAAAAACCTCAAGACCGAAGCGTGATCTACGCCATAGCAGTCGGCATGAAGATTCTTCGACCTGAGAGTTTAGAAAGTCAAATAGTTATTTGTCCTCAAGTGTCTAAGCTCCAGAATTTTTTTTAATGCAGTAACATTTATTATCATGTGGATAACATGGCAATTGTATTGTTTGTCAACAGGTCAATGGCCCCGGGTCATACAATAGTCGAGGCGAGTCCAGTAACAGCCGTTTAACACCAGATATACCCCCGTTATTGCAGGTAAAAGCCATTTGAAATATACGTTTTCATCTCTCATACTCGGAAAGTGCGTCCCACGAGATATAACTACAAAATATCTATTTTCATTTTAATAACGTTCAGAAGATATAATGAACGTTAGCTATAACAACAAAAAGTATAATTTTTAAACCTATAATGCTTAAATTATATAACGTTATTTTTATATAACTTCAATTTGTATTAGATTAATATGGACTAATTTCTTTTAACATAACAAACATTAGGTATAACAGTCATGATATATAATAATATGTGTAAATGTAAAATTAAGTGGCGCGAGCGAGCAAGACTTTTCGGGGCAGAAGCGACTTGGATAGGTTAGGTTCAGAAGGCTAAGGCGGGAGCGAAGCGTAGCGTAGCTCCCGCCTTAGCCTTCGATGTTAGGTTTTTTTTTTGTAACAGAGCGGAAGAAATGAATGGATTGCTCGATTGTTTGCTTGCATTAAAGTTTTTAATGAATTTATACGTTTTAAATCTTAGGTGTTATGAACATTATATGCTTTGATCGTTATATCAATTGATATTATATATAAACAACGTTATACATTACAAAATTAGATATTTTATAATTATACTTTTCGTTCATTATATCCAGTGAACGTTATACTAAACGAGTTTATATAAAGTGAGCGTATATATTATGAATATTAGATAATAAGTTGTTATATCTCGTATTACACACCCGCAAATCATATCTGACATACGGGAGGATAACTATTATTTTCTTCCCAAGGGTAGATATGAATTAAAAAAAATAAAGGCATTGGCAGTCAATGGAACACATGCGCATTCAGCCAAGCATTACGGCATATACATGGAATATTTAAGTATTGAGTTTTTTTTTCTTAATTAGTCGTATTACAAATTTTATAATGCCAGTGAAATATTATTAAATTAAATAAATTTATTCAAAATAAAACAAATTGTTAATACACACAAAATACAATAAAATAAAAGTCAAAATATAAAGTCAGTCAAATAAACCGCCCGGATCGCACCAGGCGCAAATGTGCCCAACACACTAGCCGCATTGCCTCTCTGAACCGCGATGGACAACCTTTGCACCAGAAGATAAATTATTAATTTACATTAGTTTCTTATTTAGTGACTTAAACCAGAATAGTTAGAAAATGTTAAGAAAAAAACACGGTAAACGACACACAGCCTATCTCTATACAGCTTAACTCTTTGGTTCAAATTGTTTACTTACATATTTTATAAATAAATTTACTAAAATACCTACTTTATCTACTGTTTTCATTGATTATTATGTTGAACATTCTAAATTTTGTTATATTAATTATTTCTTAACAATAAACTCCATTGAAATATTTTACAACGATCATATTGACCAGTTTAGATATTTTTATTTATTTATGTACTTATATTTTTTTATTTTCCTTGTTGTCGAAATGAAAAGCAGAGTGTTTAACTCGGGAAAAACACCAATATCACCCTCGGAATATTGGCACCCTCGCTGTGCTCGGGTGCCAAGTAACCTCGTGTGATATTGGTTATTTTCCTCCCTTGTTGAACAATCTACTATTTCGTCCATTGCTATGTCACATCATGGTTCAAGCGTATCCACTCAGTATATGTTATGGCACGTCCACAACGCTGATTTTCATTGGATCGACAAATAAATTACATTCAGATCTGTTAAGTAAAATGTCTTTGTCAATAATTATAATTTTATTTTTGTAGTGTCACATGCATGGATATCACCGTCACATGTTAGATAGGTATATAAGATATATAAGTTATAATACGAGTAAAATGTATAAACTAAGTTCTTATAGTTACATGTTCTTCATATGAGTCTTGATTGCTACGCCCCATAATTTTTATATAATTTTTTAAAGAATTATTGCAAATGAATAAATGGGTTTTAGACACCGTAACAAACAAAAGTTTTCTGTGCAGTGGACATATAATAGGCCCCTATACTCTGTCTATTTAACAGAGTTAGTACTAGAAAAACAGAGAATGCACGTAATTGGTCAACGATAAGGACGATGCACCGGCACATACGTCCCACTGCAGGGCACATATTTAAATATTATTATTATTACTTTAAATTACATAATTATGATTAATAGATGAATAAACATGACATGTAATTATTTGAGGTGCCACGAGAAAAATCAAAAATCACGAGAAATATTACGAATATTCCAACAAACGGCATGTAAGCCGAGCCCGCCATCGACGTGCGATTGATGACGCCCACTGACAGTTTTTTGTCCCTTTCATTTGCATACAAAAGTGCAACAGAGAGAACGCCTTGCTAACTCTGTTAAATAGACAGAATATAGGCGTGTAGACACCACCAATCAACTGACGTACTTTTTATGAGCTGTCAAAACACAATTCTCCCCTAGAGTTCGAATGGCAATAGCAACTTATGACGTCACTTGTTCGCAAACTCAATCAAGTAACTATTTATTTGTAACAACTAAAAATCTAATTTTATAGTTAATCGAAAGTTAATGTGGTTTTCAGGGCTGAAATAAACCGTTTTTTTATTGGAGTCGTGTTCGAATTATTTTTTAATGGCGTCAACATCCCTATTATCAGCGCCGAGTTAGCAAACTTGAGATTTAATAGGCCGAAAATTGGCCAGGCTCCGATGTAGACTTGACTGAAAAATATTCGCTGTAGACCCTTAACTTTTGCCACGTGAATATTCGAGCGTTTTGACCGCGCGGTTAAACCTCATTACCATTCGACGATTATTACCACAACCGAAGGACGAATCGCGCGAAATTTCATCAAACTAGATTCAGCATCGGTACTAAAGTTAACCCTAAGCATCGTCCATTTCAATAATTTCTGCTCAAATGGTAATGACAAAAAAACCGCCGTAAAAACGCTGAATATTTACCCGCCAGCTACTTTTACTACGAAAAATATTTGACAGGAAATAATGGACGTGGAACATCTCTGGCAATACAACGAGTCTGAGCTGAACCGGCTGGGCAAGTCCACCGGCAGCCCTTCCGCCAACCCGCTCCTCGCTGCCAGCGGCATCACCGCGCAAAACTCGAGCCCCGACTTCCTGGCGGACCTCTGCAACATCGCGGATCACCGTCTGTACAAGATAGTCAAGTGGTGCAAGAGTCTGCCGCTGTTTAAGAACATTTCGGTGAGTCGGGATTTTTTTTTTTTTTTTTTTTATGTTAGATAGGCCAGACAAACGAACTAGTGGGTCACCTGATGTTAAATGAACACCACTGTCCATAGACACCCGCAGCGCTTTACACGATGCCAGTGCGTTGTCGGCCCTAAAGGAGAGGGAATAGGGGAAGGGGGAGAGGGAAGGGGTGAGGTATTGGGCCCCCGGCACTCTCACTGACCGTACGAAACGCAAGCAGGATTACTGCTGCTTCACGCCGGTGTTCTGTGAGAGGGTGGCACTGCCCCGGACGAGCCGGCCCATTCGTGATGCAGCGGCTAGCTACAACATGGCTCTACCACTACGAAAGAATAGAATCTCTTCATTGACCAACTGTTTAAATTAGGGTTTACAAAGCAGAGCAGGGTTGCAGAACGTGCATGGAGGCGGAAGAAACGGCCTCACACGTCCTGCTGGAGTGCGCTAGTGTGGCGAGCTACAGGGCACTGCACCTCGGGACACCGAGGTCGCTCCAGGAAGTCGTCGGCAACGTTAAGGGTCTGCTAGGCTTCCTTAAGGAGTAGGGCTGGCATGAATAGTGTCTACAACCAGTTACGCAAAATAGGCGCGTAGAAGACGTCGAGTTGCGGAAATTAGCCCGTTATTACCAATTAGGGTTTACAAAAAAAAGTCTAGCCCCGACTTCCTGGCGGAGCTCTGTAACATCGCGGACCATCGTCTGTACAAGATAGTCAAGTGGTGCAAGAGTCTGCCGCTGTTTAAGAACATTTCGGTGAGTCGGAATCAAGGATGATATAGACTGGATTGGCAGTCGCCATAGTACGGATCGGCCGCGGTTTTTGTAGTTCGATTATTAAATCTAGATGGCGCTGACATATAGCCAGAGGCTTTGAAGGCAAAACAATAAGACTACAGATATTTAACGACCGCTTTAGCCTAGTTGGTAGTGACCCTGCCTACGAAGCAAGAGGTCCTGGGTTCAAATCCCGGTAAGGGCATTTAATTGTGTGATGAGCACGAATATTTGTTCCTGAGTTATGGATGTTTTCTATGTATTTAAGTATTTATTTATCTATATAAGTATGTTTATCGTCGTCTAGTACCCATAGTACAAGCTTTGCTTAGTTTGGGACTAGGTAGATTTGTGTAAGATTGTCCCCTAATATTTATTTATTTATTTTTTATTTTATTTCATATCACTGCAAGTGTATTATTATGCAATATTTTTGAAAAATAATACATTTGTAGTAATGTGAAACATCTGTAGTCTTATTGTTTTGCCTTCAAAGCCTCTGGCTATATTTCAGCGCCATCTACCTCTAGATTTAATAACCGAACTACAAAAACCGCGGCCGATCCATACTATGGCGACTGCCAATCCAGTCTATATCATCCTTGGTCAGAATAGAATTGGGACCGTGCACGACGGTGGCGCCCCGTAGCGTTGACAACATTTCCTCCTCATTTACTTCCGATTTTTGCCATGTTGTGCGCTGCGATCGTTTTCTGTACCCCACCACCCGCTTTGCACTTAACCAATAGAATTTCTTCATTGACCAAACTTTACATTAGGGTTTAGAAAAAAAAGCTCGTGATTTTAAGCAGAAATCACATAAAATTTTCCAAATTAAAAGAAACCGGTTGTCTGTAAAGTCGGTTTACGGATGATTGTTTAACGTGACAACGTCATAACAAAACATTGATGTCGAACGCTCAAGCCGCGCCGCTCTCGCTCCGGTCGTTCATCGGCTCGACCGTAACGGGACAATGCGATACGTACGTTACACTGAGTCATCCTTTTTCGTGCGTGCAGCCGGCGTTCATATTTATTAGAACTAAATAAAAACCGGCCAAGTGCGAGTCGGACTCGCGCACGAAGAGTTCCTTACCATTATCTATAAAAATGCCAAAAAATCACGTTTGTTGTATGGGAGCCCCCCTTAAATATTTGTTTTATTTTAATTTAATTATTTATCTTTAAAGTGAATATATAAAAATATTCTGTGAATATTTCAAGCGTCTACCTGTTGCCGTTAAAACGAGCAAAAAAATCACGTTTGTTGTATGGGAGCTCCCTTAAATATTTATTTTATTCTATTTTTTAGTATTTGTTGTTGTAGCGGCAACCGAAATACATCATCTGTGAAAAAATCAACTGTCTAGCTATCGCTGTTCATGAAATACAGCCTAGTGACAGACGGACGGACGGACAGTGAAGTCTCAGTGGGTCCCGTTTTTACCCTTTGGGAACGAAACCCTAACAATTGGTCCAAATGAACTTGAAAAGTGTTAACAGTGTAATTGTTTTGTTGCAGATTGACGACCAGATATGTCTGCTTATAAACAGCTGGTGCGAGCTTTTGGTGCTGTCGTGTTGCTACCGAGGGGTTGGGACCCCAGGGGAGGTGCGGGTCGGTGGGGGGAGAGGCATCACACTACACCAAAGCGCCAAGTACGAGCACATGACCTATCCATCTTTTATTTAGTTGCGACCTCAATCAGTCATTATCGCTTTAAACATGAAACTTCCGTGAGACTCACTCATAGTGAAAATAAACGGCTCACGCACGTCTTAAAACGAGTTTAACTCGACATGTTTCGGGCTAATTCGTAGCCTTTCTTCTTAGAGTCGCACGTAACGCGCACAAAGGAAAAAAAGAAGAAGGAAACGGGCTACGAAGTAGCCTGAAACATTTCGAGTTAAACTCGTTTTAAGACGTGAGTGATCCGTTTATTTTCACTATAGTCATTATCGCATTACAAAGGATGAAATCCGCGCAAGAACTAGTCTTGGGGGAGGCCTATGTTCAGCAGTGGACGTCTTTCGGCTGAAATGATGATGATGATGATTGTCACGCTACACATGATTAGTCTATGGCCTTAAAACTCTTTGACAAAGCAGTTTCATAAACAAACTTTCAAGGGAGAACTGTCAAATTACCCGCCAAAGCGATGACACTTGACGATACTACTTAACAGTAAAATTACATAAAGTTTACCACTGACAGATTTCCTTCATTTCATATTCAACTTTAACGACCTACAAATAAAGCCAATTTTAGAATACCGTTACCCACGTTTGCAGATTTTGTAATAGCTACTTTATTTGTATGGTATTAAAGTTGGAAATGAAATGAAGGCAAGCCATCTGTCAGTGTTAAACTAAAAGTAAACGTATTGCGACTTCATCAAATGTAGGATGACGATGCATTCGGTGGATGGCGGAAGTTTAGACGGTAACTTTTTTTTACTAAACAAAGTCTTCATTGCTTTAAGACCTCGTCTATTAAATTCTACTTTGGCTAGGGATTACTGTTTTTCAACAGTTGACCATCGATTAAAAATCATGTATAGGTAACGCCACTAGAGTTGAGGCGAATGATTACACACACAGCTACATGAATGAATGAAATGAGTGAGTGAATGAAAATGTAAATTATAATGATCTTAATGTGAAATACCTACGCAATACTATGCGTATTATAATTTTTCTTTTATCATATAACCTATTTTTGAAATAAAACATTTTGAAACTGATAAGATATTTTCGCAAAAAAAATCGGTACTTTACAAAAAGCGAAAAGTATGCTTTTCTGATTTAAATAAAATAGAGCAAAACATTTTATTTCCTGTTTTGTTTGAACTATAGATGAATTACTTTATTAATTGACAACATTTCATATTTCTAAGACTATAATTTGATTCGTTCTCTGTATTCTGTTTGGAAAGAGAAAGACGCTGATAGTTTTAAAATTTCACTAGGATTATTAATTAATGTTGTTACAATTTTTTAAAGATGTGCTTATTCTAAAAGAGCGCAACGATAGAATAGATCCATTACTTTTGTCTAGTCTACTAGGGCATCGAAACTCGGTTAAATTTTGAAAACCCGGGTTTTCGGGTCTAAGAGTAATCAAAACCCGGGTAGACCGGTTTTTTCGAGCTTTTCGATCTTTATGTTATAATTTTTAAAAATACAAGAAACTGTGTTCTTATATCGATTTTCTACAATAAGTACAAAATGTAAAGGATGAGGAAGGTTTAAAATAAATGAGACAGTACTTTCCAAATTACAAAAACAGTTCTAATATTTTAAAAGTCGTATAGATTTTTTTAGTCTGAATATCGATTTTAAGCTTGAACGTGTCCGTTTGATGAAATCCAGGCTCCGACCAACCCTGCTCCAAACTATAATCCGATCTGAAAAGTTCCAGTCTAATCTGGAGAACCGATTCGCTGCTTTGGAAACCACAAATAGCGATGACATTGACCGGGCCCTCGAGAATGTAGTTGGAATCCTCAGGGAGGAAGGTGTGAGATTTTGCGAATTGCGGCGTAAAGGCAGGAAGTCGAAGCTTTCGGAAGAAACACTAAGGCACATGGAGGAACGACGTGAACACCCACCAGTTACTTCGTCAGAACGACATGCTCTAAACAGGAGAATTGGCAAACTTGTAAGATACGATCTCCGATGCTCCAACACCCGTTCAATAGAACGAGCGATCGAGCAAAATCGGGGATCAAAGGTTTTTGTCAAATCTCTTGGAAGAAGTCATCTGACGAAGCTGACCTCTACGGATGGAGTAGTTGTTTCTTCCAGGTCTGGGATTCTTTCGGAAATTGAAAACTTCTACAGCCAGTTATACGCTACGCATGCATCTCAACCTGATCCCGAAAATGAGGAGTCCAGAGCTGCATTAACACGCCACTTTACGGAAGACTTGCCAGAAATCAGCCTGGACGAAATCGCGATGGCTCTCAGACAGCTTAAAAATGGAAAAGCCCCTGGAGAAGACGGTATTACGACTGAGCTCCTGAAATCTGGTGGTAAACCTATAATGAAGGAGCTCCAGAATATTTTTAATACTGTTCTTTTTGATGGGAGAACTCCAGAGGCGTGGAGTAAGAGTGTTGTCGTGTTGTTTTTCAAAAAGGGTGATAAAACTCTTTTGAAGAACCACCGACCCATTTCACTCTTAAGCCACGTCTAGCTGTTTTCGAGAGTCATCACGAACCGTCTTGCGCGAAGGCTCGACGAGTTCCAGCCCCCCGAACAGGCCGGGTTTCGATCGGGATACGGCACCATAGACCACATCCATACAGTGCGGCAGATTATACAGAAGACCGAAGAGTATAATCGGCTGCTTGTGCTTAGCGTTTGTGGACTATGAAAAGGCCTTTGACTCGATCGAGATCTGGTCTGTTCTGGAATCTTTGCAGCGATGCCAAGTCGATTGGCGATACATACAAGTGTTGAGAGGTCTGTACAACGCCGCTACTATGGCCGTCCAAGTCCAGAATCGGCAGTCTGAACCTATCCCCTTGCATCGTGATGTGAGACAAGGGGACGTTATATCCCCCAAATTGTTCACAAATGCATTGGAGGATGTGTTCAAGACGCTGGACTGGAAGGGGCGTGGCATTAAATAAAAAATGGCGATTACCTCTCACACTTGCGATTTGCAGATGATATCACCATCGTGGCGGAAACGCTGCAAGATTTGCAACATATGTTGAATGGCCTAGCTGATTCTTCTCAACGCGTTGGTCTTCGGATGAACCTGGATAAAACCAAGGTTATGTTCAATGAACATGTAAGTCCGGAACCAATTGCAGTTCAAGGAAATATTCTCGAGATTGTTAAGGAGTATGTTTACCTCGGGCAAACTATGCAATTGGGTAAAAACAACTTCGAGAAAGAGGCCAACAGAAGAATACAGCTGGGATGGGCAGCGTATGGGAAACTGCGTCAAGTCTTCACGTCGCCAATTCCACAAAGTCTAAAGACGAAAGTCTTCAATCAGTGCGTCCTACCCGTCATCACATACGGTGCCGAAACGTGTACACTCACTGTAGGGCTGGTCCACAAATTTAAAGTTGCTCAACGTGCTGTGGAAAGGGCTATGCTCGGAGTTTCTCTGAAAGATCGAATTCGTAACGAAGTGATCCGACAGAGAACCAAACTTATCGACATAGCCCACCGCATTAGCACGCTGAAGTGGCAATGGGCAGGCCATATAACCCGAAGAACCGATAACCGCTGGGGTAGACGAGTTCTTGAGTGGAGACCACGGATCGGCAAACGTAGCGTGGGACGACCTCAGACTCGGTGGCAGAAATGACAGAAATCTGAACTGAATTATTAGTTTTTCTTTTTACTTAAGTAATATGAACGTAAAAAAATTAGGGCATCCAAAGTTTTGTCACTCAAAGACGAGCGCAATCTATTGCCGACAATTCCAGTCGAAGAAAATATACGCTCCGGCTCGACGCTAGTAGGTGGAATGGTTTTTAAATGTTCATATACCAGCGATAGGTAACGCCCTCGCTGCCGCGCTGTCACGTACCGCCACATTTCTACCCTCACAGTGAATAACAAAATTAATTGAGAGATACTCACCTAGAAAGAGCGTCACCGAACACTACAAACAACACTCCTCACGTTCACTCACACCGCCCGCGCCGCCGCATCGAATACGTTTACTTGTGACAGTCTAGGAACCTAGTAGGAACGTAGCAACTAAGCTTCTTTTTACGTAATAATTTATCAGAGCGTGTTATTCCATTTATTATTGCATTCGAAGTGGTTTATACTTAATAAATAACAAAAAGAAAAGTATTAAAAGTACCCGAAAAACCCGAGTTTTAAAAATCAAACCCGGGTTTTTTTGTAATCCTTGGAACCGGGAAAACCCGGTTTTTCCGGACCGGGTAAACCCGGGCTCGATGCCCTATGTGGCACTATTTGTAAGTACATAATATGTTTTTAATTTTTTTTTTTTTTTAAATATGGACAAATAAATTATATTAAATATTTTTCCGTGTTCAGGAGGCGAAACTCTTTCGATTCCTGCAGTAATTTTCAGGTGTTAAAAAAATGAAAGGTTGTCAATTAGGTTGAAGAAATTTTTAGTCAATCTTGTAATTCACTGTTGAGTCTGTTGAACTTGCTATCGGTACGAATAAACGTCAAAATCCCGCTGTCTTTACATGAGATGTTGTTGTGTGCGTGACCTCAACTCTGGTGGCGTTAACTATATACAGTAAAATTACATAAAGTTGACAGATGGTTTGCCTTCATTTCATATTCAACTTTAACGACCTACAAATAAAGCCAATTTTAGAATACTGTTACCCACGTTTGCAGATTTTGTAATAGCTACTTTATTAGTATGACGTTAAAGTTGGAAATTAAATGAAGGCGAGCCATCTTGTCAGTGGTAAACTAAAAGTAAACGTATTGTACATACTTTGACTTTTGACTAAATCAGGCTCCATCCTTGTTGTTTCCAGGCTTGGGCTGACACCTTGCATAGAGAGGATGCTGAGTTTTACCGAACACCTCCGAAGGCTCCGAGTGGACCGATACGAATACGTCGCATTGAAGGTCATCGTTTTATTAACCTCGGGTAAGTGGCTCCAATGATGATGCAGATATAATCAGTGATCGGAACTCTGGGTGCAAAACTTTAACAAAACTTGTAAAGCTGACATTAAGGAGAATTTACAACCAAGAAAAATAAGAATATTATTGGCAGATTAGTGTTCAATTTAACTCTATATCGAAATGTCAGATTTTCAGTAGTTTATTAATATTTTCATGTCTGTAAGCACTGTTTCATGCCCGCTTGGCAAGTTTTGTTAAAGTTTTGCACCCAGAGTTCCGATCACTGGATATAATAGAAGCTTTTCTCACCCGCAGTTTCATTCCGCAGTTTAGGTATGTTCGGCAGGCGTATGGCAGTAGGTTGTCGCTCGGCCTTCAGTTTGCTAGCCGCGTCGCGCGTAATTAAGCATCTTTATTTCTGTGATTTTTGAAACAAACAATAAATAAATACACGGGTCAATTCACACCAATTGACTTAGTCCCAAAGTAAGCTAGGCAAAGCTTGTGTTATGGGTACAAGGCAACGGATAAACATACTTATATAGATAGATACATACTTAAATACATATTAAACACCCAAGACCCGAGAATATATCTGCCCCGACACGGGAATCGAACCCGGGACCTCAAGCTTCATAGTCAGGTTCTCTAACCACTAGGCCATTTGGTCGTCTGAACAATAACTTCTAAACGATCTTATAATTAAATTACTTACTTTCTAAAGGTAGTTTACTGAATTAATACACTCTGTTATCTTTCTTGATTTATATACACATATGGCGAGTGGGAACCCTGTGCTCTTGGTTTCGGATCAGTGGTGCCCAACGGAATATGAACGCTCGTATCACACGATAAACTTCAATTTCGTGTGCAAGCAGTTAGCGGTCGTAAGAGTAGGCAAATTTTTATACTTAGAGTTACCTTTTGTTCGAGAGTGATCCGTCTTTAAAGAGTTTGGTTTGAAGTATCTTTTTGTATTTTTATTTTTTACAAACTTTTTTTTTACTTTTACGGTCATCCCGTGAAATCCATATATTTCATACTAAATACAAACTGAAACATAGATGCACAGAAAAAACCCCAGAAAAAAGACCAATGCTGGGAATCGAACCCAGGTCCTTGGCATTCCGTGCCACGTGCTTAAACCCCTAAACCACCACTGGTCAGGAGTTTAGACACAAATTTTTCCTATGCATCATACATTCCAGCCTGCTATCATCACTATGTATTCACTTTAAAAATAAATAAATTAATTAAAACAAAACAAATATTTAAGTGGGGCTCCCAACTCCCATACAACAGACTTTTGATTAATTATAACTGAAGATACACATTGCAAAACAAAATCCCCTTCAAAGAATGTCCGAACTTTTTTATTTGTTTGCATAATAATTAAAAACATCACCTACACAGAAATTTTAACCTAGTCTTTACTACATTACAGTCGAATTTCGGTTGACACTTGACAGCTAAACTTGACAATTTCACGCAACGTACCGAGAAAAAGAAGGCCACTTTTATCAAAGTGGCGCTCATTTGGCTCGGACTTTTTCGGGCGCGCGACTGTGGATCTACAGTTATAATTGATCAAAGGGGCCAATGGAATTTCAACCACATACGGATGGAGCTCCCCCCGATCGATTAATATAAATTTTCTCATGATATTTTAACGTGACATCGTCTAATAAATCGATGAACGCCGGCTGCATACACGAAAAAGGATGACGCAATGTAACGTTACATGTAGGTACATGCACGTACCTTCAGTTGCAAGAGAGCGGCGAACGCCAGGGTACAATGAGGGGTGCGGGGGGGGAGGGGGTTTGCGAGGGGGTGTGGGGGGCGGGAGGAGGTGCGGCGGTATTAAAGGGGTCTCATTTTTGTTTTTTAAATGTTTTTAATGGGTAGGGCAGGGGGTGCGGAGGTTGAAAATTTCATTCATTTTGCCGTAGAATGCACCGTTTTCAGGATATTTGACAAAACGCCGGTTCTCGTCCGATCACCGAGGTTAAGCAACGTCGGGCGCGGTCAGTACTTAGATGGGTGACCGCCTGGTTTCATTTTTGTGTTTTGATTGTTTTGTTATGACGTTTGTCACGTTAAACTGTCGTCCGTCAACCGACTTTACAGACAAACGGTTTTTTTTAGATGCGCCGGAGTTGCGGGAAGCGGAGAAAGTCCGCGCTTCCCAGGAGAAGGCGCTGGCGGCGCTCCAGGCGTACACGGCGACGCACTCGCCGGAAACGCCAGCCAAGTTCGGCGAGCTGCTCCTGCGCATACCCGAGCTGCAACGGACTTGCCAGGTACCCACAAACCTAAAAAAATTTAACGCAAACGTTAATCGTCAATCCGTTAACGTGTTTCAAAAATTGCATTTTTGTGTCGTTGCGTTAGTGATTTACTTATGAAAACTTTTGGCTTGGGTTCGTCACTCTAAACGTCACGCATACACTCTTCGCTCTAAGCGCCAGCGTTAGCGCATGTTAATGAAACGATCAAACGAATATTAGGGTTCGGATTCGTAGTTTTCTCACTCACACGTGCGGGCAAGATATACCAAGCTAAGTTTTGTTTCACTCGCGGCAAGTGGCGCGCTCACTTGTCCACCTTCCCGAACTTACTTCGGTGCTTGTTTTTTTGTAAAATGGCTACTACTGGATTAACGATTACCGGACTTGATGAAATTTAACGGAAGTTAACGAGACTGCTAACATTTTTTTAAATTAACATGAAAGTCGAAATAGTCGCTTAGTCGAAATGTTAACTTCGTTAATTAGCGATTAACGGATAACCGAGTTAATGCCCAGCTATGCAAACTGAATCGTAAAGCTCATGTCAAAGGTACCACAGGTGTCATGCTACCTCGACTGAAAAGTTTAAAATTTGTTTCAGTTTTTCATGCAAGTCGGCAAGGAAATGTTGAATCCCGCCAACAAGAACAAAGACGGCGACGGCCCGAGTTTCAATCTGCTGATGGAACTGCTCAGAGGGGACCACTGACCTCGACAAAGAATTGCTCAATAGTTACGGCCACGCCTCCAGTAGCGTGGCGTGAACATTTTTTTAGACAGCCCGAAGTAAAAATACATCTACGTTAAAGGACGAGTGAGAGTGACTCGGGTATGTCTTCGTATTTGGCGTACCTTTGCCATTGTCACGGTAAAAGTGAGACGCAACTCGGTGGGAATTGTAGTTCCTCGCCACTGGAGCTACTGAAGCCTGAAGTCTTGAAGCTGTGATCACCAGAGTTGGCTGAACATGTATTTTCAATTGTATTTTTAAACCGTTATGTAAATGGCATATGTTATATCATTTGGGCATATCCAAACAAAGTAAAGTTAATTTTTTTTTAATGAGGTAAGTTGGGATTTTCGTATTCAAAATTCACGAGTGTTATTTATTTTCATTAAAAAAAGTGTCCTTTTTTAGTCAGTTTCGTGACTTTTTTATACAGTTTATGTGACTCGTCACAAAACTGAAACATAAAATTGTATGGTTCGGGATTTTTTTTTATTATTAAAATCAATATCGCTCTTAATTCTGAATAATAAATCCCAAAACTACCTAATTATTTAAAAAAAATGCATTTTATTTTCTATGTCAAAAGTATAAAATAAAAATATAGCATAGGTTTTTACGCTCAACACTTCCTAATATTATATGTGACAGAGATCTGTAAATAATACTGCCTCTGTTGCTTTTGTCCAAACAAACAGGGACGGTGTGATCTGTCACATAAAATGTCAGGAACTTAGAACACGTAACAGGCGTTATACTACGAAATTCGATTTTCAAACATCGTATTGTGCTGTTCACGCTAATAGTATTAAAAGAAGAATGAGAGGGACGGCACGATATAAACTTCGAATTTCGTAGTTACCCCTATAGAGGAGAAATTAAGTGAGAGCGCCACTTTCTTCATAACTGGAACATATTTTATACTCTGTGTTGTCGTACGTTACAGTGACTAGTGAGTTTGAATTTTGAACTTCTTATTACAAGTTATCGTATTATAAAAAAAAATTTGACGTGACAAAAAAACAAACCTCTGAGCCAGCTGGATAATAAACAATATTGAAGGAAAAATCGGTTTAATAATTATTATTTTGATCTGAAAATTTATTTATAAATTATTATTTTGATTTGTTTTGGATTTGCTGGGTGATTATGTGGCGTTTAGGCTTTTTTGAATACAATTACAGAAATAAATGGCGTAAGCGCCCGCACAGTCATAAAAAAACACTTATATGAACCCAGCGCTGTGTCGTTTTATGTTATGTGTAAACTAACTAGGCGAAAATAGTCTATGCTAGAAGCCATGTCGTCGTTATAAATTCATCTGATCGAAAATGATCACCACCGCCATCGAATGTATTTGCGGCACCTGAAGGAAGTCTTGAGTCTTGCAGCCGGCAGCGAATGCATTAAACTGGTCAGTATTCAACGTAAATCTAAAATCGCCCTTATTTTTACACAGTTAATCAAATTGTTCTGTGCATAATTCATTTCCATACTATTTTTGTTAAGTGCCATAAACAAAATTAAATTAAAAAACAGTGCTAAGTTTCAATCGTTATAACGTCGCTTAATAATTAACACTAAAAAGACAATCTCTTATGGCAAAGTAAAATTCTGACATGAATAGTTCCTTAAAATAATGTCGCTTACTTCGTTTTTAATGCAAATAATGCATCATATCGTAAGCGCCGTTAATTTCATTCCATATGAATTGAAGACATACTGATATAACAGTTACTTAATATAATAGCTCAAAAACTACTAGATACTAAATAAATTAATAATATTATGTATTTTCTAAATGCAAGTAGCTTTTTTTGGTAATGTCAAAAACATTATTTTTCTAGTATTCATATCCTTCTAATTCGGGTCATTATTCGAGCGTCTCAACTGCCTCACTTTTGTGATCAGATTTTTTACGAATTGTTTGGCGTTTTTGGTTATTTATTTGAGGTCCTGCACTTCTACCATATAACTGGAAACTGTATCAGAATCTTCTGCCAGTCCTTAAAAACGTGACTATGAAAGTGAGGCGGTTAAAACGCTCGGATCCCTAATAAACAAAAGGTATAACGTCAAGTATTTAAAGTCCATGAGATATTTTAACAAACATATGTTTTGCCTTCACTTATTTTGGAGAGCTTAGAATTTTAATGTAAAAGCCAAAACATGTTTTTGCCAAAATAAAATGATTTATCAATATTGGAGTGATAATGCAAATATGTACAGATGTCCTTGTCCTAATATTATGGTAGCTATTTCCTCGGTGCCGTTCTATTAAAACTTATAGTAACTTGCCTACCTTTCTTTTTAATTTTTAAAAGTCAATTTTAACGCCTTCCCACATATAAATTGTCTGCATAGAAGTAAGGCATTGGGAACAATTTATTAAATGAAGTATTATATTTTATAAAGACTTTTCCATTGTGACGAAGTAGAAGTGTTATGTATTATCTACGTAATAGTTAAGATTGAACATCTCTGCCCTGCAGACTCTAAAACGCAGTAAGAGGATTTTTAAGTTTGTTGAATATTGTACTATAACAAGCACAGCGTAAGGAATATAATGGTCTAATCGCTTTTAAGCTCTTACTGAGTTTTAGGGTCTGCAGGGCAGAACTCTGTATAGTATCACAAATTTAATTGTTTTGGCCACAGTACGAGCTCGAGTTTGAGTTTAGATTTAAGAACTTTATTTTGGAGATATAAGTTTATGGGCGGAACATTGAAAATAGCTTTGTGGTGTTAAATTGAAATGAATATAGTTTAATTTTAAATTTAGACCTCATAAGTATTCAGGTGATTAATTGGTGTAATATTATTTGTACATATTATTTACATATAAGTGTCAATATAGCGTTGGCGTTATGTGACGCAGTTATAAGTGTCAGTGTATGTAAATGCAAAAAAACAGCGGCTGGCGGTTACGCTTTTTTGCTTATAGTTTTTTTTGTTAAAGACATTAGTTTTGCAAATAAGAGACGTGTAAATATTAAAGCGCTGTTTTTCCGCGCTGATAATAAATTATTTTTGATTGTGCGTACAATTACGTATAGTTTAAAGGCAATAAGCCTTTAAGCTATACGTAACGTACGTTGTTAGATTATATTAAGCTTTTTAACCGCTAATGTAAAACATTCTCATAAATAACCAAGCGAATAGTGCAATAGCGATCTACACGCATACGCATAATAAATATATAATTTGTGCTAGATTTAGGATGGCGTCCATGTGCCGGATGACGCCTGATTTCGTCTGAAACGATGATATTTAAGATACTTTCAGCGGTTATAGGATTAATGAATCACTTCCCGGTTCCCTTCGTGACGCGGTCAAGAAAGTACATTATGGTATAATAAAGAAATTATAAATTACATAAGATGCATTGTTAAAAGGCATTTTTATGTATTGACAGTGACTTAATGCACTTTCAAATGGTATACATCGAAGTATATAATTGAGAACTGCAGGTAGATCAGAAATTCGTAGCTTCAATAAGTATTATAGACAAGTATATTTTGTTAATCAAAGCATCTTGCCCTTGCATTTTTACTCACATCTATAAATTACTAAGTATTAGTCTTCAAATAATGTATATTTTTGCAAGTTTCGCTTACAATAAAATTATTGAACTGCATGCACTGGCTTAAGCCGAGTGGCGTTTACACCATTTTTATTAGGTACATGTGTTTTATTACTTATTACGTAAACGCCATATTTTGTATGATAAAGCCACCATGAAAAACATAGAAGGTGCTTGAGTTTAGATGCAACTGTTGGTGACTTTATCGTCACCCGTTTATGAACAAGTCAATATCATAAACAAAAAAAAAAATGATATAAATACGTACCACGTTCATGGTAAACTTGTGTGCTCGATACGTAAATGGATGTTAAAATATATTTTGTATACATTTGTAGCATTGGCGTATTTTCGTAGAAGTTAGTCGATAGTAATGTATCACTGAATCGGGCTTTACCGTGCCGAGGTCCATATTTATGGACTGAAACCAATTTGACTTACTATGATAACTTAAATGGCTTAAGGTCGTATAACCCACTTTTCCAAAATTTGTACTTTCTCTAAAAGTGCATCTTCCTCTTAATGCCCACTTTGGGAATTTTCTCGAAATGCACACTTCAACATACACCCACTTTTCCAATAACTACACTTTTCCAAACGCACGCTTTCCGAAAATGTATACGTTTATGACACGGCCGCTTATATAATATGTACAAATACTGAAATATCCGAGAAAATGCTCTATGCAAAGTGCACCAAGTACTTATTTCGGGAAAGTGGCTTTTATTAAAGTAAGCCGCTTGGATGCTGTGTAGCAAGTTAATCGGTTATATATTTGAAACAATAGCCCTAATAATATTATAAATACAAAAGTTAGTGAGTGTGCGTGTGTATAGATATTACCAACTTGTTCACTCGCGTTAACCTCTTGATCTGAACCCAAATTTAAGGATTTTACTTAATTTCCATTTACCTCCTGACCTTCTCTTCTCTTTTTTCCCCCCTATATTTACATTGTTAAAATTACACCATTGCAAAATTTCGTCTGTACACTTAAGCCTTCGAAATTTCTGTAATCAATCACTTTTTTGCTTACACATGGTGCAAATAGGTATTACAGACAGTTTATAGACCTATTACATGTTTTGTCGTACAGGCATGATATTCGACAGCGGAAAAGTAAAATCGCTAAAGTGCCATATATGATATATGGCGCTTTAGCGATTTTACCTTTACACTGTCAAATATAAAAACTGGTGTTGTGTATCGCATGCACAATTTGCTTATATTATTAATTAATTTAAATATTCTTAAATTGAATAGTAAAAAAATTAGCCCTCCCTATATCCATCTCTGTCGTCATCCAAATCTGTCCGTTTTAGCGTGAAAGAGTTACAAATACACACAAACTTTGGCATTTATAATGTTAGTTTACGCGACAATCTAATTAGTGTTAGGTGATAGTCGTAATGGTGGAAGAAGTTGATTACTTAAAACGTTCGCTTTATTATTACGCGGCGTTTCCAACGTACTTAGTATAGTATAGTTGTCACCTGTTACGCAGGATAAGGCTTACCAGCTTGTGCCTTTCCAAGAGTAGTAGATAGATATAGATAATTCGTAAACTTAATATATTTAATCTCGTATGTTTTCTGTAAATAAGTTGTTTTTACACCTTTATACGCATTTTTGTAAATAATTCTTTCTAACTTCTATTTCGGAGTCGTCCGTTTACATTGTTTAAAAATAAATAACTAAAGGTCGACGCGCAGGAGCCACATGGGACAGCCAAAAAACGCTGCCACAGACCTCTTTCCTGTAGTTTTCATACATTTTATACGGACTCGCCGCACACTTGACGTCGGTGGTCGCCACTCGCTACAAAAAGTCGCTTCTTGCTTCTTGTGGCCGGCAACAAAACAAAACGCGCCACTCGCTCGATATCAGGCTCGCCACTGTCAGGGTAGAGCAGGTGAGACCCTAGGGGTTTAGATTGAGTAAAAACAAATAACAGTTTTAGACGTATATTTAGCCCCTAGGGCTTAACTGACAGAAATAAAAGAAGATCTCGAGGGTCGCGGATTCGAGAGTTGAGTGGGAAAGCGTTTCTTGGCATGGCTTCCCTGGATTAGGGTCCGAAGAGTAGACTGCCGGTGCTGGTAGAAGGCTGGAGACAGGTAGTGGCCCCAGGGTCAGCAAGCGGCAGGAGTAGGCCTCGCCGTAGAAGCAAGGAGAGGTCTTCGGTTCCAGGCAGCCAACCGAAGAAAGAGCTCGGGAGGAGATGTGCGGATGTTGAAGTTGGTATAAGATCCAACCCGTGCTGTGCCGCCCTGAAATTAGGTCTTGTTCAGACAAGGTTCAGGTGGCCCTCCTTCTGCCATCCATCCATCTGGCGTGAAGATAAGCTTCCTAACCAAGTCAGCCGTAATCGTTGGAGGTTATAGAAATCGCCCATCCCTCTCCCTTCGCTTCAGTCAACCCGTCAAATTAAATGCAATTCAAATTTTCATTCTGAGTCCCATTATGAAGCTGCACAGCTGGGGCTAAAATAAGTAGCGGCCACCGACCACAACTGTTGACCACAGACCACAAGTGGCTGAAGCTCGCTTCAGCTACGTTTTTAACCGCTTCCAGCTTCAAGTGGCGCCATTTTGTAGCTATCGCGCGTGGCCCATGTGCTCCATATGTTGTTGTACATCGCGTGCGTTGTCAATTAATCGTTGAGCGTGTAGACTGAGCAATGAACAGGGAATTAGTCTTTGCGCGGTCGGTTGCGCGTAGTCGTGCCTAGACGGCTAATGTATAAAATACATACAGTCGAACATAGAAACTCCTCCTTTTTTTGAAGTCGGTTAATAAAATAAAGCTGAAATTGCTTGGACTGCATACCTAGTAGTCCGAGAGCTGATGGACATTTTTGAGTAGGTGTTTGAGGCACTCTGAAAACTTGTCTAATGATACCCAAGCACAGAACCATAGATCTGACTGACAGGTGGCGGGGCGGGGGCTAAATCAAGCCTCATATTTTTACAGATACTATTTTTTTGTTCAAAATGTTATTGAGGCATTTCGAAGTTTTTATACTTTAAAATTTGACATTTAAAGAGTGAGAAAATAAATAAGCCAGATCATTTATTCTGGATTTAAACTTTGCCAGATGCTTGCAAAACAATTTTGCAAAAAATTATGTTTTCGAAGTACGCTTAAATTTTAAGAGAATATTATTTAAAAAGTAATAGGTATATATTATTTTAATGAGAATACAAATCTATATAAATAAAAATGAATCACCGAAATATTTGTACGCGCATAAATTCCGATTGACAGCACCAAATTGGATAATTCTTTTTTGTTGCGTTTGTTATTGTCAAGAGAAGGTTTATTGAAAGGAATTTTAGAAAAAATAGAACGGGGGTGAAGCCGCGGGCATGAGCTAGTTTCAAATAAAATACAGATGTTTCTGTACAGACAATCGATCTGCTAATTTAAAAGAAAATGAGGGTTGATTTAGCCCTGCTACCCGTCAGCCAGGTCTGAGGTTCTGTGCTTGGGTATTATAGGAGAAGCATTAGACAAGTTTTCAGGGTGCTACAAATACCTTCTCAAAAATGACAATCAGCTCTCCTACTATAATAGCCACGTGTGGCGTACCCACTGTATGTACCGAATGATCATCTCAGAACGGCTAGCAAGTGTGCTGCACGAGGAAGCGAATGCCGCCATTTTCGTACTTAGTATCGTGCTGTTCCGTTCACGCTAATAGTATGGATCGGAAGAGTGAAAGCGATAGCACGATACGAAATTTGAATTTCCTAGTAGCCCTTTAGTTTTTGAGAGTGTAGATCTTTAGCTCGCGAAGAGAATGCCATGCTAAGGTCGAGAATTCTATACTCCACGCGCGCAAAGTTCGGCCATTTTTAGGTATTTACAAATTGAAACTTGAACTTTATAACGGCAAAATTAACTGCAGTTTTGATGCTAAGAACAATTACAAACGAATTTATATTACGACTAGGCGTTTCCTTATTTCTAACTACTTAATCTATGCTTGAATGTATTCTTATTAGTATTTGTAAAATGTGTAGAAGTCGTACCCAATAGTGGTGCGCATAATTTTGCTCGTTTTAAGTATCTTAAATCTATTATTATGCCGTGCAATTGAAATAAATATTTTACTCAACAGTGTATAACACATTTTTTGTAAGTGCAATATGATATAATATTTCAAGTTTTGCATGCTTTCAGTGTTTTTAATTATAGTGCATAAATATAATATTAATTATTAGTATAATATTACTTCTGAAACCAGTCATTCACTGCCCACTATTTAGGATTGCTATAAGCAAGTTGCAATATAAAGATGAATATTCTCTTAAAAATATATTGTAGGTTTAAGTTAGCGTAGGTATTATTATGATTATTCATTTAGACAGATCACAATTAATGCAGATCCCATCTGCAATGTGATGTTTTAGTTAAGTTTAATTAAGGGCACAAGTACTTCAGTTGTTTACTTTAGTTTGTACGAGTACTCATGCTCATTTAAGTATGTGGCAATGTTAATGGTGTGGCGCTTATGCGATATTGCGCGCTGTTAATAATTATTATGTCAAAACTACTTAAGCGCCAACTGCAGCAAATATTTTTTTATTGATTTGTCACATAATAGGTTTTTAAGTGTAAACGAATGTGCCACAGTAATTTGTCATTGAGATTCTCCCGCGTCGATGCATGGAGGAGTAAGGCATGTAGCTATAACTATTTGAACTGATAAGTTAAGAAGTTAGCTGTAATCTAGAGATAGACATATTTTTGTATTCTGTAACCTAGTTTCGGTAAAGGGGATGAGTGTAAGACTCCGGAGATTTTTATATTAAAAATTAAAAGGAGAGAAAGAATGGTGACGTCCAATATTTTTTTAGCTTAGAAGTGTTATTATTCTTAAATATACTTAGTATTAAACTATATTTTATTATTTTGTAACGTTTAATTAAGAAAAGATTTTTTTTTATATATAGAGAAAAAATGACAATTACAATTTTTGGAATATATTTTGGATTTTTACTTGTATCAACTGAACCAAATTTTAATACACTTTAACCTTTTGCATACCTTTATACGGGTATCTATTACAATACCGAAGTACGAAAGACCGATTGTATTAAAACATCGAATGGGTCAAAAGACCGACACGATTTTTTTCTGAAACCGTTAACTTTTTAAGATTGTTATAAAACAAACCTTACCTAACCTAATGGGTTCTGTATGATGCCGTTTTAATAAATTCTGAAAAGTTTACGGTTTCAGAAAAAAATCGTGTCGGTCTTTTGACCCATTCGATGTTTTAATACATTCGGTCTTTCGTACTTCAGTATTGTAATACATACCCTAGGGCGTTTCATTTTTCAAAATTTTTGATTTTTCTTTGACTTTGCTCGAATTCTTGTTTCCACTCATGTGTAAAGTTCATACGCCAAAAATCAGTAAAATCGATTATCATCTAAAGGTTGCACAGTTTGATGACTTTTATGTCAAGTAATTGATATCGGTGTATTAGAGGATAGCAAAATTTTCAAGTTTTTATTTGAATTGGAGGGTTATAAGTGATTTAAGTGTGTCGTTTAAAAGATTGAAGCATATTTTAACGTAAATAATAAGTTTCCTTGTGATATTTTGTTAGGAGCTGGACTTCCTTCCAAGGAACAAGTGCTGTTGATTTATTTTACACCATCACAAAGGAAAAAAAACTCTTTCGGACGCCACTAAGTAGACAAGTATTAAACTGCAAGAAGTGTGGAAGAAGGCTAATACATATGTCAAGACAGTAACCGTTGGAGCTAACGTTTAATAACTTTATACAGAACACTTACCATAATTTGTTAACGTTTTCCTTAGAAATTATCCGAAAGCGTAAGAGACAAGACAAAGTGGATGCTTATAAAATGTAGCATTAAAATCGATTAAATAAATCAACATGACAGTGACCTTGGACCAAGAATGCTCTTCATTAAGTACTTAGTCATCAAGTCATGAAGACGATGAAAATAATTCTATTCTCTGTACCACCAGCAAAAATGTCACGTCCTATTTATAAGTAAACTAAAATCTCTCGATTGGACACTCATAGCTGCATAGGACCGCGAACAACTTTACTATCCACTCGGCAAGCTAGTACTTCGGTTATTACAGTTGTTAAAAGCCTTGGTCACGATGTCTCAGATGTTTCTATATCGCCGTCTACTATTCATCGAACTCGGGTGACCAAAAGAAGCGAAATGACTCAAAAAATTTAAGCATCATTAACCTTTACTCTAACATTTAAACTGTAAATTGTTGCCATCAATCGCATCCTGTAAGATTCTAGAAGACAGAGTAACTATTCTTTATTTAATGATTCGATCAGAGACTAATAGCAGAAACAAGCATGCAACAGAAAATGCGTGGTCAAGCGAACCAAAGATGAGGTTGTAACTTGTGTAATCTAAGTAGTAAATTATTTATTGAGTAGTTAATGTTCTATTTTATGCTTAATTTAATTTTCTTTCACTTAAACACGATGTGTGGCTACCATATTGTGTTATCTTTAAATAAAAGTAATTACTTCTTTTTTCGATTCTTATTTAGAGCTGTTCATTCTGTGCAACCTCTAAACATGGTCCAATCCACTTGAAATTTGGAAAATATTATTCTATTAACATAAGCTAGAACCGGAAGCTGAGCAAAGTCAGAAAAAATATCACAAAAATTTTTTTCACCTACAAAAGTGAAACACCCTAACATACCCCTTTATACTGTACCGTGACTGACTGTTGATTGAACATCAATATGCCTTGAGTAGGGTATCAAAAGGTGCATCAAAGGTTTTCGGAATTCCAAGGGATATGGATGTAGTCTATTTATGATTTTTACACGCCATTAAACCAGTATCCCAGTTCCCAATCCGCACTGGGACCGCGTTGGAACTATGGCCGTTCACTCTGAGAGGAGGCCTGTGCCCTGAAGTGGGACGTATATAGGCTGAGTCTTCTGTTGCCAAGTAATACTTGTGTGTGTAAGTATTAGGCCCGGCGCCCATTATCAGTGTAGCGACTACTAGCGCCATCTAGTCATCACATAAGGAACTAACTACTACAATCCTACATCACGCTATCGAAGTTTCTCAACTCGGCTGCATAAATACAACTTCTAACTTTCATCCATTGGACTTCGGTCCCTAGGCATAACATCTGCCTGGAGAGAGATCTCTCTATTGTAGCTACCCCCAAATTGGTGACCCACGACATTGGACAAAATCGCAACCTTCAGACACACAAGACGATGACGCAATCTCACAGCAAGCCATACTCACCGCACTGTGCACCATTAGCATGTATCTATTATCTGCCTGGTGTCTACAGTTCGCAAATCCTCCTCCCACTACTTCCACTTGCCGATCAATCAACCAACGCTCGCCAACAAGGCTCCGAGCAATCATGCAACAGGCATGCATCCACAAGTAGCAGAGGAACAACAATGCTCGCCGACGAGGCTCTGAGCGACTGGCCCTTGCAAGCGCCCACATGACGCACAGACTGCACTCCACTGCAATTCGTATCAACCTCCGGTCTAAAAGGGGGGCTGATGTAGCGACTACTAGCGCCATCTAGTCATCACATAAGGAACTAACTACTACAATCCTACATCACGCTATCGAAGTTTCTCAACTCGGCTGCATAAATACAACTTCTAACTTTCATCCATTGGTTTTCGGTCCCCAGGCATAACATCTGCCTGGAGAGAGATCTCTCTATTGTAGCTACCCCCAAATCAGCATCGGCAAGGAAAGGATCCTGCGGCATCCCTACATGCAAGCGCACACTGTCGGTAACTATGCCTTGGCATGCTGCAACGTCCTTAAGAATGCACGCTCGCAGCGCAAGCTACCCCCGAGTGTTGCTTCGGCGCCGGCGGCGGCGTACCGAAGGATGCCGAAGTATCCCGAAGCATCCCCAAGGCTGCCGATGCAGCAGCCTCAAGCATACTGAAGCGGTATTTTTGTTACTACGACCATACATTATGTGAATTTCTACTTTATTAATGTATATTGCTATTTGCCACCTAAAATCCTTTGCCGTGCCGATGCCAATAATGGGCGCCGGACCGTGTTGTACTCTCGCTCCCACCATCTTTGTATGAATGTATTTCCTATACTTCATACGACATGCACTTCCCAATTTAATTACTGGTTTGAAATGAATACAAACAAAGCTTAAAATACCTAGTATTGTGTAGATACAGTGACTTTGTATTTCAGTACTTAGCTCAGTTCAAAAAATAAATATTGTACCTTACCTTTATGTCCTTCATGTACAATAATTACACATACATGCATGATATATTAACAAGGGATTAGAGAGATACTTAGCTTATCTACATCGGCGGGTTTTTTCTTAACAAAACGGGTTAATTACGTATTTTTTATCGGTGTGCAATTAATAAGCGTAAATTCTTTTCACGTATCAACATCTAATATATAAAAATCTCGTGTCACGGTGTTTGTTATCGAAGTCCTCCGAAACGGCTTGACCGATTTTTATGAAACTTTTTTCTCTTTATTCGGTAGGTCTGAGAATAGGTCGTAGACTACTATTCTTCCCGGGTGGAGTCACGGGCAACAGCTAGTCTAATATATAAAAGTCTCGTCTCACAGTATTTGTTATCGAACTCCTCCGAAACGGCTTGACCGATTTTTTAGAGACTTTTTTCTCTGTATTCGGTAGGTCTGAGAATAGGTCGTTGGCTATTTTTTGCATACCTACCCCTATTCTTCGCAGACGGAGTCGCGGGCAACAGCTAGTAATGATATAATAACTATAAATTAAAAAAAATTATGCCCATTATGCGTCTAAGATTCCCCTCCGCAGTAACTGTTAATAAAAGAGCTTATAACATTGAAACAAGTCTAAGAACCATCGCCAAGAAACCTGCTTTCAAATAACTCATTTAAGAGCTATAATGGCACAGACAGACACACACACACACACAAATAGTGGTCAAACTTATAACACCCCTCTTTTTGTGTCGGGGGTTAAAAAAGATGCTTAATGATTTTCAAAATGGTTAAAAATGATGAAATTGATGATAACAAGTACCATTTTAACATAAAAAGATCTACAATCGACCAACAAACATGCATGTGTAAAAGAATCGTTACTTATTTATAAGACAATCAAATTAAAGGTAAAAAGTAGCTATCCTGCTAAAGTAACTATTAGCATATCCCCTTTAAACAAAATACACTCGACGGTTAAAAGGCAAATTGATTCAAGCGCCATCCTGGGCGATATTAAAGTTATATTATAACCCTAATTGAAATCAGCATAATGTATAATATTATATAATTCAATGGCAACCAGGATGGCGCTTGAATCAATTCGCCTTTTAACCGTCGCACTGTATAAACAAAACAAAATATACTGTATAAATAACTTTCTACAGTCACTACTTGTAAATGCATTAGTTTTTACCAGGTTCTAGGAAAAATACTTTCTTAACAGGTATTTAAAATAAAGAATAGTCTTTATTATTTTGAAATAATATTCAACATGCAAATGAATTTATATTATTTTTTGTGAAAATGTATTATAAATTGCAAATTTTACCTAATTATTAAGAACTTAAAGTAAGAAAAAACTATAGTTAAAATAAAACAAAAGTTACCAATTGCTAAAATAAAAATAGGAATAAAATACAAAAAGCTTCCCCCACGGCATAGAGCCAAGATGTTGGCAGCATTTCCTCGCTGTATAGCCAAGCTATTACGTTGTGCGAGGAAGCTGCCAGCTCTTCGGCCCCTCGCGGATGGGGTATTCGAAACCCAATGCAAAATAATTTATCACGCAGTATTTAAAGCACAAAATATACAACATAGGGGAAATCCGGGAGACTTATAAGTTGCAGTAACTCGATTTTTGGCATGTAGACGTCATGCCTGAAGAAATATCATTAAGTAATATTGGAATGTTAAAAGAATATAAACTAAAACGGGCAATATCCCATAGGATTTGACAATATCGCAAAAATTAATAGGATAAACGAGTAGTATGTCATTCGACATTATGCCAAACATTCTCAGGCAAAAAATTTTAGGACAATAAATATTATGCGGTACGACAGGCACCTGTTGAGTATTGTGTACACTGTACAAGCATGATACGAGCCGCCAGCGGTGCTGGTGGTACAAAATTTGAGTTATATATTTGAAATGGTTCAAGTCTCCCACCTTGACAAGTCTCCCGGATTCCCCCTCCTTTTTTATAATATAAATAATGCCAGGTCTGATAATGACAGTGGACGACTTGTGTGTATGTACACAATAGAACACATTCTAAACTATATTTGGTGTTTTAGATTTTGTTTACGTTTTTCATTTTGCTAGATGACTATATAATTCCTACTCGTAATAAGTAATACTATTAATTATAAATACCTACTCGTAAGTCAGAACTACGCAAGACTCCACCGCCAAGGTAATGAAATGGTGTGTAATACAAAGTGCTGGCTGTGTTTTTAATCTCACGAAAAAATAATCTGAAAAGTGATTTTCCATCGAAACTTGGGATAAACCCGTAAATAGGGAAACCCGGACGGATGTAAGTTCGTTGATTCCTATAATTCAAAAGCGCTTTATAATCGTCACCATCAGCATAGTGCCTTATCATTTTTTCATATTTATCAAACACAATGATTTGATATGAGATGCACATTTATAATGAAAATAAGCTTATTATCAATTAATTGGCCCATCAATCATTGGTGATAATAATCCTATATAAATCATGGTTTGGGTGAAGTAATGTTATTCCGATGACAATGCTTCGCTTTGTGGTGCTACTGTGTCTGTTGGGGTTGGCCCTTTCGGGTCCACCGGTCGGCAAGTCTCGGGAGGAGATCGACGCGTTCCAGAAGTACCTGGAAAGTGGCAGGACCAGTAAGTATACCCAGGACAACACCAACACAACTACTAATGTGCCAAATAGTTTAAAAGTATTGCGCATTTCACCCTCTCGCTGCGAACGCTCGAAGTCCAAAGATATTTTACACGATCAAACTGATACGTAAAATCTTAACTGATTTTTCTAGTGATAGTTAGAATGCTACATAAGATAATAAACAAATAATGTAAATGAACAAACTGACGAGCTAATCTATGTCCTGTAGTCACTTCAAATAAAATTATATATATATTTGACGTATTCGTGTATTTAAAACATTACTTACTATTAATGATACAAGTTTTTAATAAACTTCCAAATCTTCCAATGTTCGTATATTTAGATTATTATGAATGTACGTCGACTGATCCATTCTAACATCGATCAACGATTTATCGTTCGGTGTAGTAGAAACTGTGGATTGACGTCGAGCAATCCATTCTACCAACGACCGACGATCGATAGGTGTAGTAGAAACTGTCGATCGACGTCGAGCAATCCATTATAACAACGACCGACGATCGATAGGTGTAAAAGAAACTGTCGATCGACCACGAGCAATCCATTCTACCAACGAACGACGATCGATAGGTGTAGTAGAAACTGTCGATCGCCGTCGACCAACCCATTCTACAATAGATCGACGTTCAATCGATTAAGCAGCGATTATTACGTAGTATTTAAACATTTTCGGCTTTCACAGATAATGGTGTCCGTCTGGAAGATCGCATGGTCGATAACCCCAATGCCAAGGCATGGGAGAACAGCGGCAAGTACCAGGGTGACATCATCCTGGACGACGAACAGGTCCAAGGCATGGTGAATGACTTCGCTACCGGCAGAAACGCCTACATCTGGCCTAACACCAAGTGGCCGCAGAACACCGTCGTCTATGAAATCGCCGCCGGACACTTCAGTACGTTGTAGCCAACAATAACAATACCAATAGGGATGTTGACACCACCAATCATCTGACGTACTTTTTATGAGCTGTCAAAACACAATTCTCCCTTGTTCGCCAACTCAATCAAATATTTATTTGTTTTAAAGCAACAAAAAATCTACATGTTGCAGTTAATCGAAAATTAATCTAGTTTTCAGGGCTAAAATGAAGCGTTTTTTTTTATTTATTACTGGAGTCGTGTTTTCGAATTATTTTTTAATGGCGTCAACATCCCTATTAGAGTGAGCACCAAGATACTATAACTGAGCATTGCTCAAAAACCTTGTACATTTAGTTTTGGACTCCGACTCGCATAGAAATGAATGCAACTGAGGCTAACTAACACAGTCTCCAAAATGTCCTGATTCATATGTACTTATGCAAATTTCCTTTTTCGTTCCTACCACAAACCACATGTTTACCAGCTGCATTTACGCACTTACCTTCAAATTTCTATCGCAGTCAAAATAAATTTGACATTGGTTATAATACTTATATTAACTTGGTGCAATTCACACTGAGACATTTGAAATGAAGTAACTCTTAAGCAACATGAAATGTGAAGGGAAGTAACTATGTCGCTTAGTCAATTTTACCTGAACTATGTGTCGCTTAGGAAGTTTTGCCTTCTGTCGACAAAATGGTGAAGTTTTTTTTAACAGCATGCTTCAGCGTACCTAATTATAACACACTTTCTTCCAGCCGTTGCTGCCCAAAACGCCATCATTGCTGGCATTCGTGACATCGAGAGGAACACTTGCATTAGGTTCAGGCTCCGTCAGTGGTATGACACCAACTACGTCCGCGTCACGGTGAGCTCTTCTGTATGAGAGATAGAAAGACGTTTATTTAAAAATAAAAGTTAGAAGGAATAAGATACTACTTAATAAAAAAAAATATCGAATAGTATAAAACGGGCCCCACTCAGCATAATGTCGCGGTAAGCCGCACAGTGGGACCCTGTTTATTACAAGATTTTATAAAAATTCCGAAATTATTTTTAGAAACATTATACCAAATCTGTTTCATGTAAATCTGGGTACCGATTTTTGTACTTAATTACATCACTCGAAAATACCAAAAATGAAACTCGAATTATTCTATCGTCGAGTTAACAAGATGAACATTAATTAGAGCTGTAATTATCCACTAATCACTTTTATTTCAAACTAGCCTTCCGTCCGCAGTTCGCCCGCGATAAATTAATTTTCCCGTAGGAAAAGGTGTTTTCCCGCGGTAAAAAGTAGCCTATGTCACTCACTGATAATGTAGCTTTCTAACGGCAAAAGAATTTTTGGAATCGGTCCAGTAGTATCGGAGCCTATTCAATGCAAACTAACAAACATAAAAACCAACAATCAAATCTTTCCTCTTTATATTATTATTATTATTATTAGTATAGATTTAAATACAATGTACAACCATTTTTTATAATTTTTAACCATTTTCGAGTGGTAGTTCCACAGATGTAATTCCATAAATCCACTGATTCGTTTACATTGTCCTGTTGCTCTGTCTTTGAAATCTTCATTTATGAACAGAACTTCAACGACGGCTGCTACGCCCACGTCGGCTACTGGGCCTCCCGCGGCATCCACACCCTCAACCTGACCTGGCCCGGCTGCTCTCTCCACACCACCATCGTCCACGAGTGGCTACACATCATCGGTTTCCTCCACATGCAGTCCACACACAACCGCGACGACTATGTCCGTATCTTATGGGAAAACATTTGGCCTGGTAAGTCTCACTCCGCTGCCTATTTACCAACTAAAGCATTTGTATATAAAGGATCGCTGCTATTTCCTTGACTTCTGGACCTCTCACATTCTACGAGTGGATGCACATCTTTTGTTTCCTCAACATGCAATCCACTCACAACCATGGCAACTACGTCCACATCACATCCTATGAGAAAACATCTGCCCTGGTTCAGAACCTTTAGCATTCACGAGTGACTGCATATCATTGATTTCCTCCACACGTAATCTACACACATCCATGGTGACTACATTCACATCTTATAAGAAACTATCTGGCTTGGTAAGACTGACTCCATAGTACCTACGGCAATTAGATAGCAACGCTGAAGACACAGTTAGTTCATCGGTTTTTAGATCGCCTGTGTCCTCACCGGCCTCGTTCACTAGTAGCTGTATATCATCGGTTTCTTTCACACGCAATCCACCTACAACTGAGACTATATCCGCATTCTACGGGAAATAATCTAGCTTAGTTAGTCTACCAAGGCATTGCACAGCAATGTGGAGGATGCAGTTTCTTTATTGGTTTCTGAATCTTCTACGTTCTCACTAATCTCGTTAACTTCTAGCTGCACGTCATCTGTTTCTTCCACACGCAATCCACTACAACCGTGACAACTATGACCGCATTCTAGGGGAAATCATGTGGCATAGTTAGACTACTAACTATGGCATTACACAGCAACGCGGAAGATGCAGTTATTTCATCGGCTTCTGGATCTCCCGCGTCCTCACCAACCTCGTTCACTAGTAGCTGCACGTCATCGGTTTCTTCCATATGTAATTTATCTAAAACAATGACGACTGTATCCGCATGCTATTGGAAATCAAATTGCTTAGTTAAAAATAAAGCATAGCACAGCAACGCTATATATGCCGTTACTTCATCGGCTTCTGGATCTCTCGCGTCCTCACCAGTCACATTCACTAGTTGCTGTATATCATCGGACTCTTCCACACGTAATCCTCCTACAACCGAGACTACTATGTCCACATTCTATGGCGTAACATTTGGCCTAGTTACTCTATCAACTAAAGCTATTGTACAGCAACGCTAAAGATTCTCACTCACTTTTACTCTTCTGCATTCTACTATAAGTGTGAACGGAACGGCAGGATACGATACGAAGTTCGAAAATCGAATTTCGCAGTATAAGACCTTCGTCGTAAATTGTAAAATGCCGGTATTTCAATTCAACTACCAGACATAATGGCACACACGAGGAGGGAAGCAAGTCATCAAAATAAAACTCGTCACCGTCGTTATCAAATAAAAATATTATCGTATTATTAACGCTAGATGGCGTTGATCATTACACATTATTATTATTATCATATCATAATCTTACTATTAATAAGTATAATATTGGGATTATTATTCTTTCAACTAAACCGGCTTAAAAAAGTTGATTTGAAATTTGACATACAGATAGCTTGATCTCTTTTAACACATATTATGTTAGTTTTTATCCCAATATTCCAGCAGAATCGGGATACAAGTGTAGACATGAAATTTTTGGGAAAACTCATTGGAATCCTAGAGTACAGGGTAATAATATTTTAATAATGTATGTTCTATGATATGCAAATAAATAAAATGGAATGAAATGAATTCATAAAGTCCCGTAATTTCAGTTCAACGAAGATAAAATCAAGTCACCAAAATAAAGTTCGTCATCGTCGTCGCTCAAAATAGTCACGTACGACGCAATTCGCGTCTTTATCGAATTAAAATACTATCAAATCATTGACGCTAGATGGCGCTAATCATTATTCATTATTATTGACGTTTTTATAACACTCCAAGATAACTTTACTATTGCTTTTATCATTTATCGCTAATTAAGTAGCTTTGTGGAGGCATTTAAATGCAAAGCATAAAATATGTCCTGAATTTGGTATCTGAGTGGTGCAATCAAAGGAATTGGAGAAAGCGATTAATAGTTATTTGTGATACAAGGTTGGTAAGTATGGTTTTACAAATGAGTTGACGTGTGATAAACCCGAGCCGCACGGCGAGGGTTTTCATCGTCACGAGTTTGTAAAACCTTGCCAACCGTGTATCATACGACGTTTTACAATACATTTGTGAGAAAATAGGCAATTAATAACACAAAATTGTAAAATAAAAACAAATTTCTCGAGATACTTATTGGTAGCAAAAGATTATTTTGCGCGGTTTGCGCCTTACTTTAAATATCGGGCGGAATTAATTCCATGTTATTGTCGACTTCATCACTTGAATATCACTCATTTTGTTTGGTTTTTGTACATATACTTTAATCAACAACTCAAAACAACGCAAAGTTTTACAAAAATGGCGCGTCCGTAATGCGCATGCGTAAGTTTTGTTTTTAATTAGGTTAACTAAAATTATCAGGCAAAGGTTCGACGCGTTCAGCCACTGCGATTTTTTCGAATAAATAAAAGGTGGAAATCATTAAAATCTGCGGTAATTAAATTACAGTTTATAATAATAACAATCAATTTTGCAAATTCATTACTTAGTTTTGTATATTTATACATTTTTCTACGTATAAATCGATATTTTTTTATTTTTGTCACTTAAAACTCTTTGCTTGTAAACTTTTAAAATGGAGAATTAAAAAAAACTGTAAAAAAATCGCACTAGTGCGGTAAAATTAACTTACGAGCCATGTATACATCCTTTGAAAGTGAATTTTTCGAGCAAATGTATTGTAAAAGATATTTACGCCACAAGGTCAGGTTACTTTGGCGATGATGGATAACTTTAGTCATTGGGATTAAATTGGTCTAGATTTTATTATATTGAAAATTATGGCACATCGTCATATTTACTGGTTTTAGCCAACCGCCCGCCCACGTTTCTACGTTATTTGTCTGACTATTTCTTATTTATGAGAATGCTCATAAATAAGAAATAGTCAGACAAATACAGTACAAAAGTAGTAAGAAATTCTTCTTCTTCTTGTAGTGCCTTCTCCTACCGGAGGTCGGCGATCATTAGAGCTATCTTTACTTTAGAGACTGCCGCCCGAAAGAGGGATCTGGTACTCATCCCGAACCAGTCTCTAAGGTTTCTTAACCAGGAGGTACGTCTTCTGCCAGGTGGTCTACGGCCTTGTATCTTCCCCTGGATATTAAGCTGAAGCAGACCATACTTTTCGCTACACATTATATGCCCCAAATACAACAGTTTCCTCTTGTTTTATAATACGTATCACTTCCAAGTTTTTATTCATTCTTTGCAATACCGTTTCATTCCTTACCCGATCCGATCCGTCCAAAATCTTTGTACTTAAATTTAATTTTTAATTCCGACTTGAATAGAAAACATGTAAATAGCGTTAATGCAACTGAGCCTAACACGGGCTCCCAAAATGTTCTGATTCATTTGTATGGAAATTTCCTTCTTTGTTACCAACCACGAACCACATGTGTATGTGTCCAAGAGCCGGGTACTATATACAATCAACGTCATTTGTAAATAAGCAATCACTTTTGTACCTTCTCGTTTTCAGCCGTTAATCAAAAAGTAACAAAGGTACAAAAGTGACATGTTACAAAAGTCATTTATTTATGACGTTAACCCTACTTGCACTAAAAATATTGCGACGGTTAAGAGGCGAATTGATTCAAGCGCCATCCTGTAGGCTTATTGTCTAACGTTTCTGACGCTTGCCTGCGCAATCACTATTTCTTATTGTCAAACAGTATAACATGATGACAGAAATAGACAGTGAAAGCGAAGGCAAGCGTCAGAAACGTTAGACAATAAGCCTCCTGGTTGATATTGAAATATACATTATGCTGATTCCAATAAGGGTTATAACTTTAATATCGCCCGGGATGGCGCTTGAGTTAATTTGCCTTTTAACCGTCGATTGGTGCTTAGGAGGGTGGGCTAATTGGCCTATATGACCAATAAGGACAAGCGATATGTCACTGGATAGCTCATTTAAAGTTCTAAAACTTTTACTATGGCATGTAGACCCAAATTCTTGTGTGAAAAAAATTATCGATACATAAAAGTAGGTAGTTTCAGTTTTTTCGATACTAACAATAAGTTCCTGTATCGCTTTACAGATTGTGAAGGTTTTGTTACTGTCGATGATTTTTTTAATGCATTTCATTGTTTTTTTTTATCTGGCCATACCTTTTTTTACACCGCGATTCGAGATTTCCCGCCGTCCAAAAAGTTGTAGAATATGAAAAACCTTTGCAGTGATAGCTTGTCGTTATGGGTCTCTAGGGTCTATACCATTTCCTCATCCTCCTTTGTTATCATGTCCATGCAAGAATTGCTTGTTTTTATCAACAGGTATGGAGCATAACTTCGACAAGTACCCCTCCAACCTCGTTAGCAACATGGGTCTTCCCTACGACTACGCGAGCACCATGCATTATGGCGGCTACGGCTTCAGCACCAACGGAAGACCCACCATGGTGGCTCTATGGGTAACCACTTTTTATAAGCTCTCATCATTATTATCATCATCATCAGTGCCGGATTAAGCCAGCGCGGGGCCCGTCGCAAATTCTATCAATGGGCCCTTGGATTGTTTTAGGTGATCTTATCAACTGTAAATTTGTAGTTGGACATTTTGATGAAACTATTTTCTTGACGCACACAACTTAATTAAAAAAGTGCAAAAGCGTCTGGTCGACACCACTGGAGACCAAAGGGCTGGCAGCTATCTCTCTCAACGAATCTCCATCGCCATTCAACGAGGGAACGCTGCCAGCCTTTGGGGTACGATGCCACGAGGGCCTTTTTAAAAGCTTTTTATTAACTTGCAAGTATGATGTATGATGTACGGGTCAAATCTTGGAAGTTGAATTTGACCCACTTCCAGTGGTCGGATTCACTTGAAATTCGGTATACTTATGTAGGTTGGATGATAATGTAAGTACAGTTAACCAAAGTACAGTCAGCGAAAAAGTTTATATTGAAAATGAAATTTTTGACAAAAACTTATTTAGACTTGCCCCCTGTTTCACCATCCACTGATCAAATTCATTTGACGGATAAATGTAATGCCGTCTCTGTTTGTTTTGTTCGAATAGACGGAGACGGCATCACATTTATCCGTCAGTTCAAATTTATCTATGGGCGGTGAATCAGCCCCTTATTTTAGTAGTTTTTAGTTAGATAGGTATTTAGTTTATAGTTAAGTTTTATTCATTTTTATTGTTTCTTAATATTTGTATTATATGAATAAATTTTCTTTGTAGTAAGAATTGCGGCTAGACTCTTTGATCAATTATAACTGAAGATACACATTGCCGAACAAAATCCCCTTCAAAAAGTGTCCGAACTTTTTTATTTGTTTGCATAACAATTAAAATCATCACCTACACAGAAATTTGAACCTAGTCTTTACTTCATTACAGTCGAATTTCGGTTGACACTTGACAGCTAAACTTTACAATTTCACGCAACGTACTGAGAAAAAAGAAGGCCACTTTTATCAAAGTGGCGCTCATTTGGCTCGGACATTTTCGGGCGCGCGACTGTGGATCTACAGTTATAATTGATCAAAGGCTAGACTGATTTGAAAATTATTTTCATACTTAAACCTAAATATTTTTTATGGTCAGAAAATGTTGGTGCCCCCCTTATGCTCGGGGCCTGTACCATTTGCTACTGTTGCTACGTGGCTGATCTGCCACTAATCATCATCATTTCAGCCGTAGGACGTCCACTGCTATTCATAGGCATCTCTTGATACCCAATGATTACAGTTGGAAGCGACTTGCATCCACCTTGAACCTGCGGCCTTTACCAAATCGTCCGTCCATCTCGTTGGTGGACGTCTCATTATCCAATGAGACGAACACATTTTATTGTTCTCGTCTCTCCAGTGGAGATTGCAAAAGTCAAGGTTAAATAACCAATATTTTTAGCCGAGTCCACATCTGCTTGTGGGTCGCATGGCCAACTTTCGGTCCCATTTAAATAATCTTAAGACGCTGTCAACACCAACGTCGGCGCACACTGTCTATTTGTATCGGAGTAAACGAGATGCCGCTATTACTGGGCAGCCGGGTATATTGAAATTTATCGGGCAAATATTTAATTTAAAAAAAACTGTGGATTATTTGTGAAATATGACTCGTTAGCGGTTTAGGTATGAATATGTTGACTTCATGTTTTTAATTGCAGACGCATACGCCAAAAAAATAAAGACATAGAACCGTTTAATGATGATTTTAAGACCTATCTTTGCAATTATTTTCTATCGAGCCGATTTCGTCCAATTATGTATCGAGTCCGTCCACGGTCTTTGAAATATGATGAATATTAACATATAATTTTTTTGATGTGCTAGAACAAGCAGTTTTTCTTAAAAAACTGTTTAAATGACATCAATTTCAACAAAATTAGGTGTTGTCAGCCTCTTAAGGGGGTAGGTACCGTGTTTTTGGCGGATTTATTGCATTCATTTAAACTCGTGCTGTATCATTACTAGCAATGCTATAGTCCTCAAATTCATATGTAAGATATTTGAGGATTCACTCTAGTGACAAGTATTTATCGAAACACGATTACTTGTAGTTTGCTCGATAGAAAAAAAATCCAAAGTCGTCTTAGTACGACGCTAATACTGCACGGAAGGTCATGACTTTTTGAATGTTAATAAAACAAGATGTTTTCTAGGGCATAGTCTGGCTTCATTTTTAAAATATGTATTTGTTTTAGTAATATGATGAAAATACCGAAAAACACGCGCGGTCCAACCAACCTATCTTGAGCCATCGTGCCTCCCCCAAGCGGCCCCACGCCCGAAATCGCCCACCCAAAATCGATTAGCGCGAAAAACGCGGTACCCCCTTAAGGCTGTACCGAGCTTTTGGCGCTAATCGATTTAAGGTATTCTATGCACTCGTGTATGTGTGCGTGAGAGCGGCTAGAATCAAAGCCGTGCGTAAGCGCAAGCGACACAAGTTCCCCGTCCAATAGCCGAAGGAGAACTAACGCAACTGGCTATCGGACATGGGGGAAGCACGACGGCTCAAGATAGGTTGGTTAGACTGCGCGGGTATTCAGGTATTTTCATCGTATTACTAAAACAAGTAAGTACATATTTTAAAAATGTAGCAACACTACGCCCTAGAAAACATCTTGTTTTATTAACATTCAAAAAGTCATGACCTGCCGTGCAGTATTTACGTCGTACTACCTACGAATTTGTTATAAATAATTGTAATTAATAATAGTTATTAATAATAATAATTAATGTGGGATCCAGGGTGACGAGCCCCCAAACATGTGGGAACCAGGCTCGTGAATGAAAGGTAGCGATCGTTTAAAGCCTTTATTGGCAAGTGAAAATAATAAATAAAGACACAAATCCTTAGAGTTACGTTACGTAAAAAATCACACACACACACCGTTTACTTTCGTCGTACGTCGTCAACTGCCATAACATTTCATTTGTTCTTCACTCAAACTCGGTATTCATTCTACGTTCACATTCAGACGTACATCATCTCATCACGCTTCAATACACGCATACCATACCACATTAATAATAATTAATAATAGTAATTAATAATAATAATTGTATAAATAAAAATGAACAACCAAAAAGTTTGTACGCGCATAACTTCCGATTGACAGCACCAAATTGGATAGGTAATTCTTTTTTTGTTGCGTTTGTTATTGTCAAGAGAAGGTTTTTATGAAAGAAATTTTAGAAAAAATAGAACGGGGCGAAGCCGCGGGCATCAGCTAGTAATTAAGAATAATAATTTGGCACCAGGATCATGCCGGCGTGATGGGCCAGCAGCAGTGGATCAGCGCATGGGACTGGCAACGCGTCAATCGCCACTACAACTGCCCGGGCGCATGGAACCGCGACGCCCACGTCGCCGACAGCGTCGACGGAGAACGAATGTAACCTGTAACTGATGATATTAAACTTTTATTTATGCACCAATTGTTGTTTTTTGTGTACGCGGAATCGGCTTAGGCCGAGTGTTTAAGGGAGTATTTTTTAAAAAAAACCGGCCAAGAGCGTTTTGGACACGCCCAGGATATGGTTCCGCAGCTGTTACGAAAAAAGCCTTGCAAATCTTATTAATTTTATTATAGGTACTGTCCGTATTAAACACGCAATATTTTATAGGTCAGGCTGCTATTTACTCTTAAACTAAGGTAGGTACCTACTAATAATTCTCAAGCAAACTTAGCCGTTATAGTTTTCGTTGTTAATTTGGGATATTTCCTCCCATCCTGACTTTTTTCAAATTTTTGTACCAAGGGGGGGTGGGACGCTCGATTTTAACAAAAAAAAAATCACTTTAAAATTGAATAAACAGTCGATATTTATTAATTTCTACTCTCCTAACAAGTCATTGATACCTTAGCTTTCAAAAAATCACTGCTATATCTCAGCAGTCAACATATCAAATACTTATATCTGAACAACATGGAAAAATAGACGTTTAAAGCATTATAACTATGGTCGAATTTTGATAAAAAAAAGCTATGCTAATTTTCAGGTAAGCGATATGACAATCAACGAAAACAGTACAGACTTGTCATCACATACGTCTGTCTCAAGTTTTCTCTTCAATCCAATTTGACAGATGCCGATTCTGTCATACCCATTCACATAACAGTGACGAATGCACTAAATATGCATTTTAGTGCATTGCAGAGACTAGAAAAGAAATGGTCTTGATAATTTAGGTCCAGTATTGGTTGCAACGAAACTAGGAAAGGAGAAACGCTGGGCATGTTTATTTACCTGTCTCGCTGTGAGAGCTGTTCACATGGAGATAGTAAAAGACTTAACAACTGAAGAATGTCTGCTTGCATTGAGACGTTTCACAGCCTCCAAAGGGAAGCCAAAGATGATATCATTGGACAATGCGCCTCAATTCAAACTGACATCAGAACTTTTGACGAGCTTGTATGCATAAAAAACAGCATTAAGTGGAAGTTTATCCCTCAATTAGCTCCATGGCACGGGAGAGTGTATGAACGGCTCGTAGCCCTGGCGAAGCATTGTATGAAGCGCACATTGGAAAAACACTTACTGAACGATAACCAGTTACTCACAGTGATTAAAGAGATCGAGGGAGTCATTAACACAAGACCTCGGACGTACGTTGGCGCAGATTTGGACCGTTTGCTGAGACCAGTGGACTTCTTGAGATTGGTGTTTGCGTGGTTCTTGAACCAACGGAGATAGACAACATGGGCAAGATCACTGCCACGAAAGTAGACCTCATTGAGAGCTGGAAAAGAGGTACCATGATTCTAGGGGAGTTTAAGGATATGTTTATAAAGCAATACCTAACAAGTTTGAGGGAAAAGCAAAGATATACCATCAAACAGCCGAGATCCACTTCTGATAAATTGCCAGAAGTAGGGGATATGGTTCAGATTTACAACGACTCTAAGAAAAGGATAATTTGGAAAGAGGGGAAAAGAACAACCTTGATCAAGGGTCAAGATGGATATTGTAGTAGGGTAGCGAAGGTAAAGGTTGGCAACATGGAGCTTAACAGATCCATTGGGCACCTATATTCACGGGAAACCGACTGCTGTGGAGATTTTTCTGGAGCAGAAATTTCAGTAATCGAACGAATGGAACTTACTTTACCTGCAGATCAACCTAACATAAGATTAGATAAGATACCACCTGAAAATAGACTTGAACTGGAAAACTGTCGAACTGAGTTGCAAGATAACATGGAGGTACCAAATGAAGTACACAGTCAAAAACAAGCTGAGGCAGTTCAAGGCACAGAATTGTCAACGGAAGAGTCTGAAGTTACTCATAGGCAAGAGGAAACTGTTCAACAAGAGTCGGAGGCTACTCCACAAGATAGGGAACTGAGTGACTTACCTGCTGAGACGAGACCAGAGCGGATTGCAGCTCAACGAGCCCGAGAGAAGATTGCCGAGTGGACACGCCACTTAGCAGCTCTTCTATAAGCTTCTTTTGATGTCGGGAGTGTCACCGATCTTCGCGAACCTGTGGTAAATTGTGTGAACTAATCCTACAAATTTGTAGCTGGTAACATTTAGATGACAGATACTTTTGGCGCTATTTCAGTTAGACGTTAGAAAACGGTGATTGAAAGAACAAGTTAGTGCAAGTGGAAAAAAAGGGTGTAGAACCTGATCCCTGGATCCTGAAAGGCTGATTAACTTGAGCTAAGTATTAGACTAGGGTAAAATACAACAGTCACAGTAGAGATTCTGATCATAGTAATTACGAATACAGGTAACTGGGATCCCAAGTGCTATGTATGTCTTATTCATTGTGGTATAGTGTTGAGGCTAAATTTCTCGAGTTGACCTTGTCTATACTTAGTGCTGATATAACGTTAGAACGTTTTGATAGATCAACAGGCGGTGGAAACAATCTTTAGGCACTAAAGGAAAAATATCATATCGTAGCGAAGCAGATGATAGACCACCAAGCGGTGGCTGGACGTTCAGGTAGGACTTGGAAATTATAATGATTACCTACTACTTTGTTAACACCAAAACCTAGGTTGATAGAAAATTAATAGTAATAATAATAAATAATAATAATTAATTTGTTTATTAAAAGAAATCCATTTTACATAAATTTCGGCTTTACCAAGAGGTCCCACACCAGGCAATGCCTGTCACGTGGTGACCGGATTCGGATTAATCCTCTTCCTCTCGGATTCTTAATTCGACGACATAAGAGCTATGGGACATATGTATTTATGAGCAAGTTGAGTGCACCCATATTTTACACTTGACTGTACCACGATTACATACAAAGTTGGTACTCTTAAGCAACTGCGAAAGAAACAATAATGTAAAATACAGGGTTTCATGTCTGGGAAATGTAATAGTTTTTTCATCACACTTGCACGTAAACACTATCAAAACATACAGGTTAACTTAGTCGTAATGCGCCATATAAAACCCTTGAGCTTTTTTCTTATCATGAAACCGCTAAACCATGGTGGCCTAGTGGTTTGACCTATGGTCTCTTAAGCAGAGGGTCGTGGGTTTGAGCCCGGGCTTGGATAATGCCAGAAAAATGCAAAGTTCCCGCGGAATAGGAATAAGTGAATTCTATAGCCGCTAAGCCCTGGTGGCCTAGTGGTTTGACCTATGGTCTCTTAAGCTGAGGGTCGTAGGTTTGAGCAAGGGCTTGGATAATGCCAGAAAAATGCAAAGTTCCCGCGGAATAGGAATAAGTGAATTCTATAGCCGCTAAGCCCTGGTGGCATAGTGGTTTGACCTATGGTCTCTTAAGCAGAGGGTCATGGGTTTGAGCCCGGGCTTGGATAATGCCAGAAAAATGCAAAGTTCCCGCGGAATAGGAATAAGTGAATTCTATAGCCGCTAAGCCCTGGTGGCCTAGTGGTTTGACCTATGGTCTCTTAAGATGAGGGTCGTGGGTTTGAGCAAGGGCTTGGATAATGCCAGAAAAATGCAAAGTTCCCGCGGAATAGGAATAAGTGAATTCTATAGCCGCTAAGCCCTGGTGGCATAGTGGTTTGACCTATGGTCTCTTAAGCAGAGGGTCATGGGTTTGAGCCCGGGCTTGGATAATGCCAGAAAAATGCAAAGTTCCCGCGGAATAGGAATAAGTGAATTCTATAGCCGCTAAGACCTGGTGGCATAGTGGTTTGACCTATGGTCTCTTAAGCAGAGGGTCGTGGGTTTGAGCCCAGGCTTGGATAATGCCAGAAAAATGCAAAGTTCCCGCGGAATAGGAATAAGTGAATTGTATAGCCGCTAAGCCCTGGTGGCATAGTGGTTTGACCTATGGTCTCTTAAGCAGAGGGTCGTGGGTTTGAGCCCGGGCTTGGATAATGCCAGAAAAATGCAAAGTTCCCGCGGAATAGGAATAAGTGAATTGTATAGCCGCTAAGCCCTGGTGGCATAGTGGTTTGACCTATGGTCTCTTAAGCAGAGGGTCGTGGGTTTGAGCCCGGGCTTGGATAATGCCAGAAAAATGCAAAGTTCCCGCGGAATAGGAATAAGTGAATTGTATAGCCGCTAAGCCCTGGTGGCATAGTGGTTTGACCTATGGTCTCTTAAGCAGAGGGTCGTGGGTTCGAGCCCGGGCTTGGATAATGCCAGAAAAATGCAAAGTTCCCGCGGAATAGGAATAAGTGAATTCTATAGCCGCTAAGCCCTGGTGGCATAGTGGTTTGACCTATGGTCTCTTAAGCAGAGGGTTGTGGGTTTGAGCCCGGGCTTGGATAATGCCAGAAAAATGCAAAGTTCCCGCGGAATAGGAATAAGTGAATTGTATAGCCGCTAAGCCCTGGTGGCATAGTGGTTTGACCTATGGTCTCTTAAGCAGAGGGTCGTGGGTTTGAGCCCGGGCTTGGATAATGCCAGAAAAATGCAAAGTTCCCGCGGAATAGGAATAAGTGAATTCTATAGCCGCTAAGCCCTGGTGGCATAGTGGTTTGACCTATGGTCTCTTAAGCAGAGGGTCGTGGGTTTGAACCCGGGCTTGGATAATGCCAGAAAAATGCAAAGTTCCCGCGGAATAGGAATAAGTGAATTCTATAGCCGCTAAGCCGTGGTGGCCTAGTGGTTTGACCTATCGCTGCTTTAATTTGATTGTGACACAATCCAAAATAAAAGGGCCGTTAAAACTGAACTCTAATTGAATATAGTGACATATTTTAAAATGTTATGCCTCAGAATTTTGAGTTGTGTCACTATCAAATTAAAACAGCGCTATGGTCTCTTAAGCAGAGAGTCATGGGTTTGAGCCCGGGCTTACAACTCTGAGTTTTTCCGAATTCATGAGCTACAATGAGCTTTACAGTGAAGGAAAACATCGCGAGGAAAGCTTCACACGCCTGAGAAAAAATTCAATGGTGTGTGTGATGTTCCCAAATCGCACTGGACCCGCGTGGGAACTACGGCCCAAGTCCTCTCGTTCTAAGAGGAGGGTTGTGCCTGGTTGAAACAGGCTTATTTTATCCCGGAAAAGTGCAAAGTAAAGTTCCCGCGGGATAGAAATAACTCTTTTGGCCTATTTTGAAATTCAGGGACATTGTAGCTTTTTATTAGTTTTTATTACATGTTCAATTCACTTATTTCTACCCCGTGGGAATTTTGCATTTTCCCGGAGAAAAGTAGTCTATGTCAACCAAGGATACAGTAGCTTACAATTAGTGATAGGATTTTTAAAATCAGCCCTGAATTTAGAATGACTTACTTCTATCCCACGGGAATTTTAAATATTCCCTAAGAAAAGTAGTCTATACCAATCAGGAATATTGTAGGTAACTTTCTATTGGTGAAAGAATTTTCAAAACCAGCCCCGAAGTTAAATGTTATTTTTTCTAACCCGTGGGAATTTTGCATTTTCTCCACGAAAAAGTAGCCTATGTCAATCGGAGATTTTTATATCATATTATATGAAAGAATTTTTAAAATCAATGTCGAAGTTGAATTTACTTATTTCTATCCCGCGGGAATTTAACATTTTCCCGGAAATAAGTACCCTATGTCAATCAAGAACTTTGTAGCTTACTAATAGTGAAAGAATTTTTAAAATAAGCCCCGGAGTTGAATTCACTTATTTCTATACCGCGGGAATTTTGCATTTTCCCGAAAAAGAGTAGTCTATATCAATCAAGAATAGTGTAGATTTCTATTGGGGAATCGAACCCTCAAGCTTCGTAGTCAGGTTCTCTAACAACTATTAGGCTATCCGGCCGTCTAAAAGTCTAAAGTACATCAAAAGTACCAAAAAAGAAAAAGAAAAGTATCAAAAGTACCTTGAATATCACCAACCCGGCTTTGTCCTGGTTTCAGCCCTATCTCACGGGAAGGCGCCAGAGGGTGAAATTGGATGATCCTTATTCTGAGTGGAGCAATCTCACGTCTGGTGTCCCCCAGGGGGCAGTGCTTTCTCCTCTCCTCTTCTCGATTTTCATAAATGGTATAACGGCGTCACTGCATTCTTCTTACCATCTTTATGCTGATGACCTTCAGATTTATGCTGCGGCAGATTTTGATGATTTCCCTGACTTGACCAACCGCGTCAACATTGATCTCGAGGCCATACGGGTTTGGGCGGATGAGTTTGGTTTGAGGGTGAACGCCAAGAAGTCGCAGGCGATTGTAATTGGAAGTCCTCACTTTATCTCAAGCCTGTCTGACCAGGTGTTTCCCGTGTTGAAATTTGACGGTACCTCTATCCCTTTCTCACCCACGGTCAAAAATTTGGGTATCATCATCGATCAAACGCTTTCCTGGTCGGCTCATGTCTCGGAAGTCAGCCGCAAACTCAATGCTTCGGTACATTCTCTCAGACGCCTGCAAAGTTTCCTCCCTCTTCATACCAAGATTACTTTGGCTCAATCCCTTCTTCTCCCTCTCCTCGACTACGGCGATATTGCCTATCTCGATCTCTCTGAGCAACTGCTTGACAAGCTTGAGCGTCTTCAAAACGTTTGCATACGCTTTATATTCGGTCTCCGAAAATACGACCACGTGTCCTGTTTTCGCGCTCAGCTGAAGTGGCTCCCAATTCGTCTGCGCCGTAATGTTCACATCCTGTCGTTGCTTTTTAATGTCCTTTTTAAACCACAGTCCCCTTCCTACCTTTTCGAAAGATTTAATTACTTGGCTGCTGGTTCTGGGAACCGGTTACGGTCAAGTAGTAATCTTTTGTTAGCTTTTCCTGTAACTAAGTCCAAATCCTATTCCAAATCCTTCTCCGTGCACGCTGTTAGTCTGTGGAATCGGTTGCCGAGTGAAATCAGGCGGTGGCAGTCGGTAGCTATCTTCCGGAGTCGCTTAAGGGCGTACTGGCTTGACAGTTCCTCTTAAATAGAGACAATCTCTATTGTGTTCTCTGTTTAGTGTATATGCGTATATTAGTGTATTTATGTAGTTTTTATGTAGGTAGTCTATTTATGTTGATATGATATGTATTAGTCTCTGTATTCATTAAGTATATAATATATTAGTGTGTAGTTGCGTGTATTCTTTGTATGTATGTGTATTGTTTATGTTAAGTATATTGGTTTGGGTTTACTTTTAATTTCGACTCTTTTTACTCAGCATTGTATGCCTACTCTTGTCTCTGATGTCCTGTCAATCGTTCAAAGGTTAACTGGAAGAGATCCCTTTATGGGATAAGTTCGCCTTTGTACATCTGTTTTTCTTGTTATGGTTTTTGGGGTCGGTGCTATTCTACCATCTGAAGTACCACCCATTCGTTTGAACTCGGTGGACCTCGATAGAGTGTTCAAATATAAATACTTAGGGCATATACTCACCGCCGACCTCAAGGACAATGCTGACATTGAACGTGAACAAACTAATATGATTGCCCGCAGGTTTGCTCGTTGTTCCAGTGAGAGTAAAATAACCTTATTTAGGGCGTTTTGTACTACTTTTTACACGTGCAGCCTGTGGTGCAAATTTACAAAAGGGTCTTACAAGGCCCTACAAGTTCAATATAATAATGCGTTCCGGGTGTTGATGGGGCTGCCGCGCTATTGCAGTGCCTCACAGATGTTTGCCGACGCGCGCGTAACGTGTTTTAAAGCGACAATGCGCCTGCGAGCCGCGTCGCTAATGCGGCGCGTGCGCGACAGCCCCAACACCATCCTATCAATGATTGCGGACAAGATTGACACGGACGGACAAGATTCACAGGCCCAGTAACAACAGTGTAGTGTTGTAAAATGTATCACTAACATATTTTTTAAGTTTTATTGTAACTAACATAATTATGAGCCACAAGCTTGAAATAAACATATTATTATTATTATTAAAATAAATCGTATGGATTTTGTGTAAATCGTACTTTTTTTGACCCCTTATAAATGGGATAGGTGCCTACCGTGAGGGATAGACGACTCGTCGCAAAAATGAGGCACAGGATAGATGCCCTTTGAAATTAAACAAGTTAAATAAAAGTTATCAATCTTTTATATTCATTGAAAATTCGCCAAGTTTGAATAGTATGAGACACGAGCCTCTTCTCATATTAGAATCCTAGTACTGGATGTTTTACTGAAACAAATCATAAAAGTTCAATCAATTCCGTATAAAATGTGATTTTGCTTCTATTTGCAAATACAGGAAAATCTAGGGTCAATTGATTTTCGTCATTTTTGGCAAAACGTCATCTTAGTGTTCTAGACGGTATTCCGTATGTTCTGGCTTTTTCGTTGACTCCTTTTTCTCCCTTCTTCATTTCCTCGAAGGCTGCTAGCGAGCTTTCTTCAGACCAGGCGACGTTACGCTGGACTAAGCCTTGTTTTCTCTCATGTTTACGAGGCATTTCGACCCTCTGCAACATAAAACTTCTTTGAAACAAGTTGAGGATAGATGCCCTAAGGGGCATCTATGTATAGCGATCGAAAACGGGGCAACTATACTTTTCGCAGAGGATAGATGCCCTTTTCGATAAAAAATCAAGTAATGATAAAATCACTATAAAATATACTAATCCATGCAGCCTAAACACCAGTGCAACCAAATGAGTTAGTTAAAAGCGCAAATTATAAGCCAATCTAAAGTTATTCAAAAACAAATACTTACGAATATAATTTTCACGCTCTGCGAGATCTCGCCGCGGAAGGTTTTGGCACTCATGGTTTTAAGAGGGTTTATACCTGCTGAGCTGGCAACGTTGCATTTTTGTTAGTTTTTCTCGATTATTCCATAAAAATTGAATGAATATTAAAAATGTTTTGAATACAAATTGTTCAACTTATATATTAGAACAATTTGTATTCAAAACATTTTTAATTTTCATTCAATTTTTATGGAATAATCGAGAAAAACTATTTTCTCGATTATTTTTGGGGGTTAAAGTCACTCGCGTCCGTAGGTTTACCCTTGAGACCCTACACGTGACCCCTGGGTGGTGCCAAATGAGTGACACACTGCTTACGTGGGAGAGCCATGCTTCGGCACGAATGGGCCGGCTCGACCGGAGTGATACCACTGCCTCACAGAAAACCGGCGTGAAGCATTACTCGCGTTTCGCTGTGTGAGTGAGGGTACCGGAGGCCCAACCCCCCACCTCTCCAACAAAAAAAAAAATGATGATGCAGCTGTGTAACAGACTACCCCAGGAGGGTACCAGCTGCTCTAGCGCTGGAGAATCCCTCTCTGGGCTGCCATGTTCAGGTTGCATTGTGCCTGAGCGTGGAAGCCCAGACTCTGCCCCGTCGTACTCTGGGGGGGGCAACCCAACTGCGCTCATTCTTAATCCCACAATTGCTGGGGGTGAGAGCATAGCAGTTACGGCATCCCCTGTCACGCTGGCCGTGGACTTCTGCAACATCAGGGGTTTACATTCGAACCTCAATGCTGTTCATCACCACCTTGAGACAGCTAAGCCGGCCTTGCTCTTTCTGACTGAGACGCAGATATCGTCTCCGCCGGACACGTCTTACCTCTCTTACCCTGGGTACGGATTAGTACACTCCTTTTTACCTAGGGCAGGGGTGTGCGTGTACGTTAGAGATGATATCAGTTCTCGTCACCTCAGCAATCTTGAAGGTAAGGACCTCTCCACTTTATGGCTGCGTGTAGACAGCGATGACCATCCACGCGTCTATGCGTGCCTGTATAGGTCCCATAGCGGTGACAGCGAAACTGACCGACTCATGGAGCGGATCCAAATGGCTGCGGACTCCGTGCAACAGCAGGTCCCTTCTGCAGAGATCGTGATACTCGGCGATTTCAACGCCCATCATGTCGAATGGCTTGGCTCTGGCAAGACCGATCATGCAGGGAGATCTGTTCGTGACTTTGCTCTGGCATATGGCCTGACACAGCTGGTTACTGCGCCTACGCGAATACCAGATGTGCAGAACCAGGAGCCTTCTCTGTTGGACCTTTTGCTGACTTCTCATCCGGCAGGCTACCAAATCTCCGTTGAGGCCCCTCTCGGCTCCTCGGATCATTGCCTGATCCGGAGTAAGGTGCCACTCACGTGCCCGCTGCGTCGGCGAGTTGCTTGTAGCCGTCGTGTGTGGCATTACAAGTCGGCAGATTGGGATGGGATGCGGTCCTTCTTTGCGTCCTACCCTTGGAGGCAGGTTTGCTTCACGCTGGATGATCCCAACGTCGCTGCTGACTCTGTTACTGACGTGGTGCTGCAAGGAATGGAACTCTTTGTTCCATCCTCAGCGGTCCCCGTTGGTGGCAGATCCCAACCTTGGTTTGGTCGATCTTGTAAATTGGCTTCTCGCCGAAAGCAGGAGTGTTATCAAGCCTGGGTAAATGCAGCGAAGGTACGGGATGTAAAGACCAGTGTTTTAAAAAAGGAGTTTAACTTTGCCTCCAGGTCCTTTAAAAGAGACATTGCCAGAGCTAAATCGTTGCACATTGGTAGAATTGGTGAGAGACTAGAGCGCCTCCCTTCGGGAACTCGTGCGTTCTGGTCTCTTGCCAAAGCTATCCAGGGGAATTTCTGCACGCCATCTTTTCCGCCTCTGCACGCGTGTAACGATTCTTTGGCCCACGACGCAAAGGAAAAAGCCGATCTTTTAGGTAAATTCTTTGCGTCTAACTCGACTTTGGATGACGGGGGACGCATGCCACCGTCCATACCGCGTTGTGACAGCTGTATGCCGGATATCCGGTTCCACCAAAGCTCAGTGCGTAAAGCACTTCTCTCCCTCGACATCCATAAGTCCAATGGGCCTGATGGAATCCCTCCGGTAGTGTTGAAGATGTGCGCTCCTGAGTTGGCTCCGGTTTTAACGCGTCTTTTTCGACTCTCTTACTCTTCTGGCGTAGTCCCGTTCTCATGGAAGTCCGCTCTGGTACACCCGATCCCTAAAAAAGGTGACCGCTCAAATCCATCTTCCTATAGGCCAATAGCCATAACTCCCCTGTTCTCAAAGGTAATGGAGTCCGTTATCAACCGCCAGCTCCTTCGTTACCTTGAAGATCGACAATTGCTCAGTGACCGACAATATGGTTTCCGTAGTGGCCGCTCAGCTGGCGATCTACTGGTTTACCTGACACATCGTTGGGCACAGGCGATTGAGACAAAGGGTGAGGCATTGGCTGTTAGTTTAGATGTGGCGAAGGCCTTCGATCGGGTTTGGCACAAAGCGCTCCTCTCAAAACTTCCGTCCTTTGGGCTTCCTGAGAAATTATGCGGTTGGATCAGCAGCTTCTTAACGGACAGAAGCATAAAAGTCGTAGTTGACGGTGCATGCTCTGATTCCATGTCTGTGAATGCTGGTGTCCCTCAAGGCTGTGTGCTATCGCCTACGCTCTTTCTTCTGCATGTCAATGATATGCTGCCATCCGGCGGCATTCACTGTTATGCGGATGATAGTACGGTTGATGCCTCTTACACCGGCCGCGCCGGTATTTCTCGGGAAAACGTTATGGAGTGCCGAAGCAAACTTGTGTCTGAAATTGAGACTTCCCTAAAAGAAGTTTCAGAATGGGGTCGACTTAATTTAGTCCAATTTAATCCCACTAAGACACAGGTTTGCGCATTTACCGCGAAAAAGTCTGCGTTTGTCGCGTCACCTCTTTTCGAGGGCACTCCCCTTGCTAACACAGCCAGTATCGGAATCCTTGGTATTGACATCTCGAGTGAAGTCCAGTTCCGCGACCATTTGGAGAGTAAGGCTAAATTAGCCTCGAAGAAGCTCGGCGTGCTCAACAGATCGAGACGGTATTTCACTCCAGCCCACCGCCTCCAGATTTATAAGGCGCAGGTTCGCCCACATATGGAATACTGCTCTCATCTGTGGGCGGGGGCTCCCAAGTACCAGCTTCTCCCTCTGGATCGCATACAACGGAGAGCGACTCGAATAGTCGGCTGCCAACGAATTTCTGATCGGCTTGACTCCTTGGCGCTGCGTAGAGATGTAGCTTCACTGTGCATCTTCTATCGCATGTACAACGGAGAGTGCTCCGAGGAGTTGTTCGGGTTGATCCCTGCCGCATCCTTCCGCCATCGCCCTACGCGACAACACTTCCATCCTCACCATCTGGGTGGTTGGCTGTCTTCTACTGTGCGTTTTTCCAGAAATTTCCTGCCTCGCACAGCTAAGCTCTGGAATGAAGTACCTGCTGCGGTGTTCCCGGACCGATATGACCTTCAAGCTTTCAAAAAAAGAGCGTACTCCTATCTAAAAGGCCGGCAACGCATTTGTGACTCTTCTGGTGTCGCAGGTGTCCATGGGCGACGGTAATCGTTTATCATCAGGCGATCCGTCTGCTCGTTTGCCCCCTATTTCATAAAAAAAAAAAAAAAAAACAAATTGTTCAACTTATATATTAGAACAATTTGTATTCAAAACATTTTTAATTTTCATTCAATTTTTATGGAATAATCGAGATAAACTAACAAAAATGCAACGTTGCCAGCTCAGCAGGTATAAACCCTCTTAAACGCTTTCGCTCTTGCTCATGATAGCAGCGGCCCAGAGGGTTGCAGGGAGGGGGCTTGCTATCATTTAGTGGAATTTTGGTCCCACAGTCTTGCTACCATTAGAAATTGAAATCGAGGCATCTATCCCACTGCGGCATCTATCCTGGAATTACCCTAGTTATCGTTTGGTAGAACACTTATTTCTGATAACCATCATAATTATGGTATAATGTTCATTTGATATACAAATCATATAACTATACTACTAACTATCTTAGTTCTAACCTAACCTACTTTTCCGGTAGCAGTTCGTTTGTATTGGGGGATGCAGTTCAAACCTAACCTAACCTACTTTTCCGGTAGCAAGTCGTTTTTGCTGGGGGATGCAGTTCTAACCTAACCTATCATCTAAGTACCTAACTAAAGATTTATTTAAATGAGCCGAAGGAAATTATTCGATAGTTCAATTCAAGGGTTTATATTTATGAATATCAGACACTAAGAAAACAAAGAAATAGAGTTTTATATTGGTTTATGTAGGATGTTATTTGTTTTACAAATAGATTTCATGATTACCTATCTGCAGAACTTAGCACCTATTTAGATCTTAATCTTTTTGTCAACGAAGTCCACAACCAAGCATATTTTTAGTACATGAAACTACCGTGAGACTCACTCATAGTGAAAATAAACGGATCACTCACGTCTCAAAACGAGTTTAACTCGACATGTTTCGGGCTAATCCGTAGCCCTTCCTCTCGGAGTCACACGTCACGGTGGCTGCCAAACGTGCACACCAGTGCCAGTGCACGTTTGACAGCCGCCGTGACGTGCGACTCCGAGAGGAAGGGCTACGGATTAGCCCGAAACATGTCGAGTTAAACTCGTTTTGAGACGTGAGTGATCCATTTATTTTCACTATCATATTTTTAGTGTTGAACTTGGCTAAGATTTTTCACATTGGTAAGTAATTATGTTTTTGGTGGGATCTATTTTTTATTAAAAAAATATTTTCTGTATTTTTATTTACTTTTGGGCGCATTAGTTTCGGAGATAAGCAGTGGTAAGGTCCATTATTCTGGAGTAATACTCACTTTCGAATGGTACTTTCGAGCAATGTCATTTCGGGTATTTGTCCCCTGGACTCACCCATTTGGCTTCCCGAGATTCAGTTTATTTGACGTGCATACATAATGTACCTAGGCGGCTACGTACGTATGACGCCCTATACTGAAATGTCTAAATTATATCGAAGGAGAAATAACGCGATGTTACGCAAAAAGTTTCCAAGTATTCCTAACTTAGTGAAACCAATAAAAAGAAGATTATGTCGTGGTATTACATAATTTGTTTAAGGTTTAACTTTCATGATTCTTATCTAAGAACCTTGGTAGGGTCATTTGGTCCTTCCATTGGGCCGTCCGTACCTATATCACAAGCATTTTACTTGCAAACTATAAAAGCTATTCGTATTAATTTATTAAAGTAAGTGCGTAGGTGTACTCGTAATTTTTAATCGCTTACTCAATTCTGTGTCAAGCAATAAAAGTAGTCTCTAAAATGCTGTAATATTTATTTGGCCATCACAAGTACATGGTGGTGAAGCAGAGTTACGGCCATGCGCCGGGGCAGTTGTGGTAGCGGTTGATGCGGAGCCAGTCCTTCTCGGTGACGTAATCACGCTGGCCCATCACTCCGTCGAGTTCCTGGCGGCAAAAGCAGCAATAACGTACTTAGTTGTTACTGTACTGTACTTAATTGTATTTTCACGGGAAATTTCAAATATCGGCCCCTTGGAAAAATCAATCGAAAGGGATGTAAAGCTGTATTATTCCGTGTTCTGATTCATTTGGCAAATGTTTCATTTCCCAAATGTTATTTTTTTCTGAAACTGTAAACTATTCATGATATATTTCAGGACTATCCTGTAGGCTAGGTAAGGTTACGTTAGGTTTGTTTTATAACAATCCTGAAAAGTTTATAGTTTCAGAAAAAATAAACATTTGGGAAATGAAACATTTGCCAAATGAATCATTTTGCGAAAAGTATTAGTAAACCGTTTTCTATACATAGTGTATGGATCTGCGCTAGGCAGAGTTGGACAGGGATAAATACATAGATATAATACTGTGAAGAAAGTGTACCTTGCTTTCACTGCGTCGCTTCTCGCAGGGCCCTGCTTGCATCCACGGCGCTCTTCAGCTCGATCCACTTTTGAGGTTGGTGTATGGGTGTGTGTATGTGTTTATATATCCGATATAACCCGAAAACCGTACTTTTAGTATTTAATTATGCGCAGGAGAACTCAGCGCGTGCCGACCGAATCTCGAGAGCTTTCGAACTGTCACCTTGACAGGTCAGAAGAGTATTTCTGAAGGATACACTGAGAGGTGTATTTTCCTATCAAGGTTGAAAACCGAACATTCCCCCGCCCAAGCCATTTCCAATGGCTTAATCCCGAAACAATCCGAATAGAAGAAACCGAAGCCTAATCCACAGGCAGCCGAGAAAGCTTGGCAATCGCTCGTTGTAAGACCGTGCCTTGAGCCAACTTAACGTCAGCAACCCGAACCGTACCATCTTTGCCTGGGTACAACTGGACGATACGTCCACGACGCCAATGTAGAGGAGGGGCGTTTTCCTCCTTTAATAGAACCAAATCTCCCACCTTGGGAGGGGCAGCAGGGTCATTCCACTTGACTCTCTGCTGTAGAGTATGGAGATACTCCAAATGCCAACGATGCCAAAATCTTTGTGAAATTTGCTGTAACAGCTGGAACCGAGTTAACCGATGCAGTTTCTCCTCTTGGAGGGGGAATTCAGGAACGCCATTTAAAGGCTGACCGATTAGAAAATGACCCGGGGTAAGAACCTCTGGGTCGTTAAGATCCGAAGAAAGGGGACTTTGTGATTTTCGGTTTCCGCAATTTATGTGATTTCACAAGGAACGGCCCTGCAAAATCTGTGCCAACACCTTCAAAGAGTCTGGCTGCTACAACCCGATCGCGAGGCAAATCACCCATTAACGGTTGAGTGGTAGATCCCTTCAGTTTGTAACACGGTATGCAGTTAGTGGTGACCTTATTAACCGCTCGTCGAGCCGATAATACCCAATATTTGCGTTGCAGAATACCTAGCAACGTATTTGGACCGACATGTGCATTTTTTAAATGTAAATCCCGAATTAAAATTGTTACAAAGTGACCCGATTTAGGAAGCACTAACGGATGTCGCGAATCGTAAGGTAAGTCCGAATTTTGTAGTCTACCACCTACCCGAAGCAACCCCTTAGAGTCTAGGAAGGGGGTTAGACGTTTCCAGTGGCCCTTAAGCCTTCGATTATTCCGCAGAGTATCAATTTCCTCGCCGAAGTTCTGGTTTTGAATTAAAGCTACACAAACCAACAAAGATTCTTCCCTCTCTTCAGGTGACAAATATTCCGATTTGATTTTGTTATCTTTATTCCGACAGTTATGAGAAAATCTCCGTAACCAACCGACGACACCGATTAATTTGTCGAGAGAACTATACCGATTTAAAACATCAAAATCCGAAACCGTTTGTTCTTTACCGCTGGTTGCTACTAAGCAACGCAAACCAGGTAGCACAGCTGGCGCCTGTACTACCGAAACAGGCCAATGGGATTCAGGCCCCTGGAGCCATTTCGGACCCCACCATAAAGGATGGGAAACCAAGTCTGATGACTGACAACCTCGGGATGCACAGTCAGCCGGATTCATCTGGCCTGGAACGTGCCGCCACGAAATGTGTACCGCAGAATTCTGTAACTGTGACACGCGATTCGCTTCAAATACCTGTAGAGTATGAGGTGGCGTTTTAAGCCACGACAGGACAATGGAGCTGTCCGTCCATCCGTAAACCTCCGAGACATCCATGGTTCTTTGCAAACAAAGACAAACATGATGCAGGAGCTTAGCTAAGAGCACGGCTCCACACAATTCCAACTTTGGAATGGTGAGCCGAGATCTGATGGGAGCGACCTTACTCTTTGCCATTATCAGGTGAACCGAAGAAGAACCGTCCTCAGTGATGGTACGTAAGTAGACCACTGCTGCGTATCCTAATTCCGACGCGGCACAAAATCCGTGAACCGAAACTTGGCACGTTGACTTGGGAAACATACATCGCGGAACCTCGATCCGATTGAGGTTACATAAATCCATTTTAAACCGAATCCAGTCTCTCGCTAGACTCCCACCGATTTCCTCGTCCCACGTTAACTGTTCAAGCCACAAACGCTGGAGTAAACACTTTGCCCAGAAGGTAACCGGGCAAATCCAACCTGTAGGATCATACATCCGAGCAACGGTAGACAAGATTTGTCTTTTCGTAATCAAATTATCCGAAGTTAAAGTCGTCCGATATGAGAAATTATCCGAAATCGGATTATATTGAACACCTAAGACCGAAACCGAACTATCCACTTCAGGATTATCAAACAAATGTGGAACTTGCAAATGATCTTCTGGTAAGTCCTTCAGAAGTGCAGGACAATTGGATATCCATTTACGCAACTCGTATCCTGCCGAATCCATTATTTGGATTAATTCCCGTTGGAGTAAGAGAGCCTCCTCTTCCTTATCCGCTCCTGTCAAAATGTCATCGACATAGATATGTTGCTCTAGTGTGGCCGCAGCCTTAGGAAACCGTTCGCGTTCTCTATTTGCGAGTTCTAGTAAAGTCCGAATAGCTACAAAGGGGCTAGATTTTAAACCATAAGTATTTGTGTTCAATTCGTAAACGAGCAGCGGCTCATGAGGCGACTCACGCCATAGAATCAATTGAAACCGCCTGTCCGAAGGATCAATCCAAGTTTGACGAAACATCATTTTAATATCCGTCACGAAAACAATCTGATGCTTCCGAAAGTGCATCAAAATCTCCGTGATGTCCCTATGAAGTTTAGGACCCGCATGTAGACAATTATTTAAGGATGCGCCCGACGACGTAGCGCAGCTCCCGTCGAATACGACCCGCAGTTTCGATTGTTCATCTTTACATACAGCATGATGAGGAATGACGTAAAACTCCTGACCCGATTGAAAGTCAAACTTTGAAAGTGACATATGACCGAGATTTGAATATTCCCGCATAAAGTTGATGTACTTTTCGCGTAAGGCAGGCTTCGCCTTAAGCCTACGTTCTAACGCCAGAAACCGTTTCTCCGCAATGGCGCGGGAATCCCCTAAAACCGGTCGCGATGATATAAATGGCAATTTAGTCATAAACCGTCCGTCATTCAACCGTACTGTATTATTTTTATAATGAAGCTCACACTCCTGGTCTAATGGATTAGACTGGCTCGCTTGGGGTGGCTCTTCCACCTTCCAAAACTTCTCTAAGGTATCCGAAATTGACGCACCAAAAAACTCCGAATCATCTATTAGAGTTGAGGCAGCCGGCTGCACTAGCACCGGGCCTAACAACACATAACCGAAAACCGAATTATAAGCCGTCAGCCCGTCAGGCTGTAATACTATTTTATCTCCTCCTACTAGTGCGCCGAAAACATCCGAACCTAGTAATAAATCGATAGGTGCCGGTGAACCGAAATGTGGATCTGCCAGAGTTAAGCCCTCTGTAAGCCGAAGAACCGAATTATTTAAAGTAAGTGCAGGCATGTGACCGATTATATTTTTCATACTAACCACCGGAGTGGTAACCATAGGAAACCGCTTAGTAACCGGAGAGAAGGTCAACGAACCCTTCCCACAAATACCAATAGCCTTTGTATTACCAATACCCCGAATATGGTTGTCCGATGGCTCTAGCCGTAATCCTAGCCTGCGAGCTAAATCCGAAGTTATTAAAGACCCCTGCGAGCCTACGTCCAGTAACGCCCGAACTTCAATGCCCTTATCCAAATCCGAATTAAAATAGACTTTTACTAAAGCCGTGGGCAGTAGGACTGTTACTGGAAGTAGCCCCGGGGCAGTATGACCAAGAGAAACCGTATCCTATGGTCTACTATACTGCTGGTCGTGATGACGGGCAGTATCTCTTACGCCATGACGACGTTGGTCATGACCATCACGAACCTGACCCTCACCTTGGTCATACTCTCTCCGCTGTTGAGCCTGATGAGGAGACGGAGGTTGAGTGCGAGACGGATTCACTCTTCGTCCAGACCGAGAAGGCGAGCCACGGTGCGACCGTGAAGGAGAACCACGGTGTGTCCGTGGTGGATCTGAAGCAATATGACCCCCGCCCGTACGGGCCGGTGACCGCTCAGCCGAATGTCGCTGGTTAGGGTGGCCCTGATGAGAGCCCGACCGATTGAAACACAATAAGGGATGATGTTTCCTACTCCCACACGATGCACAGTTAGGAACCCGATTACAATATTTATATCCCTGTGGTCCGAGGCAAAAGAAACAAAACCGATTTTTCTGCACATAATCCTTCCGAGCATATGGGGACATCGCTTTGAACTCCGAACAGTGTGGAAGATCACGATGGTCCCGATCTCCACAAAAGCCACAAGGCTGGATAAGTGTCACTCCTGTGAACTGCGGTGCCCTACGACGTGGCCTAGATGGACTCGCAACAGGCTCCTGAACGGGATGCACAGGGTCAGCCCTGGCACATTCCAATAACCGACATTCTACCTCGAGAAATTCCTGTAAATCCGAAAATGTTGGAATGGTCTCCGCTTCATTCCCACACTTTTGCTCAAACCGAGTCTTCAAATTGGTAGGCAATTTTGCCAGGCAAATATGGAGAAGTAGGAACGACCACTCCATGACAGGAAAACCAAGACGCTCCAGTGAGCTGACAGCCATAATGATTGGATTGAGAAACTGTGCCCGCAGACCGATAAGTTTGGGAGACACAGACGGCAGGTTAAGGATTTGGTCCACATGCACGTCTGCCAGCCGACGGGTATTTTGGTACCTTTTCATTAAAAGTTCCCTTGCAATTTGGTAACCCTCATCCTGTATCCGCAAATGTTGGATCAAACCCCGAGCTTCACCGGAGAGGCACGACATAAGATAGGCCAACTTTTGAGCCCCCGATAAGTCCGAACGTGAATCCACCAAACTATCAAATAAATTATTGAATCCCAGCCATTGGTCCATAGCCCCAGCGAAGGACGGTAATTGTAAAGTTGGCAACCGAGATAATAGTCCATCTGACTCCGACCGACTTGAATCCGACTTACTATCCGACCTATCAATAGTTTGTTTATATTCGAAATTCGCCTCCATTAGCCTATCGAAAGCCTCTAAACCGCGCGTATACTCAAGGCGACATGCAGCAAGAATTTCCGCCTGAGCTGGTACGTCCAAATCCGCTAGTTCGATAATCCGTTGAAACGCCTCTTCAAATTTTAAAAATTCCGTATTTACCGTTAATAAGCGCATTTTCAATCGACCCGCATGCTCCGATCGCGTAATAAGGTCCGCACTATCAATCAACCATTGTAGTTTAACTTTAAATACCGAGAAACTATATTTAAACGACATCGTAATGTTTATCAATTCACTCACCGAAAATAAGTAATTAAATCCGTATATTACTTATCAAACAGTAAACACCGAATGTTACACGTATTACGCAAGCCGAAATTCACTTATTCACTTCACTATTTCACTTGAACACTTATTTAAACCGTAAATAAACACCAATAAACCGATCAAAACAATCCAAACACAAATTACCAGTAGATAACAAGACAAGTGATTGACAAGAATTGTCAAACGTCAAACGTCAAATTCAAGTGACACCATAGAAATCCGAACTGTCATATATGACAGCGTTTATTAACACAAGCCCGAATACACCCAAGTTACCAACCCACTATTAAAAATATAAACCGAATTGAAATTCGAAGGTAGGTATAAAATCCTTTGTTCGAAGATAAAATAAGGTCAATCCGACCGAAATAACCAAAATAAACCGAAATAAAGCCGAAACAACCGCGCTCTGCTACCAAAAATGTATGGATCTGCGCTAGGCAGAGTTGGACAGGGATAAATACATAGATATAATACTGTGAAGAAAGTGTACCTTGCTTTCACTGCGTCGCTTCTCGCAGGGCCCTGCTTGCATCCACGGCGCTCTTCAGCTCGATCCACTTTTGAGGTTGGTGTATGGGTGTGTGTATGTGTTTATATATCCGATATAACCCGAAAACCGTACTTTTAGTATTTAATTATGCGCAGGAGAACTCAGCGCGTGCCGACCGAATCTCGAGAGCTTTCGAACTGTCACCTTGACAGGTCAGAAGAGTATTTCTGAAGGATACACTGAGAGGTGTATTTTCCTATCAAGGTTGAAAACCGAACACATAGTATAGAAATTAGCGAGAGCGTGGAATTGCATATGTAGTGGTATTGTGTATTTATAGGCATTCAATTTTAGTGTGAGAGAGAGACAACAATATAGAGATCTCTCTCTCATTGGAGCATATAAACACACAATTCCATTATTTATACATGCAATTCCACGCTCTCGGTAATTTTATCTATACTCTACTCTAATTTCAACTTCCAACTCTTCTAATTTTTTCCACCTTTGAATATTAATTTTGCACATGAGATTTCAAAAGGTTTTTTGTAAGTTACAATTGCTCGTTCTTCGGTACATACCCTCAAAGGCTCGATGGTCGGCTCAGAGTTTTTGCTCCAGGCCAAGGCAGGGTAATGCAGGCAGCTCACGTAGTCGTATTCAACGCCCATGTTACCAACTTGGAACTCATTCCACTTGTCGAAGTCGCGCTCGGCGCCTGAAAGGTAAACGAGTATGAGTATAACAGTACATGAAGTATAATGAGTTGCTTGAGTGAAACGATTTTTGAAATCATGTCACTTAAAAAAAATTACGCTGAATTTGAAAAACTAGTAGACTAATAAGGACAAAACACTGCTTCAGAGTAACAAAGCAGTAAAGCATTAGAATATTAAATAGTTACAAAATGAATCAATGATTTGTTTATATTTGACTAGCTTTTGCCCGCGGCTTCGCTCGCGTGTACCAGAAGTATTCCAAAGAACCAAGATATCAAGCAAGCAAGCATACAGGCAAGCAAGCAAGCAGGTCCACAATTGACCGAGAAATCGGTGAACATACCTACATAAAAAAATACATAAAGTGGAATGCATAACCTCCTCCTTTTTTAGAAGTCGGTTAAAGAGCCCTTTGCGGCCTATTTACAGTATAAACTTATGCATTTTGAAATTTTAGCTTTTTACAACCAGTAAAACGGAAAATCCCGTTTTTTCCCCTTCCCGTAAGAATTTCGGGAAAAGTTTTCTTAATACTCCCCTACACTCCCCAAGGAACCCACATGCCAAATTTCAGCTTTCTATGACCAGTAAAACGAAAGATCCCGTTTTTCCCGTTCCCGTGGGAATTTTGGAAAGTCCTCTCTCAATGCTCCTCTACACTCCCCAAGCAACCTACATGCCGAATTTCAGCTTTCTACGACCAGTAAAACGAAAAATCCTGTTTTTCCCGTTCCCGTGGGAATTTTGGAAAGTCCTCTCTCAATCCTGCTCTACACTCCCCAAGCAACCTACATACCGAATTTCACGACCAGTAAAACGAAAAATCCCGTTTTTTCCTTATCCCGTGGGAATTTCCGAAAATCCTTAAAACGGTTTTTTACTATTATAATTACCTACTTCTATGCCAAATTTTAAGAGTCTAGTAATTATAGTTCATAGGATCCCGTTGAACTGAAGATATAAATCCCGTTTTTTCCTTATCTCGTGGGAATTATGAAAAATCCTGTAATTAATGTTTTAACTAATGTAATACCTACTTGTGTATCAAGTTTGAAGAGTCTAGTTACTATAGTTACTGAGATAGGGTCACTCGGAATCGAATATATAAATCCCTTTTTTTCCCGTCCCCGTGAGAATTTCCAAAAATCCTTCCTTAGTGGATGCCTACATTGTATAAGGTATCTATCTATGTGCAAAATTTTAAGTCTCTAGGTCCAGTGGTTTGGGCTGTGCGTTGATATATCAACAGTCTTTTAGTTTATTTAGACATTTCAACCCCATCGCACCCCATCCAGGGAGATGGTATTTTACGTCCGCCACGTCGGATTTTAAAACCGTTATTGTTTTCATAACCAGCGACCCGATAAACCATAGAAACAACACCCTTGTTGATTTTCAGACTTTGTTACCCCTTTTCCCCCTTTTAGGGGTTGAATTCTCAAAAAACCTGAAACACGTGTTTACTCATTTATCATTAGGAGTACTTCTGTGAAGTTTCGAATAAAATAGTCGAGCGAATCTTGTTTCCCCATACAAAGTTTGGACCCCCGTTTCACCCCCTTAGGGAGTGAATTTTGAAAAATCCTTTCTTAGTGCACCCCTAGACCTTATAAGGAACCTACATGCCAAATTTGGAATCTCTAGGCCCAGTGGTTTGGGCTGTGCGTTGATATGTCAGTCAGTCAGTTTCTTCTTTTATATATATAGATAGATAGAACACATCACAACAATAATAAAATATTAAGCCTAAGTCTTAAAAAAGTAGGAACCATAAGTTTGTTGTTGAGGTGATTTCAAAAGAGGATTTCACTAGGCATCTGTCGATAGATACACAGATCCTAAACAGATCCTCCCGTCGTAAGCGTTTATTTCATCGACATCATGTTGATGGATGACAGTCTTCGACGGTGCGTTTTAAGCGGTCTTTTTTGCCACGAACTTGCAAAATCCGGAACGAGCTTCCCGCTGGGGTCTTCCCATCGAGTTACGACCTGGGTGCCTTTAAGAGGCGAGTGTACAATTTTCTGCAGGGCCGACAACGCACTGGTATCGCGTAAAGCGCTGCGAGTGTCTATGGATAGTGGTGTTCGTTCATTTAAACATCAGGTGACCCACTAGTTCGTTTGTCTGGCTTCACTAACATAAAAAAAAAAAATAGAAAGTTACATTATGGCATTTAGAATACCCACTCTGCAATTACCCATCGATGTAAAGTCGGCCAATTTGATCCTGGACCATGGTAGAACTTTATCATAGTAAATCATTATGTTTATCTTTAACCTTGCTTTTGGATGGCTTAAACGTCACAATGACAAGGTTCGATGGTGGTGCTGTCGTATGGACTTACCAGGCACGATGTTCTCATAGTTGATCCTGACAAAATCATCCCTGTTATATGTGGAGTGCATGTGGAAGAAGCCCATGATGTGCATCAACTCGTGCACGATCGTGGGCTGGCAGAAGCAGTTGGAGCCAGGAGTTGAGCCCAGGTTGAAGATGTGGGGACCGCGGAACATGCGGTAACCGACGTGGGCGTAGCAGCCTCTGGGGTAGCTCTGAAGGATGATCAAATCAACGTATCAAAATACATAAAATTTAAAAAGAATATTGGTGTTTTGATTTTGTACTTTTCGGTGAAACTACTACTATTAACTACGAAATATTTGACCACGAAAGTGAGGCAGTTAAAATGCTCTAATAATGACTCACATACAAGATCACAAGAGACGTGAAATTTTTTATATGTGTTCTTCTTAAAGCATAAATGAAGAATACGAAGTAGTTTTTAAAAATTCTAGGTAGCTCTAGTATTTAAATAAAAGAACAACTAACGGTCATGTTGACGTAGACCCAGTCGGAGGACACGGCCTCGCGGAACTTGACGCAAGTCTTGCTCTCAATCAACTTCATGGCTTCAAACAACGCCTCTTTTTGTCCGGGCTCCTCTGGAAAAATACTTTTACTTTAAATATACTTTAAATACTTTAGTAAAAATATTTTGTGAATTTTAACTAATTACGGCAGCTCGGTCTACTTTGCGACCCTTAGATAAAATATTGATCGATTTATGAAATCATGTGATCAAAACAAATACAAAATGTGGCAGAAAATTGCCGGCTTAATTCATTTTCTAGAATAGTCGTAAATTTAATTCTATTTTGCTTATTTCGTATGGAACGTCCCATTTCGAAGAACCATTTTTAGGGTTTCCAATTTCTGAACTCAATTGTGTGGAAATAATACTGAATTTGAAATTCCAGTAGACTAATAGAAAATTACAGTTCTGATTGATTATTTTTGGTGAAAAGATCAATTTGAGTTCGTTTTGTAGGACACTTTTATCACTTACCTACGAATTAGATAGTACACAAAGTATAAAACTCGGGTTACTTTGATCCTTTGGCCAAAGGGATTAACTCAGTACAGATTCAAAAATATAATCCTGTCGAAGCACTTCAAACGGCTATCATCGATAAATCGGATACGTGATTAAGCGTTACAAAATGATAAATTTATAAACATCATTACAATCACCCTAAGATTAGAATCAAAAGATTCTCGAGTTGACCCAATCAATCATGGATCATTTCGTGAATATTATGCCAGTTAAAACATATTCCGAGAGTTTTGTATTGATAACCACAAAGGACGCAAGCTCCGAATGTTGTCAAGAAGAACCAATTTTATATAAACTTTTTAGAGATATGGCTCATACACATTTTTTATTCGTTTCTCTCCTCTAGACGTGGCAAAAGTTAAAGTCTATAGCTAATATTTTTAGTCAAGTCTAACCTTGTCAACTTTCGACCCATTTAAATGCATCTTAAGTTTACTGACTCGGAGTCGCTAATTTTATGTCCACAGGAGACAACTTTTGCTTCTTACACTGGAATGACCCTAATAAAGAGCTAATTAATACGTCTGTAAATATGCGTTGCATTCGGAATATAGCAGATGTCACAGAACATTCTTCCATTATTTCATTTATTTTATAACTAGTCAAAAGTAATCATGCGGCACAGTAATTTACACTATTAACGAAGTATCTTGCTGGTGTTATTTCAAAAATCGCTGCCTTTGTTCAGCACCAAACTGTGTTATGCCTTTGGTCTGTCGAAGAAACCAGTCGCTAATTAAAATCCCGGTTTCCTTCAACTTTAGACTTACCAAAATGCGTATCAGCGATGGTCCACACCACGGTGTTGTCCGGCCACGGGGTGGAAAGTCCAGGGAAGATGACGGCGTTGCGTCCAGTAGTGTACTGTGACACCATGTCTGCAATATCTTCGTTATCCAGAACGATGTCACCTTCGAACTTGCCACTGTACATCTCTGGGTGTTGAGGAGACTGCGCTGCCAGGTGTTTGAATTCGTCGACCTGATTGGTGACTATGTCAAGAGAAAAGTCTGTGATTACAATCGTTGCCTAGATTTCAAAATTGCCCAAAGCTAAAGTGACACATTTTTGAATTTACATTTGGACTAGACTTGTAAGGGTATGCGCTGTATGGTATTGTTACCCTAAAATAGGAAATATGGTTTGAAAATGCTATCGCTGCCTTAATTTTTTTTCATTAAAGACCTGTACTCTGCTAGTTAATTAATTAACTCTAAAATTGTTATTTGCATTTCGAGGTTTAGACACTAGTAAACCATTTTATATAGTACTAGCTTTAAATCGCGGCTGCGCTTCCTTTGAACAATAAGAAATGGCTTGTTTTCTATTTCTTCTTATTTCTTCCTCCTGCTGCCCAGCGTCCTATATGTAGGACTTATTGTAATGTAATATGATATCAAACTCATTCAATAAGTGAAAAAGTTTAAAGTTCATTGAAACAAAATTAGACGTGGACGGCAGGAGGTAAGAACTGAATAAATACAAAAACCAATCTCTATGTTTCGGCGGGCAGCTAGTAAATATTAAAAATGCTTTGTTATGTGTTATGTATGTCTTACCGGGCTTAAAGCTCATGACACAATTTTTCAAGTCCAACGCTTATTTACATAGCAAGTCAGCCACATTGACGTTGATAGAAGTGCAATTAACGATCTTATTATGTGCTAAAGAAAAACAAATTAAAACATGCGTTTTCTGGAAGATGAGGCTAAGCTAAATTAATTATTCGCCCACAAAAACCCCACAAAACAAAATTCATCGACATCGTTAGAGGAGTTTCCGAGATACCCGAAATAAATAAATATACAAGAATTGCTTGTGTATTTAAAGATGTTATCATAATAAAATACAAGTAAATATTTAAAAACGACTAAAATGATGAAAATAAATTAAAAATTGCTGCTGTTATTTGGAAGCAACTTACAAGTATTCATCAAGAATTTCCTGTATCGGTCGACATCCTCCTTGCTCCTGGTCACCACGGGAGTGGTCACCACAGCGCCAATCACGCAAAGTCCAAGTACAAGGCGAAGCATCTTCAGTGATCAACAACTCACGGTATATAGTCTTTTATACTTCCGACTATCAGGCAGATAAGGATCTTGAAATGATAATGAGGTTTTTTAATGTGTATTTCAGTTTGTATTTCATGTGAAATATATAAACCCTTAAATTGAACTATCGAATACACACATGCACACAGACACACACACATAGCGTTCAAACTTATAACACCCCTCTTTTTGAGTCGGGGGCTAAAAATCGACCTCGTTGTATCGTGACGTGCAAATGAACTTAAACCGTAGGTTGGAAGGTCATATTTTAGTTTGCGACAAAATTCGCTTAGCAATAAAATTATAAGTAGGTACACCTAATTGTTTAATTACCGATTAATCGTGATCTGCATTACTATACCTATATCAATAAAAGTGCGGATATCAGCGAAATCTGATACACGTATTGAATTGTTTCCGAGAAATGATTTGTTCGATAACTTTTATGTACTGTAAACTGGTGGCAGATTTTATTAAATGCATTTTTAAAATACTCAATATTTATTCACACATATACTTAATGAAAAAATACGGATATCTCAGACTGACACGCTCGAGTATTTTAAAGAATCAATTTTTTTTTATTAAATATTTTGACGGGGTGCCTTAGGCAAACCCCCCGCCCCCCCACATGAAGTGCTCATATTCAATGGGGGGTACTCTAGAACCCTCTAGAAGGTATCCCCCCATATATTAATCTGCCACGCTCGAGTAACTTCACAAATCCCCTCCTGGGCTCCCCTACCACTATGACCAAGTTTAGCTACACATTAAAATCCGATTGCTTACATAACTCTACTTAGAGTCCAAAGTCCGAGGTCGGCTCAATAGGAGCACCCTTTGCATGCTAAGATAACAACCCTTTGCTGAGCTGCCCGTCTGGTAAACTGTAAAAGCCGTCGAGGCTAACAGCAACAGTCCGAACGAACTAAAGCAACACTCCGTACAAAAAAAAAATACGCGTTTGGCAGCCGCCGTGGTGTGTTGCCCTAAGAAGAAGGGAAAACCGACCGGCAAAAAGTCATAATTTCAACGCGATAATAAAACCTGGAACCACCTGGCACCATTTTTGAATCCTATTATGACAGGTGTGGTTTAAAAATAGCTCCCTCCAATAACATTTCAAAATGTATGTACTGGGTAACGATTTTTGCAATCATATCTCTCACACGTCTCAATTTAAATTTTGACTAGTTGTGAAAATTAATGAAACCTCTAATTTTGTAGAAAGTAGGATCGGGGATACTTTGACCCAATTAAGGGTAACTTTGGCCTGCTTTTGACATAAAAGCGTGGGCAATTAGCTAAAAACGACCATATGGCAATGCGCCATTTTCAATGCGATAGTAAAACCTGGAACGAGTCACAATGGCTTACCCTTCGAGCCAAAGTAACCCAACCTTACGGTATTATAGGTACTCATGATTCAAGTTCAGCCAAATTTAAAAAAAAAATTAAATTGTAGTTTTGAGTCATGTGATTTCAAAAACCTAATTTATTGAATCAGACGTTACTTTGCGGAGGTCATATTGATGAACTGAAACAATAACTTTGCTCACCCGCAAACCTTTGCCTAACATTTTGCTTTGTCTAACATTTGGTAGCATAGCGTACGGTTGTGGTACCTACTCTGAAGATGAGCTTTGACGGTTTAGTTCGAAAAGCGTCAGTGTAGTTTGGTGGTGGTGGTATTTGGGTTCATGTGGTTTGTGTGTGGGTGTGTTCGTACAGTATGGAGGTGGAGGAACTGCATAAACACGCATTTCTTTCATATTAAGTTTTTTTTACTGGTGACTTACTCAATTCTGAATACATAATTAGTGAGCGAAGAAATGTAGGAAAATTACTCAAAAAATCGCATAATTTATTTTGGTTATTTTATTTGTTGCCTCTGTCACATCTATCGCCACTTCCTGTCACTAAGATACCTACACATTAAAAAACCTCATTATCATTTCAAGATCCGTATCTGCCTGATAGTCGGAAGTATAAAAGACTATATACCGTGAGTTGTTGATCAATGAAGATGCTTCGCCTTGTACTTGGACTTTGCGTGATTGGCGCTGTGGTGACCACTCCCGTGGTGACCAGGAGCAAGGAGGATGTCGACCGATACAGGAAATTCTTGATGAATACTTGTAAGTTGCTTCCAAATAACAGCAGCAATTTTTAATTTATTTTCATCATTTTAGTCATTTTTAAATATTTACTTGTATTTTATTATGATAACATCTTTAAATACACAAGCAATTCTTGTATATTTATTTATTTCGGGTATCTCGGAAACTCCTCTAACGATGTCGATGAATTTTGTTTTGTGGGGTTTTTGTGGGTGAATAATTAATTTAGCTTAGCCTCATCTCTCAGAAAACGGATGTTTTAATTTGTTTTTCTTTAGCACATAATAAGATCGTTAATTGCACTTCTATCAACGTCAATGTGGCTGCCTTGCTATGTAAATAAGCGTTGGACTTGAAAAATTGTGTCATGAGCTTTAAGCCCGGTAAGACATACATAACACATAACAAAGCATTTTTAATATTTACTAGCTGCCCGCCGAAACATAGAGATTGATTTTAGTATTTATTCAGTTCTTACCTCCTGCCGTCCACGTCTAATTTTGTTTCAATGAACTTTAAACTTTTTCACTTATTGAATGAGCTTGATATCATATTACATTACAATTAGTCCTACATATGTATAGGAGGCTGGGCGGCAGGAGGAAGAAATAAGAAAAAATAGAAAACAAGCCATTTCTTATTGTTCAAAGGAAGCGCAGCCGCGATTTAAAGCTAGTACTATATAAAATGGTTTACCAGTGTCTAAACCTCGAAATGCGAATAACAATTTTAGAGTTAATTAATTAACTAGCAGAGTACAGGTCTTTAATGAAAAAAAATTAAGGCAGCGATAGCATTTTCAAACCATATTTCCTATTTTAGGGTAACAATACCATACAGCGCATACCCTTAAAAGTCTTGTTCAAGAGTAAATTCAAAAAGTGTCACTTTAGCTTTTGGCAATTTTGAAATCGAGTCAACGATTGTAACCACAGACTTTTCTCTTGACATAGTCACCAATCAGGTCGACGAATTCAAGCATCTGGCAGCGCAGTCTCCTCAACACCCAGAGATGTACAGTGGCAAGTTCGAAGGTGACATCGTTCTGGATAACGAAGATGTTGCAGACATGGTGTCGCAGTACGCTACTGGACGCAACGCAGTCATCTTCCCTGGACTTTCCACCCCGTGGCCGGACAACACCGTGGTGTGGACCATCGCTGATACGCACTTTGGTAAGTCTAAAATTGAAGGAAACCGGGATTTTAATTAGCGACTGGTTTCTTCGACAGACCAGAGGCATAACACAGCGATTTTCGAAATCACACCAGCAAGACACTTTGTTAATGATGTAAATTACTGTGTTAATATAATACTGTCGCATGAATTTAACTTTCGACTAGTTGTAAAAATAATGGAAGAATGTTGTGTGACCTCTGTTATTATACCGAATTCAACGCATATTTACAGACGTATTAATTAGCTCTTTATTAGGGTCATACCAGTGTAAGAAACACAAGTTGTCTCCTATGGACATAAAATTAGCGACTCCGAGTCAGTAAACTTAAGATGCATTTTAATGGGTCGAAAGTTGACAAGGTTAGACTTGACTAAAAATATTAGCTATAGACTTTAACTTTTGCCACGTCCACAGGAAAAAATGTGTATGAGCTAAATCTCTAAAAAGTTTATATGAAATTGGATTTTCTTGACAACATTCGGAGCTTGCGTCCTTTGTGGTTATCAATACAAAGCTTTCGGAATATGTTTTAACTGACATAATATTCACGAAACACTTCATGTTCATGATTGATTGGGTCAACTCGAGAATCTTTTGATTCTAATCTTAGGGAGATTGTAATTATGTTTATAAATTTACACATTTTGTAACGCTTAATCACGTATCCGATTTATCGATGATAGCCGTTTGAAGTGCTTCCACAGGATTAGATTTTTGAATCTGTACTGAGTTAATCCCTTTGGCCAAAGGATCAAAGTAACCCGAGTTTTATACTTTGTGTACTATCTAATTGGTAGGTAAGTGATAAAAATGTCCTACAAAACGAACTCAAATTGATCTTTTCACCAAAAATAAACAATCAGAACTGTAATTTTCTATTAGTCTACTGGAATTTCAAATTCAGTATTATTTCCACACAATTGAGTTCAAAAATCGGAAACCCTAAAAATGGTTCTTCGAAATGGGACGTTCCATACGAAATAAGCAAAATAGAATTAAATTTACGACTATTCTAGAAAATGAATTAAGCCGGCAATTTTCTGCCACATTTTGTATTTGTTTTGATCACATGATTTCATAAATCGATCAATATTTTATCTAAGGGTCGCAAAGTAGACCGAGCTGCCGTAATTAGTTAAAATTCACAAAATATTTTTACTAAAGTAACTGTCTTATTATTCCAGAGGAGCCCGGACAAAAAGAGGCGTTGTTTGAAGCCATGAAGTTGATTGAGAGCAAGACTTGCGTCAAGTTCCGTGAGGCTGAGCCCTCCGACTGGGTCTACGTCAACATGACCGTTAGTTGTTCTTTTATTTAAATACTAGAGTTTGCTAGAATTTCTAAAAACTACGTCGTATTCTTCATTTACGCTTTAAGAAGAACACATGTAAAAAAATTTCACGTCTCTTGTGATCTTGTATGTGAGTCATTATTAGAGCATTTTAACTGCCTCACTTTCGTGGTCAAATATTTCGTAGTTAATAGTAGTAGTTTCACCGAAAAGTACAAAATCAAAACACCAATATTCTTTTTAAATTTTATGTATTTTGATACGTTGATTTGATCATCCTTCAGAGCTACCCCAGAGGCTGCTACGCCCACGTCGGTTACCGCATGTTCCGCGGTCCCCACATCTTCAACCTGGGCTCAACTCCTGGCTCCAACTGCTTCCGCCAGCCCACGATCGTGCACGAGTTGATGCACATCATGGGCTTCTTCCACATGCACTCCACATATAACAGGGATGATTTTGTCAGGATCAACTATGAGAACATCGTGCCTGGTAAGTCCATACGACAGCACCACCATCGAACCTTGTCATTGTGACGTTTAAGCCATCCAAAAGCAAGGTTAAAGATAAACATAATGATTTACTATGATAAAGTTCTACCATGGTCCAGGATCAAATTGGCCGACTTTACATCGATGGGTAATTGCAGAGTGGGTATTCTAAATGCCATAATGTAACTTTCTATTTTTTTTTTTATGTTAGTGAAGCCAGACAAACGAACTAGTGGGTCACCTGATGTTAAATGAACGAACACCACTATCCATAGACACTCGCAGCGCTTTACGCGATACCAGTGCGTTGTCGGCCCTGCAGAAAATTGTACACTCGCCTCTTAAAGGCACCCAGGTCGTAACTCGATGGGAAGACCCCAGCGGGAAGCTCGTTCCAGATTTTGCAAGTTCGTGGCAAAAAAGACCGCTTAAAACGCACCGTCGAAGACTGTCATCCATCAAATGATGTCGATGAAATAAACGCTTACGACGGGAGGATCTGTTTAGGATCTGTGTATCTATCGACAGATGCCTAGTGAAATCCTCTTTTGAAATCACCTCAACAACAAACTTATGGTTCCTACTTTTCTAAGACTTAGGCTTAATATTGTATTATTGTTGTGATGTGTTCAAATATAAACAAATCATTGATTCATTCTGAAACTATTTAATATTCTACTGCTTTACTGCTTTGTTACTCTGAAGCAGTGTTTTGTCCTTATTAGTCTACTAGTTTTTCAAATTCAGCGTAATTTTTTTTAAGTGACTTGATTTCAAAAATCGTTTCACTCAAGCAACTCATTATACTTCATGTACTGTTATACTCATACTCGTTTACCTTTCAGGCGCCGAGCGCGACTTCGACAAGTGGAATGAGCTCCAAGTTGGTAACATGGGCGTTGAATACGACTACGTGAGCTGCTTGCATTACCCTGCCTTGGCCTGGAGCAAAAACTCTGAGCCGACCATCGAGCCATTGAGGGTATGTACCGAAGAACGAGCAATTGTACCTTACAAAAAACCTTTTGAAATCTCATGTGCAAAATTAATATTCAAAGGTGGAAAAAATTAGAAGAGTTGGAAGTTGAAATTAGAGTAGAGTATAGATAAAATTACCGAGAGCGTGGAATTGCATGTATAAATAATGGAATTGTGTGTTTATAGGCTCCAATGAGAGAGAGATCTCTATATTGTTGTCTCTCTCTCACACTAAAATTGAATGCCTATAAATACACAATACCACTACATATGCAATTCCACGCTCTCGCTAATTTCTATACTATGTATAGAAAACGGTTTACTAATACTTTTCGCAAAATGATTCATTTGGCAAATGTTTCATTTCCCAAATGTTTATTTTTTCTGAAACTATAAACTTTTCAGGATTGTTATAAAACAAACCTAACGTAACCTTACCTAGCCTACAGGATAGTCCTGAAATATATCCTGAATAGTTTACAGTTTCAGAAAAAAATAACATTTGGGAAATGAAACATTTGCCAAATGAATCAGTTTGCGAAAAATAATTCGCCGAAGAGGCAGAACACGGAATAATACAGCTTTACATCCCTTTCGATTGATTTTTCCAAGGGGCCGATATTTGAAATTTCCCGTGAAAATACAATTAAGTACAGTACAGTAACAACTAAGTACGTTATTGCTGCTTTTGCCGCCAGGATCTCGACGGAGTGATGGGCCAGCGTGATTACGTCACCGAGAAGGACTGGCTCCGCATCAACCGCTACCACAACTGCCCCGGCGCATGGCCGTAACTCAGCTTCACCACCATGTACTTGTGATGGCCAAATAAATATTACAGCATTTTAGAGACTATTTTTATTGCTTGACACAGAATTGAGTAAGCGATTAAAAATTACGAGTACGCACTTACTTTAAAAAATTAATACGAATAGCTTTTATAGTTTGCAAGTAAAATGCTTGTGATATAGGTACGGACGGCCCAATGGAAAGACCAAATGACCCTACCAAGGTTCTTAGATAAGAATCATGAAAGTTAAACCTTAAGCAAATTATGTAATACCACGACATAATCTTCTTTTTATTGGTTTCACTAAGTTAGGAATACTTGGAAACTTTTTGCGTAACATCGCGTTATTTCTCCTTCGATATAATTTAGACATTTCAGTATAGGGCGTCATACGTACGTAGCCACGTAGGTACATATTATGTATGCACGTCAAATAAACTGAATCTCGGGAAGCCAAATGGGTGAGTCCAGGGGACCAATTCCCGAAATGACATTGCTCGAAAGTACCATTCGAAAGTGAGTATTACTCCAGAATAATGGACCTTACCACTGCTTATCTCCGAAACTAATGCGCCCAAAAGTAAATAAAAATACAGAAAATATTTTTTTAATAAAAAATAGATCCCACCAAAAACATAATTACCTATGTGAAAAATATTAGCCAAGTTCAACACTAAAAATATGCTTGGTTGTGGACTTCGTTGACAAAAAGATTAAGATCTAAATAGGTGCTAAGTTCTGCAGATAGGTAATCATGAAATCTATTTGTAAAACAAATAACATCCTACATAACCCAATATAAAACTCTATTTCTTTGTATGTATGTATGTAAAACTCTTTATTGTACGTAAAACATGAAAAATAACAGTTAACAAGAAAAACAGATGTACAAAGGCGAACTTATCCCATAAAGGGATCTCTTCCAGTTAACCTTTGAACGATTGACAGGACATCAGAGACAAGAGTAGGCATACAATGCTGAGTAATAAAAAAGAGTCGAAATCAAAAGTAAACCCAAACCAATATACTTAACATAAACAATACACATACATACAAAGAATACACGCAACTACATACTAATATATTATATACTTAATGAATACAATAGACTAATACATATCATATCAACACAAATAGACTACCTACATAAAAACTACATACATTAATATACGCATATACACTAAACAGAGAACACAATAGAGGTTGTCTCTATTTAAGAGGAACTGTCAAGCCAGTACGCCCTTAAGCGACTCCGGAAGATAGCTACCGACTGCGACCGCCTGATTTCACTCGGCAACCGATTCCACAGACTAACAGCGAGCACGGAGAAGGATTTGGAATAGGATTTGGACTTAGTTACAGGAAAAGCTAACAAAAGATTACTACTTGACCGCAACCGGTTCCCAGAACCAGCAGTCAAGTAATTAAATCTTTCGAAAAGGTAGGAAGGGGACTGTGGATTAAAAAGGACATTAAAAAGCAACGACAGGATGTGAACATTATTTTTTGTTTTCTTAGTGTCTGATATTCATAAATATAAACCCTTAAATTGAACTATCGAATAATTTCCTTCGGCTCATTTAAATAAATCTTTAGTTAGTTAGATGATAGGTTAGGTTTGAACTGCATCCCCCAGCAAAAACGACTTGCTACCGGAAAAGTAGGTTAGGTTAGGTTTGAACTGCATCCCCCAACAAAAACGAACTGCTACCGGAAAAGTAGGTTAGGTTAGAACTAAGATAGTAGTATAGTTATATGATTTGTATATCAAATGAACATTATACCATAATTATGATGGTTATCAGAAATAAGTGTTCTACCAAACGATAACTAGGGTAATTCCAGGATAGATGCCGCAGTGGGATAGATGCCTCGATTTCGGGTGTGTAATACGAGATATAACAACTTATTATCTAATATTCATAATATATACGCTCACTTTATATAAACTCGTTTAGTATAACGTTCACTGGATATAATGAACGAAAAGTATAATTATAAAATATCTAATTTTGTAATGTATAACGTTGTTTATATATAATATCAATTGATATAACGATCAAAGCGTATAATGTTCATAACACCTAAGATTTAAAACGTATAAATTCATTAAAAACTTTAATGCAAGCAAACAATCAAGCAATCCATTCATTTCTTCCGCTCTGTTACAAAACAAAAACCTAACATCGAAGGCTATGGCGTGAGCTACGCTACGCTTCGCTCCCGCCTTAGCCTTCTGAACCTAACCTATCCAAGTCGCTTCTGCCCCGAAAAGTCTTGCTCGCTCGCTTCGCTCGCTCGCGCCACTTAATTATACATTTACACATATTATTATATATCATGACTGTTATACCTAATGTTTGTTATGTTAAAAGAAATTAGTCCATATTAATCTTATACAAATTGAAGTTATATAAAAATAACGTTATATAATTTAAGCGTTATAGGTTTAAAAATTATACTTTTTGTTGTTATAGCTAACGTTCATTATATCTTCTGAACGTTATTAAAATGAAAATAGATATTTTGTAGTTATATCTCGTGGGACGCACCCCTCGATATCAATTTCTACTGGTAGCAAAACTGTGGGACCAAAATTCCACTAAATGATAGCAAGCCCCCTCCCTGCAAACCTCTTTGGCCGCTGCTATCATGAGCAAGAGCGAACGCGTTTAAACCATGAGTGCCAAAACTCTCCGCGGCGAGATCTCGCAGAGCGTGAAAATTTTATGTGTATTATGTGTATTATGTGTTATGTCTAACCGGGCTCAGAACTTATGACAAAAATTTTCAAGTGCAACTCTTATTTACACAGCCAGGCAACCACATTCACGTTGATAGAAGTGAAATTAACGATCTTAATATGTGCTAAAGAAAATTCTCTGAGATGAAGCTAAGCTAAATTAATTTTTCACCCCCAAAAACCTCCCACAAAACAAAATTCATCGACATAGTTAGAGGTGTTTCCGAGATACCCAAAATAAATAAATATACAAGAATTGCTTGTGTTTTAAACGACTAAAATGATGAGAATAAATTAAAATTTTCTGTTATTATTTGGCATGAACTCACTAGTATTCATCAAGAAGTTCCTGTATCGGTCGACATTCGCTTGCTCCTGGTCACCACGGGAGTGGTCACCACAGCGCCAATCACGCAAAGGCCAAGTACAAGGCGAAGCATCATTAGTGATCAACAACTCACGGTTTAAAGTCTTTTTCACTTCTCATGCTCTTAAAATGTTACTTTAGTCTCTGCATATCGGGACTAAAGCTCTTTTTTGATCTCTAGGGATTAAAGTAAAATTTTTTTAATTGACTATGGAAACCCCTAAACTGCCAATCACGGTGTTTGTGAATGGAGGATTATCGCCATTTTCAGTAACTGGGTATAGACAATTTTAAAGCTTTCAACAGACCGAAGCGCGCTGCGGACGCACTGTAGCGCCCTGCGCTTTGGTCTGTGGAAGCCTTTAGGGCGTGGAAATAACCTCAAAATGACAACTGTATAAAAAATATTTAAAAAATAATAATTTTGTGAAACACATTGAATAATTACGAATATTAATCTATTTAATTATAAAATATGAAAGATGAATTTATTTTATTTTGCATGTGAAGAAAGATTTCCTTTAGCTTAGGTGTTTTTTAATTTGTTTTTTTTTTTTAAAACGCTGTCGGCAAAGCTGTTCCCTGCTCTATCGATAAAATAGCAATCCGCACTGTCGGCAAAGCAGTGCTGGAGTGTACGGTAGATAGAGCAGTTACGTTTGAAAGTTAATATGGCGTGACTTCAAAATAATGCGATGTCAGTTGCATTTAATAGTAAATAGAAAGTATAATTAGATATAATTTAACAAAGAATCGGCATATAGAAAATAAACTTAAAATGTTGTTTCTTTATTCACGGGTAAGTGTTTCAGTTAACAATATATTTTGTGTGTAAACTTAGATCAATTACGTTAATTTATTTGCCGATTCTAATGAATGAACAATTATCATTCTTACATGCATAGTCCAATTAGTTTTAACATAGTCTTTAAGTTAGAATCTGTTGGCTAATTATGCAAGCATTTAAAGCGTCACTTTACAAAAAAATATAAAAGAAAAGAAAAGACAGCGATATTTTTTTTTGCTATTTGAATTTTGAACAGATGTCCATTGCTCGTATTGAGCATACGTTGTAAAAAAGTAATTTTGTACGTCGTTTTTTTCCTCGCATTCATAGTGAAAAGTAGAGTGTTTAACGCGGGACTAAACTACCATAATGACAACTCGAATTATAGCCTCCCTCGCTATCTCTCGGGTGGCTAAATATCTCGTGTCATTATGGCTTGTTTTAGTCCCTTGTTGAACAATCTACTATTATACTCCCGACTATCAGGCAGATAAGGATCTTGAAATGATTGTGATCTTTTTAATTTGTAGCTATGTTAGTGGCAGGAAGTGGTGATGGATGTGACAAACAAAAGAAGTTCTTTTATTTAAATTTATAAATTGAGTAATTTTCTTACATTTCTTCGCTCACTAATTAGGTACGTACATATTAAGATTTGAGTAAGTCACTATTAAAAAAAATGTTATTAAGTACCAGGGTGCTTATCGATTTTTGAAATCATATACCATTCAAAAATGGTAAAAATTCTAGCTGAACTTTAATCATGATTAGAGTACCGTAAGACTGGGTTACTTTGGCCCTGAGGGGTGACTTCGGCCATTGGGTTTAACTCGTTCCATATTTTATTATCGCATCGACATTATGGCGCATTCCCATATGGTGGGATTTAGCCAATTGCCCTCACTTTTATGTTTTTATTAGACCCTTGTTCGTGTAGTTTTCATTAGGGCCAAAGTTACCCTTAATTGGGTCAAAGTATCCCCGATCCTACATTCTACAAAATTAGAGGTTTCATTAATTTCTCAACTATTCAAAGGATTGTCTGGTAGAGATCCCTTAAAGGAATAAGTTCGCCTTTGTACATGCAATTCAACAGTTGTCAATAGTATTTTTTTTACTTTCCTTAGTTTTGTACAATTAAGAGCTTACATACATAATAAGACATTATTAGTCCCCTTAGGCAAGATTCCGAAGATACTGGCAGCGTTCCCCCATTGAAAAGCTAAGCTGATTCTTCGCCCGAGGTAGCTGCCAGCTCAGCGGTCTCCTGAGACGTCGACTAACCTTTCCTTATACTTATAGGCTCACAGCGCTAGGCCCCCACGGACCAAGGGTCTCGACATCGAACCTAGACCCCTGTGTTCGTGTGCTTTCACTTTTTCAGCCGCTTCAGAAGCCGCACCAGCTCTATTCCAAGTTCAAGAGATGCATCGCATGCCAGCACACGACCCATCTTTCATGGAATCAAAGTCATCCGGTCTTTTGCCATCGTCTCTTGCAATACCTACGGGCTCCAGAAATTAATTAGGACTCTTATTTTATTGCTACTCTACTCATATTTCAATTCTTACACTGAACTTCAGAGTGATTTTCTTACAGAAGTTTTTGAAAATGTCAATTTATGTGTACTGCTACATAACAAAGGCTCGGATAATTTTTTAAGGCGGTAATTTTCTCCTATTCTACTCGCATTTTAAATTCAACACAATTTTTTCCACTTTTGAGTACTTAAATTAAACACTACAATTTGACAAGCGAAAATATCTTTCGAGAGTTGTCAAATGTTGTTACAAAAAATCTGTAGCTCAAATTAAATTCGTATTTTGTTCAGCATCATTTTTAACTCCCATTTTGACAGATGTGGTTTAAAAAATCGCTCCCTCGAATAACATTTCAAAATGTATGTTGGTAACGATTTTTGCAATCACATCTCTCACACGTCTCAATTTAAATTTTGCATAGTTGAGAACTTAATGAAACCTCTAATTTTGTAGAAAGTAGGATCGAGGATACTTGGACCCAATTAAGGGTAACTTTGGCCCTAATGAAAACCACTCAAACAAGGGTCTAATAAAAAACATAAAAGTATGGGCAATTGGCTAAGACCGACCTACCATATTACAACGCGATAATTAAACCTGGAACGAGTTAAACCTAATAGCCGAAGTCAGCCCTCAGGGCCAAAGTAACCCAGTCTCATGGTACTCTACTTATGATTCAATTTCAGCTAAAATTTTTACCATTTTTAATGGTATTTTTGAGTCATGTGATTTTAAAAATCGGTAAGCACTCTGATAATAAGATTTGTTTTTTTTTTTACTGGTGACTTACTCGATTCCAAATACGTAATTAGTGAGCGAAGAAATGCAAGAAAATTACTCAATAAATCGCATAATTTATTTTGGTTCTTTTATTTGTCACATCCATCACCACTTCCTGCCACTAACATAGCTACGAATTAAAAAAGCTCATAATCATTTCAAGATCCTTATCTGCCTGATAGTCGGGAGTATAAAAGACTTTAAACTGTGAGTTTTTAATCAGTAAAGATGCTTCGCCTTATACTTGGACTTTGCGTGATTGGCGTTGTGGTGACCACTCCCGTGGTGACCAGGAGCAAGGAGGATGTCGACCGTTACAGGAACTTCTTGATGAATACTTGTGAGTTGCTGCAAAATAACAACAGAAATTCTTAATTTATTCTCATCATTTTAGTCGTTTAAAATATGTACTTGTATTTTATTATGATAACATCGTTAAATACACAAGTAATTCTTGTATAATTATTTATTTCGGGTATCTCGGAAACGCCTCTAACGATGTCGATGAATTTTGTTTTGTGGGAGGTTTTTGGGGGTGAATAATTAAGCTCATCTCTGAGAAAAAACATGTTTTAACTTGTTTTTCTTTAGCACATAATAAGATTTTTAATTTCACTTCTATCAACGTGAATGTGGTTGCCTGGCTGTGTAAATAAGCGTTGGACTTGTAAATTTTTGTCATGAGTTCTGAGCCAGCTTAGACATAACACATAACAAAGCATTAATACTATACATGTAATACTAAAAAAAAAAATAACATTTTGTTTCTTACCAAACTTCTCTCAATCGATACTAACACAGCAAAAAAAAATCATATTACAATAAGTTCTACATATAGGATGCTGGGCGGCAGGAGGAAGAAGAAAACCGTATTATAAAAATAAACACCGAATAAATCATGGCTACCTAAGTAGAAACTAGGTATTTATAAGAGAGTGAGGTGACTTACTGTCTTAAAGATCATAAAGGTGTACCTATTAAGAAAAGATTTTTAGATAGGATAGAAAACTAGCCATTTCTTATTTTTCAAAGCAGCCACGATTTAAATTGGGGCACCAGTGTCTAAGCTTCGAAATGCCAATAACAATTTTAGAGTAAATTAATTAATTAGCCGACTACAGGTCTTTAATAAAAAAAAATAAGGCAGCGATAGCACTATCAAACCAAATTTCCTATTTTAGGGTATTGTAAAATTATTGTAAAATTTGATATACATATAGGTACATATTTCTAGTGATCTTACGCGTCCGTCATATTCAGCTAGGAGGCTGAATTTCTTTCAAATTTGTTACTTGTAATATGAACACTATTTTGTCAATGAGTTAACTTACCTTATTTTTATTTGTATTGAGCTATGTATGACTGTTTGTGTTCCAATAAATAAATAAATAAATAAATAAACAATACCATACAATGCATGCTTACAAGTCATGTCCAAATGTAAATTCAAAATGTGTCACTTTAGCTTTCGGCAATTTTGAAATCTAGTCAACGATTGTAATCACAGACTTTTCTCTTGACATAGTCACCAATCAGGTCGACGAATTCAAACACCTGGCAGCGCAGTCTCCTCAACACCCAGAGATGTACAGTGGCAAGTTCGAAGGTGACATCGTTCTGGATAACGAAGATGTTGCAGACATGGTGTCACAGTACGCTACTGGACGCAACGCAGTCATCTTCCCTGGACTTTCCACCCAGTGGCCGGACAACACCGTGGTGTGGACCATCGCTGATACGCACTTTGGTAAGCCTAAAGTTGAAGGAAACCGGGATTTTAATTAGCGACTGGATTCATGTTCATGATTAATTGTGTCAACTCGAGAATCTTTTGATTCTAATCTTAGGGCGATTGTAATTATGTTTATAAATTTATCATTTTGTAGCGCTTAATCACGTATCCGATTTATCGATGATAGCCGTTTGAAGTGCTTCGACACGATTAGATTTTTGAAATCACGCCTTTTAAGTTAAGTACTATTCGAATATACATATATAAAATCTGTACTGAGTTAAACCCTTTGGCCAAAGGATCAAAGTAACCCGAGTTTTATATTTTGTGTACTATCTATCTATTTGGTAGGTAAGTGATAAAAATGTCCTACAATACCAACTCAAATTGATCTTTTGACCAAAAATAATCAATCAGAACTGTAATTTTCTATTAGTCTACTGGAATTTCAAAATCATTATTTCCACACAATTGAGCTGTTTAAAAATCGGAACCACTAAAAATGGTTCTTTGAAATGGGACGTTTCATACGAAATAAGCAATAGAATTAAAATTTCCGACTATTCTAGAAAATGAATTAATGTATTTTCTGCCAAATTTTGTATTTTTTTTAATCGACATGATTTCAAAAATTGATCAATATTTTGTCTAAGGGTCGCAAAGAAGACCGAGCTGTTGTAATTATTTAAATTTCACAAAATATTTTTACTAAAGTTTATTGTCTTATTTTTCCAGAGGAGCCCGGACAAAAAGAGGCGTTGTTTGAAGCCATGAAGTTGATTGAGAGCAAGACTTGCGTCAAGTTCCGTGAGGCTGAGCCCTCCGACTGGGTCTACGTCAACATGACCGTTAGCTGTTCTTATATTTAAATACTAGAGCTTGCTAGAATTTCTAAAAACTACTTCGTAATCTTCATTTACGCTTTAAGAATAACAGATGTAAAAAATTTCACTTCTTTTGTGATCTTGTATGTGAGTCATTATTAGAGCATTTCAACTGCCTCACTTTCGTGGTCAAATATTTCGTAGTTAATAGTAGTTTCACCGAAAAGTACATAGTAATGACCAATATTCTTTTAAAATTTTATTTATTTTGATACGTTGATTTGGTCATCTTACAGAGCTACCCCAGAGGCTGCTACGCCCACATCGGTTACCGCGTGTTCCGCGGTCCCCACACCTTCAACCTGGGCTCAACTCCTGGCTCCGACTGCTTCCGCCAGTCCACGATCGTGCACGAGTTGATGCACATCATGGGCTTCTTCCACATGCACTCCACATATAACAGGGATGATTATGTCAGGATCAACTATGAGAACATCGTGCCGGGTAAGTCCATAGGACAGCACCACCACCTTGTCATTGTGACGTTTAAGACATCCAAAAACAAGGTTTAGAGATAAACATTATGATTTACTATGATAAAGTTCTATCGCGGTCCAGGATCAAACTGGCCGACTTTACATCAAAGGGTAATTGCAGAGTGGGTATTCTAAATGCCATACTGTTAGATATTCTAAGCCTCTGAAGTAGGTATAGAATATATGCACTGGTTATAGGGGCGGGGGGCGATTTTTGAAATCACATCATCAAAAAATATCATTCGCAAATGGCGAAAACTGGTGCTGCTTGATTTTGAAATACAAGTAATATAAATTAAAGATCGAATTGATCTTGCTAACTAAGTAGACGAAACATGTTGTACTTGTAGTTGCAATTGTAAGCGACTGTAAAAGAGCCCTTTGCGGTCTACATACAGAATATAAACGTTTTGATTTTGTGGCAAAGACATATTTTACCACTACTATTGTTTATGTATTTTTTGTCAGCGGTACGTGAGCTTTCCCCTAACCCAGGCACATAACCAATTTTTGAAATCACACTCGAAACTATCATTCGAAAGTGATAAAAATATGCTCATTGCTAACAAAACTAGAACTACTAGTTTAGACGATAACATTAATTCTGTAGACTTTATGCTTTAGATCTATTTATTTATTTTTATTTTCATATCCTGTATCATATTTCTTGAGTTTTGTTTAAGCATAGCTGCACACTGCGCTTTTGTGTTTTGCTTTCCAATGTTTTACGTTGGGATGCCTTTACGTTTCGTGATTTTCTGAAAATCAGCGTCGTTGCATTTCATGTAACTAACGACAGAAGCTGAGTGAAATTCTGTTTTGGAATCACCTCAACAACAAACTTATGGTGCCTACTGTTCTAAGACTTAGGCTAAATATTGTAATATTATTGTGATGTATTCCAATATAAACAAATCATTCACTCATTCTGTTACTATGTAATATTCTACTGCTTTACTGCTTTGTTGCTCTGAAGCAGTGTTTTGTCCTTAATAGTTTACCAGTATTTCAAATTCAGCGTAACTTTTTTTAAGTGACGTGATTTCAAAAATTGTTTCTCTCAAGCAACTCATTATACTTCATGTCTAGACCCCGGCCGGATCTTTGAGGCAATGACGTCACAATAGGGTAGATTGGGGAGTAAATGGAACGGTGTTAATTAATACGAAAAACTACCGGTTTTAACCGAATACATTTTCATAATAAAAATTACCTGGTAAATTGAATAAATTGATCAATATTATCTTTTGACATTATTAGGTAGGTACTTAACTGTAAATCACACATTTGTAGGGTAAATAGGCTTTTGACGAATAAAAAGTAAGCGGCCGTAGGTAAAAACCAAAGTTCCATTCAGGAAATGGAACAGTGGAACATAATAACATTTTCACTTCAGTCACGTTTTATTCATCAAAAGCCAGTTCAACATACAAATATACATTTGCAGTAATATACCAAAAAATAATATTGATTAATTTATTTAAATTTCTAGGTAACTTTTATCCTGAATTAACAAAACGTACTCGGTTAAAACCAGAACAGTTAGTTTTTCGTATTAATTAACACCGTTCCATTAACTCCCCAAACTACCCTATTGTGACGTCATTGCCACAAAGATCCGGGGTCTATTCATGTCATACTGTCATACTTATACTTGTTTACCTTTCAGGCGCCGAAAGCGACTTCGACAAGTGGAATGAGTTCCAAGTTGGTAACTTGGGCGTTGAATACGACTACGTGAGCTGCCTGCATTACCCTGCCTTGGCCTGGAGCAAAAACTTCGAGCCGACCATCGAGCCTTTGAGGGTATGTACCGAAGAACGAACAATTTGAACTTACAAAAAACCGGCCAAGTGCGAGTCAGACTCGCGCACCGAGGGTTCCATACAAACTTATATATATCTATGATCATCCAGTCTTAGCAGACCCCTGCTCCTAAGCAAAATGTGCGCAGTGTGGGATCATTGTAGATTGGTTACTGATATAGACAGACAGACAAAAAAATTTATGCTTTTCGCAATTTTTCCTTTATCTGTGCTATAAGGCCTTGCTTTGTACCAAATTTCAAGATTCTGAGTTCACGGGAAGTACCCTGTAGGTTTTGATTCTCTTGCGAGTGTCGAAAATGTGCGTTGGTTACTGATATAGACAGACAGACAAAAAAAATTATGTTTTCGCAATTTTTCCTTTATCTGTGCTATAAGACCTAGCATCGTACCAAATTTCAAGATTCTGAGTTCACGGGAAGTACCATGTAGTTTTTGATTCCCTTGCGAGTTTCGAAAATATGCGGAAATTTGAGTCATAAACGGCTGTATCTTTTGATTGCGTTGGCTTAGATGTTTGATTTTTTCACAGCTCCAAGAGACAGTAGACTTGAGTATTTGATATAAATTTCACCTTGATACCTCCACGCATTTCTGAGAAAAAGGGTCTTGACAGACAGACGGACGGACGGACGGACAACAAAGTGATCCTATAAGGGTTCCGTTTTTTCCTTTTGAGGTACGGAACCCTAAAAACCTTTTGAAATCACACCTTTTGAAATATTACTTTTACACATGAGTGTAAAAGTAATATTCAAAGGTGGAAAGAATTGGGTTGAAGTTGAAATTAGAGTAGAGTATAGATAAATTGCCGAGAGCGTGGAATTGCATGTGTAGTGGAATTGTTTGTTTATAGGCATTAGAGAGAGAGAGATCTCTATATTGTTGTCTTGCAATGACACATTCTATCTTTAGCTTTAGTGTTGCCTTATGTTTTGTAAAATATTGATGATGTGTCTTGTGATGTTGTAAATAAATGTATTCTTTCTTTCTTTCTTTCTTTCTTTCTTTCTCTCACTAAAGTGGAATACTTATAAACACACAATACCATACATATGCACGCTCTTGGTAATTTATCTATAATAGAAAATTACGGCTTACATCCCTTTCGATTGATTTTTCCAAGGGGCCGATATTTGAAATTACCCGTGAAAATACAATTGAGTACAGTACAGTAACAACTAAATCGTTATTGTTGGTTTTGCCGCCAGGAATTGGACGGAGAGATTGGCCAGCGTGATTACGTCACCGAGAAGGACTGGCTCCGCATCAACCGCTACCACGACTGCCCCGGCGCATGGCAGTAACTCAGCTTCACCACCGTGTACTTGTGATGGCCAAATAAATATTACAGCATTTTAGAGACTACTTTTATTGCTTGACACAGAATTGAGTAAGCGTTTAAAAATTACGATTACACCTACGAACACACTTTTAAAATTTCATACAAATAGCTTTTATAGTTTGCAAGTAAAATGGTTGTGACGGACGGCCCAATGGAAAGACCAAATGACCCTACAAAGGTTATTAGATAAGAATCATGAAAGTAAAACCTTAAACAATGTAATATCACGGCGTTATCTTCATTTTATTGGTTTCGCTAAGTTAGGAATACTTGGAAACTTTTTGCGTAACATCGCGTTATTTCTCCTTCGATATAATTTAGATATTTCAGTACAGGGCGTCATACGTACGTAGGTATGTATGCACGTCAAATAAACTGAATCTCGTGAAGCCAAATGGGTTAGTCCAGGGGACAAATTCCCGAAATCACATTGCTCGAAAGTACCATTCGAAATTGAGTATTACTCCACTCCAGAATAATGAACCATACCACTGCTTATCTCCGAAACTAATGCGCCCAAAATAAATAAAAATACAGAAAATGATTTTTAATAAAAAATAGATTCCACCAGAAACATAATTATGTGTTTTCACATAATTATTATTTATTTTTACTTGGCTAATACTTTTGTATTAGCCAAGTTCTACACTAAAAATATGCTTGGTTGTGGACTTCGCCGACAAAAAGATAAAGATCTAAATGGATGCTAAGTTCTGCAGATAGGTAATCATGAAATCTATTTGTGAAACAAATAACATCCTTAACCAATATAAAAGTCTATTTCTTTGTTTTCTCTCTTTGTTTTCTCTACTACAGCAGTGTTTGATATTCATAGATATAAACCCTTAAATGTGTACAGAGCTGGCGTCTAGCTATATTCTTAAAAAAACACCTAAGTATATAAACGGAATTAAAATTTATAATAAAGAAAAATCGTCATTAATTGTAATAAAAATGAACAAAAAAAAAACTATAAGTTTATAACTAAAGACTAGCCTAAGTGTAGTCGAAAAGTCCCCCACGAGTTGTCCCCGGCGCAAAGGTACCCATCACATTTGCCGCGTTACCACGTTGAATGGCGATGGTCAACCTTTGCATCAGGTAAGAACCCGCACGGGCGTCAGATCTCCTTTCTGTAATGCGACGTCCCACTTCCCTAATAAAGGCAATAGTCTCCGACCCCCAGCACCCAGTAGTCTCAAAGTCAAGGCCGAATATTTTTCCCACTTCCTATCAGCGGCAAAATCTGCAGCGGCCAGCTGTACGCAACGTTGGCTGAGGTGTAAGGCGGCGAAAGTGCTGACCTATGTGGCGTCCCACAGCAGACACTTTCCTTTCTGCAACGGTACTAAAGTTAGGCCATCTGGCCTTTTGCCATCGGTGCGATAGAGGCCTGGTGGCGCCATAACGCAAGGGATGTTGGCGGATATCAAAGCCTACCTTACAATGTCATTGAGAGCGTGGTGACGCGGAAATCTTCCCGAACAACGATAACAATGCGTGATGGCCATTTGCTTCCATCATGGAGCCGCAGATGCATTTATGATGCACACAAACATCGCAGCCCAGGTGGAGAGCAACTGCCACCCGCAATGAGTCGTTGTCCAGGAGTGTTCCCAAATGAGGAGCAGGCAAAGCCTGCAACCACGCCCCCGCTTCGACTCTTGACACAGACTTTAGCCTAGCCAAATTCGCCCCCACGGCCACACCCATAAGCCGCGCAAGAGCGTTCCCAGCCCCCACGACCGCGCGTCCCAAGCTCGCTGCACTTGTGGAGTCCCGGGCAGCGACGCAGATATTGGCCCGTAGGTATTGCAAGAGACGATGCAAAAGACCGGATGCCTTTGATTCCATAAAAGATGGGTTGTGTGCTGGCATGCGATACAACTCTTGAACTTGGAATAGAGCTGATGCGGCTTCTGAAGCGGCTGAAAAAGTAAAAGCACACGAACACAGGGGTCTAGGTTCGATGTTGAGACCCTTGGTCCGTGGGGCCTTAGTGCTGTGAGGCTATAAGTATATAAGAAAAGGTAAGTCGACGTCTCAGGAGACCGCAGAGCTGGCAGCTACCTCGGGCAAAGAATCAGCTTAGCTTTTCAATGGGGGAACGCTGCCAGTATCTTCGAAATCTTGCCTAAGGGGACCCCTTTTCATAAAAATGTCTTATTATGTATGTAAACTCTTTATTGTACAAAAATAAGGAAAGAAAAAAAAATACTATTGACAACCGTTGAATTGCAAATACAAAGGCGAACTTATCCCTTTAAGACATCTGTACCAGTCAATCCTTTGAATAGTTGAGAAATTAATGAAACCTCTTATTTTGTAGAAAGTAGAATCGGGGATACTTTGACCCAATTAAGGGTAACTTTGGCCCTAATGAAAACTACACGAACAAGGGTCTAATAAAAACATAAAAGTGTGGGCAATTGGCTAAATCCCACCATATGGGAATGCGCCATAATGTCAATGCGATAATAAAACCTGGTACGAGTTAAACCCAATGGCCGAAGTCACCCCTCAGGGCCAAATTAACCCAATCTCACGGTACTCTACTCATGATTCAAGTTCAGCTGCTAAAACTTTTACCATTGTTTAATGGCATTTTTGAGTCATGTGATTTCAAAATCGGTAAGCACCCTGATAATAAGATTTGTTTTTTTTTTTTGGTGACTTACTCAATTCCAAATACGTAATTAGTGAGTGAAGAAATAAAGAAAATTACTCTATAAATCGCATAATTTATTTTGGTTCTTTTATTTGTCACATCCATCACCTCTTCCTGCCACTAACATAGCTAAAAAAGCTCATAATCATTTCAAGATCCTTATCTGTCTGATAGTCGAGAGTATAAAAGACTTTAAACCGTGAGTTTTCCATCAGTAAAGATGCTTCGCCTTATACTTGGACTTTGCGTGATTGGCGCTGTGGTGACCACTCCCGTGGTGACCAGGAGCAAGGAGGATGTCGATCGATACAGGAACTTCTTGATGAATACTTGTGAGTTATTGCCGAATAACAACAGAAATTATGATAACATCGTTACACAAGCATTTCTTGTATATTTATTGATTTCGGGTATCTCGGAAACACTTCCAACGATGTCGATGAATTTTGTTTTGTGGGATTTTCTGGGGGTGAATAATTAATTTATCTTACTTAGCCTCATCTCTGAGAAAACGAATGTTTCAATTTGTTTTCCTTCAGCACATAATAAGATCTTTAATTTCACTTCTATCAACGTGAATGTGGTTGCCTGGCTGTGTAAATAAGCGTTGCACTTGAAAAATTTTGTCATGAGTTTTAAGCCCGGTTAGACATAACACATAACAAAGCATTTTTATTATTTACTAGTTGCCCGCCGAATTAAAAAAATGAAGTAGACAAGTAGAGATTGATTTTTGTATTTATTCAGTTCTTACCTCTAATTTTGTTTCAATGAACTTTAAACTTTATGTCAGTAACTTATTGAGTGAGTTCGATATCATATTACAATAAGTCCTACATATAGGACGCTGACTGTGGTGTACGCAGGGCCGATATGTTAGGCGAGCCTTGGGGGAGGCCTATGTTAAGCAGTGGACGTCTTTCGGCTGAAATGATGATGATGATAGGACGCTGGGCGGCAGGAGGGAGAAAAACCGAATTACAAAAAATAACGCCGAGCAAAGCATGGTCACCGAGGTAGGTACTAGGTACCTATAAGAGAAGAACATGACCTACTATCTTGAGGATCATAAAGGTGTATTAAGAAAAAAAAATTTCGAAAGGATAGAAAACAAGCCATTTCTTATTTTTAAAAATAAAGATTTAAAGCATAAAGCGATATAAAATAGGGTACCAGTGTCTAAACCTCGAAATGCACATAACAATTTTAAAGTTAATTAACTAATTAGCACAGTACAGGTCCTATGGAGAATAATTAAGCCAGCGATATCATTTTCAAACCATATTTCCTATTTTAGGGTAACAATACCATACAGCGCATACCCTTACAAGTCTTGTCAAAATGTAAATTCAAAAATGTGTCACTTTAGCTTTCGGCAATTTTGAAATCGAGTCAACGATTGTAACCACAGACTTTTCTCTTGACATAGTCACCAATCAGGTCGACGAATTGAAACATCTGGCAGCGCAGTCTCCTCAACACCCAGAGATGTACAGTGGCAAGTTCGAAGGTGACATCGTTCTGGATAACGAAGATGTTGCAGACATGGTGTCACAGTACGCTACTGGACGCAACGCCGTCATCTTCCCTGGACTTTCCACCCAGTGGCCGGACAACACCGTGGTGTGGACCATCGCTGATACGCACTTTGGTAAGTCTAAAATTGAAGGAAACCGGGATTTTAATTAGCGACTGGTTTCTTCGACAGACCCGAGGCATAACACAGTTTGGTGCTGAACAAAGGCAGCGATTTTCGAAATCACACCAGCAAGACACTTTGTTAATGATGTAAATTACTGTGTTAATATATAATACTGTCGCATGAATTTAACTTTCGACTAGTTGTAAAAATAAATTAAATAATGGAAGAATGTTCTGTGACATCTGTTATATTCCGAATGCAACGCATATTTACAGACGTATTAATTAGCTCTTTATTAGGGTCATACCAGTGTAAGAAACACAAGTTGTCTCCTGTGGACACAAAATTCAGTAAACTTAAGATGCATTTAAATGGGTCGAAGGTTGACAAGGTAAGACTTGACTAAAAATATTAGCTATAGACCACACGCCCACAGGAGAGATACGAATAAAAAATGTGTATGGGCCATTATCTTTAAAAAGTTTATATGAAATTGGTTCTTCTTGACAACTTTCGGAGCTCACGTCCTTTGTGAGTATCAATACAAAACTCTCATAATATGTTTTAACTGGCATAATATTCACGAAATGATTCATGTTCAAGATTGATTGGGTCAACTCGAAAATCTTTTGATTCTAATCTTAGGTCGATTGTAAATTATGTTTATAAATTTATCACTTTGTAACGCTTAATCACGTCCTTGATTTATCGATAATAGCCGTTTGAAGTGCTTCGACAGGATTAGATTTTTGAAATCACGCCTTTTAAGATACTATTCGAATATACATATATAATAAAATCTGGCCAAAGGATCAAAGTAACCCGAGTTTTATATTTTGTGTACTATCTAATTGGTAAGTGATAAGATAAAAGTGTGCTACAAAACTAACTCAAATTGAACTTTTAACCAAAAATAATCAATCCGAACTGTAATTTTCTATTAGTCTACTGGAATTTCAAATTCAGTATTATTTCCACACTAGGTATTGAGTTCAAAAATCGGAACCCCTAAAAATGTTTCTCAGAACGGGACGTTATATACGAAATAAGCAATAGAATTAAATTTCCGACTATTCTAGAAAATGAATTAAGCCGGCAATTTTCTGCCACTTGTTTTTTAATCGACATGATTTCAAAAATCGATCAATATTTTGTCTAAGGGTCGCAAAGACCGTGCTGTCGTAATTATTTAAAATTCACAAAATATTTTTACTAAAGTAATTGTCTTATTATTCCAGAGGAGCCCGGACAAAAAGAGGCGTTGTTTGAAGCCATGAAGTTGATTGAGAGCAAGACTTGCGTCAAGTTCCGCCAGGCTGAGCCCTCCGTATGGGCCTTCGTCAACATGACCGTTAGTTGCTAACATCTAAAAAAATAAATAAATACTAGCTGACCCGGCGAACTTTGTTCCGCCTTACAGTACCCCCATCCCCGCACCCCGCATTGTACATCCTGGCGTTCGCCGCTCTCTTGCCCCTGGCCCTCGCGGCTCATGTACTTACATTGCGTCATCCTTTTTCGTTGTCACGTCAAAAATTAATGGGTGAACCACCCTTAACATTTAGGGGAATGAAAAATAAATGTTGGCCGATTCTCAGACCTACCCGATATGCGCACAAAATTTCATGAGAATCGGTCGAGTCATTTCGGAGGAGTTTGGTAACTAACACCGCGACACGAGAATTTTATATATAAGACTAGAGCGTGCTAGAATTTCTAAAAACTACTTCGTAATCTTCATTTATGCTTAATGAAGAACAAATGTAAAAAAATTCACGTCTCTTGTGATCTTTGCGAGCATTTATTTTTCTAACACAACTTGAAAATAGCTGCAACTATTACTAGGTGATCAGTGTTGTTCTCGAATATTTATTTATGTAATTTAACACAAACTATAGTTAAACTATAGTTATTTTGCTAACTATCCTTATTGACATTTGTTTAATGAATAGGAACTGAAAATTTTGGCTTCTTTTTTTTTCGGGTACTGGTATAACTTCACTATTAAGTATATATTTGGCTTGTTTTTTTTACTTACAATTTTTAATTTTTTTTGTTGTCCGCCATCAAACTCGCTACAGACGCTATTCCAGCATGCGTCCACTGGGGCAGGCTGAAAACCAGCGCTGGCAGCTTCCCCGTAAGCGCAGCGCAGCATTAGCTGGTCTGCTCCTTTTGCCGCAGGACAGAAATCCTTACACTTACTTGTAAAACAATCATTTAATTTTTACTATTGTGTTTTTATTTCCTGTTTTGTGTATTTTGGATTTTTACTGTGGTGTAGCAAATAAAAAATTTTTCTTTCTTTCTTTCTTGTATGTGAGTCATTATTAGAGCATTTCAACTGCCTCACTTTCGTGGTCAAATATTTCGTAGTTAATAGTAGTTAGTAGTAGTTTCATCTAATTAATAGTTTCACCGAAAAGTACATTATATCAAATGACCAATATTCTTTTTAAATTTTATTTATTTTGATACGTTGATTTGATCATCTTTCAGAGCTACCCCAGAGGCTGCTACGCCCACATCGGTTACCAAGTGTTCCGCGGTCCGCACATCTTCAACCTGGGCTCAACTCCTGGCTCCGACTGCTTCCGCCAGTCCACGATCATGCACGAGTTGATGCATATCCTGGGCTTCATACACATGCACGCCACATATAACAGGGATGATTATGTCAGGATCAACTATGAGAACATCGTGCCGGGTAAGTCCGTACGACAGCACTACCATCGAGCCTTGTCATTGTGACGTTTATGTCATCCAAAAGCAAGGTTAAAGTTAAACATAATGATTTACTATGATAAAGTTCTATCGTGGTCCAGGATCCAATTGGCCGACTTTACATCGATGGGTAATTGCCGAGTGGGTATTCTAAACGCCATACCGTTAGATATTCTAAGCCTCTGAAGTAGGTTTAGAATATATGCACTTGTTATAGGAACAGGGGGCGATTTTTGAAATCACATCATCAAAAAATATCATTCGCAAATGGCGAAAACTGGTGCTGCTTGATTTTGAAATACCTACAAGTAATAATAATTAAAGATCGAATTGATCTTGCTACTAGACGAAACATGTTGTAGTTGTAGTTGCAATTGTAAGTGACTGTAAAAGAGCCCTTTGCGGTCTACATACAGAATAAACGTTTTGATTTTGTGGCAAAAACATATTTTACCACTTTCAAACTATTGTTTATGTATTTTTTTGTCAGCGGTACGTGAGCTTTCCCCTAACTCAGGCACATAACCGATTTTTTAAATCACACTCGAAACTATCATTCGAAAGTGATAAAAATATGCTCATTGCTAACAAAACTAGAACTACTAGTTTAGACGATAACATTAATTCTGTAGATTTTATGCTTTAGATCTATTCATTTATTTTTATTTTCATATCCTGTATGATATTTCTTAATTTTGTTTAAGCATAGCTGCACATTGCGCTTTTGTTGTTTTGCTTTTCAATGTTTTACGTTGGGATGCCTTTACGTTTCGTGATTTTCTGAAAATCAGCGTCGTTGCAATTCATGTAACTAACGACAGATGCTGAGTGAAATCACCTCAACAACAAACTTATGGTGCCTACTTTTCTAAGACTTATATAGGCTAAATTATTGTAATATTATTGTGATGTGTTCCAATATTATAAACAAATTATTAATTCATTCTGTAACTATTACTCTATTGATTTATTGCTTTGTTGCTCTGAAGCAGCGTTTTGTCCTTATTAGTCTACTAGTTTTTTAACACGTTAACTGCGAAGCGAGGCCTAAATCACCCCTGATGCAACTTCCCTGTGGTGCGGCAAGCAAAAAAGTGAATTTCTCTGTCGTGCGAATGGCATAGCTTTGGTTTGGTCCAGTGTAGGAAAGAGATAAATATATATTTGAGATCACTAAATGGTTCCGGACTCGGTGGTGTACCTACCTTGGTACCGGATGTCTTAGGCCTCGTGCCGCACTGAATTAATATAATTTTAATGCAGTGCGGAACGAGGCTAAAACGTCCCATATCCCCCCTGACCTCGTACCGCACTGAACGCGAGCTTCCCGCGACCAATGTTGTGCATCACGTCGATTGGAGAGCACGTCCTTTTACAGCGCCGAACATGTCTAAACGATGTCGGAAGAAGTTAATTTTAAAAAACCCAGAAACAGAGCCAAAACAGGTAAGTTTTTAATGAAAAAATCTTCAGTAAGTACCTAATAAATAGGACAGTTTCTTTTCTACTTCTGGTTGCCTTTTTTTTCTATTCTGTGAACCGCATTAAGATTTTCATATACAAATAGAAAGATAAACCTTATGCATAAACCGTAATCCATTATTTTCCAATAATAAGTCTGTAATAGGTGCCTGTTAATGGTATAGAATGGAACGCTTCGTGCGCGAGTCCGACTCGCACTTGGCCGGTTTTTTTTTCTTTATGGCGCCTTCAAGCACAATTTAGATTATTTAAAAAAAAATGTATCCTTTGATAGCTTTGTGTTGTTTTGCCAGGTTTTGCCCTTAAAACGATCTAATGAGATATAATTGATCAAAATCGGTCAAGTCGTTGCGTAGTTAAGACAGTTTAAAAACGTCGATATTATTTTTCCCATCACTAATCGCAGCGAAAATTTGCCCTATTTCAGTGCGTTACGAGGTGTATAAGATCCCATATTTTGTTTTGCTAATAATTCCTAAACTAGCCATCAGATCCCGGGGCGACGGTGGATTAGGGTTCATCAATTCACTGTCTATATCAATAAGGACCAAAATTCTCATTTATCTTTGATTTCGCGCCAGAAAATGGATTTTAGTCTGTAAAAGGAGGTGGGGTCTAATAGACCGCGTGTCGCCCTAACGTCTGGTCACGGTACGGGCCGATTATACCTCGTGCCGCAGGAACGGAAAGTATGCAAAAATTGGTGCCGCAGCTAACGTGTTAAATTCAACTTAATTTTTTTTATGTGACATGATTTTAAAAATCGTTTCTCTCAAGCAACTCATTATACTTCATGTCATACTGTCATACTTATACTTGTTTACCTTTCAGGCGCCGAGTACGACTTCGACAAGTGGAGAGAGTCCCATGTTGGTAACTTGGGCGTTGATTACGACTACGTGAGTTGCCTGCATTACCCTGCCTTGGCCTGGAGCAAAAACTCTGAGCCGACCATCGAGCCTTTGAGGGTATGTACCGAAAAACGAGCAATTTTAACTTACAACAAACCTTTTGAAATCTCATGTGTAAAAGTAATGTTCTCGGTGGAATAAATTGAGTTTTAGTTGAAATTAGAGTAGAGTACAGATAAATTACCGAGAGCGTGGAATTGCATGTGTAGTGGAATGTGTGTTTATAGGCATTGGATGGAGAGATCTCTCACTCACTAACGTTGAATGCCTATCAACACACAATACCATTACAAATACATAATATGCAATTCCACGCTCTCGCTATTTTATCTATACCTACTATGTATAGAAAATTACAGCTTCACATTCCTTTCGATTGATTTTTCCAAGGCAGGGGCCGATATTTGAAATTACCCTTTTAAATACAATTAAGTACAGTACAGTAACAACTAAGTCGTTATTGTTGGTTTTGCCGCCAGGAATTGGACGGAGAGATTGGCCAGCGTGATTACGTCACCGAGAAGGACTGGCTCCGCATCAACCGCTACTACGACTGCCCCGGCGCATGGCAGTAACCCAGCTTCACCACCGTGTACTTGTGATGGCCAAATAAATATTACAGCATTTTAGAGACTACTTTTATTGCTTGACACAGAATTGAGTAAGCGGTTAAAAATTACGATTACACCTACGAACACACTTTTAAAATTTCATACAAATAGCTTTTATAGTTTGCAAGTAAAATGCTTGTGATATAGGTACGGACGGCCCAATGGAAGGACCAAATGACTCTACAAAGGTTGTTAGATAAGAATCATGAAAGTAAAACTTTAAACAATTATGTAATATCACGGCGTAATCTTCATTTTGTTGGTTTCACTAAGTTAGGAATACTTGGAAACTTTTTGCGTAACATCGCGTTATTTATCCTTCGATATAATTTAGATATTTCAGTATAGGACGTCATATGTACGTAGGTACGCACATCAAATAAACTGAATCTCGTGAAGCCAAATGGGTGAGTCCAGGGGACAAATTCCCGAAATCACATTGCTCGAACGTACCATTCGAAAGTGAGTATTACTCCAGAATAATGAACCATACCACTGCTTATCTCCGAAACTAATGCACCCAAAAGTAAATAAAAATACAGAAAATGATTTTCAATAAAAAATAGATTCCACCAGAGACATGATTATGTGAAAAGTATTAGCCAAGTTCAACACTTGCAAATGAACTTAAACCGTAGGGCGGTAGACCATATTTTTGGCCGACTGTACACAGGTGCACATAGATACCTGGACTTTGCGACAAAATTCGCTTAGCAATGAAATATAAATACCAGTGGCGGGGCGTGAAAATTTTTGCAAGTAAAGCCGGAGCAAAAAAAAACAAAAAATCAATTTATCCTTTTCTTGAAAGTGCAGTAATGTAAGCGTTAGTATTTCAAAAGTTTAGTCAACCCGGGGGGAATCGGGTTGTTAGTACTTTTCGCCACTGATAAGTAGATTAATTACCGATCAATCGTGATCTGCATTACTATAACTATATCAATATTAAAACTAATGATATCAGCGGAATCTGAAACACGTGTTGAATTGTTTTCGAGAAATATTTTGTTCGATAACTTTTAGTTTTCGCCGGCCTGGGGGCCGATTTTATTATTTTTTCTTACATATAGTGAAAAAATACGGACAACTCACGTCTATGATCGAGTTTTAGCTCCACGTGTTTCGTGTTGAGTGCGCGTTTGGCAGCCCCCGTGGCGTGTTGCTCTATTAAGAAGGGATACGGATTAGCCCGAAACATGGTCGAACTAAACTCGATCATAGACGTGAATTATTCGTATTTTTTCACTTTTTTCACTGTAGTCGTGAACTACCGTGAAGTAGTTTAATGTTTAAAATAAGTATTCACACAAAATATAAAGTAATTATGTAATTCAAATTAGGTACCCTAAACAAAAAGTAGGTAGGTATGGTATTGCTTACCTTATATATTTTTTCATGTACTTGTTTTTCTGCATTGTATTATTTGTGGTGTTCAATAAAGAGTCATTGTATTGTATTGTAGTTACATTTAAAAAAAAACTAACAACTAATAGTTGCTACTAGCTTTTACTTTATCTGACTGTTTTTTACTTACTCTTTGTCGGTATCCACTCAAAGGTTGACTGGTAGAGATCTCTGAAAGGGATAAATTCGCCTTTGTAGGTACATGCAATTCAACGGTTGTCAATAGTATTTTTTTTCTTCCCTTATGTTTGTACAATAAAGAGTTTACATACATAATAAGACATTTTTATGAAAAGGGGTCCCCTTAGGCAAGATTCCGAAGATACTGGCAGCGTTCCCCCATTGAAAAGCTAAGCTGATTCTTTGCCCGAGGTAGCTGCCAGCTCTGCGGTCTCCTGAGACGTCGACTAACCTTTTCTTATACTTATAGCCTCACAGCGCTAGGGCTTCACGGACCAAGGGTCTCGACATCGAACCTATAGACCCCTGTGTTCGTGTGCTTTCACTTTTTCAGCCGCTTCAGAAGCCGCATCAGCTCTATTCCAAGTTCAAGAGTTGCATCGCATGCCAGCACACGACCCATCTTTGATGGAATCAAAGTCATCCGGTCTTTTGCCATCGTCTCTTGCAATACCTACGGGCTCCAGAAATTAATTAAACTACGATTTTTAATTTCGTGGAATTCTGACATTTCTTAGTGTTTACTAGGCAAAAATATTTCCCGAAAATTTAAACGAGATAAAACAAAAACTAGGAAATACAGAGCACATATTCCTTAGTATACCTACACATTAAAATTGGACATAATGTAATAAATCATTAATTAATACGTAGTTAGAATATTTTTTGATCTAACCGTTTAGACGTAGTAAAATATTTAACCCATTTATGAGTAAAAAAAATACATTGTCTCGGGTAACATTGCGATGATTGACATATATCGCAAACTTTCGGACTTAAATTATAATTAATACCTAGTTATGTATTAAGTTTCAATCGTCGTCTCAAGAGGTTTGCGATTTAAAATTTCATAGACAAGGTACATACTTAAATAAAAAAAACCAACAAATATCACTCTTCTGTCAAAACAATATTAAAGTCATTCGGCTTCTGTCTTGAATGTTCGAATGTGCTCGCTCTCCTGTTTCCGTATTATTTTGGTCGTTTTCGTTGATTGATATAATTATTTTCTTGAAAAGTTTTTGTTTTTTGCTATGTGTTATGTTGTTTAAAGAGGACTAATATCATTATGAACTGTCTCACACGAACCATGAATACACGAATCTCTTAAAAACCTATGAAATAAATATAGACTAATAAATTAAAACTGATAACTTCTTATAGTAAAAGCTCTCCTTCACTATATTTATAATTAGTAATGTGCCTATTTTATTGTTTCTAAAATAATAAATAGATTTAAAATGAAAAAAGGTTGGTTGCCTCTGAAACGTCAAAATCTGGCATTTGTCAGAATTGCAAGAAATTAAAAATCGTAGTTTAGGACTCTTATTTTATTGCTATCCTACTCATATTTCAATTCTAACACTGCATCAGAGTGATTTTCTTACAGAAGTTTTTGAAAATGTCAATTTGTGGACTGCTACATACAAAGGCTCGGATAATTTTTTAAGGCGGTACCTTAATTTTCTCCTATTCTACTCGCATTTTAAATTCAACTCAATTTTTTTCCTCTTTTACGCTCGTCAAATTGTAGTATAAGCACAGAATAAGTAATAGTACTAACGTACAGAAGGATCACTCTCGAACTAAATCAACTTTAGATATAAAAACTTGCTGCTTGCACGCGAAATTGAAACTTATCGTGTGATACGAGCGTTCATATTCCGTTGGGTACCGCTGATCCGAAACCAAGGGCACAGGGTTCTCACTCGCCGATATTTGGTAGGTATATAAATCAAGAAAGATAACAGTGTGTATTAATTCAGTAAACTAGCTTTAAACGCAACAGTATCTTTTATACGGATTATAAGATCGTATAGAAGTCATCGTTTGTTGCAAAAATCACAGAAAATAAATTACGCGCGACGCGGCTAGCGTGCGAACCGATAGCCGAGCGACAACCTACTGCCATACGCCTGCCCGGGAGGCGCGCCGGCCGAACATACCTAAACTGCAGAGTGAAACCCCCCTGGTATAAGTACCTACTCACTTATACTACAATTTGACGAGCGATTAAATCTTTCGAAAGATGTCGAAATGTTGTTACTTACAACAAATCTGTAGCTCAAATTAAATTATCGAATACCTAGTTAGGGCTCTAATTTTCTACTGCCTCATTTGTGTTTTAATTCAGCGCCATTTTCTAATCCTATTTTGACAGATGTTGAATTGAACATTTCAAACTGTATGTACCTACTGGGTAACGATTTTTGCAATCACGTCTCAATTTAAATTTTGACTAGGTAGTTGAGAAATTAATGAAACCTCTAATTTTGTAAAGAGTAGGATCGGTACTTTGACCCAATTAAGGGTAACTTTGGCCCTAATGAAAACCACACGAACAAGGGTCTAATAAGAAACATAAACGTGTGGGCAATTGGCTAAAACCCACCATAATGGAATGCGCCATAATTTCAATGCGATAATAAAACCTGAAACGAGTTAAACCCAATGGCCGAAGTCACCCCTCAGGGCCAAATTAACCCAATCTCACGGTACTCTACTCATGATTCAAGTTCAGCTAGAATTTTTACCAGTTTTGAATGGTATTTTTGAGTCATGTGATTTCAAAAATCGATATGCATCCTGATAATAACATTTTTTTTACTGGTGATTTACTCAATTCCAAATACGTAATTAGTGAGCGAAGAAATGTAAGAAAATTACTAAAAAAATAAATTAATAAATATCACGGGACAATTCACACCAATTTACCTAGTCCCAAAGTAAGCTAACCAAAGCTTGTGTTATGGGTACTAAGCAACGGATAAACATACTTATATGGATAGATACATACTTAAATACATATTAAACACCCAAAACCCGAGAGCAAACATTCGTATTTTTCATACAAATATCTGCCCCGACACGGGAATCGAACCCGGGACCTCAAGCTTCGTAGTCAGGTTCTCTAACCACTAGGCCATCTGGTCGTCTAAATAAATCGCATAATTTATTTTGGTTCTTTTATTTGTCACATCCATCACCACTTCCTGTCACTAACATAGCTACAAATTAAAAAAGCTCATAATCATTTCAAGATCCTTATCGGCCTGATAGTCGAGAGTATAAAAGACTTTAAACCGTGAGTTTTTCATCAGTAAAGATGCTTCGCCTCATACTTGGACTTTGCGTGATTGGCGTTGTGGTGACCACTCCCGTGGTGACCAGAAGCAAGGAGGATGTCGACCGTTACAGGAACTTCTTGATGAATACTTGTGAGTTGCTGCCAAACAACAACAGAAATTTATAATTTATTCTCATCATTTTAGTCGTTTAAACTATGTACTTGTATTATATTATGATAACATCGTAACACAAGCAATTCTTGTATAATTATTTATTTCGGGTATCTCGGAAACGCCTCTAACGATGTCGATGAATTTTGTTTTGTGGGAGGTTTTTGGGGGTGAATAATTAATTTAGCTCAGCCTCATCTCTGAGAAAACGCATGTTTTAACTTGTTTTTCTTTAGCACATAATAAGATCGTTAATTTCACTTCTATCAACGTGATTGTGGTTGCCTGACTGTGTAAATAAGCGTTGGACTTGAAAATTTTTGTCATGAGTTCTGAGTCCGGTTAGACACACATAACAAAGCATTTTAATATTTACTAGCTGCCCGCCGCGGCTTCGCACGGATGTAGGTACTACTTAAAAAAAATAACGTTTTATTTCATACCAACCTTCTCTCAATCGATACTAAACACAGCAAAAAAAATCATATTACAATAAGTCCTACATAATAGGATGCTGGGCGGCAGGAGGAAGAAGAAAACCGTATTACAAAAATAAATACCGAACAAATCATGGCTACCTGGGTAGGTACTAGGTTTTTATAAGAGAGTAAGGTGACTTACTGTCTTAAGGATCATAAAGGTGTATTAAGAAAAGATTTTTAGATAGGATAGAAAACTAGCCATTTCTCATTTTTCAAAGGAAGCGCAGCCACGATTTTAATTGGGGCACCAGTGTCTAAGCTTCGAAATGCCAATAACAATTTTAGAGTAAATTAATTAATTAGCCGACTACAGGTCTATAATAAAAAAAAAATAAGGCAGCGATAGCACTATCAAACCTGATTTCCTATTTTTTTGCACCATACAGTGCATGCTTACAAGTCTTGTCCGAATGTGAATTCAAAAATGTGTCACTGTAGCTTTCGGCAAGTTTGAAATCGAGTCAACGATAGTAATTACAGACTTTTCTCTTGACATAGTCACCAATCAGGTCGACGAATTCAAGCATCTGGCAGCGCAGTCTCCTCAACACCCAGAGATGTACAGTGGCAAGTTCGAAGGTGACATCGTTCTGGATAACGAAGATGTTGCAGACATGGTGTCACAGTACGCTACTGGACGCAACGCCGTCATCTTCCCTGGACTTTCCACCCAGTGGCCGGACAACACCGTGGTGTGGACCTTCGCTGATACGCACTTTGGTAAGTCTAAAGTTGAAGGAAACCGGGATTCCAACTACAATACTGTGTTGCTATAATACTGCCGCATGAATTTAACTTTTGACTAGATGTAAAAATAAATGAAATAATGGAAGAATGATTTGTGACATCTGTTATATTCAAACGCATATTTACAGATGTAATTTCATAGCGTAAGAAATAAAAGTTGTCTCCTGTGCACATGAAATTAGCGACTCCTAATCAGTAAACCTAATATACATGGGCCAAAAGATGGCCAGGCGTCCCACTCGCCTATGTGGACTTGACTAAAAATATTAGCTATAGACTCCTAATTTTTGCTATGTCCAAAGAGAGACACGTATAAAAAAAGGAGAGCCATTATCATTAATTCTTATTGACAACACATTAGGAGCTTTCGAGTCCTTTGTGGTTATCAATACAACACTCTCGGAATCTGTTTTAAGTGGCATAATATTCACGAAATGATTCATGTCATGATTGATTGCCATCAACTCAATAATCTTTTGATTAAAAAAAAATCTAATCTTCGGTTGATTGTAATTATGTTTACTTCTAAATTTATAATTGCGTAACGCTTCACGTCTCCGATTTATCGGTAATAGCCGTTGTTGGAGTCCCGAGGCAAGACCCTTTTGTAGTATTGGGGCTACGCTTGCGAGTTTGGACTCTTGCTGTGGGTCATTTCTAGTGCAAGAGTTGTCAAATTCAACGGGGCAATGCGGCCAGTCTGCCGTGTCATGACAAAACACTGTATCTTAAAAACACCTATTTTTCAGAAATCGCAAAAAACTTTTGCATTCTTTATTTGGCTACAGAACAGTGAATATTGATCTGATTGCAATAAAATTTGGACAAATCACGGATAATGTGCTACTAGTAGTGGACAAAGAAAAACAATACTCATTTTTACTTTTTACATGAATTTTCAAGCAAAAACGTGTTATGTCGTAATGTGCTTTATCAATAATATATGAGAGTTGCTTTAACAAAACACTGTAACGTTATACTTATTGACATTATACTCATATGAAAATGCTACTTTAAATTTAATTTAGTAATATATTGCTAACATCACAATTCATAAAACTAACATTCTCATCTTAATATATTTCTTAGTCTTTAGAAAGGATGATTACCTTGAAGAAGTCCCGACTTACAATAAACAAGGACTTGTGGACTAATTTCTCGTGTGATTGTTGCGACAAAACATTGTAACTCTTGATACTATACTAAGAAAATGTGAGTTTGTTTTGGCAAAACACGGTATCTAGAGATAATACAGTGTTTAGTCTAATCAAGACTCTACGTTTTAAGAGTTACAGTGTAAATTGCAATGACGTTTTTTAATGTTTTTGATAGAAAATCAGTTAGTCTAAGCATGCATATATAGATTAGGGTTCGAATAGTTAATTTAACGGTGTTAGCACAAAACACTGTAACTCGAGTTACAGTGTTTTGTCATGACACGGCAGCAGTGTGATGCGTACCTTTGCACCGGAACTAATAGGGAACAGATTATGTAAAAGTCTACCATTTTAGTTATTATTTTTGTAAAGTTGGGGTATTTATATCCCCATGGAGGGTAACTTTCCCATTGCCCATAGTAAACGTCTATAATATAAGGGTCTAAAGAAATACATAAAAATGTGGGTGCACAGCTGAAACCAACCATATGACCATATACCTACCACAATTTTTAATGTAAGTAATAGTAAAATCTAGGCCGAGTTAAGCCCAATGGCCAAAGTTACCATTCAGGGCCAGCGCAACCCGACTTCGCTGTATATATATACCTAGTTTTGTGGATTATCTGATCCCTAAGTGATAAAAACATGTTTTGTTGCAACGCAATTCAAATTAGATTTTTGACCAGTTGGTTAATTAAAATCAGAACTGTAACTTTTTATACAACCTAAGTCTACCGGAATTTAAAATTCAGTATTATTTCCACACGTGTTATTTTTTATTATTTGTAAAAATGGTACGTTTCATACGAAATAACCACTAGAACTAAATTTTCGACTAATTACTCTATACTATTTCAAACTTAGCACAATGTTCACCACTTTTTGTTTTTTTTTTTTTCAAAAATTTCAAAATTCGATCAGCATCTTGTTTCCGGGTCACAAAGTAGACCGTATTTAAAATTCACGAAATATTTTTATTAAAGTAAGTAATTGTTTAATTTTTCCAGACGAGCCCGGACAAAAAGAAGCGGTGTTTGAAGCCATGAAGTTGATTGAGAGCAAGACTTGCGTCAAGTTCCGCCAGGCTGAGCCCTCCGACTGGGTCTTCGTCAACATGACCGTTAGTAGCTCTTTTATTTAAATACTAGAGCATGCTAGAATTTCCAAAAACTACTTCGTAATCTTCATTTACATGTAAAAAAAGAAAACATGTAAACAAATTCACGTCTCTTGTGGTCTTATATGTGAGTCATTATTCGAGCGTTTCAACTGCCTCACTTTCATGGTCAAATTTTTCTTAGTTAATAGTAGTTTCAGTAGTTAGTAGTAGTTTCATCTAATCAGTAGTTTCATCGAAAGTTACATTAAGTATATCACATGAACAATATTCTTTTTAAATTTTAAGTATTTTGATACGTTGGTTTGATCGTCTTTCAGAGCTACCCCTATGGCTGCTACGCCCACGTCGGTTACCGCCTTTTCCGCGGTGTCCACACCCTCAACCTGGGCTCAAGTTCTGACAACGCGTGCTTTCAACAGTCCACGATCGTGCACGAGTTGATGCACATCCTGGGCTTCTTCCACATGCAATCCACATATAACAGGGATGATTATGTCAGGATCAACTATGAGAACATCATGCCTGGTAAGTTCACACGACAGCACCACCATCGAACCTTGTCATTGTGACTTAATCAAGTCATCCAAAAGCAAGGATAAAGACAAATATAATTTTTACTGTGATAAAGTTTTATCGTGGTGCAGGAATCAAATTTATAATATTTAGTGCTAGAAAGCTGTAATTTTGCATGGATAGCAATTACCCCGACAAAGTGATAAAATAAAATGTAAAAAAAATATTGTACCTCCCATAGACGTAAAGTGGGGGTGATTTTTTTTCTCGTCTAACTTCATAGTGTGGGATATCGTGGGATATCGTTGGAAAGGGGTTATGAAGACGATTTTTCGATACAGTAATTCGTTTGCGAAATAATCAACTTTAAAGTGAAATTTTTTGTTAAAAAGCTAAGCTGTTAGTATAAAAATTTTGAAAAAATCAGGATGAGAGGAAATATCTCAAATTAACAAAGAAAACTAACGGCTAAGTTCTCTCGAGAATTATTAGTAGTGTAAGAGTAAATAGCAGCCTGACCTATAAAATATTGCTTGTTTAATACGGACAGTATAATTAAAATAAATAAATAAATAAATAAATATTCGGGGACAATCTTACACAAATCGACCTAGTCCCAAACTAAGCAAAGCTTGTACTATGGTTACTAGACGACGATAAACATACTTATATAGATAAATAAATACTTAAATACATAGAAAACATCCATAACTCAGGAACAAATATTTGTGCTCATCACACAAATAAATGCCCTTACCGGGATTTGAACCCAGGACCTCTTGCTTCGTAGGCAGGGTCACTACCAACTAGGCTAAAGCGGTCGTTAATAGCGGAATTAATAGTAAAATTAATAAAATTTGCAAGGATTTTTTCGTAACAGCTGTGGATCCCTATCCTGGGCGTGTCCAACACGTTCTTGGCCGTTTTTTTTATTATACAATAGGTATAGGCTTGCGTTTGACCACAATCAAGCCAGATGGAAAGCGAAGATGAGGCCTACGATGGAGCACGCTTGCCTAAGTAGTAAATGCCCATTCACCCTAGACTTGAATTTAGTTAGAGGAATAAGCAGAAAGAAGGCAGTTGAGCGCGGTGTTCAACCTATTCGCTATGTGCGCGATGACAGCGCCCCTAGTGGCCACAATTATTGTGGTGTTGAGACTATAGGGAACGTGCACATAGACGGTGCGCTGCCAACTGGTGCCATCAATTTGACTGTTTTACCCTGCAAAGTTTCTTTTACTGTCCGCATAGTGCCTCTTCTGTCGCAAGTGCTGCCGCCTATAGTTTCTGCACTTTTCCTATCAGGGAACGTGCACATAGACGGTGCTGCCAACTGGTACCATCAATTTGAATGCTTTACCCTGATAAGTTTCTTTTACTGTCCGCATAGTGTCTCTTCTGTCGCGTTAGTGCTGCCGCCTGTAGTTTCTGCATGTTCCCTATAAATACACAAAAGATCCCTAAGGGTCGAAGTATATCTGAAAGGACACTAAATATTAATATTAAGATAAAAAAATACATAAAATATACAAAATTATATGACGTTCCATAGGTAGATACCTTATGCGGACGCCTATAGTTTTTGCATGTTCCTTAAAGGCGAACATTGAGTTTGAGTTGAAGAGCCCCCTGCGGTCTACTTACAGAGTAAACGTTTTGATTTTGTACCTAAACACATATTATACCACTTTCAAACTATTGATTGGGTTATTTTTAGGATTCCGTACCCAACGGGTAAAACGGGACTAAGACTCCGCTGTCCGTCCTTCCGTCTGTCTGACCGACAGTTAAATTGTTAACAACAAAATATACTAAAAAACGGAATAAAATAAATATTTAAGGGGGCCCCCATTCAACAAACGTGATTTTTGGCCGTTTTTATAGATAATGGTACGGAACCCTTCGTCCGACTCACATTTGGCCGGTTTTTTTCACTTGTACATGATCTATTGATGATGAGACGACATCTTTCGATCATGATGTGACGCGATTTAAAAAATCTTTCCTCTGAAGGCAACTCGTTATTCATTAATTATACTTATTTCATGTTAAGAGGGTTTATACCTGCTGAGCTGGCAACGTTGCATTTTTGTTAGTTTTTCTCGATTATTCCATAAAAATTGAATGAAAATTAAAAATGTTTTGAATACAAATTGTTCTAATGTATAAGTTAATGTGTCTACTGCAATAATAAATCGTGATAAGACTTTTATTTTCTTTAAAAACGAACAAATTATTACCTAACGGTTTTTAAAGAAAATAAAAGTCTTATCACGATTTATTATTGCAGTAGACACATTAACTTATATATTAGAACAATTTGTATTCAAAACATTTTTAATTTTCATTCAATTTTTATGGAATAATCGAGAAAAACTAACAAAAATGCAACGTTGCCAGCTCAGCAGGTATAAACCCTCATACCTGTCATACTACTACTTACAGGTGCCGAGCACAACTTTGACAAGTGGAATGAGTTCCAAGTTGGTAACTTGGGCGTTGAGTACGACTACGTGAGCTGCCTGCATTACCCTGATTGGGCCTTTAGCATAAACTCTGAGCCGACCATCGTGCCTTTGAGGGTATGTACCAAAAAAAACGAGTAATTATAACGTAAAAAAAAGTTTTTAAAATCTTATGTGCAAAAGCACTATTCAAAGGTTGAAAAAAATTGAGTTGAATTTTAAATTGGAGTACTTAAATTTTGTTGACTAGTTTTGTAGAAACGCAGAGATTTACATCACTTACGATTGATATTTCCAAGGGGCCGATATTTGAAATTACCCATGATACAATTTTTTGAAAAGCTTCATTGAAGTTTTGCAACTTTCAAAACAAAAAAAGTGGTAATTTTTACTCTTTGAAACTTCATGTTAATCTTTAACATTTTATAGAGGTAATTGCATGAGACTCAAATTGAAAATAGGCCCCCTTGGTTTGAAATCGAAACAATTTGTATAGGCGACGCGACGACACACGGCATCTGTCGGAAAGATCACAAACAATATAATTCCTACTCTGTTTCATAAATTGTTATTGCCAGTATTACACAAGCATTTTATATGTTAAAGTAACACAATAAACACAACATTAAATATAACTACTGGGAAATTACCCAAAAAACCGTGTACAGCTAGCGCCATCTTTTATCAAGTAGGTGAACTTGTTCGTGTTAATTTATGAAAACAATTTTTATGAAGTAGTTTCAGGAAAATCAATAAGGTAGAAACAGTTAGTGTCAACTATTTATTAATCGTTATGAATGAAGAAAAGTAACTATATACATATTTTATTTATCTTGTATAACATTTGTTTTATAATTCGATTTGAAGACAAAGCCACCATAAAATAATCCTACATAAACACGATTTCCTAGTAAATGAACAAACTAAGTTGAAACCAAAGTTACTATAATAATGCTAGCAATATACTGTTTCAATCTTTCGTGATTTTCACTCATAATTACTATACCAAGTTAACTCTTGACCACGGCTGCTGCAATGTGAACGTCGAGGTAAATATTATTTGCGTAATAAATCCCGTTTAGTATAGTAATTAATGCTAGCAATATTCCCAATCTAAAAAATAGTTGGTAGAACAGAATAATTATTTTGTGAAAAAATTATTAAGTATTTTGTTCACTCAATAGCACTAATCATTCACTAGAATATGAACACTGAGGCTTGTTTTAGATGTTCTAAGCATGTTATTGTTTTTTGCCGCCAGGAAGTGGACGGAGAGATTGGCCAGCGTGATTACGTCACCGAGAAGGACTGGCTCCGCATCAACCGCTACTACGACTGCCCCGGCGCATGGCAGTAACCCAGCTTCACCACCAACTATATGGATGGCGAAATAAATATTACAGCATTTTAGAGACTACTTTTTTTGCTTGACACAGAATTGAGTAAGCGGATAAAAATTACGATTACACTACACACCTACGCACACACTTACTTTAAAAATTTCATACAAATAGCCTTTACAGTTTGCAAGTAAAATGCTTGCGATATACGGACGGCCCAATGGAAGGACCAAATTAACCTACAAAGATAAGAGTCATGAAAGTAAAAACTTTCACTTAGTTAGGAATACTTGGAACCTTTTTGCGTAACATCGCGCAATTAGAATCGTCGTCAGGACGTCATACGTACGTAGGTATAGTAGCGGAATGAAAAGGTTCGTCACTTTTCGACCTTAACTCGTTGACATAGAGTCGAAAAGTGACGAACCTTTCATTCCGCGACTGTTTATACACACGTCTTATAAACTGAATTTCGGGAAGATAAATGGGTGACAAGAGACCAATTCCTGAAATCACATCGCTCGAAAATACCATTCGAAAGTGGGTGTTACTCCAGAATATTTTAGATGGTGGTTGGGTTAACCTTTTCAACGCCAACGACACATATATAGGTCACAAAGTACAGTGTCAAAGTGACCTTGACACAATGACATAAGATTCAAAGCAGGTTTACGTTTTGTCGAGGCGCGGCGGTGAAAGGGTTAATTGACTAAGCTAAGCACCCCTTTAATTAAATGTATCCCACGATTCTTTAATTGTTGACAAATATTTGCATTATATTGATTGATATGATGGTGTGACAACTTTTGAATCAAAAATTCCGATGAAAAGCCGGCTGAAATTATTCTACATTTTAAAACACTTGTACCTATAATTTAATAATAAGTGTACACACGCATGGACTACTTTACAAAAGTTGATTATCTACTCAAAGGTCGACATAATTTTTATCATCGACTACTAGCCATTACCCGCAACTACGCTGGCGTGCCTAAGCTAGGTCTGGTAGTTGATCTTAAATCACCATGGAAGTTCCCAAAAAATGCATTGAATGAAGAGCTTCCTAAAAAAAAAACTATTTGAGTTTCCGGGATTCGAGTACACATCCTGGTATCGTCGGAATATCAAAATAAAAACCAAATCCGTCCTGGGGGCCGATTTTTCAAATGCTAAAATACCATTTTAAAGTAGTGAAAAATTGAGGTGACTGGAAATAAGAATCCAAATAACAGCTTACTAATCTTTACCTAATACTCTTGTTAATAAGTTGAAACTTAAATTCGAGCTGCAATTTCCTAGATAATGATATTTTCGAAGAATTGATTCCTAAAATCGATATCGAGCTGATTTATCGTGATATAGTAAATAGTAAACAAGCGCACACACTCACAAAAATAACGTTTATTATATTAGTAAGTCTTATCTATCAAATAACACAATGATAAAATCAAAGACAATCGTAAAATACTTGGTATTATTTTGTAAGTAGATAGAGATAATCAGAATCATGTTGTTTAATGGTGATAGGACTGTATGCAGGGTCCGCCGAGCACAGTGCTAGCTTTACTCTATTCCCGGTGCCGGTACCCGCATGAAGGGTCAATAACCCAGGAAATTACGGGTGGTAGAGAGTTCATGTTTGCTCTCTAATGAGAGAACTCACAGCACTCGAAATTACCATTCGAGAATAGTGAAAACTACAAAACTTTTATTTTTCGACTAGTTAAGCTTAATTAGAGCCGTAATTTTCTACTGTTCCATTTGTGTTTCAAATTCGGTACACGTATATTCTCCAGTGATGCAATTTATGAAAAAGGTCGCCTGGTGTTTAACCTCTCGTATGCCGAAAGTAAAAAAACCGGCCAAGAGCGTGTCGGACACGCCCAATATAGGGTTCCGTAGCAGGTACGAAAAAATCTTTGCATACTTATTAATGTGGTTGTTTTGGTCCCAACTCCCACCGCGCGCAGAATACCAACGTCGGTGGTACAGCGTCATCTATCGGCGAATTGGGTAACTAATCTACTTATGACCTAGTATGTATGTTGATGGTTTTTCAGATGTAATTCTTTATTATATGAACCGATTTCAATTTTATTTTTTTTATTTGAAAGAAGATACTGTTAGCGTGATCTTATAGGCACTTAATGAAAAAAAAATGCTTGCAATGGCGGTTAAATTGCAATCTTAGTTAAGAAATATTTTTTTCAAACACTTAAAAACTGCTCAACTCATTAAGTTCAAAATAATTTTCCTAGAAAGTTTTAATTGAGTTTCACTTACTTGATTTTTTTCATATTTTTAGACTTGCTGTTCAAAAGTTAGAGGGGGGACACATTATTTTGAACTTTCGGAGTGAATATCTCCGAAAATATTCACTTTATCAAAAAATGGTGTTAGCAAACCCCTATTTATTTTCAAATAGCTATCCAATGATACCACACACTATGAGTTGGGCGAGAATAAAAAATCACCCCCACATACGTCTATGGGAGGTACCCTAAAAAAATTTTTTTAGTTTTTTTTATATAGTCACTTTGTCGGCGTGACTGTTATATATGTTCATGCCAAATTACAGCTTTCTACTACTAACAGTCTCTGAGCTTGGCCGCGGACGGACAGACAGACAGACAGACGGACAGACATGGCGAAACTATAAGGGTTCCTAGTTGACTACGGAACCCTAAAAATCCTGCGTACTAATCTCGTTTGTTTTAAATAGTAACAATGTTACATATCACAAAAAATAATACAAAAAGGTAGCCTTAAGTCTGACGCGGATAATAGAGATACTATATTTTAGCGAATTACTGGCGCCATCTAGTATTAAATAGATGAAAAAAACCTACGTTCTCGGGTTGGATTCAAATATGAGGGCACCACCAATCAACTGTCGTATTTTTTATGGGCTGTCAACACGATGATCCCATAGATTTTGTAAGACAAAAGCTAGTTACGACGTACCTTCTATACAAACTCAGTTGACTATTTAATTTAATTTAAAGCAGCTAAAAATCTAATCAGTTACTTGGTCTTTTACGTGCTTACCTATCTGTAAACGTGATTATTTACAGGTTGTTCGGTGATAAACTTTTAAGACCTCGCCTTACTTAGTCTAACACACTAGTTTTACGGTGGCAAATTAATTTCTACACTTTAAGGCCACAACAAACCGAGAGCGCGGGGCGCCGATGAAGCGTGCCCAGCGCGGTCAATAACACTGAATTAAATATACGGTGACACACAGCGGCAGCGCGGCAAATCGTATTTGATTCAGTGTTATTTACCGCGCTGGGCACGCTCTGTTTGTTTCGGCCTTAACGCCCTTCCGAGCTTTAGTTATTTAGTCCTTTATAAATTGTTGTTTTTGGCGCATTTATTGCATTCATGTAATCCCTTCCTTTACCATTACTAGCGAATCTTTAGTTCTGAAATTCATAGTATGTAAGATATTTGAAGATTCAATCTAGTGACCAGTGTTTTTCGAAACACGAATCGTCACTAAAAAATAAAATAAATCCTTAGTACGGCGTAAGTAAATACTGCACGGCAGGTCATGACTTTTTGAATGTTAATAAAACAAGATGTTTTCTAGGGCCTAGTGTTGCTACATTATTAAAATATGTATTTGTTATACATTATCTTCTACCTAAACACACACGCGGTCTGGCCAACCTATCTTGAGCCTTCGTGCTTCCCCCTTGTCCGTATAGTAGGTCGCGTTAGTTCTCCTTCGGCCATCGGACGGGGAACTTATGTTGCTTGAGCTTACGCACGGCTTTGATCTAGCCGCTCCTACGCACACATACACGAGTGCATTGAATACTTAAAATCGATTAGCGCCAAAAACTCGGTAGGGCCTTAAGGGTGGGCCTCAGCTACAAAATGCCGCCACAGACCTATTTCCTGTAGTTTTAATTTCATAATTATAGTCGTATATAGACTTGCCGCATACGGTTGACGCCGGTGGTCCGCACTCGCTGTATAAATCGTCGCTTCTCACAGAAATATTTCTGTGTCACTTCCCGTTTCTTGTGGCATTGAGGGGCATCGCGCCTCGAAAGGTTCCTCGTTTTCAACCCCAACACCAAAAAGGGGGTTTTTAATTTGACTGCTATGTGTGTGTGTGTGGCATCATAGTTCTTAAACGGGTCGGTTCGATTCGGTCGATCAGACGGTTCTACGACGAAAAAAGCACGAAAAGAAAAATCTGTATGTCGCTACAAATTTACAGCTCAAACTAAATATTCCATAGGTTGACTTGAACGGTATTCTCGAGTTGTGATTTCGAAAATCAATTCACTTATTATAAACACCCCATAGCATCTAGTTAAACTATCTTATCAATATCAGCTTAAGTAGCCATTCAGCAATTGATTGATTCGTCAATTCAGGGCTTTAGGTGGTTACAGTTGCATTAATCCTTATTAAACATGATATATTATTTTCGCACTACTTAAGTTTGCGTGTAATAACATCAAGTGTCTTACGTAGGTAGATAGGTTGGTTTTCCCCCGATCGTCCTCCTTTGACACCTTAAAACGTAGCGACGCTGTAAGATCTGTAACTAGTACAGTCGATTACAAAGATATCGATACGGCCAAAGTTACAAAAATATGTACACATTGACTTTATTATCTTAACATTAAGGTCGTATAGCATAACAGTGATGACATAATGGCACGGAGACCGTGGCCGCTAACGATGGGCCTCATAAGAAAGCTCAAAGTATCACAGAGGGCGTTGGAGAGGGCTATACTCGGAGTTTCTCTGCGGGATTGCATTAGAAATGATGATATCCGCGCAAGAACTAAAGTCGCCAGACTCAAGTGGCAGTGGGCAGGGCACATCGCTCGTAGAACTGATGGCAGATGGAGCAAAAAGGTTCTCGAGTGGCGTCCACGGACCGGATGACGTAAGATGGATCGACGACCTGGTTAAGGCTGCAGGATCGAGTTGGATGCGGATGGCACGGGATCGATCTGTTTGGCGAGCCTTGGGGGAGGCCTATGTTCAGCAGTGGACGTCTTTCGGCTGAAATAACGAAGGGCGTATATTTTTGTAACTACGGCTGTATCGATATCTTTGTAGTTACTGTACCTTCTTAGTAGCAAATTTCATCGACCCTAATTTATGTAATGCGAGCTGTACCTACGTGAAATAACGTAAGAACACTGCAACCCCTTTGAACACCATACGACGGGAGCCTTATTGGTAGTCCAGCGACGACTACGAACCGTTTTTCCCAGTTCATTGCGTGGCTGACACGCTCGCTGCGTAGTGTTTACTTGGAAACGTACGCAATGGACAGATAAAACGTATGTTGCGTCGCAGATCACGTCATCGTGGTAGATATCAACAATAATTTATCGACGATCGAGTGATTCAAGAATGGAACTCGAAAGCGGCCAGTCACGCAGGCGTGTGGGAATGAGATAGAGTAAGAGATAAGAGTGTGACAGCATTACTAATTAGTATTCAACGTAATTTCCCCTAATCTGTTTGATAAAGATAGCGCTATATAAGGGCTCGATGTGAATGAAGTTTAGGTACTGAAGATGTTGCGTGCTCTGGTGGTGCTTTGCTGTTTGGGGTTGGCTGTGGCCTCCCCCCCGATCGTTAGGTCCAGGGAGGAGATCCAGGCTTTCAGGAGTTTCCTGGAGAACACCCAAGCCGGTGAGTTTGAGAACAACGCGAGGGTATGAACTTAGGTGAAAAACTTAAAAAGATGACTGACCTGTTGTATGTAGTAGTGCACAAAATTGATATGGAGCTTAAGTCATTTTTGTAATCTGGAACGTCAATTTGTTTATACGGACACGAAACAACTACATACAACTGGTCATCTTCTTAAGTTTTTTTCACCTATAACTATGTAGAATTCTGATGACATTTGACATTATCATAATGCCCATAGTCCAAAGGTAAATCTACTTATGTTTCTGCAATATCTAATTATTTATTTTCCGTTTGCTTTGCGATTTTTCATATCACAACAGTATAACTAATAAGAAGGATAGATGTTCTTTCTAGAATCGATGTCGTCACTTTTTCGCATCTCCTGCTATAGCAAATCATTCAACTTATGGATGAAGTAACAAAAGCAATGGAAGAGCGAAGGAGGGATAAATAGGGAACGTGCACATCGACGGTGGTGCCAACTGGTGCCATCAATTTGAATGTTTTACCCTGATAAGTTTATTTTACTGTCCACATAGTGTCTCTTCTATCGCATTAGTGCTGCCGCCTATAGTTTCTGCACGTTTACTATCAGGGAACGTGCACATAGACGGTGCTGCCAACTGGTGCCATCATTAAACCTGATAAGTTTCTTTTACTGTCCGCATAGTGTCTCTTCTGCCGCGTTAGTGCTGCCGCCTGTAGTTTCTGCATGTTCCCTATAAATACACAAAAGATCCCTAAGGGTCGAAGTATATCTGAAAGGACCCTAAATATTAATATTAAGATAAAAAATACATAAAATATACAAAATTATATGACGTTCCATAGGTAAAGATACCTTATGCGGACGCCATAAAGGTACCTTTACCCGTGGAACGTCACATATACAGACGATATGGGTCCTCCTCCTTTTTTTGGATGTTTAAAAAGCAACAGTTATCATTGGATTTGTGGAACCGTTAAAATAAAAACAAAAATCAGTAAGCAAAATTTCCGAGTTTGCTAGTTTGACATGTTTCTATTGAAAACAGTGCCATCTCTCGTCCCCGGTAAGCAAGCATTGCATGCTCTACGGGAATTTAGACACTGTATTTGCAAATAGATGGCGCTTGGTGACCAAAATTCACAACTTAATAATGAAAATAACTGAAACTCATACTGTATGATGAAGCAAGCAATGGAATGTTGAGGAACTGGGTTCGATTTCCAGCCCCCAACAACTATTAAGTACTTTACTGATTTTTCAATGTGTTCTGAGGCCGTATTGTTCAACGCGCGAACGCTTGCCTTCGCTTTCACTATTTCAGTCAGTCATCATCTTATACCGTTTGACAGAAAGAAATAGTGATTGCGAAAACAAGCATCAGCGCATTAGACAATAAGCCTGCTGGTTTCGGTACCGCAAAGTTTGGCCTATAAGAAAACAACACGCAAAAGGGCTAATCAAAATAAATGGGGCGATCAGCTAAAACCAATCATATGGCGATGTGCCATTATTTCAATGTACCTAATAGTAAAATCTGGACCGAGTTAATTCCAATGGCCTAAGTTACTCTTTCGGGTAAATGTATTTAAAAAAAAACGAATTTTCACAATTGAATGAAGAGTTTCATTGGTTCCAAAACATCTAAAAACTTAATTTTACACTTAATTCAAAATTAATCTGATTCTCAGGACTCAAATTATTATTTTATTAGAGTTATGTCTTGGGATTATGTATGTATGTATGTAAAACAGTTTATTGTACATAAAAACATGAAATCAAGAGATATCAAGAAAAACAGATGCACAGTCAAACCATTTGATTCCTGGCTCATCGTAAAACGTTTTCACAGTACGCGTCACAATGATTTACGTTGTGAAGCAAGGCGATGTCAGTGACATTTTCTGTGAAAAGGTTCCACACGTTTAAGTTGATTCGACTAAGTATACAAAGTTGAAATAATCCCTTAAAGAGAATACTCGTAATTGTTTTACGGTATCTGTTTTGTCACAGACGATGGCAACTACATCGCCCGCATGACGTCTCCCCTGGCTAACCCAGAGGAGAACAGTGGCAAGTACCAGGGAGACATAGTCCTGGATGACTTCATCATCGACGGCATGCTTCAGGAGTACGCCCAGGGCCGTAACGCTTACACCTGGCCCAACACCAAGTGGCCGAATGACACCGTCGTCTGGGAGTTCGGAGAGGGAGAGTTCGGTATGTTGGTCTCTTTTACTCTTGCTTCTTTCTTACAAGAATACTGCCGCCTTAAGGAGAAAAACCATAAGTGTCATTTTTTGCAAAATTGACTTTTTACCAGCCTCGCACTTCGGGAAAAAAATGTGATTTTTCTGTCTAGCATTTATTCGGATATCTCTTACAGGTCATGATTTAGACGAGCACAAGTCCATGCCATTTTGTTGTTTTTACTTCCTGTTGGAGAAAGAAAAGACATAACTATATATTCATAGACAGAAAACTACTTAAGTAACCACTTGTGTTTTTTTAAATTGTTGTCTTCGACTTGCGCCAAACATATTTATAATAAGAAGAAAAAACATATGTTGGTTTTTTTAAAAAATTTGATGCAAAAAACACACAAGTTGATAGAAATGCTGTTTCTTTTTAGTTAACGATTTTCATCAATTAAAAATCTCGGACACTGAAAAAACACAAGTTACAAGTTATGTTTTTTCAACCTCGTATGATTATATCTTATGCTTTTTCTGCTTAGTATCGGTTTCAAAAAATATGGTCTTGTGGTTTGTTTTGTAAATGTTGTTGCTACTTATGCTTTATCAGGCTAGTAGTCGTCCCCACCCCGGCCCCTCAAGGACAGCATTTGGCCGGCCTGCGATGTATTAAAGACTAATTTATGTCCCAGATCTAATTAAATTCAGATGGTTCTGATAAACAGTGTGTGATTGAGGATTCAGATGACTCTGTCAAAGGCAAAGACTATGCCCCATCTAATGGATCTCCATCGGCCTTTGATATTGATGAGCTTTCCTCAGAGGTCCGAAGCTTACCAACTGAACCCCAACTATCTACTTCGCAAAATATAATTAGTAGTACTTGGGGCAAACTGATAACGTTTAATTTTAGTTTTGTTATTATGATTACCCAAAAATCTCTAAAAGCATCTCATTTATTTTTCAAAACATTTGCTCGAAAAATTAACTTTCAAAGGATTCGAAAGAAAGGAAAGGATGGTTCGTAAGTTCATTTTACCGCACTAGTGCGATTTTTTACAGTTTTTTTTTGTCTCTGGGCTGGCGCACCCCAATATCAGCTGCTTTCACTTGATCGTTTACAGCGCAGGGCGTCCCGAGTCGTCGGCAACCCCTCACTCTCCGATAAACTCGATCCTCTTGCTCTCCGCAGAGACGTTAGCTCCCTTTGCGTGTTCTATAAGATCTACAACGGGGAATGCTCTGAGGAACTCTTTGACCTCATTCCAGCTGCGGGGTTCCATTACAGATCCACCCGTCGTAAGCGTTCATTTCATCATCATCATGTTGATGAATGGCAGTCTTCGACGGTGCGTTTTAAGCGGTCTTTTTGCCACGAACTTGCAATATCTGGAACGAGCTTCCCGCTGGGGTCTTCCCATCGAGTTACGACCTGGGTGCCTTTAAGAGGCGAGTGTAGGTACAATTTTCTGCAGGGCCGACAACGCACTGGTATCGCGTAAAGCGCTGCGAGTGTCTGTGGACAGAGTGGTGTTCATTTAACATCAGCTGACCCACTAGTTCGTTTGTCTGGCCTCTCTAACATAAAAAAAAAGTTTTTTTAATTCTCCATTTTAAAAGTTTACAAGCAAAGAGTTTTAAATGAAAAAAATAAAAAATATCGACTTATACGTAGAATAATGTATAAATTTACAAAACTACGTAATGAATTTGCAAAATTGATTGTAATTATTATAAACTGTAATTCAATTACCTCAGATTTTAATGATTTCCACCTTTTATTTATTCGAAAAAATCGCAGTGGCTGAACGCGTCGAACCTTTGCCTGATAATTTTAGTTAACCTAATTAAAAACAAAACTTACTCATTTTTGTAAAACTTTGCGTTGTTTTGTTTTTATTTTTCAATTTTGTGTTATTAATTGCCAATTTTTTCACAAATGTATTGAAAAACGTCGTATGATACACGGTTGGCAAAGTTTTACAAACTCGTGACGATGAAAACCATCACCTTGTGGCTCGGGTTTATCACTCGTCAACTCATTTGTAAAATCTTACTTACCAACCTCGTATCACAAATAACCATTGTTTACCTTTAATAAATTAATTTGATTTTTCATTGTGTTTTTATGAATCCCTATTACAAGATAAGACTAAATAAATAAAACCCAAGTACTCAGTTGTGTGTTTTCAACTCCGAGGCCAACTTATAATGATGACCATAAGTGTGTACTTATGTTCTTTTTTTTTAGATATCATAGTGCAAAGCTAATACAAAAAACATAATTGCACACTTGTGTTCTTTATTCTTAGTGACAGTATTTTTTATGATTTATTTTACGAGACAGAAACTGTTTTTTCTAAATATCTAATTAAAATAAAGAGTTAATTGAAAAGTTTGCAATGCATAATAATTATGCGATATTCGTTTATTTAAAAACGAAAGTTTCAACTTTGTACTTTCAAGTTAAAGCAATTAAACAGAAGTGCAAAGTTTTTTGGATTTATCTCGAAACTTACTTTTTGTCACTTATGGTTTTTCTCCTTGAGGCGGCAGAATAGAGGGCATTTATTTCAAAATAATATACATTATGTTTACAAAAAGTTTTGCTTGTTGTCTGCAATTATCTGTTTGGTGCTATTATAAGTAATATATCAGTATACAAAATGAAAAAATGTAAATTTGTTTGATTGGCAACATATCAGAAATGCATACACCTGCGAAGAAATTCAATGGTATGTGCGAAGTTCCCAATCCGCACTGGGCCCGCGTGGGAACTACGGCCCAAGCCCTCTTATTCTGAGAGGAGGCCTGTGCCCTGCAGTGGGACGTATATAGGCTGGGATGATGATGATATCGGAAATTGGTCAAAAACGGTTAACGTTTAGTAATTGGAAGAGGAATACAAATACGCATGATTTTTTTATTCTTTCAAAAGTACCTAAACAAACCTAGGTCACTGAACTAGTGTACTAATCATAACAAAAATTACACTACACCTAACTAATGAATCATGATAACATCAAGATGTACGATATGGATAAAATTATCAATTGATAGAAATTAATACCGGTTTTATTATTATTTGATTACGATAAATCAGGAATAATAATCACGCGATAGATAAACATAACCTTAGACGATTAATTTAAATATACCTAATGATTGAATAACATTATTGAATTAGCGTGAGGGGATTTATCAGCATAGTCATCTCGTATCATGTATCCTGTCCTACCAATATTAGGTTTACTTAATTGACAACATTTCATATTTCTAAGACTATAATTTGATTCGTTCTGTGTATTCTGTTTGGAAAGAGAAAGACGCTGATAGTTTTAAATTTTCACTAGGATTATTAATTAATTTGTTACAATTTTTTAAAGATGTGCTTATTCTAAAAGAGCGCAACGATAGAATAGATCCATTACTTTTGTCTAGTCTCTATTAAAAAAAAGTGATGACGTAAATTTGACGTTAAGGTTGTTATCTAATTTAAAATTATGACAGCTCATTTTTCTAGTGAAAAGGGTAAAGGAAACATATCTATTCTGTGGATGTATTTGTAAGTACATATATGTTTTTAAATTTGTTGTATTTTTTTAAATATGGAGATATAAATTATAATAAATATTTTTCCGTGTTCAGGAGGCGAAACTCTTTCGATTCCTGCAGTAATTTTCAGGTGTTAAAAAAATGAAAGGTTGTCAATTGAAAAAAAAGTTTATAAAGATGTTCGGATTTTTAGATTATATGGATGTTCGATTCGAATGTTTGTTAGTGATAACGGCTGAACGGATTTAGTTGAAACTTGGCGCACAGATGGACAAAAGTACTTACTTAATATCATAATATCCCGGTAGTGAACTCCCGTGTTTTTTTTTTAAACAAGAATAGAGGGAGTATGCAAGATGGGATTTTAAGCTTTCCTGTATTTCTAAGTAGCCATAGTCTTATCGACGTTAGTGGGAAAATCACATAGCTATATCTTCCTTGGCCCGTGGGGACCTAAGGCTTTGAGGTTATTTAAGGGCATACCCAGCCATGTAGCCATGGTGGCCTAGTGGTTTGACCTGTCCTCTAAAGCACAGGGTCGTGGGTTCAAATCGCGGCTCGCACCTCTGAGTTTTTCGGAATTTATGTAAGTACGAAATAACATTTGAAATTTACCATGAGCTTTACGGTAAAGGAACACATCGTTTGGAAATTTGCATTCACCTGCGAAGAAATTCAATGGTTCTTTTTATGATGAGAGGGAGGCAAACGAGCAAGCGGGTCATCTGATGGTGTGTGTGAAGTTCCCAATCCGCACTGGGGGCGCGTGGGAACTACGGCCCAAGTCCTCTCACTCTGAGATGAGGCCTGTGCCCTGCAGTGGGACACGTACCTATTTAAGCTGGGATGAAGGAATTACCTCGCAAAGAGGTTAGTCGACGTCACAGATGCTATAGTTGTAAAAAATCCGTTAGCTACCGTTAATTAACCAAATTTATGGTTAGCTACCGATAAAATGCAGTTATTAACGGTTAATTATCCGACTACGACAACGAAAAAGGGTAAATAATGTGTTTTTATTGTGCAGTCAACTCCTAGGTGAAGTGAAAAATCGGTATCCGAAGGATAAAGATTTTATTTTAGATTTTATAAATCATATTTAAAGAACAAAGTATACTGACTGATTATTTTTTGGTTGTCCATACCACGCTGTGCGAGTATTTAACCGTAATAAAATGCGGTTAAATAACCGTTAATAACGAAAAATGCGTTTTTAACCGCTTGGTTAAAATCGCTAATAACCGGCTTCGCATCTGTACAGATGACTGAAGATCTTGCAGCTACCTCGGAGAAAGAACTAAGTAGCTTAGCCATTTAAAGGAGGAACGCTACCAGTATCTTCGGAAGCTTGCCTAAACGGACCCCTTTTCGTCATATGTTTTAGTCACAACTAGCCTAGCTTTTGCCCGCGACTCCGTCTGCAAAGAATACCTTTATCGCTGTCGGAACTATGCAATTTTCCGGGATAAAAACAATCTTGTGTCCCTTCTAGGGTTGCAAACTAACTACATACCAAATATTATCATTAATATCGGTCGAGCAGTTATTGATCCCTCATACAAACTTCCACCCCCCTATTCATCCCTTTATAGGGGGAATTCTGGGATAACAACTATCTATGTGTTACGGAGGATCTCAGGAGTAATAAAAAAATATTTTAGAGTAATAAAGTACGAACTTTACTTCAGTACCTATAACTTAAAAATTAAGGTGCTTAAATCTAAATAAAACATAGTAACCGCCCGTGCTTGCGCGTTGTTGCTATGACGGTTTTTGCAGGAGCCAATAGATCTTCAACACTATGTCCTTTCCCGGGGCTCAAACTATCTCAAATTTCACCTAAATCGGTTCAGCGGTTTAAGCGTGAAGAGGTAACAGACAGACAGACAAACTTTCGCATTTATAATATTATATTATATAGTATAGTAGGTATCAGTATGGATTATTGTTTTTCTTAAGGTTTTAGTTTTTTCTTACATACATGATTATTTCAAATGTTAATTCAATTTTAATGGGACTCTTGACTCGTGTCTAGGTCCTCTCCAGTCAGCAGCCATCGAAGAAGGCATCGCCGACATCGAGAGGCACACCTGCATCAAATTCCGCTACCGTGAACCTAGCGACACTGCCTTCGTCCGTCTCACTGTAAGTGGCATCCATCCTGGAAATTTATTTTTTAAAAGCATAGGCACTCCTACCCCTCGAAAATAACATTCGAAAGTGTAAAATAAAAGATTTTGACCCATTGATTGATTCGAACTGTAGCTGGTCACTTTTGTACCTAAAATGATTAAATAATAAATATATAAATATTAGGGGCAACCTTACACAAATCGGCCTAGTCCCAAACTAAGCAAAGCTTGTACTATGGATACTAGACGACGATAAACATACTTATATAGATAAATAAATACTTAAATACATAGAAAACATCCATAACTCAGGAACAAATATTTGTGCTCATCACACAAATAAATGCCCTTACCGGGTTTCGAACCCAGGACCTCTTGCTTCGTAGGCAGGGTCACTACCAACTAGGCTAAAGCGATCGTTATACACAACAATTTCGATTGACAATTGTGTTATTACAATAAAGTACAAAAGTGACCAGCTAAAGAACAAAATCAACTTGTGTTAATATTAATAGCATTATAAACTAATCCTAGTGTTAGTAAGCAGACATTAAAACTATTTTGCAAAACGTTATGTAGGGCTGACTGTCAGTACATGTATCATGTGACAGTGATTCAAATTCTGACAATCAAACCTATCTGCGAAGGCCCTCAGGATGCCGCTAGCTTACGGCTAGGGATGTGCACCGTTTTCTCATAGTGGTACCTATATAAGCAGTCCACTCTTACTTCGGCGAAGATCCTTGACGCACTACAGAAACGCTAACCAAGCTTTCACGACTGTCTTTTCAGGGCTTCGCAAACGGCTGCTACGCCCACGTCGGCTACTGGGCCTCCCGTGGCGTCCACACCCTGAACTTGGCTCGCAACACCCCCGGAGTCGGGTGCTTCCGCCACGCCACGATCGTTCACGAATGGATGCACATTCTCGGCTTCCTCCACATGCAATCCACGTGGAACCGCGACGAATACGTCAAGATTGTTGAGGAGAACCTTCAGGCTGGTAAGGGCCTAATACCTTTGTCAAAACCTTGTGTTTTACATACATTCTCTGTGTGAGTTTTCCCGTGGTAAAAAGCAGCCTATGTCCACTCTCCAACCCTTCAACTATGTCCATACCAATAATCACGGCAATCACGGCGTCATATACATAATGTCTGACGATCTGAGATGTGGTAGTGATGTTTATGGATCGACAAAGAATAAGGCGACCTCTTAATGTTAGAATTGTTGCAAGAAAATCGTTTGAACAGCTATCTCACGTAGGGCAGTGATGAAGGTTCACTGTGGTGGTGGAATTGATCAGACGTTGTCGGGTGACAGCATATCGCTGCTTTTAAATGAAAGGGTCACAAATCAAAATCAAGTAGTAGGTTATAGTTACCTCAAAGTTAAAATAAACAAGATGTAGTAAATTAAAATACGCATCGAAGAATATATGATAAAAAGGCATTGAAAGTAGGAGTGCCAAAAACAAGCAAAACATTTGAAATTTTTAAAAGTGCTCTCTCGTATAAGACTTGATTTTGGTTTGTGGCCCTTTCGTCAAAAGCAGCAGTAGGTATACCTATTTGAGATGTGTAGACCAAAACCGTTGGTTTAAGTAGTTTTAAAACCGCATTATGATTCGACCATCTTCTCGTGCAGGCACCGAGCACAACTTCGACATCTACTCTTCGGACCTAGTCTCCAATCTCGACATCGAGTACGACTACGTGAGCTGTCTCCACTACGGACCTTTCGCTTTCAGCAACAATGGACAAGCCACCATCGTCGCTCTTCAGGTGAGAAGACTGTCACAGTCTATCCATTGCCGAAAAATAATGAAACTAAAGTATAGACGATCAAGAAATTCCTTTACCACTGTAAGGTTCAATGTCAATTGTAAAGCTTAAAAAGTCAAAGTATTTGCACTTACAAATCAATGTGACATTCAGTCTTGTTGTTAGGGTTCCGTAACCTGAGGGTAAAAACGGGACCCTATTACTGAGGCTCCGCTGTTCGTCCGTCTGTCCATCTGTCCGTCCGTCTGTCACCAGGCTGTATCTCATGAACCGTGATAGCTAGACAGATGAAATTTTCACAGATGATGTATTTTGGCTGCCGCTATAACAACAAATACTAAAAATCAGAATAAAATAAATATTTAAGTGGGCTCCCATACAACAAACGTGATTTTTTTGCTCGTTTTTGCTCGATATTGAAAACGGCAACAGGTAGACGCTTGAAATATTCACAGAATATTTAGGTATTAAAAATAAATAATTAAATTAAAATAAAACAAATATTTAAGGAGCCCCCATATAAAAAACGTGATTTTTTTGCCGTTTCCATAGATAATGGTACGGAACCCTTCGTGCGCGAGTCCGACTCGCACTTGGCCAGTTTTTTTTATTCTGGTGTTGGAACTGTCATTAAAAAATGGTAATGCACTTAGTTGGTCTAGTTCAGTGTTCGTCAAACTACGGCCCGTGGGCCGCATGTGGCCCACAGCCGGTATTTTTGCGGCCCGCGACATATGCAGCGACTTTATTATGTAATGGCTTTTAAAACAAATTTTGTACCTACACGAAGGTAGGATTCGTACCTTATTAGAATTTGTTAGATCAATTTGCCAGAATCGTTATTTCCTAAGCAAAATTTTCATTCACATCTTTTCCCAGATGCTTTTTTTCTCACACTGGCTTTTTACTGAAGCATATTTTCACAGTAGCGTTTTTCCCCAATTCGGATTGACACGGACACAGTGTCGACGGAACTCCGCTCGCGCGGACTTCCTTCTACTGTGTGCTTTTGGTCCTTCGGGCCGATGCAAACTAAACATACCCTAAATCTACCAATGTTTCAGTGTCAATTGGAATTGGGGATGTCTATTTTTTTGCAATGTATAGTAAATCGAAAACCATTTCGAGGTAAATGCTTTTTAACTCGTTTTCTGTAGTTATTTAATTTTAATATTATGTAATTAATTTATAATATAACAAATAAGCAATGACCTTCATTTGACATTGGTGTAAATTGCGTGACCGGTTCAAGTCGTACTTTATTCTGTGTGGTTAGAATTCTTCACAATTTACGCGTGGATTATACTACGGAGTTTGATTTGGACCCGCTGTCTGACATCTAGCACTTTGACAGTGCCAGTAAAGTGACACAGTGTATAGTGTACCACACACAAAAATAATTAAAGGGGTTGCCTTATCGTACGCATTTAGATAGATTTAGAAATTTGGCATTGTGGGAGCCCACTAAAGTCATCAACTAAAATAGTTTCAATAATTAATTTTGAAAAAAGTAGAGAACTAAATGACAAAATATTGAAATTAGTTTCTTATAATTGACTTTTCTATACAAAAAAAAATATAAAAACCATGGGTATTTTTTTTAGACATCCCCAATTGGGAAAAAATGCGATTGTGTAAATAGGCTTCAGTTAAAAACCATAGTGGGAAAAAAAGCATTTGAGAAAAAATGCGAATGAAAATTTTACTACTAAGAAATGACGATTCTGGTAAATTAATCTAACCAACCCATCCATCGTAGAACTGATGGCCGATGGGGCAAAAAGGTTCTCGAGTGGCGTCCACGGACCGGAAGACGCACTGTAGGTAGGCCTCCAACAACCTGGAGCGACGACCTGGTTAAGGTTGCGGGATCGCGTTGGATGCGGGTAGCACGAGACCGATCTGTTTGGCGAGCCTTGGTGGAGTCCTATGTTCAGCAGTGGGCGTCTTTCGGCTGAAGCGTGTTGATGATGAACCATTATTAGTTATCTGATGGTGATGATGTTACAGGAGCACGAGGGAGTGATGGGTCAGCGCGAATACATCACCGACAAGGACTGGCTTCGCATCAACAGACACTACAACTGCCCCGGCGCATGGGACTAAGCCATTAAAATTAAAACAATAAACTCATTTTTCAAATTATTCGTTTCATTTCTTATAGAATTTGCACTTTGATTAAAACGCTAGCGATTTTTATAACATGTTTTATCGATTACCAATGTCACAGATAACTATCATGTTACTCCCACAAAGTCAAAATTTGAACAAAAGCGTGTAGGACCAGACAATCGGAAAAAAGTCAGCAGTCCCTTTCAGAAAACAAGTCGCCCGACGACAGTTTATAACGCATTTATAATACTATGATGATAATTACATGTCTTCGACTGTATTTTAATACACACATTTCCGAATTTTTGCCATGTTGTGCGTGCACTGCGATCGTTTTCTGTACCCCACCAACCGCTTCGCACACAGCCATGGCTACGTGCACGACGGTGGCGCCGCGCAGCGTTGACAACATTTCCTCCTCATTTACTTCCAATTTTTGCCATGTTGTGCACTGCGATCGTTTTCTGTACCCCCACCACCCGCTTCGCATATAGCCAATACGAGCATAAGTGGCAACCAAAATTAGGATAAGGTACAAGACTAAAATATGAGCAGTGGCGACTGGTTAGATCAATTACCAAAATCGTTATTTTCTAGTTGCAAAGTTTCCCAAATGCTTTTTTTCTCACTATGAAAGAAAGAAAGAAAGAAAGAAAATACATTTATTTACAACATCACAAGACACATCGTCAATATTTTACAAAACATAAGGCAACACTAAAGCTAAAGATAGAATGTGTCATTGCGGTTGCAAATCGGACACTGGCTCAGCATAATGCTGAGGCGTTTAAAACACCCCAGCGCTGATTTTCAGCCAGTACCGTTGGTGACACCCGGATCGCTGTTTAGATAGATAAATAAACTGCACACTAATAGCTACATACATAAGACTACATGCGTAAATAAATAATTTGTAAATTGTAAAAGCAAAAACAAAATTTCTTGAACATAATTAGTATATCTCACTTGCCAAGTATACAACCCTGCGCGGACTAAAACGAAAAATGAAAAATGAAATAACCTATGGTTTTTTACTGAAGCTTATTTTCAGAATCAAGTTTTTTCCCAACTTGAATCGACTCTGAAACATTGAAAAACATGACCTAGGTTTAAGGTTTAGGTTATGTTAAGATTGCATCGCTCCGTCGACACTGTTTCTGTGTCAATTCAAATAGGGATGACTTCGGTCCCCAGGCATAACATCTGCCTGGAGAGAGAGAGAGATCTCTCTACTATGGCAACTACCCCCTTATTATTAATTCAAATAGGGAAAAAACGCTACTGTGAAAATAAGTGCTAAAAAATAAGTGCTAGAAAATAAATGCGAATGGAAATTTTGCTACAGGAAATAACGATTTTGGTAAATTGGTTTAACCAGTCACAGTAACAAGTGGCTCATCAAATTAAAGTCCTTGCCGTACTTCGGTTTTAAGATGACAATGTGATCAATAGATGGCGTTGTCCGGGCAAACATTATGCGTTAAAAATGATACCGTTAACCTTTTTCAGGCAAAGCTATGTTTTTAAATCTGGCAAAGCTGTACATATTTCTAAAGCAACACTGCAAAACGTCCAACTCCAACCAAATACCCAAACCGAAACCACTTAATAAATCTAATCGAATCAGCTAACTGTAAACTGGATGATCTCGTACGCTCGAAATTTGTCTCGACAATATTTACGAGCGCGCGCGCCGCTCGAGATCAAAGCTACGCATGACGCTGGGGAGTCCTTGGAAAAAATGTTTGTCTTGTAAACCATATTTATCGGCGAAGTTTTAAGGGTATTAAGAATATTTTTATTGCACTGGGTAGCTTGCTAACCGGCTTCAAAGAAAGGGAGGTTGTCAAATTCGTTTGCATGCTTTTTTAGGGTTCCGTTCCCAAAGGGTAAAAACGGGACCCTATTACTGAGACTTCGCTGTCCGTCCGTCCGTCTGTCTGTCCGTCACCAGGAGGTATCTCAAGAACCGTTGAAACTTTCACAGGTGATGTATTCTATGATGATGAGAACAATGACGCCTGATGTAAAGCGAATATGAGGCCTACGACGGAGCACGCTTGCCTAGTAATGCATGAGCATTTACTCACACAAAGACAAGCCAAGCAGTTAGACCACCAGACTATGACACTTGAGCTCACGTCCCGGGTGGCAGAAATTTATACGAAAAATACGTCATGTTTGTTTTCAAGTTTCATCATCATCATCATTTCAGCCGATAGACGTCCACTGCTGAATATAGGCCTCCTTTAAGGCTCGCCAAACAGATCGGACCCGTGCCATCAGCATCCAATGCGATCCCGCAAACTTATTAACCAGGTCGTCGTTTCGCCGTGTCTTCCGGTCCGTGGACGCTACTCGAGAACCTTTCGGCCCCATCGGCCATCAGTTCTCCGAGCGATGTGCCCTGCCCACTGCCACTTGAGTCTGGCGATTCTTCGAACTATGTCGGTGACTTTAGTTCTTGCTAGGATTTCATCATTTCTAATGCGATCTTGCAGAGAAACTCCGAGCATAGCCCTCTCCATCACCCTCTGAGTGAGTGTTTTCAAGTTTACGTATACATATTTATCTAGTAACTATTATATACTACTGTTGCTTAGTTTGATACTAGGTCAATTGCTGTCAATTGTCCCAAGATTATTTATAAAGCTACACTGGGCTTTGAAAGTTTTTTTAACGCCGGGACCCACCGCACTGTCACCGATGACAAGCGTGACTCTGTGCGCGAAACCGATACTCCTGCGCCGGCAGTTCACGGAACCGCCGGCGAGCAAAAAAAGATATCATGTTTAAATTGAGAAGCTACTTGGTGTATGTACTAACGTATATTTCAACTTTAGCCCCTTGTTACAGAGGAGTACTCAGAACTAATAAAATAAGAGGAATATAAATATATTTCAACTAAATACAAACTGAAATATAGATGCACAGAAAAACTCCAGAAAAAAGACCAATGCTGGAAATCGAACCCAGGTCCTCGGCATTCCGTGCCGCGTGCTAAACCCCTACACCATCACTGGTGAAGAGTCTATACACGAATTTTTGCTATACATCCATATTTCAATTTGTTAAATAATCACATTGCGTGATACTGCGTCATCTATGTTATACCCTCATCGAGAGATTTCGACACTCCTTCGGAACTACCTGCTCACCCGGACAAGAGATGGCGCAACCTGTCCAAACTTTGACAAGTTTGATATGAACTTTTTTCTGTGCATCTATATTTCAGTTTGTATTTAGTTGAAATATATGGTTTTCACGGGATGACCGTAAAAGTAAAAACCGGCCAAGTGCGAGTCGGACTCGCGCACGAAGGGTTCCGTACAATTATCTATAACAATCAGGTTTGTTGTATGGGAGCCCCCCTTAAATATTTTTTTTTATTTTTTTAATGATTTATTTTTAAAGTCAATACATAATTAAATATTCTGTGAATATTTCAAGCTTCTAACTGTTGCAGTTATCAATATCAAGCAAAAACGAGCAAAAAAATCACGTTTGTTGTATGGGAGCCCCCTTAAATATTTATTTTATTCCATTTTTTAGTATTTGTTGTTATAGCGGCAACCGAAATACATCATCTGTGAAATTTTCAACTCTCTAGCTATCACGGTTCCCGAGATACAGCCTGGTGACAGACGGACGGATGGACGGACGGACGGACAGCGGAGCCTCAGTAATAGGGTTTCCGTTTTTACCCTTTGGGTACGGAACCCTAATAAAAAATGAAGTTGAAAAATAAAATACAAAAAGATACTTCATATCAAACTTGTTAAAGGATTATAAATGTCCGATATAGCTCGATGAAATGAATCGCTAGACTCAAGTGGCAGTGGGTATGGTCCGATAAGCTCGTGCGCGGCTCTCCGCGGAACCCTGTCGCAGTCGGCATTTGCCGCACTTATTAAAAACAATCTCGTTAAGGACAGCAGAGGCTCCCTGCGACTAACTCAATTCTAATTATTCTTATTTAATTTCAGATTTCCCTAGATTCAGTTTGTAATTAGGGTCATTATTGAGCTTTTGTTCCGAATTACTTTCGTGGACACTTTGTTGTAGAAAAGGCAAAAGATTCTGATACAGTTTTTAATTATGTGGTAGAAGTACAGGTCCTATAAAAAATAACCGAAAACGCCATCAAAATCTACAGCCAATTCGTAGAAAACGTGACCAAGAAAGTGAGGCGATTGAAACGCTCGAATAATGACCCATTTAATATCTACCATGACTAAGTATGAGCATCTTCTTTATCAGGCTAATTTTAACAATTGAGCTAATGCATTATATTGTTAGAAACGCAAATTTTTGTATCAACAACAACATTTCACCTTGCATTTTAATAAATTATGATCCTCACTATACTTCATTTAATTTAGAATTAGAAACCATAATAACATTATATTGCGTCTGGTCAACTATTTCTTACCTAGCAAATATAGGTAACGCCACCAGAGTTGAGGCCACGCACACAACCACATCTCATGTAATGACAGCGGGATTTTGACGTTGTGTTGTCGTTAAACGTCAACACAACGTCAAAATCCCGCTGTCTTCGTGTCGTCAATTGTTACTCTAGTACAAATTGTAAAGAGATTACAGTTCACGAGCCGCAATATAATATTGTTGTAGTTTATAATTCTAAATTAAATGAAGTATAGTTATGTCCTTCGCACGCAAATTATTATGTAATTTTTAGTCGTAGCTAGGTTATGAAATTCCTCAACAGGTGGAGTTGGTTGTACCTATTTTATATGTAGAACTTTAGTTTCTTTATCATCCGCTAGATGTCACTATCAGATGCGGTCACCATTCTACATCGCGCTGTTTGTTAAGATTTTTTAAACGCATCACCGAGACGAAGGCGAATAAAGGTTTTCGACGTTATAGATAATTATTATGGTTGTTATTAATGGAGCCTGGAATTTTCTATATTTACTTGCTAATGTTGCACTGAAGTCCGATACTGTTCTACAGAATTATTGTGGCGTAAACATCAATGATACGAGTAAGTATCTAGTTCATTTTTCGATAAAATAAAGCGAGTTGCTTCGTTACAGCTATGAATAAGATTTATAAATTATTAATTTATTCAAGTAAAAACAAAAAAAGTAGAAGAAATAATTATGTCTAGTGTACGTACCTACCTGCTAAACTGTATAGGAGTTAAGAGGATACGATGCGCTCCATTTCTCCATACAAACGTAATCCCCTGTTTCCTCCCTGGATAATGGCTTTAGAGCCAAATTTTTTTTACTGTGTAATCTGTATCTACCACAGCTATGCCCCTAGGTTTCGTTTTTTTCCATATTTCAATTAACATAAGAAATATGAGCTTTCAAAAACTGAAAAAATTGCCCAATTTCAACGTCATTTTCAGACACTCATCAGAAAAGAATCCCTCATATAAACAAAAAAAGGAAAACATAGGGGCATAGCTAAATCTATCCTCTAATTATATTTGAAAAAAATAATTTCATTGGTCCACTTTTCGAGAAGAAAACAGGGGATTACGAAATGCTGTTTTGATCAATTTTACGCGCCTATTAACGGTCTGAGCTGCAGTTGTCCCGCTCTCGCTGTACTGACACGGAGGGGTTCGGGCGAGACAGCGACATTTCATAAAAATACCTATTTCTCAAAAGTGTGCCATCGTACCCTCTTAATCAGCAGAAAGTGATCTCTCATTCGATATTTAATTTTTAATAAATAATAATTTTAATAGTACAAAGACGTAAATGAAGACCACAAAGATTTTTCAAAAATTCCATACTTTTGATTCAACTGCCGAATTTGATCTCGACTGAAATATAAATTTTTAATCATCAGTTTTTTACTAACAGCGTTTTACAATTGTAGCATTGCATCCATTTTCCTAACAAAAACACATACTGTGGAACCTCCTCCATTTTTGTAGTCTATTAAAAATCAATCCCATCTAAATTACGTCTTGAAAGACTTGTCCCAAACATAAATACCTACACTGACATATACTTTATAAAAAAAAGTAAAAGTTTTTTTTAAAGACGGTTAAAATATCACGTGTGTCCGACCGCTAGTCAGCCAGCGCGTTGACACTTGACGTCCAAAAAAAATGGTCTAAGACGCTAAAATGTCTCTATTATGCCAATCACGTCAGAAAATCCATTAATACCGTACTTAGGTGATAAGTGGGAAAAAACTTGAAACGAAGCGTCAGTTAAAAAGGGCATGTCAAAGGGCTCCCCTGGGATAGCCCACTGATGCTGAAGATATAAGGGAATGTTTACGAGAGGGTTCTGTCACTTTGTTTTTTTTTATTCGTCCGTTCGAACAGACTAAGGTCTGGGACCATATCGCCTCGTCATCAGTTGAAAATAACATTGAATTTGTATGAAAAAAAAATGAAGACTGGACAAGTTTATTAAAAAGTTGCACAACAAAAGATGCTCAGTTCTGCGCAAAAGAACCTTTAATTTAATGCCTCTTGGTCAGCGGAACCATGTGCATCTGTTATTTAATTCACGATGAAGTTTTTTTTATATACAAAAGATACTATATACTTACTAGGAAGGAGGAGGACTATATACTTACTACTATAATTACTAGGAAGACCCAACCTTGTCTCTGTATTGTTAATCTTTTTAAAAAAATAAATACTTTCATTTTCAATTTCATTTTTATCAAAAGAGAGGGCCAAAGTGATTAGGACTGGTAAGACTGAAATAAATATTTAATCTTTACAAAATTGTTATTAGTATATACAAATATCAGTAGGTGTAATAATTTTATTAGTAAAAATAACGCTAACAAAACAGAACGAATACCAAAACAGACCAGCGTAGCACGCACTCATAGGTACAACGCGCTTTAGTCCCACTTACTCCAATTACCTATGAAATGCATACAGTAGGTCTTTTCTACGTCGTCACTTCAGCATGACAGATAATACAATTGTCGCCTTTTTAACCGACTTCAAAAAAAGGAGGAGGTTCTCAATTCGGTTGTATGTTCTTTTTTTTTTTAATGTGTGTTACCTCAGAACTCCGTCATTTATGAACCGATTTGGAAAATTTTTTCGTTGTTGAAAGCACATGCTTCAAGGTTGGTCCCGTTGTTACCAAAATCCAGTTCTGGTGATGGGATCCATGAGGAATTGAAGAAACTCCTCAAAAATTCAAGAGAAACGTATAGCGATTTCAGTATTTTCGGTGACAAGTCGAGCATTTGCATTCAGAAAGTATCATGGAACTCTGTAATAAAACGACATAACCCTGTCGAGTTTTAAAAATAGAATTTTATACTAAACTTATGCTTCATTTTCGCCGCGCTAATTGCCGTGTTAGAAATACATGAAAAAAGTTTCTGTAACATTTTTAAAGTAGAGTGTTCTTGGTCAACGCCTTTTATGAAATTACAGACGAAGTCCACACGTCATTTTAACAGCCGAAATACATTCTTGGACAGAGCCTACTTGTTATAACTATAAATTAAAAAACGCCATTTGGTCGCACATTATGTTTGAAGATGAATGCCCATTATGCGTCTAAGATCCCTTCCGCAGCTGACAAAAGAGCTTATAACTTTGAAACGGCTGAACCGATTTTGATGATACATGTCTATGTCTAAGAACCATCGCCAAGAAACCAGCTTTCAAATGAAAAAACCGCATCCGAATCGGTTCACCCGCTTTAGAGTTAGTGTGCCACAGACAGACAGACAGACACACATAGCGGTCTAACTTATAATATAACTATAACACACCTCTTTTTCTGTCGGGGGTTAAAAAATGAAAATGATTCCACGGGAACTCGTTACCGGGATATTGAACATCCTATGTCTCAATTCTGATTTTTGTCCTTTTGTAGGTACCTACTCCAAGTTTCAGCTCAATCTGTTCAGCCTTTATTGCGTGCTTGATTCAAAAAACTTTCTCATTTACAATATTGTAGGATAATTATAGTAACTGCGAGGTTTTGCATCCGAAACGAAACTATACCAGGGAATTTTCCTAAAAAAGTGTGCCCTTTTCGTAATATTTTATTCTAATTTTCCATACAATTTTTTTGTGACAGTTTTGTGACGAGTTATTATAAATAAACTGTAATTTTTTATCATCAAAATCAATATCGGTGTTGATTCTGTCTAAGTAAGAAAACCCCTAAGTTTTCTCTTTTGGAAATAAAGTAAGAGTAGGTTTTTTAAAATACCTTCTTCAGGCTTGTGTTATTCTCCAGTTAAATTTATGTTTAGGTACCTAATTTGGTAAAACATTTATGTTCACTCCACGCGTTAGCTACTTGGTTTGAATAGAACCCCCTACGGGCCCCTAGGAATCGCCAAAATAGCTACCCATCTTAAATGTAAGATAACGCGTCGTTAAAAAGTGTCAAAAGCAACAAAAAACTAAAAGTTCAAACGCGCGGTCGAGTGTTTTCAATTATTCCCACAAATTACTAGCTTCCTCAGGATATTAATGTTTTATTGCAAGCTTGTTTGTGTGTTTACTAATTTTCGGTTTTTTGAGAATAATTTTAATTGAATCAAGATTTAAGTGGGTGTTGGTTATACGCGAGAAGCGGCGCGGCGAGCGTTTTTTTCCATCATCATCATCATAACAGCTTATATTATGTCACACAGCAGGAACAGGCCTCCTCTTATTTATGAGATGGTTTGGACCGCAGTTCCCACGCGGGCCCAGTGTGGATTAGGAACTTCGCACACACCGTTGAATTTCTTCTCAGGTGTATACAGTTTTCCTCCACCGTAAAGCTGATGATAAATTTCAAATGTAATTTCGCACATAAATTCCGAAAAACTCAGAGGAACACGGGCATGAATAATGTAGCTTTCTAGAGGCAAAAGATTTTTTGAAATCGGTCCAGTTGTTTTTAAGTTTATACGTACATACAAAAATACAAATCTTTCCTCTTTATAGTATTAGTGTAGAAGGATAATTATAACTAAAACATGTTATGAAAGGTAGGCAAGGCGCCGAAGATACTGGCAGCGTTTCCTCTTTGAATATAAGCCCTCTTTGCCCGAGGAACTAAGTATCTGTCCAGTTTTAAAACTTACATAATCCAAACCCGCAAAAAAAAAACATAAAAACCTACTAAACATAACATAACAACTGGGTGCCGTAAAATTCTCAATTTAAATATTTGTCAAGCGCGCACGGTTCACCGGCGCGCGCCGACGGCCGTTATTAATGATGCGCCGGAGTCGATTCGCGACATCCGGATGGTTGAGGCGCCACCCCGCGCGAAAAAAGTTACACGTTTGGCTGAATTTGCCTTATAGGTACAGACAAGGACTTAAATTCATGAGCCACCATGGAACCTTTTCAAAGGAAAATAAATAAAATAAATATTAGGGGACAATCTTACACAAATCGACCTAGTCCCAAACTAAGCAAAGCTTGTACTATGGGTACTAGACGACGATAAACATAATTATATAGATAAATAAATACTTAAATACATAGAAAACATCCATAACTCAGGAACAAATATTCGTGCTCATCACACAAATAAATGCCCTTACCGGGATTTGAACCCAGGACCTCTTGCTTCGTAGGCAGGGTCACTACCAACTAGGCTATAGTGGTCGTTAAAAAAGTCAATACGATTTTCCTTGTTAATTAATGCGATGTCACTATGACGTTTACTTACTGTGAAATGGTTCCATGGTGGCTCACGTACCGCGAACTCGTCCATACAAATTAGAATATTACAACCATCACCGCCAGCTTAAAGATTATTATTATTAATGAATTTAGTATGATGTTGGAATATGCAAACCTAGTCTCGACCTGCTGCGTTGCTCGCGTTAACTATTCTCATTTTAGCCGAAAGACGTCCACTGCTGAACATAGGCCTCCCCCAAGGCTCGCCAAACAGATCGGCCCTGCGCCATCCGCATCCAATGCGTTCCCGCCACCTTCACCAGGTCGTTGCTCCATCTTGTTGGAGGCCTACCAACACTGCGTCTTCCGGTCCGCGGACGCCACTCGAGAACCTTTCGGCCCCATCGGCCGTCAGTTCTACGAGCGATGTGCCCTGCCCACTGCCACTTAAGTCTAGCGATTCTTCGAGCTATGTCCATGACTTTAGTTCTTGCGCGGATTTCATCATTTCTAATGCGATCCCGTAGAGAAACTCCAAGCATAGCCCTCTCCATCGCCCTCTGAGTGACTTTGAGCTTTCTTATGAGGCCCATCGTTAGCTATTAGTAATAGTCTATTACGTCAGGCAGTTGAATTCGAATTGAGAGATTATGTTAAATCCCAATCGGAATACCGGTGTGGCGTCACAGAATCACGTAAAAGAAGAAAACAACGGACTGCAGGTATAGGATAAAACTGGCTAAGTTTAGAAAAGACGTTTTACGTCTAGTACAACGTCGTCGTCGTCGCTGTAGTACTGGACTTAAAAGGATGGGCTTGCGGTTTATACTGCCTTTAGCATTCCAGATTAATTACAAAAGCACTCACCTTGCCCTTCCTTGCGACAGCGTAAAGTTTTTTGCTGTTGTTCAGACTCAGGTGAGAATCCAAATGTCTTAAAAAATCACACGTTACGCACGCATCACATTAAATAATATTCTGTAGCACATAAATAAAATCTTCTATTGACATAGTAGGTTTAAATGAATTATTAGAAAATGTTGAAACAAAATGTGTCTTCTTTTGGCAAGTTTAAATAGACCCTAATTGCGCGCGCAGACCATAGCCAATAACTTCCGTAGGCAGCGTTTCGTTTCAGTCAGACTTATCGCAGTGCTTTTGTAAATTAAAACTAGAATGAAAAATGCAATATAATAATTTCGAACAACCGGTAAACTAAAAGTAAGTTCGCGCTACATTACAGTCGAGGGCGCGCATGTTCACTAAGATCCATCGATCTATGGATATTGATCCACTCGATTTCATAGCAACAATGGATTCTAGTGGACATGCCGGTCTAGGGCATAATTATCTGTACAGTCATCGGCTTAGTTATATGTACCCACCTTATAATTAATAGTATAGAGGCGTATAAATATTTTTGCCGTCTTGGTAACGTACGTAAGTATAGGTATTAGTATTCATGAATTTAGCTGTAATGCGGCTGGGAATGTTGTTTGGTCAAGTTAAGACAAACAGCTGATAAAGCTCGGCGAGCCACAAACACTCGAACTTACTCGTACAGTCTGGCCTTTAATAATGACAGTGTGATTCACAATAACAAGAGAATACACTACCTGAACCTACGACCACGTATAAGTAGTTAGCGGTTTTCAGTTAAATGATGTAACTAAGTTTAAACCTTTTTTAGGATCCCGTTCTTTGAGTTGAGATGTCTGTATATATGTTGAGTTTTTTTCTATTAAGTATTCCAAAAGCCCAATTATTTTTCGCCATTAACGTCTACAAGGCGATCCATCATTTTCGAACGTTTAATTGTGACGTTTCTAAATTTGAAGTAAGTAATCGAGCGGCGCATGCGTGATGAATGGCCGGGACGAGTGGAGGTAATTGGGGGCGCCAAGCGTTGCGTTTAAAAACGGAACATTTTGTTTAACGAACTTACGTCAAACCATTTGGTTTCCGACCCATCGTGGTACGTTTTTACAGTAAACGTCATACAGTAAAATTACATAAAGTTTACCACTGACAGATGGTTTGCCTTTATTTCATATTCAACTTTAACGACCTACAAATAAAGTCAATTTTAGAATACTGTTACCCACGTTTGCAGATTTTGTAATAGCTACTTTATTTGTATGGTGCTAAAGTTGGAAATAAAATGAAGGCAAGCCATCTGTCAGTAGTAAACTAAAAGTAAACGTATTGTAACATAATGATTTTCCTTTTCGAGTAATGCGATGTCACCGTGATATTTTCTGGGTTTACAATAGATTACTTACAATTTAAAAACACAGTCTATAAATACAACTTTGAATACAAGGAAAGTACTAGAACCGCTGGCTCAAGAAATATTAAAAATATCGTCACTAAATTCGGTCAAAGTTTACCCAATCTTTCCCTTATTTGGTCGCCCTACGGTATGATGTGATGACAAATGCCCCTGTTCACGCATTATTGGAACTGCATCCTACAACACCACGGGACCACACGGCGATGCCGAAAAAAGCGGACATAGTTCCTGTTTTTTTGCTTAAGCGCAATTTTTATTACAGGCAAAAAATCCGCGTATCCCCTTTAAAAATAGCCCTTATACTTTTGCCGGGTAATATTTTGGCAACATCTATTAGATTAAATGGCATTTAAGTTAAGAAGTCATTTAAAAAAAGTACCTACATAATTAAAGTATTATTGGAAGCTAAGTACGCTTTTTTCAGTTTTCAATGAACTCAGCTGAAACACAGGTCATTTCTTTTCCGAAGCACTTTATCAGGGGAGGTAGTTTAACTCATAAATCTAAACATGTGAGCGAAATAGTAGTTAAATTTTAAAAATGGCAAAACTTCAAATAATTTAATAAAAAAAGTTTTTTCTCACTGAATTCTTACGTACAAAGGATCCTCCTTTGAACAGACAGTACATTAAGACAACACCGGCATAAAAGAAACAGAAAAAAATACAGCGTTCTAAATTCAAAAGCAAGCGCGCAAAAGTGTCATGGCGCTGATGGCAGCCATAATTGAGCTTGACAGTTCGATCCTTCACGGCATAAACGGACGCATCTCTAAACACGACGGTTATTAAAATGAGACTTGTTATTAGTGCACCAAGGATGGTTTATGGATGGTGAGCTGAACATAGTTGCGTCGCTTGTTATTTAAAAGTGAGATGTCAGGACTGTTCTCGTTTGCATACGCGTGACGAGTACGAACTAATCTTGTCGTGTTGTTTAATAATAGTTAATTTGGATAGACGCTGTAATTTAATTTAGGCTTGTAATACTGATAGAATTACAGCCGATTTCATTTGGTTGATGAAGTTGAGCGTCCGTGTCGATCTATGCGACATTGGTCGAATGAGGTAGAGCGCAAGCGCGCAAGCAACGTATTATATCTCGCTTTTGCGCAAAGTGAGATGAAACTTGCTAGCGCGACGTTGCTTTTCTTGGACGGGTTGAATAGAAAAGGGGTCAGCCAATACACCTTCGAGCGTATAATGTACATAATTATGTCAAATATGTAGTGATAACAGAGCCCTGCTTCTAACTGCGCAGGGTGTAGGTGGGGTCCACTTATTATTTTATGTTTTTTTTGTTGTAGCGGCACTAGAAATACATACTAGTACATAAATTTGTCATAAAACGACAATTTTTTTGATTCGTCTTAACGAGTACTTTGATCCTAGATGGTAACCAGGAGCAAACAATAGGTACAGTCAGCAAAAAAGCTTGTACTAATAAAAATGCATTTTTTAACAAAAAATTATCACAATTACGGTTTTTGAGATACTAGCCCTATGGCGGGCTGTCAGACAGACGGACAAACGGAGGTACGGAAAAAGTCCCTAATTGTATGTCCACAGAAGAGACAAATTTTTGAAATTTATGACCCTGAGGGGCTGTTTCACCACCTTATTGTCAAACTACTGGTTACGTAACCAATGAATAAACTAAGTACTGCACAAATCTGTCGGCCAGTTTTTTTTCAGTTTCACCACTCCGGTCCTGTGCAAACTAAGTACCACTTAACTAATCGTCGGTTTAACAAAAAGTCGAAATAGCAACGTCCCATTTCACGACCACGGGTTCCTGTTCGCATATTTTCGTTCAAAGAGTCGCTCATTATTAAAGCAAAATAAATCGTAAACTATGTAATTTTTAAACACATCTATTTTTTTGCATAAACAAATGTGTAACATTATAATTAATCCAAAAACGGTATTTATTTACGATACTTTGGTTTACAATAACAAAGAAAAATAAAATCACGTAAAACGAATCGAAAAGTGGCGCCAAACCCTTTGACAGATTAACTTTTTTTTTAATGGCGATATACAAGTTCAGGTAGAACAAACGATTGTGCCACTGAAAAAAAGTCTGTAATTAAAAAATATTACGAAATTTTGGATTTATTTTTAAATACTGAAAGCGTACCTATATTTTTTAATCAAATCTTGATATTTAAATTCTCGTTTGCAATTTAGCATGACTTCTTTCTTTAAAAAATAAAAAAATACTTTGATTTATTTTTCTGAAACCGGCTGAAGGGCTCTCCAACCATAGCCACAAAAAAATAAACTAACTAATTAAAAAGATATGTGACGGATAAAAATGCTAAATGCCACCTGATCTGATGGTCAAATTAAGAAATAGTTCGTCCGTCACTTAGCGCTAATCAAGACTGGTGAAACAGAAATTTTTATTCAATGTGACAAATAAGGTTATGATCAAGCTAATCCGAACTTTAAAAAAAGTGGTGAAACAGCCCCTTATTCTATTTTGTTAGCTTAGCCATAGTCGGGTAAAAAGTGGAGCTTTTGGCCTCTTTATTTGCCCGTCCCTACTCGATATGCGTGGACGCACGTTTTCCACGATTTCACGCTGATTCGTAGCGACAGCCGACGCTATTCCCGGCGCGTAGGGTGCGCACGCGCGTATTACATTTATCACTGCAATATACTTATTAAATTATTTTCAATGTAGTACTTAAGTACAAGTCGTAGATTTAGAAAATACCGCCATTTAGTGCGTGGGGTGAATTATTTGGTTATCCGGAGAGTGAAGCTTGAGAAAATATCTTAGGATGCAATACCTAGCAGTTTGTGCACGCTACCAATTCCGCACTTGACATCACTGACGTCAAGTAATAAATTAGGCAGTGGAAATCGAGTTGTGACGGCGCGCGGCGCCACACTTCTGCTGTCGTTACATTACATCAGTTTTGATGCAGCTTAGACGAAACTAAAAAATAAGGCTCCATACAATGCATTGCATGCAATGCATTGCAATGCATGGGTTGGGTTGCATACAATTTTTACGCATCCAACATTTCGCATAACTCTTTTTTTCACGGCAAGAGCGAACTGAATCACCAATAAAAAACATTTTAAAACCATCTTGAAATAACTATGTCCTTATAGTATTCTTTTACGCTAGAAAGGCCATTTTGTATGCTATAGAAATCACGGAGCTAACAGTTCACAATGGTGATTAGTCGGACGCCTCTACAAGCACTCTAAATCACATAAAGAAGCGTCAAGAGGATGCTACTTACTGAGACACGGCACGTATAACCGGGCGAAACAGTGCATTTTTATGACTACTCACTATTCCCTAAAAATAGTTAGGTAGATCAAAATAGGCAGGTAGGTAGGACACTTTTTGACCCCCACTAATTAAATCGGTTGAAAACCTATCAACGATTTTAGTAATGCACATCCATACGGACTTAAGTACATTTTAGGAATATGAAATTCTTCTATAGCTTTCTACACCTCTGTATTTTCACTGGCACGCCTTGCAGCCTAAACGGCTCAATGGATTTTGAAGTGTGAGGTGCCACTAGATTCGTTTTAGTTCCGAGAGTAACATAGGGTATAATGTTTTCCCGGAATTCCCATGGGAGCGGATAAATTATATCTACAGGCGGGTATTTTTCATTTAGTGTTGAAATTAAAGTTATTTTAAAAGTTTCGACGATTGTTATTCGATTTGAAAATTCTTTTTGTTTCAAAGGATCTCCCATGGAAATTTATTAAACTAATTGTGTTGTTTGTGATGGACTTTTGCTTCACAATTTTTAGTGATAAAGCTTTTAGGGAAAAAAGTTATCACAATATTATATAACACAAAGAACTCTCATTCAATAATCAGGTATGATGTATCTGGTGCCAATAAGTATATTAATTGACTAATTCATTGCATTTTGGCAATGTACACTGTGTTATAGAGGTATTTTCTAATGTTACGTGGTCCTAATCTAAATTGACAGATATGTTGCCGCAACGGTTGGCACTTCAAACGAAACAGCGAGTGCTCCGCTGCTGAAATTGTCGAATTAGAAATCGAACTCATACGAGAATTAATGCGCAGTTCTTAATTGCGACCACTATAAATCGTACAGTACACAGAAACGTCCATTAAATGGAGATTGTCTAACGAACATTCAGTCAATGGAAAATTATTGAAAGTGGCAGGTTACCGATTTAAAGTACAAACCACGCGTAAAAAGTAAAAAAAATAGTTAGGTACTTAAAACTTCTAAAACTCTCTTATAAGGTAGGTAGGTACTTCGATCATTACACACACTACAATTTTATTTTAGTTACACTATCTATCCACTTTTTTTCGTCAGAAAAAACAAGAAACTAACGGAAACTAGAAAGCAGTGCTTCAGTTTTTACAGACCATTGACTTTAGTTGAATTTAGACACTCGTAAAAACCAATTTCCACATCCGTGCCAGAACAACATAAACTTTTCAGAACCAATCACGCAACAACTTAATTTAAATTAACTATTCAGCATCCATAAATAATAGACGTTGACGTGTCAATTATTGCTCCGAATCGTTTCCCGCTCAAATTTATTAAAAAAAATCGGGCGTGTCTGTGGTTGGCCACGCCTCGGGTTCGGAATGGATTTTGAAATAAGAACAACAAGCCGCTGCGTTCTGAAATCAATTTAATTTAAGAAGTTCGTAAGGTTGCGTTTTCGGGCAAGGAACGGAACTCTAGGTGCATTAAATATAAATCTTTAGCTTTAGTGTTAAGGTGGATTTTTGTGTAGCTTATAATTATTATTGTGGGAGTTTTGGATGTAGTCTTGTCGGATTTTTTTCTCTCGCACGTGTTGTCTTAAGGCTTGGGCGTAATTCAGGAGCCAGATCACTGCAAAGAGTCAATTAGTTCGCACATTAGTAAGAAATTTAGAATAATTTAATTATTTAAAGTAATTCGATAAGTTGGGTTAGTGGATTAATAAACATTTATATGCGCGGAGTTGAGTTTGATAGTAAGTTAAAGTGACAGATAAGGAAGTTTGGCTAGGTTCAATTTTATTCGTGCTTTTAGTTTGTTTTAATTGAAATGGACCAGAATAAAGGTGAGTTTCTATTTAATTTTCTTTTTATTTTAATTTTGGATAAGTAAGTCCTTATACTATAATGCAATTGTGAACAATTCCTGTATTTTTTTGATTAAGGATAATTTTTCTTTGTGTTTTTTCCTATGAGTATTTTTGTTTAATTGGCTTTGTCAGTAGGTACGTGTCGAACGTATCGAACATGTTAAATGTAGGTACTTCAAATTAGAAGCGTACGCGATTATTAAATAAATTCATAATAATTTAAGTATTTTAATTATGCCATTTTGATTAAAAACATTAACAGAAAGTTATGACTTGTGCTTGTGGAAACAGAACTACAATTGACTTCTGAAAAGCACTTGTCGTCGGTTTACCTACTGGACAAGATAATGTTATTATAAGCTTTGCAAAATATTTTTTTTTCTGCGAAAGTAGTTAGGTATATTTTTAGTTACCCTTAATAAGGTAGAGACTATTTAGCGACCACATGCATTGACTTGGAAATTCAACCTTATTGTTTTAGTGATAAGTTACAATAGCCATTGTACTTAGTTATTGAAAATACTATTTACTAGCTTTAAAAATATCCTTTGTCGGATTTGTATTCGATAGCTGCTTTTGATTCTGTGGTAGTATGCTCCAATAAATGGGACCTTATTAAGGGTTAAATATCATGACAAATAACTATCATATCCAGCATGCTTATTGTCTAACACTTCTGACGCTTGTCTTAGCAATCACTATTTCTTTCTGTCAAACGGTATAAGATGATGACAGAAAGAGATGGTGAAAGCGAAAGCAAGCGTCAGAAGCGTTAGACAATACGGCATCTGGTGCAATGTTTCTGGGCATGATGGTCTTCTCAAAAGCGCTTACGTAGAATAACAAAACCAGCCAAGCGCGAGTCGGACACGCATGCACACGAAGGGTTCTCTATTAGGGTGAATATTCGAATGTTTTGACCGCTCGGTTAAACCTCATTACTTTTTGATGATTTTCGGCACAACCGAAGGACGAGTCGCGCGAAATTTGATCAAACTAAGTAGATTCAGCGGTACTATGACAAAAAAGGTTTTGCTATGCAGCTTTGCGAGTTTTATAATTAAGTAATTTTGAATATTATTTTTTTGAGAGAGAGAGAGAGAGGTAGAGAGATGTTTATTTACACATATAAACACAGAAAAAAAAATACATTTGACAAGAAATTTACAAATTAAAAAAATATATCGAATAGTATAAAAAATATATCGAATAGTATTTTTCTTGATGAATATATATTTTGTTAAAATTCCCACGGGTTAGGGAATAAGTGGTAGGTATTTATATTCGATTCGGAGTGATCCTATCTCCATAACTATACATATAATAAATCTGTAACAAGTCGGTGTCTGTACGTTGAAGATATTTGAGAAAAACTGTCACTAGGGCTATTTACTAGCGCAATAGAACCCAAATCAATGTTTTTTAGAATTATTGTCTGTTTGTCTGTTTATCTGTTTGTCTGTGCGTTTGTGCGCGCTAATCTCAGAAATGGCTTAACCTAGAAGGATGCGGTTTTCACTGATATGTTGGTATTTTCTTGGATTAACATTTAGTGTTTGTTTCATTTGAATCGGTTCGCAAATAAGAAAGATACGTCTATTTTAAGAATTTATAGAACAGTTTTTAGAATTAGTGACTTGGGAGTAGGTACGGTGGTGAATGTGAACGCTGGTGTGCGGGGGGGGGGGGGGTAATTTTTTTATATCGAGGAACTAAGGAGAGCCATAATTGATGAAAAAGCAAATTGGATAAAAAAAATAAGCTGTTCAAATTACTAATTCCACGCGGACGGAGTCGCGGGCAAAAGCTAGTTTATTACTAAATTCTTCGACTTTGGCTACAAGTAGCTCATTACTTATACCACCTAACAACTAATTTCTGGTCGACACTACTGGAGACCAAATGTCTGAATCGCCATCGCCATTCAACATTCCCTTCAGCAGCATTCACCTGCTTCCTAACTTGTGCAATCTTTTAGGTCCTTCGCCTTCATCGTCTCTGTCAAATTTTAAATCTCTAGCTCTACTTAGTTAAGTACGTAAATCCATAACTCCCTTAAGAACAATTTAGGCCATTGTCATTTAGTATACAGGCATGGAATAACACCATTGACGATCAAGTGTGATGCAAAATAGATTATTTAAGTACAACAGCACAAGACACATCATCAATATTTTTACAAAGCAAAAGACAACACGAAAGCTAAAGGTAGAATGTGTCATTGCGGTTCCAAATCGGACACTGGCTCAGCATAAGGCTGCGTATCCACCGGAGCTGTGCGAGGATGCGTTGCGAGGGAAGTGTTTGTCATGAACCAATAGAAACACTTCATTTAAAAGGTCCTAAGTGAATGAAATGTTTCTATTGGTTCATGACAAACACATCCCTCGCAACGCATCCTCGCACATCTTTGGTGGAAACGCAGCCTTATGCTGAGGCGTTTAAAGCACCCCAGCGCTGATTTTCAGCCAGTACCGTTGGTGACACCCGGATCGCTGTTTAGATAGATAAATAAACTGCACACTAATAGCTACATAAGACTACATGCGTAAATAAAATTTAAGCAATGGCTGGAGACTTCGACGGGGCTTTCGGTTATACGTGTCCTGCAGCCTTTTTGTCTAACTCCCTCGCAATTGCCATCGCATTCATTTTGACAGTTCTTGTATGGACTGACAATTGGTATTGGAAACAGCCAGCTGTCACAGCCATACAAAAAATTACATTTCAAACCGATGCCAAGTGTTAACACGATTACCCTGCCGTACGTCTACCATAACTGGAAACTGTATCAGAATCTTGCCGTTTCTTAAAAAATGTGATCAGATAAATGAGACGGTTGAAACGCTCGAATAAACGGCCATCAAAGATACCATTCGAAAGTGGCAAAAATCTGTCCTCCGTCATTAATCATTATCATCATATCAGCAAAACGTCCACTGCTATAGCTAAACCGTTTAACCGAGTCCTTGCTTCGCGGTACAGGGGCTGGGGGGGTATGACGACAAAGGGGGCCGGGAGAGGTGCGGGCGGCAGGCACACGAGGCGCGCTCGCTGCCCGCACCTCTCCCGGCCCCCTTTGTCGTCGTAGCCCCCCTACCCCTGTACCGCGCAGCCGTAGCTAAAGCTAGCCATAGATAAAGGTATCTCCAAAAGAGTACCACAACGGTCGGTCCAGCGCTGCCCACTTCCAGGTCTTCCCTCGCCACGTCTTCCGGTCCGCGGTGGCCACTCCAGAACCTTCCTACCTCATTGACCATGTCGATTCTATGAGAAATACACTTTACACGTTACGTCACGTTTTTTAAGGAAAAAAACTGAACCCTTATAAAATCACAAGATCACCAAACTTTACCTCTGGAATAACGTAACTTTCATCCAATTTAGGGGGATGTTGTACAAAATGTTTTTAAAACTTTTACCGAAGTAGTGAAACCTCAAGAATAAAAGTTTTCTATAGCGATTACATTTAAGTTTAATTAAATGTAAGTAAGTATTAGTAACGAAATTGAGTAAGAGCCCTTTTTTGGAACGTTACCAGCAGGCTTATTGTCTAACGCTTCTGGCGCTTGCCTTCGCAATCACTATTTCTTTCTGTCAAACGGTATAAGATGATGACAGAAAGAGACGGTGAAAGCGAAGGCAAGCGCCAGAAGCGTTAGACAATACGGCCTCTGTTTTTAGAGGCCCGTTTAGTTAATTTCCGTGTTTTTTAACCGACTTTTAAAAAGGAGGAGGTTATATGTTCGACTTTATCTATCTTTTTGGTGACAGTGTTGTTGCGATAGCGATAGTTGGGCAATTTGAATTTTTTTCTGAAACTGTAAATATTTCAGGATTTTTATAAAACAACCCTAACCTAACCTAAAGGGTTCTACATGATGGTCCTGAAATAAATCCTGAAACATTTACAGTTTCAGAAAAAATTGCTTTCGGACAAATGAAGTTTTCGGGATTCTAAACCTTCGGAAATAAAATTTTCTAAACATCAGGGATAATGTAGCTTTCCAACGGTGAAAGATTTTTTTTAAATCGGGCCAGTTGTTTTGGAGCCTATTCAATGCAAACAAACAAACAAACTTTCCTCTTATAACATTATATTATTATTATTATTAAGTATAGATGAGTGAGAATCGCCAAAGCTTAAATACTCTAACTTTGGTCTGGTAGTTTCATAGCAAAAGCCGCCTACAAAATCAGTTCTCAAAATCGCCGCCTGCGCAGCCAGCGTGAAAACAATCACACGTGCGCTGTAACTGTAGCCGTCCAACAAGGAGGCTCAGAGACGCGGCCGTGCGCGCACGCACATATGTTTAGAGTTACCATATACATATCAAATCTTTCCTGGCAATGATTTTCAATGAAATTACGAAATCGTCAGACCGATTTTAGACAAGTTATAAATAAGTTTGATATGAAGTATCTTTTTGTATTTTATTTTTCATCTTCATTTTTTGTTACTTTTACGGTCATCCCGTGAAAACCATATATTTCAACTAAATACAAACTGAAATACTTATAGATGCACAGAAAAACCCCAGAAAAGAGACCAATGCTGGGAATCGAAGTCAGGTCCTCGGCGTTCCCTGCCGCGTGCTAAACCCCTACACCATCACTCACTGTTCGTTTCGTACTGGTCTACCAGTGATTGTGTAGGGATTTAGCACGCGGCACGGAATGCCGAGGACCTGGGTTCGATTCCCAGCATTGGTCTTTTTTCTGGGGTTTTTCTGTGCATCTATATTTCAAATTGTATTTAGTTGAAATATAAGTTGTAAATATTTTTTTAACTCAACTAGGTATATTGTTTTCATCATCATCATCCCAGCCTAATACGTCCCACTGCAGGGCACATGCCTCCTCTCAGAATGTGAGGGCCCAAGCAGTAGTTCCAAGTTTAATTCATGTGTGAAATTACATTTGAAATTTACGGTGAAGGCAAACATTCGGCGTCGAAATTTAATGGTGTGTGTGAAGTTCCCAATCTGCACTGGCTCCACGTGGAACTACGGCCCAATCCCTCTCATTCTAAGAGAGCTGTGCCCTGCAGTGGGACTTATATTATAGGGTGAGATGATGATGATTATGAGTTAGAGTAGGTATATGTTGTAATACTTAGGTACTGCAGTCAAGGGCAAAAATATGTATACACTTTAGTACCTTGTCACTTTAACGACTGTGACAGTTCATATATATATGGCAGTTCAAATATGACGAAAATAGACAAGGTACTAAAGTACCTGCCTACTGTACCTACCTACTTAGCGGTTATTGTCAAAAAAAGTGTAGGGTACCTTTTACTTTATTTAAATGAGGTATTTTTTGAGTTCTCTTATTGAAAATCACAAACACAATTCATTTTCATAAAGAAAAAAGCGTTCTTATTTTTTGGATCAGGTTTTCATACAGTTTCATACGGTCGTCACAAAACGGGAACAATTTTTTTTTATGAAGATTTAGTTAAATATTTTTTAACTATCAATATGAATAGCGCTCCTGATTCTGAGTAAGAAAAAACCAAAATTTCCTCATTTAAACAGCCCATTTTTTTCAGAAACTAGCCCTATAATGTACGATACGAAACCGGCACAGAGCTACCCGGCCGCATACCCGGACAACGGCCACAACCTGCTTCAGATGATCAAGTGCCACGAAGACAGCCTGCTGCGACTCCACCATTTGACAGGTCAGACAAAATGGCGGCGTGTCCACAGAAAATGAAGTTAGAAGCTTTGATCAATAAAATTATAACTGTAGATCCACAGTCGCGCGCCCGAAAATGTCCGAGCCAAATGAGCGCCACTTTGATAAAAGTGGCCTTCTTTTTTCTCAGTAGGTACGTTGCGTGAAATTGTCAAGAATAGCTGTCAAGTGTCAACCGAAATTCGACTGTAATGAAGTAAAGACTAGGTTCAAATTTCTGTGTAGGTGATGATTTTAATTGTTATGCAAACAAATAAAAAAGTTCGGACATTCTTTGAAGGGGATTTTGTTCGGCAATGTGTATCTTCAGTTATAATTGATCAAAGGTTAGAAGGGTTCATGGATATTGACGCCATTAAAAAATAATTCGAAGACACGACTCCAGTAAAAAACACTTTAAATTAGCACTGAAAACAAAATTAATTTTCGATTAACTGCAAAATTAGATTTACGTTGCTTTAAAGCAAATAAATAGTTAGTTGATTGAATTGGCGAACAAGTGTCGTCATAAGTTGCTATTGCCTTCAAACTCTATGGGACTATTGTGTTATGACAGCTCATAAAAAGTACGTCAGTTGATTGGTGGTGTCAACATCCCTATTTGTATCTCCAATCTGTATCGCTATAAAATAAACAGCTATCTGGATGTATTTTCTTTCATCCAAATCAGACGAGCCGTTTTAACCTGAAAAAATAACACGGATGTATACGGACATACACACGCGCGCGCGCGCATGCACGCAAGCACGCATATTGGTACAGGGTATCCCAGAAACCTTCGATAATCCGTTAATTACCTACAAGAATATCACATTTTAGGTTAAGTAAATAGTAGATTGTTGTAGAGGTTAGAAAGTAAGCAATAGATGGACGAGTTAGTTTGAGGGCCGACGCTTAGCGGAGGCCCTCGATAGTACGAGTCCATCTATTGTACTTTTGGCCGAGACTAAACATTGTGCTTTTCACGACTAATGCGAGGAAATAACAATATCATCATCATCATCATCATAAATAAATAAATAAATAAATATCATGGGACAATTAACACCAATTGACCTAGTCCCAAAGTAAGCTAGGCAAGCTTGTGTTATGGGTACCAGGCAATGGATAAACATACTTATATAGATAGATACATGCTTAAATACATATTAAACACCCAAGACCCGAGAACAAACATTCGTATTTTTCATACAAATATCTGCCCCGACACGGGAATCGAACCCGGGACCTCAAGCTTCATAATGTTATTTTTACTAGATGAGGTCTGCAGTCCTAAACCTCCAGCTTATAAAATTCCAACTATACATACTTTGATTGGATCAAACTTGTTAAGTACCTACTTATTTTCTGTCCATTTTTAGATTTAATGTAGTTTTAGTTTATTTTGTTTTAATATACTTAGTTTAAATTTTTATAGATTGTTAATTTATTCTAATTAAATTATAATTCATCTTCTATCTATATAAGGTGTCAATTTATTAGTTGCAGATATTATTACAGCTGATAGTACTCGGTTCCTGGAGTACCTATATTTAAGTATGAAACATTATAGCTTTCCAAATTTTTTTTGGAGAAAACTGAAAAACAAATTTGCTACGTAAAAACACCCTGTTAATGCTTTGATCAATTATAACTGAAGATACACATTGCCGAACAAAATCCCCTTCAAAGAATGTCCGAACTTTTTTATTTGTTTGCATAATAATTAAAAACATCACCTACACAGAAATTTTAACCTAGCCTTTACTTCATTACAGTCGAATTTTGGTTGACACTTGACAGCTAAACTTGACAATTTCACGCAACGTACTGAGAAAAAGAAGGCCACTTTTATCAAAGTGGCGCTCATTTGGCTCGGACATTTTCGGGCGCGCGACTGTGGATCTACAGTTATAATTGATCAAAGTGTGAAGTGGCCAGTTACAGTTAAGTGTTACGTAAAAGTGGTACTAGAATCTGTTCAATGAGTTCTCATTTAATAATAGGGTGTTTTTACGTAGAAAATTTGTTTTTCAGTTTTCTCCAAAAAAAAAATGGGAAAGCTATAATGTTTCACACTTAAATAAACTCCAGGGCCGAGTACTATCAGCAGTAAAAATATCTGCAGCTAATAAATTAACACCTTATATCAGGGGTTCCCAAAGTGTGCGCCGCGGCGCCCTGGGGCGCCGTACAGGGTAAAGAGAAGCGCCGTGAAACTGTATGTAACGCTCACTTGCTGATCGATTTTTTCATTCTTTCAATTATTTGGGGCGCCGAAACAAGATACGAAACCTCAAAATGCGCCGCGAACTGATAAAGTTTGGGAGCCCCTGCCTTATATAATAATTAATAAATAACACACATTTCTGTAAATCGATGGCCCTGACGAATAAACGTGTAAAACTCTTACAGGAAAAATAAAATCAACTTTAACAGAGATCTGTTAAAGTTGATTTTATTTTTCCTGTAAGAGTTTTACACGTTTATTCGTCTTGGCCATCGAAATGTCAGTGACTTCATTTTTGAAATTTCTATTTTGCAGCAATCTTTGGGATTTGTAAGTACCCAATCGAACTAGCAATAAAATTCTTCAGATAAGTCTTATTTTCAACCTCGTAACTCCTGATTTTTTTTAACACACAGTGCTCCATAATAAGCCGAGGCCCAGTTTTGTGATTTTGGAAATTATTTCTACTTTAATGTTCTCATTTGAAGAATTTGTACATCACATAATACCTACTACATTCGGCAATAACTTCTAAGATGAATTTGTACAGTCACGCATAAAAATAAAACGTACCAATGCTTGACACCTCAACGCCCAGAAGATGACACTCAACTGTCACCAATCTTGGTGCCAAGTATTGGGTCAGTGTCGAGCACAGGGACGTTTACCTTACAACTGCTCATAAATAGTCCTATAGCTCTTTAGGTCGTCGAATTAATTTATCGGTAAATAAATAAGAGAGGATTAAATCGATACATTACTTTCCCACTTGACTATACTTTACAAGTACGTGAGGACTTACGAGGATAAAACTGAAATTTTACCAAAAAAATATTTTTCACTTACATTGGCTCCTTTGATCAATAATTATAACGTAGATCCACAGTCGCGCGCCCGAAAATGTCGGAGCCAAATGAGCGCCACTTTGATAAAAGTGGCCTTCTTTTTTCTCAGAACGTTGCGTGAAATTGTCAAGTGGAGTTTTGCCGCTACCGAAATTCGACTGTAATGAAGTAAAGACTAGGTTAAAATTTCTGTGTAGGTGATGATTTTATTTGTTACGCAACCAAATAAAAAAGTTCGGACATTCTTTGAAGGGGATTTTGTTCGGCAATGTGTATCTTCAGTTATAATTGATCAAAGATTGGCTCAATGGATTTTAGAACCACGAAGTTCTATCAAAAGTACAATACTCGTTCCATAGTAAAAAAATAACAGTAGTACCTATTAGAAGAAAAATTAAATGGATTAAAAAAGCGTTGGTGGTCTAGTGGTTTGACCTATGGCCTCTCAAGCAGAGGGTCGTGGGTTCAAATCCCGGCTCGCACCTCTGAGTTTTTCGGAAAATATGTGCGAAATTACATTTGTAATTTACCATCGTGTGGAACCCTGCATACACCTGCGAAAAAATTCAATGGTGTGTGTGAAGTTCCCAATCAGCACTGGGTCTGCATGGGAACTACGGCCCAAGCCCTCTCATTCTGAGAAGAGGCCTGTGCCCTGCAGTGGGACGTACATAGGATGTGATGATGATGATGACTAGAAGAAAAAACAGTGTGCCGGTGCTACAATCATAATCATAATATCCGTAAAAATGCCATTTAAAATTAAGAGGGTACGATGGCTGAGAGACTTTTGAGAAATAGGTATTTTAATGAAATGTCGCTGTCTCGCCCGAACCCCTCCGTGTCAGTACAGCGAGAGCGGGACAACTGCAGCTCAGACCGTTAATAGGCGCGTAAAATTGATCAAAACAGCATTTCGTAATCCCCTGTTTTCTTCTCGAAAACTGGACCAATAAATTTTTTTTTTTTAAATATAATTAGAGGATAGATTTAGCTATGCCCCTATGTTTCCTTTTGTTTGTTTGTTTGTTTATATGAGGCATTCTTTTCTGATGAGTGTCTGAAAATGACGTTGAAATTGGGCAATTTTTTCAGTTTTTGAAAGCTCATATTTCTTATGTTAATTGAAATATGGAAAAAAACGAAACCTAGGGGCATAGCTGTGGTAGATACAGATTACACAGTAAAAAAAATTTGCCTCTAAAGCCATTATCCAGGGAGGAAACAGGGGATTACGTTTGTATGGAGAAATGGAGCGCATCGTATCCTCTTAAAATACTAACTGTAGAAAATTACAGCTCTAACGAGACCTACTTCATCCTTGTCTGATACGTGATTATATTAGTAGGTACCTATAGCGCTCCTTTTCTTCCTAATGCCATAGTAATTCATCTCTTCTCGTTGACCTTTCTATTGTTCAGCTATTTAAAAATTGCAATCGAAAAATGGAGAAGGGTGAAAACTACTAAAATACCAAATACCGGTCAAGCCATTTCCAACAAATACTGTGACACGAGATTTTTATAAGTTAAGGAAGAAAAACATACTATATGTAACGCCACGAGAGTTGAAGTCACGCACACTACAACAGCAGGATTTTGACATTTATTCGTACCGATAGCAAGTTCAACAGACTTAACAGTGAATTGCAAGATTGACTAAAAATTTCTTCGACCTATTTCGTTAAGAATTATTAAAAAAAAACTCTAATACAAATAATTTTATTAAAATTAGATAAGTATATTTTTCGCTATTTATATAATACCGATTTTTTTGTTGCGAATATTTCTTAACAGTTTACAAATTGTTTTATTTCAAAATTGGTTATATGAAAAAAGAAAGCTTATTGTAAATGCATACCTATAGTAGTATTGCGTAGGTATTTCATCATAAGATCATTACTCACATTTTCATTCGCTCACTCATTTTCATTCATTCACAACTTTTTTTACAATCAGTACTTTATTTAGCTGTGTGTGTAATCATTCAACTCAACTCTCGTGGAGATACCTAACTTCCAAGCATTGACGTACAATAAAACAACTAGACTCCCAATCACGCTCAAAAATTGTCCGAAGCAAAAGTCTGCACACGCGTCTATTGTGCAGAGTTTTGGTTCAGTTGTGTTTCGACCGCGCGTTGATTACATACAACGTCACTTCTCGCCCCGTATTCGTATATGTCTCTTTCGCACCGTAATCAAACTCACGAGAACAAAAGAGACAGACAGTCTAGCTTCCGCTTCGCATGACCACTCCGCTGCATTCTTTACTCTTTAGGCGGTTTCCAGCGCGTGACGTCATGTCACTACTTCTAACGATCGTATACAATTGACATAAAATATTATTGCTACGAAATAAGGTGTTAATATGAATGAATGCTGTTAATGTTATCTGTATAAATTGATGTATACGTACACACAACGCCGCTCGGACGTTTTTTGAGGAACTTTTGTTAAGCGATTGGGAGAGTTGTTTTATTGTACGTCAATGCTTCCAAGAGGTATTTTCGAAAGATCTCTTTACAAAAACTTATCCCTTGCTATAACTTCACGTCCAGACGCTATAACGTTCCTCTCTTTTCCTTAGCCGCTCGACAACAAGGCACCTACGACCAAACCTACCAGAACGACCTACCGTGGTACTCCAAACAGCAGTACATTAAGCCAGTCGAATACTTAGCTTACGAAGACAGCATCCGACGCAAGCTCGACGAAGCGAAAGGTGAAGAAGACGAAAAAGATAATGATGAGAGGAAGAAGCCGAGAAGGAATCGAACGACGTTCTCCAGTCAGCAGTTGGCAGCGCTGGAGAAGGTGTTTGAGAAGACGCATTATCCTGACGCGTTCGTGAGAGAAGATTTGGCCGCCAGAGTTAATCTCACTGAGGCTAGAGTACAGGTATGTTCGTAATGTTAAAATAGGGGTCCCATTCGCGATCCATGGCATTGTAACTCATAATGTAATGTTTACCATAATGATCATTTGCCATAACTCTTTTTTTCTTCTAAATCCATAAACTTTTCAGGAACTTTAAAGTGATACTTAATACTGTAGAACTCTATAGGTCAGGTTAGGTTTATTTTATAACAGTCCAAAACAATTAATAGATTCAGAGAAAAAATAGCTATGGCAAATGATAATTATGGCAAATTCAATATTTATGGATCCCAATATAGACCTTAAAATAGAAGTACTCGGTAGGATCGAGTCTCAACTCGCAGCTTCTCCCGTGCTGGAAATACTTTATGAAAAACATTTACAATTCTAGAGTTTAGCCTGAAAAATTTGACGGCAACATCTTTAAGGTATAAGTTGGCAGCCGTCTCCACGCAGCAGCAGCAGACGACGTGTCGCTAGCTACGCGAACTTATACCTTATTTCTATGAAATTCCCTCTGTAGCTAGCGTAGCTAGCGTAGCTAGCGACACGTCGTCTGCTGCTGCTGCGTGGAGTCGGCTGCCAACTTATAGGGAACGTGCACATAGACAGTGCTGCCATCAATTTGACTGTTTTGCCCTTATAAGTTTCTTTTACTGTCCGCATAGTGTCTCTTCTGTCGCATTAGTGCTGCCGCCTAAATTTTCTTAATAGGGAACGTGCACATAGACGGTGCTGCCAACTGGTGCCATTAATTTGAATGTTTTACCCTGATAAGTTTCTTTTACTGTCCGCATAGTGTCTCTTCTGTCGCATTTGTGCTGCCCCCTATGGTTTCTGCACGTTCCCTATACCTGTAAGCACAACGTTCGCTTGAACAACGCCATTTATTGCAGACGAAGCTATCACGTCATCTTGAATCTATAGTCATACGTTAGTGCTATTCTTTGATCAATAATAACTGAAGATACACATTGCCGAACAAAATCCCCTTCAAAGAATGTCCGAACTTTTTTATTTGTTTGCAGAACAATTAAAATGAGAAAAAAGAAGGCCACTTTTATCAAAGTGGCGCTCATTTGGCTCGGACATTTTCGGGCGCGCGACTGTGGATCTAAAGTTATAATTGATCAAAGGTGCTATTAGTTATTCTGTGCTATAGTATTCACATTCACTGCCACGCATTGCTAAGCGCTACGCTCGTAACCAGTAGAAACATTTTTCCGCTTTTTAGTGAAAACTGCCTACGAACATAGAAGTAACACACCGACACTGAATGTGTTATGTCCTGCGAAATAGCGTCCCAGTGGTATAGCGATAAACGAATTTTTCACAGACAGTCAATGGCTGTAAACTAGCAAAATTAATCTCTTTTTTCCCACAGGTATGGTTTCAAAACCGACGCGCCAAGTTCCGTCGCAACGAGCGTTCAGCGTTATCAAACCATCGTACAAACACCCAAACCACCACTGAACCAGTAGCGGTCCCCATTGGAATCCCAACAGATACCAGAACAGACCTACGTAACAAGGACTGGTTGCACTTCCAACCAAACCTAAACTTCAACGTGCCTCTTGTCAACTCGGGGCTCTACCAAAACGAGTACCTCATGATGCAGAATAACCGACAGTACCAAAACCCTACTACCCTGATGACCCAAAACATGTCCTATGGGGGGGAGAGCGGGTACGGATCATGTGGTATCATGGGATACACCGGGCCTTTACAATCGGCGCACGCCCCCTACAATTTGAATTTAAGACTGCGGCCGCACGATTTTTCGATTAATAACATCACGTTATAAACTAAAGATCGTTTAATAAATATTACTGAATTAAAAAAGTTGTTTGATTTCGAAAATTTTATTCCACGTAGACGTTAAATGTAATAAAATAGGCCAAGGTCCTGTCACATGATAGCACCATCTAGCGGCTTATAATTAAAAAATATGACTAAATATTAATAAAAACGCAATCGAGGAGTTTCAAGTAAAACATAATAGGTACAGAGTGTTTGGCAGACGGTTGGTGAAAACGGCAGACAGGTGAGGTCATTTGCTAAGTTTTCTATTCTATTCTATTTTGCTATTTTCACTCTTTTTACTTCATGTGGTATCGATACTAACTAATATTATAAAGCTGAAGAGTTTATTTGTTTGCTTGCTTGAACGCGCTAATCTCAGGAACTACTGGTCTGATTTGAAATTTCTTTCAGTGTTAGATAGCCGATTTATCGAGGAAGGCTATAGGCTATACGACCAATAGGAGCGGAGCATCAATGATTAACGCGGATGAAGTCGCGGGCACCAGCTATTAGCGTTATAAAAGCTTGTAAAAAAGGGCATAAACTGTAGATGTTTTTAACTATTCTGGCAAATAAAAATAATTCTATTCTATACTTGAACTTTTGTATCGTTTTAGTAACGCTAATTTGAGCTGTATAAGTAAAGAATATCCTCAACTGTCCGCCATTTTCATTTGGCCAATCGCCTGCCGAACACCCTGTATAATAACGCCATCTACCTGCCTAAAACCAATATTTCTTAAGGTAAGGTGTCATCTAGCTGAGCAGCGCGCGATTGTCTGTTCAGGTAACGCCACCTAGCGCCTACCATATTTATTAATATTTTTGACAGTGCCATCTAGCCGCTTTTGGTAAAACAAATAGCACAATCTACTGGTCAATATTGAAATATTTATAATACCACCATCTAGCTGCCCAAATTAAAATAATTCAAAATATACCACCCTGAAGCTCGGAACTGGATGTTCGAAATAGCGCCACCTGGCGCCTATCATTTTAATTATTAGGTAGCGCCATCTGGTGGCTTATGTTTAATATTATTAGTAACGCCATCTAGCTGGCTAAGTTCGAGTATTTGCGAAAGCGCCATCTAGCAGCTTGCAATCGAATGTTTAAGGTAGTGCCTAGATGGCATATTAACATTTGTGACAGCGTTTACCGCCATCTAGCTGCTGAAATTAAAATATTTTTGAAAACGCCATCTAGCAACTCGCAATTGAATGTTTAAGATAGCGTCACCTAGCGCCTAGCATGTTAATGATTACGATTGTGCCGCCTAGTGGCTTATATTTTAGATATTTATAATAACGCCATCTAGGCGTTTCAGCTAAAACATTTGTAATAACGCCATCTAGCAACTTGGAACTGAATGTTTAATGTAGCGCCATCTAATGATTAGAATTTGAATATTTATAATACCACCATCTAGCTGCTCAAATTCAAATATTTCTGTAAACGCCATCTAGCAGCTCGCAACTGAATGTTCAAGATAGCGCCACCTAGCGTCTAGCATGTTAATGATATTGATAGCGCCATCTAGTGGCTTATATTTTACATATTGATAATAACGCCATCTAGCTGTCTACATTCATTTTTTTTTCTAAAACGCCATCTAGCTGCTTGCAACTGAATATTTAATGTAGCGCCACCTATCGATTAGCATTTGAATATTTGAATTACCGCCATCTAGTGGATAATACTGAAATGTTTATAATACCGCTATCTAGCTGCTCAAATAGCGCAATCTAGTGGCATATATTTTACATACTGATAATAACGCCATCTAGGCGTTCAAGCTAAAACATTAAAAATAACGTCATCTAGCTGCAGAAAATAAAATATTTTTGAAAACCCCATCTAGCAGCTCGCAACTGAATGTTCAAGATAGCGCCACCTAGTGCCTAGCATGTTAGTGATTATGACAGCGCCACCTAGTGGCTTATATTTTACGTATTGATAATAACCTCATCTAGGCGTTCCAGCTAAAATATTTAAAATAACGCCATCTAGCTGCCTAAATTCATTTCATTTTCTAAAACGCCATCTTGCAGTTCACAATGTAATGTTCAAGATAGGCGTTCAAGCTAAAACATTAAAAATAACGTCATCTAGCTGCTGAAATTAAAATATTTTTGAAAACCCCATCTAGCAGCTCGCAACTGAATGTTCAAGATAGCGCCACCTAGCGTCTAGCATATTAATGATTATGACAGCGCAATCTAGTGGCTTATATTTTACATATTGATAATAACGCCATCTAGGCGTTCCAGCTAAACCATTTATAATAACGCCATCTAGCTGTCTAAATTATTTTTTTTTTCTTATACGCCATCTAGCAGCTTGCAAATGAATGTTTAAAGTAGCGCCACCTATCGATTAGCATTTGAATATTTATAAGACCGCCATCTAGTGGATAATGTTGAAATGTTTATAATACCGCCACCTAGCTGCTCAAATTTAAATATTTCTAAAAACGCCATCTAGCAGCTTACAATTGAATCTCAAGATAGCGCCACCTAGCGTCTAACAAGTTAACGATTATTTCAGCGCAATCTAGTGGCTTATATTTTACATATTGATAATAACGCCATGTAGGCGTCAAGCTAAAACATTATAACGCCATCAAGCTGCCTAAATTTTTTTTTCTAAAACTTCTTTGGTCATGGTTTTTTTCTTAATAAAACAAGAGAGGAGTTGCGCCCCTTTTGAATTTGGAAGCCGTTTGCCCCTACCAGCCCCTAATTTTGCGATTTCTGTGGATGGGGAGAAGGTTGCAAAGTAGCAAGATAAAAGGTTTTTTTTCCAACTCGTTGAAAATGTAACTCAAGCGGTAATTTTGCGCAATACAAGAATTTTTCATCATTTTCATTGGTGTGATTTAACATTCTGAAATGCCAATCGAAAGAGGTGAAAGTATATTGCTACAAAACTCCAGCTGGAATTATATTTTTGACTAGTCCACAAGATTAAATAGAACTGTAATTTTTTAAAGCAAGACCAACGGGAGGAGCTAATAAATTATATTATGAGAGAAAAAAGATGCGAGTTACAATATATAACCTATCAAACAAGGTCGAAGTATATCTCGTCTCGTTGTTTTTGTTTTGTGGATATCAAAAATTAGCCCCTAGTCAGGAGCTTCACGAGGATATTTTTCCTGTGTCCAACGATACAATACCATTTTATTTCATTCATGTTGTACATGAGACAACAGAACTCTTCGCCTAGATAGGTATCAAACGAGTACAGATTCAATCAACAAAGATGAAATTTATTGAAAAAATATAGAATTGTAAATTGGACACCGGACGCACAGCATTGTCGTGTATAAAATCGCACAGCAAATGGTCATTTGTATTTATTCAATACTGATTCGATTACATTGAAGCTATTCCGGAGTACCTCCTGGTAAGTATAATAAGTTACTAACGAGATAAATAAAGTGGAACTACAACGCGTTGCAATTTAGGGTACAAGAATAATTCAACAACACGTTATTCTGTGAGTAATTCGTCGTCAAAAGGTCGGGGTTGATTAAGACGCTGTAGACTTTCTTCTTGTACGGCAATACTGCAAGTTTTCTATAGGATATCCATTCTGTAAGAACGTTTTCAGTTACTTTTTTGACACATTTAAGCGTAAAACATGATCTATAAGATGACAGAATCAGATGTTACTCCTTCACATCATTCCATTTGGAATTGGCGCAGTGAATGCCAATCTTTGATCAATTATAACTGTAGATCCACAGTCGCGCGCCCGAAAATGTCCGAGCCAAATGAGCGCCACTTTGATAAAAGTGGCCTTCTTTTTTCTCAGTACGTTGCGTGAAATTGTCAAGTTTAGCTGTCAAGTGTCAACCGAAATTCGACTGTAATAAAGTAAAGACTAAGTTCAAATTTCTGTGTAGGTGATGATTTTAATTGTTACGCAAACAAATAAAAAAGTTCGGACATTCTTTGAAAGGGATTTTGTTCGGCAATGTGTATCTTCAGTTATAACTGATGCCAATTGAAAAAAAGAGGCCAAGTGCAAGTGGGACTCGCGCAATGAAGGTTCCGTACCAATATGGCAAAATATACGCCATTTAAACATAGCTGTATCAATAAAAATGTACTTTTACTCTACTAGCCCCTAAATAAAGTGTGCGCAGTGCAGGGGTTAAAACTACCGTCGAACGAAATCAAATATATCTCGTCAAAAACTCATCATCATTTCAGCCGAAAGACGTCCACTGCTGAACATAGGCCTCCCCCAAGGCGCACCAAACAGAGCGGTCCCGTGCCATCCACATCCAACCAACCGCGTCAAAAACCAAATTACCACCCCACTTCATTTTCACAACAATCTTACGGAAGTAGTAAAAAATATTTCTTGCAAAAGTTATTTCTGTTTGGGGTACCCCAATATACGTAAGAGGAGATAAATTATTTTCTCGTCTACCCTATGGTGTGAGTTGACGTTGGACAGGTCATTAGAAATATAACGCAAAATATTAAGCTTTATTTGGCCAATTTTTCTTTGTGTCAAGTGCCCCCCTTATCTCACTTATATCCGAGCTAATGGTTGTTTTCAGATAAATTAAGTAATTTACGGCAACAGTACACTAACCAAATTTAAAAGGAAAACTATCACGGCTATGTAGACTTTCAAAGTTAATGGGATAATGAGTAATGGATGAACAAAACTGAATAATGAATGGTGACTATTCATACGGAACTTTAAACTGCGCATAGCCCGATACAACTTGGCTAATTTTTAGGGTTCCATACACAAAGGGAAAAAACGGGACCCTATTACTGAGGCTCCGCTATCCGTCTGTCTGATCGTCTGTCCGTCTGTCATCAGGCTGTATCTCATGAACCGTGATCGTGACCGTGTGAGACAGTAGAAATTTTCACAGATGATGTATTTTGGTTGCAATACAAAAAAGCAAAATGAAATAAATAATAATTAGAGTTGGCTCCCATACAACAAACGTGATTTTTTTGCTCGTTTTTGCTCGATACTGATAACGGCAACAGGTAGACGCTTGAAATATTCACAGAATATTTAGTTATATATTCACTTTAAAAATAAATAATTAAATTATTATAAAACAATTATTTAAGGGGGGCTCCCATACAACAGACATGATTTTTTTGCCGTTTTTATAGATGATGATACGGAACCCTTCGTGCGCGAGTCCGACTCACACTTGGCCGGTTTTTTAAATGTTATTTTCCAGTGAAATCATTTTAAAAATCGGTTCCGAGTCCATAATTTGATTCGAGCGATAGTTTTGTAGCAATATTTTGTTTTACTTTCGGATTGTATTTTCGCAGCAAGGATTTTAAAAATGAGCCTCCGGTATTCACCTATTCGGTAAAATTATTGTGAGAGATAAGCAATAAAGTGCTACATGCGGTTTATGCGAAAGAGGTGCAGAATACGGATTTTTAAAATCACATCATGGTTACAAAACTATGGCTAAAATTAAATTTTCAACTGGTTACAGGATTAATGCTGCTGATGCAATCTTAGGATTTGAGGAACTGTAATTTTGTTAAAATGTATAAAAATTGGTAACACCCCTAGCGGCGAGTATCCACAACTGTTCGTCACACCAATGTCAAACGGGCTTCAAACTTCTAGCACCAACTAGCAAAAACTACACAGAAAAAACTTCACAGAGTGGGTAAAATTACGTCACAGCCTGCTATTGCCATATTAATCCTTGGAAGAATCGCGTTTTGATAGCTCATAAACAGTATATCTATTGGTTGATGGCGTCAACTGCCCAATTCTGCGTTCCAGTACCTACCAAATGAAAGTTAATAATAAATGTCTTTTCAATGACCAGAGGCCGTACTGTCTAAGCGCGGGCGCTTGCCTTCGCTTTCACCATCTCTCTGTTACCGTCTCATATCGTTTGACAGAAAGAAATAATGAATACGATAATATTATAATTGTCAGCGCGTTAGGCAATAAGCGTACGGACCCCCATGGACCCGTAATCGGAAATCCGTACCAACAATAATAGTCTACATTAAGATTCTTTAGCGATAGTACGGGAATATTCATTATAGAACAACGAATCGGTGAACTTTTCGACACATTTGTTTTAAATTAAAACTTACACTCATGGTACACCACAATTATGAGAAATACTAGACAAGGCATAGCAATAATAGTGTTTCTAAGAAATGTGCAACCCAAGGCTAAATCATACTTTTTGTAGATTCTAAATATGTTGTAAGAATCTTGGGACAAGTCTTCATAATTTAATTAAACGATAGGAATCGGATTATGATAAGATAATTAACCCATTATAAAAAAGGTCACACTAAATAGGGCCCCACTACGATAACTTGCGTATGTTGTGTAGACCCTTTCCATAGGATCAAGTAACAATAATGTTTTATCCTGTACCACTACCATGAGTTTCCAGGGACCGTGCTCGATAGCGACTGCGTATGGAGAATCCATACAAATCATTTACGCAGTCGCTATCGAGTGCGGTCACTGTGAACTCATGGTGGTGGTACTGGTCTCGGTAATTTATCACTATACGCTAGTATTCCTCATAAGAACGATGGACACGCACTAGCCTAAAACTTTACCAGGTAGGGGGTAATAAAAGACAGACGCACATTAAATATTTTTTTCTTTCCAAACACTTAATAATTAGGTACAAAAAAATTCGTCAAAAATTGGTTTACATACATTTAAGTGTCCATCGCTCAGATTTTTACAAAATTTGAGTAAAATGTAGTTAAGTATATAGACAGATATTAAGCTCAACAGTAACTATTCTAAGTGAAAACAAAATGTATGCAAAGGTCGATGAATTTTAATAAAACTGTCTAAGTCAGTCCGAAAACTTAGCGTTAAGAAAATTAATATTAGGGTTTAAAAACAAATATCCATATTTAAATAGTTTCACATGAGATGATTCCATGGTTTTTCTATTATAATGCACTCTGCACTCAGAAAAATCAATTAGCAGTACAATATAGTACAAGTAAAAATGATTCATTTTTATAAAACGGATTGAAAACTGACAGTTTGATACACTGAGCGCACCTGATAAAGTCGATGACCCTTGTATACATTTTATTTGATTCACACTATAGTACAAGAAGATGGCCAAAATATATATCAGTCATATTTAAAAATAACATTTTGAGCAATTTTATTGAAGTATAAAAATAATGTGCGTAGATTTTTGTTATAAAAATAAAAAAATAAATACTAGAAGACTTATGTCAAGCAGAGACCTCACATCATACTTATACATGTTGTTCATTAAGATTGAATAGATACATCATATAAAATTAGTTTTATATGGATCCGGCTGTAGGTATGCAGAAGCTATACCGGCCACATAAAATTTAGATACATAGTGAACCAATTTAAATCACGACACCCACGACTTCTTTAAAAGCAAATTTAAATACATATTTTATCATTGTAATTCATCGTCTGACGTTTCCGATAACTTTCAGATTTATCCTGCTTATAACATAGATTACTGAATAAGAAGACCAGCTTTGATCAATTATAACTGTAGATCCACAGTCGCGCGCCCGAAAATGTCCGAGCCAAATGAGCGCCACTTTGATAAAAGTGGCCTTCTTTTTTCTCAGTACGTTGCGTGAAATTGTCAAGTTTAGCTGTCAAGTGTCAACGGAAATTCGACTGTAATGAAGTAAAGACTAGGTTCAAATTTCTGTGTAGGTGATGATTTTAATTGTTATGCCAACAAATAAAAAAGTTCGGACATTCTTTGAAGGGGATTTTGTTCGGCAATGTGTATCTTCAGTTATAATTGATCAAAGAGTACCAGCTTATTTTTTTCAAGAATATAAAGTCTGAATGACTAAGCTTGACCGGCGGCGCATCAAACGATTTTGTTATACAAAGCGTACATTGTTAGCGCGCTGTATGTGGTGAGCGTTCTGACAACGCAATGAACAGAGAATCGTTCATTATCGTTCGCTGCGTCGCCGATATCGCGTTACAAGTAAAGACAGTCCGCGCGCGATTTCCGAGGAATCGGGGGCTGGGGAGGCGGAGGGTGTGCGTGGCCCCCGAACGCCGTTTTATAGCACATTCGTCCAGTGCGCGTGTTGGACTAGATGCGAGGACAAGTTTCATACATTTTTAACGGTTTTCATTAGGAATCATCATCATCATGATCATTTCAGCCAAAAGACGTCCACTGCTGAACATAGGCCAAGGCTCGCCAAACAGATCGGCCCTGCGCCATCCGCATCCAACGCGTTCTATACATATAGAAACTTTAACCCGGGCCCAATTGCATAACAAATTACAACTTATATTACAAGCGGAACTCCCTTTCTAGTTAATATAATTGAAGCGAGGGTTCCGCTTGTAATATTAGTTGTAATTTGTTATGCACTTGGGCCCTGGTCAGTGTTAATCGTCGTTTTCATTAGGAATATCAGTGTTAATTTGTTAGTCACATAAGATTCAATGAAGAACACATGAACAAAGTGGTTCGCCTTAATAGACACTAAGAAAAGTCATTGGACGTTATTCTTAGAGACTTTAAACAAAATAGTCGATTAAGTTAAATGAATATTGCTTATTAGCCTTTGTGAGCTAGATTGTAATTTAAAAAAAAGAAAAAAAAAAAATCAAGATTCCTTGGAGATCATGCACGGACTCTAGCTAAGCTTAAACTAGTCCGGCCATACGATTCACAACGGGTCGCTTTGGACCGGATTCAGGCCGATTTTTGAAACCATATCTGTGAAAATGAACTTAAAGTACCTACGAGTGTAGTAGTAGAAAATTACAGTTCAATTTAATCATGATCTAGTCCAAATGTTAATTTAAACTGCAGGTGCTTTCGCAGCAGTAAGATTTTTACCATTTGTGCATCGAGAGATGTGATTTCAAAAACCGGTATCCTGGTTTAATGACATTGATTAAAGTACAATCAATCTGTTGATATTACAATTTGTTAGCATGTATAGACTAACAAAAAATCGAAAAAAATCTACAATTAGGTATCATAGCACATCCACCATTCACTGTTAAATTACATCCTCAATCTAGACCTAATCAGCCTAAAATACCCACATACAAAAGTTTCTCCGTATTATAACCTTACAAAGTTTTAGGAAAAGTGATCTTTTCCCTCGAAAGTGAAGCTTTTTATCATTAAATCAACAAAATCAATGCATGAATCACCGAAATTGACTTCCTCTGATCTAGGACCAAAGGAATCTATTTTTTTTGGAATCACGTCTGAGATACCATTTGAGAATGATGCAAAACAGTATCGACTGAAGTATCTAAGAAACGACCTAATTCATTTTTACAATTAGTGAAAAACAATTGGAACAATTTTGTATCAATATACACCATTTTTTTACTAGGAATTTCAAAAATCGCTCCCGCGACACATCAGTAAAGTTTATGTTAGAAGTAGACGGTTCATAGAAGAAATCGTAGTGCAGTAGAATTTTATCTGTTCCTTACTTCATACAAACACAGCCTAAGATCTTTTCTGTACCTTATACAGTAACATACAGATACAGCAGTCGTCAATGAAGGCATTTGAAAATGGAAGTACCTAATTGGTAAACTTACAACTTTAATCCAATTTACTGAAAAAATAGAAGACAAAGCTTAAAACGTTTCAATCAGCAACTGCTGTAGATGAAGAAACTTTTGATAAATATCTCACTGAACTCATGTTAATCGCAAGTAAATATAACATAAGTAAGAATAAAATACCTAGACACAAACAAAAATATCGTTTAATTAGGGTTATAGAAGATCTAAGTTCTAGAATTTCTTACTTTCTTTTTTTTCTTCCCGACAATATTTCCACAAAATGTGGCCAAGTTACATACGTTTTCTTGGAAATAGCTAATCTTTAAATGCATGTGGTACTTTTAACGTTGCTACTGTACAGTTTGTACAGTTATATTAACAGCTGCACAGTTTGTGTTGACTACAATATGGCAGCTTGACAGCTCGATATAATTATTTAGTAGCGCTATAATTATGAGGATGATAATGACAACGACGATGATTTTTTAAGTAGTCTATTTCTGGAAAGGAATATTAAAAACATCATGCTGATGCAAAAATGAATCTAATGTCAGAATCAATCCAAGAAAATGATCCCTCTGCAATGACTTCTATAAACGAAATTGTATTTGTAGCGTTTGTTTACGAGGGCCCAGATGTTAAACTAAACACTTCCGCGCATATTTCACACGGGGTACTTCTAGTTTGTCCTAAGAAACTGTGAAAGTGTTATAAACTTATAAAATACCAACTCGTATGAAATGTAGGAGTTCTACAAAACTTCTATAGGATAAAGGGGAAGTACCCGTCACGAGCGTAGTTATTAACACAGGTTATTAACGTACAACTACAGTTATTATCAGTGCCAAATGTTTTCAAACTAGTATGGAACTCCAAGACAATATCCATCGATTATAACCACGCAAAAATATATACCATTTACCACCTCAGGGTATGATTATAAAAATACTTGGATCATTTATCACACAAAGGCTTAACTTCTTCTAAAAGATAATCCCGCAAAAATCGACAACGCCATTACTCTAATATAACACCTTCTGATGGTACTTTAAGAACCGATCTGCTCGGTGTAATCTTAAGTGCCGCATTAATTAATTTTAGTTTCCATGTTGGATGCTGGAAACTTGGAGCGGATAAACCACGACCCAAAATACAGCAACTTTGCTGTACTTACATGCTCTACCACCTTAAAATTATATTTTTTAAATCTAATAACAACTCTTAACACGTAGTATTCACGTTGGCTTTTAAGTACGCAAACGACAAAAAACCGTCCTTTTGCTAATTTTACTCACGTTTCCAAAAGCCCTCCAAAATGGAGCTCAAATGGCAATAACATTATTTCTTTAACACTTTGAAGGAATTGTGAATACTGATGCCACATTTTTAAACTGGATTACGGAAGACGTTGTTCCACTTAGTTTCATGTGTTACAGAAAATTTAGAAACTTTATGTTTCGATTATGTTGGAATGGGAATTCTCTAAATTCAGAAAGATTTTTCATGATTTTTTATGGTGACAAGTTATCACTGTTAGAGATCGTAAACCTCCTTGTGTTTAAATATGTATTGTGTTCTCATACTGTGTCCTAGCAACGCTGTTTTTCTTTACTCTTGTCTAATATACCGTATTGCCTTGTCATGGTGGTTTTTCCTTTTTAAAACTCTAATATGGTAGCAGAGCGTATAAAAACACGCATGTGATTACAATTATAATAATTAAAACGTAATCATAAAGTTCACGAACATGGGTAGTCAAATAAATGTTGAAAAACTCTCCGGGGTGAGCAACTACACCACCTGGAAATTTCAAATGAAGATGATACTCATACATGAAGAACTGTTCGAATGCGTCGTTGAAGATTTCAAGACAGCAAAACCAGAGTGCGAAGACAGGAAGAAACAGGAGAAAGCGCTAGCACGAATTTGTCTCAGTGTTCAGCCAGCTGTTTATTCAGTCGTCAGAAATTGCAACACAGCGTTTGATGCCTGGAAGAACTTGCAAAAGTCGTTCGAGGACAAAGGTTTGGGTCGAAGATTAGGTTTGCTCCGCATGTTATTTGGCTTGAACCTACAGCAGTTTGATAGTATGGAGGCGTATACTACAAAAATTGTAGATACAGCTCAACAACTGCAGGATATTAATGCTCCTCTAGACGACGAGCTCGTTGCAATAATAATGCTTAGTGGGCTCTCCAAAGATTTTGATCCCCTCATAATGGCATTAGAGCACAGTAACCTTTCTCTCTCTAGTGATGTGGTGAAGATGAAATTATTACAGGAAGCACAGAGAAGAGGTGAAGAAGGTGCAGGTGGTACGGAAGAGAATGCCTTAGCTAGTTCGACTACAAAGCGTCCGAAGTGCTTTCGATGTGGCAAAGTAGGTCACTATGCTAAGAACTGCAGGAAGAAAGCGCCGGGTAAGGACACGCCATCTAGTTCCAGTCATCAGGGTGCGCAGAAAACTCAAGCTCCTGATAAAAAGTCCATGCTGTCGGCATTGGCGGTAAAGCTGGACCCAGATGAGTGGTACGTCGATAGTGGTGCAACGTGTCATATGACGAACAATAAAAACATTTTACATGATTTTGTGTCCGATACGTCGAAAGAAATTAGCGTAGCGAACGGTGAAAAACTTTTTACTGCGGGTCGTGGTAATGTGAAACTCGTTTTACAAAACCGTTTGATAACTGTCAGTAATGTAGTTTTTATACCGAAGTTGTCATGTAATTTGTTATCTGTTAGTATTTTGACACAGAAAGGTTTTGAAGTAAATTTTACATCGAATTTTTGTAATATTTATGACAATGGTACGGTAATTGCTGTTGCGAAACGGGGCACTAGCGGTCTTTATTTATTAGAATCCGGGGGTGCGTCTGTTAATCCCGTTACGCGTGAACACGGCATGCCGGTGAACGTCTCCTCTGAAACCCAAGTGAAGGTTGAAACCCAGGGTTTGTGGCATCGTCGGCTTGGACATCTGAATAGTCGGAGTATGAATTTACTCAAGAGCGGTATGGCTACTGGAATTGACTATGATGTATCAACGTATGAGCAATGCATCTCGTGTATTGAAGGTAAGGCAACTAAATTACCCTTTCCTAAGAAATCTTTTTCACGTGCGACTGAATTATTAGGCTTGATACACACTGACGTGTGCGGGCCTATGCCGGTGAAATCGATAGGTGGCGCGAGATATTTGCTAACTTTTATTGACGATTTTTCGAGGAAGACATTTTGTTTTTTAATTGAATCAAAAGACAACGTTTTTGAGTGTTTTATGAATTTTAAAGCTCTTGTAGAGAACGAGACTAATAAAAAAATTAAAGTCTTGAGAAGTGATAACGGAGGCGAGTACATTAGTGCGAGATTCAAGCAGTATTTGAATAAGTGTGGGATTCGTCATCAAACTACAGTTCCTCACTGTCCACAGCAAAATTCTGTTGCTGAACGCGCGAACCGTACGATTGTCGAGGCGGTTCGCTGTATGCTTCTGGAAGCTGGTTTGGATCAACGCTTCTGGGCTGAAGCCGCGAACACTGCGGTGTACATCAAGAATCGCTCTCCTACAAAGGCAGTTAGAGGTGCGACGCCAGAAGAACGTTACACTGGACGTAAGGTGAGCTTAGATAACTTACGTGTGTTTGGTTGCTTGGCGTACGCTATACAAAATAACCGAAAGAAATTAGATCGGAAAGCGAAACCTTATATATTCGCAGGGTATTGTGAGAATACCAAAGGGTACAGACTCTTAGACGTTGAGAGTTTTAAGTGTACAATCGCGAGAAATGTTAAGTTTGTAGAGAACAAATTCCTCAAGCATCTTAACTTATCGAAAGAAGAATCTGTTGTAGTTTTCCAACCTGAGATTCCTTCTGTTCCTGAGGTCAGTGAACAGTCAGAAGAAAATTCTGAGAGAGTAGATAATGCTGATGACACCGAGTCTACGACAAGTAGTGACGTCGCAGATCGATCGTCAGATGCCACGTATGTTCCGGATATTTCATTTGATACAGATGATTCGAGAGCTGTGTTTGAGGAAGCCGATGATAATTCCTTCCTGTGTGCATTTTTGACAGGTGAAGCATGCTGTACTGACGAGCCGAGAACAGTAAAGGAAGCGTTAAGTGGTCCTGAAGCCAAGCAGTGGCGAGCTGCGATGAAAGACGAGTATCAATCCTTTTTGGATAACAAGTGCTTTACATTAGCCGATTTACCGAAAGGAGCAAAACCGGTAAAGACTAGATGGATTTTTAAGAAGAAAAGAGGGCTTAATGGTGAACTGTTACAGTACAAAGCACGTCTTGTGGCAAAAGGATTTACACAAAAGTATGGAGTGGATTACTTTGAAACATTTTCGCCTGTAGTGAGATACGAAACCATACGGATGTTATTAGCTTTGGCTGCGGAGTACGACATGGAGATTGACCACATGGACGTTAAAACAGCTTTTCTAAATGGAGACTTGAAAGAGACTGTGTTCATGGAAATTCCTGAAGGCTTCGAAGCAGGTAAAGGCAAGAATAAGGTGTATCGACTACATAAGGCTGTATATGGTCTAAAACAAGCGCCTAAATCGTGGAATGAGAAGATTAATCACGTACTTGTAAATAAACTAAAGTTCAAGAGATTGATCTCGGAACCATGCGTCTACATTAAGAGAAATGGCGATAAGCTTGTAATCATCGCTCTCTATGTCGATGATCTAGTAATATTTAGCAATTGTAATGCTGAAAAAGTCAAGATTAAAGAATTATTGATGAAAGAGTTCGTGATGAAAGATCTTGGTCCTGTAGAAAGAGTTCTAGGATTGAGAATCAGGAAACAGAACGGCAATATTGAGCTTGATCAAAGCGCATACATCCAGAAGATACTGGAAAAGTATAAAATGCAAGACTGTAAGCCTGTTGAGACTCCGATGCAGTGTCAGAAATTAAATAAAGCTGAAGAGAAAGATGACAGCTTAGAATACCGTGAGTTGATAGGTTGTCTTATGTATGTTGCTGTTTGTTCGCGTCCTGATATATGTCACGCTGTCAGTGTGTTGAGTCAGTTCAATAACTGTTATTCTGAAGTCCACTGGAAAGCGGCTAAGCGCGTGTTGCGTTATCTCAAAGGTACAATTAACTACAGCATTACCTATGAGAAGAGTAGTCGTTTATCTGTGACGGGATTTGCAGACGCAGACTGGGCTTCTAATGAAATTGATAGACGGTCTTATACGGGCTATGTTTTCAAAATTGGAAATTCTGTTACTTGCTGGGAAAGTAGGAAACAACGTACCGTCGCGTTATCAACTACCGAGGCGGAGTATATGTCACTTTCTGATGCATGTAAGGAGGCGTTGTTTATAAAGACGTTCCTCAACGAGTGTATAGGTAAGCAAGTAGATATAATAATTTTCAATGATAATCAGTCGGCTCTAAATCTAGCCAAAAATATAATGTTTCATGGTAGGTCGAAACATATAGACATACGTCATCATTTCGTCCGGGAGGCGGTGAACAGTGGCGCAGTTAAAGTTAATTTTATGCCAACGTCCAAAATGACGGCGGATGTCTTGACAAAACCTTTGTCGGTAGACAAGCACAAGTCTTTTGTGAATGACTTAGGTTTAGATAGTCAACACAATACATATGTAGATCACAAGATCAGTTTAAGGGGTGGTGTTAGAGATCGTAAACCTCCTTGTGTTTAAATATGTATTGTGTTCTCATACTGTGTCCTAGCAACGCTGTTTTTCTTTACTCTTGTCTAATATACCGTATTGCCTTGTCATGGTGGTTTTTCCTTTTTAAAACTCTAATAATCACGCGTTTCTCTCTCTCTCTCTCACACACACACTATTTCATTCTCTCTCATACTTGGGGAAATTATTGATTTGGGATAAACCGGCGAATCTGAAATCAATTAGATTAAGTATGAAAAAAAAATATTTCCAGTCAAGGAAAATTCTACATAAGAACAGTGCCGTAACTAGTGATAACACGACTCAAATATGGTGTATAGATTCATTGAGTGCTTTTATGATCGCAGTTATAGTAACTTCAGAAGGTCGTGTACTGGGTCCAGCCCCGAGATATTAGTAAATGGCGTGCATGTGCAAGTCTATGAGACCCAGACAAAGAAGACAGAAAAGATACAGAAACTCACATTACACCTACAAAAGGGACACATAGAGATATTTGGGAGTTTGAAGAATTAGAAATATACCTTTATCGATCGATATAAGAGATCGTTAATCATCATACAATATCTAGGAAAGGATTAGTCTCATATATAATATGGTTAGATCAAAGTGGGAAAGACATTCTACTTACGGCATACACGTTGGGATTAAGTTGAGGAGCCCATAATAGACATAACACTATTTTATGAGCTTTACTTTTATTGTACATACGTTGAGGATTTATCCCTTTCGGACCTGGTGTAGCGGTTTTAAGTCCTAACCTAACTTAATCTAGCAAAGGAAGACATGAGTATACAACTACGAAATACATCCATCATTCACAACGACAATCTAAGACTTGAAATGTATGTAACGGTTATAAGGTAACGCCTTTGAAAGTTCGATGCAACGATACAACTTGCGTAGGATGAAGAAGCGAGCCCTAAAATGATATTAATCTAAAACGATACTGATTCTCTCGTAAAACTTATATGTATAACGTATAATCCCTAAGTCACAATACAATGAAGTTACTTAACATTGAGAAACGAACACATACTTATAGCGCTATTGTTGCTGTTGCTACACGGTATATTCGTAGTAAAGACAGTATATATATGTACTTGTAGACACTAATATTCCTCGGTTACAGACATGTAATTGTACAAATATAAGTAAAACTAAGTATATGCTTTTGATACACAATGATTATATTTAATCCTTACTTATAGAAAATTATTTCGAAATCCAACATCACGCACACACGAAATTCGGCTGAAAGGGTAATGATTTAAGTTTTACGAATCTGGACCCAAATTAATTTAGGAACTCTTCTAGATGTATAATGCAAATAAAATTCAATTGCGAATTGAGAACGGTTCTACCGACTTGACAATTTTCTTTGTTAGCTCATCATAACTCTCAGGAAAAAAGAAACAGATGTCGACAGTGCAAGAGATGGTAGGAAGAATTGAAATTCACAGTAGTTACAAACTGGAGAATATTTGCAAGGAACGTGAAGCAAAGGAAACAATTAGAGGTTGCCTTTGCTAAGAGATATCGGAACTCAGAGACATACTGTAATTGAGTTGCAGAATAAAAAAGGCTATTGAGATGGAAATTGAACTTGTAATAGGACAAGGTTTGAATGAAATAAAAGTTTTGAGGAAAAGTCTACAAAGGGACGAGCATAAACTTTTTAAAATTACCATTCAGAATTTACACATCGCCGATTGGATGTGCGCACAACTTGCAACCAATTTAAATATACAATCGAAAATACACAATCCCTAAAGTAACTCGGCGATCCTTTTTACGAAGAAGCCAGATCACTGTAATAGAGTTAACATGAATAAACAATAGCGATATTAACTCTAGTAAGATTTAAGTAAGCGTAAATTATCCACGAAAACTTCACCCATATAAATTTTACAAACACATACTCATTATAGACATGCAAACAGTAATATGACGATATAGACATCTATTATACATCCGTGGGCAAGACTTATTTGCCAGCATAAGATGCAAGATAATTATTCAAATTACGAAATATCAATTATGTTTGTATTTAGGATTGTGACTTCTTTCCGTTTCCTTTGATCCTAAGTATTTATTTATTATAGCCATAAAATACGATGACGAAGTGATTCCATGTGTAATTTTATGAATCTTGAATCTTGAAACGCGAATTAAAGATCACTCTTTAACTTGAGTTCGGTTTATAAATACGGAACTCATTTGCAATAAACACTCAAAACATTACTATGTGATTACATGATATCAATCTTATTGATTAGACTACCTCTAAATACGAGTATCATACATGGAACATATTTTACTTGATATAAGTAGATACATATTTATATATTCTCTCAATGAAGGCTTCAATGGTTTTTATAATCTCTATGGTATCAACGTGTGTATGTATATGCATCTTCAGTTGATGACACACGGTTTAAGTGATTAAGATAAATATCAAAGTAAGTGATGAATATAAATGGTAATTTGAATTGTATTTTTACGATTACACAACTTAAGAGACAAAAATAACACGATTATAATGAAACATGTGAAGTTGTGTTAAATATTTATGACGTGTGAAAAAGGATTTGAAATGATTAACAATGCATGAAGTGATGAAGCTTCTCTCAAAAAGTTATCGAATTATCAAAAGAAGTACGTTTCATAAAGTAACATGGAAAAATAATCTGGACATTAGGAAAACCGTTCGAAACAAAGAACGTTCAAAGAACCAACAGGCAAAATGAGAAGTTACCAACCCTAAAATAATTTATCACGTCTGAATCTCACATATATAGCCAGAACAAACGGAGGAAGAATAGCTTGATTATGAAATTAAATTATTGATACCAATAATATAATAATATTAAATATTGTCTTAGAACGAACTCACGCGTTGCGCACCGCGTGTGTTCGCAATTATATAGTAAAGAATAGAAGCTGAAAACAATATAGTTAATTTCATAATTAGCGATGACGCCGATGACAGAAGTGTTTCATTGCAGAATCTTATTTTCTACCATCAACCTCTTTATGAGGCTTGAAAACAACCAATGGTAATTTCGTTAACAATCCAAGCAAAGCTTTAAATATGACAAAGATTTGTGAAGAAATACTCGAGCAATCTAAGAAGAACTATTTAGTGGACGTCGTACAATTATACAGTATCATAAACGACACAATACAAGCCGACCACTAAACCTAAAATGTACAATAATATATAGACGAGAGTAGAAAAAGAATGATTCTAATAAAGTAAACCTGGAGGATTCAATATTGAGGCTTATACATACGACAGTTTGGGAAAAAGATGAAATACATATCATGAACTTAAATCTGATGAAATACTATATTGAATTAACTGCAAAATACATTAATTCTTCCGTGAAATTGATTGTAGCAGATCTTGTCCTGATAGGTCTTGATCAAGAAATTGTTTAATCTATTAATGTTTTCAAATATAAACTACATGGAATGATTAAACATAACACATTAATTATCAAAGTCTCTATATATGTATATCGAATCGATTGAACGGAAATTAAAGTTACCGTAGCATCTAGTTTCAAATTTAAAATTTTCCGAAGTTCGTTAGGTAAGCAAAAAATCAATGCAACATAAAGGATTTATGATTTTTTTATAGTTTGGCGTGTACTTAGGCACTGAGCAGTTATCTGTTTTTCTTTTTTTTCTGCATTAGTATTCTCTGAGAATCCATTATTAACGGCTTTTAGACTTCACTTCTCTTCACTCATTCACTAAAATTAAGGCATTTTCGTATTCAACATCTTCGTCTCTACCTTCGATTAACATCTACTTATGTTACAAGTTACACCGCGTCCTGTGTTGGTCGATGTTCCAATTTTGAAGTTGAAGAAGACATTATCCGTTTATATACAGCTTTTATATTCATCGAAATCAGAAATCACAATTTCATTTTCGGTATAAATAATTATTCATGGTATAATAATGTCTAGTCGAAATGTTTCTGGTATCCAGTATCTGATAAGGCACAAGGGCTGAAAAAAATGGAATTAGTTAAGGCTGTTGAACTCTAGTTTCATTAGCTGTTCTTGGCTTATTCATCTGTTAAATCAGCAGTCAAAGTCTGTTTTTGTTTCCCCGAAGTTTGTTGGACTGAAGATGTATTAAAACAACTACATTCTTGCAAAGACATAAATGATTTATGATTTAACAAGCAAGAGTTGAAACTAGACAGATCTTTAATATTGCTTTGTTGCTAAGTACTACAAAGAAGTATAAAAGAATCCACTCGAAATCCTCTTCTTCGTCATTATGTTACATGGCATAATCAGAAATTACATAAATTTTATTTTCTGCTAAAACGCCTCTCTCTCTCTCTCTCTCGCATTTGAAGTTGTTATAATATCTTCTTCATTCCAGTTAAACCAAAAACTGGTAATATTTTGTATTCGCTAACTATATCTTCGTTACTTAACGATTTAGGGAATCGTTAAGTGACACACTTCATTCAAAATTGCACTTCCATAATGACACTTTGTATTCATATAAATGTTACTAACACTGCTTCGACGATCATTGCTTAGCGTCAAGTTAGTTTGACATTACCTAGAGATCATGCTGTCCTTATTAGTTTCCCTCTTTAGTGAGAACTATAAGTAAATTGTACAAACAGGTAATAATCTTTATAGGTACTTTTAAATCCTCAGATAAACCATCGATCAGAAGAGAACCATGACATTTTTGTAACTTTTGTTTGCACTAAACTATAAGATCATAGTCATTATTACACACGACACCTATCACGGTAATTTATCGCAAAAATTGCAACAACCGTGGTCACGAATACACTGAAGTGTACGGTTTCACGTTCGTTTAGCCGCGTGAGTTTTTCGAACTACCCACGCTTGATTTTGTTTTTGTACCAGCATCTTATCACTTCGACGCACAACACTCACAATATCGTACGATTTTTTTCAAAGATACATCCTGAATCCCACATTTGCCTATCACCGGATTTCATGCAAAAGAGTCATTCATCCATCAGATCCTCCTCCCGGTTAAGAATTCTGTACTTCTTTATTTTAAACACCATTCTGGAGTAGTAATGACAGTCAGGTTGTGAAGCTCGATTTAATGGTTTGCTCCAACATAATGTTCGGCTATGACTGATTTGTCCATATGGGGGTTCTTGATAGCTGCAATATGTTCTTTGACGTTTTTAGCGATTGTTAGCTTCGTCTGCCCAATAAAGAAACTATCACAACTGCCATCATTCTTATAAAGGTCGCCGATTGAAAGTCACTTGAAGCTGCCCCCTATATGAAACCAATTACTTTATCCACTAACTCACTCAAATTAAGACTATTAAAAAATAAAAACAATGACGATTAGAAGATACTCTCGAAATGTTGAATGAAGCTGTATGTCTTTTTTTATTTTTTTCCAAGATGCCCATGCATGTTCAAGGTCATTGTGACTTCTTCTTTTGAAAGTCACCAGTGAATTGATTTCTAATCTCTCTAATCTGGAATGTGCTTCCAGGGCGCATGCTCTAGAAAGTTATACGAAAAACAGGAACAACGCATCCAATTTAGATCGACGCTTCATCGCAACTATTTTCACTGCCTTTCTTCCTCCTTTGAGAAAATGTGTATTACATTGATATTAGCTATGTGGGTAATGTAGAAAAAAGAATGCAGTAAAACCTTTTTGCTCCATCGGCCATCAGTTCTACGAGCGTATGCCCTGCCCACTGCCACTTGGGTCTGGCGATTCTTCGAGCTATATCGGTGACTTTAGTTCTTGCGCGGATTTCATCATTTCTAAAGCTCTCTCCATCATCATCTGAGTGACTTTAAGCTTTCTTATGAGGCCCATCGTTTGCGTCCACATCTCAGTCCCATAAGTCATCACTGGCAACACACACTGGTCAAAGATTATGATATTATGAAAAGGGGTCTACTGTGACGGACATTGGTGGGTCAGGGTGAAAGTAGGCGTCTTTCGTAAAGCGGCCACTTCGACCTTTCACGAATCAGAGTCGAGTTTTCATGCTAACCCTTTGTCTGATACTGAGATGGCCCTCTCACAGCGTAACAATAACAACTAGTGAGGTGCGGGGCGGGGCCGCCTTCCCCCGACGATGATCACTCGTGTCGAGATACATAGCATAGCAAAGTGCGCTCACTACTAGAAATTGTTACGCGGACTTAATATTTTGCTTCTATAGTAAATTAATGTCGTGCATCATGCGTAATTACTAATTACATGATTAATGGGCAACGTCATGTCACTCTCGACATCTTATCATTAGAGTAAAGACTTTTTATGATTAGTGCTGTACACAAAGTAGCCAAAATGACCCCCCATCCCGAAGCCCCTTCCGTTGAATCGTGAGGCTTGGTACGACCCCCCTCCCTCTAAATATCACGTGAGACTTTTCAAGATAATTTAGCCATAATTTGCAGACATACATGCTTTGCTTAAAACCGGTTTTCTCGCAATATTGCACTAATTCTTGAGGAAAAAGAAAGTTATTTCTGGATACCCCCTCCCGCTCCCTCAAGTGAGATTCAGACTCAGCCGGATCCCCCAAAGCCTAATGCAATTTACGATCTTGCTTTTATTAATCCATACTCACACATCTTATCGACATCACATCCATGTAGTAGAGATGATTTAGTATGTGGTGTCCAACCATAGCAACGTTGAACAACCGGCTGTACTCTTGACTCAGATATACTAGTTCTATGTATTTCTTTAATCTAAATTGCCAAAAATAGACTAACCTTTTGAGAACAGTGGGATTAAATTAGTTTGATCAAAGATTAAAAAAACTAGACGCTACTATGACCGTTTATTTGAGTGAAATAGTTAAAACGAGACCATGTTACATTGTGTCTCTAAACCACATAATAATTATATGTTTGTTTATAACATCATAATATTAAGTACTTAATGTTTATAATGAATTATATGTAAGACGCAGATTGATTACATTCTGCAGTTAGATAAAACATGTATAGAATATAAAAGAGAACATATAATAGAATAGACGAGGACATGAGCGTATAATATAGACGAAGAATATCTTTAAAAGGGCTAACCCCTATTTTGAATACAACAGGAGTTTCAAATACATATGTATATGTTTTAAACCAGAATGTTACAATTCTGAAAAGTTTATATAGACACCGAAGGAAGTATTTTATAGTTACCTATTGATATTGTAGTGCACCGTTTCTCTCGTGGGATCAGTTCAATAAAATGCGATCTGTGAATGATTTTACAACCCCTTCGTTGGAATCGCGCTTAGTTGACTAGCGTTAAGGCTGATTTTCATTGATCCAGTAGCTAGCGTCACTGGATTCCAGCGCTGGATTGCCACTGGATTAATGTAAACATATTTCAATCCAGTACAGCGTCCAGTATCCAGCACTGGATCGGAATAGACCACGTTCCTATTTTTCAATCCAGTGTCTGCCCCCCGCACGCCGCGCACCCCGTGCCAGCGGCACTGGGTCCGTGTAAACCCGCTGGCACCAGTCGATGCCGTGTAATCGTATAGTGACCATGTGTGTTTGTCTGGTGCAAACTGGATTAAATGTAAACGGCGCGATCCAGTGCCAGTGGCAATCCAGCGCTGGAATCCAGTGACGCTGGATCCAGCTACTGGATCAATGAAAATCAGCCTTTATAAATCAAAACGTTAACTTCGTTGATCGTTAACCCGTTACCAGAAACGTTAACTACGTTAACAGTTATTTGAAAACTATTTTAACGATAGTCACAATTGTTAAAATTTCGCAAAATAAAGCTTATGTAAACGGAAGGTCTTACGTTTGAGTTCAGGATTGAGTTTCTCGAATGTAAAGAGCGAAATTACCTTTAAGTGAAGAGGCGTTATCAGGAGTAACAAGCAGGGCCATTGCCCAAAGCTTAAAGCTTGAAAATGAGTTGCTGAACAATCCTAGAACAAAAATATTTTTATTCGATCCACGTACCATCGGCCAAAAATATGGTCAACCACCCTACGGTTGAAGTTCATTTGCACGTCATAATACAACGAGGACGACTTTTCCTTACAATAATAATATGATGACAGTGACTAAAGAATTCACTCAGTTTAAAAAGTCAACCTTAACGATATTTAGATCTCACAGAAACTTTTGTCAAAACTGGTAGACCACTTTCTTGGCCGACCGTACCTACTACTAAGAGGGTCGGGACTCGCAAAAGTTTGTTGTCCGAGAAGTCGCTACTTAATAAAGATCCTCATGAAAATACCTGCACACGGCCTCGGGAAACCACCCTTACATGGAGTAAAGAAGCGTGAGTTAGGTTTGTCTTAGTTATGATGTTACCCTGCAGTTAGTGTCCACAACGTTTGCCATACTTTTCATTACTGACGTCACTTAAAAAAGTTAGGCAACCTGATGGGCAACGAGTTGTCACGGCGCTAAACCACTACTCCTTGTTCGTAATCTTCATCTTTCAGTCACTTTGAAATTTGCCTTTACAGATGCAGACAAAACATATATTTAGTTACTAGGTCGCAACTTTTTGAATAAATGTTATAATAAACGGTTAACGGAATAACGATCTTATCCCCACTATGGTATCAAGCTACCTAACATTGTGCCATCCGAGTCTACTTATACATATTTCTGCATAGTTTGCTCTTTGCGTACCAAATGACCCCTGACAATAGACCTGCTTTGAATAACTAGTAAGTAAACGTTATCCATAATACTGGCCATGAGCAAGAGCGACCTTTGGCTATGGCAAGCAAGGCAACCAACTGGGGACTTACTCATTCGCGCCATAACCCGAGTGGAAAAACATTAGTCAATCTCATCTCTCATCTCATCTACTCAACGTACAATAAAAGTGTGCTTGGCGAGCATAATCATTTAGACGAATTCCAAACGGACAAAGACTTTGCAACAATCTACCCGCCCAGAGCTTAACTAGGGCCGACGCCGCAACTGAGCATCAGTTCATTCATGCATCATGCAATCGACGATCAGAAGCTTCTATAAGCATGGAACATCGCTCTCCGCTATCATTAGAATCTAATTAAAACAAAAATAATTTCCCTTCAAGGCGGCAATTAAATTAAATCGATCGCAGCATGCAGCATGACTACAACATGGTAGTCGGTCGTTTTCGAAAGCGACGGCAGAAACCGCCTTAATATGGTTACCGCTTTGGGGTGGTAGAAACCAGAGATGTGTTTTGCAGCTATGCTGCGAGGATGTAAAGATACGCTACAAAACTATGTGACCGCTTCCACTAATACTAAACTATGTAGCCGTTCCAGGAAGATCCAGAGCATGCATCCCAGCACGTACCCAGGCCACGCGTCTCCATATGAAAAACATAGCTTTGAACCAATTTCCAACAGAGCTATGTGGACCAATGAATTTGATTGATGCATTTCAAAAGCATCCATAGCAACGAAGCATAGCATGTCTCTGGTGGAAATACAAGCTTAAGTTGACAAACTATTGTGAAGACAACATTCGTTCACCGAAGTACTGTGAAACTATTTATTAGGTGAACGAATTAGTTTGATGGCCGCGTTATTGGGTCATTATTTGTGATGGACACATTTTTGTAGAAACGACAGAAGATTCTGATAACGTTTCCAATTACTGGTCGAAGTACAGGAGGCAACTGAAACGCCGTGTCGGGAGTAGGCGGACAGACTAATGTGGACACGACGTTTGTTCACCGGATTAAGGGATTAAGTTGCGGCAAAGTGCCGCGCGGCGGCAGCGCGTCTGCAGCGCTGCGGCCGCGCTGCTGTCGCTAGGTTTGAGAATCTTAGTGTTGTGCATAGTTTCACGATGGACGCTGCCGAAGAAACACTGCTCTCTTCTCTTGCTCTTGCACATCACTAGTCGATCGATGAACTGATGCGCGGCCGCAACACGGGTTAGCGCTGCAATCGCGCGTTTTTTATTTATTTATATGGATTTCCAAAGCAGCGCGGCTTCTGCGCTGCAGACGCGCTGCCACTTTGCCGCAAATTTGAATGTGCTCTTATTGTATGGGGATAGGCCTCAAAAGAGATCTCTCTCCAGGCAACTGATATGCCTGGGGACCGAAGTCCTAAAGGAAAAGTTGAATTTTGTTTCTATGTATCCGAGTCGAGAAACTTCGATAGTGAGAGATTTTGCAACAGTTTCTATTATTGATGACTAGATGGCTCTTGGAATTGTTACAGTTTGTAACAACTTCGATGGCCGCATCAGATGAAATTAGTGGAATTGCCACATTAAGTACGGTTACTGACTGACAACGCAAAATCAAAATGTGTGTTCCGTAAGTACCTAGACCACAAATACAAAGGGCTCTTTTGCATTTCTTTATACTACCAGCGATTTCGGGAAGACCATCATTGGCGAGAAGAATGTGCTGCAAGAAATTTGACAGAAAATCATCTATAAGACTCGCATAGTCAGAGATTTGGCACACATGCTTAGGTACATAGGTAGTTTAGGTACCATAGAGGCGGACCAGTAATTTTACAAAATTGTGATGGAATAGACTTCTTCTTTTCTTCTTTCTTTTCTTTTGTTTTTTCAATAAAAGAGAAGAGACAGTAAGGTTAGTAGAATATAGAATACAATGAGAGCAGTGTAGGTTAAAAATAGGCTCGAACAAAGCAAATACATTAAACCACATTAAAATAAAGATACATTAATATACGACCTGTAATTGTCGCCCCGGAATGAACGACAAGCGTTCATCAACTGCACCCAAATCATGGCTGTTCACCAGACTGACCCTACCATCTTCTGAAAAATCACTTTCGATCCCTCCTCTCTACGCAAGACCAAATATGACTTGAAAAACCTCCTCTTAATCTTACGTATGATCAGAAAATTACAAAGAAAAATCTCAAAAATATAATTTAGGTTTACTTTTGCGATCTTACGTAAGACCATCGTGCGTTCCCACTTCCTTATCTGAATGTTAGAAGTCTTGCACGGATCCCCAACCCCTTTTCCCTTACCCCTTACCTCCCATCATAATGAACATAGAAATAAGCGCGCTTTAGCGGTAGTACTTAGCAAAAACTCCTAAAGATCCAAAGTGCATCTACTTTGGTGTATTTACTTTCACTCGAAAGCGTTCTTATAATTTTAACCACAAGGAAACCTCTCGACCTCGAATCAGCAGAAGCAACCAACCTATCTTTGTTAAAATACATGCAAACTCACCCCTACGTCTCCCAATGCTCAAGATGGTGAACGGCATCTGCATTATGGATAAATTATAGCGACCCTAATGAGGTCAACAGGCGGACGCATCAGGACCGGATTGTAAACACATAACCTTCTTTATTGCAAACTGCAAACCCACATTTGTCCATGCTCAAAAATTTTGTCGAACCAGCGGTATGATCCAACTTCATCTTACATCATTATCAGCCAAAAGGCCTCAACTGCTAGACACAGGCCTCTCCCACAGAGTTCCACGACGATTGATCCTGCGCTGCCTCATCCAAGTGGCTCCTGATCGTCGATCCTTTTCCAGATCTTTAACAGATCGTCGGATCCATCTCGTTGGGGGCCTTCCAACGCGACGTCTCCCTGTTCACGGTCGCCACTTTAGGACCTTATTGCCCATTCGCCGCCGTCGGTTTTACTATGTGCCCTGCCACTTAAGTCTGGTGACTTTCCGAGCTATATCAGTAACTTTGGTCCTACGGATCTACACATTTCTGATTTGATCACGTAGGCCAACTCCGAGCATATCTCGCTTCATCACTCTTTGATGACATTGAGCTTTCTTATGAGGCCCATTGTTAGCGCACTCGTTTCAGTTCCCTATGATATCACTGACAAAATGCACTGGTCAACACGCACACACATTTACCGTATTAAGTTGTATGCAACGTGATCCATTTCCTCGTCGTTATACGAATCACGAGTACCTAATACTATAAGCTACATTAAATACTCACTCATTATAAGGTGTGTTATAAGCTACTAAGTTACTACTACGTTAAATAGTTGCTACATGTTTGTGCTGAGATGACAGCTCCGCGCCAAATATAAATGTGAATGCAACTTAGTTTAAGTGTTAGATCTACGTTATATACACCGACTAGCTTTTTCCCGCGACTTCGTACGGATGACAATAACGTTAAGATAATGCCAGGAAAGTGCAAAATTCCCGCGGAATAGGAATAAGTGAATTCTATAGCCGCTAAGCCCTGGTGGCATAGTGGTTTGACCTATGGTCTCTTAAGCAGAGGGTCGTAGATTTGAGCCCGGGCTTGTACCTCTGAGTTTTTTCGAAATCCTGTGCTAAATTGCGTTCGGTGTTTACCGTGAGCTTTACAGTGAAGGAAAATATCGCGAGGAAACTGCACACACCCGAGAAGAAATGAATGAATGGTGTGTGTGAAGTTCCCAAATCGCACTGGGCCCGCGTGGAGCTACGGCCCAGGTCTTCTCATTCTGGGAGCCCTGTGCCTTATTGAAACAGGTTTATCCCGGGAAAGTAAAGTTAAGTACAAAGTAAAGTTCCCGCGGGATAGAAATAACTGTTTGAACCTATTTTGAAAATCAGAGGCAGTGTAGCTTTTTATTAGTAAAATAATTTTAAAAACCTGCTCCCAAGTTTAATTCACTTATTTCTATTCCGTGGGAATTTTGCATTTTTTCCGGAGAAAAAGTAGTCTATGTCAATAAGGGATAATGTAGCTTTCAATTGGTATTATTTAAGTCAGCCCCAAAGTTGAATTAAGTAACTTATTTCGATCCCGCGGGAATTTTGCATTTACCCGTAGAAAAGTAGCCTATGACAATCAGGGATACTGTAACTTACCATTAGTGAAAGAATTTTTAAAATCAGCCCCGAAGTTGAATTCAGTTTTTTCTATCCCATGGGAATTTTGCATTTTTCCGAAGAAAAATTAGCCCATGTCAATTGGGATAGTCATATCACATGAAAGATTTTTTAAAATCAGCCCCGAAGTTGAATTCACTTATCCCGTGGTAACTTTGCGTTTTCCCGAAGAAGAGTAGTCTATACCAATCAAGAATAGTGTAACTTTCTACTGGTGAAAGATTTTTTGAAATCAGCCCCGAAGTTGAATTCAGTTTTTTCTATCCCGTGGGAATTTTGTATTTTCCCGAAGAAAAAGTAGCCTATGTCAATCAGGGATACTGAAATAATTGAAATATTGGTGAAATAATTTTTAAAATCAGCCCCGATGTTGAATTCACTTATTTCTAACCCGCGGGAATTTTGCTTTTTCCCGAAAAAGAGTAGTCTATACCAATCAGGAATAGTGTAGTAGCTTTCTATTGGTGAAAGAATTTTTAAAATCCACCCCTAAGTTGAATTCAGTTTTTTCTATGCCGTGGGAATTTGATATTTTCCCGAAGAAAAAGTAGCCTATGCCAATTTGGGATAGTCATATCACATAATATTATGTCAGAATTTTTATATGGTATAGATGGACATTATACAACGATTGTAGTAAAAGGTTCTTGAAAATAAAGAAGCAAATCTAAGAGAATGATCAAAAATACGTAGACGATACCGTAAGGTCTGATTACTTTGACTCTGAAGTACTTTGGCTACTAGGATTAACTCGGTTGGGCTTTATTAATGCATTGAAATTATGCACATTGTACGTTTCTAAGACCCATATAGATATGGGATCTTTATATGGGCCTTACGGTATATGCAATACTTGCGAGATGATACATAACAATTATGCAATTAAGTCATCCAAAGAGACAGTGAAGCTAGGAGTCACAAGTAATCTTTGTGGTCCGAACATCTTGTCATCTTCAGGACAGTTGAGCTTCTACAATTAATGGGAAATATTTGATTATAATCAGAAAATACAAGTAGGACTGGGATCGTGGATGGTACATCATAATTATTGACCATAGATGAAACTTAGTCATAAAGAGACGATTGGTTTCAGCTACTAAATACTACTAACCATGTAAGAATAAGATATTGGGATGAGGACATGATGAACGAAACCTAGATATGATCAATGATAGTATGAAAAATGATGTATGAAAATGAGGTTTATTCTTAGTGAAGTTAAAGCTAAAAGACATAAATACCACTGATATTAAAGTGTGGTAGACCCGCCACCCGCCCTAAATAACTTTGTGTTCTAAACTAAAAAAATATATGACGATTCTATTAAAAACATTAACATGGATCAAGATTGCCCAAGTTTCTGCTGAAACAGTCATATTTCCAGGATATTTATGAAGTTGGTTGGCTAGTTAAGGTTTACAAAAGATCATGCCGAAAAAGTGACGTTTCGCAAAATCAATTGCATGAGTCCTATTATAATTGATATGATATGTAATGGATGATTTGGAACAAGAAACAAATGCTGCTTCAGTTGACAGGACTCATGCAAAAGCTTTATAATTGGGCAATACTCATATTGTTTATGTTTTAATACTTAAATGAAATTAATAAACGTGAGTACTTCAAGAACTGCTGCTGAAAAATGTTATAAAATGTTATTAAAAGGAAATTATTGAAAATATTAATATTATTGAGACTCAAACATTACATCAAAATTGTTAAACTAAAAGTTGCACAAAATAAGAATTGAAAACGTGAGTCAAACGCTTAATTCAAGACAATTACAATATCAATGTGTAAAAATATTCACGAAAATAGTTTATCTTTACAACATCATAAAAGCTTATGAAAACGAAACATTGACCAAAATAATAAAACCAATTTTTTTTAAATAAATAGTATTGCAACTGAATACACCAAAACCATTTCCTGTGTATAAATCCATGTAAAAAAACATTCAATATATCAATTAGATAGTATGCTTTCAAGACCACGCCAGGCCTAACCGTGACTTTCAGGATGAAATAATGAAGTAAACATTGAATAATTAATTACTAAAATATAACTTGCGATCAAAATTTAATTGAAAATAATGCACTGCAATATAATAAAATAATATAAAGTTGAGTAATCGTAAAACGCAAATATGCTCTAAGAAATACTTACCTCTCTGTTTTCACTCAAGATGCATTCAATTTAATTGATTTCACAAACCAAGCAAGCACAGTACGTGAACTTAATAAAATCATATTAAATATGCACATTAAAGGAACTAATAAGGTATCGTTAATACTAATTAAGTATATAATATAACTCGAACATAATAAAGTACTCAAACTTTCTTGTAAATTGAAAGCACTGCATCTTTTCTCGTAGGCGTTGTTTCTTGCGCTTAGCTCGGGCCTTTTAAAATCACTGACACAAACACATATAATGTTCTCGCTGGCCGCCGGATTGAGTTAAGTTCACGATTTGGATCAGATCTAGTGGAAATCATATTAAGGCGAACACGAATGACTCCCACAAATCGATCGAAATGAGGTAGATTTAATGATGTTTATCATGGCAATCACCCGAACAAACACAGGTTTCCTTTTATCCTCTCCATGATATTTATCGGACAGAAGTGAAATCAGTACTTATAGCAGATGGCCTGTTGCTATTGCGTTTCAAAATTTTACTTGAGCCTAATAAAAATCACCGTTAATCGTCAATTCGTTCAAACATTCGGTTTTCTTATCCTGCATAAAAAATATCATTCAATAAATCCGAGTTTCGTGACTTCTTCATTTTGTTTTGTAAATACTTTTCAAACTGTAAACAATTAACAATACTGACTGAGTCTCTTCTTGAATCCTTTCCATGATTTCAATGAGGTAAAAATGAAATTTCCATCGCTATTTAGATCAAAGTTGACGTCAGATTCATTGCAATTCAATTTCAGTTAGAGCTTATTCAAATCACCGATAAATTTTGATATTAATCAACTCAATCAGTATGGGATAGATACAGCATAAGACATTCACACCGCAGTCTCTTCTTGAATAACACTTGCACTGAAGTCGTTACGCCGCTTCAACACTTTCAAGTCCAACGGTAACACCAAAAACTAGGGTAGACGGTTGATGTAATTCACACTTTCGATAAGCTATTGTTTAGATTGTCTTGATTTCTGTCCCGCGTATGCCAATTCACTTCTTTGAATTGTGGTTGAAGTAACTGCTGATGTTGTTCACTTATATCGTGGTTGCGTTTAGTCATATCCAATATCCAGAGGTGGTAATTTGAAAGCGTTGTTATTGCCTGCTTCATACGATTCTTGCCTGCCTGTCTTTGTCTTATTTGTTTCCGATACAGTTTCGCTTACTTTCATGTTAGACATACTTGGGAGTCGTAATATTTTTAGATAATTCTTCCTTCTTGGATATGATATTTGCAGAGCAATGCACTTGTTCGCGAGTCCTTTCCACGATTTCAAAAAGATACAATTAAAAATCAATCAATGCGTTAATACTTTGCAATGAGATATCAATTGCAACTTGTTCAAATCACCAGTAAATGTTGATGTCTTCTGCATTCTCTGATACTTAACAGCTAAGCTCTTTATGTTGTTAAAAGTGCTCGATTATTGTGACCTTTGTTGCGATTATAATCAGACCTTTTCAAAACTGATGCGGATGATGTTGCTGCACTCTTTGGTAGGAATGAGTTCTTGACGGCCTGATCAAAATCATTGGTCGATTAGATGGTTTAATTTCTCGACTCTTCGGAGGTTTTTCACTAGCCTTAATTGTCTCATCTAAGTTGCTTTTTTCCTGTCATTTTACGTTTTTTTTCATTTCCGAGTTCTCAATCTGCGACCCGTTGTTATTTACTCTTGAAAGCATCGTCCAAAGTCATATAATCAGTTTTAAAATCATCTATCCATACGACAAACAGTACTGAACAATGTACAGAAGGAGGTTGATTCTGTATAGAAGAGCTTCAGAATACTTTGAAAGTGTACAGGAATTGTGTAGGTCGGTAAAGAAACCTGTAAAGAAAAGAACGATAGCTGTTTATACATATTTTATCAAAATAAATCTCCAGGACTACAGGATTAATAAAAAACTTTCTGTATTTCGGTGAGTGTGGTAAACAAAGTATAGTTTTTATTCTATAAAAGTGCTGCTAAAATTTTGTTTTTAAAAAATATGTCTTGCCTTTTAAGTGGGATATTTATGTTTGAATCCAGGTTTAAGCGTAGATTTGCAGGAAAAGCCAGCTGAAAATAAAAAATATTTATGAGAGTTTTACGACGATATGCCCTCATATTGGGGGTTTTGGGAAGCAAGCGTTAGGTCCCTCAAGAATGCAGCTACAGACCGACAAGCACGTGCGCGACCCTCCGCGGAACCCTGTCACAGTCAGTATTTGCCGCACTTATTAAAAACAGTCTTGTTAAGGACAGCAGAGGCTCCCTGCGACAGGGTTCCGCCGAGCGCCGCGCAAAAGCTTGTCAAGGTATATAGTCAGAAATTCTTGGCATTCGAATTTAACATGACCATTTTTGGGAAATAAAATCTAGTGTCCAGGCTGGATACTTCGAGTAGTGTCTATGGCTAAAATGGAGAAGCAGCAATGTCTAATTTTTTGGGAGAGGTAGGATAGGACTAATAACTTCTAAAAAAGAAATTGCCTACTTACTTTTCGTTAAGCAAACTGAATTCCTAATTTCTGCCATTTTGTAGATTTTAGATTTAGTCTTGAAACCTGTTGACAAAGAAGGAGATTTTTAGTTTAGGCAACGCCTTGATCGAAAAGAAAGAATTTGCATTTATTTCTTTATTTTTTTCAGTTTCATTGCAATAAAATAAATTTATTTCCTTAACACGTTTGCTGCGGCAATTAGTTTAACTTGCAATTATCTGTACTGGGTCATATCGACCCGATGTGTTAAGTCGAAGACAATTTAAACCAAAAGTACTGTCAATGTCTAAGTAAATAACGTCGCATTCCTGTAATATAATAAATTTGCTACGTAACTAGTTTTACTATAGGGAGATTTCTATACTATTCATTTTGAATGGCATTTTGACCTCTGCTTATCACAATAGCACCATCTATGAACTGAATGAAAAAACTAATTAAAGATGGCGTTATTGTGTTAGACAAAGGTCTAAGTGACATGCAAAATGAAGGGTACACAGACCTCTCTAACGAAACTAGCTACAGCATGCTTGTCATTTTAAAAGAATGCGAGATCGTGTAGTGAGTTAAGTGACCAAAAACACACTTACCAAATAAGGGTGTGGGAAGAGAGGACCAATAAAAGTTAAGCCATTGTAATTAGAAGGTAGAATTTTGAAACCTGCGGACAAAAATACTTTCAAAATACTTGGACTTCATCCAATTTCTAATGTTTGCAAGTGAAACCAGATTTTTTTTAATCGAATCTTTTAACATTTGTAATCATTTTAAGTGACAATTTATTTATTAATATTCTTATAATTAAATTCGTTATTTTTGAATTAATTTGAGTGGCCACCCAGAAGCCGCCATCTCTTTCTCTTAAACTTCATCCAATATCATGTGACAGAAAAAAGCGCTGAAAACGATTGTGATTCTGAGTGCGTTACACCATAAGGCCCTTAGGCCTTATACTGCGAAATTCGTATCATGTTGTTCCTTTCACGTGAATAGTATTGAATAGAAGAGTGATAGGGACGGCACGATACGAATTTCAAATGTTGTAGTAGACCTAGAGCTGCCACCTCTCCGGGTTTGACCCGGAGTCTACGGGTATGAATAGTGCATATCCGGGCTACGGGTTTAAAATCGGTATGTCTGGGCGGCGAGAAAAAGTCAAACTTTCATTGGACATAAGTATGTGATACCAGCCGCCAGCCGTAAATATTGTACCTAGTCGCTATTTTTATAGGAGTCAACAAAAATGCCATAAAATTTTAAGTTTTATTTTTATTATGATTTATGAATATTATCATTATTTATTGAGTTATTATAAATTTTTGCTTAATTTCACAGCACTATTATAATATCACTGTTAATCCATTCACCTTTACATAAAATGTTGTACTTGCGCGCATCTTGAGAACTGTATGAGATAAATTAAAAATATTTTAATTTTAATTTTAATTATTTTCATGTGTTTAATGCGTGATTTTTGAATTTAATTTTATTCAAAATTACACTCGCTTTCTGTTTACTTTTACAAAATGAATGTAATATTAACACTTTACGCACTTCACCTCACTCCACTTCACTTCTCAAATTCACTGTTGCGACACTTTGATTGAGTTACTGCCACCCTATCTCATTCATTTCCCGGACAATGCGCGCGCATATTGATTTCCGTTACGAACTTGAGCGGTAAGACTGATAGACCTGTAATATTTTTTTATTCTCACATTATTTTATTCAATCAAAAATTATGATTAAGTCTAGTATTTTTTCTTCCTTGACTTCAATAAAGTGTTTGTGTATAAAACTCTATTGCCATATTCCCCAATCGAGCGACCGTCTCGCATTTTGTTAATCAAGAGACAAATATTTGTTCGCGTACTTTGTATTAGCGCTTAAAGTTTTCTAAAAATACGGTGATGTTAAGAAATAAAAATAAATAATTTGAACAATGGTTTTTTTTTAGTAACACGTTAGATTTTATTAAATATATGCAAAATTAAATTTTGTTATAAGTCACCTGTGACCGTACCGTTTTGCAAGAAGACACTGACTGAACTAACAGAAAGCCTAGACTGAAATAGGATTACTAACTGCGCAACTGAATCGATTTTTACCACAGTCATGCGCAGTATCCGGCGGTATCTACATAGATGTGCAGTTGAGTACGAAAAAATCTGCGCGCGTTGATTGATTTTGTTTCCAATCAAGCGCAGTAGGCAAGGTAATTCTTTGTTCCATTTAAATATTTAATTAGAAGTCAATGCCATGAAACACAACTTTTTTCTTTATTTTTGGAAAGAATTTTAAACACATTTCGAATATTTTTTTTCTTTTACTTCAATTCACGTCACTCCACTTCACTTCAACGCATAAGACACCAATATCCATATTCCAATTGAGTTACTAACACCCCTTGTCTATTAATCAACAGACAAAGAACGCATAGTCCTTATATGGGCACATAATCACAAAGATTTTGTAATGGGTTTCCTCTCCCTACAGCGATGTAAGATAATATTTCTTATTTCAATAATACGTCAATATGTCTTATAAAGAAACTGGGATACCTTATAACACTCAACTAGCGACCGTACCGATGTGCAAGCTGATATTGACTGAATCTTTGTTGAGCAAGTCTAAACCGAATCCTGAGTACTAACTGCGCATCCTAATCGATTTTTATTACAGTCATGCGCAGAATTCAGTGATACTCAGATGTACTAATAGGTAATAAAGGACGTTGACCGATTTTATTGAAATCATGCGCTGTAAACAAATCTTTGTTATGATACAACAGTTTTATTTAAATAGCCCAATTTTTTACAATTTTATTTCATAATGACAAAACACTTAAATCAATTTGTAACGTCACAATTTTCGAATTCATTGCAAGAAAAACAAGTAATTTTTAAATAGGTAATAAATAGGAAAAAACCTTTCATGATTTTGAGCACTGGAAGACTTTCCCGAACAAAGACTGATAGGAAATTGGCTCAACTTAGGTCTGGTCTAGAATTTTTTGCATGTCAGATATTGGTTTTGACATGCGCAGTTTGCAACTCTTTGTCCCGGAATAACCGTTAATTTGATATTTTATTTCGAGATCCGTCGATGATTGTTAATTATTTAAAGATAAATACGAATCACTGTTTCCGTACAACATGGCACATTTTTTAACACAAAAAGTCACTTTTGCACACTTCACTGCTCACCATTTCTATAACGTATAGATAATCAAACACTAGCATTATTGTTCTATTAAAATCATAACAGCACTGGCACTCAAAATAATGATTTTTTTCTAAGGCTGCATTTATCTTCTCACAAATCGATGATGAAATGTTGATTATGTTTCTTACACCCCGTCGTATTCAAGGTACAAACAAACCTACTAGAATTTTAATGCACAGATCGCACACCATGCCAGTCAGTTCATAAATAACCAATTAAAGGGAGTAATGAAAGTAAAATTAATATTAACTGTTCTTTCTTCGGTTATAGTACCTAACACTCAAATTGTTTATGCTGGTCTTGTGTCCAAGTAAAAATTTAATGGACTAGAGCTCTAAACGTATACTTGAGTACTATCTAAGTGAACCACATTTGATTGATTTGCATGCAATCATGCGCAGCGCAAAATATGGTCGAAGATACGTTTTGTGGGTAATGTCCTCTGATGGCGTATGGGATGTAGTCCGGGTTTTATATTGGAAAAAATAAAACAGTTAATTTTTCTACTAATATTGACAACGACGATAGATGGCGCTACTCCGTCATCGCTCGAAGAATACCGTCGAAGTTGATTTTTCAATCGTTTGATTTTTCTTCCATTATGAGAATCTTCCTTCTCCTTGCGTTTACGCTTGTTGTCCATTTTTATACGACACGATTCTAACTATTTGATATAAATTTGGAGTGTTATTAACTAACGGCAGAATAGGACACTTGCAGTGATGCCTGCACACGGAAAGCGAAAATGCGATACTTCGTTAATTTTTAGCATTAGAAATAAGGTAAACAATATTGTTGAGCTTTTTTATTGAAAAACGTTTTTTCAAAAATAGTAACTATTACTTATGAAACCAAAAGAGTGTAAATGGCCATATTTTCTATCAAATTGTTACATATTAGCTATGACTTATTTTTCAAAAGTATTTTTTCAATAAAAAGACACGTCAAGATCGCTTACCTTCTTTCTAATGCTAAAATAAACGAAGTATAAGGCCGACCGCTGTCACGTGACCAGTGGGCCTCGGAACGGGCTCGGCAGAGATACCAGTGTCATTTTAGTACTTTTTAAATATTATTTTCTTTTTTATATCTAAAATAATCGTTTGATGCCTTGTAGATTGAACAGTGAACTACATAGTAAATAAAAATGTCGAGGATGCAACGTTGTAGTATAATTTATATTGTAACTCACTTTGATTAAGTAAAATGAACCGCAAGCACTGAATATCTAAAACATGCTTCCCGACGAAACTTTTAAATAATGCAGGAGCATGCGCATGTAATGTATTTATGTCCGGGGTGGCTACGACGTCGCGTGATTGATTTTTCATCTAGTGCAGCGACATGCGCATTAGATGCACTATTGTCCCAGGCAGCCATTGCGCTACATAATCGATTTTAATAACCAAAATTTAATAATCGATGTTTAAAGATTTACTTATTCTGCGTAAAATGCGTTATGAAACTTAATAGAAATTGTAAAATAACTTTGAAGTTTGATTAGTTGACAGAATTAAAATTTTTTTTACTTATACATAATGAAAACTGTATACATATAGAAGAAATCCCATTTTGAATTTTTTTTCAGGCAACTTCTGTCCCCAAATCCTAACCAAAGCTTCAGAATCTCTTAGGTAGTTTGGCTGACTTTAACAGTTGTTGACAGTTTTATTTTTTAAACTCTCACAAAATGACACACGAAAATACTATAATACTTTATCAAAAAGCACTCTTTCTCAGATACAACTTTAATAACTGTATTTTTATTATATTTTATAAAAGCACTTCACTTCAACATATTCACTTCTATTCCCAAACCCTTACCAAAGCTTCAGCATTTCTTAGGTAGTCAGGGGCTAAATTCAGGAACGGCCCAACACGGTTTGCGAGCGGTAATTCAATCGTTTGCGAGAGGATAAGAATGGGCTGAGCTTGGGATGAACCTTATTTTCTTAAAACAAGTCAGATATGAAGTATTTTTTTTATTTATTTTTTCAACTTCATTTTTTTTATTACTTTTACGGTCATCCCATGAAACCATATCTGACTTGTTTAAAGTTGCACAGTAGCGCCATCTCTTGGTCCAGGTGAGCGGGTAGCTCCGAAGGAGTGTTAAAGACTCTCGGTAGAGGGCATAAACATAGATGAGTGCTTAATCACTGCATAAGGTGATTATAACAGACTGAAATGTACGATGTATGGGAAAGATTCGTCGCTAACCTCTAGACCAGTGGTGGTGTAGGGGTAAAGCACGCAGCACGGAACGCTGAGGACCTGGGTTCGATTCCCAGCATTGGTCTTTTTTCTGGGGTTTTTTCTGTGCATCTATATTTCAGTTTGTATGTAGTTTGAAATACCTTATTTTCTTGTTAATTCGCTTTGTAAATAAACAAATGATTAAATAAATAAGGCTCATCCCAATCTCAGCCCAAACCTCTCGCAAACCAGTGATTTTTGGCGTTCCTAAATAGCAGTTCATCCCTATCCTCTCGCAAACGATTGAATTACCGCTCGCAAACAATGTTGTGCCGTTCCTGAATTTAGTCTCTGGCTGACTTAAGAATCTCTTTGTCTGGTGTTGGCAAACTTTTTTTTAAACTCTCGCTAAAATAACACACGAAAACACTATATAATTCATTAAAAATCACTCTTTCTCAGATACAACTTTAATAACTGCATTTTTAATATTATTATATAAATACACTTCACTTCAACATATTCACTTCTATTACCAAACCTTTGCCAATGCTTCACCATTTCTTAGGTAGTCAGCTGACTTTAGAATCTCTTTGTCTGGTTTTGACAGTCTTCTTTTTTAAACTCTCACTAAAATGACACACGAATACACTATATACTTCATTAAAAATCACTCTTTCTCAGATACAACTTTAATAACTGCTTTTTAATATTATTATATAAATACACTTCACTTCAACATATTCACTTCTATTCCCAAACCTTTGCCAATGCTTCACTATTTCTTAGGTAGTCGGCTGACTTTAGAATCTCTTTGCCTGGTGTTGACAGTCTTTTTTTTTAAACTCTCACTAAAATGACACACGAACACACTATATACTTCATTGAAAAGCACTCTTTCTCAGATACAACTTTAAGAACTGTATTTTTATTATATTATATAAATACACTTCACTTCAACATATTCACCGAAAAACTGCTCGAAAAGATATATACACTCGACTATTCACTTAAACATTGGAGAAACCACTGCCGAATATCAAATATCAAACACGAAATAGCTGCTCCCAAAAGTGGTATACAGCCAAGTAGCGTGGATAGCTAATGTTTATTTCTATTAAATGCTTCACAACAGGTACCTTATAAATATTTAGAACTCCCGGCGATGCGCTGTCTCGAGTTGACGAACATATTTTGTCAATTGGTTCTTTTTAAACTTCAACCAGTTTTTTAGAAGTGTACACAGCAAAAACACTATTGAGAGCAAAAACTTTATCAAACGCATTAACATTATACTTGTTAAGACTTTAAAATATATTTGATCGTCACTGGTCAGCACCACTCACACTCAGTTTTTAAAATAGCGACGCCGTTACTAAAAACTGCACAAACCGAAACTGCATTGGCATGCGCAAACAGTAGGTAATTTATTAACCAATTCAGTTTAAAACAATCACAAACGTTGAGTTGCACCGTTTCGTTTTAACTGAATTACATGACCCCATATGGGACCTAGCGCACTCATTGAATTGAGTGACCCAAGTCAGAACGGATTGAGTTAGCTGCTTCGAGTGCGCAGTTCCGTCACTGAATGCCTTATTGATTTTACGGAGCGAGAGTGAGAGAAGATTACGCATGCGCAAATGTCATGGCAGAGGATATGAGTTTCCTCTGCGTGACATTAGAGAGCGCTGCCATTTTGAAATGAAAATAGTATTTTTAATAGACTAAAAACTAAATAGATTTAATTATTTTTCATCGAACGTTATATATCCACTTGCTAACCCTTTTCGTTAATTACCGATTTTTGAAATAACATCACTCGAAATTACCATTCGAAAATAATAAATATCACGGGACAATTTGGCACCAATTGACCTAGTCCCGAAACAAGCAAAGCTTGTGCTACGGATATATTTTTGTTGGTACTTAAATAGAAACTAAACAGCCAAGAGTCGAAAACAAACATATTTTTCATACCGGAGCTCGCACGCAATACCCTCAAGCTTTATTAAGCTCTTTCAACCCAGCCTATACGTCCCACTGCAGGGCACGGGCCTCCTCTCACGCGGGCCCAGTGCGGATTGGGAACTTCACACACACCATTGAATTTCTCCACAGGTGTATGCAGGTTTCCTCACGATGTTTTCCTTCACCGTAAAGCTCATGGTAAATATCAAATGCAATTTCGCATATCAATTCCGAAAACTCAGAGGTGCGAGCCGTAATTTGAACCCACGTCCCTCTGCTTGGGATGCCATAGGTCAAACCACTAGGCCACCACAACTTACCTAAGGGATAATTTATAACTTGGATTGATATATGTAATATTTTTATCCCGGAAAATTGCGTACTTCCCGCGTGATAGCGATAAACGAGTTCTTCGCAGACGGAATCGCGGGCAACAGCTAGTTAGTTACGCCTAAATGATGATAAAGATTAAAGATACCTACAAAACCGTACGAAATCTGACGCTCGTAAGACGCATGACCAAATGGTCACGCATTCGGACAGACGGTGAAGCGCACGTTGCTTCCACTCACGTTGCAGGCAGACGGTAAACGCACGTTGCTTCCCGTCACGTTGCATGTACTAAAGTCCTCAAGAATTTCTTCCAACAGAGCCAAATGGCGTTCGAATTTAGCTGGAAATTCAGACCAAATAAAAAGAAAAGAAGAAATGTTGCTAACGGCGTTGGGAGGCTGGCATAAACTACGCCTGTATGCGAAGCTCTACTAATTTGTAGTGGCGAGTCTTTACTTTTTATTTGATCTGAGGAACGCACCAATTAAGGGTGAGGATCCACTGGTGCATTGCATCGCGTCATCGCAATGAATCAACGCATGCGCTGTATCGACGCACGACAAAAATGTACTGTGTGGGCATCGTCCTTAGTAACGCGTTTGCGCGATCATCGCGCGAGTCGTAAGCGATGCGACCATGCGAAAGTAGCTCTTATTACTACCAGTTGGTAAATGGTCGCATCGCTTACTCGCGCGATGATCGCGATGGACGATGCCTGGCCCCGGCCACGACTTCGCGCGACTAGCGGCGCGGCGGTCGTTTTCTCTGTTCGTTGCGCGGCCGAGATGCTTGCCGTTCAGTAGTTACCTGGCGGCAAACGCAATGAACTGAGAAAACGCTCGCTCGCCGCATCGCCGGTTGCGCAAAGTCGTGGCTGGGCAGTTAGACACAGCGCAGCGGCATCGTCCTCCCCCCGCTTCATCTCTTGTCCGAAGATCCGTTGAAACGTCACGTGCGACTACGCAACGCATCAATGTACGTACGTAAAACGTCGCAGCGTGAACATTGAAACGATGCAACGCGACGCAAGCCACCAGCGGAGCCTCAATCTAAGGGCTCTCACACAATACTGCGATGCGAAATGCTGCGATACAATTTCGTGCGGTAAGCGTAAGGTTCAAGTGACCATAGTGAAGGTATGGTTAAGGTATGGTCACATGAATCTTGCGCTTACCGCACGAAATCGCATCGCAGCAATTCGCATCGTTAGTTCCTGCGATGCGGCGTCGCATGATCGCATCGCAGAAATGTATGGGAGACTTAAACCAAACAGCAAAACCTCGCTAGCACCGCAAGGCCTCTTAGAACGAGGGCTTGGGCCGTAGTTCCCACGCGAGCACAGGGTGGACCAGGAACTTGACACACACCTTGAATTGCTGCGCATTTGTGTGCAGGTGCCCGTGGTAATTATCAAATGTAATGAGACTTTATCTGCTTAGAAGGTTGGTCAAACTATATTACCACGGCTTATGTCCAAACAGTTCCTTTGTCCACTGTCTTTAATAAGTTAGCAGACTTACCAGTTGGGACGTCTGGTCGAGGAGGAGGACGCGAGCAAAATGGACTTGATCCTAGCGCATTAGCTCGGAGGCTGGGTCTAGATTGCGCATGTCAGTCTGACATCGATTGGGAGGAATCCAGGACGTGGGCCGTTACCTAGGTTACTCTAGGTGGGATGTAGCCAGTGGCTGTCAAAGTTTACGTCCACGTTTCTTGTTTTTCACCCGACTGCCGAAGGAGGGTTATGTTTTTATGTGCCTATGTATGTATGTAAGATTCTTTGGCACGCCCTGCAGCCTGAACGGCTCAATGGATTTTGAAGTGTGAGCTGTCATTAGATTCGTCCCAGTTCCGAGTGACATATACCTACGTAGGGTAAGTATATATTATTCTAGAATTCCCATGGGAACGAGAATTATAAAGGCGGTTTTTTTCATCTAGTGTTGAAATTAAAATTTATCCCTTTTTAGGGTTCCGTAGTCAACTAGGAACCCTTATAGTTTCGCCATGTCTGTCTGTCTGTCTGTCCGTCCGCGGCTAAGCTCAGAGATCGTTAGTACTAGAAAGCTGTATTTTGGCACGAATATACATATCAGTCATTTTTTTTTAGGGTACCTCCCATAGACGTAAAGGGGGGGTGATTTTTTTTTTCTCGGCTTTCCCTATAGTGTGGGGTATCGTTGGATAGGTCTTTTAAAACCATTGCGGAGTTGCTAAGATTGCTTGAAAATTATTGGTAGTTTGAGAGTAAATAGTAGCCTAAGGTATAAAACATACCTAAACTTGGATGATTCCGTACACATACGAAATCCTTAGAAAAATATTACTTGATTTTTTCGTAATGGCTACGGAACCCTACCTTGGGCGTGTCCGACACGCTCTTGGCCGGTTTTTACAATAACAATTACAATTCTATATTTAGCTGTATATAATGTCAGTCATAAATATTTATAAACCTACGAACAAAAACGTCAAAAAATCTTACAAAAGTTTTCTAGCTTATGTAGTTGACGACCAAATGGCCTAGTGGTTAGATACCCTGACTGCAAAGCTTGAGGACCCGGGTTTGATTCCCGCGTGGGGTCAGATATATGTATGAAAAGTGCGAATGTTTGTTCTATTGGGTGTTTAATATGTATTTAACTATGTATCTATCTATATAAGTATGTTTATCCGTTGCCGATGTTTAACTTTACATTATTAAGTAAGTTTTTTTTTTAATCTATGAATGCAGTTTTTCTTGACAATGAAATCGATGACATGGTTCAATAGAACAGATCTTTCTATGTGTTATAAGTAGTTGCCCGTTCTGACCGATCTAAATGTAACACCCGGTAATGTCCAGGTTTAACTGAAATAGCTAACTAGTTCCATTCACGAAGACACGTGAATTTGTCAAAATTAGACATTAATCTCATTGAATAAGAACCACGACGCGCATCATCGTAAATGACTCGATTTAGAGAAGCACTTTGAATCACGTTTCAAATTTCACCTTGTTTGGAAAACTTTGAGAAACGGTGCCCCAACCCCCTTTTGGAAGGTTCTAGATTAAAAACTTCCGTGCATGCGCGGTTCTATTCGGGAGGCGGGAGGTGGGAGGCTGGGCTGGTAATTTTCCACTGGGCAGGTAGGTACCACGCAGGTACAGCCGAACCATTAGATTTATGACCCATAATAGAACATTTTCAGAGTAAGCGTCATAATGATTTTATTTGTCAAGCAATGCGATGTTATCATCATTTCAGTCGAAAGATGTCTTCTGCTGAACATGGCCTCCCCAAGGCTCGCCAAACAGGTTGGCCCTGCGCCATCCGCATCCAATGCGTTCCCGCCACCTTAACAAGGCCGTCGCTCCATTTTGTTGGAGGCCTACCTACACTGCGGGTCCGCGGACGCCACTCGAGAACCTTTCGGCCCCATCGGCCGTCAGTTCTACGAGCGATGTACCCTGCGCACTGCCACTTAAGTCTAGCGATTCTTCGAGCTATGCCCGTGACTTTAGTTCTTGCGCGGATTTCATCAATTCTAATGCGATCCCGCAGAGAAACTCCAAGCATAATAGCCCTCTCCATCGCCCTCTGAGTGACTTTTACCTTTCTTATGATGCGATCCTTTCGTATGAATGCGATGTCACTATGACATTTTCTTTTTTATATGAGTCAACGAGCATGCGGGTGAACTGATGGGAAGCAATCACCGCCACCCATGGATAAATGCAACCATAGGGGTGTCACAGGTGCGTTGCCGGCCCTTTGAGAAATAGATATGCTCGTTTTTTAAAGATCCCTAAGTGGCATCCCTACGGGAACGCTGTCCCTCGGAGACGGTTCCATAACTTCGTCACGCGTTTTGTGTTTCCTGTCAAAAGGTTTCACAGTGGTTCACGATTCAGTTGGTTTGACTGTAGAGCTTGTCTAGTTTGTAATGACGCGCCCCACCACCGCGTTTGCGCATGGGATTTGGAGCTCAATTTGAGCCAGAATAGAGTCTATTGTAGCTTGAATTGAGTTTCGAATCCTGTGCGTGAGTGCGGTGGTGGGGCTTAACCTATTGCATCTGAAGCAGAGGATCGTGAGTTCAAACTTCAAACCAAGGATGATAGAGACTGTATTAGCAATCGCCATAGTACAGATCGTCCGCAGAAAAATAGTTCGATTATTAAATCTAGATGGCGCTGAAATATAGCCCGAGGCTTTGAAAGCAAAACAATAAGACTACAGATGTTTCATATTACTACAAAAAATGTATTATTTATCAAAAATATTGCGTAATAATACATTTGCAGTGATATGAAATATCTGTAGTCTTATTGTTTTGCTTTCAAACCCTCGGGCTATGTCAGCGCCATCTAGATTTAATAATCGAATTTTTTTTTCGCGGCCGATCTGTACCTACTATGGCGATTGCTAATCCAGTCTATATCATCCTTGGTTCTTACCCTGCCTCGCACTTCTGAGTATTTCTGTATTCATGTGATTACATTTGAAATTTCCAGTTAGCTTTTCGGCTTAAAACATAGCGAGGAAAGCAGCACACACCTGCGAAGCAATTCAATGGTGTGTGTGAAGTTCTCAATCAGCACTGGGTCCGCATGGGAACTACAGACCGAGCCTCTACTACGGATGAAATTCTTTTGCACGTCATGATACTACGAGGTCGATTTTCCCTTGCAATAATGATGACTGTGACTAATGACTTCACTCAATTAGAAAAGTCAACCTTAGCGATATTTAGATCTCACAGAAACTTTTGTCAAAACTGGTAGACCACTTTCTTGGCCGACTGTACATTGCCGCTACTTTGGAAAAGGTCGTATCTCGAAATTTAAAATCTTACTAAGTGAACTTTAAATAGAGCGACTTAGAGCCAGTTTAAATTAGGTAATACATAATTTATTCAAGATACGAGCTTTTTCAAAGTAGTTGCCGCAATAATTTTTTTTCTATAGTTCACATTGTCAATATTAGAAACTTCATAGTTCTATAATGTGTCAGAAATTACTTTCTTACGGCCACGGCCAACCACAGTAGGGTCAACGTCATAAATAAGGTGATCTCTTTTGTACCTTACGTCTATCACTTTAACGTCACGTTTGAAAAGCCATACGAAATTATGTAACCACTGAAAGCGACAAGGTACAAAAGTGATCACTTATTTATGACGTTGGCTGTACCTACGAACGAGCCTATTGGAAATTCCTTTGCTTTTCAGCCTGACCAGTTATTAAAAGAAAAATTAAGAATACACCTGCGATAATGGGGCGCTCGCTCCACAGAAAAAAAACCGGCCAAGAGCGTGTCGGACACGCCCAAGATAGGGTTCAGGTACGAAAAATCTTTGCATAGGTACTTTATTAATGTGGTTGTTTTGGTCCCAACGTCGGCGGTACAGCGCCATCTATCGGCGAATTGGGTAACTAATCTACTGCAGTCTACTAGAACTAGTAATGTATGTTGATTGTTTTTCATATGTAATATATTTTTTTATTTGAAAGTAGATACTGTTAGCGTGATCTTATAGGAAAAAAAATGCTTGCAATGAAGGATAAATTACAATCTTAGTTTAGAAAATAATTTTTACAAAAACTTAAAAACTGCTCAACTGATTAAGTTGAAAGTAATTTTCCTAGAAAGTTTTTATTAAGTTTAACTTACATGATTTTTTCATATTCTTTAGACGTGCGGTTCAAAAGTTAGAGGGGGGGGACACATTATTTTGAACTTTCGGAGTGAATATCTCCGAAAGTTTTAAGTTATGTTTGGACGTGATTTTCTTCATAAGTCCATTGTGATCATTTTTTTTCTAGCAACCATTTACAAAAATGATAGTATTTGTAGCTATACATACATGTTTTACGTACCTATAATCTGCACGCCAAATGTATTAGTAAAATTTTCTGTTTTTGTGCCATTAATGTTGAACAACCTGATATTAATTAAGAAATCATTTTATTTTTACTTTTTGGTTTCGCGTTCTTAAACGTGTAGGTACAGAAATTATACTTTTAATATTAACAGCTATTTTATCTTGTACTTACATATACAAATAAAAAAAGTTCACTTAAATGGCCAACTTTTTTTAGTAAATTTTTGAAGATGCGTATATACGTTTTTTTGCCGAAAACTTAAATTTCAATTATCTCAGAAATGGTTAATTTTTGCATAGGGCATTATGGTACAAAAATAATTGCAAATGACCTCCCCCATAACCCCTTAACGGGAATAGGTCGACTTACCAATAACCCTGTATATATTTTGTTTTTCTCGTTGAAACGCAGATTTCTCAACTTGAAGACCGAGGCATTCCATTATATCTCTGTAAACTCCGTGCTTTTATTTTGCCAAAGTTGTACAGTCAAGCAACGTGGTATAAAATTAAACATAGGATATTTTCAGTATTCAGTACTTATTCAATTGCAACATTTCTTGCCAAATTTTTAGCAAACGGTTGTACAAATTCGAATGAATTTTTCAAATGAAGTTTTCAGTCAGTCAACCTTCGACGCGTTACATTTAGAACGCCGTCGTTCTATAATCCATTTAATTTAGAATTATAAACCACAACAACATTATATTGCGGCTCGTGAACTGTAATCTCTATACAATTTGTACTAGAGTAACAATTGACGACATGCAAATAAAGTGTGTCATAAATGTTAAATTACGCATCCTTACTGACATTCATAAGGACTCGTGTCAAAAATTCTAATCATAATTTCAAGTGTATTTATTATCACTATTGACGAATTTCTAAACAGGAGTAAATTACTGGGTAGGGTAACGATAGTGTGCTTGAATCTGCAGTTAGCGCCATCTATGATCATTAGGTGCAAAACTTTGCAAAGTTGGAGTAAGTAAAACAAAATTGGAAAATTGGACCACAGAACGATACGTAATAGTTGTTGCAATAACAATAATAGTTGTTTTGGTAATAGTTGTTTTTAAACGAATGTTCGAAATAGAAGAATAACAAACATGAGTAATAGGAAACGGAACAAGAAAAGACTGCGTTTCCACCAGAGATGCGATGCGAGATTGCGAGGGATGTGTTTGTCATGAACCAAACAAACACATCCCTCCATCCTGGGTATGGGTTTTGTGTGTGTGTGTGTGTGTGTGTGTAAGTACATGACAGATTCATTTGTAGCTGCATTTTTTACGTTTTTTTTTAATACCACATATGAAAAAAAAACGTAAAAAAAACAGCTACATGAAGAAAGGAACGTACGAGGCATCGTCGTAAACAAAATGTCAATGTCACTTTCTGATACCAAGTGATAAGCTAACTTGATAAGCTAGAGTTCAAAGTCAAAGAATAGTACTATGGCTCATTAACGAGCAAAACAACGGTGTGTTCAGCCTGTTAGTAATTTAATTTTCCGCGTTTTTTGTATTTAGATAGTATGGTGGCTGGAATTGTCGCTGGGAGACTGGCCTTGGTCACAGGTTAGTTTATGTAAAATTAAAAAGTTACTGCCGGTCCTGAACTAGTTCGGTCTTCAAATTTTTGTATGAAACATCGTCGCAAACATTTAACATACGGTTGAATACTAATTGCGATTGCCCTCTCTTAGTTCTACACAAATCTACAAGATGTTAACCGAAACTTGCATCATTAAATACAGAGCTTTTTGATTAACAATTTTATTTTAAAAAGGAAAAATTACACGTGGCTTGATATAGCGATTTTTATGATTGTTGTAGAATAAATTGCTTTCTCTGTGATGAAACCTGAGATGGTAGTCCCAAATTAAAAATTCTACAAGCAACAAAGTCAGGCTGGTAAACCTATGCTCAAATGTGTTGTTACTGCACTAAGTATCTTGTTGTTTGCAGAATTATCTAAGTTTTAAGGGGCACTATTTGGGTATGAATGGAGATTTAAATTAAAATCTGATCAAGGTGGTATTCTGTACATATCTACCTACCCGATTCACATAAGAATGAATTTTGTTTGTAACAATAACAATGTGTGGCGTTTGTTAACTGAATTGTAATATCATTTCTGTATCATTTTTGGCAATTATCTTTCCAAAAGTGTTGGTAGTATAAAAAATAAATAAGTAAAAAGAGCCTTTTGAGGCCTACTCTCAGAATAAACTTTTTAATTTTTTATATTTTATTTGGATCTATGTCACATTTCTTCCAAGGTGATGACTTGTTACTTCATGAAAATCAATTTTACCCTTTGGATTTGATTACCCCCAGGTTATAGATGTTTAAATTCACTTTTTAGAAATGTCCTTAGTGCCCTCTATTCATAGGTCAAAGATTATCCATTCATTACTTAACACCCTGTATGTATGAATAGATAAAGGAACTCTACTTACCAGGATGGAATATTTTCTCTCAATTTTCCCTGACATACTATTACTAAACAAACTGAATTGTCAACCACTGTGACAGCCGCTATGGAAAATATTCACATAAAATGGCACAGTAACATAGAATTGCCTGTCAAAACTATGGTTAGTAGCGGGCTATTTTCCGCAACTCAACGCCTATGTGCGCCATTTTGCGTAGAAGCTATGGTTATGGACATGACCCTTACTGTGAGGTTATGAGGGTTGGGTCATCAGGTCACCAGGCAATGCAATTATAGGGGCCCACTTTCAGCCAAATATCAACCATACTTTTCATGAAATCATATCAACTGGTAGCATGCCTCGAAAAATAACAAAATTATTATAAAAAGGAAAAAAATTTCCAATTAAGTTTTCACTCTGAAAACTTTTTGATTTCTTTGTTGCGCGCGCGGGGTCCTTTGGCGATGCGGGGCTGCAGTTGCCTACTCTGCCTAATGAGTAATCTGTACGTGACTCCTGGTTTGATTGTACTATCGCCCCAGACGTCAGCTTGCCATTTTCAAAACAAATTTGCTTGCAGCCGTTGATGTTTATTGCTATGGATTGGTATGGACAGATGTCTAGCCACTGCACGCAAACTGGGCCTTTAAGGTGCTCAGCTGGCGTCTGGGCCGATGGTACATTTCAACCTCTTCAGCGCTAACTGTCATAATCATAAATTGCATGTGATACCTTTTTATACGAGTTAGTGGGGAAAAGGATGATTGTCATTTTCTTTCTCTTTTTCTTATTTATTTAGGCGTTATTTTGATCAGGTGCGGGCTCCGGAATCGGACGAGCAACATGCCAGGTACTGTCAAGAGAGGGCGCCACCGTGATAGCAGCGGACAGGAACTATGAAGCAGCTGTGGAAACCATCAAGAAGCATACAGCGCTAGCTAGCGGTTCAAATGGTAACTAAAACAAGAGTACGCCTTTGACAGACTTACTGATATTTTTTCACTTTTCAAAGTTACACCCGTGCTATGTTGGGACTAGTTAGATATAGTTATAATGTACAGTGAAGAAACTGAATCGCGTAGGTACCTACATTTTCGCTGCAAATGTCGTGTCGACATCTTACATCTGCTAAAGAAATCGTGTTGAAATTGATTGTGATAAAGTTCCACCCTGGTTGGTACAGTCAACCAATTTGATTCCTAGTTCTCTATGAATAATATTGTAAATGATATAGATAATTTATCCTTTTCCTCTTCCATTGCTTGCCCTCCTGAGAAGTGCTTTGATATTATGCCACCACAAAATGACAACTTAAAAGTTATACATATGAATATCAGGAGCTTAAATAAGAACTTTGATCAATTTGTGGTTATGCTTTCAATTACCAAGGTTACTTTTGATGTAATAGTTCTTACTGAATGTTGGTTAAAAATGACTGGACCAAACCCGGAGCTACAAGGTTATTCTTGCTATAGTACAAATTGTAATCGTTTACAGAATGACGGAGTTGTTGTTTATATTAGAAATGGCTGCCTCGCTGCTGTTATCGAGCCTACCTTTCTTGACGGTAATTGTCTTGTGTGCACACTCATGAATACAGCAGTAGTATGTATTTATCGTTCCCCCTCTTACCGTGATCTAAACAATTTTTACAGCAGCCTGGACGGTCTTGTCAATTCCTTAACGTCGATCGATAATATTATTCTCGTAGGCGACATCAATATTGATATTAAACCAAACAATATCGATCGGCATTCGGACGAGTACCTGACTATGACTGCTGCTCTAGGCTTACTGCCAGCCCACTTTATTCCAACAAGAGTAGGTAATTGTCTTGATCATGTGCTCCTTAAAACCAAACTATCTGCGACCACCATTGTCCTCGACACACATATCACAGATCACCTTCCCACGTGTATTTGTTTACAAAATCTAAAAATTGGAAAAACGGTAACAAACTCTTTTACTCGTTATAACTACTCTGCCATTAAGAATGACTTGGATCTCACTGACTTTGGTTGTGTCATTGAATGTTCTGATCCCAATGTAGCTGCCAACTCCTTTGTTGATTTACTACAAGTAACAATTTCTAAACATATTCACAAAAGTGTGGCACCGAAAAAAGTTCAAACCATTAAACCTTGGATGACACCGGGACTGGTTCGTTGTGTCCGAAACAGGGATCATATGCATCAAAATGTGAACAAAAATCCTAATAATGAGATTCTGAAAATAACATATAAACGCTATCGGAACTTCTGTAATGCACTTTTCAGGAGAATAAAGCGTTCTTATGAAAAACATGAATTGGATAAGGCAAGAAATAATCCTAAGGCAACCTGGAAGGCAATTAAGGCTATAACAAATACAAATCGTACTACGCTTCCTCCCACCGAGCTTTTGCATCTTTCTGTCGACGCCCAAGCGTCTGTTGATTTTGTTAACAATTATTTTGTAAATGTAGGCAAAAATCTAGCATCAAAGATACCTGATAATCGTAATCTTTATACCCCCCCAATAAGCTCTTCTTGTAATTCCCTCATTTTATTGCCAACCGATTCAGCTGAAGTGGAACGACTAATTATCGGTTTGCGGGCCGACTGTGCGGCTGGCTGGGACAATATTCCCAGTAAAGTTCTTAAACAATCAAAAGATGTACTGGTGCCGCCGATCACCCACATATGTAATCTGGCAATAAAAACTGGTAGCTTCCCAAATGTATTTAAAAAAGCAGTCATACATCCAATTCATAAGAGTGGGGACAGAGGCAGTGTCACAAACTATAGGCCAATTTCGATTTTAAGTTCTTTGTCAAAAATTTTGGAAAAAATTCTTAACGACAGACTAATTTCTTATCTTAATAAAAACAAAATTATTGCTCCCAATCAATTTGGTTTTAGAGCAGGTGTTTCCACAGAAGATGCCGTCGCAGCCTTCACTAGTTCCCTTGTTAGTAAGTTAGACAATAAGTTACACTGTTACGGCATCTTCCTTGATCTTTCAAAGGCCTTTGACACTGTCTCTGTCTGTACTCTTATATCGAAGTTGGAAAATATCGGAATCCGTGGTCAATCCCTAGAAATTTTCAAAGATTACCTTAGGAATCGCACACAATGTGTGAAAATTAGTTCTTTTTGCAGTCGTGATGAGTTCCTCTGTTTTGGCGTCCCTCAGGGAAGCATTTTGGGTCCGACTCTCTTTCTCGTATATATCAATGAGCTGTGTCAACTGTCCATCCCAAACTGTGACATATACATTTATGCTGATGACACGGCCCTACTTGTATATGATGATTCTTGGGAAGAAGCGAAACAGAGGGCGGAATCTGCACTTTTCAAGGTGACAGAGTGCCTAACGTATAATAAACTAACTTTAAACATCGATAAATCTAAGGTCATCCGTTTCTCACTACCTAATTCTCCAATTCGTGCAAATGATTCTGATATAATAAAAGCTCATGCGTGCCTCTCTCAATCCTCAAACTGTAGTTGTGCAGCCCTCTCTGTTGTATCAAGTATTAGATATTTGGGCATCTATGTTGATCAGAAGCTGGATTGGAGGGTGCACATTGAAGCTCTCTGCACGCGTCTTCGCAGGTTGATTTATATTTTTAGGGGACTCAGGCATTCCGCACCGGTTGATACCCTAAACTTAGTCTATTTGAGTCTATGTCAGTCTATAATTGCTTATTGCATCCCTATGTGGGGTGGTACCTATAAAACAGCACTATTACAGGTGGAACGCGCTCAGAGAGCTATTTTGAAAGTAATGCTCTTCAAACGAAGATGCTATCCGACAATCCAGTTATACTCTGACGCGAAAGTGCTCACAGTCCGTCAATTATATATACTCCGTACTATACTACGCCAACATTCCTCATTGCCTTTTGACCATAGTATTTCCCAGAAGCGACATGGTCACCCTGTTTGTAAAATCTCTCACTGCCGTACGGCATTTGCTCGGCGTCAGAATGCTGCACAGGGAGCTCGTCTCTACAATAAAATTAACAACCTGACGTCTATCTACACTTTATCAAGATACGAAGTCAAAATTAAATTACAGAACTGGCTCCAGCGTTTATCTTATCAGGACACAGAAAATCTGCTTGTAACTGTAACTTGAGTATGTTGGCAACACAAAGAACTACAGCAATCATTATCATTAACATAAATCACTATGACATAAATTCACATTAATATTTTAGATTTTAAGTACCTATCTTAATATCAATCTCATGCAACCTAGCTTCACGTTATGCTGGGGTTGGCATCCTGGTGTCTGTCATGCTAATGCTCAAAAATTTACATCCTATAGTGACCCTTTGTGCTAAGAGCTTAATACTAATAATTATAGAAGTTACTGTGCTAATGTTGAGCGCTTGGGCGTCTGCCTTGCATGGCTTGAAGCTTACTTTGTTATTTTTGTCCTATAGTTTAGTTTATTATTACTACTATTTTTTCTAAGCTAATGCTTGCTGTTACATTGTCCAAGTACCTACATGTTTGTTTTAAGACATTAATTTTGGACGAACTCAAGCCCCTAAGGCACGGGTCCAAACCTAGTTTAGGGGTCGAAAGCTCGACCACTTATTTAAGACTTTGTTTGTACAAACTTAAGCCTATGTTACTTGTAACACTTGTCTTTGTGTACAATAAACATTTTTATTATTATTATTATTATTATTACTATGGAACCTGGTCGCATTAACTGTGTTTGGGTGGCTGTGGCGCTCCGCCTGGGCTAAATATGCATCTGCGGCGCTATGGTTGAGAGCAACGGCCACCACGCTTTGAGTTGTTGCCGCTGTGCGGGGAGATTTCCGCGCCATCACGCCCTGACCGATATAGTTCGCAGGGCTTTGGTTTCGGCTAGCGTCCCTTGCGTGTTGGAGCCTCCAGGTCTTAGCCGGTCAGATGGTAAAATACCTGATGGTTTGACCTTGGTGCCCTGGCAAAAGGGAAAATGTCTGATTTGGGACGCCACGTGCGTCAGTACTTTTGCCACCTCGCACCTTGGTCACACCTCGAGGCTGGGGGAGCAGCTGCTGAAGTGGCAGCCCTTAAAAAGCGCGAGAAGTACTGAGCACTCGCTAATTATTTGTTCGTGCCTCTTGCGGTGGAGACAACTGGTTGTTGGGGTTCCGAGGCATACTTTTTTTTAAAGAAGTGGGGCGCCGTCTTCGTGAGAGAGGTCTTGACCATCGCTCTGGGTCGTTTCTGGTGCAAAGGTTGTCCATCGCGGTTCAGAGAGGCAATGCGGCTAGTGTGTTGGGCACATTTGCACCTGGTGCGATCCGGGGCGGTTTGTTTGACTGACTTTATATTTTGACTTTTATTTTATTGTATTTTGTGTGTATTGACAATTTGTTTTATTTTGATTAAAATAATGACTTTAGAACATAGATAAAAAAAATTGATGCATTATGACATGGTTCTACAGTGGCTTAGGATTCAAAATGGTTGACTGTGCATGTTTATTCAACAGCACATAAATGCTCAGTCATTGATGGATGACATCCGCATCAAGACTAGGTTCAGAGATTGGGTGTTGATGAGTCAGTCAATCAGCCAGTCTGTGAGGATTTTTAATTTAAAATGTTTAGTTAAGTTTTGTAGGTACATTATTTGCCACGTTTCATTTAGCTTAAACTGGAGTATTTTTATATTTATCTTATCCAACCTTCCTATTTTTTATCATTGAATAGTTAATCCAACTTTTATTGTTTTATGAGAGTGTATAAATGTTAATTTGACGTAAGAACATGGGTGGGAATATGAGAACAATTACGATTTTCTCGTGTTCTGCATTCCGCTGTATACTTAACTCGTAAACATACCATTTTGGAATAGTTAATTATTTTATTTTTGGATGATAGTGTTAACAAAGTCACCAAAAAAAACTTCTATTAAAAACAGCGAACGATTAAAAACTAATTATTTTTTCAGAAAATTTCACTTTTACACTATGAATTATTGATAATTTAACTCACTGTTGGATCTCAGTATTCTCAGTACTTTATTTTTGGTTTGGTTGGAGAAGTTGATTAACTCTGTAGCGATATGTTCTTCTATTGCAAAAGAGAGATGACATTACTACACAGTAAAGTATTATAATTTTTCTTCTAGCTATTGGCGACCATTCGGCAATCGAGCTGAATGTAGCGGACTCTACATCAGTAAAAAGCGCTCTACAAAAGACTCTAGAGCAGTACAAGTCCCCGCCGACTATTGTAGTCAACTGCGCCGGCGTCACTCGAGACAACTGGCTGCTCAAACTGTCCGAAGAAGATTATAATACTGTGCTGGATGTTAACTTGAAGGTTAGTTCCACAAGTTAGTAAAAAACGCTCTACTAAGGACTCTAGAGCAGTAGGTACAAGTCCCTGCTGACTATTGTAGTCAACTGCGCCGGCGTCACTCGAGACAACTGGCTGCTCAAACTGTCAGAGGAAGACTGTAATACTGTGTTCAGTGTGGCATGGCTAACAAAAAAAAATGGAGCTCCAAATTTTTACTCGTTTTATCCAATAAAATATAAAATAAAATAAATAATTAAGTAGGCATGCAGGCCACAGGGAAGTAAGATACATACTTAAATACATATTATGTATTAAACACCTAAGTCTTACTTCGTTTTTTTAGCATTAGAAAGAAGTTAAGCAATCTAGATGTGTTTTTTTTATTGAAAAACACTTTTGAAAAATAAATCACAGCAAATATGTAACAATTAGCAAGGAGTTAGGAGTTATGGTTATTTACATTATTTTGGTTTCATAAGTAATAGTTCATATTTTTCTAAAAGTGTTTTTCATTAAATGACTCATCATGATTGTTTACCCTATTTCTAATGCTAAAAAAACGAAGTATAGGTTAGACACATGGAATTTGGCACGCGTGTTTATGACATGTCAATGAAGAACACAATGAAATTTTCGTTTTAGGGCACATTCTTGGTGATGCAAGCGTTCGCCCAGGCCATGACGGAGAAAAGCAAGCCTGGGTCCATCGTCAACGTGGCCAGTATCGTCGGCAAATACGGCAACATCGGTGAGTGAAAGAGATCGTGACATTTCATGAGGTACCAAAAAGAGGAGACTTAGGAGTAACCACTGACTACAGCCATTCCTAAATTGTTAGCTGCAACGCCTGCAACCAAACCTATACTTCATTTAATCTAGAATTGAAAACCACAACATCATTATATTGCGGCTCGTCAACTATTTCGTACCTAGCAAATAGTACAGTACAATAGTCTGGGAGCCGCAAAATAAAATTGATTTAATGTCACTTTATTTGCGTGTCGTCAATTGTTACTCTAGTACAAATTGTAAAGAGATTACAGTTCACGAGCCGCAATATAATGTTGTTGTGGTTTATAATTCTAAATTAAATGGAGTATAGACTGTACAAACAATGAAAATGTATCACATACCAGGGAGAACCAAACGTTTTCATTGCAAATGTCATGTTGACATTTCATACGTCTGCCAAAGAAATTATCTTGAAATTGGTTGTGGTACGCGATTCAGTTTTCTTGACTGTACCTACGTAGACTAGGGCAGTTTCACCACCTTTGATCAATTATAACTGAAGATACACATTGCCGAACAAAATCCCCTTCAAAGAATGTCCGAACTTTTTTATTTGGTTGCATAACAATTAAAATCATCACCTACACAGAAATTTGAACCTAGTCTTTACTTCATTACAGTCGAATTTCGGTTGACACTTGACAGCTAAACTTGACAATTTCACGCAACGTACTGAGAAAAAAGAAGGCCACTTTTATCAAAGTGGCGCTCATTTGGCTCGGACATTTTCGGGCGCACGACTGTGGATCTACAGTTACAATTGATCAAAGTTCACCACCCATTGATTAATTTTAATTGACGGATAAATGTGATGCCGTCTCCGTCTACTCGAACAAAACAAACAGAGACGGCATCACATTTATCCGTCAAATAAATTTGATCAATGGACGGTGAAACAGGGGGTAGGTGAAACAAATACCAGATTGTGGAATAAAGGTAATAGGAAAAAAAAAAATTTTTTGGTCACTGTCTTTAAAAAGCGCTGTTTTTCTTTATTTTGAACTTTAAAATATTACGTTATTAGAATATAAATAATCCTAATCGATAACGAGATACCTTACCCAAAAGCGAAATATCAAGTCTAGGAGTGTTGTAAAAAAATTTTAAACAAAATCTCAATGTCTTCAATACTTTTTTCAAAATTGTTACAGGGCAAACGAATTACGCTGCCAGCAAAGCAGGTGTGGTCGCCATGACACAGTCAGCGGCCAAGGAATTAGGGAAATTCAATATAAGGTAAGGTAGGTTCTTGGGTGGAGACCACGGATCGGCAAACGTAGCGTGGGACGTCCTCAGACTCGGTGGAGCGATGATCTTCGCAAGGCGGCTGGCAAGAGCTGGATGAGAGTGGCCGAGGATCGTGCTCAGTGGCGTGCCATGGGAGAGGTCTATGTCCAGCAGTAGATTTAAGCAAGAAATTCAACCTTATTGTTTTAGTAACAAGTTACAATATCCATTGTAATTAATAATAATAATAATAAATATTAGGGGACAATCTTACACAAATCGACCTAGTCCCAAACTAAGCAAAGCTTGTACTATGGGTACTAGACGACGATAAACATACTTATATAGATAAATACATACTTAAATACATAGAAAACATCCATAACTCAGGAACAAATATTCGTGCTCATCACACAAATAGATGCCCTTACCGGGATTTGAACCCAGGACCTCTTGCTTCGTAGGCAGGGTCACTACCAACTAGGCTAAAGCGGTCGTTATTATTGAAAATACTACTAGCTTTAAAAATATCCTTTTCATCACACTTGCTCGTCAATGGTGTTATTCCATGTCTGTATACTAAATGTCAAAGGCCTAAATTGTTCTTAAGGGAGTTATGGATTTACGTACAATTTTTCTACCCAAGGGAGTTCTAACTTTAGTTTTAAAATTTGCAAACAAGTAATTTCAGACTAAGGAGGTTTCAAGTCAGCCAACGTTTTATTTATTATCTTTAAAACTTAGCTATAACCCAAATTTTACATCACAAAACTTATCTACGCTTCATGAAAATTCGTTATTTTTATATTTTAAATTTATAACAAATAGTTTTGCAATAATTTTAGTAATATTTTTTTAAAATGTTGGTAGAATCTGGCCGTATGACCTTTCGAATTCTAAACTAAACACAGTTTACATTATCTATGGTAGATGACTCGAAAAAGTGACAATCTGTATTGGCGGGAAGCCATTATTTTATTCAATTTAAGTGTTTAGAGACAAAATAATTTTATTTTTGGATTTTTTTTTCTCGCAATGTGATGAAAATCATTGTGTGTATCACGGGCAGTAAGGGGATTACAAACTCGAGTCATTAAAAGCCCTCCGCCTTCGGCGTCGGGCTTCTAATAGACCCTCGTTAGTAATCCCCTACTTACGGCCCTAGATGCACAATGTACTATTGTCTGACCTGTATTCGATTGCTGCTTTTAATTCTGTGGTAGCATGCTCCAATAAATGGGGCCTTATTAAGGGTTAAATATCAACATGCTAGCCTATGTACACCCCACTGCAGAGTACAGGCTTATTCTCAGAACATCCCACGCGAGACCAGTGCGGATTGGGAACTTCACACACACACGATCGATCGATCGCACTCGCGATGTTTTCTTTCACCTCGTAGTAAACTTCAAATGTAATTTCGCACGTAAATTTGGAAAAATATACAATTGTTCAAAAATTTCAATTTCGTTTCCATTTTATGCCTGTGAATATTTCTGTTTTGATTAATGGTTTCTGTGTTTCCAGAGTAAACGTGGTACTGCCAGGATTTACTGAGACGCCTATAGTTCTAACGGTTCCCGAAAAAGTGAGAGAGGGTATGCTGAAAATGGTCCCCCTGGGACGAATGGGTCAGCCCGCTGGTAAGTCGTTGATCGATTTCTGAATATCTCCATGAATGGTGTCATTTCGTTTTCCATAATTTAATTTGTCATAATTTCACTTACCAATGTTTATAAGGGTTCCGTACCCAAAGAGTAAAACGGGACCCTATTACTAAGACTCCGCTGTCCGTTCGTCTGTCTGTCGGTCCGTCTGTCACGGGGCTGTATCTCATGAACCGTGATAGTTGACAATTGAAATTTTCACAGATGATTAATTTCTGTTGCCGCTATAACAAAAAATACTAAAATACAATAAAATAAATATTTAAGGGGGCTCCCATACGACAGACATGATTTTTTTGCCGTTTTTGTAGATAATGGTACGGAACCCTTCGTGCGCGAGTCCGAATCGCACTTGGCCGGTTTTTTTAATGTTAGTAAAGTTCAGTCTAATTAGTAATTACAATGAAGAAGAAAAAAATTTTTTCTGAAATAAATTACTTTGTGACAAATGAATCTATTTCATCGCGGCCTATATACGTCCCACTGCAGGCCTCCTTACAAAATAAGAGGGCTTGGACCATTAGTTCCCACGCGGAGCCAGTGCAGATTGGGAACTTCACACACACCATTGAATTTCTTCGTTTAAAAGCTCATGTCACACACATAAATTTTGAAAACTAGAGGTGTTAGCAAGGGCTCAAACCCACAAGCCTCTGCTAGGAAGGCCATAGGCCAAACCACTAGGCCACCACAACTCGTCAAATATTAAAATCAATTGTTTTCATTACAGAAATAGCGGAGGTGATAACGTTTTTGAGTTCGGACAAGAGCTCATTTATGACTGGGGCCTCCGTTGATGTCACCGGAGGATTTTAATCATTGCCGTAAACTTTCTGGATTTTAATCCAGATTAACAGACCCCTGATTCCAGACTAGGGTCCAAATAGATACATTCAAGGAACAATGGATAGAATACTGGTAGTTGACACCACCTCTCGATTGACATCTGGCCGTTTTCAAGTCTAGGGTGAATGAGCGAGCATCCATATACTATATACTAATATAATAAATGCGAAAGTGTGTCTGTCTGTTACCTCTTCACGCTTAAACCGCTGAACCGATTTAGATGAAATTTGGTATGGATATAGTTTGAGACCCTGGGAAGGACATAGGATAGTTTTTATCCCGGAAAATTGCATAGTTCCAGCGGGATAGCGATAAACGAGTTCTTTGCAGACGGAGTCGCGGGCAACAGCTAGTTTACTATACTTCTGTAAAATTGGTAAGCTCTGGGAAAATAAAATGGCGGATTAATGGTGCCGACTGTCGCCGTCGGTGGTAGCGAAAAAGAGAATTTATTTCCATAAAACTTGCCTTCAATACTAAATAACAGCGCCATCTCTGGGATGGCGATGGAACTATTTACGTAGATTATTGACAAATCAAAAGATCCTAAAGGATGTTATACAATTCGAGAAGTTCCATCAGGTTTGGCTAGATGGCGCCTACTTAAGTCTATAGTTAAATTAATAAATTTAACAACTTCATTTTTAATTTAGAATGAGAAACCACAACATCATTATATTGCGGCTCGTCAACTATTTCTTACCTAGCAAATAGTACAGTACAATAGTCTGGGAGCCGCAAAATAAAATTGTTTTAATGTCACTTTATTTGCGTGTCGTCAATTGTTACTCTAGTACAAATTGTAAAGAGATTACAGTTCACGAGCCGCAACATAATGTTGTGGTTTCTCATTCTAAATTAAATGAAGTATAGGCAAGGCAAGCGTGCTAGGCCTCATCTTCGCTTTCCATCAGGCGTGATTGTGGTCAAACGCAAGCCTATATTGTATTAAAAAAACATACTTTTTATGAGCTACCAAAACTCTTGCGCCATCGTTTTTGTGTGGCAATTTTCAACCTTGTTGTTGCCGCATTTAAGGCTCAGTTTCATTGGTCGATAATTCGGTCGATATACAGCGTGCGGTGACTCCCCGCAGGTGGTATAACGACTAGAGAAACTCACAAGTCGACAACACGGTCGATATACAGCGTGCGATGACTTCTCGCAGGCAGTATAACGACTAGTGAAACTCATTATGTCGATAACTCTTCCCCGAATGCGGATATGGACATGCGTTATGGAAATCTTCCGCACCCTGCATGCAGGCCCTATCGAGTAATGAACTGAGCCATTACAATTATCTGACGTATCGTAACGTATCGGTTTCATACATTTAATAATGATTGCGTTCATATTTCTGATGCAGCGTGGTGTGAAACAGAGACTGTTCTGATGCGCCACGGCACACGTCAGACAATGTGAATGCGACTTTATTTTTCGATTTTTTTTTTAACAATTAAAAATCAAATTGTGTTGTTAATTTGAAAATGTATTTTTTAGTGTTACCCAATAGTAGTTAAATTCGATTAAATCGATCTTTTCAAGGATGTACAGTGTTTTTGGAAGTAGGTATTTTTTTATAATGTATTTAAGAGTACTCTTTTTACACAGATTATTATTAATGTGATAATGTGTATCATTTAAAAAGTGCCAATGATTTTATTAAAAAAATGCATTTATGTGGCTATTTTTTTCCTATACCTTTGTAAAACAGTGTATATCGACCCCCACTTCGCTCGCGTGATCCATTTTATTGAATTATAAGAATTACCAATTATTACAACGTGGTCACAGAACCAAAATTTCTCGTCTCTTAAGTTACGGCCCCTTCCACAGTCTAGGGCAGCCATACCCTAAGTGTTCCGCGGAACCCTAGGGTTCCGCGATACCCCTGTACGGGTTCCACAAGAATGAAAAAAAAATCAAAACACCTCTCTCTGGTCGACTGTTCTGACGCGCGGCTTATCACGTGAATCGATATCACTATTGTTTTATTGTAGGGTTCCGTCAAGAAAAAAAAAATCAAAAATCAAAACGTTTATTCTGCAAGTAGGCCGCAAAGGGCTCTTTTACATGTCATTTTTTTAAAACTACCAGCGCTTTCGTAAGGACCATCATTGATTGCCAAGAAGAATGCGCCGCAAGAAACTTGGCAGAAAGTCATCTTTTCAAATTAAAATATAATAAATTACAAATTATAAAAATCATACAAATATAGAATTAAGTAAATAAAAAAAAATATAAAAAAAACAATACAGGGATTTATTGGGTCCCTTAGTTAAAAAACTAAAACGATACCTACATCTTAACTACACAAGTATGACAAGTATGTCGCTTTCCAAAAGGGTTCCGTCACCAAAAAAGATTGAGAACCGCTGGTCTAGGGTTATAAAATTTAGGGCCGGCGCCCACTGCCGGCACGGCACGGCATGGCATGGCAAAGGATTTTATTACTAATCAAGTTATTTTGAATCTTATTACAATGAGTTTAGAATTCATGTTACTTTATTTCGATACCACGATGCCGCGACGTGCCGAGGTATGCTGCGGTATGACGCGACGCGCCGCGGAATGCTGCGGTATGACGCGACGTGCCGCGGAATGCTGCGGTATGACGCGACGTGCCGCGGAATGCTGCGGCATGCCGAGTCATGTCACGGGATGCCGCGGCGTCGCGCGAGATGTATCGGTCACTTGGTGTCGAGGAATCATGATTGCTAAGTTAGTTGATATAAGGTTTTCCATTCTGTAATAATAATAGAATTTTCGCATGTCGTATCTCAAATCATTAAACAAGGTTGCCGAATTCACCATTTGTAGATCTTGTTTTCCACAAATTATGCACCCAGAATCGTCTTTTCATCAAATTAGCAGTTTTTATTAGTCTCTCTTCATCTTCAGCTAGAAGTGCTATTAATACTAAATCCCAGTCAACCATAACGACACAATCAACTTCGAATCCGCGCGGAGCAAAACTGATTGATGCCAGAGTAGCTGGGCTTTCAGCAGGATGCCGCGGGATGCCACGTCATGCCGCGGGATGCCACGTCATGCCGCGGGATGCCACGTCATGCCACGGCATGCCGCGGGATGCCACGTCATGCCGCGGGATGCCACGGCATGCCGCGGGATGCCACGTCATGCCACGGGATGCCACGTCATGCCGCGAGCTGCCACGTCATGCCATGGCATGCCGCGGGATGCCGCAGCATGACCTGCCATGCCATGCCGTGCCGTGCCGGCAGTGGGCGCCGGCCCTAAATCGTCAACCCTGGGTCAAGGATGACAGTTCCATACATTTTGACAAAAAAAATATATATTAGGGGATCATCTTACACAAATCGACCTAGTCCCAAACTAAGCAAAGCTTGTACTATGGGTACTAGACGACGATAAACATACTTATATAGATAAATAAATACTTAAATACATAGAAAACATCCATAACTCAGGAACAAATATTCGTGCTCATCACACAAATAAATGCCCTTACCGGGATTCGAACCCAGGACCTCTTGCTTCGTAGGCAGGGTCACTACCAACTAGGCTAAGGAGGTCGTTAAACAAACTCGGGAGTTAAGCAGCCGCACCCGATCCGCGCGAGCTCGCATCATACCAGGGGGGTTTCACTCCGCAGTTTAGGTATGTTCGGCCGGCGCGCCTCCCGGGCAGGCGTATGGCAGTAGCACAGAATATATAATAGTACTAACGTACAGAATGGACACGCTCCGCCCCGCACCGATTCGAGTTACCCCACCCCTCAAGGCGCAGATTGCCGGACCCCGCCGGAATCCAGAAGAGTGCGCGCGCGATGTATGTAGGCGTACGCGTGTACAGACGTCGTCGTGCTTATGTAGATTCAAGAACGCGTATTTGTACGTCGTGTCCGCCGCCTGGCAGTAGGTTGTCGCTCGTCTATTAGTTCGCACGCTAGCCGCGTCGCGCGTAATTAAGCATCTTTTTTTCTGTGATTTTTGCAACAAACAATGACTTCTATACGATCTTATAAATAACTTACTTACTAACGGTAGTTTACTGAATTAATACACACTGTTATATTTCTTCATTTTTAACCTACCAAATATCGGCGAGTGAGAACCCCGTGCCCTTGGTTTCGGATAAGCGGTGCCCAACGGAATATGAACGCTCGTATCACAACAAGTCTAAATTTCGCGTGCAAGCAGTAAGAGTGGGCAAGTTTTGTACCTAAAGTTGACTTTTGTTCGAGAGTGATCCTTCTGTACGTTAGTACTATTACTTATTCTGTGATTATACTAAGATTTCGGGATTTTACATGCGTTGGTATAACTAAGAAACACGTTGTGTGGTCGCAGAATTCCAATTGGTTTTTAACCCCCGACCCAAAAAGAGGGGTGTTACAAGTTTGACCGCTATTTGTGTCTGTCTGTGCTGTCTGTGGCATCATAGCTCTGAAACGGGTAAACGATTTGGATGCGGTTTTTTTTATTTGAAAGCAGTTTTCAAAGTTATCAGCTCTTTTGTTAGCTGCGAAAGGGATCTTAGACGCGTAATGGCCATTTATTTTATTATCAAACATGTGTGACCTAATTGAGGTTTGCAACATATTTAATTTACAGTTATTTTATTGTTCATGGACATCAAAATCATCCTTAGATTTTCGTAACATATGGGATACGGTGGTCGACACGCTTTAAGCCCCCCCCCCCTCCGATATGATAAATGAGACTACAAAAATAATGTACCAACATAACTTTAATATTTGGTACAGTTTGCACAATTTTTAACAGACTTCTTTCACATACAAACATTGTATTAAAAACATAACAGTCAATGGCTGCAATGAAATAAATTGTGACACATCGCACAACTATGAAGTCTTTGAATATTGACAATGTCAACCATAGGAAAATAAATGGTATACGTACTTGTCGCACGTGGCAGAATTGTAAGCACAGCCATTTTTCCTATGGGTCACATTGTCAATAATTCAGAAACTTCATAGCTGTGCCTTGTCCCCTGGATGTACTTCATAACGGCCGTTGACTATTATAAGATTTATAAGCGAACATCTATTTGTAACACTGAATACGTCCCATTGTAAAATATCTCTTCTGTCTGCTTTGGACCGCGACGCTTCTATACATTTAGTATGAAAACTGATTCATGGGCGCCGCTACTGTCCCACGTCTCTTCTATGGGGTATGTATTACAATACCGATGTACGAAAGACCGAATGTATTAAAACATCGAATGGGTCAAAAGACCGACACGATTTTTTTCGGAAACCGTTATCTTTTTAAGATTGTTATAAAACAAACCTAACCTAACCTAATGGGTTCTGTATGATGCCGTATTAATAAATTCTGAGAAGTTTACGGTTTCAGAAAAAAATCGTGTCGGTCTTTTGACCCATTCGATGTTTTAATACATTCGGTCTTTCGTACTTCGGTATTGTAATACATACCCCTTCTATGTAGCTTGTGCCTTAAAGCGAAGTCAGCGACAGCAGATATAGGTAACGCCATCAGAGTTGAGGTCACGCACACAACAACACGTCATGTAATGACAGCGGGACTTTGACATTTATTCGTACCGATAGCAAGTTCAACAGACTCAACATAGAATTACAACATTGACTGAAAATTTCTTCAACCTATTTCTTTGATGATTTAGGAAAATACATTTAGTTGCAACAGAACAGAAAATAAAATATTTTGATCAATTTATATAAATGGGTGAATCAACCTTTTAGTGACACCCGTTGCTATGGTTATGTCCCTTGGACAACCTAGAATTTTCTATGAAACAGTATGAAGTGTCACTTGGACAACTGGGGACAGAGTAAACAACACAAACAAGTTGATTCACCCAAATAATTTATTTATTTTTCTTGCGAATATTTCTTATCAGTTTCAAATTGTTTTATTTCAAAAATAGGTTATATGAAAAAAAAATAGCATAGTATTGCGTAAGTATTTCATCATAAGATCATATAACTCACATTTTCATTCACTCAGTCATTTCATTCATTCACTATCTTTTTTGCAATCAGTGCTCAACTCTCGTGGCGTTACCTATAGGCTATAGCGGCGCAGCGAGCGTTTTCTCTGTTCATTCCTTGTGCTGTTTGGTAACCACTGAGCGGCAAGCGTCACGGCCGCGCAATGAAGACAGAACACGCTGTCTTCATTGCTCCCCTCTCAGCTGACCGCACGAGAGAGCAACACGTGTAAGCAAGAGAGAGAGATTTAAGACATCTTAAGCGTGAACACATTCAGCATGACAAATAGGTACAGTAAAATTACGTAAATTTTACCACTGACAGTTGGTTTGCCTTCATTTCATATTCAACTTTAACGACCTACAAATAAAGCCAATTTTAGAATACTGTTACCCACGTTTGCAGACTTTGTAATAGCTACTTTATTTGTATGGTGTTAAAGTTGGAAATGAAATGAAGGCAAGCCATCTGTCAGTGGTAAACTAAAAGTAAACGTAGGTATTGTATCGACTTTAGAGCTGGTTCCCACTTGTCGGATGTCGGGCCCGGATTTTAATCGGATGTTCCAGTGACAGAACATTTTATGGACGAGTCATCTTTTTAGTGCCACCCGTTGCTATGGTTACACTTTTTTTGTTACTTGGACCACCTAAGCATTTTTCTGTGAAATAGTATGAAGTGTCACTTGGGCAACCGAGGACAGAGTAAGCAACACAGAAAAGTTGAATCACCCTTATACGAAGCTATTTTCACTTACCCGACACCGATTTTATGTCGGTGCCGACAAAAAATGTCTGGGTGTTTTACCAGCCGACATCCGGAAAAAAATCGTGCCGGGTCTCGCTCGCCTATGAGTAAGTATGACGCAGTTAATAAATAAATAAAATATCACGGGACAATTCACACCAATTGACAAAGTCCCAAACTAAGCAAAGCTTGTACTATGGGTACTAGACAACGGAAAAACTTACTTATATAATAAATAAATAAATATTAGGGGACAATCTTACACATATATGGACCTAGTCCCAAACTAAGCAAAGCTTAAAACTATGGGTACTAGACAACGGATAAACTTACCTATATAGATAAATACATACTTAAATACATATTAAACATCCAAGACTCGAGCACAAACATTCGTATTTTTCACACAAATATCTGCCCCGACCGGGAATCGAACCCAGGACCACAAGCTTCGTAGTCAGGTTCTCTAACAACTAGGCTATCCGGCCGTCTGAAACTCATATTCAGTTCACATTGGTCAGATGTCCGGGCGTGAACAGAGGCGCCGACAACCGATTAAAATCCGGGCCCAATTGCATAACAAAGTACAACTTATATTACAAGCGGAGCTCCCTTTCTAGTTAATATAATTGAAGCGAGAGTTCCGCTTGTAATCTTTGATCAATTATAACTGTAGATCCACAGTCGCGCGCCCGAAAATGTCCGAGCCAAATGAGCTCCACTTTGATAAAAGTGGCCTTCTTTTTTCTCAGAACGTTGCGTGAAATTGTCAAGTTTAGCTGTCAAGTGGAGTTTTGCCGCTACCGAAATTCGACTGTAATGAAGTAAAGACTAGGTTCAAATTTCTGTGTAGGTGATGATTTTATTTGTTACGCAACCAAATAAAAAAGTTCGGACATTCTTTGAAGGGGATTTTGTTCGGCAATGTGTATCTTCAGTTATAATTGATCAAAGCTAGTAATATTAGTTGTACTTTGTTATGCAACAGGCCCCAGCTCTTAGAATCAAAAACTCAATTCCTGCTCTTTTTACCCTTAACTTTATTCTTCTTCAACTCATTCTTATTCCTCTGCCTCTTGTCCTTCATGAACGTCTTGTATTCCGTTTTCCTTTTCTCTGTTATTATTTCCTTGTATTTCTTCTTGTTGTATTTCTGGAATTCTGAATCGGCCAGCAGTTCGTCGACCATTGTGCGCTTGCGCTGTTTTCTGGTTAGTCTCTCGTTGACGTGGTCGGTTGATGAGTCCATAACAGTACCAACCTGGAAAGGATTTGACAACCTCACATAACCTCACGTAAAGTTGACTTACCTATACTTAATTTAATTTAGAATTAGAAACCACAATAACATTATATTGCGGCTCGTCAACTATTTATTACCTAGCAAATAGTACAGTACAATAGTCTGGGAGCCGCAAAATAAAATTGTTTTGATGTCACTTTATTTGCGTGTCGTCAATTGTTACTCTAGTACAAATTGTAAAGAGATTACAGTTCACGAGCCGCAATATAATGTTGTTGTGGTTTCTAATACTAAATTAAGTGAAGTATAGTGCAGGAGAGTGCAGCCTTGCAATTCTATACACTGTGGCTACGGCAAATGCGTCAGTCAATAAGACAATTCTGAGCCCCCTCAGAAGTAAAAAAACGTTACATAAAGCTGGAGTCTAACTTTCCTTTTTTGAAAACAATTTATTTTTAAATATTTAGAATTTCAAGAAGGCCTTGAATTGGTAACGCATTCTAGGCTATTATGACGTAATCTGTCATAAAAAGACTTCAGGATTACAGAGTGGCAACATTTGAATTTAAAAAAAAAAAAAATTATTTCCTGAAGTACCTAAGCCAGATCAACCAGATACTAACTGCGTTTTGGATTCAAATAACCTGAGGAATCTGTTTTAAATATGTCGGGATACTCGTCGGTCACGGTGTATTACGCGTAAATATAGAAAAAATTCAAAGAATTTCATTTTTTTATAATGCAAGCATTTCCACAGACTACTTGCAGACAACAAAAGTTGTCTCTCCTGTGGACATAAAATTAGCGACTCCAAGTCAGCAAACTTAAGACTTTTTTAAATGGGCTGATAGTTAGCCAGGCATCCCACTTGACTAAAAAATATTGGCTATACCCTTAACTATTGTTATGTCCATAGGAGACGCAAACAAGAAATGTGTATGATCCATGTGTACCAAATTTCAAGTCAGTCTGACCACTGGAAGTGGGTTAACCCGTCGCACGACCAACGACATTTTTGGGCAATTTTAGGTTTTGATTCCCTTGCGAGTGTCGAAAATTTGCGGCATAAATAGATTGGTTACTGATATAGACAGACAGACAAGAAAAATTATGTTTTTCGCAATTTTTCCTTTATCTGTGCTATAAGACCTTGCTTCGTACCAAATTTCAAGATTCTGAGTTCACGGGAAGTACCCTGTGGGTTTTGATTCCCTAGCGCGTTTCGAAAATTTGCGGCAATTTGCGGCACAAACGGCTGTATCTTTTGATTGCGTTGGCTTAGAAGTTTGATTTTATCACAGCTTCAAGGGACAGTAGACCTGAGTATTTGATATAAATTTCAGCTTGATACCTCCACGCGTTCCTGAGAAAAAGGGGCTTGACAGACGGACAACAAAGTGATCCGTTTTTTCATTTGGAGGTACGGAACCCTAAAAATTAGCAAATCATGAACAGTTAGTTCGACGGGTTAAATTCAACATCCAAGATTTGACTCCAACCAACACTGTATTTTATGTATTTATCATATTAGGATGTAACTTACCTGGAAGTATTTCGGTAGTACTTCCATATCATTCTTCTTGTAAAATCGTTTGGGATCCAAGACTGACCGCATCTTGAGGATTTGAAGGTCATTCTTCAGCTCCTCGGTCACCTCGGGTGCGGGGAGGTTGAACCAGCCTGGGCCTCGTGTCTTCGCTCGTTCCTTCTGTTGCGTAAAAGAGAAAGTGTTACTACTCAAGTTATTTTGTGGTTGTTTCGGTGTAGGTTTTGGTTTAGTTCAGCAATAAGGAATCTAAGAACATGTAAATTTTAATTTTGGATCTAGAATCCAATAGCAAAATATAAATAATTTAAAAAAATCATTTGTTAGCGGATTGGAACATTTTAGCTAAACTAAGCTGTTGAAAATCTATCAATTATAGTAAAAATTTTTTTACTTTGGATCATACTGGCCGACTCTGAATGAAAGATAACACTGTACAAACTGATAATTCAAAGTCTCACATAGTTGCCATAAGGATTTAAACTATTGTTCATGCATTATTGTCCTTCATTCTGGGCAATGATATAGACTGGATTGGCAGTCGCAGTCGCCATAGTACTGATGGGCCGGGGTTTTTGTAGTTTGATTATTAAATCTAGATGGCGCTGAAATATTGCCAGAGGCTTTGAAGGCAAAACAATAAGACTAGAGATATTTCATATCACTGCAAATGTATTACTATGCAATATTTTTGAAAAATAATAAATACATTTGTAGTAATATGAACACCTGTAGTCTTATTGTTTTGCCTTATAAGCCTCTGGCTATATTTCAGCGCCATCTAGATTTAATAATCAAACTACAAAAACCCCGGCCCATCAGTACTATGGCGACTGCCAATCAAGTCTATATCATCCTTGATTCTGGGTTACAAATATGGGGTTGTATACTAACTACTCTCAAAAAAGTCATTAGAGAATCAAATACCTTTAAATGGGTAATTCTTGTACATATATAATCGGAATTTAGGAAACGGCTCCAACAATTTCCATGAAATCTAGTAAGTAGGGGCTTTTAGGGGCGATAAATAGATCTAGCTTGGTCTTATCTTTGAAAACGTTGCCCAGGTACTGACTTTATTATGTGATTAAAAATGTAAAATAAATAAATAAATCTTCCCAGGTGAACTTTTCGCTTCGAGCCCTTATCTTTCAAAACAAACGGTATCGTCATAGTATTAAGGTTCAAATTTAATGTAATGGCTCGAAGCGAAAAATTCACCTGGGAACATTTATACTATAATTATAATGACTAACCTTGCGCATCAACCTCAGCTTCCTGTCACTGACTTCGTATCTCGGAAGACGGTGCTCCTGTTCCATGCCCACCTTCAACACCGACTTCTTCATCTCCTTGTCGACATCAACAACGCTGAGTTGCGACTTTAATTTACCTGTCTCCATATCCAGCTGTTCAAAGTGGAACAACTTGGGTTTACTCTTAACTTTCTTTATTATAGGGCTTGTCCAATGCATTTCGTCAAAAAAATTATCAAACATTAGATCAGTTTTGGGGTTAAGTTTGTTCAGTGATTCCTGTTCTAGTGCCGTCTGAGTGTCTATTTCTTCTCTTTTACGTTGGAATAACTGGAGGATGCTCTCGAGTTTACCACCTTTGTCTGGAGGAAGTAAAATAGATATGGGTGAATAAAGTCCAACTAAAACATTAATTATTTTTTTAAAACATCTTAGTTGTGTTTCTAGAGAAAGATCAACATCAGATTTAGGTTAAAGGTATTAAGTGTTTGAGTAACTTATTTAGACAGGTTTGCGAGAACCCTGGGTTAAGTAGTGTAAAAATGTATGGAACTGTCATTCCTATTCCAGGGTTAAATGATGTTTTTTTTTTAACCCTAGACCGTTCAAGCGGCTTAGTAAATTAGTAATGCGTAGTCTAAATTTTCGTCTAGCAAATTAGTGAGATGCGAAAGAAAATGCATGGTTAGTTTTGTGATTTGATGATCAATTTAATCATCAAGGAACTAGGGACGGTTATGAGCAAGAGCTTTTATTAACGTTTCAGTACATAAACATAAAAGGTCTGTTGCCTCTGTAACTCCATGACAACATAATACTAACCTACAAAATACGGCTTTTGGTCCTTCTCCAGCAGTTCTGTGGCCTCCTGGAGACCGGTATCTCCGGCTGTGTCTATAATAAAGTCCATCTTGTAGCGCCTGATTCACTTTTAAGATTTACTAGATATTTAGAACAATAATAACACCACGTTTTATATCTGCATTTTTGAACAACTTGCCGAAGTTTCATCTATGCGTCAGTCTAACCAGTGTTGCCACCTTGGATTTTATTAAGGCGCTAGATCAAGAACAAAATGACGCCAGATTTTGAAAGAATTTGGATTAACAGAAACCACCAAATTCCACTAAATTTATTGCAATTAAATCTCAGACCAAAAACACCCTTTTTTAAATGAAAAACGAATAAATTATGTATGAGACGCTAAAAAATAGTTGTATCCGACGTTCGTTCTTATTAATTTTACAATATTACATAGATCTATGTATTTTTATAATTTTGTGCATGTTTACCAAAGTGGAATAAAAAGTTTTTACTAACTTACAATTTACTTAACATAAACATTTTTTTTCTTGAATGGTATATAATGGTATAGTTCCATTATTGGATATTATTTACAGCTTCAAGACCTCACAGAACGTTGCAAAACACGACTCTATCAAACTAAGACTTTTCTATAACACGAATTACACGAACCAAACCACATTCCAGACATAGAATGACAGCATTGACAGCTAAAAAGAAAAATATTAACTAACGACTACGCCTAGGGATTCCCCGGTCATGGAGTAAGCATAGAACATTATGAAATTCCGGAAAAATAGGGGATTTCCCTCTCAAAAATATGTTGCCAGATTCCATATTGAAAAACCACTAAAAAAAATAAAAGCGCTATACAAAGAAAAAATACCACTGACGCCATGAAAAAACACCAGTTCTGGTGGGAAAACCACCAAGGTGGCAACACTGAGTCTAACCCACAGACTATGTGGAGTCCGGTCTGCACGTGTAAGTGACGTTTCAAGTGACGTTCGTTATTTTTTTTCCCCTTGGACAAGCAAAAGAAGTTACATCCATACAACCATGTCTGTAGTCCGCTTTACGAAGGTATTATTGTCATTCATTATAGCAGAATTAGTAGCATGTTAATCGCCTACTCAGAGATATAATTTTCAATAAAACCTCACAGCTAATGGAGGATTTAAATGAGAGGAATGGAAAAAAAACCACTTGTTCTTTTATGACAATTTATTCACCAGTTTTTGATATCACTGCTTTCATCCCATCTTTATCTAGAATGTGAATCACTTTCATTGGCGCTGTATAAAGTTATAGTAAGTAAATCTAATAAATATACTATTTATTTCACATGTCTCGCGAGTCGAATCCCACCCACTTCTAGCGATCCATTTTACTTTAAATTAGGTACCTATGTTGTACATATACCGGTCATGCACAATGTAAGAAAAAAATTGTTTCTGATATGGACATAAAATTAGTGACTCCGAGTTAGTAAAATCAAGATTTATATTAATGGACCGAAAGTTGCCCGACGTGCCACACGGCGATGCAGACTTGATTAAAAAATATTGGCTGTGTGACCCTTAACTTTTACCATTTCCAAGAAGAGACGCGAAAAAAAATGTGTGTGACCCATACGTATTTTGAATGACAATGCAAGTTCAGTCAGCAAAAAGTTTTATCAAAAATGATTTTTCTATAAAACTAAAATTTACAAACTAACGATGAAAAAATCTTGCAAATCATTTGTACCAACTTCTAACGGTTCGATTTACTTGAAACTTGGTACAGTCTATGTCAAAGATATCTTAACACTTTAGTATAGGTATCGCCACGAGAGTTGAATGATTGATTACACTACACACACAGCTACATAAAGTCCTGATTGCAAAAAGTTGTGAATGAATGAAATGAACGAGTGAATGAAAATGCGAGTTATGATCTTATGATTATGTTACGATGAAATACCTATGCAATACTATGCATATTATAATTAATAAGCTTTATTTTTTCGTATAACCTATTTTTGAAATAAAACAAATTGAAACTGATAAGAAATCTGTATTTTATTGGAAGAAAAAAAGTATTTATTTTATAAATAGCGAAAAATATGCATATCTGTTTTAAATAAAATATTTTATTTTCTGATTTGTTTGTTTTTAGTAGTAGTTTCTGTTTTTTTTTCAAAATTCTTAACGAAACAGGTTGAAGCAATTTTTAGTCAAAATCAAATTCACAACAGGGATGTAAAGCGGTAAAATAACTTTCGTAAAATTCGGTAAAATACAATATTTTACGTAAAATGTTATATTTTACGGTAAAATACGGTAAGATTAGGTGATAAAGAATTAAACTACTACTGAGAAAAGTTCCGAGTCCGTGCAACAGATGGAGCCAGTCACTCATTGCGAGTACGGTAACAGCGCAAAATATTATGGCAGACTGCACTAATCGGCAACGTCGCACGCACGCAACTAGGTCATACCACCATTCACCATACATAAGTAGCCGGTAATTTTACCGTAATTTATATAATTTGCCGTAAAATACCCGTATTTTACCAGCGTTTTAGGTAAAATTACGTAATTTTGCAACCCTAATTCACAATCGAGTCTATTGAACTTGCTATCGGTAGGTACGAAAAAATGACAAAAATACACGACATGTTGTGTGCGCGACTTCAACTCTCGTGGCGTTACCTACGTGTATACAATACGTTTACTTTTAGTTTACCACTGACAGATGGCTTGCCTTCATTTCATTTCCAACTTCAACACCATACAAATAAAGTAGCTATTACAACATCTGCAAACGTGGGCAACAGTATTCTAAAATTGGCTTTATTTGTAGGTCGTTAAAGTTGAATATGAAATGAAGGCAAACCATCTGTCAGTGGTAAACTTTATGTAATTTTACTATACCTTGTCACTGAAAAAGCAGTGGTAGTCTAGTGGTATGACTTACGGGCTTTAAGCAGATGGTCGTGGGTTCGAGCGCCCCCTGTGACAAACCATGTTAAACTTTTGTTCCTTATGACCTATACTTCGTTTTTTTTAGCATTAGAAATAAGGTAAACAATCTTGACGAGTTTTTTTATTGAAAAACGCTTTTTTAAAAAATAGTAACTACCTATTACTTACGAAACCAAAAGAGTAAATGATCATATTTGCTTTCAAATTGTTACATATTAGCTGCGACTTATTTTTCAAAAGTGATTTTCAATGAAAATAATATTTCTAATGCTAAAAAATAAACGAAGTATATAATATACTCAGGCATTATTTAAAAAAATAGTCTAGTTAATTTTTACAGAAAAAGGGAAATTTAATTTAGAAATTAAAAAATAAATTTACAAAAAAATGCGAAAACTTACGCACGTTATCGTATAATACCGATATAATACATGATCATTTCATATGTATTTAAGTATGTATTTATCCGTTGTCTAGTACCCATAGTACAAGCTTTGCTTAGGGACTAGGTCAATTTGTGTGCATTGTCCCGTGATATTTATGTATGTATTTATTTTATTTATTTGGTATTACACGGCATTTACTTACATATCTAGTCAGCACTTAATTTGGAGCTATAACTTAAACTTAAAAAAACTTATAAACTTGTGTGCAGATTTAAGGCGGCTTAGAGACGCTATGAGATGATCCACAGCATATTTAAACCAGCGGGTCCTAAGTGAACGCGGTGCAGGGCTGGCGGAGTACGGCGCGCGCAAGCTGCTATGAGTAGAAGCACTGTGTGGAGTAGGTTGTTGCGGCCACGGCATACCTGCAATGGAAAAGGATTATTAGCACGCTGCAACGTAGCAAGGATGATATAGACTGGATTGGCAGTCGCCATAGTACGGATCGGCCGCGCTTTTTGTAGTTCGATTATTAAATCTAGATGGCGCTGGGATATAGCCAGAGGCTTTGAAGGCAAAACAATAAGACGACAGATATTATTCTGTTCTAACGTACAGAAGGATTGCTCTCGAACAAAAGTCAAGTTTAGATATAAAATTTGCCTACTCTTACGACCGTTAACTGCTTGCACGCGAAATTGAAACTTATCGTGTCGCACCTTCAGGACGATACTGACCCAATAGGAATTATTCTTGTTTCAAAATTGAACTTAATGCTCAAAGAACAACAGGTTTACTTTTAAAATGAGAATAATTCCTATTGGGTCTGTATAGTCCTGAAGGTGCGGTGATCGAGCGTCCATATTCCGTTGGGCACCGCTGATGTATTTGAAATTGAACTTGAATTGTCACTGTCTGTCTATCAAAACTTCTTTTTCATCACATGTCATGGAGCGAAAACGTTTATAAACTTTTACATTTATTGCATGTTGTGATAAAAAGTTGATAATCCTTTGACGTTGACGTTTTAATGGTCTATAGTCCGGGGGAGGGTGACACAAAATACTAGGTCATTTGTACCAGTATGGCGGTTCTTCACGGGTCTAATTACGTAATGACAAAAAGGAAAATGATTGTCATAGCGCTGGTACCGGCGGCCCAATCGCGTGGGAGTTAATCGAACGTGTCGGATAAACAACGAAAATCGAACGATTTGTTCCACAAAATTCTTGTATTTTCCGATAGTCGATAAAAAAACAGAAGGCGGTAGCGTAATGCCACACTTCTCCGGTGTGGCTTACAGCCCGCCATACCGACGCGAAAACGTTAATTTAAAAACAACAATTCAACCATTTGTACCAAGCTAATTTTTGCACAGCTACCACAACACACACTACCCACGAACACTTACCTACCTGAAATGAAATACGACACTCCATCCTTTTAAAGAGTGGATCTGCTGTCATTTGCACATTTTTTCCCCGAACACTTTGTCATTGCGTGACGTTGTAATCAACGCGCGGTCGAAACACAACTGAACCAAAACCCTGCAGAATAGACGCGTGCGCAGGCTTTCTTTTGCCTCCGACAATTTTTGAGCGTGATTGGGAGTCTAGTTTTATTTAACGTCAATGGAAGGTTATCAACATTTTCTTCAAACCAGTTTGCCGTCGGTACAGTGACATCTAGTGAGCAACAACGTAAACTTGAACTAGCGAATTAAATCTATCAAGGTAGACAGTCGTTACCCTCTTTATATCGGGTATAAGCGACATCTAGTGGGATATTTGTGAGTTTACGGATTGAACACGAAGTGTAAACAGGCCTTCGTGCATAGCGTACCTCTATAGTGTCGTCAGCCAGCGCCAGTACGTAATGCGGCGGGCGGGCGCTGACTCTGTGAACGGCCAACGCGTCGGGGCCGCGGGGCGGGGACGCCGCGACGGACACGTGCTCCGCGGAGAAGGCCCGCCCCGCCGCGCCGCCCGGCAACTGCCCGTCCAGGTACGTCGCAAGCAGATGGAGCACTATTTCCGCGTCGGTGGGTTTCGAGTCGTCGAAGTCTGCGCCGCCGCCGTTCCATTTGTAGTTGCTGAGGCAGCCGCCGACTGCGAGCTCTGGAGTCACGAGTAGAAAGGAACCGGTCAAGTGCGAGTGAGTCGTGCATGAAGGGTGGCGTGCCTCAGTACAATCAAGGATGATATAGACTGGATTAGCAACCGCCATAGTACAGATCGGCCGCGGAAAAATTGTTCGATTATTAAATCTAGATGGCGCTGACATATAGCCCGAGGCTTTGAAGGCAAAACAATAAGACTACAGATATTTCATATCACTGCAAATGTATTATTATGCAATACTTTTGAAAAATAATACATTTGTAGTAATATGAAACATCTGTAGTCTTATTATTTTGCTTTCAATTCCTCCGGCCATATTACAGCGCCATCTAGATTTAATAATCGAACTACAAAAACCGCGGCCGATCCGTACTATGGCAACTGCCAATCCAGTCTATATCATACTTGATAAAAACTTTGAAACAGAAAAAAAAAACAAGAAATTGCTTGACACAAAAATGTCCCTAAATTTTCATACAATTTTTTGTGATAGTTTTGTGACGAGCCTTATATATAAACTGTATGAAAAAAAGTCACAAAATCGACTAAAAAATAAAGCATTTTTTTTCTTTATGAAAATGAAAACTACTCGAGATTTTGAATACGAAAACCCCAAAACTAACTCATTTAAAAAAAAAGTAAAAGTAAACTTTTATTGAAAACGAGCCGTTGCCCCCGACTCCGTCTGCAAAGAATTCGTTTATCATTAAATAATAGTAACCTATGTCCATCCCAGGGTCCCAAACTATCTCCTTACCAAATTTCATCTAAATCGGTTTAACGGTTTAAGACATACAAACATATATTTCATACTAAATACAAACTGAAATATAGATGCACAGAAAAAAACCCAGAAAAAAGACCAATGCTGGGAATCGAACCCAGGTCCTCAGCATTCCGTGCCGAGTGCCATACCCCTACACCACCACTGGCCTAGAGATTAGACACGAATCTTTCCCATACATCGTATATTTCAGTCTGTTAAATCATCACCTTATGCAGTGATAAGCACGCATCTATGTTACACCCTCTATCGAGATATTTCAACACTCCTTCAGAACTAACCGCGCACCAGGACAAGAGATGGCGCTACTGGGCAACTTTTAACAAGTTACAGTATTACCACTTATACAAGATCTTATTATTATTATCTTATTGTATAAGATACATCGGCAATAATCGTTTGCGCAGAATAGTGCAACCTAACACCGAATGAAACCGAACGTGAATACCAATGACATAAACACCTTATTATTTATTTTTACCTTATGGCTTCAAATACAATAACAACACGGACTCATGCTGTCTCGCTCTTAATATAAGTACATGTGAGGTTTTTCTAACGTGAGGCATCGAATACCGAATCTTTATTCTTTACCGAATTTACTCAATCTTTGTTATGACATGACAGCATAAACAAGCTTGGTTGCTAACCACTAGAAAACCATAGATGACAGGGAAACAACCAATAGTGGACAGTCACGTGACGCACGTACGCGTGGTGTGCTATGATTGGCTGAAAATATTTCGCTCCACATCAAAATAAGTTTTCTGCGCAGGTACATCGGCGTAAGTTATAAACGTGGTGCTACTGTAGCTATGAAGTATCCTTTTGTATTTATTTACACATACACCTGGATACCCGTTAAGTACATGCTCTAGGTACCTTTGATCCTGCGCACGATGTACTTCTGGTCGGGGAACGCCTCTAGGAACGGCAGCACGGCCGCCAGCGATCCGCAGCCAGCGGTTTTAGTGCTCTGGCGCAGACGCTCCACGGACACCTGGTATACACATACTTCACAATAAATCTTTGTAAACTATAAAATTAAAATTAAACCATTACTAAGCATCGGTACAGTAAAATTACATAAAGTTTACCACTGACAGATGGTTTGCCTTCATTTCATTTTCAAATTAACGACCTAAAAATAAAGCCAATTTTAGAATACTGTTGCCCACGTTTGCAGATTTTGTAATAGCTACTTTATTTGTATGGAGTTAAAGTTGGAAATGAAATGAAGGCAAGCCATCTGCAAGTGGTAAACTAAAAGAAAACGTATTGTATCAGCGTTCGAATATCACGGCTAAAGGTAAAGGTAGCAAAATAAAAAATAAATACATTCGAATATTTGAATAGTAATTTTTAATTTATTTTTTGTTTTTACACTCAATTATTCTGCGGTTAACTGTATTTACACTAAAAGAGGTTTATATTCTAAATACGTCATAAAACTTAATACTCATTTTGTATTCCAAAAATAATACATGCTAAATTTTCCAACGAATGTCAATTTAACTGTCATGCAAAATAATCTGTGAAGTCCAATAATAGTTTCCTGTAATCCAAAGTGGAAAGGTCTTTTAGTCATTTAAAACGTTTAGAGTTCATTTCGTCCACATTCCCACTTCGTCAGCAATCCTATTTCGTCCGCAAGCAATTCCCGATTCGTCCACTTCCCATTTCGGCCATATTCCCACTTCGTCCACATTCCCACTTCGTCCGCATTCCCACTTCGTCCACATTCCCATTTCGTCCGCATTCCCATTTCGTAACAAAATAGTAACGAAATTGGTAATGTATTATCTGAATAGTATTGACCCGCACCGTGCTTAGCAAGTATTTCTCTTAAAATGAATACCTTAATCACAAAAATCATTAAAATCTTCCCTGAGAATCAAGCTAAGTGATAAGCCTCTAGTTGCGGTAGTTCGGTTGATTTGTCCGGGACCGAACTGCTGCAACACTTTTTGTCTCAGTAGTTCGGTAAAGACGTCAAACCGAACTGCTGGGAAACCTTTAGTTGCAGTAGTTCGGTTGATTGTCCGGGACCAAACTACTGCCACACTTTTAGTCTCATTAGCTCGGTTGTGACGTCAAACCGAACTACTGAAAATTGAAACGACTCAAAAGCGCGATTAAAAATATAGCTAAATACACAATCCATGAAATATAAGAGCTAGTTAATTTTATTTGCAATGTTGCTACTTATTTCATTTCCTTGCAATCGAAGTGAAAAGAAGAGTGTACCTAAAACTCTAGCATTAAATTAAATTGACCAACCAAACGTCTCGGGTAAAATGGCTCGTTTTATGCTCTTGTTGTACAATCTAATCCTTAAACGTCCTTTTGAGTCGTTTCAATTCTCAGTAGTTCGGTTTGACGTCATAACCGAGCTAATAAGACTAAAATTGTGGCAGTAGTTCGATCCCGGACAGTCAACAGAACTACTGCAACTAAAGTCTTCCCAACAGTTCGGTTTGACGTGTTAACCGAACTACTGAGACAAAAAGTGTTGCAGCAGTTCGGTCCCGGACAAATCAACCGAACTACTGCAACTAGAGGGTGATAAGTGACAGCGACAACCGCATTAAAATCCGTTAGGAATGTTGACTAAGTGGGAATGTGGACGAAGTGGGAAAAGGACGAAATGGGAATGTGGACGAAGTGGGAAAAGGACGAAATGGGAATGTGGACGAAATGGGAACGTGGACGAAATGGGAACGTGGACGAAATGGGAACGTGGACGAAATGGGAACGTGGACGAAATGGGAACGTGGACGAAATGGGAACGTGGACGAAATGGGAACGTGGACGAAATGGGAACGTGGACGAAATGGGAACGTGGACGAAATGGGAACGTGGACGAAATGGGAACGTGGACGAAATGGGAACGTGGACGAAATGGGAACGTGGACGAAATGGGAACGTGGACGAAATGGGAATGTGGACGAAGTGGGAATGTGGACGAAATGAACCTAAACGATTTAAAATTGATATATGTATTCTTGCAAACGTCAAAGATTGACAGCAGAATCCGTGGAACAAATTTTAGTTCTTTATTCTAACCCTTAAAACATTTTTAGAGTCCTTTTTAGGTTACCGCACCTCGAAAGAAAAAACCGCTTTTTTAAAAGTTTTTAAATTAAAAAAATACCTTGGTAGCCTAGTGGTTTGACCTATGGCTTCTCGAGAAGAGGGTCGTGGGTTCGAGCCCAGACTCACAATTCTCTCTCAATCAAATTCCATTTGTTATTTAAGTACCATGAGCTTTGCGGTGAAGGAAAACACATGGCGGGGAAACCTACACACACCTGAGAAGAAACTCAATGGTGTGTGTGAAGTTTCCAATCCGCACTGGGCCCGCGTGGGAACTACGGCCCAAGCCCTCTTATTCTGAGAGGAGGCCAGTGCTCCACAGGGCGTATATAGGCGTGATGATGAAATGGAAATCAGCAGGATTAATAAAATACAGGGTAATTTTTTTATCAGAGCACAAATTTTAAATATGTGATTGAGTATCGTCAAAATAACAAGTTTCAGTATTTTTCATTATAATATTTATAACTTAACTTTTATGTTTTTCATAGTACCTACCTACTAGCTCGACCAATTATTGGATGAATTACTATGAACAACCCAAATTTCAAAATGTAAAAAAAATCTCGAACAGATTATCGTGATCTATCAAAAATACTGAATCACATATCAAAATTTGTGCACTCATATAATAATCATCCTGTATAGAGTAGAGTCTCGTCTCACCTGTCCCAATTTGACATCGTGGAGTCCCGCCCGCGCCAGAGATTCGTCGACGGCCGCCATTTCACGAACGAGCCGCTCGAAAATAGTCACGTGGAGCCACTGCAATATAATAATGTTGAATGAAAGTCTACTGAAACCAAGGATAATATACTACTGGATTAGCAGTCGCCATAGTCACAAAAGAGACAGGTACAGAAATCAATCTACATACAAAGTGCGCTCGAGCAACGCACACATAGACACTGTTCACAGACACGATATCTCGGAACAGTTGGAACCAGTTCGAGCGCGATTTTGAGACGCGCGTCTGTGAATTTTTTTGAGTGCATTTATGGAGCAACAAAAAAAAGTTATTATAACTGTTCAGTGGACGGTTTTTTAAATTCAAACCTAAACGGTGAATGGACGTTTTTTAAGCTACCAGTGGTTTCGGAGAGGTAAGTAGGTATCTACTAGTATTTCGGTGGTTCATATTAACGTTATATGTATAGAATAGTTAGGTAGGTTGGTGAGCGCCCCGTCCCGACGCCCAAAGTATAATAATAATACATTTGCAGTAATATGAAACGTCTGTAGTCTTATTGTTTTGCTTTCAAAGCCTCTGGCTATATTTCAGCGCCATCTAGATTTAATAATCGAACTACTTTTCCGCGGCCGATCTGTACTATGGCGACTGCTAATCCAGTAGTATATCATCCTTGACAGAAACCTAGGCAATGCTCCGAGGCTGGTAGACATTTTAGGTCCACATGACGGTTGTAGGGTTAAACAAACAAATCGTTAAGACCGGGTTATGCGTGAGTTCCATATGACAGTGGTTAACTCTGAACCCTTACTGTATAGAGAGAGATGGGGGTAGAGAGAAAGAAAGAGGGGGAGGAAAAATACAAATAGTATAGGTAAAAATAGCAAAGGGCTCGTTACGATGTCTACTTTTAGGGTTCCGCACCTCGAAAGGAAAAAGCGGAACCCTTATAGGATCACTTTGTTGTCCGTCCGTCCGTCCGTCTGTTAAGACCCTTTTTCTCAGGAACGCGTGGAGGTATCAAGCTGAAATTTATAACAAATACTACTGTCCCTTGGAGCTGTGAAAAAATCAAACTTCTAAGCCAACGCAATCAAAAGATACAGCCATGTATGCCGCAAATTTTCGACACTCGCAAGGGAATCAAAACCTACAGGGTTCTTCCCGTGAACTCCGAATCTTGAAATTTGGTACGAAGCAAGGTCTTATAGCACAGATAAAGGAAAAATTGCAAAAAGCATAAATTTTAGGAAAATGGATTGTTGTGATAGATAGGGAAAGGCCACCACAGATAAAGTATTCCTGTGCTACTTTTAACAATGTTAAAAAATAATCGAATGGCATCGAATTTTACAATGGTATCGGATATCAATATTCATTAAATCACAATAACATTCATCGTTAGTTTTCATTTAAGTAAAACGTATAATTTATTATGACATTTTTTTAAACTATTAGGAAAAATTCATCAATTTTCATATAACATTGTTAAAGTTAAAACATGAAATATGTTCGTTTTAAATCGATTACGATGAAATTACAATCGATTATTTTATTAAGGTCTGTGTTCATTGGCACATTGCGTAAATGATACATGCCAATGGATCGATTAAAAAAGTAGCTTGAACAGAAAAGTAGCATTTTGATCCCTGTCGTCAGGGAGCAAAATCTACTTTTCCGAATGAAAGGTGTGAAAAATTACAAGTACAGATTATTATTTAATCGTATGGCGTAAAACATTAAACAATTACACTAAAGAAAGCAACTACAAACTAGCTATAAATCCAGCCCAAAACCTAGGGGATTTTGACACCAGACAGAGGTGGAAGGACGAGTGGAATACACAAACTACTGGAACTGCCCTGCAAACTATAGACCCCACGGTTAAACCTGATGGTTTCAGTCTACCACGCAAGCTCTGGTGTGTCGCTTGAACAGACTGAGAACAGGACACGGACGCTGTAACTACTTCCGTCACAAGTGGCGTTGGCGGGACTCGGCCCTCTGCGAATGCGGCGAGGAGGCTCAAACCATGGAGCACATTGTACAGCGCTGCCCTCTACACTCATACTCGGGCTCCCCTGGAGATCTGTACAATCTGACACCTGACGCAATCTCGTGGCTCGACCCTGAATGTACAGTATTATTCGCCCGTGATTAGAAAGGGACTGGAGTTGACAGTAATTCTATATGCTTAGGCACTGGTCCCACCGCCGGCGAGTGAGAGAACTATCGACTTTTTTCTAGCCCAAAAAACGAACAAGAGATAATCGCTTCCGTGTAAATAAAAGAGAGAGATATAAAATATTTACTCGCCGGGCGTTGGGAGTGTCCTCGCCGGCAGTGTGAACAGCGAGCGATGAACTATAAATATATATATCTCTCTTTTATTTACACGGAAGCGATTATCTTTTGTTCGTTTCTTGGGCTAGAAAAAAGCCGATAGTTCATATCTCACTCGCCGGCGGTGGGACCAGTGCCTTACGTCAAAATATGTATGAAATGACAGTTCTGACAGTCCCGTTCTGATTGCGGTTTGATAATAGTCACAGTTAGCGTTTTGCCATTTTTAACAATATACCCCATGTAACCACTGAAGTAAGTGCAAATAACTTGCCAGTCTCAAGTTGAGGTTCCAATGCGTCAGCCTCTGCGGGTCGAGCTGCAGCCGCCACCAGACCTGGGGAGCTCCGAGGCCGGAACGGTCGTTGGAGCCCGAGTCTTCGTGCTTGCTCTCTGGAAGAATACCGTACAAGGTAACATACACTACAGAGAGAGATATCTATTAACCCCTTGTATGTCCAGACTCAGATATGTGCCAAATTTAAGGCTGCTTTTTCAGGGTTCCGTACCCAAAGGGTAAAAACGGAAACCCTTATTACTGAGGCTCCGCTGTCCGTCCGTCCGTCTGTCACCAGGCTGTATCTCGGGAACCGTGCTAGCTAGAGAGTTGAAATGTTCACAGATGATGTATTTCGGTTGCCGCTATAACAACAAATACTAAAAAATGGAATAAAATAAATATTTAAGGGGGCTACGTGTTTTAAATTTTATTGTTATTGAACATTTTATCTTGTTTCCACCTTTTCAGTATATCTGCAGGCGGGTTTTATGATTTTTTAATTTATTATTTTATTTACACCGCAGGCGGGTTTTAAGTTTTTTTAATTACTTTTTTATTTCTTGCTTTTTAGTGTAACCTCCTGAGACCCTGATAAATTATTGAGTATTTGAATTAGGAATCCGTTGCTATTTAGTTAAAGTTCAAAACCAATTTTGAAATATGTAGGTACTTAATTTTCCACATGGGTTTCATAGAGAAAATTATTGCTCAAAGATATCTTAGTAAGTAGGTATGTCGTCGTTTTAATGCATTGATTGTCAATTTACTATTCCAAATTAAATTTAAACACATAACTTGTATATATTTTTGTAACGTCTTTTAAAATCCCTTTATTTTGATACCCTACACGATAGGTTTGAATAAAAAAAATTTTTTGAAGACTCACAATTTGGCGCCAAAAAACCGCCATTTTAATTTTTCAAGAATTTCATGTATCCAGTGTTACTCGCGTTATCAAGACGAATCCAATGACGTATCATTTATCTAAATCGGTTCAGCCGTTGTGTAGTTACGAGAGGACATAGGAATGGGCATACATACTTACATACATACATACGGGTCAAACACATAACCCTTCCTTCTTCGCAGTCGGGTAAAAACTAACAAAAATGCAACGTTGCCAGCTCAGCAGGTATAAACGCTGATGGATGATGATTGATATTTGATACATAAAAAAAATACATTTGGCAGAAAATTTACAATAAAAAACCGGCCAAGTGCGAGTCGGACTCGCGCACGAAGGGTTCCGTACCATCTAATCTAATATACAGGGTGTTTGGTAGCTATGTACAAAGCTTTAAGGGGGTGATAGCCGAGGTATTTTTGAACATTTTTAGCTATATATGTCTTAGCCGAAATTTGTTTTTTTTTTTTAAATTGAAGACTTAAAAATTTTAGGAAAATACCCAGAATTTGATAGTCACGAGTCAATATTGGCCCAATGAGCGTTAATTTGGAAATTTTAAATATGGCACGGAAAAATGAAGTAGACTTGTCTTTTTCACATGTTATTTACTAGTAAAATTTCAAGACTAGTGCATTCTTAGCGAGTGCTCCCTGAGTTTGGTTTTTACTTTTTATCTCAGATTTAGCAAGCAATGTCAATGAGTGATACCTTAAAAGAAAGAACAATAAACAGGCATATTTCTAAAAATGTTTGAACATATCAAGGATTTTTTTTAATTTTTTTTTTATGACAGAAAAATTACTCCGTTCCAACCTAAGACATTTTTAGTAATTTCTAATGCCTCCATTTTGTTTTTGTGGCAAGAAAGACACTTAAAAATTATTTCATTTGGTCCAATACACTCGTGACTATCAAATTCTGGGTATTTTCCTAAAACTTCTAAGTCTTCAATTTAAAAAAAAAATATCAAATTTCGGCTAAGGCATATATGGCTAAAAATGTTCAAAAATACCTCGGCTATCACCCCCTTAAAGCTTTGCACGTAGCTACCAAACACCCTGTATATAAAAAACTCGTGTCACGGTGTTTGTTATCGAACTCCTCCGAAACGGCTTTACCGATTTGTATTAAACTTTTTTATCCATATTCGGTTGGTCTGAAAATATTTTTCCTATTCTTCGCGGACGGGGTCGCGGGCAACAGCTAGTATACAATAAAAAAACATCTAATAGAATAAATTGGGCCCACTCAGTATAATGCTCCCTTTTTTAGTGAGAACGATTTAAAAAACCGGCCAAGTGCGAGTCGGACTCGCGCACGAAGGGTTCCGTACACTTATCTATAAAAATCACATTTGTTGTATGGGAGCCCCCTTAAATATTTTTTTTATTTTAATGATTTATTTTTAAAGTCAATACATAATTAAATATTCTGTTAATATTCAAGCTTCTACCTGTTGCCGTTATCAATATCGAGCAAAAACGAGCAAAAAAATCACGTTTGTTGTATGGGAGCCCCCTTAAATATTTATTTTATTCCGTTCTTTAGTATTTGTTGTTATAGCGGCAACCGAAATACATCATCTGTGAAAATTTCAACTCTCTAGCTATCACGGTTCCCGAGATACAGCCTGGTGACAGACGGACGGACGGACAGCGGAGGCTCAGTAATAGGGTTTCCGTTTTTACCATTTGGGTACGGAACCATAAAAACTAAACATAAAAATCGGAACATTGGAACGGTTTTTGGAGAGCCTGTTTATTTGGATGATATGATTTCATAGATTTTTTTTTGTGTTCTTGCCTAATTAAGCAAATAACTATTTTACGATATTGCTAAGTATCAGCACACGGCGGACACGACGTACAAAATACGCGTTCTTGATTCTACATAAGCACGACAACGTCTGTACACGCGTACGCCTACATACATCGCGCGCGCACTCTTCTAGATTCCAGCGGGGTCCGGCAATCTGCGCCTTGAGGGGTGGGGTAACTCGAATCGGTGCGGGGTGGAGCGTGGCCATTCTGTACGTTAGTACTATTATATATTTGTGGTATCAGTCTTATCTATGGTTTCATTATTTGTCCAGAGGCTAAGGTCACCTTGTATAAATATGATCATACCGGTGTCAATGGAAGCCAGGTGGTAATGCGGTACAGGCACGGGCGCGGAACCGCTCGTGTTCAGCGAACTTTCCAGAAAACTGCGCTCTTCGTACGACCTAGTAAAAGATAGAACATATTATTACACTAGCTTTTGCCCGCGACTCCGTCCGCGTGGAGTTATAGGTAACAAATAAAAAAAAAAAAAAAAAAAAATCATTTATTGTCAGACGTTTCCATCCATAGGCACACAATAATTATGATGATAAAAAGAAAAATTTATATAAAGGGATAATGTGTTAGTATCAATTATTCTTATCACCTATGTTAGTATTTATAAATTATATGTAAATTAATAAGCGTAGTAATTAGGCTCCAACATATCAGTCAAACAAATAAATAAATAATATCAAAAATAAAAAAAAAAATAATAAATGTCAATATACTTATCTATAACTTATAATTGAATTGAATTAAACTAAATTGAATCATTGTAATGAGTGAATTGAACTGAATGAATTGGTAGTTATTAAATGGAACTGAATTGTAATTTTATGTCACTTTATTTACTTAATTGTCTAACTGGAATGTCAATCACCTATTTAATATTCCCACCCATGTCTTCAGGATAGAACAGTCCGGCTTATCAGCGATGACCTTCAGGATGCTGTTGGAGCTAGCGCGCACTCGGCCCAACAGGGATGCGATCCGTTTCCGTCGGATAGCATAGAAGTCATCGGTTCGTTCTTCGGCGAACATCCCTGACGCGCTACAAAACCGCGGCAACCCCAGCAACATCCTGAAGGCGTTGTTATACTGAACACGGAAGGCGTTATAGGCTTTTTGAGTGTAATTGACCCATAGACTGCTCGTGTAGAATACCTGACAGTACGCCTTGAAAAGGGTGATTTTAACTTGTTTTGAACAACGAGCAAATCTACGAGCCAACATATTACCCCGCACTGCTAACGCCCTCCGCTCACGTTCTATGTCCAGGTCATCTCGTAGGTCCTCGGTAACGATGTGCCCGAGATATTTAAACTGCGCAACTCTGTCCAGCACTTTACCGTTTAGCGATATAGGAGGCACACTACCGGGATTCATTTTCCTCGCACTAAACACCATGTATTTGCTCTTCTTAGCGTTATATATAAGGCCGTGACGTGAAGCGTATGTCTCACACACTTTTAGCATTTTCCTCATGCCACTAACCGAGGGGCTCAGGAGCACCATATCATCAGCATAGCTGATGTTGTTGATACTAACACCATCCACGTGGCAACCTACATGCATACCACTGAGCTCCTCGATCAGGTCATTAACATATATGTTAAAAAGTTTAGGAGAGGTAATACCACCCTGCCTCACACCACATTCCAATGTGTAAGCCTCAGATTGCGCGTCGCTCCATCTGACATAATTGGACTGATTGCTGTACCAATACTCAAAGATACTTAAAAGGTCAGGAGGGACGTTTCTTTCCTTCATCTTATTCCACAGGATCCTATAGGACACCAAGTCAAAGGCTTTTGAGAGATCCAGGTAGCACGCATATACTGGCGTGCTCCGGTCGGTATAGTACTTGACGGTATGCTTCAAACTCAGTATTGCAGTCTCGGTCGACACCCCCTGCCTGAACCCAAACTGGGCATCATGCAGGTTTAAGTATTTACCGAGACGAATGTCAAGCAAACCGTCAAGCACCTTAGCAATGATTGTAGCCAGAGAAATGGGCCTATAGTTTCCCTTGTCCGAAATATCACCTCTCTTATTCTTAACTTTGGCACAACAACCGTATTTATCATATCAGGTGGCAAGTAGGAATGGCTAACACAGAGTGTAAATAAAGTTGACAAAACTCTGGGCACGTGGACACCGGCCATCTGCAGGTGCTCGACACTGAGCCCGTCGTGCCCGGGAGACTTACCTCGCGTCATGTGTCGGATCACGTGAGACACTTCGTCACAAGTAAAACTAGTGACCTTGAAATCCACAACATTCCCTGTGTCGTGCACCTGCAGACAATCTAAAGGTGACTCGACCTTAAAAAGCTCCTTAAATAGCTGAGCTATTTCCCGAGGCTCTCTATGGCCATCAACATTACGAGGAAGGCCAGGCCGCACGTTCAAGCTGTTAGTTGACTTCCAGAACCCCTTGAAGTCATTTTTTGAGCGAAGCATCGCTAAGCTATCCATCCTTATCTGATCTTGATGGTTTTGACACCAACGTAACCTAGATTTGAACCGTTTTCTAGTATCGCACATAGCGTGATAAACATCACCCGTGGAGGGTTTTCCATGTAGCACCCACATCTGGAACCGCAGCCTAGCCTCCCTATGCAGCTCACTCACATATTTGTTCCAACCTGAGACATAACCCCCTTTTCGTTTTATAATTCTCTTAGAAGTAGCAATAGAAGCATCCATTAAGACATTCACAATATTTTTATACAGATTGTTTATAATTAATCTATGATCTAAGTTATCACACCTATTACCACAGCAGACTGAGAGCTCCACCGGTAAGTCAATATCACAAAGCCTACTATTACAAGCCTCATGATATTCACTCACCTGATCAGGTGTTCTTTCTCCCCACAAAATGTTATCATGACTCCTAACACCCGGAAATACTTTGGGCCTAATGACATTTATATTAATTTCAATTTTCAATGGAAAATGATCAGACCAAAAAACATCATTGAGTATTCTAACGTCAGTAACTGCACTTGACGCTGCTTCTGAAACAAGACAGTGATCTAACCACCGCCTCGAACCATGGGCCTCACTAATATATGTGTAGCTGTCAGACTGTATACCAAGCCTCTCAATGTCTACGCACCTTAGTTGTTGCTCTAAACAAAAGCTTAAAAGTTCCCTACCAAAGTTCTCACTGGGGTGCGCATTAAAATCGCCTAAAATAAATACAGACTCGATATCACTATTCTCGATTATTGCACATATTTCACCCAGGCACTGTGTAAACTCCGGTAAATTCTCACTCGAGTTAACAGGCATGTAAACACTAAAGACTATCAGCTGACGGTCATCCGCTTTCGCCTTAATAGCCGCTATACGTGGGTTTTTGCACTCAACTACCGACACCGACTTAAAGATGTTATTTCGCCATAGAAGCGCCACTCCTCCGTAAGGCCGCCCGCGCAATATACCGGCTGAAGTATCCACTGCCGACGTTCCTATGTGCGCGAAGTCCTTATGCACGGACCCTAGATATGATAAGTCGTGAGGCATCAACCACGTCTCCTGTAGTGCTATGACATCAGCAGACTCGCACAGCGATCTAATACATTCGATAGATCTCTTGATCGACCTACAGTTAAATGAGACAAAGTTACATCTATTGTTTGTACTACCAACGTTTGTAGGCCACGCACACAACCACATCTCATGTAATGACAGCGGGATTTTGTCGTTGTGTTGTCGTTAAACGTCAACACAACATCAAAATCTCGCTGTCATTACATGAGACGTGGTTGTGTGCGTGGCCTCAACTCTGGTGGCGTTACCTATAGTAATTTGGGCAGCTTATTTTTTTATCCAATTTGCTTTTTCATCAATTATGGCTCTCCTTAGTTCCTCGATATAAAAAAAAATACCCCCCCCCCCCGCACACCCGCGTTCACATTCGCCACCGTACTCCCAGCGTGATGATATATAGCCTTCCTCGATAAACGGGCTATCTAACACTAAAAGTATCGTATCTTTCTTATTTGTCAACCGATTCAAATGAAACAAACACTAAATGTTAATCCAAGAAAATACCAACATATCAGTGAAAACCGCATCCTTCTAGGTTAAGCCGTTTCTGAGATTAGCGCGCACAAACGCACAGACAAACAGATAAACAGACAAACAGTCAATAATTCTAAAAATCATTGTTTTGGGTTCTATTGCGCTAATAAATAGCCCTAGTGACAGTTTTTCTCAAATATCTTCAAAGTACAGACACCGACTTGTTACAGATTTATTATATGTATAGATAGAACAGGTCGACCCACAAGAGTTGGCACGAATGGATTGAACGAAAGTAATGTCATTTTGCCAATTTTATAGGAAAATGACTGATGCATGTCATATTCATATCTGTGTGAAGTGTATCCAAATAGGTAACACATAAATACTTTCATTCGCTCATTAGGTCCATTCGTGCCAGCATTTGTGAATCGATCTGTACCTAGAGACCGGATTATGCATGATAAACGTCACAATATGTAAAACTAAATTAAAAAAATAAATAGAAATTTATTTAAAAATCACATACAATTACTAAGATTAACAACCACTTTAGCCTAGTTGGTAGTGACCCTGCCTACGAAGCAAGAGGTCCTGGGTTCGGATCCCGGTAAGTGCATGTATTTGTTCCTGAGTTATGGAAGTTTTCTATGTATTTAAGTATTTATTTATCTATATAAGTATGTTTATCGTCGTCTAGTACCCATAGTACAAGCTTTGCTTAGTTTGGGACTAGGTCGATTTGTGTAAGATTGTCCCCTAATATATATATTTATTTTTTTTATTTAGTTATCAAAAGTAAATTAAGAATTAGGTATTTAACATTTTGTATTCTTGTACAGACGATAACAACGAGGGACTGTTCCAAACATTCTGCTATACATACACTAAAATTGTGCCTTTACCATTAAATATATTTTTACAAGTGGAAAACCACCATTCCACATCCGATCCGATCGGATTCCACATCCACCGAGGCAACCAAGGAGTATTTAAATTTAGGTGCTATGTTAGCACTTATTGGTTCTGGTAGAATAGCGTGGAATAGCGGGAAGATAATTGACAGCTGCTTATAGAAAAATGTAGCCATCATTATCAGATGATCAGACATCTATCAAGATATCTCTAAAATAATATATATATATATCTCTCTAAATTGTAAAATGAACTACTGTCAAAACCGTTTATAACGACATTCAAGGGACAGCAATATTTGGTCGTTAAACACGGTTGGTCATTGTAACCAGTGTTACTTTGCTATATAAGATCGTGTTGGGTTTTATAACTGACTTCAAAAAAAGGAGGGATTTGGAAAAATTTTTCGTTGTTTGAAAGCACATGCTTCAAGGTTGGTCCCGTTGTTACCAAAATCCAGTTCTGATGATGGGATCCATGAGGAATTGAAGAAACTCCTCAAAAATTCAAGAGAAACTTATAGCGATTTTAGTATTTTTGGTGACAAGTCGAGCATTTGCATTCAGAAAGTATCATAACCCCGTCGAGCATTAAAAATAGAATTTTCAACATAACCTTATTTCGAAGTCAAACTGATGATTTTATCCTACGCATCTATTTTATACAGAAACAACTAAAAAGCAAAAAATAAAAATTTTTAAATAAAAAATAAAACCTCTTTCAAAAAACATTCAAAAAACCATGAAATAATAATTGAACCGAACCAACTACAATAAGCATGAAAATATCTTTCTTCTAATCTGTTTTAAGTCGGTGCCTCAGCACGAGCTTGCAGGAGTGTAGAAGCCCTATAGATAGTAAGGTATGTAGGTAAGTTAGATTACTAGGTCCACTCCTGCTGGCTTGAGCTGAGGCACCGACTTAAAACAGATTAGAAGAAAGATATTTTCATGCTTATTGTAGTTGGTTCGGTTCAATTATTATTTCATGGTTTTTGAATGTTTTTTGAAGGAGGTTTTATTTTTTATTTAAAATTTTTTATTTCTTGTTTGTTACATCCAATATGTCGTTCTAAATGGTGTCGCTACAAACGAGAGAAAGCATTTTTTTTTTTTGTTTGACTGTTGCTGTTAGCCTCGACGGCTTTTACAGCTTACCGGGGAGAGGGCGAGCTGCCAGACAGGCAGCTCAGCAAAGGAAAGCGAAAGCATTTCAATTCAACAGATCTACAGGATGCTACTCGAACTATGAAATTAGACAGGGAAATTGGCGTAACTATGCTCAGCTCAGCTCCTATTCCAAGCTTAAAGATACTGGAAAATAAACTTGTGCGAATAATCTTTATAATCTTTTTTCTTATAAAATTCTACCATGTCTTTGTGGTCGCATTCGTCCGAAACGGCTCGACGATTTTTATGTTTTTGTTGACGTGACAACGTCTGATAAATCGATGAACGACGGCTGCACGCACGAAAAAGGATGACGCAATGTGACATGTGACGTACATGTCCCGTACATAGCAGTGAAGGCCAGGATGTACAAGAGAGCAGCGCGCGCCAGGATGTACAATCTTAGTACTAGCGCTCGGTTAATTTTTAATAGGGGGGGGGGGTTTGAGGGGTTTGCAGGGGGGGAGTTTTAAAGAGGGATGATAATTTCATTGATTTTGCCGTAGGATGGACCGTTTTCAAGATATCTGACAATACACCGGTTCTCGTCCGATCACCGAGGTTAAGCAACGTTTTGTTTTTTGAACGTTTTGCTATGACGTTGTCACGTTAAACTATCGTCTGTAAACCGACTTTACAGACAACCGGTTTTTTTTGTGTATATTAGGTAGGTAAGAGAGTCGTAAAGTATATTTCACCCTTCTGCCCCCAGCCCCCATTTCTATCCCAATTCTCAATACTCACTTGAGGTAATCCGACAAAGAGCTGGAATCGGCTATAAACCTGTCCGGGTTACTGTCGACGCGGGAGTAGGACAGCGGCTCCGGCGGCGACGCTGAAGCCGACCGGCTGCCGGCCTCGGCGCTCCGCCAGCCCCGGGGAGAGAGGGAGATGGAGAGAGACTCCGACGCGTCCACGGAATGGCCGGACGGCGAGGACTTGGCGCTGGCGTCGAGTATGCGGAATGATGTGTCTGTTGGAGAATATGGGTAATTTTTAAGGGGATACCGTATTTTTGGCGCATTTATTGCATTCATTTAAACTCGTGCTGTATGATTACTAGCAATGCTGTAGTCCTGAAATTCATATGTAAGATATTTGAGGATTCACTCTAGCGAACAGTTTTTTTCGAAACACGATTACTTGTAGTTCGCTCGATAGAAAAAAAATCCAAAGTCGTCTCTAAAATATAAATTGAACTCGTAGTACGACGCTAATACTGCACGGAAGGTCATGCCTTTTTGAATGTTAATAAAACAAGATGTTTTCTAGGGCGTAGTCTGGCTACATTTTTAAAATATGTATTTGTTTTAGTAATATGATGAAAATACCCAAAAACATGCTCAGTCCAACCAACCTATCTTGAGCCATCGTGCCTCCCCCAAGCGGCCCCACGCCCGAAATCGCCCACCCAAAATCGATTAGCGCGAAAAACGCGGTACCCCCTTAACACTACATATAATTAATCACTATATAAACGGGACTTATCACGCTAATAATCAGAGATCGGAATTTTCACGGCAAAATATAAGACTGTCGCAATCAAGCAAGTGGTAGGTTAGAGCCAATTTTTTATCGATATCGATAGTTGTGCAATAGAAGAAAAAAACGGTCCACTAAATAAAAAACATATTTAATACAGAATTTTAGGTCAGGCGATAAACGAAACAGGCTACTCCCAGAGAATGTTGAGAAATTAATGATTAATGATTATTATGAGTAGATACTCCTGTCACTATCACAAACCAAATAAAATGTCATGTGCTGCTGTGTGTACTGACGCGGACTTCGAAGAAGAAATTGCATCTGTCTCTATATAATTTTATACAAACCTGACCTAAAATTCTGTATTAAATATGTTTTTTATTTAGTGCGCCGTTTTTTTCTTCTATTGCACAACTATCAATATCGATAAAACATTATATTTTGCCGTGAAAATTCCGATCTCTGCTAATAATATTTACATCTACGGTTCAACCACATTGCAGCAGCCGTGGTCATGAGTTGATACAATATTGTTTGCGTGATAAATCCCGTTTAGTATAATAATTATGACTGAAAATCGCAACAGTTTAAAACTTTTTACATAATTTATTTAATCAGGTGTTGCTTTGCAAAGGTACATATCAATGAACTGACACAATTAAGTTGCTCACCCGCGACCTTATGATAGCTACTTTTATGCAAGAAATGTGTGTTCACTGTTCCTCCACCTCTACACTATGCAAACACACACAAATCATACAAACCCATCTATCATCACCATCAGGTGTCTAACATCTGGTAGTATGGTTGGTGTGGTGGTGGTGATAGATGGGTTTGTGTGATTTGTGTTCGTACAGAATGGAGGTGGAGGAACTGCATGAACACACATTTCTTGCAAACATAACTATGGTAAGGTCATGGGTGAGCAAAGTAATTGTTTCAGTTAACTACTTTCAGCATACACTGTCAAAAATAAGTTTTGTTAAAAATTCCATTTTTAAAGCAAGCTTTTTAGCTGACTGCACTTTTTGTTGGCTGTACTTGCATTGTCATCCAACCTACATAAGTATACCAAATTTCAGGTAAATCCAACCACTGGGAGTGGGTCAAATTAGACTTCTAAGATTTGACCCAAGAATAAAAAACAAACGGGGTGAGCTAAATAAAAGCTTGTAAAAACTCGTGTCATGCTGGTTTACGCGTCAACCGAACGCGACTTTTCACTCGCGGAGCGCGTTTGCAATACATTTTGTACATAGACATTATTGGCAATTTGCATTAGTTTTAGGAGATGCCTTACTTATGTTATACATCTTGATAAATGATGAGATGATAAATCTTTAAAAAGAATGACAGTCCGGCAGAGCTATCTTGGGAGCATGTATGCATGATGCTATTATTGCTATTGCAGTATCTTTTTTTATATCATTACCACTAGCTGTCCCGCTTGCATGGTAAGATGTTAAGATATGCTGTGGCAAAATAGAATAGATACAACTGGACACTAAACAGCTAAAAACTGGATAGTATTTTTATTGTATGTTTTGACTTTTCTTATTTGGAAATTTTTATGTGATTTTTGCTCGGAATCGGATCTTACTAGAATAGAAGTGATGACCACAACTAAATGGAAGAATCGAAAATTAAATTAAAGTTTTTGGACACTTTTTTTATCTTAGTAGGGTTGAAAAAGCATGTTATTTTGAGCAGAAATCACATACAATAATCCAAATTAAAAAAAAAACTCAAATCATAACAAAATAAAAATTAGCCCAACTGTTGATCTCATTATTTCTATTACACATTTGGCATGACAAGCAGCATATCGCAGTACCAAAAACATGAACATACCAGCATCAGTAACTCCAAGGAGTTCACTCTGCCTCGTGGTGATGGTGAGAGGTGGACTCCGCCTTATTAGCTGGTAGCTGTGTTGCAACAGGCTGAACCCCAGCAGCAGAGCCAGGGCGTACTCCGCGTAGTGGAATGCCGAGGTGTAGCCTGGACATTTGCAGGATCTGCGGGGTTCAAAAATATTCACATGGGATGAAATCGATGAATAGACATTGGACATATACAATTCTATTTTTGTAGCGTTACTAGCTGTTGCCCGCGACTGTCTGCGAAGAATATTAGGGGTATGAAAAATAGATGTTGACCGATTCTCTGAGCTACCCGATATGCACACAAAATTTCATGGGAATCAGTCGAGAAGTTTCGGAGGAGTTTGGTAACAAACACCGCAACACGAGAATTTTATATATTAGATAGCATATGTTGGTACTTTTTCATTGACAGTGCTTATTTCAGTAGTTATTAGTGTTAGGTAGGAGTGTTGTATTATGCCGAAAATTGATGCATTTATCAATGGCATCAGACAAACTCTGCCTGATGAGGTCTTTGCAGAAATGGCACCAAATTTCAAGTTCTGTCTGGTAACGTCAGTTGTTGTCGAAAGGTAAAATATTAAGTGACAAACGTCACAAGTTTGCTGCAGAAAATCTGGAAAAATATTGTTTATTGTCATAAGGATATATTCTAATATATAAAAATCTCGCGTCACGGTGTTTGTCATCAAACTCCTCCGAAATGGCTCGACCGATTCTTATGCACCTTTTTTCTCTATATTTGGCAAGTCTGAGAATAGGTTGTAGGCTATTTTTTTATAACTACCTCCTATTCTTCGCGTACGGAGTCGCGGGCAACAGCTTGTTTAATATAATGTCTATACAATGAGTTTGCAGTGCACCATTTGCAGTTTGGTTACTTAGTCTGAGATCACATATTAGTAAATTCACTTTAATTTGAATAAGATGATTTTTGCATATTTTTAGTCTTTCTTGCATCAGAACTCCTTGATTTATGGGCATATTTTCTAAGGGGTTACTTCGCATTTAGTTCTATTTATAATACCAGGTTATCACCTGTTTATTTTTAAATTAACTGTATTAGATCGTAATACTCACAAGTCATAAACGAATACCACGAAGAGCACTCCATTGATGACGCTCCACTTAAGTGAACTAGCCCTTTTCTTGTTCTCGTATTGTAGATCTATCGTGCGTTGCATCAAACTCGAATTCGGGCTTATATTCCTAAGATACAAAAGGATAAATTATAATAACATAACCTAACTTGCACTGTTTTGTTGTCATGTTACTTACATGTTGCTATGATTTAAGATGTAGCAAGACAGTTATTTGTTCTTAAAACTATGAATTTAAGCTTAAACTCGTGGAAGAAATATATTTAAAACGAAATAAAAATACCAATGCCAAAACCGGCACAATGGCGGTTGCAAGCAGGCAAACTGACATTAACTATCTAAATGTTGCCAACTTGCTAGCAATGACGTGAAGTGAGCTCCAAACATCAAGTTAGCCAACTGCTACACATAATGTGCTTCGGATTCTAAGCTATTTTAGCCGTCAGTGTTGCCCAAAGCAATGATTAAAATCCCCTGACTTTTGACAAATAAAAATTCGTAATTTTTCAAATACGCGTAGGGTAATTTATGGATTTAAGCTATTTTTGTTTTTATTTGTACTACACCAACCTAATATAGTTGCTATCGTTATAGCGTTTCAATACAAATAACTATTAATCAATTTGTTGTTTCATCCACTTGGAGATATTCAAAATTCACTTGACACTTTGCAAAAATTAAAAAAAAAAACAAAGAATCAAACAAACAATGCCGACTCATAGTTTTTGGACAAAATGTAATTTTTATTTTTCATTACAATATTAGATGAGGGACATAAATTTTGTAATTTTGGATTTTTTTAAGCATAATTTAATATCCTTTTAAATAATTTGTACTTTATACAGCACATTGGGCAGTTGTTCTTAAATAGATTTGTTCTTAATAAAGTACACTAGGGTCTAGGACTTGCGAGAATAAGTTTATCGGATCGCTAGAAGCGCCTAAATCAAAACTCTCATTGAATTTGTAAAATTTCAAAAGGGTGGAAAAGTCTTTATAAGGCATAAACGGATATTTAGCAACTTACTAACTATCAACAAAAAACCCTTAATGAACTGAATTAATGACTTTGCTCACCCGCGACCTTAATTTATGATATGATTTTAAATAATTTATTGAATCAGGCGTTACTTTGCGGAGGTCCATATTAATAAACTGAAACAATTACTTACTTTGCTCACCCGCGACCTTGCTCGATTGTTTCAGTTCATTAAATATGGACCTCCGCAATGTAACGCCTGATTCAATAAATTAAAAAAAATCCTTAACTTAAAAAAATACAAATAGCGAAATGAATCTATTGAACTATCACTTCAATTTCCACGATAATATCAACAATCTCCGTTTAATTTTCAAGATGGAATTAAGATTAAGAATACAAATAAATCATAAAGACGATCGCGCCGTAAAACATTCACAGACTTCGCAGTGAAATTTAATAAAGGCAATTACTTTAAAGTCCTTTGTTGAAGAAGTTTCACCATTTTAATCACGGTACGTTTTATTAATAACCTCGTAGGTATTTAGGTATTAATTTGGGATGATTAAAAACGTATCAAAAACACGGTTTCTAAGGTTCCTTACCTAAGGTAAATAATCACTTTATTGTGTGGCCTTCTACTACGACTTCGTTCTCTAATAACAATAGCTATAGTACACCTATACCTATTTAAAATAAATAATAATAGCTAATAGTACTTACACCTATACTTATAAATACTAAAAAGAAGACTGAATGGGACTGCACGAGGGCATTTTAAAAACACTTAGTAGTTTTTTACGGAATCACTTCCGAGACACCTTGCAAAGAAACTTGAATAAAAAATATTTTAGTTGTATCCATTCCATTAGGCTGAATCATTTTTTTAATGTTGCTATATTGGTACTCTGTATTTTGCCTACATTTTATAGCGTATCTGTGCCACCATTTACAGATTAAAAATCGAAAACCGCCTATACTGCCCTTGGTAATCAGAGTTACCAGAAGCAATTTGGAGGTGCACAAAGTTGGTAACTCTAGTTACCACAAGCAAGTGAGTGGATAAGAACTTTGAATCAGCGTTGCAGAACTATCGATAGTTGACCCCGAAAACTATTCAGGATATCGATAGGTAGCGCTATCGATAGCATCGCTAATTGTCAATAGTATCCATAGTATCTATAGTTTTAAGTCCAATAGATTCGATAGTATCGACTGTTTTTGGTCACTACTGGCTGATTTTGCAATACTATCGATACTATTGGACATAAAACTATCGATAGTATCGTTTGTATTGCCATTATCAATAGTATTGCTTATGAAGCACAATCAATCCTATCGATAAACTATCGATACCTACTATTGGTTCTGTCTTAACTATCAATAGACTATCGATAATGCCTACTTCGAATTTCATAGTAGCTCCTCTAACCGTGCGCTATGCGTGTGTGCGAGTCTGTGCGTTCATACGTCTCTATCTGGGGGGCTACTCCGAAATTCGAAAATCGAAGTTCGCATCGTACCGTCTCGCTCGCTCTCTTATTGAATACTATTAGTATGAGCGGAATAGCACGATACGAAGTTCGAATTTTGCACTTCGGAGGCCTGTATACCTGCCAAGATTATTTTTTTCAGAAACGGGCAAAGGAAACGGGAGAGGCATTAGGTAAGTTGTAATTATTAATAAAATACTTAGAGCTGAGCCATGATAGCCTAAGTAGTGGTTTGGCCTCTGGCCTCAAGCAGAGGGTCGTGGGTTCGAGTCCGGGCTCGTATCTCTGAAGTTTATTTGAATTTACGTGCGAAATTGCATTTGGAATTTACCACGAGCTATACGGCGAAGCAAAACATCGTCAGGAAACTCAATGGTGTGTGTGAAATTTCAACCCGCAATGGTCCTGGGTGGGAAATACGGCGGAAACTTTCTTATTCTGAAAGGAGGCCTGGTGCGCTGCCAGTGGCACGGCACGTATAGACTGGGATGATTATTTATTAATTGATTAATTGACTTAGAGCTATACTTTTGTAATGTAATCTTAAGGTGGAACGGCACGCTCTAGGCGCGAAATTCAAAACTTTTACAGGTTTTAATTTATTTTGGGTAAACGGTGTAACTGTTTAACTTCATATGGTACTCGCGGTTGTAAAATAGTGTTCTTTATATTATTGTGTAAAGCTTTTTAAGAATAAAACTGTTAGCTTGACATAAAAGTTGTCAAACATAGAAATTCGGACTTTCAACGTTTTGACAACTTGTATTTCAAGCTAATAGCTTTATTCTTAAAAAACTTTACACAATAATATAAAGAACACTGTTTTACAGGCGCAAGTACCATATGAAGTTAAACAGTTACACCGTTTACCCACAATAAATTAAAAACATTAAAAAGTTTGAATTTCGCGCCTAGAGCGTGCGCTTCCACCTTAAAGGAGTTTCTGTGTTATTGCAATTTGACTTTTAACTTTTATAATTCCAGTTGTCGATTGGCAACGATCAAGTGACCGAATCGAATATATTACAGCAGCCGTATGTCGGGCTAAACTCAATCAAATACGAAAGTTACCGTTTATTTCACTAAATCATAGTGTGTCCCAAAAAATTAGCTATTCTAGGTATTTATGCTAATCTGTATTTCATCCTGCCAAAACTTAAAGATCGTTAACGACATCGACGGGAACTGGCAACATTTGTAATAATATTCAATTTAAAGCGGATAGTAAAGCGAATTTCGTCCCCTTACTGCTAAAACCGACTAACTGCATTAATGATAGTTTCGAGAAAAACGCATTTAAAGGTTTGAGTGGTACGTTCTCTAATAAAACCTAACGTTAATTGAAGTGTTTTTGTGTTTTTATTTAGATGGGTTATCTGTAAGTAAAACAGTATGAAGAAATTTAGCCTATACCCAATATAAGTAGGTAAAATCACGCTTTGAGTAAAAAAAGTGGCGCAGATAGTCGGTTTTGCTTGTAGGAGATGTGAAACGTTTCGAAATTAAGCGCCATTAAAGTATTAAAATGTAATTAGTATGTTTTGTCACTTAGCTAATTTTACAAACTGCACAGATCCAATGGGGCGAAGCGAAATCCTTTGTAACGATTGCAGTTATTTTGACTCTATTCTATTTGTATATAAATTACCATGGAGTTATATTTACAAATCTGACGATTATTTGACTATAGAGCGACATTGAACATCAAACAAGATAAAAATGACCATTTAATAAATATTTAACAATTAATATTATGGAAATTAACCCAAAAAGTCCCTTGTAACCACAGGGAGGAATATAAAACCTAAAAAAAAATAACGTGTCATCGAATAATCACAACAAGGAAGTTTTTGTTCATTATCCGAGGGCTGGTACGGTTGAAAGAAAATAAACAACTCATCTGTATCAAAACCTTGCATTTGGTATAATTCAAAATATAACTTTAATAATACTCAACATTATAGATAGAAATACACGTCATTACAATAAAATATTATTAAACACCAAAAATAATCATATTATAGGTATATCGTTAACCCACATAGTCATTATTCGTCACTTGACTCGCCTTCGGCCACATCTGGCACGCGGTCTACGATATTTTCGCAGACAAGTGACTGAAACCAGCCATGGTACTCTTCAGGTATACCTAATACCCTTTTCGCAGATGGTCTTAAATAAGTATTCAATATTAAACGTTGTCAATAATGTCTATCAAAGCAAGACATTCAGTAATCATAAATAAAATAGTTCTCTTACATCCTTTTATTTACCTACTTAAAGCGACCTCAATAAAATTAACCTCAAGCTGCGACAAATAAAACAAATAGGTACTTAAGTAAGTAAGTAAATACTTTATTGTACAGAAAATAAACAAACAAAGAAAAGTTACAAATGATGAGATACAAGTCGATATGAAACCATAAGAATAAATAATAACAGATTATTTATTTATTTATTCTTATGATGAAACACAAGTGTAGGTGGATTTAATACTTAATACGGTGTAATTCAATGGCCTGCTTGATTTTTTTGTTACTTTTTCTAAGTACCTCACCACCATCTGACGATTCGTGCTTATTTTCAATATCTGAAACAAAAACAACGCTGAGGTGCGCTAAGGTGCGGTCAAGGCCGTGCGATTTGCTGTCATTTAACGCAAGAAAAAAGAATCCCGAGACTTCAACGCTCACTTTTAATTATTTTCACTATTTATTGCATTTAGATAAATATAATTAAGTAGCTTAAAACTATAATCTACACTCTTCAAAGTTTAGGTAGGTTAGAAACAGTAAACAGTTAATTTGTACTTACTTTTATTCGTATCATCGCCTCCAAGTCTAGATTTAAAAGTTTTCAAGATCTTGAACTCATTATGTACACATAAAGTATACGAACTCATTAGAAAATAAATTCAAAACGGGATGCGCGCGCGCGTGTGCAGTCTCGATCAAGGTTGAAATGCGACTAAGTGCGGGGAGGGGAGGGGCCGCTTACGCGCTCTTAAGCGGTTTTGCCTGTACTTCCTGTACTATAATTCTGCCGCCGATAGGAGAAACGTTACATTCAAAACCAACTATACTACGTTTAGTTTGTTTTTGCAGTTGAATATTTTAATCGATGCATTAATTTAGTACAGGAAAAAAATACTAAGGTTAGGTTTGATGGTTTTTTCAGACGTCCGAAATGCCATATTTGTTTTATAGTTTACAGCAAAAAACGACTATGTATGGTTTAGTCGCTTTATGCAGTAATAAAATTGCTATTTTATTCATTAACATACACTTGGTAGCTTTTGCTTGTTATTTATTTCTGAAAATCACCAATAACCTACCTTAAGCTGGAGGCTAAATCAAGAACGGAGCGGCGTATCAAAAAACGGGTTTTACCACCAGATAGAGCTTGGAAAGCGTATTCTAACGGTACGTATAACTCATTTTTGCCAAAAAGGGAGGTTAGTCGGTTTTAGCAGTAAGGGGGCGATTTCATCGTCAAGGCTAGGCCGATGACCCTAACCCGCAGCAGAGCAACTTCCTGGTATTTCAAGGTTGTCGTGACCGTCTGGAGGGCCCTTAATGCGGTCGTTATTACGACGCAAAGGTCTGAAGGACCCTTTACCCAGGGACGAGCCGGTGTAACATGTCTTGGTTTTATTTTAAATCAGTGCCTTTGCCCGCGACTACGTTAGTACTATTAATAGGTATTATATATTCTGTGCCGCGACTAAATACAAATAGCTGGGCGTAATTTTACTGTGAATGGGAATAACACTTACTGTAGGGGCGGTTTCGAAGTTCGAATATCGAAGAGAAGAACGTATTGTACCTACAGTCTAGCTCGCTCTAATATTAAACGCTATTACATAGCGTGAGCGGGGCCGCATGACACGAAGTTCCAATTTTGTATATAGTAGTAGCCCCCCAGGCAGAGCATGTTAACGTTACCAAATTTTCATTATGAGTAACGTTATGAAACGATAAAATCATAAAAATAACATAGTAACGGTAGTAAATTATAACGTTACTTGATAAACTAATGATATAACTTTACCCAATTAATGTTATTTTTATCCGGATGGTCGTCGAAGGGAAAATAATGGGAGGAACTTAGATATTTTACTGTGGGAATAGCCCACGATGTAGGCAAATATTATGCATTGGGCACGAAGTTCAAAGAAAGTTGGAAGTTGTATTTATGCAATCGAGTTGAGGAATAATATAATAGGCCATCTCTTCAATGTTCTTTGAAAATAAACTTTCCAAATATTTTAATCATTCGTTATTTTTACCCCCGACACAAAAAGAGGGGTGGTATCCACTTCAGGACACGTCTGCTCCAACGATTGTCCGTTGTACGGCAAACGTGACCAGCCCATTGCCACTTCAGCGTGCTAATCCTTCGGGCTATGTCGATGACTTTCGTCTTTTGTCTTAATAGGTATGCTCGTTGCGGATCCTATCTCTCAACGAGATACCAAGCATAGCCCTCTCCATAGCACACTGAGCGACTCTGAACTTGTGGACTAGTCCTCCTGTTAGTGTCCACGTCTCTGCAGCGTAAGTCATAACTGGTATTACGCACTGGTTGAACACCTTAGTTTTAAGGCATTGTGGCAGGGACGACGTCAAGATATGACGAAGCTTCCGAAATGCTGCCCAGCGCAATCGAATCCTTCTATACCGAGCTTCATGATTTGTCCTAGGTAGACATACTCCTGAACAGCTTCAAGGGCCGAATTTCCGACGAACAGGAGCTCGGGGATATTTATTTCACTTTTAAGAAAATGGTTACCATAGTAACTGTTCGTGATAACTAACTTTCAAACCGCTATAATTCAAAAAGTTGCTTAGCGGTGATTAGACATGTTCTTTCTGTGTGCCATTCATTTATAACATTAAGTATACCTTGACAAGCGCGTGCGCGGCGCTCGGCGGAACCCTGTCGCAGGGAGCCTCTGCTGTCCTTAACGAGATTGTTTTTAATAAGTGCGGCAAACGCTGACTGTGACAGGGTTCCGCAGAGGGTCTTGCGCGAGCTTGTCGGACTATAGGATTACAATTTTTGTCACGTATATAAATAAAGCTGGAATCATTTACAACTTTGCCTTAGTTATGGTAAAAGTAAAGTTTTGGGTCCGCGCTAAATTTGACTTTTATCGTATTCTAAACCAATACGATTCGAGCTAGGGATGTGACAAACCAGCAAAAACAATCGATTCTTCATAAAATACGATTGTAATACTATCGTTTTGTTAATAAAAACATTACTTAAACATTTTTGTTACTCTTTCTTAAGATCTCCAGAATCACAACTTATTATATTTACTCGTAAATGAACAGATGGCGTCAGTTTATCTATAGATGTAACGTACCTGCCTGATACGTTACGAAAGTAAAAGAAAAAATATTTTTGTCAGTAGGCCGATATAAACATGTATTTTCACCTGACTGTCGAAGGAGGGTTATTTTTTTCGAGCGTATGTATTTATGTATAATACGTATCATTCTTTGGCACGCCCTGCAGCCTAAACGGCTCAATGGATTTTGAAATGTGAGATGTCATTAGATTCGTCTCAGTTCCAAAAGTGACATAGGGTATATTTTCAGAATTCCCATTGGAATGGGAATTATACAGGCGGGTGTTATTTCATCTAGTATTAAGATTAAAGTTAGTTTAGTCTAGAGATAACGCCACCAGAGTTGAGGCCACGCACACAACCACATCTCTTGTAATGACAGCGGGATTTTGACGTTGGCCTCAACTCTGGTGGCGTTACCTATACCAGCGCTACTCGTAAGTATATTTTAGTTTTTTATAGCCTATTAAGTGTCCCACGGCTGGGCAAAGGCTCCGTACCGCCAGTGGTCGCTGCAAAGAGCGTGCAAAAGAGAAAAATAAATCGAGTGTTGCCAATCTTTTTTTCATCATCGATTTTTTTTCTCATCCCTATTACGGGTACAATGCTTCATTTAGTTAGGTAGGTACTTACACAAATCTAGTTACATTCAATATAATTTTTTTTAGGTTTCCGAGGAGTGAAAGATAAGTTTTAGCTTTTGAGAAAATATGATTTATTTTCGTATCTGCTCCTGTGTTTGAAATTCACGCGAGAAATTTCCAAAATACATTTCCTAAATGCCTATTTAATATGTCTATAGTATGGGATATCGTTGAATAGGTCTTTTAAAACCATTGGGGGGTTGCTAACATGATTTTTGTATTCAGTGATCTGTTTGCGAAATATTCTACTTTAAAGTGAAAATTTTCATTAAAATCGACCGTCCCCCCCTCTAAAATCTAAACTGTTGGGAGGAAAAATTTGAAAAAAATCAGAATGGTAATAAATATATTAAATTTACAAGGAAAATTATAGCGGCTAAGATTGCTTGGGAATTATTTGTAGTTTAAGAGCAAATAGTAGCCTAAGGTATAAAACATACCGTCACTACTTTGAAAAAGCTCGTATCTCAAATCAGCATGTAAACAAAACTGAACCTTGATACGCGCGTAATAAAGTTCACTTAGCCAGATTATCGATTGTGAAATGCGAGCTTTTTTCAAAGTATTGACGATACCTAAACTTGGAAGATTCCGTACACATACGAAATCCTTAGGAAAATATTACTTGATTTTTTCGCAATGGCTACGGAACCCTATCTTGGGCATGTCCGACACGCTCTTGGCCGGTTTTTCAAATTTGGAACGCGAATTTGTTTATTATACGGACACGTTAATACTACTACATGTATACCTACAAGTCATTTACTTTAGTTATTTACCTGGCTAATTGACTATGAGTTAGGTTACTGTTTTTACCACGAGAAGCATTAAGATTTCTCCTTACCCGAAACTCAAAGTTTAATCTGTTTCCAACCAAAATGAGAGCTTGATAGCCTTTTTCCTTGTAATAAGATCTTTTGTCAAAGTTTTGTTTGTCGTACTCTAGCTCGAGGCGAGCTCACAAAACTAAGCTTAGGTAAGATCGTCCATTTTACAAGTCGTCATTCGTCATTTAATTAATTGGCTATGTTTGTATGTTTGTTTGTAATCAAGTTGAGATTTCAACCTCTCCGCTTCTTCCGTGGATGTCGTAAGAAGCGTAGGCGATACCTTTAATCTTAAAATTGTGTGACTGTAGTGTAGCATCCATTAACTTAATTGGTGATTCTGGGAGTGACGTAAGGTAAGAAGCGTGCACGTTCTCTTCTCATATGAACAAAATTAAATCTCTTCCCTGAATTCGTTTGAGACCGCTTTCTACCGTTGCCAAAGTATTCCCTCCACCTTTTTACATTCTGTTAAGATTGAAAATGGTTTTCAATTGTATTCTCCGGCGTTTAACATAGGTTTGTCGTGTAACATATATATGGGTATGGACAAATTCAATTTTCAACTTTATTGAGGAAAACGTACGAGCTGTTTTTGTTGATTAATTTTCTTATGTCTTCACGTATTAATCTTACAAGTTTTATGTTGATTTGGAACTACAGAATATGTTTTCTTTTTATTGGGTTCCATTTTAAATACGATCGGAAAGTAGTGTAAAAACAGTAAACTCTTTGCCGTTTGAAAAGAAAACGTTGCTAGCTTTTTAACCGCCATGCTTTTATAGGGAGAGGATCGATAGAGAGATCGCTAGGCCGATGTCTGTAGGGCGGAACCGAAGTCAGAAGAAAGTGTTGGAATTTGGATTTGAAAGGTACACGGAAAGGACATGTCTAGTGTAGTCACCTTAGCAACTTTTTGAGTTATAGCGGTAACCTCGACGTTGGCGGAATCATCACACCGTTCGATGGGGCCATTATTATCCCAATAACTATAAATGCAACAGGCAACCCTCGCGCCGGCAGCTTTCTCGCGCAAAGAATCGCAATCGCAGTTCAGCGCGGGAATGCTGCCTGCGTGATGGGCACCATGCCAAGAGGCCCACCTCTCTTTTTTAATTAAGTTTAGTTTTAGTTATTTTAATTTAATAGCAGTTTATAATAAATATTTACTTGGTACTATAAATTAAAAAAAAATAAAAACCCCCAACGCAATTAAATCACTTCCGCAGCATACAAAAGAGCTGATTATTTTGAAACATGTTTAAGAACTTATAATTTATTGAATCAGGCGTTACTTTGCGGAGGTCCATATTAATGAACTAAAACAATTACTTTGCTCACCCGCTTTAAGAACCATGTTTAAGAACCATGGCCAAGAAACCTGCTTTCAAATAAAAAAAGCCGCATCCAAATCGGTTCACCCGCTAAAGAGTTATGATGCCACAGACAGACAGACACACACACACACACAAAGCGGTCAAACTTATACTTATAACACCCCTCTTTTTGTGTCGGGGGTTAAAAATATCATCATCATTCCAGTTTCCAGTATATAGTTATATACGTCTCACTACAGTGCACAAGCAGAATGAGAGGGCTTGGGCTGTAGTTCCCACGATTGCCCCATGCAGATTGGGAACTTCACATACACCATTGAATTTCTGCTCAGGTCATGCAGGTTTCCTCACGATGTTTTCCTTCACCGTGAAGCTCATGGTAAATTACAAATGTAATTTCGCACATAAATTCCGAAAAACTCAGAGGTGCGAGCCCGGACTCGAACCCACGACCCTCTGCTTGAAAGACCATAGGTCAAACCACTCGGCCACCGCGGCTTCCCACAGTAAAATAATAGCCAATAATAAAAGAAAACTCACGTGACCTATAGATGCGTATTACCAAGGATGATATAGACTGGATTAGCAATCGCCATAGTACAGATCGGCCGCGATTTTTATAGTTCGATTATTAAATCTAGATGGCGCTGAAATATAGACCGAGGCTTTGAAAGCACAACAATGAGACTACAGATGTTTCATATTACTACAAATGTATTATTTTTCAAAAATATTGCATAATAATACATTTGCAGTAACATGAAATATCTGTAGGTAGTCTTATTGTTTTGCTTTCAAACCCTCGGGCTATATGTCAGCGCCATCTAGATTTAATAATCGAACTATAAAAATCGTGGCTGATCTGTACTATGGCGATTGCTAATCCAGTTTATCATCCTTGGTATTACGACCGAAAACGTTTTACGAGCTTTTTAATATCGACGACGCTCATTTCTTAAGAGCCCGGTCGCTGTACACTAAGAAAGGTCCCAATCGCCGAAATAGCTTTTAGTACAAAAAATTAGGTTAATAACGTAAACATACATACTTCAATAGGTTTCCTCCATTAATTTGGTTCTAGAACAAAGGGTCGCTTCCCCCGAGTCGGGTATTACCGTAGACACAAAGAAAAGCAGAAGGGGAACATCTTTGCGATATTAATTTTATATTTTCGATCAATAACTTGGTAAGCATAGTTGGAATTTTATAAGCTGGGGTTTAGGGCCTGCGTTAGCTGATGCGGATTACCCGGAACGGACGCCCGTCGTGCGCGCGTCTAATAAGAAATTGTATGAACAACGCTAAGTGGCGCGGGCGCGTGCGACGGATTTTCGGTACATTTTAGACCCGCGTGCGGGCGCACGCAGCGGACGTCCGCGTCAGCTAGCGTAGGCCCTTAGGACTGCAGACCTCATCTGGTAATGATAACATTGTTCTCGTTTGTTCTATTATGGTCGCAATACAACGCCGACGATCCACCCGAGTACCGTTTACAATGACGAAAGGCCTTTCTTAATGAGTTTAGCTTTTGCAATTTCAACCTTGTAACTTAGATAAGACGGTAGGTATTTGTTTGCATTTTTTGTTACTTGTTCTGATTTGCTATTAGCGGTAGGCTTCAACAAACGAGAACAATGTTATCTTTACCAGATGAGTTCTGCAGTCCTAAACCCCCAGCTTATAAAATTCCAACTATACCTACTATAGATAAAATACCGAGAGCGTGGAATTGCATATGTAGTGGTATAGTGTGTTTATAGGTATTCCACTTTAGTGTGAGAGAGACAACAATATAAAGATCTCTCTCTGCAATGTCTATGTACACACAATACCACTACATATGCAATTCCACGCTCTCGGTAATTTAAGTATACGGCTGTATGTTCATAATCTATTCCATGAATTCTTCCTTCCATTAAAAATTTGAGTTCTTGATATTAAATTTTAATTCATGGACATAATTTTATTAAAGTGTATTTATATTATTGTTATAAATAAACAACTATTTGTACGCCTAACGGCATAGTTTTTTAAATTTTTTGATATTTGTGTTTAATAGTTCTAGTAGTATTTTATATCTCTTGTACTTAAGTAAGACATTGGAAATTGCTGTGTCCTATCGGGTTTCATGTCTGGAATCAGTACTTACTTCTTTGTAAGACCTAAATGTACGACATAATAGTAGAGAAGCCCACGATGCTAAATGGGGTTTTACTTGAGCGTCATAGTGACCCATTGGGTTGCGAAGTTTAAATGATAAAAAGAAAAAATGTTATATAATGTATACCTTTTCATCGGTGGGGAGAGCAGATATAGATTTTCAAAAATGTAAAAAAAAACTCGAGCGCGTCAGATATTGATAGCATTCATGTCCTTCGTATTTTTAATAGGTAATGTATACGTATGTTAATCTGATCGTTTGCATGATGGGTGTGGTCGTACGTAAGGGTTGAAAATGAAAAAAAAAATTAGTCGAGCGCGTCAGATTTTCTAAGGGGGTGTTAAGTGAACTTAAAAAAGCTCTCATTCAATAATCTCGTAAGCTCGTCCGTTTAGTGCTCATACTCAGCCGGCAATTGCCTACTTCTAGGCCACGACAATATTGTACCTACTATTAAATTGAAATAAACATCTTGTTTATGTTACTTTCATTTTTTTACTTAAGCTTTTTGTGCCACAAATCCTTAACGACACGCTCAGCGAATGATTGAAAAACAATAGAACACACGCTTCTGTTCTCTTTTACTCTTTGCGTAACAACTAAATCGGTAGCTTGAGTAAAGTGGGACGAAATTCGGGGGTGTAAGTGGATCAAATGGGAATAGACAATATGTGTACCCAGGGGAGCGAGCGTTCCGGGGCTGGCGCAGGCAGTTGCGGCACTGAGCCACTTGGCAGTTAAGGGCCTACCGAGCTTTTCGCGCTAATCGATTTTGGGTGGGTGATTTCGGGCGTGGGGGAGGCACGATGGCTCAAGATAGGTTGGTTGGACTGCGCGTGTTATTGGGTATTTTCAACTTATTACTAAAACAAATACATATTTTAAAAATGTAGCAACACTACGCCCTAGAAAACATCTTGTTTTGTTAACATTCAAAAAGTCATGACCTGCCGTGCAGTATTAGCGTCGTACTACGAATTTATTTTATTTTTTACATAGGTACGACTTTGGATTTTTTTTCTATCGAGCGAACTATAAGTAATCGTGTTTCGATAAACACTTGTCACTTGTCATTAGAGTGAATCCTCAAATATCTTACACATGAATTTCAAGACTATAGCTTTACTTGTAATGATACAGCACGAGATTAAATGAATGCAATAAATGCGCCAAAAACACGGTAGGCCCTTAAAAAGAAAGAAAAATGTCTTGAACGCGTTCGATCGAGTTAACGTCTTAAGTAATCTCAAACGAGGTAAGTACAGGATTATTTCCACTTTGTCACTCGGGACGTCTCAGTTTTAACCGTAAAGGTAAGTACGTGTTTTCTTATAGAGTAGGTACTTATTTCAAAATTTCATCATCATTTCAGCCGTAGGACGTCCACTGCTGGACATAGGCCTCCCTCATTGATGCTCAATCATTACGGTTGGAAGCGACTTACATCCACCCTGATCCTGCGGCCTTCACCAAATAGTCCGTCCATCTCGTTGGTGGACGTCCCACGCTGCGCTTGCCAGTCCGTGGTCTCCATTCCAGAACTTTTGGGCCCCAACGGCCATCATTAAAGGCCAGAATGTAATCACATAAAATACCCAAATCTATTTAATGTGATTAATAAAAAACCTCAGCCTAAGTAATGCACTTCCGACCATTCTCTATGTATGTCGAGAAATGCCGAGTGCTAAAGTGGAAATAATTACTGTAGCTTCAATCCCCGAGTAAAATGTACAACCACAGGTGAAATGTACAGTCAAGGATTTCAATTGTTACGCCACTTGCCACTGTTCGTATTTTAGCCGTGTAATGCAAATCGTTTGAAGCCGCTTATACTCGTATATGCTGATTTGCATTACACGGCTAAAATACGAACAGTGGCAAGTGGCCTAACAATTAAAATCCTAGACTGTACCTACATTCGCAAAAAGTGCAAATGGAAATATTTAGGTAAGTACGCATACTACTTAGTAGTGAACATTTTCATAAAAATTATGATCGATTTAAAAATCGTCATAAGGGTGGTCATACCTGCGTTTCATCACCATCCCAGCCGACGTCCCACTGCAGGGCACAGGCCTTCTCTCAGAATGGGAGGGCTTGGGCTGTACTCCCTCGCGAGCCCAGAGTGGATTGGTTAAGCTAGAAATGATTGTGCGGTGTTGAACCGTACCATCGACAAAAAGGTCGCCTTGACACCTTAAGGTGGAACGGCACGCTCTAGGCGCGAAATTAAAAATTTTTACAGGTTTTAATTTATTTTGGGTAAACGGTGTAACTGTTTAACTTCATATGGTACTTGCGGTTGTAAAATAGTGTTCTTTATATTATTGTGTAAAGCTTTTTAAGAATAAAACTGTTAGCTTGATATAAAAGTTGTCAAACATAGAAATTCGGACTTTCAACGTTTTGACAACTTGTATTTCAAGCTAATAGCTTTATTCTTAAAAAACTTTACATAATAATATAAAGAACACTGTTTTACAAGCGCAAGTACTATATGAAGTTAAACAGTTACACCGTTTACCAACAATAAATTAAAAACTGTAAAAAGTTTGAATTTCGCGCCTAGAGCGTGCGCTTCCACCTTATGTCCATTTTGCTTGCAGTGGCTAGACATCTATTCTGTCCATACCAATCCATACCAATGAACTTCAACGACTGCAAGCAAATTTGTTTTGAAACAACCCTCGCTAACAGGCCTCGCTTTTGTCGACTGTACAATCAACGTCATAAATAAGTGATCATTTATGTACCTTGTCGCTTTCAGTCAGTATATAACTTCGTGTGACTTTTCAAACATGACGTTAAAGTGACAAGGTACAGAAGTGATCACTTATTTATGACGTCGACCCTACATGCTGCCAAGGGCACAAAAAGGGGATAGAAGTTAGATCACGTAAAAGATACAAGGGCCTGTTCATTAAAAATAGGCTATTAATTCTTATCAAAATTAAACATTCGTCGTGTGTATACCTTAAGTTTTAGTTGAAAACAACAGCTACGATGCTCTATAACGAACCTCCTCTAATGCTAATTTTAAGTAATCTCGGCACTGCTGCCTCACATGCTGCTTAAAGGCCACAACAAACCGGGAGCGCGGGGAGCCGTCGGAGCGGTCAATAACACTGAATCTAATACGGTGTGCCGCGCTGCCGGTGTGTGTCAGCGTATATTCGATTCAGTGTTATAGAGCGAGCTGGGCACGCTCCGTTGGCGCCCCGCGCTCCTGGTTTGGGGCCTTAAGACACCCTACGTACCTTTCGCTAATATAAAGTCAGATGATTCCCACTTGTCGGATATCGGGCCCGGATTATAATCAGTTGTCGGAGCCTCTGTTCACACCCCGATATCTTACAACCACTATGCTACAGTAAAATTACATACAGTTTACCACTGACAGATGGTTTGCCTTCATTTCATATTCAACTTTAACGACCTACAAATAAAGCTAATTTTAGAATACTGTTACCCACGTTTGCAGATTTTGTAATAGGTACTTTATTTGTATGGTGTTAAAGTTGGAAATGAAATGAAGGCAAGCCATCTGTCAGTGGTAAACTAAAAGTAAACGTATTGTACCAGGACTTCTTTTAATTCGGGTAGGTCATCATCATCATCATCCCAGCATATATACGACCCACTGCAGGGCACAGGCCTCCTCTCAGAATGAGACGGCTGGGGCTGTAGTTCCCACGCGGGCCCAGTACGGATTGGAAACTTCACACACACCATTGAATTTCTTCGCAGGTGTACGCAGTTTCCCTCACGATGTTTTCCTTCGCCGTAAAACTCATGGTAAATTTCAAATTAAATTTCGCACATAAATTCCGAAATTTCAAGAGGTGCGAGCCGGGATTTGAACCCATGACCTTTAAAAGTAAATCAAACAACACATTATCTTAAAAATATTTATATTTAAAAAACAGTACAGACTAACAAATATTTATGATTATGACTAAAGTGAATGAATACGACTCAAAGGCCTCAGTGAGAGTGAGTATTTAATGAAAACGGCCAAGTACGTGTCGGGCCACGCGCCCAGGGTTCCGTAGTTACTGCGGCAAATATTCAATAGGTACAGTCAGCTGCAGAGAAACGCGAGCTCCACTGAATACAAACTTTGGATGCAGGGAGGTCACGTTTTTTGTAGCTCACTGTACATAAACATCGGAGTAAGGTAGTCAAAGATCTGACCACGCACGGTGAAACTAAAAGGGTCCTTGCCATTTTGAATACGGAACCCTAAAAATGAAAACGAATTTACACTTAACATAAATGTTTACCTATACACATTAAGATAAAAAAAATAGTAAGGGTCTGCCATTTCCATCATAACATAATAAAAAATAAAAATAAAAATATTTTGATATTATTATCAAAATTCAGGGACTTAAGGCTGCCACAGACCGCAGCGGGGGCGTGCGCGCCACGCCGACGCGGGTCTAGCGCGTTGTATCACACTGAATCATATACGCTGCGCCGCGCTGCCGGTATGTCACAATGGGATTAAGGGATGAAGGCAGCACCAATCAACTAACGTACTTTTTATGAGATGTCAAAACATGATTCTCCCACAGATTCAATTCAGACGTCACTTTTATGCCTTTTAAGTAGTTAAAAATCTAATTCTGCAGTTAATTGAAAATCTGGTTTTCAGACAATTTCAAACCAAACCATAAAAGCAAGTGAGTGACTAAGTATATATAATAGTCGGGGTCAGAAAAGGTTCGTCACTTTTGGACCTTAACTCGTTGACATAGAGTCGAAAAGTGACGAGCCTTTTCTTACCCCGATTATACATTCATACTAATATTATAAAATGTGAAAGTGTGTTTGTTTGTTTGTGCTTCTTTCACGTCAAAACTGAGCGACGGATTGCTGTGATTTTTTGTATGGGCATAGTTGAAGGGCTGGAGAGTGACATAGGGTACTTTTTACCACGGGGAAATATCTCATTCCCACGGGAAAACACGTTTTAATCTACTTCAGCGGGGACAAAGCCGCGGGCATCAGCTACCTAGTATCATTATAAACCAGTCATCCTTTTTGCCCCATCGGCCATCAGTTCTACGAGCGATGTGCCCTGCCCACTGCCACTTGAGTCTGGCGATTCTTCGAGCAATGTCGGTGACTTTAATTCTTGCGCGGATTTAATCATTTCATTTCGATCCCGCAGAGAAACTCCGACCGGAAGACGCAGTGTAGGTAGGCCTCCAACAAGATGGGGCCCGATGGATGCGGATGGCGGGCCGATTTGTTTGGCGAGCCTTGGGGGATGTTCAGCAGTGGACGTACGGTTTGGTGACGTCCTTCGGCTGAAATGATGATGATGATGAGTAATCCTTCGGCTCGACAGTGTAACGCACCTCGCACATTATTACGAGTAAATCAGGTTTTAAGGTGATTACGCTCAGTAAAGCTTTGGGTGAGCGGGAAAAGGAAAAAAAACAGGGTGAAAAATTGAATTCATTGTAGCGCTTTTACACCCCAATTTGCCTCGCCCTTGACTTTTGAATATTTGATTGGGGGCGATTGAATTTGTTTAGAGTTCAAGCACCTTTTTAAGTTAGCTTTTTTCTGTGACACACTGTACAAGTGTACACATGTAGATATAATGTCTACGGTACAATTTTTGATGTCTTTGACTTCAAAGCTGCCGTAACATTATCATTTTTAAGACGGTCACTGCTGAATATAGGCCTCCCCCATGGCTTGCCAAACAGATCGGCCCCGCGCCATTCGCATCCAACGCGATCCTGCAACCTTAACCAGGTCAACGCTCTATTTTTGGAGGCTTACCTACACTGCATTTTTCGGTCCGTGGACGCCACTCGAGAACCTTTTTGCCCCATAGGCCATCAGTTCTACGAGCGATGTGCACTGCCCACTGCCACTTGACTCTGGCGATTCGCCGAGTTATGTCGGTGACTTTAGTTCTTGCGTGAGTTTCAATTCACTGAACCTAAATGAAATTTTCACAAAGAACAAAACAGTGGTGGGTTACGTCTCGATAAATTAACTAACTCGCTGGTGTCATGACTACTTTAATTAGTGTAGTTTGCGTCTGTCTAAGTTCTGTAATTGGTCAATGAGGGCTTCGAGTTTCTACAAGCATTTGATTCTACAAATTGGTTATTCGAAACCGGAATTGTAACAGCGGAAACTCCGTAGGTATTGTCAACATGATAGAGCGAATCCGTGCCAATTTTCATTGAAAATAGAACGGTTTGTTTACAATATTCTCGTGCTGGCTGATAAAAATCAATGGCAGAAAAACCTCTAGTTGCAGTAGTTCGGTTGATTTGTCCGGGACCGAACTGCTGCAACACTTTTTGTCTCAGTAGTTCGGTTAAGACGTCAAACCGAACTGTTGGGAAGACTTTAGTTGCAGTAGTTCTGTTGACTGTCCGGGATCGAACTACTGCCACAATTTTAGTCTTATTAGCTCGGTTATGACGTCAAACCGAACTATTGAGAATTGAAACGACTCAAAAGGACGTTTAAGGATTAGATTGTACAACAAGAGCATAAAACGAGCCATTTTACCCGAGACGTTTGGTTGACATTGACGTTGGATTTAATGCTAGAGTTTTAGGTACACTCTTCTTTTCACTTCGATTGCAAGGAAATGAAATAGCAACATTGCAAATGAAATTAACTAGCTCTTATTTTTCATGGATTGTGTATTTAGCTATATTTTTAATCGCGCTTTTGAGTCGTTTCAATTTTCAGTAGTTCGGTATGACGTCACAACCGAACTACTGAGACTAAAAGTGTTGCAGCAGTTCGGTCCCGGACAAATCAACCGAACTACTGCAACTAGAGGCAGAAAAAGTAAAAAAGAAACATAAAGTTCACTTTTGCGATACGATTGTATTCTATTCATTCTTTTGTCTTTGTTTTGCGAGAAAAAGACAAATGATATTAATGAATATAATTTTTATATGTGTTTTTAGGTTGCTCTGTTAGCGTTTCTACTGCTATGATATCAGTATCCTTTCACATAAATTGAAGAAATGAGCCACACTGAGTAAAAGATTTTTATAAAACGATATTCTGCGCTTTCGTAGTTAGTTTCGGTTTATTGAAACTTCATACTAACTGTAGCTCGTTTCTTCAGTATTATGCCATATTGAGCTGATAGTGGTTGAAACGCTAGTAGAACTACCCAAACACACTATCGACAGCGGAAAGGTAAAATCGCTAAAGCGCCATATATGATATTACTAGCTGTTGTCCGCGACTCCATCCGCGAAGAATAGGGGTAGGCATACAGAAAATAGCCTACGACCTATTCTCAGACCTACCCAATATGGAGAAAAAATTTCATAAAAATCGGACCAGCCGTTTCGGATAAGTTTGATAGATAACAAATACCGTGACACGAGATTTTTATATATTAGATAGAGTAGCTGTTGCCCGCGACTCCGTCTGCGAAGAATATGGGTATAAAAAATAGCCTACGACCTATTCTCAAATCTACCGAATACAGACAAAAAGGTTTCATAAAAATCAGTCAAGCCGTCTCGGAGGAGCTCTATGACAAACACCGTGACACGAGATTTTTATATATTAGATGGCGCTTTAGTAATTTTAAATATTATCACTAAGTTAAAAATCCTAAAGCGCCATAATATGATATATGACGCTTTAGCGATTTTACCAATACACTGTCGATATATAAAACTTCGTTGCCGGGTAGCATTGGTGTCTATTGCTTTCCCATCTGTTAAAATACGAGTACATAAGCTTTGGTTCTTATGTAGCTTCGCATATGTATGCCGGTTTTGTTTTAGTACATATGTGTTTGTACGATAATAACAAAATTTACCGATTTATTTTATTTATTTATTTATTTATTTTTATTTGTGTGCGTTACCGATGCCGGACGATTGAACGGTGTATTACAGGCGTACCTACTGATAGGGACATAGCTACGTGTTAGAAGAAGATAGCAAAATATAAACTCTATTGTAATTGTAATAGACAGCTCTAGTTTAGATGGTTTTTTGACTTTTTCGTCGAAATCACAATTTTTACTGAATGCACAATGTTTATTGCATAGCTCAGATTTAAATGTATTGATAGAAACGACAGACCAAAACAGGAAACGCGCTTAAAAACTAAAATTTCAATTTTATGGTGGGTAAGAGTTTAACACTGACCAAAGGAAAAGATTTTAGGCAGGGAGTTAGTGAAAAGGTATTATCAGAATTAGTACACAGCTGGAACATACGTCAAAGCAAAGATGACTAAAGCCCTCCACAAACCAAAGCGCGGGGCACCGATGGAGCGTACCCAGCGCGGTCAATAACACTGAATCAAATACGGTGTGCCGCGCTGCCGATGTGTGTCACCGTATATTTGATTCAGTGTTATAGAGCGCGCTGGGCACGCTCCGTCGGCGCCCCGCGCTCCCAGCTTGTGGCGGCCTTAAATGGGTAACTAAATAGAGATGGCGCTACTGTGTTAGGCCTCTGCCTATTAACACAGTAGCGCCATCTCTATTTAGTAAGATACAAAAAACAAACAAAATGAATGAACAAAGTAACATACAAAATGAATGGTACAGAGAAAAATTAGCAACAGCAAGCTTATAATAAGATCGGTTCGTTCTACGCCGGATGCCAAGTTTGTCGGATTCCAAACTCGTCGGATTCCAAGCTGGTTGGATTCCAAGCTGGTCGGATTCTAAGTTCATCGGACTCCAAGTTTACTTACCCATGATTGCGAACACCCAAGTTTATGAACATGAGATTAGTTCAAAATTTGTCATCGAATTAGGAACAAATCGAACATGAGTGTACAGCGACAAACTTATAATCCGACGAAATAGGAATCCGACGAACTTAGAATCCGACCACCTCGGAATCCGACAAACTTGGAATCCGGCGAAGACATTGGTAGTCCTCTTAATTTAAACGTCCTTGGTAAAAGTAAAAAATGGTTCAATGGGCCAATTTTTATTTTGTTGTATGTTTCGACTTTTATATTTAATTTGGAAAATTGTATTTGATTTCTGTCTCTATTTCCAAACAATTTTCGATTCTTCCATTTAGTTACGGTCTTATAAAGTCTATGAAAAATGGTAATTTGACGAAAAAAAAACTTGGGACACTTTTGTTCTTTTAGTAGGATCGAAAAAGCTCGTGATTCTACTGCAGATATCGCATCAAATTTTCCAAATTAAAAAAAGTTACAGCATATAACAAAACACAAATTGTCTCTTCTTGCTAACTGTTGGTACTTCTTGAATGTAGTAGTGCACAGCACTGATATGGAACTTTTATCATTTTTCAAATTTGGAACGTCATCGTATCTATAAGGACACGTTACTACTAGGTACATGCAAGATGGGACTTGCTTGAGCTTTTTACTTCATTGTGATGTGATGCGATGATTTGCTACATTTGTGCTACATACTGCAGTTAGCAGGGAAGAGGATTGAATGTTTTTTTCTTAATTTAATTTAGATTCAATCCTTAGTCTTTGCTACGTATTTCCAGCCAGTTTTAATTTTCTTTTTATTCATTAGTTTCTGGGCCGAGGGCGCTGTTGTGCTTGTTCCTGGTACTCGTTGGGCTGGTTCTGGCTTGGCCTCTTTGATTGGTGCTGAAAAAAAAAAGTTTTATTAATAAACGATTCGGTCAGGCCTCGTATTACGGGAGACTGAAAGGTAGGTAGGTACTTGCTAGATGAGCTTTTCTAAAAAAAAAATGCCGCTTTTATTTTTTTTACATGGCCGGATAGCCTAGTTGTTAGAGAACCTGACTACGAAGCTTGAAGTCCCGGGTTCGATTCCCGGTCGGGGCAGATATTTGTGTGAAAAATACGAATGTTTGTGCTCGAGTCTTGGATGTTTAATATGTATTTATCTATATAAGTATGTTTATCCGTTGTCTAGTACCCATAGTACAAGCTTTGCTTACTTTGGGACTAAGTCAATTGGTGTGAATTGTCCCGTGATATTTATTTTATTTTATTTATACATACCTACTCAGAATCACGCGCTCTTTCTATCACTGTAGGAGAGAAAAAATGTCCCGAAAATGTCATACATTTTTTATATTCTTCCTTTTCGTTACGCCATACAAAGTGTATGGAATAGTAACAAAATAGGAAAAAAACTTAGGGACATTTTTTTGTCATATTAAGATTGAAAGAGCTCGTTATTCTGAGTAGGAATATCATAAAGTTGTTAGAATATAAAAAAGTGGCATTTTTTAAAGAAAATGTAATGAAATGAAATGAAATTAAATGTTTATAGCACCAGGAGATTACAAGCACTCATTATACAGTGGATCCTAAACAAGACTGAGCCTGTATCTTGGGACCCGAAATAAGAAATGCTTGCTCAAGATGGTGTTGTAGTCTCATCATAAACTGAGGTGAAGTTAAAATACGACGTGCGATCTGATATTCAAACCGTCATGTTATTTTAGGCCGTGATTATTGTTCATTCCCGGCCGACAAATACGGGGTCCTATACTAACCGCACCTATTTACTCTCAATTTCTCAAAACTTGTTGACGGACTAAAATAGAAAAAAGTGATAGATTATATCGGTCTGTTTGAGGCCCCCCTTAGCTAGGCGACCCTGGGTATGGACTCCGTCTGCCCTTATGGTAAAGACGGGACTGAAAAGAAAAATAAAAAGGTTATAAAGCCAGACAATGTATCAAATAATATTATTTCCTTTCTCATCCTTTACTATGTCACGACTTTATTTTTCCCACGTTATTAGGAACATAAGCATGTCAACTAAAATATGTTTCACGTTTCTCCTCATAAGTGTCGCTGTAAGTTTCACTTTCCCCTCTATTGTCCGAAAGAGATACAACATTATTAAATGCGACAACTTTGTGACTGCTGTCGGTGAAACAAAATTTACAAAGAACAGTTCCCAGCCTCGGGGTTTCAGACCGCACTTGTAAATTTGCCTGAGAGATGGACATGCCATATAGGGAAAGGTCATTTTCGTCACGAAATCCCCATTATAAATGGCACTTTCTCAAGCTCGTATCATGTTCAATTGCAGAGTTGCAAAAACAACCTACGATGTGGTTTGATAACGCTCAAATTCCAAGTAAGTGCATGATTAGAGATACGCCTTTGGGACTGCGAGGACACAATTAATCAACAAGCTGATCCATTAGCGCATTGTTGTTAATTTCGATAGTTTTTTAAGTTAGATGGTTTCCTTTTTATAAATGGAGATCGTTAGTTAGGTTGTTTCGTGAGGCTTAAGTTAGCGGGCCGCTAAAAGGTTGTATCTGATGATACCAGATCATACCACCTAACGGTGGCTGGGCGTTGTAACAACTCAATCTTCACCGAGTTGCCAAATTTTTACATGACATCAGTTTTGGCAAATATAGCAAAGTGTATGTACAATAACTCCGAAGAGTTGTATCCAAGGATACAACTAAGTCGTGCTTCTCTCTCTGGTTTGCAAAACAAAAATGTTCACTCCACCTAAGTTACATCCGTGTAAGAGAAATTCAAATTCGGTTTTTCTCTTCTATTTAATTTTTACGAATGGTACGATATGGTATAAACTGGCACTAATTCTGCGTCAAATCATGCAATTTACGGATAAATTGGCAAAAGCATTAGTATGCAAAGAAGGGGTATACATATACACGAAAAATCCCTCCAAGTCGAAGCGTATCCGTATGTATGAATAGAATTGACAACATTTCATATTTCTAAGACTATAATTTGATTCGTTCTGTGTATTCTGTTTGAAAAGAGAAAGACGCTGATAGTTTTAAATTTTCACTAGGATTATTAATTAATTTGTTACAATTTTTTAAAGATGTGCTTATTCTGAAAGAGCGCAACGATAGAATAGATCCATTACTTTTGTCTAGTCTCTATTAAAAAAAAGTGATGACGTAAATTTGACGTTAAGGTTGTTATCTAATTTAAAATTATGACAGCTCTTTTTTCTAGTGAAAAGGGTATAAAACATATCTATTCTGTGGATGTATTTGTAAGTACATATATGTTTTTAAATTTGTTGTATTTTTTAAATATGGAGAAATAAGTTATAATAAATATTTTCCGTGTTCAGGAGGCGAAACTCTTTCGATTCCTGCAGTAATTTTCAGGTGTTAAAAAAATGAAAGGTTGTTAATTCTTTAAACTGAGTATTTTCACTTTGTGGTCAATGGTCTCTCAGCGCAACGAGCGTTTGTTGAAAACCAGCGTGGCCGATCGGCGCTGGAGACGAGGGTACTCACATTTGGATGACTGGCACCAGATCTAATCAGTCTTGAATCTTCTAGAATCTTTTATCCTTACCTGCGCGATCTCTTTCTAGACTCCTCTTCCAGTGGCAGAGTGGTCGCAGTAGTTGTAGGTCATAGTGGACACTTTTCTCAGTAAAAATGTAATGCTTGACAGCGCTGGAGACGAGGGTACCCATAATTGGATGGGTGGCATATAGGCCCTAACTCTCAATACCTGAGCCTCTGCTTTAACCTTGACCTTTCTAGAAAGTTACATCCATACCTACGCCTTTTCTCTATGCTCTCCCTCTTTCGGCGGCGGAGTTTTGGTGGGCACATTCAACTCCTAGTAGGAAGCACCATGTAGCAGAGCGAATTTATAAGCTCATCACAAATCATCAGCTCCAAACACACAGACAGCGGAGGCGTGTCGGTGACGCTTGTAATATTCTAACTTGTATGAACGGTTGTGCGGTACCGTACTGCGAAGTCGTTCATACAAGCTAGAATATTACAACCGTCATCGCCACCGTACAGCCACGCTTCTGCTGTCTGTGCCTTTGGAGCTAAAAAGATGCGTGGCTGGCTAATGCTGGAGACGAGTTTACCTACCGATGGGCGGCTGTCATCAGATCTAATTAGCGTTGACTATTCTAGAAAGTTCAATCCATACCTGCGGCCTCTCTCTAGGCTCCTCTTCTTCCGGGGGAGGAGCGGTCGTGGTGGGTATATCGCACTCTTCAGTTGGAGGAACTACGCAGCGGAGGGAGCGTCTATCGAACACCAGCATGGCCGGGCAGCGTTGGAGACGAGGGTACCCGCCCTGGCACTGCCAGTAGCGGTTGCACGACTTGCCAAGGGGGACGTTTCCGTTGGGGTCTTCGTTACAGAGAGCTGGAAGAGATATTGTCTAGTTAGTACAACCATAGAAGAGATAGACTACCCATAGATAAAAGGACGCAGCTGTATTTTTTTATATTTGTCACTTCAGAATTCCGTCATTAATAAACCGTTTTGAAAAAAAGGTAATCGGACAGGTAGTACTTTCACTTAAGTAGTTCTCATTGTAACTAAAATTAGGATCTGATAAGTGGAACTCAGGGAAATAGTAATAGTTTATTAATAAAAACATGGTTTTACAAAGAACAGTACTATCCGGTAAGTACACACACACACAAGAGCACGAGGCACCTCGTACCCCCGAGGTACCATGTACCTAGTACCACGTGCTCTTGGAAATCATCATTTAATGAAGTGGAACTGATGAGAAAGAACACAATTGGCCACCAAAACTACTCAATAGCAAGTACCTATTTCACGGGTTGCGATTTGAATACAATTTGTACTCGTCCCAATTCATATGGCGAAGTGGAACTGATAGTGAAGCACCAGAAAGACTTCTTAATAATTACAATGTTTTGAAACCAATATTTGAGCAGATATACGAGTGTATCGTATTGATTTAACACAAACTACAGGATGCCTTCATATTTAAAATAATTATACAGCAACAGGAAATTACTTTCAAGGAGTTGAGGTTCATAATATCCTCATTTTATGCATGAAAGTTCAGCTTGGGTAAACCCTATATTTTAATTGATAAACTTTGCTAGCTCCAAGTGCAATTTGCATGAGAATATTGTTTGAAGCTAAGTTTGATAAATTGGCAATTAATATGGCAGCATCAGTCGGCTGTTACTTTAGTCCAAAAGCAAAGGGAAGGGTAACCGGAAAGAACATGTCTAGTCTCCTGAGCGACTTTTTGAGTTGTGGTGTTTTGAAAATTAGTCCTCCATCACGAACAATTAGCATGCTAAACATTTCTTTCAAAGCGTACTAATTTTTTTTTCTTTTTCAGATATCCATATTACTAACTTACTAACATATTAAGAACTAACGCAACTAACTATACTGATAAGGGGGAAGCACGACGGCTCAAGATAGGTTGGTCAGACCGAGCGTGTATTTAGGTATTTTCACCGTACTACTAAAACAAATACATATTTTAAAAATGCAGCATCACTAGGCCTTAGAAAACATCTTGTTTTGTTAACATTCAAAAAGTCATGACCTGCCGTGCAGTATTTACGCCGTACTAAGGATTTATTTTATTTTTTAGAGACGACGTTGGATTTTTTTCTCTCGAGCAAACAACAAGTAATCGTATTTCAAAAATCACTGGTCATTAGTGTGAGTCCTCAAATATCTTACACATGGATTTCAAAACTATAGCTTTGCTAGTAATGATACAGTAAGAGATTAAATGAATGCAAATTTATTGCATCTCTTATTACTGCATTTGCGTCAAACAAAAGCTCGGCGGGGCCTTGCTCATAGTGTGTCACTTATATATCGTTCACTAGGCCTTTCTAACCTCCTCCATACTGTTAATGAAACCAACAATGCTTATGGATTACTGGTAATTTCCATTTAAGTATCGGCCGGTTGTAATGCTATTAACTTTCTCTGTTATGGTCGGTTCGTTAGTCAAACTGCATGATAGGCTTGGTTCTGTGGCGTAGTCAAAGAGCTAGTCGATTTGTTTAAGTTTACGATGTCCATAAATACTATAGCTAGACCGTTTAAATGAGTCCTTGCTCGCGCGGTACATGGGCTGGGGGGTATGGGGGATAAAATCCGTGTTGTAAATTCGATTTACAGTAAATTTAAAAATCGAATGGTGCTCATTTGTATTCACGAACTGGTAAACAAGGAGATTGTAATGCGTAATACTTACCTCCAAACCTCCATGCTGGCATAATGATGCTGGCCAGTGCTGGCTGAATGTGTCAAAGCCAAAGAGCGCAAGGCCATTAAAAAAAAAACAAAAGACGGTTTGGCGCGATAAATTTTCTACCGCTCTGTTACAAATTGCGTATACATTTTTAACATAACGGTTTTTCTTTATTTCCTCGCATTTGTGATGGAAAATACCTAGAGTGTTCAACGCGAGTGTAAATGATCAATTACACCCGCGAACTATGAGCTAACTATAAATATCTTGGGTGTAATTGATCACTTTCGTACGACACTTGTTTATAAATCTACTATTAAATTTATAGTTATGTATGGATTAAAATCTCATTTATCAATAAGGATGACTAGACATGTTCTTTCCTTGTACCCTTCAATGGCACTAGGCTCTTGCACTAGTTGAATCGATGACAATGTAACGATAATCGCTCGGATAGCTTGACAGGAGAAATCGAATTAATAATCGAACGAAACCGAACAAGACAATGACGGCTTCGCAATTTGTCAGCTAGTTATACGTAACTAATGATTCGATCGTTATTGATCGCAAAGAAAGATCACGCAGGTCATGTGTCGAATGATCTGGAAACCGAGCGGTGGTACCTAAACAATGAAAGCTTGCTATGAACATTAATATTTAAGACCATCAATAAAATTTCTGATGTCCATAACAATGCTGAGTTGTTTCCTCTTTGTATTGTACGTTTTGTAATCTTCCTACTTTCCTACTAATATTCTCAATGCGAAAGTTGTGGGATGTGAGTGCGTGCATGTGTGCTGCGTTTGTCACTACTTCACACATTTACGCATATTTTTAGGCATATTTCAATATTGCATAGTTTGTCTATGCCGGATTGTAATTGTGCAGAAACTGGTTTTCGCATAATTTTATGTCGCCGAATTCTATCGCACATTACCAATTTTAGCTGAATTTGTTTTACGTATATTTTCTGAATTCCGAATAGTCAATACAACTCTAGTAACCTAACCTAAAGCTATTATTATTATTATGGATAATGAGATTTTACCATGCCAATATTATGGTAATATACTATTTGGATAAACAATCATTCGGATAACGAGCCTACTCATTTCTTAAAGGGCCGGCAACGTATCCGTAACTCAACTCGTGTTGAGGGTGTCCATAGGCAGCGGTGATTGCTTTCCATCAGGTTAGTCGCAAGCCCGTTTTCTCCCTATCATATATATAAAAAAAAATGGAACTGGCCAAGAACGTAGATGTATAAATTTTATGACCTGGCGTAAATAAATTATGCCTAATACGTTTCGGACAGTAAACATTATGACAAGTAGAGTGCACCCAGATGCTAGAAGTGTGGAATAACACATAAGCTGCTTTTTATCCCCATATTCCCACGGGATTGTGGTGAAATTTACAAACGATAGATAGGTTTAGAGACACGAAATTTGGCACGAATACATCCAACGGGATGGGCACAGGCTGTAGTTCCTATGCGGGCCCAGTGTGATTTGAGAACTTCACACTCACCATTGAATTTTTTGCAGGAGTGTTTTCACGATATTTTCCTAACCGTAAAGCTCATGGTTTTTCCAATGTACATAATTTAACTAATTCCGCACATAGGTAAATCTGAAGAATAATAAAAAGAGTTTGCAACATTGTTCGTTGTGCAACGTAACGAAGACTATGTAATTTCTGAGAATTCACATGGAAAATTAGTAGAATCTCTGAATTTTAAATTGACTGATAGATCTAATTGGTTATGCAAGTGAAACTGCGGGTTGAGCGTTGTTGTTGTGTAACTTAGCTTTAAAGGCCGGCGCAGACCAGATGCTTTATGCGTATCATGCACCAGTTGTAATGAGTGAAACTGTAAGAAAGATGGCACACCATCTTTCTTACAGTTTCATTTATTACAACTGGTGCGTGTGCGTGTCGTGAACTCACACGCATCTGGTCTACGCCAGCCTTAAAGTGATAGTAGAAATTGTCTGAGAATCATTCTTGAAATAATCATCATCTATCTAAAATAAACATCTGTCCACTTTATAACATTGAAATTGTCACAATGCCATATAATTGGTTTTAACTGACCGCCCACATTTTGATTAAGTAGCCAAAATTTCACGTGGGCTTTAGGAGGTTAAAATTACCCTTCATTGGGTCAAAGTATCCCGACCTGGTACAGTCGAGTTCTCCAATATCTGTCTATACAGCCACCCGTTCACAAATATCTAAACATGAACCCTATACTACGGTAATAAGGTATAAGTATAGATATTTATGAACGGTTGGCTATAGAGACTTAACCCGGGTCTCATTCTAAATCCCTAACATCGTTTGTCCTAATGTAATGTTTGTCCTAACACTTTTTTTCTCGGAAACCGTGAATTTTTCAGGAACTTTTTTGTGACTATCCTCTTGGACTCTATAGGTTAGGTTTGTTTTATAAAAATCCAGAACAATTTATAGTTTTTAAATAAAAAGAGTTAGGACAAACGATCATTAGGGCCTACGCTAGCTGACGCGGATTACCCGGAACGGACGCCCGTCGTGCGCGCGTCTCATAAGAAATTGTATGAACAGCGCTAAGTGGCGCGGGCGCGTGCGACGGATTTTCGGTACATTTTAGACCCGCGAGCGGGCGCACGCGGTGGGCGTCCGCGTCAGTTAGCGTAGGCCCTTAGGACAAACATTACATTAGGACAAATAATCATTAGGGATTTAGATATAGAGCTACTTAACCCTAGTTCGAACAAAGCCTCTCCCCGTTGTGAGGTAGTTGAAGACTTATTAAAACAACTTACGGTGCTTCTGGCACCCGTCGACGTTCTCGGGCCAGTCGCAGGAGTGCGCATGCTCGTTATACAGCAGTCCTCCGATGCAGAGCTGTTCCGTGGCCGTTCCATTCCAGCAAGTCCAGTATCTGGTACACGAGGTCTCGTGGCCGAAGATGCCGTACAGCCAGTCGCAGTGCTCAGTGCCGATGGGAGGGTCTGAGGGAGAAGTAACGCAGCTATAGTTTCAGAAGTCTGAAGTGGTCGACAAATATTGATAGCCTGCGGTCATGCTTCAGCTTTATCTACTCGTACGCCTCACTTTGTGGGGGGTGTTGTTTTGTGGGGTGTTTTTTGTTTTTGTGTGGGAAGACCCCAGATGAGATGGTCTGACGACATTAAAAGTTACGCCGGACCGTACTGGCTCAGGAAGACGGAGAATAGGACGAATCAAATCAAATCAAATGTATTTATTTGCCAGAACACAGTACAGTAAGGTCTTATAGTTATGGTTGTTCACAAGTTGTTCACAGTGTAGGTATTCAGCCTGCATGCAGGCGTGCAAATATGTCATTGAAAGGCGATTAATTAATAAAGATACGAAGTGGATGAGATTAGGAGAGGGTTACATCCAGCAGTGGATAGAAAAAGCCTGAAAAAGAAGAGAAGAAGAGAAGACTTCTCATTTTGGACCCTGATATTTTGGCATATACCTAAATGGCAGGATTTTATGGTATAGGGTATAAGAAAGGAATAGATTTTGGTTTTGGGAATTCGGACTGAAATGTACACATGTAAAACCCCGAAATCTCAACTGATAAAGAGTAAACGACACAGAACAGCATCGGGTCGAGAGCGGGGCGGGTCGGGTCGTGACCTAGTGTACAAAATAACTACTTAATTGTGCACTAAATTGTAATTAATACGATTGTGCGCTAAGGTATCCGAATGGTTGTAATGAACAATAACAACATATTATTATACAGCCACGTAATTAGGTTCGCCGTATTCCCGACCCAACCCGCTACCGATCTGTGTGGTATCTGTGTGGGATATACGCTCAATCCTAGAGATATCTGGTGCAAACCACGATGATATTTTCAGGATTTCCATAGGGATTCTAACTCAAATCCCTGATTCAATGTTTACGCAGCCAAAGAGACGGAATACCTAAAGGCTAGTTAAACAAACAATTAAATATTCATGCGTCCTCTTGATACTCACTTATCTGAACCTTAGGGTACTCGCAGTAGTTGGACCGCCATGGGTAGTCGCACCCCTCTGTCACTCCTCTATGCTTCCCCGCAAACACCAGACCGTTAGGGCAGTCGTATTGCGCCGACTGGCCGTTGTCGCACTCCCAGTATTTGTCGCAGTACTTGTCGTCTGCCACCACACGCGACTTCGTCTTGCATGGGTCTTCAATTTGAGCTGCTGATATCAAGCTCGCGAGCGCCAGTGATGCTGTAAAGAAGAAAAGAGGATTATTTTTGGTGTCCCAATGCTATATCCAAACCTTCTAACGCAGAAGTTGATTGTGCCTAACAGTGTTGCCAACCCTACTGTTTTAACAGTAGATTGGCTGTTTTCACATTAATGCCCCTGTTTTCTGTTTCATTCCTAATTTTTACTGTTTTTCAATGACCGTTCAGCGCCATTGATTTAATACTAAGAAATTTACCAAAAATATGTACTATGATTTTAAAAAGTGAATACGAGTCTGGAAATAATGAATACGAAGCAATTGAGGATGGAAAAAGAAAATTTTGCTTTGATTTTTGTTTTTTATTATGTTGTAATTAATATTATAATACAAAAATGTATGTGAGTCCTAGTAACTAATAAAAGTAAGTTGGTAATTGATATATTGAGGAAAGTATGAAATCTGCCTTTTTCACTTTAATTACGTTTTCTCCTGTTTTTTTATTAGTGAGCTGCTGCCTAAAGTACCAAACGCACAGACAGTGGAGGCGTGCCGGTGCGTGCCGGTGACGGTTTTAATATTCTAACTTGTATGAACGAGTTCGCGGTACGGTACCGCACAACCTTCATACAAGTTAGAACATTACAACCGTCAAGGCCACCGTACCGCCGCGCCTCTTTTGTCTGTGAGTTTGGAGCTTTAAGAGTAGTAAGGTAAATGTAACAATACTCGACACCTCAACGCCCAGTAGATGACACTCATCTGTCACCAGTCTTACTATGACATAAGGTTGAAGGTGCCTTTGTATTGGGTCAGTGTCGAGCTCTGGGGCGTTTCTGCCGTGTCATGACAAAACACTGTATCTAAAAAACACCTATTTTTCAGAAATCGCAAAAAACTTTTGATTTCTTTAATTGGCTACAGAACAGTGAATATTGATCTGATTGCAATAAAATTTGGACAAATTACGGATAATGTGCTACTAGTAGTGGACAAAGAAAAATAATATTATTTTTATTACTTTTTACATGAATTTTCAAGCAAAAACGTGTTATGTCGTAATAACGTGTAATCAATAATATATGAGAGTTGTTATAACAAAACACTGTAACGTGATACTTAATGACATTATACTCATATGAAAATGCTACTTTAAATTTAATTTAGTAATATATTACTAACATCACAATTCATAAAACTAACATTCTCATCTTAATATATTTCTTAGTCTTTAGAAAGGATGATTACCTTGAAGAAGTACCGACTTACACTTGGACTAATTTCTCGTGTGATTGTTGCGACAAAACACTGTAACTCTTGATACTATACTAAGAAAATGTGAGTTTGTTTTGGCAAAACACGGTATCTGGAGATAATACAGTTTTTAGTCGAATCAAGACCCTTCATTTTAAGAGTTACAGTGTAAATTGCAATGATGTTTTTCGATGTTTTTGATAGAAAATCAGTTACTCTAAGCATGCATATATAGATGAGGGTCTGAATAGTTAATTTAACGGTGTTAGCACAAAACACTGTAACTCGAGTTACAGTGTTTTGTCATGACACGGCAGGTTTACCTTACCGTGCTTTTTGCAGTGCGTACAAACGGAACGGATGAGATACACTGCGTATACATATGGGGAGGAGTGAACATCAACTTCACAATTATTATCACAAAAAGAATAGCAAAATGTAAACTCAAACTCTTAAATTATCGCATTAAATGTTTAATAGAATTTTCTAATAAAGGGACGCTTAGTACCTCTATATTTTTATTTGAATGTTACAAGGAACGAAGCTTCACGCTTGTTAAATTCCAACGTTTTATTTCCGTGTAATTAAATGAAATTCTCCTTGATGTTCTTTACTTTTAAGCAAAAAACTTCCTGCAGGGAAATACTTATGTTTTTGGATAAGTTTTGTTGGACTTTCAAAGCGTTTTATAACAAAAGTGTAGGTACTTATTGTGCTTTGGAGTTTTGAATTGTTTCTTGTTTACCTACTTATATGAAAGTGAGTTTTTGGTCTTTTAGAATTGTCGACCAGGAATATAAAACACGACCCAGTGGCCTCCCCACGATGACCACGACCTGCCTGACGAGCCTGGTGATTTCACTATCTGGTATTATGGGAATTCGGTTTTGAATGGAATATGGTGTATTGAAGTCAAGCTTTTTTGGCAATCCGATATAAAGAAAAACACGGTGACAGGTAAGTCCGGTATTTTGTATTTTAGAAATAGGGTAAGTCGACAATCTAGTATTTTGCAATTCTGATATTTAGGGAACGAGCGAATTGAAGCAATCAAATAAATTAATTAAAAATATCACGGGTTTAATTCAATTCAATGGATCTTAATACATAACGTCTCCAGCAATTAAGTCAATGTTTAATGAAATGTTATTGACTCAAGGAGCGGAATTTTTCATAGCAAAAATCAAACATCAAAGGGATTGAACATAACTTTTATCGACTATCGATAAATATTTCAGCAAATAGTAGGTACTTTTAAAATAGCACTTTTTAAGTTAATTACAATTAAAATATCGGAATGCAACGAAACTAAAATATAACCTTCATTCAAAATAACAATCGAAATCTATTTCTGTATTAATCGCATTTTCTTCATCTTCTCTGTAGTAATAGAGAATTGTCATAATTTTTTCTACTCGTATATTGTCACCCTTTAAATTGGTCCTGTTATCATTGTAGATCCATTTATAGCTTGAGAAAGAGTGTTCTACCTCCGTTGATGTAAGTAAGGGATGTTTTTTATCCATTTGTTAATCGTTTTTCTTTTAGGATTAACCATTTTAATAACACGGGAATGACTTAGAAAAACTCAAGCGACATAAATATCATAATGTGACTATGACGCGATTTATTTTAATATGGAGATGCAAGTCGCTTATCAAAGAGGTCAAATGTTACAAATAATGTTAAAAGGCGATAACAAGCGAAGAGTCGATTCGATAACATCGATTACTGGAATAGTAGATAAAACTTATGTTCAATCCCTTTGATGTTTGATTTTTGCTATGAGAAATTCCGATCCTTGGACTTATTGTTATAACTTTCTCCATCCACTGAATGTGTATGGTCATCCTTCTTCTTCTTCTTCCTTAATGGCGGCCAATAGGCTTGTGCCAATGTCAGTTAATTGCCCTCTTTGGGAGCGACGTTGTACGGTGATTGTAGTTTTTGCAACTTGATAGTAATATTCCAGAAACCACGTGGAGACAACTTGCGCATTAAAAAATGTCAGACACGAGAGCAATATAGAATTTTGTGATCACTGTAACAGTTAAGGTTAATCGCCGCATAAAACACTATCAAAATTATACTACAATTAGCCAATGAAACAGAAATACCAAAATTAGATACTGTCTAATTGTACAAATCGAATCATACCTAGTCATCCTACTTCTGTTGAAGTTAAGAAGTTTCGTCAAGTGTCATCGCATTGGCGGGTAATTGGACAGGTCTCACGTCAAAGCTTGTTAAAGAAACTGACTCGTCAAAGAGGTTTCAGGCTCATAGACTAAACCATGTGTAGGGTGACAATGAATTAAATCAAAAAATGATTATACAAATAATTATATTTAAAAAAAAGACGTTTTGTTTCACGTAATTGCGAGTTAAACGTGATCGCCACCGAATAGTGATCTATAAAAACTGGTTTCTGATCACCGATTAAAAAACATAATGTATTATAAAAATTCACAGATCTCGTGCTCTACCCGACCTTTCGAGTACATTGAAAATGCACTTAGGCTTTTCATTTTGTACGATGCCTAATCTAATAGATTAGACCTAATTGATTTAGTATCGTCTTTGAAGTAATAGAGCTCAAATGCACGATGTAAAAAATCCGTAAGGTCAAAATAATCATTTTTTGCAAACAAACAACATCGCAAAACAGTTCTTTTGTTTGACATTAACTCATTGCATTCGACTTCAATTTTGAAACTTTTTAGAATTTTATACGTACATTTTTGAAGGTTTATAACGTCTCAAAAATAGCTTAGTCTAAAATTATTATTAGCTGTTCTTAAAACTACCATACGCATTAAGAGGGTACGATGGCTGAGAGACTTTTGAGAAATAGGTATCTAATACCTTTAAACGAGCAATTCTTGTATATATGTATATATATATATATAATCAGGATCTCGGAAACGGCTCCAACGATTTCGATGAAATTTGGTATGTGGGGGTTTTCGGGGATGAAAAACTGATCTAGCTATGTTTCATTTTCAGAAAATCGCTTTTACTCGTGTTTTCCGGCTATTTTTGTTTGCATTAGAATATAAAGCTAAATTTCGCCCACTTCGAGCAGATCATAATGGCACATTAGAAATCGGGTGGTCGCGGACCCAGCCGACCTCGGTTCGAATCCACGTTTTTTTTCAACATTTTTGTTTTTTTTTTTAAGTTTATTTTTCATGAGAAAACGTCAAGTTTCTTCTTTTGTGAGAAAAAGTTACTTTTTTGTGAGAAAAGTTACTTTTTTGTTAGAAAAAGTATTATAGGGAACGTGCAGTAACTATAGGCGGCAGCACTAATGCGACAGAAGAGACACTATGCGGACAGTAAAACAAACTTATCAAGGTAAAACATTCAAATTGATGGCACCCTTATGGCACCAGTTGGCAGCACCGTCTATGTGCACGTTCCCTATTGGGAGCACAGAACAGGAAAAGCCGGTTGTCTGTAAAGTCGGTTTACGGACGATAGTTTAACGTGACTCACCCAACCTCCGGTGTTTTTGTCAAATATCTTGAAAACGGTGCATCCTACGGCAAAATCAATGAAATTTTCATCCCCCTTTAATTCCCCCGCGCTCCCCCCCTCTCACCCCCCCCCCCCCACCCCTCCGGTGTATATAATCAGGATCTCGGAAACGGTTCCAACGATTTCGATGAAATTTGGTATTTGGGGGTTTTCGGGGATGACAAATTGATCTACCTTGGTTTTATCTATGGGAAAACGCTTGGTACCGAGTTTCTGCCCGAGCAGAGCTCGGTCGCCCAGGTACTTTTAATGAAATGTCGCTGTCTCGCCCGAACCCCTCCGTGTTAGTACAGCGAGAGCGGGACAACTGCAGCTCAGACCGTTAATAGGCGCGTAAAATTGATCAAAACAGCATTTCGTAATCCCCTGTTTTCTTCTCGAAAACTGGACCAATAAAATTATTTTTTTGAAATATAATTAGAAGATAGATTTAGCTATGCCCCTATGTTTTCTTTTTTTTGTTTATATGAGGGATTCTTTTCTGATGAGTGTCTGAAAATGACGTTGAAATTGGGCATTTTTTTCAGTTTTTGAAAGCTCATATTTCTTATGTTAGTTGAAATATGGAAAAAAACGAAACCTAGGGGCATAGCTGTGGTAGATACAGATTACACAGTAAAAAAAATTGGCTCTAAAGCCATTATCCAGGGAGGAAACAGGGGATTACGTTTGTATGGAGAAATGGTGCGCATCGTATCCTCGTAACTCCGAACTGTTCAACTACCATTGTGACACTCGGCTTAGCCCCGTGTCACAAACTAGCTCCCGGGCGGCGAGACGAAACTGGCTTGGGAGCTAGCCGCACCTTCCGCGCGCTGCACGAAATTACGCTGCACAAAGGGCACCCTGACACCTAGACCGTAAGAGATAGAGAAGTCCGGTTTCTTTAAAAGTGTAGCCCAACTCAGTACCCCGAGGAGCTTTTTTTCATTTTTTCGATATCGCTTTTCGTTTCTGAAATAAAGACGATTTAGCGAGAAAACACCCCGAAAAAGTGCGACAGTTTTCGACATTTTTGTAGTTTTCAAAAAAAAGTATTAAACTTTTTCAAATTTTTTTTTCACAAACCTGTAGTTCTCCACATGAGCCATCTTTTGAGACCTCAATCATTCTCGTAATCCTTAAACTTATGTCGCACTCTGAACGAAATTGGGGGCTATACAGAAGCGACCGAAAAAACATTATCGATGTTAAAACAATAATTAGCTTACAATAATTATTTGAACCCGTTTCCACCACCATGCTATGTGGACCAATGAATCAGGTGGATATCAAACGTATCCATAGGAATGCCACTTCATATATTTCCACGTTTTTCCCACACGAATAATGTTTTCTTCTAACAAATATCCGGTTGGCAACCGGAATATTCGGCGACATTATAGCCATCTTAGTTTACTGTTCACACACGTATAGTTGTTACGATGTGAAATATGAATAGATCTCAAATCTCAAAGGTGCCTTGACTACTAATTAAGGATTTAATGAGTCCATGTGTAATCTACGCTTGTGTTGTGTGAACTTATGTAAAGCTGCCTGTTCACTGAAGCGGGGTGTGACAGTGAAGTGGAGCGAGCAGGTAATGCGGAGCGGACTTGCGGTTTAAATTACAACCATTACCTGTTAATTTAAGATTATGTCACGAATAATTTTTTTTTCTTTCTATGTACTCGCGGTACTGAGACGAATCTAATGACACCTCACACTTCAAAATCCATTGAGCCGTTTAGTTAGGCTGCAGGGCGTGCCAAAGAATGATACATACATAAATACATACGCTCGAAAAAATAACCCTTCTTCGACAGTCGGGTGAAAAAATCATGACAAAATCATCGACAGCTACATAACCTTCAGAATCTGTAAAGCGATACAGGACTATTTATACTCCTTTTAATTTGGAATTATAAACCACAACAACATTATATAGCGGCTTGTGAACTGTAATCTCTTTACAATTTGTACTAGATTAACAATTGACGACACGCAAATAAAGTGGCATTAAAACAATTTTATTTTGCCGCTCCCAGACTATTGTACTGTACTATTTGCTAAGTAAGAAATAGTTGACGAGCCGCAATATAATAATGTTGTGGTTTTCAATTCTAAATTAAATGAAGTAGGTATAGTAACTTTCAACTCAAACTACTTTCATGCAGCGTTAACTTTTTTTACACAAAGATTTCCATAGTAATAAAAAGCCTTAAAACTTAGAATAAGCCTATCTAGTGACATAACGCTTGTCCTTATTGGTCGAATAAGCCAGTTAGCCCTTCCTTTCGTCCCGATTTATAGTTTGGATAACAAACCAAGTAGAGTCAACAAAAGTGCAGTTAGTAATAAAAAATTAAAAACAAGCTTTGATTAAGTAGATGTTAAAAAAGATAAAAATATTATAGCCCCAATTTATTCAATAAAAGCGTGTTTATTTCTCTCGACGTCAAAATGTAACACGTTTTTATTGAAAAAAAATTGGGACCACAGGAACTATGCAATATTCCAGGATAAAAAGCATCCTATTTTGTTAAGTTATAAACTATCTGTGTGCCAAATTTCATCAGAACCAGTTGAAACGTTTTAGCGTGAAAGAATAACAAATCCATCCATACATCCATACAAACTTTCGCGTCTATAAGTATTTATAACACCAGTAAGAATATTTGTGTATCTTTCCAAACTTCTTCATACATCTCGGGCCCGTTTAGGTTCGTGACATTTGACATTCACCACATTTTTCCCCTCGCAGGTCCTCGCAATTTCACCCGCAAATATAACACATAGCGACTGTTGCGCAAGCCGAACTTTCACCTCGTTGCATCACCGTGAAACAATGCCGTGGGACCAAAATGGCCGAACACACAAAAACACCGTTTGACGAAACAATTAGCAACATAATCAAGTACCTACAGTTTAGGGTTCCACGAAGGGCGTCATGGACCATTGTAATTGATGTGCCAGATCTTCAACTTAAATCTTCAAATTACATCGTTTTTAGTGTAAGTAGGTAATTGGGAATGTCTAAAAAAATACCAACGGTTTTTATATATTTTTTTGTATAGAGAAGTCAATTATAAGTAACTGATTTCAATGTTTCTACATTTAGTTCACTATTTTATTCAAAATTAATTATTGAAATTATTTTGGTTGATGACGTCAGATTATAACTGAGGGCTAATCTATCTAAATTCGTACGATAAGGCAACCCCTTTAATTATTTTTTGTGTAGTGGTACATTGTAACTAGTGTCACTTTAGTGGCTCTGTCAGAGTGCTAGATGTCAGACAGCGGGTCCAAATCAATCTCCGTAGTTTAATCCACGCGTATATTATGAAGAATTCTAAATAACGCTATTCCACACCGATTAAAGTACAACTTGGACCGTCTACAAAATTTACTTCAATGTCAAATGAAGGTCATTGCTTATTTGATATGTAAATAAATGCATTACATTATATTAAAATTAAATAACTACAGAAAACAATTTAAAAAGCATTTATCTCGAAATGGTTTTCGATGTACAATGCATTACAAAAAAATAGACGTCCCCAATTGGTTTCTTAAATGTAATTAAATGTTAAAATAGAAATTTGGGTCATAAAGTATTTAAATGGGGCAAAGGTTCGCCAGGCGTCTCCCACACGGGATCCCCTTTTCGCCCATTTTTTTTTATCCGAATTTTGAAAGTCAGAAATTGATGTCCATAACATTTTTGCTCATAAATACCGATGGTCATAATTTTTTTAAAGCTTAATAGTTCTAACTGCAATGATCCATAATCCTATTGATCATAACTTTAAAAAGTCATAATATTGATGTTATTTAACGGAATATCGTTGATTATTCAGAAACATTGTAAGGCATATATCTTAAATTAATAACTTTTATAGTCATAATTTTTCATTACCTAAAATGCACTAAGCATATACATCGAAATCTATAACATCCAAAGAAATATCGATAACCATTCAGAAACATTGTAGGGCATATCGCTGGCAGCGAGCAAGACCTTTCAGGGCAGAAGCGACTCGGACAGGTTAGGTTCAGAAGGCTAAGGCGGGAGCGAAGCGTAATAGGGTCCCATTTTGTCCATTGGGTACGGAACCCTAAAAATGTATATGGACCTCAACAAAGTAGCTCCTGATTCGATAAATTATGAACAACGCGGGCAATAGCTTTGTAACGTTACCGCAAACTGAGTAAACGTTATCGATTTTGTGCCCTTTGAAGAGAACCCTTTACCCATTAGGGTACCTTTTGTAGGCTACACTGTCAGCAAATACCTCATCGAATTTTCGAGAACCAAGAAAATTTCCACCAATGTCGGTATAACCGCAGGTTGACTGACACACATGTTTGAGAGAGAGAGAGAGAGAGAGATGTTTATTTACACATATTCGATACACAGGAAACACAGTTGACAGGAATAGATACAAATAAAAATCATCGAAAAGTATAAATTCACGCGCTCGCGTGCTCGCGTTGTTTCGCTTTATTTTAGCCACTCTGCAAAAGATCATACCTATAATGATTTTAAACCCCCTACACAATAATACATGTTTGAAATTCTCAATTACTGACATCATCATCATCATCATTTCAGCCGAAAGACGTCCACTGCTGAACATAGGCCTCCCCCAAGGCTCGCCAAACAGATCGGCCCTGTGCCATCCGCATCCAATGCGTTCCCGCTACCTTCACCAGGTCGTCGCTTTATCTTGTTGGAGGCCTACCTACACTGCGTCTTCCGGTCCGCGGACGCCACTCGAGAACCTTTCGGCCCCATCGGCCGTCAGTTCTACGGGCGATGTGCCCTGCCCACTGCCACTTAAGTCTAGCGATTCTTCGAGCTATGTCCGTGACTTTAGTTCTCGCGCGGATTTCATCATTTCTAATGCGATCCCGCAGAGAAACTCCAAGCATAGCCCTCTCCATCGCCCTCTGAGTGACCTTGAGCTTCCTTATAAGACCCATCGTTAGCGGCCACGTCTCAGTGCCATAAGTCATCACTGGCAACACACACTGGTCAAAGACTTTTGACTTGAGACACTGCGGTATATCGGATGACAAGATATTGCGGAGCTTCCCGAACGCTGCCCAGCCGAGTCTATTTCGTCGATTGACCTCTTTCTCGAAGTTGCACCTACCCAATTGGATTGTATGTCCCAGATAGATATAGTCGTCAACAACTTCGAGCAAATTATCTCCGATTACGACGGGAGTTGGTACAACATGGGCGTTCGACATGACCTTCGTCTTGTCCATGTTCAATTTAAGACCAACTCTCTCGGAGACACTTCCGAGGTCAGCGAGCATCGCACTGAGGTCCTCCAAGGTCTCAGCCATAAGCACCACGTCGTCGGCAAATCGAAGATGAGTGAAGTATTCGCCATTTACATTGATGCCACGCCCTCGCGCCCTCGCGTCTTGTGTTTAATTACTGACATACTATAAATTAAAAATTTTAAAAACCCCCAACGCAATTATGTCACTCGTATGACGTTTGAACATTAAGTCAATGCACATAACATTATGCGTCTAAGATCCCTTCCGCAGCTAACAAAATAGCCGTTATGTGTGTGTGTGTGTGTCTGTCTGTCTGTGGCATCATAACTCTTATACCTGGTTTACACTCGCGTACGAGTGGCGAGACGAACTGCGGGACGAGCCACGAGACGAGAGTGTGAACAGGCGCGCCTCGCGCCTCGTCTCGTGATTTGCCTTGATTTTGAGGCTCGCGTCGGGAGCGAGACGACGAGGCGAGGCGCGAGGCGAGGTGACGAGGCGAGAGTGTAAATCAGGTAGTACGCGAGTGTAAACCAGGTATAAAACGGGTGAACAGATTTGGATGCGGTTTTTTTATTAGAAAGCAGGTTTCTTGGCGATGGTTCTTAGATATGTTTCATCAAAATCGGTTCAGCCGTTTCAAACTTTCAGCTCTTTTGTTAGCTGCGGAAGGGATCTTAGACGAAAAATGGGCATTTACTTTACGTCCAGACAAACGTGTGACATAAATTGCGATGGGGGTTTTTAAAAATTTTAATTTATAGGATAAGAGATTATGTGCTTGTTTGTGTGTCTTAAAACTACTGAACTCATTCCGATGCGGTGTTTAAGATGAAATGACCTCAAATGGTACTATCTAAGCTATTCTAATTACTGAAACTATTGCCCATCCGATCTGTGATTCATTTAAAGTTCAAATCGGCGAATATACATCCTACTGCTGGGCACCGGCCTCCACTCAGAATGAGAAGGCTTGGGCTGTAGTTCCCACGCGGGTCCAGTGCGGATTGGGAACTTCACACACATAATTAAATTGCTTCGGAAGTATGTGCGTTAATATATTATAGGGATTTATTTCATCCCGAAAAATTGGATAGATCCCGCGGGAAAGCGATAAATGATTTCTTCGCAGACGGAGCCGCGGAAAACAGCTAGTTAAACTAAATCTGCTTTTACTAGGTATTACAAGACAAATCCCAAATATTTCGGTTTAGGTCTCATTTTACCTTGATTTTGTTATACCCTATTACCAACATACCTAGATCTCAAAATAACTTGGTGTCAAAATGGCTGAATCCCAAAATACCTACCTACATTTTTTCTCAAAACACCGGATTTTTAATACGACTGAATTTTAAAATGCCATTGTCTCATAATAACTAAACATCACAACATTTTCATCGCAAAACAACCAAATCTCAAAATACCTAAATATTAACAGTTATTTTGACAGTTAAACTAGATAAAAGCTTGTAAGAAATTTTAGGTATTTTGAGACTGTGACATTTTGCCTTTCCGGTGTTTGAAGGAAATGCACATAAGTAAAATCAAATAATATAAATATGTCGGTCAAAGTCATTATGACTTTCGTTCATTTTAATAATGCGTCAATTTGATATTTAGGCATTATGGGATCATGTCCATTTGAAATTTAGTCAAATTAGTTAATAAGGCAATATGAATTTTTGTTTTAATGAACCCTAACCATATTTTGTACAGTGATTGAGTAAACTCAAAAGGAAATTCCTTCAAACATTTTTCATGAGATCCATTTAAGATCAAGTCACGCTTTTGACACGTACTGTGCGTACTGTAAACATTTTTCGAAATGTCCCGAAACATTTACCTCAATTAAATATTCCTGATTCGTTTTGAAATGAACCTTGTACAGATTAAGCCGCCATAAGCTCGATCCGCTGTGCAACCTTGTCTCAGCAAGCCACCATTGTACTAACCAAGGAAGTCACTGTGGCAATTTATTGTGAAATGAAAAAGAAGATTGTACGGCGGGCAAGCATGCGGCGGTGTACTTAAGAGTTAAATAGTACATTACTGCAGCGGCCGTGAAATAGGGGATTGCCGGCCGAGTAGTTATAGATGGCAGAGTGTTAACGAGGCCATCTAGAGATACGAGGCCGGCAATCCATGTTCGTGGCCAAGGCTTGTATAGAGTTTTTCTCAAACATGCATCATCATCATCATCATCATCATCGTCATAGTCATTGTCATCGTCATCGATCCATCGATCGATCCATCCATCCATCGATCCATCCATTCATCCATCCATCCATCCATCGATCCATCGATCCATCGATCCATCGATCGATCGATCAATCGATCAATCGATCGATCCATCCATCCATCGATCCATCCATCCATCCATCGATCGATCCATCGATCCATCGATCCATCCATCCATCCATCCATCCATCGATCCATCCATCCATCGATCCATCCATCCATCGATCCATCGATCCATCGATCCATCGATCCATTGATCCATCGATCCATCGATCCATCGATCCCTCGATCCATCGATCCATCGATCCATCCATCCATCCATCCATCCATCGATCCATCCATCCATCGATCCATCGATCCATCCATCCATCCATCCATCGATCCATCCATCCATCCATCCATCCATCGATCCATCCATCCATCAATCCATCGATCCATCGATCCATCGATCCATCCATCCATCCATCGATCCATCGATCGATCCATCCATCCGTCCATCCACCATGCATCCATCCATCCACGTCCACCACGTCGACCTATTAAACGTCATGGTGCTGTGTCACATAAAACAATAGACGATCACTTTGCTGGCCAAGGCCAGCAATGTTGTATGAAATTCCATTATTGGCCTCTCGTCTAGGCGCACCTGCAACGTGACAGTTCGTGGCGTATTATAAGGAACATAACGTCAATATTACATAGCATGTATGAGAAAATATTGTTGTTGTTAAAAAATCAATAGATTTCAAGACAGATTAAATGAAACCAAACTCGATGGGGTTATGTCGTTTTATAACGAAGTTACTTAGGCTACCTTCGAGCTCTAAGGTCACCATCAAAATAGGATTAAAGTACACATCAAGACGAATCAAACGAGCCCAAACTTGATGGGATCGAGTCGTTTTATTACAGCGTTCCTATGGTCACCTTCCAGCTCCATTATCAGATCAGCTTCATGTTACAGTACCTAATATTGCATTGTTACCCGATTCACACATGCATGCAACCCACACGTACTAACAGAGCGAGTAAAAAACTTGAAAGCTTTAATGATTTCATACGAGCAAGGAATCTTTTAAACGCACAGCTATTTAAATCTTGCTTAAGTATGCCACTAGAGGCAACTAAAGCGACATTTTTTTGAATACTATGTCTACATCGTTTCTAAATTGACGAACGATTCCTTATTTGGCCTGGAGCCTCAGACCGAATAAAATAAGCCAGACAGAATTCTGCGAACGGTAAAGCTACAATAATTTGCCGTAAGGTAAACGTCCCTGTTCTCGACACTGAGCCAATACCTACCTTCAATCTTATGTCAGAGAGGTGACAGATGGGTGCCATCTACTAGGCCTTGAAGTGTCTAGCATTGATACGTTTACCTTATGCATATGTCGCAGTATGATTGGAACCGAATCTATCCACTATGCTCTACGATTTGTGTCTAGTATAGCAAATTAGACATTTTCCTCCAATTTGATCTACGAGTTTTTGCAATAGAGAAAATTGAACTGTATTCCTCTAATTTGCTATACTAGTTCTAACGATAGAGCAAATTGGAGGAAAATAGTTCGATTTGCCGTACTAGTTTGGAAAGCTAGAGCCGTTTCTATTTATTTCATTAACAAGTAGAGCAAATTGGAGAGAAGAAGTTGGATTTGCTATAACTTTCCAACTAGTACGGCAAATAGAACTATTTTCCTCCAATTTGCTCTATTGTTAGAACTATGCTTTAGACCTTTAGGTACTTAAAAGAATGTAAACAAACCATTAAAGAGGTTATTTCTAAGACAATGTTTGGTTCCTGTTCAATATTTATTATTTTAAAAAAAAATTGAGCAACCTTTTTCAGTCCGTTCAATTCTAATAACATATAATTACGCTTAATTTTACTGAATATGTACACATTTACGAATGCAAAAATATTTTTAACATGTTATATGAATATTTAATTTTTTTTTGTAAATTGTCACTAAAAAATACCCAATCTTGCAGAGGTTTAAAACGCAAGGTTTGGTCTAATCAGAATGTAATGCGACTAAAATAGAAAGTGTCGTATTTAATGTAGCAACACCTAACTTACGTGATTTTTAACTTTGTCGGTTTGACATTTGCCATTGCTTGTTGTCATCTGATGCGAGTGCGATATTTGTGGTGTTTTCGAGATTTAATTTATTGTTATTCTTTGTTAAGTTTGTTGTTTTCTGTTGATTTTTTGTTCAACTTGTTTGTTTTGTTGTTTTGTTACGGAGTTGTGTATTTTACGAAGATATGGGTGATGGCGAGCCGGGAACTAGCCGGGCTAGTTCCTTGCTTACATTTCCTTCTCCGAAGAAGAAGCGGACTAAGACAGGACATCTTACATCATCGGAAAAGAATGTGCTTGTGAACATATTTAAATATGTTGAAGAAACGTGGCCAAAAGATAGATATCCATCCAAAACCGACATAACCCAAAAAACGACAGAAATCATGGGTGTCTCGATTCCTACTGTGTACAGTGTTCTCAAAGAATACAAAACCCACGGTCGTGTTCTATCTCCACCGCCACCTGCGACAAAACCAAGCTTAGTGAATAGCCTTGATGATATTGACTGGGGTGGTAGTCGAAGATAAGTGCATCAATTTTATTTCGCAAATGAATTGCCAACTGTAAGCAAGATGCTTGAAGCTGTGAACAACGATGACAGTCTACCAAATTTGTCAAGGACCACATTTTTTAAAGTGTTAAAAAAACTGGGGTTCAAGTATTCTAAAAGAAACCTAAAAAGTATGTTGATTGATAGAAATTATATAGTCGACTGGCGTATTAAGTATTTAGACCAAATAGATAAAGAACGAAAGGCAGGGAAGAAGATTTATTACCTGGATGAGACTTGGGTTAATGAAGGTAATTAATTGAATTGTTTTACTTATTATTTTTTCAGGTTTCCATACCCAAAGGGTAAAAATGGGAAACCTATCCGTCTGTCTGTCTGTCCATCTGTCACCAGGCTGTGTCTCATGAACGGTGATAGTTAGATAGTTGACCCACACCTAATTCTGAATAAAATAATTAATAAAAATGTTGCGTTTTATTTAAAAAGTATTATAAGGTAATTGTTATGATTAGCAGATAGGATATAAATACCAAGTCAGATATGAAGTATCTTTTTTATTTATTTTTTCAACTTCATTGTTTTTTTTTTTTTTTTTTTTTTTTTTTTTTTTTTTTTTTTTTTTTTTTTTTTTTTTTTTTTTTTTTTTTTAACTGAAACATAGATGAGTGCTTTATCACTGCATAACGTGATTATAACAGACTGAAATGTACGATGTATGGGAAAGATTCGTCGCTAACCTCTAGACCAGTGGTGGTGTAGGGGTAAAGCACACAGCACGGAACGCTGAGGACCTGGGTTCGATTCCCAGCATTGGTCTTTTTTCTGGGGTTTTTTCTGTGCATCTATATTTCAGTTTGTATTTAGTTTGAAATATATATAAATACCACACAAAAATTTTATGGTAGACTAGCAATGAGACTACTTTATTTACCAGTGATTAATTATTGATTATTCAACAATGTTCAGATTTTATGCTTTTACATAAAATGGGATCATTATAAGAAGTCTAATAGCGTATTTAGTGATAGCTACATTTTCAATTTTTATTCTCGTCATAAAGGTTCACAACCTCTGAATCTGTCATTTTTGACAGCTCCCGTTTGTTTACATTCTTTTAAATACCTAACAGTCTAAAGTATAGTATAGCAAATTGGAGGAAAATGTCCAATTTGCTATACTACATACAAATCGTGGAGCATAGTGGATAGATTCATTGGAATTGATTGATACATATCCCCTTATGATACTGACACAGTTTTCTGGTGGGATTGATGAGAGAACCGAGCGAGATCGATGAAGCTGGCGAGTACTGTACTATACTGTACTGTCAGGTTAAGTTGAAAGTTTTTATTTGTTATGTAAGTATTTATAATTGTTACACTTTTTTTTACTCTTTCTGTGTTGAAATCTACATATAAGTCGCTTAAATTTTATTAACTTTAATAATGGCCCCGTGGCATTGTGCCCAAAAGGCTGAAAGCGTTTCCTGGATGAATAGCGATGCTACTCGTAAATACGTTTAAGGGAGATGTAGATGGGATTTTACAACTTCTTTTGTTGCTGAATATGAAAGGAAAAGATAACAAAGAGACGTAATAAAACTGACCGAAGTATGGCCTACCGACCGATACACCTGCATAATTGTTTTACAACCCCGCTTGAAGATAACAATTAAACAACAGATGTTGGTTTTAAGTACTTTTCGTCATTTTAACTGGAACATACTATAGTTATGAACAATATTTCGTATTTAACTACCTCTATACCACATTGCATAGCTGTGCCCCTAAGGATAACACGCCCTGATGCCTTGATGCCTTGGTGGTCTATGAGTTATTATTACGCCTTTAACCCCAGGTTTGATTGTCGCACTGCTTCTCTCTATCACACGGCATAAAATGAAGGTAGAAAGAGACGGTGAACGTAATCACTACTGCTCACGCGTTAGACAATACGGCTTCAGAGCCCATTTTTTCTAACGTGCGGGCGCTTAAAAAAGCTTTCACTATCTCTTTTTGTCACCATCTTATATCATTAGACAGAAAGAAATAGGGTATGACATAGCAAGCGCCCGCGCATTAGACAATACGGCCTCTAGTTACTGCGACACAGACGCGCAAAAGTAAAACTAAACGGCAGGCAATCTAGTTGAGCTACATACGAGCACGAGGCGTAATTTTAAGGCCGCCACAGACGGAGTGTGCACAGCACGTTGCATAACAGTGAATCCTATATACGGTGACACACACCGGCAGCGCGGCGCTACGTATATGATTCAGTGTTATACATAACCGTATATAGGCGCATGCCCTCGCTGCGAACTGAGGTGGTCTTTAGACGGCTTCGCATCGTTATTCGCAGAATTATGTCTCAACTTTTATTTGGTCTAAGTTTTTAATGGTAAATGGTAATTTTGGTCTAATTAATTCCCGCGCGAAAGTTATAATTATGACTTTAAGCGGACGATCTTTATGCACTTAAATTTCGCGCTGTAATTTTCTGTTCGTAATTCGTTAATTTTACACTACGCAATTATTTGTTTGCGAAATATTTGGCTATCATGTTCTAATGTTACCGCGCAGTAACTTTAATTTGAAATGAAGCTCAAAGATAAGACGAAAACATAATGTCTATAACTCTTGTCCATCATTCCACTCTAACCGATGTTGTTAACGTTTTGACCATTCGCATAAAGCACTTTGCTTAGTCTTTTGTAATGCGGACTGCTAAGTGTTAGAATCTGTTCTTCCAGATAAATACAATTTAGAGCTGCTCAATAAGACGCAGTAGCCTTTTGGTGACCTTTGCCCTTCCAACAGAGGCTCGTAGATTTAATCCCGGCTGGCCGGCTGAGAGACTACATTTGAAATTTATCATGAACTTTACGGCGAAGGAAAAAATCCTGAGAATCGTGAAGAACTTCCCGTGTGTGGTTCCCGGTCCACACTAGACCCGCTAGAGAACTATTATGTAGACTGAGATCGGGGCACTCAAAGTGAGCCAATAGGCTATCCTGAACCAATCAGCTAATTGGGAATGTCTAAAAAAAATTACCAGTGGTTTTATATTTTTTTTGCATAGAAAAGTCAAATATAAGAAACTAATTTCAATATTTTGTCATTTAATTCACTACTTTTTTTCAAAATTAATTATTGAAATTATTTTGGTTGATGACGTCAGATTATAATTGAGGGCTCCCACACTGTCAAATTTCTAAATCTATCTAAATGCGTACGATAAGGCAACCCCCTTAAATTATTTTTTGCGTAGTGGTACACTGTAACTAGTGTCACTTTACTGGGCTGTCAAAGTGCCAGATGTCAGACAGCGGGTCCAAATCAAACTCCGTAGTTTAATCCACGCGTAAATTGTGAGTAATTCTAACCACACAGAATAAAGTACGACTTGAACCGGTCACGCAATTTACACCAAAGTCAAATGAAGGTCATTGCTTATTTGTAATGTAATAAATTCATTACATAATATTAAAATTAAATAACTACAGAAAACGAATTAAAAAGCGTTTATCTCGAAATGGTTTTCGATTTACATATACATTGCAAATAAATAGACATCCCCAATTCTTTGGTCTCATCTGCACTTATTATTCGCCCGCGATTAGAAAGGGATTGGAGTTGACAGTAATTCTATATGCTTACGTCAAAATATGTATGAAATGACAGTTCTGACAGTCCCATTCTGATTGCGGTTTGATAATACCAGGTGATATGCAAGCAAATTGCTGGCCAGTTTGAAACTAAACTTGCTGCACTGACGGTGCTGGCTGAAAATCAGCGCTGAGGTGCTGTAAAAATTAAGTAGTTTCGTCAAGTGTCAACGCTTTGGCGGGGAATTCGACAGGTCTCGCGTCAAAGTTCGATACCGGAAATCTCAAATGGCGTAAAGGACAAAAATGCAAAATGCGAAAATGAGTCTTAAATGCCATCGTATACAGCTTTTTTTCCCTATCGCATTTTTGTCCTTTACGCCATTTGAGATTTCCGGTATCGGTTTGTTTCAGAAACTGACTTGTCAAAGATGTTTTAAGCTCATAGACTAAATCAAGTGTAGGGTGACAGTGGTTATAATAAATGAAAAAAAAAATTTTTTGAATAGGTAATTAATTATTATTTCAAAAATAGACGTTGTTTCATGTACTGCGACTTAAACGTGGTCGCCACCGAATATTGAAAAATTGGTTCTTGATCACTGATTAAAAATCATCTTATATTGATGTGTCAAGACACATGTATAACACCGAATCATATACGCAGCGCCGCGCTGCCAGTGTGTCACCGTATATAGGATTCACTGTTATGCAACGTGCTGTTGTAAATACATACATAAATGTATTTTCCTTCTTTCTTTGTAGTCCTGTGAGGATAACTTGTATCCGTGGTGGCCTAGCGGTTTGACCTATGGTCTCTCAGGCACAAGGTCGTGGGATCAAATCCCGGCTCGCAGCTCTGTGTTTTCCGAATTTATCCGTTCCGTAGTACGTGTGTTCCGAAGGAAAACATCGTAAGGAAACCTGTATACTGCGAAGAAATTCAATGGTGTGTGTGAAGTGCCCAATCCGCACTGGACCCGCGTTGGAACTACGGCCCAAGCCCTCTTATTCTGAGAGAAGGCCTGTGCCCTGCAGTGGGACTTATATAGGCTGGGATGATGATGATGATGAATCATATATCCAATTCACAACTCATGAAAACCAATGATTGTCTGAGTCTTAAATACACAAGGAGTCACGCCCACGCCCCGTCGCCATACAACGAGAACAATGGAGACATGGGAATGTTTCGAAGGTTCTCTTAGATTACAGAATAAACCAGAGACAGCCTAGCGTATACGTCTGTTAAAGCCAACAATACTATCAAAGAGAGTCATTGTGTTAAGTAATCAGTCCTTCAACGGATAAATGCGTCTCCAGTTCAATAAGTTTCAAGGTTTTAGACGCGAATGGACCCGCAAATGAGATATCTTTGCGACTCTTAAAAACGACTGGCGAACAGAAAGCTAGCATCTTAGATTATTATATACACTAGATAGAGCTTAGGCGGCATGAAAACGTACCGAAAAATATAAGCCAATTGTTGGCTTATATGTCATTTGCCCTCCTTCTGTTTGAACGACGTAACGCGATGGTAAGATGAAGCTGTCAAATGGATTTTTGTACTTTTTGTATCGCAGTGTTCGCTACTGACACTATCTAGTGTATAAATAATCTAAGGCAAGCACCTATTTTCGGGTCGTACACATTTTTAACCCCGACACAAAAGGTGTTATAAGTTTGACCGCGATGTGTGTGTTCGCCGTAAATGCTCATGGTAAATTTGAGTTGCAGTATAATTAAAGGAAAATCCTAACAGGAAAAAAATCCGAGTTCGATAGTGACCCGCTTGACACACAGTACTCGGAAATTCTATAGCAGCTTCTAGGTTATTCTATACTCTAAAGTTAGTTTAAACAATTGTTTTGGATAGCTCTATGCACGTGGAGAGCCAATATTTATTGTTTCAATACTGCAGAATTATTCGTTTGTTAAAAAGCCGGGGGGTACCGTAACCATTTATTCAAGCCAAAATATTTATAATATTTCTTGTGAAGGTATTTTGGTACGTGACGGTAAGTAGTACGTGAAGCCGCGGCATGAAGCTAGTTACCTATAAATGGAATCTTTTGTGGCCTATGTAACCTTACGAGCTAAATATTATGTGCTATTTAAGCTGTATGTTTACCAATCCCAATGCAATAAAAAAAAGTAATGTTTCTTGACTCATTCATGCATTAAGCCAGCCAAGTTAAATAATGCGAGAAGCGTAATAAGTAGGCAATAAGCGAGCGGCGAAAATTAAAATAAGTTATTCAGTGGCTAGTTACGTGAGCCGCGACGAGGAATTTATGCTCGTCACTATTATTATATTAGTAGGGGAGCCCAAGAGGGGATTTGGGCAGTCGCTCGAGCTCGGCAGATTAATATATGGGGGATACCTTATACCCTCTAGAGTACCTCCAGCGAATATGAGCACTTCATGTTTGGGTTGCCTGGGGTTTAACGTCAGAATACTTAGTAAAAAAAATAGATTATTTGAAATACTCGAGCGCGTCAGATTAAGATAAGGTTTGGTAATTACTAGCAGAACAGTGTACATTTCACTTCTAAATCGTCAGTCTTTGGAATTAACATCCGTTATCAAAATCCATATGGCCACCCCCACCATCCAAAGCGGCAGATGATATCAGTGTACCTTTGTTATCAGTGTGACGCTGGAGTATCAAATTATCAAAATCTGACGCGCTCGAATATTTAAAAGAATCTATTTTTTTACTAAGTATTGTGACGGAGTGCCCCTGGCAAACCCCCCCCCCCCCACACGAAGTGCTCATATTCCCATATATTAATCTGCCACGTTCGGTGACTCTCAAAATCCCCTCTCGGGGACCAACTACATATATGTTACTATTCCTTGAATATAGCTATAGCTAGTCTTAGAGCATTAAGTCAAATGGAGGCGCCTTGCACAGCCATTTCTACACTATCAAAAGATTTATGAGGGTTCAACCAGAGTTGCGTAAGTAAGTGGAGCGACCCCATGCGTCCCTGTATTTTTATATATTTTATCTTTATTTTTATATTGTAATTTATATGTTTATTTGTTTGTAATTTTTTTTTTTAATTAATGTGTGAGTGTTTTGGTTCTGTATTGTAAGCTTGCATGTGATTAATTCAATAAATAAATAAATTACTTATTTTATTTTCGTTTGAAAAGATGACTTTGTGTTAAGTTTTTTGCGGCGCTTTCGTTTTGGCAATGATGCTACTTCCGCAAGCGCTGGTAGTTTAATAAAAACCGGCCAAGAGCGAGTCGGACCCGCGCACGAAGGGTTCCGTACCATTATCTAGGTATAAAAACGGCAAAAAAATCATGTCTGTTGTATTCCCCCTTAAATAATTGTTTTATTTTAATTTAACTATTTATTTTTAATATGAATATTATAATATAATATTTTTGTGAATATTTCAAGCGTCTACCTAAAAACGAGTAAAAAAATCACGTTTGTTGTATGGGAGCCCCCTTAAATATTTATTTTCTTTTGCTTTTTAGTATTTTTTAGTCTAGCTATCACGGTTTATAAGATATAGCCTGGTGACAGACGGACAGACGGAGAGTGGAGCCTCAGTAATAGGGTCCCGTTTTTACCCTTTGGGTACGGAACCCTAAACAGTGACATGCAAAGAGCCTTTTGCGGTCTATTTACAGAATAAACGTTTTGATTTTGATAAGTACGGATTTTTTTATGCAATATTAGCTTGCGTTTGACGTTAATCATACCTGATGAAAAACAAAGATGAGGTCTTATTAATGAGGTCCAATTAAAATCTACAACTCGTAGAGCAAATTGGAGGAAAATGTCGAATTTGCTATGTTACGTTCTTGCTACATAAAATATGTTTTAGAGTTCCTCGTATTAATTCAAGACGCACAAACTGTTTGTTTTATATTCCGTTAACTCGTAGTAAATATGCTTCTCATACTTTTATATCCAGAGCTTGTAAAACATACAATAATTCATTTTCGGAACTAGATTAATAATGTTTAATCTTTCACTTATCCGGTTTAAAGGTGCCTTGTCAAAACTTTAGTTTTTAGGGTTCCGTACCTCAAAAGGAAAAAACGGAACCCTTATAGGAACACTTTGTTGTCCGTCCGTCTGTCTGTCAAGACCCTTTTTCTCAGGAACGCGTGGAGGTATTAAGCTGAAATTTATATCAAATACTCAAGTCTACTGTCCCTTGGAGCTGTGAAAAAATCAAACTTCTAAGCCAACGCAATCAAAAGATTATGACGCAAATTTCCGCATATTTTCGAAACTCGCAAGGGAATCAAAACCTAAAGGGTACTTCCCGTGAACTCAGAATCTTGAAATTTGGTACGAAGCAAGGTCTTATAACACAGATAAAGGAAAAATTGCGAAAAGCATATTTTTTTTGTCTGTCTGTCTATATCAGTAAACAACGCACATTTTCGACACTCGCAAGGGAATCAAAACCTACAGGGTACTTCCCGTGAACTCAGAACCTTGAAATTTGGTACGAAGCAAGGTCTTATAGCACAGATAAAGGAAAAATTGCGAAAAGCATAATTTTTTTTGTCTGTCTGTCTATATCAGTAACCAATCTACAATGATCCCACACTGTGCACATTTTTCTTAGGAGCAGGGGTCTGCTAAGACTGGATGTTCATAGATACATATATATTTGTACGGAACCCTCGGTGCGCGAGTCCGACTCGCACTTGGCCGTTTTTTTGTGTTATTTAGATTTATACTTTGTATTTAACACCCGTTTCTCTTTTTCTTTTTTTTTTGGCTGTTTGTATTTGTACGTGTTACTTCATAAGCATAAATTAACACTGGCATATTTGCTAGCCTATGTATAACTTCAATTTTTCTTCAAGTTCACTCATTATATGGTGCCGTTTTTTGCCCAAATAAACATTGATACAAATCGTAGAGCAAAGTGGATAGATTCAAAAAGTCTCCTAAGGAGTAGTATAGCCCTAGCCTGAAAAGGAAAATCGGTATGACACTTAATGTGAGATCGTGCCTGTGGCTGAGGAATTAAAAGCTCCGATAACACACTATCTAAGGGTATAGTACGTCTGTCGAACACCATAAGAAAGTCATAAAGCCTTTTATGATATGAAACTAGGGAAGCTATTCTCTTTACCGCTTTACTACCAGATCTAGGTCAGCAAGTGATGTTTACGTCATAAAAGGCGTTTATAAATGATAAAATATACACCTAACTCTATAAGAATCCGTTTGGCTTTGGTTGCGCGATAGCGGAAGAAGACTACGTTTTTCAAAAGCTGTGCCGACTTTTTAACACTACTGTGACGTCACAGCCGAAATTTAGTGATGGGAAATTCAAACCACAGACTTAATAAAATTACAATGCAACGAGGCATTTTCTTAGTTTTCGCGGACGTCCGGCTGCAACAATTGACGCGCGCGAACTGTCACTAGTGGCGGCCAACCCGACGCATTGTCGGGGTTCGGACACGCGAAGTAGAAGCATTTGCGTTATCTATGTGTAGGTATCTATATTCTGTGGTAGAGCTTGTCTAAGCTAAATTGACGCGCAATCTTCTAATTCTTCTGAATCAGTTGATTTGGACGAGTGCATGCAAATATTAATTACAACTCTTCATCTATTTGGGAGCGTCAACTATTCCGTTTACTATGATCACTCTACCATGAGTTACACTAGTTTGCAGTGACCGTACTCGCTAGCGACGGCGTAAATGATTTGTATGGAGAATTGTACTTCCGTAAGTGACCGCTAGAGGCGCTGTACACAATTCTCTATAAAAATCATTTACGCCGTCGCTAGCGAGTACGGTCACTGTAAACTAGTGTAACTCATGGTAGAGGTACAGTGTGCAACATCACGATCGACAAATCGCATGTAAAATCCTGTGCGTATTTAAATCTGGTGGTAAGGCGCGTCATTTTAAATTAGACAAGCTCTACCCAATGGGTGCCAATGGGACCCTATTACGGAAACCTTTATAAACCTGGGAAGAAATTCAATAGTGTGTAAGCTTTCTAATACGCACTGGGTCCGCGTGGGAACTACGACCCAAGCCCTCTCATTCTGAGAGGAGGCCTGAGCCCTGCAGTGTAACGTATATAGCCTAGGATGATGATGATAATGATTCAGACGACCAGATGGCCTAGTGGTTAGAGAACCTGACTACGAAGCTTGAGAACCCGGGTTGGATTCCCGTGTCGGGGCAGATATTTGTATCAAAAATACGAATGTTTGTTCTCGGGTCTTGGGTGTTTATTATGTATTTAAGTAAGTACCTATCTATATAAGTATGTTTATCCGTTGCCTAGTACCCATAACACAAGCTTTGCTTACTTAGCTTATTTTGGGACTAGGTCAATTTGTGTGAATTGTCCCGTGATATTTATATTTATTATATTATTCACATTTTTAACAAGATGGCTGCCGTAAAGCGTTATCCACTTAACATGACAAGATAAAACTGATTTTCTTTTTCCTCTCCAGCTATACGGCACCCCTGCACTATAATAAGCCAAAAAGCGGATTAAGTGCGCGAACAGAAGGCGAGTACACATAAGTAGGTGGCAATGGGCTTAGGCAGCATAAGCTTAAGCTTCAAGCGATCAAGAGATACTGCCGTCTGAAAGTGTATTTTCGCATGAGATTCCAAACCTGTACACATCATCATCATCGTCGCAATACACGATGATTTTTAAACGGTGATCAGAAACCAATTTTTACGGTTCCGTAGCCAAATGCCACAAAACGGAACTTTTATAGATTCCTCATGTCTGTCTGTCTGTCCGTCTGTCCGTCCGTATGTCACAGCCACTTTTTTCCGAAACTATAAGAGCTATGCTGTTGAAATTTGGTAAGTACCTAGATGTATTCTGTAAACCGCATTAAGATTTTTACACAAAAATAGAAAAAAACAATAAATTTTGGGGGTTCCCCATACTTAGAACTGAAACTCTAAAATTTTTTTTCATCAAACCCATACGTGTGGGGTTTTTATGGATAGATCTTCAAAAATGATATTGAGGTTTCTACTATCATTTTTTTCTAAACTGAATAGTTTGCGCGAGAGACACTTCCAAAGTGGTAAAATGTGTGTCCCCCCCTGTAACTGCTAAAATAAGAGAATGATAAAACTACAAAAAATATATGATGTACAATACAATGTAAACTTCCACCGAAAATTGGTTTGAACGAGATCTAGTTTGTCTGTCTGTCTATATCAGTAACCAATCTACAATGATCCCACACTGCGCACATTTTGCTTAGGAGCAGGGATCTGCTAAGACTGGATATTCATAACCACATATAAATTTGTACGGAACCCTCGGTGCGCGAGTCCGACTCGCACTTGGCCGATTTTTTTCTAGATCAGTATTCGGTGGCGACCATTATGCGATGGCGAGTCAATGCGATGTGGTCAAATAAAGATCTGGGCAATTTGCGATCTAGTCATTATGCGATGTGGTCAATCAACCTATATAGTCATTTTGCGACCCGGACAACCAGAGACTAACCCAGAGGTCCTGGGTTCAAATCTCGGTAAGGGCATTTATTTGTGTGATGAGCACGAATATTTGTTCCTGAGTTATGGATGTTTTCTATGTATATAAGTATTTATTTATCTGTATAAGTATGTTTATCGTCGTCTAGTACCCATAGTACAAGCTTTGCTTAGTTTGGGACTAGGTCGATTTGTGTAAGATTGTCCCCCCTAATATTTATTTATGTCCCCCCCTAATATTTGTAGATTTGTATTAAACTCTCGAACCTTTTCGTTCCGCGACCGTACGTACAAAGTACATACTACAAACATACTTTTTGAACGTCCGCCACGAGGCAAGTATTACGTCGGGACCAGATTAAGGGATTTGGTCGTATGTCCCTAAAAACCGGCCACTATAAGCGGCATTTCAAATAAAAATAATCGGATTACAAGTGGTAAGTATTTTAGGTCCATATGTAATTTTCCAGGACTTATTATTCATAATTCATTTTCATTTGTTATCATAATTTATTGAAAAAAAATCGTGGTAACAGCTAAACCGTTTAAATGTGTCTTCGCCCGCGCGGTACAGGGCTGGGGGGGGGGGGGGGGGGGGGGTATGACGACAAAGGGGACCGGCAAAGCAAGCGGCGAGCAAAACGGCTCAGTAGTGCACTGACCAAGTATGCAAAATGACTTGGTTATATAATGCCATGGTTACTAAATTGTCTTAATTTCAGGAAGACTTACTTAGCAAAACGCCTAGGTCGTTAAATGCACAAGTAGGCAGAATGACTCAATTGTGTAAAGTCTTGATTGTATTATAGGCCGAGTGTTAACGAGGCCATCTAGAGATACGAGGCCGGCAATCCCTGTTCGTGGCCAAGGCTTGTATAGAGTTTTTCTCAAACATGCATCATCATTATCATCATCATCATCATCATCATCACCATCATCATCGTTATCGTCGTCGTCATCATCACCATCATCATCACTATCATCATCATCATCTACATCATCACTATCATCATCATCATCATCATCATCATCAACATCATCATCATCATCTCATCATCACCATCATCATCACCAACATCATCATCATCATCATCAACATCATCATCATCATCTCATCATCACCACCATCATCATCATCATCATCATCATCATTACCATCATCATCATCATCACCCATCATCACCATCATCATCATCATCAACATCATCATCATCATCACCATCATCAATCACCATCATCATCATCACCATCATCATCACACCATCATCATCATCACCACCATCACCATCATCATCACCGCCATCATCAACACCATCACCACCATCAACATCACCATCATCATCAACATCACCATCATCATCACCATCATCATCAGCATCATCATCATCATCTTACTTTATTTATTTATTTATTATTTTTTTATTTTTGATATTATTTATTTATTTGTTTGACTGATGTGTTGGAGCCTAATTACTACCTTTATTAATTTACATATAATTTATAAATACTAACATAGGTGATAAGAATAATTGATACTAACACATTATCCCTTTACATAAATTTTTCTTTTTATCATCATAATTATTGTGTGCCTATGGATGGAAACGTCTGACAATAAATGATTTTTTTTTATTTTATTTTTATTTATTTACCTTAAATAAGCGTAATGGCAGAATGTCTTAATGAACCAAAACGCAAATATTGCTTATAGCTTTTTTTAATGGCTAAATGCTATGATGCCATAGACCTATAAACGTCATGGTATGAAACAACGCGTCAGTGTAGCTTGGTGGTGGTGATAGTTGTGTTTATGTGATTTGTGTGTGTTCGTACAGTGTGGAGGTGGAGGAACTGCATGAACACACATTTCTTGCATAAACGTAACTATTGTAAGGTCGCTGGTGAGCAAAGTAATTGTTTTAGTTCATTACAGGTAAGGCCAACGGGACGAGGCCGTATTGTCTAACGCTTCTGACGCTTGCCTTCGCTTTCACCATCTCTTTCTGTCATCATCTTATACCGTTTGACAGAAAGAAATAGTGATTGCGAAGGCAAGCGCCAGAAGCGTTAGACAATAAACCTGCCGACCCGACCGGCAGAGGTGCGGGCTCGCACTTCTCCCTACCCCCTTTGTCGTCTATCCCTACACCTCTGTACCCCATCTCTGGACTCATTTAACGGTTTAGCTATAGTTGTTTGACCCATGGCTTTTCAAGCAGAGGAACCCGCGACGTTCGAGCCACGGTCACCTCAGAGTTTTAAATAGAAGTTTATATTACAGGGTTTAGTCACTTTTCAGTACATTTTGAGGACCATTTCTCCAAATAGGCTGAGAGTAGGTAGGTAGCTAAAAGAAGAACTGGTCTGTTATTTTAGACTAACTCTCTAACATATATCAAAATCAGAGATCGGACAAATTAGCGTCATTGCTCGCAATAATGTGGACATGCCTCCAAAATTAATTAATTATTTTTTGGAATTAGATTTGAATTCCCGGAGATATTAATTTACATTTTACACATGCGTCTATGGCAATGGCAGTTGTTGTCGTTTTCGTTTTTCTTTATAATATAGAAGTTTTCTAGTATAATATAAATATATCCGTGGATATAATTTTTCATAAAAAATTATTTAAAATTGATATTCACCAAATTACCTATATAGGAACTCGGAACCAATAATAAATTAAATAACGACAATTTTTTGACTGGAAAAAAATATTTAATAAATCAACATTATACGAATTCTTTGTGTTATTTATTGAGTAGTACTCAAAATTAAATCTCAAGTTAGAAATTAATTCAATGATTAATTATTTAATTAACTTTGGCGTCATGTCCACATTATTGCGAGCAATGGCGCTCATTTGTCCGATCTCTGATCAAAATAAATCAAATCAGAGCTGAAAAGTTGGGTACTGTAAATTGGGGTTACTTTAAAATGCAGGGGCTACTTTGGAAAACAGTTTTTACGCCGTGTCCTTATTTTTTTAGACCATCTGTGGCAGTGAAATAACTAACTTGATAAATTACCTAACATTTACGTCATTTGCTCAGTCGAGCTATGAATATTTGCGTTTTTATAACCATTTTAAATCTACCAAAGTAGCTCCAAAATTTCCTAAAGTAACCCCAGTTTACCGGTACCTTTCCTTGCAAGTAAACTTAAAAGGTACACTCAGATAAATTATACTTTAAGAACTGTTAAACTTTGTCCAACATTCAGTGGATGAATTTTCAAGAGTAATATATTTACGTAGCTAAACTTACTTGCAGATAATGTCACGTCTTGTTGAAATATTACAGAAGAAAGCTACCCCATCAAAGTTAGTTTTTGCTGATGACTTTACTCTTCCAAATTTATAATTAAATTGTCTAAAACTGAATGAAAATGGCCTTCTGATAATATCAATTAGAGGGCCCGAACTTTGGGGCTCCCGTGTAATTGCTTAAAAGATGACGGGTAGCCAAATATAAATAAAGTTTGGGGATTCAATGATAGAGGTATTTAATGTTTTGGCGTTTTGGACGAGCAAACAGATGTAACAAATAGTTTGAAAAACAAGTGGCTGTCAAAAGTTTGACTTTGCAATTAACTTTTGTCTAACTGTTCTGTCTAACTTAAAACGAGTTAGAATTAGTTGAGCTGCTGTAGTTAGGCTATACCTAATGTGACCATACGTCCCGTTTTGAAAGGGACTGTCCCGCTCTCAAGTACTTTATCCCGGTGTCTCGAAAAACAAGTCGGGGACGCGAAAATGTCCCATTTACATAAGATTTAAAATAACGACTCGTAAGCGGTAGTCGAAGTTCGGTGCGGCCCTAAGAATACTGTATGCCTAATATCAGCCTCCGATCTACTTTTCTTTCAGATTTATTCACGAAAATGTGAATCAATCAAGGTAAATTTGAAACTATTTATAGCTAAACCAAGCGAGCCGCGTAACCAAATAAAATCAGAATTGAGGAGGATTGTATGGGGTTGATAATGCATATTTTTACAGACATTGATATCATTAAAATTAGATTTTAAAAACTTGCTTTTTTTAGCTTATTTTTTTGCGTGGAGAGGATGGACGAAGGAAGAATTACGAAAGAGATAAATAAATAAATAAATAAAAAACCATTTATTGCCCACAAAAAAAGAAGAATAAGAAAAAATACACAAAATTGTGGCAAAAGGCTCAGGCTCAGCATGTGCGGTGAGGATTACTCATCACCGCGCTGGTTTTCAGCCTGCGCCCTTATAGCGTGCTGACATTGCAAAAACAACAGGCGGGTAGGACTATAAAAAAAAACGTACAGTGGTATAGTCAACCAAGAAATCCCTTCACCATCCAAGGTTCAATGACAGTTGCATGGCTCAAAACATCAAAAGCTATTTCACTCACACACAAGTCAGTGCGACAACCAGGTCCTATACTACGAAGCGCGAAACCCGAAACCCCGTTTCATGCCGTTCCGCTCACGCTCATGGTATTTATTACGAGAGTGAGAGGGACCGCACGATCCGAACCTCGAACTTCGAATTTCGCAGTAACCCCCCAGTCCTATTGCTTTCATTCTGATGTAGGAACTGTCATTAAAAACGGTAAAACAAGTACCCGGTCGACCACACCTAATAAGACAAAAAAAAAAAACAAGAATAGGTAAACATTTTCAATACAAGCTTACGATATTGCGATATAGCTTGAGATATTTTTTCTTAATCTGTGTTTTTCATAATTTAAACTATGTTTCTTTGTTTGTGATAATTTTAGTTTTAGTTTGTGATCTGTTTCTCAGTTCAGTCAGAGGAAAAATGAAAAACTGGTTTGAATTGGATTAATTGGGTTATGAGCGGGTTGTTATTGTTGGTTTTATTATATTTTCTTTTCTTTTTTTGTTTGTTTAGTTAGTGTTCTGATAAAAAAAAGGCAAAGGTCTCAGAACCATGCAGCCTAGTTTATTTTAGGGCCACCGCAGACCGAAGCGTTTCAGTTGCCGTCACGCGCGCGCCCTGCGCTTCGGTCTGTGGAAGCCCTGAATGTACAAACATGTTTAGTTTTTAGTATTATGTTGTTTTGTGTGTGGCCTTCCGTGAGTTTACTGCACTGTGGCCCGGCGGAAGACCAGCGCTGGTTTTAACTAGCAACATGCTGAGTCGGGTCCCTTTTGTGACAGCATTAATGTGTACATAGCTCTATCTATCTATCTGTCAACGTCTATTGTATTCTTATTTTTGCCTGTGTACGTGTTATTGTTGTTATAAATAAATGTTTTTCTTTCTTTCTTTCTTTCTTTTAGATATATAATGCGAGTGTAGATGGAAATATTGCAAGAAGGACATTCCATGATCACATTGGGGGGGTCAGGTCAAGAGTACCCTTAACCGGCGTGCATGTATGAAAAGAGTAATGAGTGTTGTAGAAGCGAAAGATGTATGTCAGGATCGTAGCAGGAGAAACGAAAAGTCTCTGCCTATCCCTTTGCTGGAAAGAGGCGTGATTGTATGTACGGTCGGCGACAAAAGTGCATGGACAAAGCAAAGCAAAAATCCTATGAAGGGAAAACGAGTGCCAGTAGCTACCATATAAGCCGTACTAGTTCAATCGAATCTTACGAGATGGCGTTGTATTACCATATTATATGAAAAAAATACGTTCGCTCGGAATCTTCCTTCTTCACAATTCATATTAATTTATAAATATTGTAATAATTCGTCATGTCAATGTTAAACAAATATTTGAATAATTTGCTTAACGCTGCAAATAACCGAACTCTCGTATGCCGAACGAGGATTGCTCAGGCTTATCTTTTTGTATTTTTTTTGGAATCTGTAACATTGGTAATCTAACAAAAACATTTTTCTTAAACCTCACACAAGCCGGGGATCGATCCCGATTCACTCTGGCCAATTGCATCCGTTAGCATCTTCGCCTGCTCTGTTAGCCACTCGGCTATCGAGACATTATGATAACTAGTGAAACTAACAATCGTATATTTTACTTAATCTTTGCATCCTTGTCTAGCTAATGCGTAGATACAGCTAGATAGATCTTGTTTGTTGCCGATTGTTGGACTACCGTAATTTAACTTCAGAGATTTTTTGAAGGCAGCTGTATTGAACTGCGACATTAGGTTGCATGTTGAATAATATACTTACTTGGATGTGCCTCATTAATTAAACTGAGGGTAATCTTTATACTAACTTTTCAAAACTATTCGTTACGTGCTGATCTTCTTGTATAAATATCTCAACCGTAATATTATCTGATTAACTAAGTTCTCAAAAAGTTTTTATTTAGGTTCGATTAACGAATTTTTTTAAGGAGAAACGCAGCTATTAGGCAATAAATATTAAATACAATAGAAATATAATATATATAAACAAATAAACATCCACCGACCGGAACATGCAGTGTAGGTAGGCCTCCAACAAGATGGAGCGACGACCTGGTTAAGGTTGCGGGATCGCGTTGGTTGCGGATGGCACGGACCCGACCTGTTTGGTGAGTCTCGAGGGAGGCCTATGTTCAGCAGTGGACGTCTTCCGGCAGTTATGATGATGATGATGATGATGAAACAACGACATTAAATATAATACTTACATAGGTATACACTTACCATACGAGTATACTACTTATAAAAAAATATCAATGGAAAATGTCAGAAGGCCGCACGTGAAAAAACATTGACATGCATGGACAAGCATCGCATCATCATCACCATCATCGTCATCCCAGCCCATATGCGTCCCACTGCAGGGCACAGGGCTCATCTGAGATTGTAAGACCGGCTTGGGTCGTAGTTCCCACGCGGGCTTAGTGCGGGTCGGGAACTTCACACACACCATTGAATTTCTTCGCAGAAAGCTCATGGTAAATTCAAATGCACTTTCGCACATAAATTCCGAAAAACTCGGTGGTGCGAGCCCGGGCTTGAACCCACGATCCTCTGCTTGAGAGGCCATCATATTAAGTGAAACCACTCTTCCACCACGGCTTTTTATCACAAGCCAAGTGTCAAATCTGACAAAAAGCTTAAATAAATATTTTTGCCAAATCTCGAGCTCGGGATCGAACCCGATTCACTTTGGCCGTTTGTAAGCATATACAGCCACTCTGTTAGCAACTCGGCCATCGAGACATTAGATTAACGAGTGAAACTAAGAATTGTATATTACCTTATATTTGTATCCTTGTCTAACTTACGTGTAAATGTGAATAATTAGAATTTTAATATTTTGCTAAGAGGGTAGATTGAAAATTACTTAACACCAGACCAATTTCAACAAAGAATTATTCTCATTCGTTTGCTTGCTACCTAGGTATTTGTAATTCGATTTGCTTTCTTTGTATTTTTCCACACTTACTCCATTATTTCATTAACATGAGTTCTCGATGTAACATCAGTTTAGTTAAAAGATCACAAATTATTGCTTTGCACGGTGAAGGCAAAACATTGTCGGAAATCGCCAGAGAGACTGGTTTAAACGTAAGTATTTTTTTCTACTATGTCAAATTAATATTTTTTTAATACTTTAATCATTTACCTACCTTTATAGTTTAATTTAATTTATTTTTATTTTTGTTACAGAGGAAGACAGTTGTTTTATGGGTGCACCGTTATGAAAACGAAGGGAATTTATTACACCGTGCAAGATCAGGTAGACCACGCCTCATAGACTCAACACAACGTCAAGGCATGGTTACGGATTATGAGGAAAACGGTTTCCTCTCAACCAAACATTATGCCTGTGTTTTTGACACGAGTGTGGCCACTGTTCGTCGTGCTCTGCATAACGAGGGCATTCATCATCGCAGGCATGTAGTTATGCCCTTGCTCACAGATCGCCACAAAAGGGCAAGGTTAGAATTTGCCATGGAGCATTTGGATTTTGACTGGAGTACCGTCATATTTAGCGACGAAAAAACATTTAAATCCAGCCAACATGGGCGTCTGAGTTTATGGCGTAGGAACAACACACGATATAATAGCGACCACATAGTGCCCAATACGGAATCTGGTCGTATTACTATAAATATGTGGGGATGGATGAGTGCAGCTGGGCCGGGAGAACTGGTGCGGTTGCCCAATCGAGCAAATGGTGCTGATTATGCGCAAATGCTCGAAGAAACCATGTTGCCCACTGTTCGAACTGTGTATCCGGAGGAAGAATTACCATCCGTAACGTTTGTGGAAGATAATTGTCCCATTCACCGTTCACGTGTTGTGCGGAACTGGTTTGCCCAGCACAACAATATTAGTGCAATTCCTTGGCCCGCTAGGTCACCAGATTTGAACCCCATCGAAAACTTATGGGGAATTATAGTCCAACGTTTTTGATAGTCACAATGAGCGAACGCCAGAGGCGTTAATGGCTCATTGTGTTAACATATGGGATAATATTCGAGGTTCAAATTTGTGTGAAAATCTCGTGAATTCCATGCGTTCCCGCATGCAAGCTGTTATTGAACAGGGAGGAGGTTACACTAAGTATTAAGTGAACTGTTATTTGACCAGACCGGGTTAATATCTAGCCATTATGTTAAGTAGGTATAAGTGTATAAAATTGAATGAAATTTAGTTTTCAATTCTTTATGAGTTACTTGTTTGTTTCCTATTTTTTAACTGTAAATTGTTTTTTTTGCTATTTTTGAAACACAACACACTATGCTTTGAAGTTACTCGAACTTAAATTATCGCCAAGTTACAAGTTACTTCATACAGAACATAAATTACATAATTAATATTATGCATTCATTAATTATGTTAACCCGGTCTCCAATTTAAAGATATAGTTGCTAATAATTTTATTTATTTTTATTGTGGTGAAGCTTCAATCTTCTTTCCAATTTTGGAAACGAATACTTAAGCTAATAATACCTCAATAATTATTTAGATGGCTGTAGGGAACGTGCACATAGACGGTGCTGCCAACTGGTGCCATCAATTTTGACTTGATAAGTTTTTTTTACTGTCCGCATAGTTTTTCTGTCGCATTAGTGCTGCCGCCTATAGTTTCTGCACGTTCCCTTACATCGGTGAAAACGAAATAATATTATTGAGAAATTGCTCTTTTATGTATTTAAATAAAATTTTTGATATCAAAAGATTGTATTATTTTATTTTCTGATCAAAGATATTTTTTAATTACACAGATAATAAAATACATATTTATTTGATATATATTTAAAAAAAAAAAAACAAGTAAATGAAAAACAAAAATAGCACTCTGATCTGGGATTCGAACCATAAACCAATTCCATATACCAGTTACTTGGCTAATGCGTGTAACCATTTAGCCACAGCTGCTATTAGAAGATGGTTCGAAATAGCGGTTTAGTTTGCTACATAAACTAGATGCAGAAAACGGCCACTTCGCTGCATCAATTCACAACGCCATCTAGTTAATTCTCATCGAAACATGAACACAAACGATCAAACACTGCTCACGCGATTATCGCCCCGAGATGTCCATGCACTTTTGAAGCCCACTGTATGTATGTATGTATTATTTTGACACACCTAGGTACCAAAAAAATTACGTATCAAGCCACAATTTACTGTCAACTACGGATACATTTAAAAATAAACAATAGGCTACTTTTTATCCCTGAGAATCTCAAAGTTCCCACGGGATGGATAGTTAGATATAATTTCACTTACCGATAGCGCTTGCCCATAGCCGTGCTTGTGACATCTTGTTTGCTGTGACTTAAATTACCTGTAAAAATATAAATATTATTTAGAAAGGCAAAAAACGGCTCACAATTCGCTTTTCTATGTGTAGGTTATATGGACTTCGGTCCCCAGGTATAAATGCCGGGAGACAGATCTCGACTTGCACTGTAATTCCAACGCGGTCCTAGTATTGAGAACGTCACACACGCCATTAATTTTTTTCACTGGCGTAGGTTACCGCAAAGCTCATGGTAAAAGAATGTAACTACATTTTTACTTTAAATTGTGCAGAGAACTTATTTTTTTAATGAGGCAATTGCACTAAGTATTCATTTTTATAAAAAAAGTCCTTATTTTTGAGTCATATTTGTAACTTATTTTTCATATAATTATTGGACACAGAAACATTGTAGGTTTTCCTAGGGACACTTCTTTTAATCATCAAGATCAACAGCGCTCTTGATTCTGAATAAAAAAAAACACCAATCCATTTTCGAACCCATGACCCTCTCCTTGAGAAGCCATAGGTCAAAAGGCTACCAAGGCTCGGTTCGGCCCTTTTTCACGGATTTTTGACGTGACAACGTGTAATAAATCGATGAACGCCGGCCGGCTGCACGCACGAAAAAGGATGACGCAATGTAACGTGTTGGGGGGGGGGGGGGGGTTGAGGGGGTGCAGGGGCATTAAAGAGGGATGAAAATTTCATTGATTTTGCCGTAGGATGCACAGTTTTCAAGATATTTGACAAAACACCGGTTCTCGTCCGATCACCGAGGTTAAGCAACGTCGGGCGCGGTTAGTACTTGGATGGGTGAGCGCCTGGTTTAATTTTTGTTTTTTGAATGTTTTGTTATGACGTTGTCACGTTAAACTATCGTCCGTAAACCGACTTTACAGACAACCGGTTTTTTTAGGCGAACGCAAGACGAAGCTTTAAAAAACTCAATGGCCTGCTTGAGTCCATTCAGCCTCAGACTATGAACATTGTATCTAGAACTAGTACAACCTGTTTCAAGTGTACAGACTGAATGTATTCTTAGACAATGCATTGACCTTGGGTTGTGTTCTCTGTTAAAACAGTCGAGTACAATTGCACTTGCGTGGGCGCACATAATTGTGCTAACACGGAAAGGTATCCAACTGTCCCGCTCCGATTGGAATTATATGTATTGATCTATGTTAGAGATTACCTAGTCAAAAATACCAGACATGACGTATTTTTAAGCTGCACAAACTCAACCTATTAGTTCTCCTCCAAAGTACTACTAGTTCTAATGATAGAGCAAATTGGAGGAAAACAGTTCGATTTGCCCTACTAGTTCGAAAGCTAGAGCCTTTCCTATTTATTTCATAGTTTCATTTTCTGTTTATTTCATTAACTAGTAAAAGTTCTATTGTGTTCTCTGTTTAGTGTATATGCGTATATTAATATTATAATGTATTAGTCTACTGTAACTATTATTTAATATATTAGTGTGTACTTGCGTGTATTCTTTGTATGTACTTATGTGTATTTTTTATGTTCTATTGGTTTGGGTTTACTTTTGATTTCGGCTCTTTTTCACTTTGCATTGTATGCCTACTCTTGTCTCTGATGTCCTGTCAATCGTTTAAAGGTTAACTGGAAGAGATCCCTTTAAGGGATAAGTTCTCCTTTGTACATCTGTTTCTCTTGGTAACTGTTAATTTTCATGTTTTATGTACAATAAAGAGTTTTACATACATACATACATACATACAAAAGCAAATTGGAGGGGAAAAGTAAGATTTGCTCCAGCATTCCAACTAGTAGAACAAATCGAACTGTTTTCCTCCAATTTGCTCTATCGTTAGGACTAGTATAGCAAATTGGAGAAAACAGTTCAATTTTCTCTATAGGGAACGTGCAAAACTAATGCGACAGAAGAGACACTATACGGACAGTAAAAGAAACTTATCAGGGTAAAACTGTTGAATAGATGGCCCCAGTTGGCAGCACCGTCGATGTGCACGTTCCCTATCGCTGAAACTTGTAAACCAAATTGAAGAAAAAAATAACCATTTGCTATACTAGTAGATACAAATCGTTGAGCATAGTGGATAGATTAAAAAAGGACGTACGATTTTTTTAGACATTCATTTTCGCTTTATCTCGCATACGCGTTGCATCATGCGGTCGTCCTCGGAAAAATATGCATTTCGCAAAGCGACGTGAAAGTTGCAATTAGCTCTCGCAAGATACCGTACTTAAAATGCAATTAGGGGATCTGACGGATGGCATACCATTAAAACACGAGATGTGTGCGAGCTCCGCAATCCCTTGTACACAATACATCGTACTCATCACAGCCGGCGGCTCTGCTCGTATTTAAACCGTTATGGAGTTGGTATGGATTCATATAACAGGTAAACACATAATTTAAAACAATATGTCATTAATAAATAAAAATATAATCGCGAAGTTTAAAGGCAATTTTGAAAGGCAAGTTCCAAGCGATATAAACGGCACCTATTTTTAACAACGACCGCCGATTGACCTTTATCTTACTTGATGCTAAGTGCAGATGAGGCCAAAGATGTAGCTCACTGGTTCAGTAAGAGCATACTCACTGGCCTTGAAAAGCCCTCAATTTGCATTATAAAAGACGAAGCGAAGCGCTTTGTGCGAATGGCCGGAATAATACGAGTAACATGAGTGTACAGTATTGAAAATCGGGGTACGGTATTGAAAATCCTAAGAAAAACCGTGCAAGTTGTGTTACAAAGCGAACGATGTTTCTCAATATTTAAAAAAATACAAAATGAATCAACTTTCAATGTATACAATACAAAAAGACAGGGACTAAGCTAAATTGGGGTTGTCTATTTTTTTGTAATGTATGTTATTAAATCAATAACTAAGTATAAATTCATCATCATCATCATTTCAGCCGAAAGACGTCCACTGCTGAACATAGGCCTCCCCCAAAGCTCGCCAAACAGATCGGCCCTTCGCCATCCGCATCCAATGCGTTCACGCTACCTTCACCAGGTCGTCGCTCCATCTTGTTGGAGGCCTACCTACACTGCGTCTTCCTGTCCGCGGACGCCACTCGAAAACTTTTGGGCCCCATCGGCAATCAGTTCTACGGGCGATGTACCCTGCCCACTGCCACTTAAGTCTAGCGATAAATAAATACAAAAAAAAGAAGTATAAATTAAAATTTTTAAAAACCCCCAACGCAATTATGTCACACGTATGTTTGAACATATAAACTAAATGGCCATTATGCGTCTTAGATACCTTCCGCAGCTAATAAACGAGCTGATAACTTTGAAACAGCTGAACCGACTTTGATAAAACATAGTAAGAACCATCGCCAAGAGATCTGCTTTCTAATAATTTACAGAATTCAATTTAGTATAACATGGCCAGTTATTGAAGGGTGGCCAGTAATTAACACCTTATACTAAAAATGAATTCTATTATGGGTGAATAGAGTTCATTTTTAGTATGAGGTGGACAGGTTATTGGCGATTTATCCTATTGTGTTTAAAAATGTTAGTTACATTTTTCAGACCAAACTTTAGAATTGTAAATGTTTCTCATGAAATCATTTCAAACGCGAGCAAAGCAGCGGCTTACGGTTAGTCTATACTAATATTATAAAGAGGAAAGATTTGATTGTTTGTTTGTTTGTTTGCATTGAATAGGCTCCGAAACTACTGGACCGATTTCAAAAATTCTTTTGCCGTTAGAAAGCTACATTATCAGTGAGTGACATAGGCTACTTTTTACCGTGGGAAAATACCTTTTCCTACGGGAAAATTAATTTATCGCGGGCGAAGCTGCGGACGGAAGGCTAGTATTAAATAAACTTCGATTTTATTGGAACGAACGCAAGGTCAATGTTCGCTATATTCCTTATAGCTCTGTGTATGAGATTGTCTGAGCTCGTTAAAAAAAGAAGAGGCAAGGTGTTTTTTTAATAAAACGATTCTCCTTTGCCAGTCCGCTTTGCGCGGTTTCTCGTAGTCCGAGAGCGCACTGGTTTTTAGCTTGATACAATAGGGCATGCCCACTAAGATCCGTTGATCTATCTATACACGATAAATTTTAATCGGTGGTCAGAAACCAATTTTTCTAGATCGGTGGCGACCACGTTTAAGTCACAGTACATGAAATAAACCATTTATGTTTTAAATAGACGTTTTTTTTAAGTCACCTTGAGAGGATGCCAGCAGACAGGGCGGTAAAGAGAGCGTACGCGGGACGGCCTGTACCACTACCATGAGTTCACAGTGACCGCACTCGATAGCGACTGCGTAATTGATTTGTATAGGTAACGCCACCAGAGTTGAGGCCACGCACACAACTACATCTCATGTAATGACAGCGGGATTTTGACGTTGTGTTGACGTTTAACGACAACACAACGTCAAAATCCCGCTGTCATTACATAAGATGTGGTTGTGTGCGTGGCCTCAACTCTGGTGGCGTTACCTATAGGAGCATCCATATAAATCATTTACGCAGTCGCTATCGAACACACGGTCACTGCAAATTCATGGTAGTGGTACTGGTGGTCGGCGGCCTAAGTACCGCTGGAAAGATGAAGTGGAAAACGATCTGCGCGCTCTACACGCACAAAACTGGGAGGTGATCGTTGAGAACAGTATGCTTAGTATAAGTTTTTACTTCACGAAATACTTCTCGATCGCGTTTTCGTAAAAAAATCAATTACTAGGGAAACAGGGACAGCGCCTCCGCGCGCACGCGTCCATGTTTCCATAGAATTGAAATTTATATATATATTTACAGGGCGCGTTGGCGTCAACTCGTATTGGAGGCCAAGATCGACTTCGGGTCACTGAGCCAACGGAGTAAGTAAGTAAGTATTTTTAGGGTTCCGTACCAAATTAGAAAAACGGGACCCTATTACTGAGGCTCCGCTGTTCGTCCGTCTGTCCGTCTGTCTGTCCGTTCGTCTGTCCGTCTGTCACCAGGCTGTATCTCGGGAACAGTGATAGCTAGAGAGTTGAAATTTTCACAGATGATGTATTTCGGTTGCCGCTATAACAACAAATACTAAAAAAATTGAATAAAATAAATATTTAAAGGGGCTCCCATACAACAAACGTGATTTTTATAGATAATTGTACGGAACCCTTCGTGCGCGAGTCCGACTCGCACTTGGATTAAAAATCACTTTTTATTTAAAATCATTGTCATCTTACACATGGTTTAGTCTATGAGCCTAAAACCTCTTTAACAGTTTCTTAAACAAACTTTGACGTGAGACATGTCAAATTACCCACCAAAGCGATGTAACTTGAAAAACAGCTTAACTTCAACAAATATAGGATGACCATGCATTCGGTTTCTGGACGAAGTTTTAGCAATAACGTATCTTTAGTAAAACCGAGACTAAATTGCTTGAGACCTCATCTATAAAATTCCATTTTGGCTAAGGATTAATATGTTAATATAACGTATATGTTAACGTGTGTCAATCGTCTCGTAATTTATTATTTATTTATTTTTTTTGAAGCAACCATTAATTTAATTTTGCAGTTAATTGTGAATCAATCTGGTTTTCAGGGCATAAATAAAGTGTTTTGTACTAGAGTTGGAATTATTTTTTTATAGTGTCATCTCATCTACATTTACAATCACTTGGCTGAACGTTCGAGTACGCCGAAATCACAGTCAGCGCTCAGCCTATCTTTTTACAGAGGATAAACTTTTCGTAAAGTAAACCTTATGCGGGCAAACATATTCTTTTGTAAGAATATTAAATTAATTTAACCAGCCACGCTTTGTTTTTATGGGTTTTTGAATAAAATTTTACTAATACAGGGTGCATAAATCATCATCATCATTCGCATCCATCGCGTTCCCGCAACCTTAATCAGGTCGTCGGTCCATCTTGTTGGAGGCCTATGTTTACTGTCTTCCGGTCCGCGGACGCCATCCCTTTTTGTCCCAACAGCAATCAGTTCTACGAACGATGTGTCCTGCCCACTGCTACTTGAGAACCGGATTTAATTTTTCGAAAATGTCTGTATAGGTTTTCTTGTTCGAATGCTGAACTTAGTATCTAATATATTTTAAGTGTTTGGTATAGTCAAAATCGGCGTCAAATCAAATCCAAGGCGTTCAGACTCCGGTGGCTCGGACACGTAGAAAGGTTGGGAGAGGATCGAGCCGTGAAGAGAGCGCACTTGGGACGACCGAGTGGACGTAGGCCGTTTGGTCGTCCCAGGTACCGCTGGAGGGACGAGGTCCTGAAAGACCTTTTGAACCTCGGGGTCGAAGACTGGCAAGAGCTGGCTCAAGATCGCAAAGCGTGGCGTAATCTGGTGTTGGAGGCCAAGACCCACTTTGGGTCACTGCGCCCTGGTAGCAAGTAAGTAAGGTAGTCAAAATGGTAAATAAGGATCATGTCGCCGTGTCTGTTGGTTTTTCCAGATTATCTCCGAGACTTTTTGTAGTAGAAGGTTATAATTTGGCTTAGGTAAGTATAAAAAACCAAAAGTAAAGCAAAGTAAAAAAAAAAACAAATCTAAACTTTTTTTTCTGTATGTAGGACGCAAAATGATCTTTCATGTCTATTTTGACTCAACTGTCGAAGGAGGGTTAAGTTTTTCGAGTGTACTATGAATGTTTGTGGGTATGTTGTGTCGTTCTTTGGCACGCCCTGCAGCCTAAATAGCTCAATGAGTTTTAAAGTATGAGTGTCAGAATCTAATGAGATTCGTTTAGTTGCGAGAGTGACAGGATAATATATGTTCCCGGAATTTCCATGGTAATGAATTATACAGGTGTTTTTTAATCAAATATTTAAATTAAAGTTATTGACTGTCGGATCAAATAAATTCGTAGCACTGCGCAAACGCAATTAGTGCAATGCGTGTGTTAATAAGAAAGTGTTTAGTAATTAAGTAATCTAACGACTGTTTTCCTAATAACACGACGAATAAGTCATAAGTCTTGTAATTGGATAATTGCTTTGTAAAAACTTGAAATTCTTTAGCAACTATTATCGATGTATATTCGCCAATGTGTCAATTAATACTTACATAAATTCGCTTATTAACAAATATTAATGCGGTAACGCTTCACCAGATATGAAATATTCGTTGTTGTCCGTAATTTCATCTGAATTTTTTTAGCAAAAATGTTCGGCGGGATATTGTGCAATTTTCTAAGATAAAAATTATACTAGGTATGTGTTAATTCAAGCTATTAAATGTCTGTGTCAAACTTCATTCTAATCCGTTGCCAAGTTTTTGAGTGACAGCCATCCAAACATTCGAAATTTTACACACACACACTCTTTCATAGTATTACAGTAGCACTAGCCAATTCACGCGGCTTCGCACGCGTAAATAAGATCCGGCAGTTGAATCAAAATTCACGAATTTCACTAAATTCCCAAGGAATTCTCGAAAATCACGTTATTATGGCAAACATCCTTAAAGTATTTCATGTTTCTACGCTTATCGATTGGGATTTTATCGTGGGAATATCGGGATAAAAGGTAGCCTAGATGTGTTACTCCAAAGTTCAGCTATGTTTAGCTGTGGTCCCAACGGAAGACCAGCGTCAGCTGCAAGGTTGACACTATGCTGAGTTGGGACCATTTCGTGACAATATTTGTCTCAGTTTAATTTTTTTGTTTTTATAAAAATGTCACGAATATTGTTTTTTCTTTCTTTCTATCTGCATACCAAATTTCACCCAAATCCGACCGTTCTAGCGTGAAATATTTACAAACAAAAACGGACGCGCGCACATCACAAACTTTGGCATTTATAGTATTTATAGAGCTTTAATCTCATCTCACCATCTCGATTTTCTCGATTAACCAGAGGTTAGACTTACGAAATCTTATTACTCGAAAATATCATTCGAAAGCAATAAATAATCACTTATTGCGCAAAACTGCAGCTTGAATTAATTTTTCGACAAATTAATTCCAACCTGTGTTTGACAAGGTTAATTATTGCATTTAAAATTTAGCACAATTTTTAGCTATCACAGAAATAAATCCGCGCAAATCTATACACATAATAAATCTGTAACAAGTCGGTGTCTGTTCATTGAAGATATTTGAGAAAAACTGTCACTAGAGCTATTTACTAGCGCAATAGAACCCAAAACAATGTTTTTTAGAATTATTGTCAGTTTGTCTGTTTGTCTGTTTATCTGTTTGTCTGTTTGTCTGTGCGTTTGTGCGCGCTAATCTCAGAAACGGCTTAACCTAGAAGGATGCGGTTTTCACTGATATGTTGGTATTTTCTTGGATTAACATTTAGTGTTTGTTTCATTTGAATCGGTTCACAAATAAGAAAGATACGTCTATTTTAAGAATTTATAGAACAGATTTTAGAAGTAGTGACTTGGGAGTAGGTACGGTGGTGAATGTGAACGCGGGTGTGTGGGGGGGGGGATTCGGTGGGGGGTCGGTGAGGGGGGGGTTTCGGGGGGTGCGGGGAGGGGTAATTTTTTTATATCGAGGAACTAAGGAGAGCCATAATTGATGAAAAAGCAAATTGGATAAAAAAAATAAGCTACCCAAATTACTAATTCCACGCGGACGGAGTCGCGGGCAAAAGCTAGTAACTAATAATTTATGGTCAACTTCTAATTTCTATACCGCCGGATGTTCCGGGAAATTCCAGGAATTTTTACTACACCTCTATATGACCCTAAAGGAATTGTTATTGAGATAAGGTCCCATTGAATTTAATTAAATCCCGTTCTTTCTTATTCTGTGACCTAGTCCGAAACTAAGCAAAGCTTGTAATGGATACTATATCTTGACAAGCTCGTGCGTGGCGCTCGGCGGAACCCTGTCGCAGGGAGCCTCTGCTGTCCTTAACAAGATTGTTTTTAATAAGTGCGGCAAATACTCACTGCGACAGGGTTCCGCGGAGGGTCGCGCACGAGGTTGTCGGACTATAGACAACGGATAACCATCATCATCATCATCATCACCAGCCTATGTTCGTCCACTGCTGGACATAGGCCTCTCCATAACGGATAACCATACCGACATAGATAAATACATACCTAATTTTTAATAAACATCCACAACTCGAACACAAACATTCGTATTTTTCACACAAATATCTGCCCGACCGGGATTCAAACCCGGGACTTTAGTAGTCAGGAAAAGATACAAATAAAATCACCGAATAGTATAATATGTAAATTGGGTAGCAGCGTAACATAGGTAATGCTTCGTTGGAAGTCGGCGGTGATAAACCGCGATAGTACGATCGTGTCGATGACCATAAGAACATAATTAATTCACGTGAAAAGTCGGTCATGGAGCGCGTTATGTCATATTTACGTAACATATACATATATGCCGCCGGCACGTAGTTGCATGTTAACTTAACCGGTACTTTAAGGATCGAGCTTTCACAAGCATTCGATGAAGCCTTATAATTGACTACAAATAAGTAATTCCTAGTAATTCAATTCCGGCTCATTAGGTTCTTGTTGCGAACTATTCTTTCTGCTGGCGTTCGTGTCGTCACAGTGTCGTATGTTTTGTGTTTAGTTTTAAATGGGTCCCATTGAAAAACAGCGTTGTGGTGCCACAACAATAGGCCCAGTTTATACTATTCGATATTCTTTATTTGTATATTTCCTGTCAAATCTTTGATCAATTATAACTGTAGATCCACAGTCGCGCGCCCGAAAATGTCCGAGCCAAATGAGCGCCACGTTGATAAAAGTGGCCTTCTTTTTTCTCAGAACGTTGCGTGAAATTGTTAAGTTTAGCTGTCAAGTGGAGTTTTGCCGCTACCGAAATTCGACTGTAATGAAGTAAAGACTAGGTTCAAATTTCTGTGTAGGTGATGATTTTATTTGTTACGCAACCAAATAAAAAAGTTCGGACATTCTTTGAAGGGGATTTTGTTCGGCAATGTGTATCTTCAGTTATAATTGATCAAAGTGTCAAATGTATTTTTTTCTGTGTATGTATCGAATATGTGTAAATAAATGTTTCTCTCTCTTTCTCCATTATCAATGAGATCTTTGTGGATCATAGTTACAGAGCGTAAGGAACGAAAGTCGTCCCTCCTATAGACATAAAATTAGCGTGACGGAAAGTTGGCCAGTCATCCCACAAGCCAATGTAGACTTGACAAAAAAATACTGACTATAGACCCTTAGGGTAAGCGCGCAGTAGCAACTTTGTCTCCGCGACTATTTTATCAAGTCCCTGGGAGTCGCGGCGCTACGTGTGCGCACTTCCATACTAACCCAAAGACTAGATAAAATAGTCGCGGAGACAAAGTTGCTCTTGCGCGCATACTCTTAAGACGCTGTCAACACTAACGTCGGCGCACACTGTCTATTTGTATCGGAGTAAACGAGATGCCGCTATTACTGGGCAGCCGGGTATATTGAAATTTATCGGGCAAATATTTAATTAAAAAAAAACTGTGGATTATTTGTGAAATATGACTCGTTAGCGGTTTAGGTATGAATATGTTGACTTCATGTTTTTAATTGCAGACGCATACGCCAAAAAAATAAAGACATAGAACCGTTTAATGATGATTTTAAGACCTATCTTTGCAATTATTTTCTATCGAGCCGATTTCGTCCAATTATGTATCGAGTCTGTCCACGGTCTTTGAAATATGATGAATATTAACATATCATTTTTTTGATGTGCTAGAACAAGCAGTTTTTCTTAAAAAACTGTTTAAATGACATCAATTTCAACAAAATTAGGTGTTGTCAGCCTCTTAACTTCTGCCATATCCAGAGGAGCGGCGCGAACAAAATAATGTGTATGACCATTCTAATAGCTCATTTACACTCGCGTACGAGTGACGAGACGAGCAACGAGACGGGAGTGTGAATAGACGCTCGCGACTCGCCTCGAGCCTAGTCTCGTACTTCGACACGCTCGCGACGCCGAGCCGAGATAAGAGACGAAGCACGAGGCGAGGTACGAGGCGAGAGTGTAAATCAGGTATCAGAAGAATAACTTTTATAACAAGCCTTTTTTGGGTGATGATGATGACACTAATAACTAGGGTACAATTGAAATAAAAACTACCCAAAAAAAAAAACAAAAAGCCGTGATAGCCTAGCGGTTTCACCTATGGCCTCTCAAGCAAAGGGTCGTGGGTTTCGATCCCAGGCTCTTGAGTTTTTCGGAATTTATGTGCGAAATGACATTTGACATTTACCACGACGACAGCTAAAATTTATCATCCATCAAACAATACACCAACCTAATAAATTAATAATAATACAACACAAAAACACTTAAACTACAAAAGAAAAACAATATGCCTAAAAGTTTCTGCAAAGACCTATTGCCACAAGGTCAAAAAGAAAACAAAGAAACATTATCTAATTAAATTTTAGTCTATAATAAGATGTATTTTTCAGTCTGAGCTTTGAAGTGACACTTTATTAAATAATATCTGAGCTAATTACGAAAAACCAAGGTTAGTTTTGTTAGTCATTGTATTAATTAAATACGTTCCACCTCCACCAGGCATCGCACGCAAAATTTCAAAAATCTAAACTGCTAAATATAGCGGCAAAGATTTGCACGGGCTGTTTCCATACATTGTTAATGAAGACCATGTAATTTTTTGAAGTGGTCTTGGGAATTCAGTAACATTAGTCCGATTCAATTACTAGACATAATGGTTCACGTGAGCGAATTCCAACGAATTTGTAAGAATGGGTCATACAAAGTTTCGTGTATCTAAGATATATATTAGGGGACAAATCTTACACAAACCGACCTCGTCCCAAACTAAGCAAAGCTTGTACTATGGGTACTAGACGACGATAAACATACTTATATAGATAAATAAATACTTTAATAGGTACATAGAAAACATCCATGACTCAGGAACAGATATTCGCGCTCATCACACAAATAAATGCCCTTACCAGGATTCGAACACAGGACCTCTTGCTTCGTAGGCAGGGTCACTACCAACTAGGCTAAAGCGGTCTCTTGTAAATATGGCAAAATTTAAGGTTACCTATATAGCAAATACTTTTTAGTGAAGTCTACATATCGGCGCGTGGGATGCCTGGCCAACTTTCGGGTCATTTAAATAAATCTTAACCTTTTCGACGCCAATGACACATATATCAGTACCGCAGGTTCTATGCCAACGACACATATATCAGCACCGCAGGTTCTACGCCAACGACACATATATCAGCACCGCAGGTTCTACGCCAACGACACATCTATCAGCACCGCAGGTTCTACGCCAACGACACATATATCAGCACCGCAGGTTCAACGCTAACAACACATATATCAGCACCGCAGGTTCTACGCCAACGACACATATATCAGCACCGCAGGTTCTACGCCAACGACACATATATCAGCACCGCAGGTTCAACGCTAACGACACATATCGTCGTATCCTAGGAAAAGGGGCGTAATCGCCATTAATACTGTTTTCCTCTTCTTTGATATTCGAATTCTACGATTTTTTTTACATCTACTGACCTAAAAAATAAGACCCTATCATTTTATTTGGAAAAGTTATTCAACTTTTTCAAATTAGCCATAATTGCAGTGGCTCCAATTCCTTCATCGAATAACGCCGCTATAGCCGTAAGAGCCGTATTCCGCGGAGAGTTGAAGCGCGGGGAGCTTACGCCGCCGGCCGCGGGCGCCATTACGCCCTTTACACACGGAGCGTTTGCGCAATAGCAATGGTGTATGTTTTAGCAAAAATTAATAGTGTTAGCCGTAAATTGTGTGTTAAATTGGTTAAATCAAGATTTTAAATTACATAAGCAGACTCCGTGGAAACAAGCCACAAGTTAACGTTAGGTCCCGCTTCCACGGACATTTGGCTGGTGTCGCTATGATCGTTACGCCTGTTTTCGATGGAAATAATTTTAAAACGAGATAATTTAGTCAAATATGTAAAAAAGAAGAGTATTAAGCAAAAAAACAAGTTTTATAGATGTAATATTAAACGAATAACATCAAATGATACCGTCAATAATGCCTCACATTAAAATACATTACGGTTCTTTGTACACGTAAAAAGCCTTAACAGACGTTATGCCCGTTTAAAAAGTGAACAAATAATCAGCTTTTACAAAATTTTGTCATTTTAATAGTAATTGAATGTGCCTAATTATTTTCAGCCCCACCAGATTCACCAATTCCACAAGGGTTGGAGAGCGAAATTACATATTTAATGGAATGTGTGGATATAATGACAAGTTTGTACCTACTCATTCCTAAAAAATAGCTTCAGTAATTTTTAAATCATTTTACTAACATAATTATTTTATTCTAATACGTAAAAATCTCGTGTCACGGTGTTTGTTATCGAACTCCTCCGAAACGGCTTGACCGATTTTTATGAAACCTTTTTTTTCCTGTATTCGGTAGGTTTGAGAATAGGTCGTAGGTTATTTTTTATAAGTACCCCTATTCTTCGCGGACGGAGTCGCGGGCAACAGCTAGTTTCACCATAAAATTATTTTTACTTCATTTTAAAATTATATTTTAATGGACAGGATGGAAATTAGGGAGAACTTCTGGCGTTATAGCACAAATTCATGCTGATTCATCAAGCTCTGCAATCTGCAGACGCAGCATCTGCGACGATCTTTGCAGCCATTACTACCAGAACAATTTTCTTTACAATCCATCCAGAAATTTCGGGATACTTCGTTGGCATTGCAAGATAATTTGCCTAGCAACCATGTCTCTCAAGTTGCTGTCCATTAATTTTTGATTTATCGGTACAAAAAGATATGAAGGCACAAAGCAATAAAGCAGTAATTAATAGAGTAAAGTTTTCGGCCACAAGCCATATTAAACAAGTATCGCCAGCAAAAAGACCAACCACTTTTATCATTGATTCATCAAATTGTTGACAGCAGCGAAATACTGAAAAATTATTCTGATGACACATTGTCGTTGAAAGCCCTAAGTAATTTCAGTTTTCTAATTTCTTCGGTTCCTTAAACAGTTCAGTTGGATGCCAGTTTTAGTGAAAGTCCACATTTATCTCGAAGAAATTATGAATATAAAAGGAAAAAAAATAGTAATATACATATATACGAGAAATCGCCTTTAAGTGCCTGGAACAGAAAGGACTAGATATCAACGTCAACGGCGAACACATCACTCTCTTCAATTTGCTGACAATATTGATGGAGAAAGTCAGTATGATACTCAAAGGCCTCAACCGAGTCTCCCTACGGATAGGCCTCAGAATTAATATGAACACGACGAAAGTCATGTTTTATGTCCATGTGGCCCCCTAACCACGTTATGGTTGAGAGTTCGATTCGACCTGAGACAAACTGTCCAATTTGAAAGGTTAAACTTCGAAAATGAGGACAAAATCGTCGAATTCAACTCGGATGGACAGCTTTCGGATAACTCCGCAATGTCTTTTCGTCTGAACTACCACAGTGCTCAAAAATAAAAGTCTTTAACCAGTGTGTGGGTGAATAGGCTCAGATCAGAGTCGCTCAACGAGCTATGGAGAGGGATATGCGCGAGGTTGCTCTAGGTAATCGAATCAGGAATGAGGAGATTCGTAGAAGGACAAGGGTCATCGACATAACCCAACGGATTAGCTCGTTGAAACGGCAATGGACAGGTCATATAACACACAGAACCGATAGTCGTTGGGATCGAAAAGTTCACGAATAGAAACCATGAACTAGCAAACGCGGCGTTGGACGTCCACCAACGAGATGTACGGATGATCTGGTAAAGACCGCAGGTTCACGGTGGATGCAAGCCGCTTCCAACTGTAATGATCGGGTATCAATGAGGTAGGCCTATGTCTAGCTGTGCACGTGTTTCGGCTAAAATGATGATGGTGATGAAAATCATGTTAATATTTATTAAAGTGATCAACGCAAATTTTATTTTACAAGTATTAGCATTTATGTCAGCTCATATATTTTATACTAGCTGTTGCCCGCGACTCCGTCTGCAAAGAATACGTTTATCGCTATCCCATGGAAAGTATGCAATTTTCCGGTATAAAAACTATCCTATGATAACATTAATCCTAAGGCTTCAAACTATCTCCATTCCAAATTTCATGTAAATCCGCTCAGCCGTTATTGCGTGATTGACTAACAAACATCCAAACATCTTCATAAATTTTCATATTAGTAATAGTAATAGGATTAAATTCGACTAAAAACATATCAGACATAATTGAAGAAAGCCCTAAATGCGTTTAAGACCCTCTTTTTCACGACGATCAAAGACATTATGGTGCTTACGCCCTTATTCCTTGTGAAAAAATAAACGTTTGGTTTAAATTAGCGTGGAAAAAAGAATTAAGGAACATATTTTATACAAATAACTTGAATAATAAAAATAATATTTATCTATATCAATTGTAAGGTATTAAGTATTCTTAGTTTTTAGTTTCAGATCATAAGCTTCTACGCTGATTTTTTTAAACAGTTTATACCGTCTCCTGTAAAATCAACTTTTCGTAATTACGCCCCTTTTCGTAGGATACGACGATATATCAGCACCGCAGGTTCTACGCCAACGACACATATATCAGCACCGCAGGTTCTACGCCAATGACAGATATATCAGCACCGCAGGTTCTACGCCAACGACTGATATATCAGTCACGGCGAGCAGAGCGATATCTATCTACGAGCATTTCTGTAGGGTTCAACTTCACGTTTGACATTCCGATGTCATGGCGTATGAGTAGGGTTGCCAACTATACTGTTAAAAAACAGTATTATGCTGTTTTTCACTACATTATACTTTTTACTGTTGAACGAAAATAAAGTATACAAAATACTGTTTTCAGCATCAAAATGCCTAAAACTAAGCACACTAAGTTTCCTCATTTATTTTAATTGTGGGGAGACCTATGAGGGTTTTAAAAATAACACTAAATTAAAACATATGTATGTCTTTAAAACATTAAAAAATACAACACTGTTCATGTTTCTAAAATACCTACTGTTTGTTTTCCTTCTCAGACCTAAATAAACTTTATTTCTTGTAAAAAAGTTGGCAACCCTACGTATGAGTGAGAGCTGTTGTATTTGACAGAGCGTTGAAAGTTTAAGTTTGCTGACTCGGAGTCGCTAATATTATGTCCACAGGTTACAACTTTTGTTTCTTACGAAGTGTATGACCCTATAGCTAGTGCCATTCAAGAAGACGCATGAATTTGTCAAAATTACACATTAATGATATAGCAATAAGAACCACGGCACGCGTCATCATGAATTACTCTATCTATAATAGCCTTTACCGCGATAGGGATAACACCACCAATTAACTGATGTACCTTTTATGAGCTGTCAAAACACGAATCTCCCATCCCATCCCACTAATGGAAGGATGGATATGTGGATGTTTATTACCCTTTCGCACTAAAACGATTTCACGGATTCTAATGAAAGGCACACAGATAGATTGTAAGCTGGATTAATGTACCCATATGTAGTATACTTTTTGTCCCGGAAAAACGTAATGTCCCCGCGGGAAAAAGACAAACGATTTTTTTGCAGACGGAGTCATGGGTAACAGTACTTAATATCTTACTTAACCAAGCTCCCGGTCAAATATGAATAGGTAAGAACCAACCACTGACCAAAAACGTTGAAGTAGGTAAGTACTTCAGCTTTCAAGATAACGTGCTTCGTCTGCGACCAATAGATGGCGTTGTCCGAGTAATCTTGCTTATTATTCAGATATACTTACACAAAATACAATGAAAAAACCGGCCAAGAGCGTGTCGGACTAGCCCAAGATAGGGTAGCAGGTACGAAAAAATCTTTGCATACTTTATTAATGTGGCTGTTTTGGTCCCAACGTCGGCGGTACAGCGCCATCTATCAGGGAATTGGGTAACTAATATGCAGTCTACTAGAACTAGTATGTATGATGATTGTTTTTCAGATGTAATATATTTTTTTATACTGTTAGCGTGATCTTATAGGGGTACTTAAAGAAAAAAAATTCTTGCAATGGCGGTTAAGTTACAATCTTAGTTTAGAAATATTTTTTTACAAAAACTTAAAAACTGCTCAACTGGTTAAGTTGAAAATAATTTTCCTAGAAAGTTTTTATTAAGTTTAACTTACGTGATTTTTTTCATATTTTTTAGACGTGCGGTTCAAAAGTTAGAGGGGGAAACATTATTTTGAACTTTCGGAGTGAATATCTCCGAAAATATTCACTTTATCAAAAAATGGTTTTAGAAAACCCGTATTTATTTTCAAATACCTATCCAATAACACCGCACATTATAGGGTTAGTCGAGAAAAAAAAATCACCCCCACTTTACGTCTATGGGAGGTACCCTAAAAAATTTTTTATTAGTTTTTTTTATTTAATCACTTTGTCGGCGTGAATGATATATATATTCATGCCAAATTACAGCTTTCTAGTACTAACAGTCTCTGAGCTTAGCCGCGGACAGACAGACAGACGGACACACTTGGCGAAACTATAAGGGTTCCTAGTTGACTACGAAACCCTAAAATTTGCGGTCAATCTAATAAACCGCCCCGGATCGTACCTGATGCAGATGTGTCCAATACACTAGCCGCATTGCCCCGTTGAACCGTGATGGACCACCTTTGCATCAGAAACATTAAATTTGAACCTTAATACTATGACGATACCGTTTGTTTTGAAAGATAAGGGCTCGAAGCGAAAAGTTCACCTGGGAAGATTTATACTATAACACGGACGAAGCTTAAAACTTACTAAAAAATCCATCATCATCACCATCCCAGCAGCAGCAGGGTACAGGAAACTCAGAATGAAAGCGGGCTCAGTGCGAAATCCATACTTCCAAACTAATTATTATAAATGAAAAAGTGAGTTTGTTTGTCCTTCTTTCACGTCGAAACAGAGTGAAGAAATGCCATGATTGGTGTATGGACATAGTTGAAGGGCTGGAGAGTGAAATAAGCTACTTTTTACCACGGGAAAATATCTCATTCCCACGGGAAAACATGTTTTAATCTACTTCAGCGGGGGCGAAGGCGCGGGCATCAGCTACTTAGTAATAGAAAATCCTTTGGTATAGTGTATATTGAGGTATGTTCAGTCAACAAGGCCACGGTGTATCGTCTTGCACAATCTGCTTAGCATGCATTTGTCGAACTGAGTGCTGTAACCAGTTAATGCTTGGACAAGGCGCGAAGAACCAACAGGTTTGACTCGGCTGTCTGCATGACAAATGCGTTGTCAAAGTGCTCGGCTTGTTGAAAACGGGCGGACGAAGCGTAAGAAATCGGCCAAGTTCGTGTCGGACTACGTAAAACATGTACCTTATGGCTGAGCGTCACTAGACTCGTAATAACGACGGGCTAAATGAAAAAAAATAATATATAGGTATCGATATATCGATATTTTCAAACAACATTAAATTTACATAGTAAAAAATATCGATATTTATATTATAAATCAAGTCGTGGTTACCTAAAAAGTATCAAAATATACGCTACACCGCGCTCAACTGCCTTCTTTCTGCTTATTCCCCTAAATTCAAGTCTATGGTGAATGAGCATTTACTAGGCAAGCGTGCTCCATTGTGGACAAACGCAAGCCTGTTGTATAAAAAAAAAGTACAACAGTAAGATCTAATTAAATTTTTGATGACTGTACTTTTTGCTGACTGTACTTTCATTGTCATTCAATCTACATATTTGTACTGAACTTCGAGCCAATACGATTGCTAAAAGTGAGATAAAACCGACTAGCATTATGTAGAGACAAATTACATACGCTACAAGTTAAATGAAAGCTTATAAAAACAGACAGGGGTTTCATGTTCAGCCGATTTAAGTCCTAATTTCGAAAGTTAGTTAACCGCATAATAATCATTAGTTATTCCGCCAGGTATGGTCAAGATGTTACATAGACGTCGGCAACTAAATTGTTGGTTGGCCAACATAAATGATCAGCAATAAAGGTCAATTGACTGTAAAAGATTGCGCCTCGTTTGTTTTTCGGCAATTTTATAACTTTAATGATTATGAAATGGGTATGTGATTGTTTTCCTATTTAATAAAGTCTATTGGTTCTTAGGGTTCCGTCTTAAGTTCCGACTTAGGTTCACACCTTAAGCATCACTGTTCTACTTCAAGAGTTTGCAGAAATTTCAACATAGGTGTCTTTTAAGTGACAGCGAATGAAAATTAAAACAATGTAATGTCGTTATTTACATTGTAAAAAGCGAGTTAAAAACAAGTACATCTCTGTTATACCTCTTTAACAAGTCTTTTCAATAAAAAACGGGTCAAGATCAGAAGTATAGTAAACTAGCTTTAACTTATTAGAAATCCTCGAACAACGTCATCTATATAACTGACAACTTTCTTGGATAGTGCCCTCCTATCTTATGTGTCAATCCAGATTTCCTATCTGTACGCCAAGTTTCATCTAAATCTTTTCAGCCATTATTGCGTCATTGACTAACAAGCTTGCGAACATCTTGATTCGCATTGCAAATAAAAAGAGTATCCTCCGCAGAAAGAAAATCCTTTACTATGTTGGACGTGTTTTTAACTCGCACAAAACGTTATCAAAATTAAGCAATTAACCCGTCGCACGATCGGCGACTTTTTTGGGTAATTTTTTCTATGTACCCTATGTTAAAAGGAGATCGAAACTAGAAACAAAAATTAGCAAATTATGACAGTTAGCAGCAGTAGACACGTGTGCGCCTAAATCGTTCGACGGGTTAAAATAAAGACCCAGTTTTGTATACTTATGTGAAACTGTGCAATCCACATACATATCTACATATTGTCTTTTTGCTAATACGGCATGTATAGCACACATTGCCTAACACTTCTTGACACTGTCTTGATAGTTAACGTGTGAATGGCATAAATTACTTTTTATTTGGCACTTGTAATGAGAACATGAAACAACAGAACTGATCCTAAGTCAAATGGAATTTATAACACTTTTATAAATTGTTAAAAAACCCACTGAAGTAGAATGTGACATGTTTTCCCGTGGGAATGAGACATTTTCCCGTGGTAAAAAGTATAGCCTCTGTCGCTCTCCAGCTGTTGAACTACGTAAAATTACGGCAATCTGTCACTCAGTTTTGACGTGAAAGAAGGACAAACAAACATACTGACAAACAAACAGCCGCGCCTAAAACATGACACTTTACGGCCTATCATAAAAAACATAATATCAATATTTTATAGCATGTTTGAAATAATATATTTAACACTTCATTTTTCATAATTGCACTTGTTCTAATCATACCAACATCTGTCATAAATAATATGGAACCGTTCTGTTGTCAGGATTTTTTGAAATGCCATCTTATAGAATACAGTTGGCCAGGTAAGGTTAGGTTAGGTTACGTTCGGTCTAACTAGGTATATAAAACAGTGCGCGGTAGGTAACACACCGATAAAGTTCATTGAAAAACAAAAATTTGAATGTTTCTCGTATACTTTGGCCCCTAAACTTTATTTTTAATTTTTAAGGGGCAAGGCAATAAGTCTATGCAGACACTGTTGTGCATTATTGTTTTGTTTTCAATTACTCAAATTTGCATCGTTTAGTTTTATGTTGGTGTGATTGTTGGGTTAATTTTCAAGTTGAATTGTATGTAAAATGGTTCCAATGGAAGACAGCACCGGCTGCAAAGCCGACATCATGCTGAGTAGAGACCATTTCGTGACAATTTCTCACTTATTCCATTTTTCTCTCTTAAACCTTTAAAATGTCTCGTTCAAATGTTTTTCTTTCTTTTTAAACGACTTGCAATTGCACATTTCTTGCGTTGTCTAGGGTTGATCCAATTTTACGAGAACCTTGTAGATTCACACTCGTATTTATACAACTTAAGCAATTTAATCTGCCGAAATGCCTTCTTTCTTACACAGCCAAATTAAGAATTCTTCATAATATTTGGACATAAATTTAACCAGTTCTCTTTGTTAAAGTAATAAGAAACATTGTTTTACGGGAATCCGCCCGCTAAGCGTCGGATTAAAATTAAAGCCATTGCTTTACATTAAATATAAATTTTGTTTGTAAGTTTGGTAAATAATAACGAGTCTGTGTATTTAAAAAGTGAGCGCGAAGTATCTCTGTTTCAGCTAGGGTCAGGCTTTTGTATGTGCGTCTGTCCGGATGTTTGTCTCGTGAAATTTTGTGAGCCCTCTGGTTGCGTGGTTGGACGACGTTGTTCGACATGTCGGACGACGAGGAATGTTAATTTCATGATGTTCCGATATGTCGGACTATCAGGAATTTTAAATTCCACTGGGTTCGACCCTCGAATTAACTTATATTACTATTACGACGATTGTTAAACTAGGTAGGTAGGTAAACACTTTGGATCAGGCAAAAGATTGAAATTGTTGTGTTTCGACGTAATAAGGTAAGAAAAGTTTGGTTTTTAATATAATTTTCATATTCAAATGAATGGAGGAAATGGACGATCCTAGTGGTTTGAGGGTAGAAATAAGTTCAATTTTAAATAGTCCGATGGTCGAAGTAAGTCAAGTATAAAATTCCTCGTCGGACGATTTTGTCGGATCACGCGGCCGAAAGGTTCGTGAGCAGGTCTTATTGGAGTCGTTTTCAAAATAGGTGTACGTAACACAAAATAAACACAAAAGAAATTTGTTCCTTCATAACACAAAAAACACAAAGGATTTTTATAAGGGTCAGTTCATCATTTAGATATATTTTGGATTTTACTACAATCACGTCTGTATTCCCAAAAGGGGTGGGCAGAGCACACGAAAAGTAACACCGAAAACAAATCCATGTACATTTCGAGGCCACTTTTAGAGATAAAAACGGTATAATAGTGACAGGTAGCTAGCCTATCGCCTACAATATATACCGTAACCTATTCCCATAGTCGCTTCTTACGACATCCACGGAGGAAATTGAGAGGTGTTATTCAAGTTGTATAAGTATATTTTTTCTTAGTTCTTTCGGCATTTTCTTTTTTCATACGTTCAAATTTTTCAGGATTTTCAATTTTTAATTTTTATCTGTAGCTCCTTTGACGTACTGCTGGAGTCATTGGAGACATTTTCAATTACCTAAAAAGTGTGCAGCAAGTTCTACACTGTTTTTTTTTATTTCCGTTAAGTTTAACTTCGACATTTGGCTTTTGATAGGTAGACCTGAATTTTGTTTTTTTTTTTATATTGAAAGAAAAAAAAAACGTAAATTACACCTACTGAATTGGCGGTCAATAATAATAATAACTCTATTAACACTTTTACACAATAGTTAGTGTCAAACATGACAGCATTTGAGCTTCAAACTGGGGGGCGACGGAAATAAAAATAACACGGTGTATTTTACTTCAAATTATTTTTATTACCTACCAAAAGTATTAAACTTATTAGTTTTTTTTCGCGGACGTGATATTTATAGTAAATATACCCTATGTCCCTCCCACAACTGAGAATAGTCTAATGATAACTCCATAATATTATATAAAAACAACACTCGAAAAAAATTACCCTCCTTTTCCTCGGCAGTCGGGTAAAAAAATAGAGACGTGAAACACAGCATTGTGCAGTATATATACAGCCTTATCTTTTGTGTAACGTCACACAGCGTAACACATAGTGTGTGTTACACTCAGTGTCACACAAAAGAACAGTGAATTTATGGCGGCAACATGTCTTTCAAGAAGTTACAGAAAAATCTTACTAGATAGCTGTATACTTTTATGAACCATACGTTATAACTATTGAAAACTACATTATCCATAACACAACTTCACTTTTCAAATTTTACTTACCCGTGAAATCCACGTTATACAAGAGAATAATTTTGACGACAAAACATGAGCACAACACGTTTGGGTCCATGTCAACGAAAACAATATGGCTACGCTGTCATTTGTTACGTTGGTAGTACCTTACAGTGTTGCTAGACTAAAAAATATTATGGATGCGTTCCTAATTAGATCGAATTTAATTGTTATCATCGTCACACATAAGAGTAACACAAAGTAATAAAAAAGTGGACTTGTAATAAAATTAGATTTTAAGTGTCATTTTTAAAGTTATATGAATTTACCTTGTATTTTAATTAAAACACTATCTCAGATAACATATTCAATAACAAATTATATGTGTAATTGAAATAAATATAGGCATTAAGAGTATTCAAACGGGCAAGGGTACTAGTGGGACAACTGTATTTTGTATGAACCACTTAAATTTTTGTTTTCTTTCGTGCTACATTATTTTATGGAATAATTATTTGAAGTCAAAAAGTGATTTAAACTATCTGTCTTAAGTATAAATAACATTTATTATGAGCAAATTAATTCTATAGGTCCGGTATTATTTATAACATAATATTTTTTAAAGGAGACAGACAAAATAGAGTAAAAGTACACCTATTTTGAAAACGACTCATTGTCTAACGCTTCTGTCGCTTGCCTTTGCTTTCGCCATCTCTTTCTGTCATCATTTATACCGTTTGACAGAAAGAAATAGCGATTGCGAAGGCAAGCGACAGAAACGTTAGACAATAAACTGTATTAAACTGTGTTTTTGTTCGTTAGACAATAAGCCTGCAGGTTCGATAATTTTATGGAACTTACTTGGTGTCAAACACAGTTGTTAATTAATTTTTAAATCCACATAAAATCTAATTAAACGTAGCTAACAAAATAATTACAAAAATGTTTAAATCGAATGCAATCAATGTTAGCCTCATTTTTCTGCAACTAGGTTAAATGGAGTGACTTGTAAATATTTTTACTATAGCAACATCGCATGTTTAACAATTTTTACTTATCACGTTCTTCAACTGATTCCGATTATACTAGCTAGAATCTACAGTCCGTTTTATTCAAACACATCCTGAAGAAACTGAGGACAAAGTTTAGAGATTTCTACATGGTTCTTTACGAACCTCCAGTCGGAAGAAGAATGTGAGGTCGGAGAAAGTCAAGCGAATCCACCAAGCTAGCAAAACTTGTCTCTTCTGTGAACAAATCACCGACTCCGAGTCGAAATAGATCGAATGATGGCTACGAATCTCGCACGCCGATCTAGACTTGACTAAAAAAATATTGGCTTTAGACATGTCTAAACTTTTGCCACGTCCACAAAGTGAGAGACGTGAGAGGCGGAGTAAAGGGGATACATGCAGAATCGAGTAAGCACTTTAGATAGTTGCTATTCAGATCAGGCTCCGCTCTCCTTGTATGATGGAATCGCATCAATTTCCGATCCATTGGAAGCAGTGCTAGAGGAATAGAAATATCAATGAGCTAGCGAGGTGTCTATCTTGTTAAGAAGCCAGATATTTATCCCGACTGAGTTTACGTGAAACGAAATCTTTCATTTTGATATAAATCTTGCCTTCAACTGTCAAAAATAACAAAGTTCTTTAGACAATAAATGAAATAAATAAAAAATAAAAAGTTAAATTTATTTTGTTATGACGATCCCTATTGGAAATACCATTTATTTATAGTTATTTTTTGTATTTTCATTGACGTAATTAATTATTCGCTTTTGACAACTCAATGAATTTATTTTGACATTGCATTTTATTGGTTGTTTTTTTATCTTTGCTTATTTTTATTATTATTATTTTTTTTTTTTTTATGAGCCCGTTCTAGTGTCCCACTGCTGGGCAAAGGCCTCCTCTCCTCTTGACCTCCACAACTCCCGTTCCGGCGCAATATCAGGCCATTCCTTTGCGTACACGTCCAAGTCGTCCCGCCATCTCCTTCTTGGTCTGCCGCGCCGTCGCTGGCCGTTCTCCGGCACCCACCAAGTAACTGTGTGAGCCCATCTTTGTGGGTGCATGCGACAGATGTGTCCAGCCCAGTCCCATTTTAGCTTAGCAGTCTTTTTCCCAACGTCGACTATGCGTGTTTTTGAGCGCAGCGTGGTGTTCCGGATTCTATCTATCCTCTTCACGCCTAATATGCTGCGCTCGATCGCTCGTTGGCAAACCTTAAGTTTGGACTTTTGATTTTCGGTCAGAGACCATGTTTGCGCACCGTAGGTTAGGACGGGCAGGATACACATGTCGACGAGTTTGCGCTTAAGTGTTAACGGAAGGTTTCCCTTCATAAGCTCTTTCATGGACCAGTAGCTCTTCCAGGTGTTTTCGACGCGTCTTTCGACTTCCTTATCTTGTCTATTACTGAAAGACACTACCTGGCCCAAATAGATGTACTCGTCAACATATTGTATTATCTGCCTATCTACCATAACCCTACGTTTCGTGCTATTGGTCATAAGTTGGGTTTTTGACCTGTTCATCGCTAGTCCAATCTTAAGGCTTGCCGCGCTGAGTTCTTGCAGCATCAATTCGAGGTCTTGGGCTGTTTGAGAAAAGAGGACAATGTCGTCAGCGAACCGGAGATTAGTTAATCTCCTATCGCCGACAACTATGCCTCTGTTTTCCCATAAGACCGCTAAGCTTTTAAAGAGATCTTCAAGGGCACTGGTGAACAATTTGGGAGACAGCGGGTCGCCCTGTTTAACGCCTTTTTCTATAGGAAAGGATTGACCTAAAGTTTGGAGTTTGATATCTGCTGTGCTATTGCTATAGATGGACTGAAGGAGATTAATGTATATTGGTTCTATATCTTGGTTATGTAGGGATGTGACGATTGCAGAGTGTGTTAAGCTGTCGAATGCTTTACAGTAATCTACAAACGCAAGATACAGAGGACTATTGAATTCGTTTACTTTTTCTATTATTTGGTTTAGGGTGTGGAGGTGATCAGTGGTGGAAAATTATTATTATTAAATATTATTTTATTATTATATTGTTATGTTTGTTTTTTTTTATAATTTTTGACGATCTCAGCATAAATTCTTATATACTGACTTTAATGTATATTTATATAATGTAATTATTATGTTTGAGTGAATAAATAAACTAAACTAACTAAACTAAACAATAAGCCTGCAGCAGCGCTGACGCTTGTTTTCGCAATCACTATTTCTTTCTGTCAAACGGTATAAGACGGTGATAGAAAGAGATGGTGAAAGCGAAGGCAAACTTCCACGCGTTAGACAGACAATACACGGCCTCTGGTTTAATTAATTGCTTTTTATTTTTGATTTTGCTTCATTAGTGAGTATGGTAAGTAAAATTAAACTAACGTGACTGACGAATTGATTTTCTGTCCGACCAAACATAGCCTTAAGACGCTGTCAACACCAACGACGGCACACACTGTCTATTTGTATCGGAGTAAACGAGATGCCGCTATTACTGGGCAGCCGGGTATATTGAAATTCATCGGGCAAATATTTCATTAAAAAAAAACTGTGGATTATTTGTGAAATATGACTCGATAGCGGTTTAGGTATGAATATGTTGACTTCATGTTTTTAATTGCAGACGCATACGCCAAAAAAATAAAGACATAGAACCGTTTAATGATGATTTTAAGACCTATCTTTGCAATTATTTTCTATCGAGCCGATTTCGTCCAATTATGTATCGAGTCCGTCCACGGTCTTTGAAATATGATGAATATTAACATATAATTTTTTTGATGTGCTAGAACAAGCAGTTTTTCTAAAAAAACTTTTTAAATGACATCAATTTCAACAAAATTAGGTGTTGTCAGCCTCTTAACTAAAGCTAGAAACTTGAAATTTGGCAATAAGTATTCCTTGAAGATCATAGAGGCGAATTATACAGCGATTTCATTTATTTCCGTTAGATAGAGAGCCAGCCTTTTTTTTAGCCCCCGATACAAAAAGAGGGGTGTTACAAGTTTGACCGCTATGTGTGTGCGTCTGTTTGTGGCATTATAGCTCTTAAACGGGTGAACCGTTTTGCATGCGTTTTTTTTATTTAAAAACAGGTTGCTTGGTGCAGGTTTTGACACATGATTCAACAAAATTGGTTTGCCGTTTCAAAGTTATTAGCTATTTTGATAGCTTCGGAAGAGATCTTTGACGCGTAATGGGAATTTACTTTTTTTTTCAAAATTGCGTTGGTGATTTTCAATTTTTTTAATTTATAGTGTTCTCTATGAAGGCAAAGGTTCGTACATAAGCTTTGTACTATTTATACTCTTCGTTATTAGATCGAAAATCACGTCATAAAATCAAGACATTACAAAGTGTAATTCACTCGCGGCATCTCACAAACAAAATAAGTAATACCGAAATATCCGTAAACTTCTAGAACCCCAAGACCCTAAAGGAAACTAGGGAACTACAAAGTACCTTTGATAATATGTAGCCGAACCTTTCCGAACCTCAAAGGACGTCACAGATTTAAGGAACGTTAAAAATATGGAGCAAGAATTCGGGTTCGCTCCAACGGACAATTACAAGGAAGGGGGGGGAAACCCGAAAGCTTGATACCCACAGTTAGGATGCTGATACACAGAGCGGGATATACTTAATCGTCCCTTAGGCGTAAGCCACACTGAAGAGACGAGGGCCAGGGGCGTGTCGCAGTCGCAGCACCCCTTAAATCAGTTTTCATACTTAATTTAACCTCCTGAGGCCCACGAAAATATTGTATCAATGAACTTTAAACTTTATGTCACTTCTGAGTGAGTTCGATGTCACATTAGCAGAGCTCGGACAGATCATAGCAAAAACAGATATGGAAATAGAACTGACTGAATGGAAATGGAGTCGATACTTATGATGATAAATTATAATTATCTTAAGAGGATATATTATCGTAATTTAACATTAAACCTTATTTAGTTGCATATCTGTCATGGTTTTGTCAAAGTGGCATTCTTGAAACAGTTTTGTGGTGACAATTTAAATTAGTAAAATTATTTACTTATGTTCAATACAACCATCAGCTTTAAGAAAACCTTCACAAACATAATAGGTGAATTTTGGGTTACTGTTATAAATGTAATTGAAAAATATAATTAAATAATACTGTACATAATGCGACTCTATTAATCTTGTTCGATTACCGTGTTGCAATTATTTTGCTATGACCTGTCCCAGCTCTGCACATTTGAATTATTCCTTTATATAGGACTTACTTCTAATGTGATATCGAACTCACTCAAAAGTGACAAAGGTGAGGGTATAGAAGCGTCGCATCTCGCCCTCGTCTCTTCTGTCTGCTTTGGATCGCGACGCTTCTATACATTTAGTATGAAAACTGATTCACGGGGGCGCCGAGACTGCGACGCATCCCCGTCCCACGTCTCTTCTGTGTGGCTTGCGCCTTAGAATATCTGAATACCTACCTACTAATAAATATCTTAATATGCTTAGTGAAGCAAAGGAAACTCCGCAACCAACAGCAACGCCTTCCGCAAACTATCATGATGGATAAAATAGCCGAAGGACGAAATGTCGAAAGACCTTGTTTAATGGATGTAAATAAATTTATATCAAATTTAAATTATTATTTTTATTTTTTATATTGCAAAACATAGCATAACAGTGGGTTATAAAATTATTTTCATACATTAAACAGATGGGTGCTGGTCGCCTCTAGTACGGATCTTATGTTGGACTAAGGGGCTGTTTCACCACCCATTGATTAATTTTAACTGACGGATAAATGTGATGCCGTCTCCGTCTATTCGAACAAAACAAACAGAGACGGCATCACTTTTATCCGTCAAATAAATTTGATCAGTGGATGGTGAAACAGGGGGTAAGTATATTACCTAGTCATACATCGCACCAGTAGTGGCGCGGCGTGAAAAAATTTGCAAGTTAAGCCGGAGCAAAAAAAAACCTAAAAACATACCCATTTATCCAATTCTTGAAAAGGAGTGCAGTAATAGAAGAGAAGCGTTTGGTTACTTCGAAAGTTTAGTCAACCCGGGGGGAATCAGGTTGTTAGTATAGCTTGTCTAGTTTAAAATGACGCGCCCCACCATCGCACTCACGCACAGGATTTTATTTATTTATTTTATTTATTTATTTAAGGTTTACTAACAATTGTTAACACTAGATACATCAGAAATTGCTGCTTATAGTATAAACATGTTGAGCTGAGTGTCACAATCACTTATAAGTAAGTAAACACCGCATGCAAAACAAAAACTGAAGCATAAACATTAAATTTACATAACAGTAAATTTTGCTCTCAAGAATTACAATCCAATATTTTTTTATGAATTATTAATTAAAATAAATTATTAATTATTATTATTAAATTAGACAGAAAATAAACTTGGGCAGGTGGTTTAAATTATTTTACTATTTTTCTAATTATTTTACTGGGTGGATCATAGTGAATATCCGTCATGTCACTGCAATTGAGCTCCAAATCCCGTGCGCAAACGCGGTGGTGGGGCGCGTCATTTCAAACTAGACAAGCTCTACCCTTCGCCACTGCTTCGCATAAACATGTCGCACACTAGTGCAGCGCTTGATACTTCACTCTAGTAATCCCAATTGGCATTGATCACTTTTTTACAATGTGGTCTAATTCCAAAACCATTTCGAGAAATAGGTTTATTAAATCATTTTATAACATTGTAGTAAAAAAATATTAAATGATCGTGTGTATTTTTGCAAAATAATGTTTGACCTTTGTTTGACCTTTCTGTGGGCATTAACTTTGAAATTCTTTGCAACAAGAAAAAAAAAGCCGTCCGTCTAGTTTCTCTATACTATTCTCTGTCACTTCGACGTAGTTATCATCTGTCAGTTTAAGGATACTATTTTGAAAAACATTCTTCGCGTTTTTTATATTTTAATAATGGATTTATACAGGAAGTGTTTCATTTCTACCTTGTGGAAATGATTCTGTCAATAGCCCAAACAAACTAATTGTTCGCATTAGAGAAGATTTACAAGAGAAGTAGTGCCGCAAAGTTAATTCAAAGTTTACAAGATGTACTTATTGTTGCGAGGATCTTTTTAATGTAAGTATGGATTAAATCCGCCAAAGAACTTTCAAGCGAACACTTCTGACCATTTTATTTTATACGTACAAAAATACTATAGCCGTAAATCGTTTTTTTTACCTATTCTCTTGGAAGAATCGGCAACTTTAGTGTTATTGTTATTGTAATGTAAAGTGACATTGTCAGATGACAACTAACCATCGATTGTGGCACATTTTGAAACCCAATGTGTCTCCAGCCCAAATATCCAACCTGAAAATACTTCGCTAGCTGACGTAACGCACCTTTCGACCATTGTGCAGCAACAAAGACCCGCGGCCATGAATAAACGCTCTGGATTGTTCCTCCGCCTTTAGCTCTGGAGCTCTACACAAAGGAGCATGATGAGATTTTCCCTTGAATCATGGTGGAAAATTCTCGCGTAACGTTAGTTTTCGCTTACTTTAGCCACCCTAAATTTATAGAAAAACATTAAAGATTTAGAAAATTTCTTTAGAAATTTTTGAATAATGAAACTGCAGGGCACAGCTCTCAGAATGAGAGGCGCTGGGCCGTAGTTCCCACGCGGGCCCAGTGCGGATTGGGAACTTCACATACACCATTGAGTTTCTTCGCACGTGTATGCAGATGAGGAAACCCTCACAAAGTTTTCCTACAACGTAAAGCTGTAAATTTCAAATGTAACCGAAAAATTCAGAGATGCGAGCCGGGATTAGAACCCACAACCCTCTGCTTAAAGGATTTGCCACACTGGACGCGTTCTGCGGTCGCGGTCAGGTCAAACTGAACGCAGCCCGCAGTATGGATGAATAACATTGTCGGTCTCTATATATATTTTGTATAGATATGCGAGCTGACCGTGCGGTCCGCAATATATAGAGACCGACAATATTGTTCATACATAATGCGGGCTGCGTTCAATTTGATCTGACCGCGACCGCAGAACGCGCATCCAGTGTGACAAATCCTTAAGAGGCCGTAAGGTCCTACCTTATTATGTCTGTGGTCATACCACAAGACCACCACGGCTTCCATGGGTCGTCACAAAACTAAGACAACTTTTTTTTAAGAATACGGAACCCTAAAAGTGAGTGTAATTTTTGAATCATCAAATTAATAGCACTCTTGAGCCTGAGTAATAAAAACCCTTTGGAAAAACCCAGAATTTCCTCATTTAAAAAAAAATACACTTTATATTAGAACGCCCGAGTACCTATCCTACCTAACAAAAATACAAATCCAGAAAATTTCGCATTTATGACTTTATAATTATAAATTAAAAATTTAAAAAACCCCCCTCGTCACTCGTATGTTTGACGGTAAGTCAATGCCCGTTATTCGTCTAAGATCCCTTTCGCAGCTAACAAAGGAGCTGATGACTTTGAAACGGCTGAACCGATTTTGACAAAACATATCTAAAAACCAGCGCCAAGAAACCTGCTTCTATTAAAAAAAAACTGCATCCAAATCGGTGCACCCGTTAAAGAGCTATGATGCCACAGACAGACACACACACATAGCGGTCAAACTTATAACACTCCTCTTTTTGTGTCGGGGGTTAAAAAGGATGTAATTTGCCTTAAACCATTGAAAAACTTAATAATTTTTGACTGGTTACTTCGAAATAAAATGTGACGTAAAAGAATAATAACTGGAGTACCTACATTACTTATTATTGAACACTCTATTTATACATACACCTACGGGCTTTCCCTTCAAATAAAGTGTTACCACGCCGTTACACACAATTTGTTATTGACCTGATTCCGGCCTAAATATCCCATAAGCGAGACAAACTTACAGTCAGTACCATCGATAACAAACCGAAAAACTAAATTCGGACTACAAATATAACTTTGCAGAATCACAAGTTCCACTCGAGGCGGGAAATTGTGGGTGAAATCTCCTGAAATCAGCTCGGGGCAGAACGGGATGGCTGCATAAGTTTGTATAGCGGCGTCCTTTTCTACGGGAATTCGATGTCCCTGGCTTGAAATGTTAGTACTTGTTTGTGTTTACATCTGAAGTATGTATTAATTTCCCTTGGTGATCAGCTAAGGTATGCTGCGGAGATGCAGATTATGCGATTAATCATTGCGTTTATGCGTTTTTAACCCTTATTTTGATAATGTACCCCACAATGCACATTAATTAATACCATTGTAGCGACTACTGGCGCCATCTAGTCATCACAAGAGAAATTGGTATGCATGCGGTTCGTATTGGACATCCAAGTCAATTTCCCCATCATTCAAAGGCCCAAAAAAGTCACATATAGGAGAGTCTATTAAAAAACATGGAAAAAGTGGACGTTCGGCTCAATCAGCTATATGGCAATTGACTTAATTAACAATGTGCCTTAATTTCAGTGTTGTTAATCTGGACTAAAGTCATCATTGATTGATTGATGGCCAACCATTGGGATTTACCCTTCCGGGCCAAAGTAAACACTTTACGCTACTCGAAAGGAGCCATTTTAGTTTATTTCCAACTAGCCTTTACTGGCGGTTTTGCTTACAAGGTCTGGAACCGTCAATTCCCACGCAAATTCCCAATTGGTGCGTGCTTTGCGTTGGTATGAATGTAATAGACGGATGGGTGTCTTAATGGATGTGTGTTTCGTTACTCTTTCACGATAAAACGGTTTGACGGATACTGATGGGCACACAGATAATTTATAACCTGGACTAACAAATAAGATACTTTCATACAGGAAATTTGCATAGTCAGAATAGAATTCGTCGCAGAAAGAGTCGCAGACTAGTACTATTAGCTAGGGCTAGGCTGGTATACTAGCTAGTATTACATAGATTAACGATAATAGAGTTTTGCTGATATAAGATGCAGTAATAGATTCGTCTGTAACAGGCCTTAAGCCCTAGTTGGGGTGAGGGAGTTAATCACGTCACGTGCGCCGCCACCTCAGAGAATTTTAATTCGACAAAGTAATTTTGATTTTGATCAAAGTAGATGGAATAATAATATGAATGTTAAAATTAGAACTCGACCAATTACAATTAGAAATCAGCGCTGCAGCAGGCATCTAATGCAGCTTAATGCTGAGTCAAATTCCTTTTCGACATCTACATTTATGTTTTTCGTTTTAATTGTTATATTATTGTTGTTTTTATTTTTCTCAGTGTAGATATTAGTATATTTTCTTTTTTGATGTCGAATAAAGTTATGTTTATGCAATAGTTTAGGGTAAGAAACCGTCATGAAATAGATGATGATGGTAGGTATAGTCGACCAAGTAAGTGCTTTACCATTTTTAATGACAGTTCCTACATCAGAATAAAAACAATAAGGCTGATTGTCACATTGACTTGTAAGTGAAAATAGCCTTTGACATTTTAAGCCATACAACTAACATTGACCCTGTAAAGTGGTGGTAAAGGAATTTCTTGGTCGACTATACCAATCAAAGTAACTGACGAACTTTTAATGAGCTGTCAAAACATGACTTTATTCCGCTTAACATTAGTGGAAACGGTCACATCCTCGCATTAAGTTCACTTCGCCCACATTCCCACTTTGTCAACATTCCCATTTCGTCCACATTTCCACTTCGTCAACATTCCCATGTCGTCCACATTCCCATGTCGTCAACATTCCAATGTCGTCAACTTTCCCATGTCGTCCACATTCCCATTTCGTCCACATTCCCATTTCGTCCACATTACCATTTCGTCCACATTCCCACTTCGTCAACATTCCCATGTCGTCCACATTCCCATTTCGTCCACATTCCCATTTCGTCCACATTCCCACTTCGTCAACATTCCCATATCGTCCACATTCCCATTTCGTCCACATTCCCATTTCGTCCACATTCCCATTTCGTCCACATTCCCACTTCGTGAACATTCCCATTTCGTCCTTTTTCTATTTCGTCCACATTCCCACTTCGTCAACATTCCCATGTCGTCCACATTCCCATTTCGTCCACATTCCCATTTCGTCCACATTCCCACTTCGTGAACATTCCCATTTCGTCCTTTTTCTATTTCGTCCACATTCCCACTTCGTCATCATTCCCATGTCGTCCACATTCCCATTTCGTCCACATTCCTACTTCGTCAACATTCCAATTTCGTCCTTTTTTTCATTTCGTCCACATTCCCACTTCCTCAACATTCCCATGTCGGCCACATTCCCAAGACACTCACATTTCATTTATACCGAACGGGATTACTGTGAAATAAAATTCAGCTCTTACTAGCAAACAACCATGTAGGTCACCCATAGAAATATGAAATAATAAAAATTGTATTTCATTTTGTTTTATTTTCATTTATTTATTCTTCCGATTTTATTTTACGCGAACGTTAAGATATGTTGACGAAGTGAGAATTTTGACTAAGTAGGAATATGGACGAAATGGGAATGTTGATAATATAGAAGTGGACGATTTCGAAATTGATTGTGGACGAAATGGGATTCTTGACGATCTAGGAAGTTGACAAAATGGGATGGGACGCAACCTCGCAGCATAGCTGGATAGCAAATCTTTCTTGGAAAGGCCTTACGTATGGATAGTTTTCGTGTCACAGCGTAAATTTTTCATTCTATTAATAGCACTAGCTCGTATATTTACATATGACGTAGCGTTTGTTTTAACTGATTTGTCTAATAGTGAACTCGACGTGCCGCTTTCACTATCATTATGCGCACGAGTGACATAACCGTGTGGGTACTAAGGCCGTGTGTGTTTCTACAGGTGTGTGCAACTCGTATGTCTTTAACCTGATACTCTCGATCATATTAAGAAAAAAAAATGGCAAAGCGCGAGATCGAATCGCGGAGGGTTTCATATACAAAAGTTAAAGAAGTCCTCGTTAAAAAAAACGTTTCGTACCCAGAGGGTGCCAAAGGGACTGTTTTACTGAGACGTCAGTTCGTCTGTCTGTCACAGGGCTTAGTCTCTTTAACGGTAATAGCTAGACACTGGAAACTTTCACCGATATTACTGTGGCCGAACAATAAATACTAAAAATAAAATAATATGCAGACACTGGCCACCGAGACCGAGTCGCTGTTTCATAAATTTGAATTTTTCTTCTAGAATTTCAATCAAGAAATAATAAATACTAAAAATAAAATAATATGTAGACACTGGCCACCGAGACCGAGTCGCTGTTTCGTAAATTTAAATTTGTCTTCTAGAATTTCAATCAAGAAACGAACAGCGGACAGCAGACTGGGGAGCCATTCTTCGATAGGCTGTGCTAATTAAATGTTCTTATTATAGTCGAAGTACAAGTTTTTATTTAAATAGCTAGATTCAGTTCTTTTCAGCTAAGCCTCTCAGCTACGCCCCATCACAAGTTATAGGTTTGTATAGAACTATTTATACCTACTTAAAACATTGTATGCAAGTGCGGAGCCCTTCATATTCAACCGACCGATTCACTCGCGCTTGACCGGTTTTTTTACTGACTGTACTTTTTTTTACTGTCATCCAAACTACATAAGGTAGGTACATATCCGTGCCAAGTTTCATATCGATGCCATCAACCCTTGAAGAGTTCCGTCCTACGGAGACGACCCTGGTCGGGCCACCATTTCATCCATACATCCATACATCCATCCATCCATCACCAGTAGTTTGGGCGGTTTTGTAGAAATAAAAGAGGATAGATTTTTTTTAATGTCGTAATTTGGCTGTATGTAATTTTTCCTTTGTCAGTTTAATGTTAGTAAACAAATTTAAAAAGTTACAGCAGCGGACATTAATGGTTTTTCATACTTACTTTTAGGGCCTAGGCCAAGAAGTAATGTAGGGAGCCATAAACAACAAACTTCATGGCTTCATTTCGTGGCATTAACGCATACAATTCAAAGCATGTTTGAGAAAATTATATTAAAGATGAATTAATTTTATTATGCATACTTAGTCCAATTAGCTATGAAATAATTTTCAAGTTCGAATCTGTTGGCTAAACATGCAAACATTTAAAGCGTCACTCAACAAAAAAAAATCGCGGAACAAATTTAAATTGCTATTTGAATTCTGAACAGACGTCCATTACTCGTATCGAGCGTACGTTGTATAAAAGTAATATTGTAGATTAGTATACCTAAAACTTCGTTTTTTTCCTCGCATTCAGAGTGAAAAGTAGAGTGTTTAACGCGAGACTAAACTGCCATAATGACACGCGAATTATAGCCACCCTCGCTCTGCTCGGGTGGCTAAATATCTTGTGTCATTATGACTTGTTTTAGTCCCTTGTTGAACAATCTACTATTTTACGTTTGCAACCACCATGGATTCGCCATTTTGAAACAATTTCGAATACTAAAAATATCCGTAAATTTAAGCCTCCAGGCAAGCGTGCATCGTAGGTCTCATATTTGCTTTCCATCAGGCGTGATTGTGGTCAAAAATTGTATAAAAAAATACTGAATTGACAAAAGAAAGTCTATGTAAATAACGATTCTGCTCACAAAATTTCACGTGACGCGACTTGCGAAGCCACGGGCACTGGTTACTATAGTACCTACTTAATTCGTATAAATTAAGTATATCTATAAGCGGACACGGTTTTTACAGCGTCTTGTCTATTAATTAGAATTTTAGTAATAATTACAAACAATTGTTTTCATGAGATATTTTATTCTACGATTGTTTATGTCTCATGTTTCACTTAAAAACGGTAATAGTAGCCGGCCTAAAGTAGTCGAGCGTAATTATAGGGTGCATATTCAATTTATAATTTCGATACTTTAGTTCACACTCATACTAATTACAATAAACTGCACATACAAATTAGCACTGTATGTCCTAGTGTACAAAACTATTACTTAATTGTGCAGTTCATTGTAATTAGTATGAGTGTGAACTAAAGGTATCGATTTCTTCATCCCATCTGATTTTCGCTGGAACAGCCGACCGCAAATTTAAGGAAGAAAAAGAAAACTAAGAAGTTAGGGCGTGTATTGCGGTACATAACATATTTTGTAACAATGAATAAATCAATCATTTTGATTATAGGTGGCCTGCCGTCGCAAAAAAATAGGTAAACAAAATTTATTACGATTTTCGTCTAACTCACCAATCTATACATATATATAAAATCCTTTGTCCTGACTGACGGATCAACGCACAGCCTAAACCGCTGATCGTAGAGACCTGAAACTTGGAGGGTGTGTTCTTTGTATGACGTAGGCATCCGATAAGAAAGGATTTTCCGTAGTTCTACTCCTAAGGGGGTAAAAAAGGGGGGCAAAGTTTGTATGAGACAACGTGATTCCTTGGTCCAATCTACTTCAAATTTTGCACAAACATTCTTTAACAAAATTGATGGAAGACGTGTTTCGTATTTTATTAAAATTCATCCCTTGACGGGGTTAAAAAGGAGTAGAAAGTTGTTTTGGGGGTGATTTGCTACGAAGATGATATCAAAACTCCTTAGTGCTTTTGATTTAAATTACATTTTATTTTGACACAATGTAAACGACACGAAACTTCAAATTTTGCAAACCATTTGTCTACGTTTGTCAACCACTTCCTGATCTGATCTCTGATAATAACTAATTATATGTATAAGTATTTGCATTTCACCAAGCTTTTGCTTTTACAAGCGCAGCGTGGGACGTCCATCAACGAGATGGACGGACGTTTTGATGAAGGCTGCAGGTTCAGGGTGGATGCAAGTCGTTTCCAACCGTAATGATTGGGCGTCAATGAGGGAGGCCTATGTCCAGCAGTGGACGTCCTACGGCTGAAATGATGATGATGATGATAAAGCTTTTATGTGAGTTCAACCTTTTTCGAATAAAATCGAATTGAGTATTCAAACATCATTGTTGAACTCGCACAAAAGCTTGGTGCAATGCAAATACATATAAAATGCTTTGTCCTGAAGTCCTAAATGACTGACTGGCGGATTAACGCACAGCCTAAACCGCTGTATGTAGAGACCTGAAACTTGGATGATGTGGTCTTTGTATGACGTAGGCATCCGATAAGAAAGAATTTTCCGGAATTCCCACGGGATAAGGAATATACGGGATTTCATCAGTCGAGAGTGACCCTATCCCCATAACGAAGATTACTAAACTGTTCAAATTGGGCATGCAAGTAGACTATTAGAATAGGTATAAAGCTAATTTCAATAATTTTGAAAATTCCCACGGGACAAGGATAAATCAGAATTTAATAAATATACTCAAATCAACTGGATCCTATGTCCGTAACTACAATTACTAAACTTTTCAAACTCAGTATAAACGTAAATGGTCATACATAACAGCAAAAAAACTTATTGCGGGATTTTTCGAAATTCCTGTGGGATAGATAGTCTCTGAAACTTCCGAGCCGATTAAAAAAAAATCTTTTACCAGTAAAAAGTTACACTATCCTTTATTGACATAGGCTACTTTTTTTTGGAAAAATGCAAAATTTCCAAAGGATAGAAAAAAAATTCAACTTCGGAGCTCATTTTAAAATATCTTTCACCAGTAGAAAAGATACACTGTCCTTGATTAACATAGGATGCTATTTTCCGGATAAATGCAAAATTCCCGCGGTAGAGAAAATAGTAAATTTAACTTCGGGGCTGAGTTTAAAACAAATGACCAATAGAAAGCTACACTATCCTTTATTGGTATTGGTATAGGCTAGGCTACCTACTATTTATTCGGTAAAATGCAGAATTCCCGTGGGATAGAAAGAAGTGAATATCACTTGAGGGCTGATTTGAAAATTTCTTTCACCAGTAGGAAGCTACACCAACTATTATTTACATAGACTACTTTTCTCCGTGAAAAAGCAAAATTCCCACGGGAAAAAAATAAGTGAATTCAACTACGGGGCTGATTTTAAAACTTCTTTTACCGGAAGAAAGCTACACCTTTAAGGACATAGGCTACTTTTTCTCGGAGAAAATGCAAAATTCCCGCGGGATAAAAATAAGCGAAAATTTGCATAGAATAAGGACAAATTTGTTGAAATTCCCACGGGATAGAGAATAAACGGGATTTATAATATTCACTAACTGATACTGATGATGATGAAATGATAATAATGATGGATGTTGCCGTTGCCGGATTTTTGTTTTGTACAATGAAAGAGATGAATAAGCTTTACCACAAATTGGAATTCTACGCGGACGAAGTCGCGGGCAAAAGCTAGTCTAACATATAAAAATCTCGTGTCACGGTGTTTGTTATCGAACTCCTCCGAAACGGCATGACCGATTTTTGTCAAAGTTTTTCTTTATATTTGGTAGGTCTGAAAATAGGTCGTAGGCTATCTTTTATACCCCTATTCTTCACGGACGGAGTCGCGGGCAACAGCTAGTAATAATAATAATATTTTATTGATTACAAAGAGATGAACATAATTTTATGGAGTCTCTGACTACAGGACTAGGTACAAACCTGTACCTCAGTTGTCAGCGTCTGCTCCCATTTAGAAAAGATTTCGTCGACAAGAACAGAAATTTTGTGATTGTGGCGACAAAGTAGATTCAAGGAAAATACCGGTATTATATTTTTTAACGAAAATTGGTAAGTACGAGTTATGGCTCGGCGATCAGTAATTTATTTTATTTATTTATTTGCTATAATTATTAAATTCTATTTCTGTTATCATTATTTGAAGTGATTGTCCGTAGATACGCAACACGCGTGGTGGCAGGTGCCTGAATACTTCTAAGTGCTTGTCAGGAATTTATGGCTTACTATACAACGATATGTCTAGAAGCAACTAAGATAGTCTAAATATCAGATTTCAATAATTAAAATACATTTTATATGTTATATAACTTATTTATGTTATATTGACTTACAAACACTGTAATTTTTTTTCAAACATTTTCGATCTTGGTTGACAAATGTTTCTATAAGTCTATTGCTCAGAATGCTTACTTATCTGTACCAATTACAAAGTTTATTGTAATAATTGCACATGTAAAAAAGAGGAACGGGGTCTCCTGACACAGGTAGGTACCTCGCATATCTACTAGGAGGTCCGTAACCTTCTAATATGTACTTTTAAATGATCAATAAATACAAATATTTTCATTGGTTTATGTTCAAACCATCAAAGACGAGACTTCATTTTGGATCGAGAATTCTTTAGAGTTCAATGTTTTTTTTTAATTTATTTGCGGTGTCTTTACTTTGGCATTAGAGAAACATTTATATAGGTATAATAGTAGAGCACAAATATAATTCGCATTGCAATTTCTTTTCTAACGACGTAGCTTGTTAAAAACAAGATTTTCCAGCTATATACTTAATCCTTCTTAACTTTTTGTATTGCCGTATAGTGAAAATATAATTTTATTCAAGTTTAAAACTTATTACGGAGACCAAGTATCAAGATTTTAAATTACAAAATTATAATTTATATGGAGCTTAGACTGTAAGTTAATCGAGGCAGCCGTCGCTCTGAGCATAAAACTTTAAAGTAAAAGTTTTCATTCCAGAAACATCGAAAATGTGATTTCTTTGCTACTAAAGAGAACAACCCTTTGAAACGTCTATTATGAACGTATAATCAAACACGGATTGTGATTTTAAATTCTCCACAACTTTTTAAAAAGTAAAGAAACTATAGTTATCTGTGCAAAATTAAAAAAGTAGACTTTAATTGACAAAGAATCCAGTTTTTTATTCAACAAAAATACAGGCACAAAACATTCGCAGCCGTTAGAAATAAAAAAGAAACTCACGCGATTTCTCGTGGGGCACTGCACCGTTCGATATTCAAACGCGACTGAAATGTCTGTACACAGAACGATACTGCGGCTCTCGCGCAGGTGAAGTGAACGCCTGTCGCCACTCTTGTTTCGCTGTACTAACCGCACAATTGCGAACAACTTGCCAGCTCCAAGGAAACACACTAATTATATACCTCTTTAAACCAGCAGGTGTGCATTGTGCCGTCGTGTGCATTGAACTTTGCGGACATTTAAATGTAGGTATTTGTTATGCTCATCGGCTCTACGCGGCGCGCATTCAACGGTTTCACACTAACAATATTTCTGAAAAGAACTAACTTGGTAGCATCAACTTTACGACTTCGAACCTAACCCAGAAGCGGTAGCTGTTATATTTATGTGGTTACTTGGCAACGGCAGTCTATTGTTTTAAGCTAGACGAAAACGCTTGAACGCGTAGTTGTATAGTTTTATCACGCGGCGCGTGACAAGCTTACTAAACGCTTTGTAAGCACACAATTAATTTACGAAATTTAAAAAGCTATTTGTCAAGCGACTTAACTATCGTTATTGCTTGATGTCACGTTTAAGGATATTACTACATAATTTCCTTACAACACAGATGGGAAAAAAAGAAATCAATATTCATTTGGATTTGCATCTAAAGTTGGGAAGGATTTAAAGCTACATTTTGCGTGAGTTTCGTTACATCGCACAGCCTCACGATCGATAAGTAATCGATTAAAGACCTACCTCAACTCGTATGTTTCTCGAAAGGTCTAAATGAGGCTTTAGTCTTTTAAAACCGGCCAAGCCAAGTGCGAGTCGGACGCGCGCACGAATGGTTCCGTACCATTATCTATAAAAACGGCAAAAACCCCGTTTGTTGTACGGGAGCCTTTAAATGTTTGTTTTATTTTAATTTAGTTATTTGTTTTTAAAGTGAAAGTTTTTTAGTGAAGATAACTAAATATTCTGTGAATATTTCAAGCATCTATTGGTTGCCGTTATCAGTATCGAGCAAAAACGAGCAACAAATTTCTTTCTTTCTTTCTTTCTTTCAAATTCACGTTTGTTGTATGGGAGCCCCCTTAAATGTTTATTTTCTTCTGTATTTTAGTATTTTTTGTTATAATGGCAACCGAAATACCTACATCATCTGTGAAAATTTCAACTGTCTAGCTATCACAGGCCCTATACTACGAAGCGCGAAATTCGAACTTCGTTTCATGCCGTTCCGCTCACGCTAATGATATTTATTACGAGAGTGAGAGGGACCGCTCGATCCGAACTTCGAACTTCGAATTTCGTAGTAACCCCCCAGTTCCTGAGATACAACCAGGGGCTAAAACCAAGAACGGCCGAACACGGTTTCCGAGCGGTATTTCATTCGTTTGGGATAGGATATAAACGGGTTGAGCTTGGGATGAGCCTTATTTTCCTGTTAATTTGCTTTGTAAATAAATAAATAAACAAACAAACTTTGATCAATTATAACTGAAGATACACATTGCCGAACAAAATCCCCTTCAAAGAATGTCCGAACTTTTTTATTTGTTTGCATAGCAATTAAAATCATCACCTACACAGAAATTTGAACCTAGTCTTTACTTCATTACAGTCGAATTTCGGTTGACACTTGACAGCTAAACTTGACAATTTCACGCAACGTACTGAGAAAAAAGAAAGCCACTTTTATCAAAGTGGCGCTCATTTGGCTCGGACATTTTCGGGCGCGCGACTGTGGATCTACAGTTATAATTGATCAAAGCAAACAAATATATAAGGCTCATCCCAAACTCAGCCCAAATCTCTCGCAAACCAGTGATTTTTGGCGTTCCTGAATATCAGTTCTAACCAAACCCAACCCTAACGATTGAATTATCGCTACAGGAACCCGTGAAGACCCGTTCCTGAATTTAGCCCCTGATGAGAGACGGACGGACAGACAGACGGACAGCGAAGTCTCAGTAATAGGGTCCCGTTTTTACCCTTTGGGTACGGTACCCTAAAAAAGAAAATTGCCATACAAAGTTGCATTCGCCCTACTTACCTGTTATCCAATTCGGAGTCCAAAATTAAATGTATATAAATGCTTTTTTAGAAATGCTCACCGTGATCTAATTCCTGAACTCAAAACAAATAGCCGACAACACGTACCTAAGTATGTGGTAAGTATGTCCTATAATATGTAGGTATAATGCCCTATGCATAATAACCCTAAGTATGTATAATGCCCGGTCAATTTGATTATTTGAACAATTATTATTAAACTAGCTTTTGCCCGCGACTCCGTCCGCGTGGTATCAGTAATTTGGGCAGCTTATTTTTTTATCCAATTCGCTTTTTCATCAATTATGGCTCTCCTTAGTACCTCGATAAAAAAAAATTACCCGCCCCCCCGCAACCCCACCGCGCCCTTCCATCCGCTCCCCCCCGCACAGCAACCCCGCACCCCCCGCCACCCCAAGAAGCCGCACCCTCCACCCCCCCCCCGCACCGCTCCGCACCCCCCGCACACCCACGTTCGTCCCTAGTCAAGCGTTCCTATAGAAGTTTTACTTCAAAAACCCCCGCACCTCCTCCCCCTCAAAAGGTGTTTTTGTCAAATATCTTGAAAACGGTGCATCCTACGGCAAAATCAATGAAATTTTCATCCCCTCGTGATGCTACTTAGCCTATAGCCATCCTCGATAAATGGGCTATTTAACACTGAAATAATTTTTCAAATCGGAGCAGTAGTTCCTGAGATTAGCGCGTTCAAACAAACAAACAAAGAAACTCTTCAGCTTTATAATATTAGTATAGATTGCCCTCTCATATTGGGCATTTTTCATAATGCCCGGGCATTATGAAAAATGCCCGATTTATCACTTGGTCCATAATAATAATAATAATAATAAAATCCGTACCAACATAATAATAGGCCTTAACATCTGTGACAGATGATTTAAGTAGCACCCTGGCGACACTTGCGCTCGTGGCTAAAAAGACCGATACGGGATAGGATCCCTCGGCCGCACTCGCGACAAGTGTACGCAGCCCCAGATGGTCGAGGGTTGGTGGTCCGGTTGTGGCGCTTTATGCGTTTTTCCCTCAGCAACTCAAACCAGGCATCGTCGTGCTTTGATTGGCCTTTGTGAACAAGTTGTCGCCACTTGCCACGATTTTCGGCTAGCTCTTCCCATTGGTTGCTAGGGATATTAAAAGCAACCATGTCACGCTTGACGCAGTCTTTAAAGCGCAACATGGGTCGGCCTATGGACCTTTTTGCGTCTGCGACCTGTCCTAGCAAAATTTGCCTGGGCAAACGAGTCCGCTCCATGCGGTGCACATGCCCCAGCCAACGCAGTCGCCTCTGCTTAAGAGTGGCTGTTATGCTATTCAGCTGTGCCATCCCTAAGATGGTCTCGTTTGTCATGCGATCTTTCCACGTGATGCCTAGTATGCTTCGAAGGCAGCGCATGTGGAACGAGTTCAGTCGGCGTTCTTGTTTTGCATACGTCGTCCAGGATTCCGCTCCGTACATAAGTGTGCTCAAGACACAGGCTTGGTACACAAGCATCTTCGTTTTTAACGTGAGGTGCTTGTTTTCCCAAGCTCTAGTACGAAGTTTCCCGAACGTAGTGGCCGCTTTGTCGATGCGGGCATCGATCTCTGCGTCTAGCGAGAGATTGCTCGACACATGCGAGCCCAGGTAACAAAACTTGCCAACCACCTCCAGTGGAGCGCCGTCAAGCAAGATCACTGGAGGCTCTGAACAGCCCTGCGCTAATACAACAGTCTTCTTGGCATTAATAGACATTGGTCCATAACATATACATATAATATGTATGTACGGCTCAAATCTTGGAAGTCGAATTTGACCCACTTCCAGTTGTCGGGTTCATTTAAAATTTGGTATACTTATGGCTAACAATAATGGCTATCAATTATCTAACTGAGGCCTTATTGTCTAACGCACTGGGAATCGCAATCGTTTTCAACACTCATTTCTGTCACACGGTATAGAATGATGTTAGAACGAGATGGTACCTAAATGAGATCGCAAGCGCACGTGCGTTGGATAATATGGCTTCTAACTGATGTCGACTCCGATGACACCGTGTATATAGTACGTTCCAGTTAAAATGACGAAAAGTACTTAAAACCAACATCTATTGTTTAATTGTTATCTTCAAGTGGGGTTGTAAAACAATTATGCAAGTGTATCGGTCGGTAGGCCATACTTCGGTCAGTTTTATTACGTCTCTTTGTTATCTTTTGCTTTCATATTCAGCAACAAAAGAAGTTGTAAAATCCCATGTAAGTGCATTTTCGTCATTTTAACTGGAACATACTATACCAATCGCGATCATGAAACAAATGTCAAAACTGTCAAACGAAGTTCACGATACCAGCGCCAATATGGCAAAAACGGAACCATTATAGTTTCCCCATGTCTGTCCGTCCGTCCGTCCGCGGCTAAGCTCAGAGACTATTAGACAGCTGTAATTTTGCGTGGACATGGGTAACAATTTTATTATCCGGACCAAGTGAAAAAATAAAAAGTGTAAAAAAAATTTTTGGGTACCTACCAAAGGTGTAAAGTGATGGAGTTGTCAAGAGATATTCAAGTTTAAAGTGTAAATTTTTGTTAAAATCGAGCGTTCCGCCCACTTAAACCTAAACTTTGATTTTCAATGGTTTTTTTCGTATAGACTGCGGTACCCTATCCTGCAGGCTTATTGTCTAACGCTTCTGACGCTTGCCTTCGCAATCACTATCTCTTTCTGTCAAACGGTATAAGATGATGACAGAAAGAGACGGTGAAAGCGAAGGCAAGCGTCAGAAGCGTTAGACAATACGGCCCCTGGGCGTGTCCAACACGCTTTTGTCCGGTTTTATTTAAAACAACAGTCAGTTTGTGTAGCAAGTCGGTTTTTCATTTGGCCATGAAATCGCTTTCTTCTTTTATATGCAAATAACGGAGAAAGGAAGAGCAGAAATAACGGATTATTTTCCATATTAAATTGTATGAAAAGTGACTCGTTAATTATGCTCGTCAGTGTATATTGTTTGTTATGCGTACTGCAATGTGAGTTTTGTTTTACTTTTTTAGACCACTAGGTTAGAACAACTTAATACATACATAATGCGGAAAGGTGGACAGTTTGTATACATGAGCTTGTCAAATAAAGGAGGTCATGAACAAACGTAGGAATTTAGGGGGCAAATTTTTATGACAGGTAGGGAGTTCCTTTATCGATAAACTCAACTATCGACGCTTTTCCTACATAGTAGTAATCGCCTCCAGCTTTGTTTGTAAGTTTGTATTATTTTGTAAGTCTTATTCGGAGACAAATATGATAAAGTATATACAAAGCTTATTCTAATTGGGTACCATTGCAGTATTAAATATGTACAATGACCTCGTAAGGCCCAACATGCTAAATTGAGTACATAAGTCAAAGCAAATGTCAACTTTTCTTGGAAATTTAACGTGGGTTTTACGAGGATAAAGAAGAAGACAAGTGATTTATTATTTTGTTTAATTTTTATAATTTCTGTAAAATTATATTTTTACAAAAAACTTGGGGCTATAACTAGAATATAGGAAATGGATCGATAGTTGAGTTTATCGATGAAGGAACTCCCTACCTGTCATTAAATTTTGCCCGCCAATTCCTATGTCTGGTCATGAATCAAAACTTGTACCTACCAGTTTGGTCTGCGGTGTTATATTTTGAATGAGCCTCATGCTTCAGCGCCGTCGTAGGTCAAGTGCCTATGTGAAAAACTTGAGTAAATGAGCTGTTGTATGTAGTAGTGCACAGAATTGGTATGGAGCTTAAGTCATTTTTGGGGTCCATACCCAAAGGGTAAAAACGGGCTCCTATTACTAAGATTCCACTGTCCGTCTGTCTGTCTGTCTGTCGCCAGGCTGTGATAGGTAGAATTCAAATTTTTACAGTCGATCATGTATTCTTCCCTTACCGCTAAACTCCACATACATTCGAACGCAAACTCAATGGGTATGGTGACGCCATTAAAAAATAAATCGAAGACTTGTTATTATTATTTGCTTTTATAATCTACAAAAATAATTTATTTACGCATGTAGTCTTATGTATCTATTGGTGTGCAGTTTATTTATCTATCTAAACAGCGATCCGGGTGTCACCAACGGTACTGGCTGAAAATCAGCGCTGGGGTGCTTTAAACGCCTCAGCATTATGCTGAGCCAGTGTCCGACTTGCAACCGCAATTACTATTATCTATATCTTTAGCTTTCGTGTTGTCTTTTGTTTTGTAGAAATACCTATTGATGATATTGTGTCGTGTCTTATTGTAAATACTTAATTGTATTTTCTTTCTTTCTTTCTTTAGATTAATTTTCGATTGACAACAAAATTAGATTTTTTGTTGCTTTAAAACAAATAGCTCTCAACCTTGACGCTGGCAAAATTGTCCCATTGGACAGAAACCATTAAAAAAAAGTTGTGTTTTGACAGCTGATAAAACGTACGTCAGTTGATTGGTGGTGTCAACATCCCTATTGTTCTTTAACTTGGATGGTATTACTTTAGACATTTTGAAAGTAATTCGTGAACATCTTGGTTGAGGGTTCCGTGGAAGCGAGACTAACGAGCGACTGTCTTCGAGAGACTTCTTAGACAGACTAATAAGAACCCTAAACACGATTCGAATGAAAATCGTTAAGTAACTGTCAAAATCAAAAACTAATTCAATGTCATATGACATTTAATTTAACAGCAAGATTGTTGCCATTTTAAAATACGATTGAACAAAGGCTATGTACAGTCAAGGTGATAAATATATTAGGTATGTTACCAAGGATTAAACATATCTGTACAACTCTATGCTATTAACAACAAGGTTGATGTTTACGTTTTGACGCGACGGCTGTACGGATATTTATACCTTCGATTATAACTACAAATTTGTTATCTCGACAAAACTTTTGTATTTAAACTCATACGAGTAAAGCTGTGGATTATTACTTGTATTTTAATGATCCCTCTCGGTACTAACTTTGCCCATATTATTTTACGCAAGCGCGATAGGGTTGTCAACATTGCCTTCCACATGTGAACCAATTTCGACCATTCTTTTCTATAAATACACCTAATAAAGTAGCTCCTCTACACGATGGGTCATTTAATGGTCGTTGCGATGGCCCAGCGATGGCTGCAACGCATCTACATACATTGCGACGTTTAGTTGTGAACCTTTGATTCTTTTGGATGTGCGGCCAAAAACAGACACCGACGCCATCCCACGACCATCGCACGCGCTTGAAGTCATTCGACACCACTACGCTCTCTACACGCTGGCTCATCGTATTGGACCATCGCAATAGCCCATCGTGTAGTGCCAGCATTTGATGTGCGGCCAAAAACAGACACCGACGCCATCCCACGACCATCGCACGCGCCATAAGCCATCCGACACCACTACGCCATCCACACGCTGGCCCATTATAGTGGACCATCAGGATGGCCCATCGTGTAGTGCCAGCATTCGATTTAAAGATTTAAGTTTTTTTTTATAAAAAATAGGCTTACGTTTGGCTCCAATCTCGCTTGATGGAAGGCGAAGATGAGACCTAAGATGGTACACGTTTTTCTAAGTGGTAGTGGGGAGGGCTCATAACGCGTAAAACCGACGGCTGATGGGACAAAGTTCTAAAATGGCGATCGCGAATCGGAATACGTGGAGTAGGAAGCGATTTACATCAGAATGTAAATCACCGTCCCATCCTCTACATGTCCCACCGCAGGGTACAGGCCTCCTTACAGAATGAGACGGTATGTAAGTATGTATGCATGTAAATACTTTATTGTAGGTACCACTGTAGATAACAAAAAAAAAACAAACAAAAAAGAATTAAGGTTTGGGCTATACTTCCACCACCCGGGGACCTAGTGCGGTTCGGGAACTTCACACACACCATTGAATTTCTTCGGGGATGTTTCCAGATTTTCTCACAATGTTTTCTTTCACCGTAAAGCTCATTGTAAATTTCAAATGTAATTTTGCACATTTGGGTTTGAACCCATGATCTGCTTCAGAGGCCATAGGCGAAACCACTAGGCTACCACGCCTTTTAAATTAATCATCATCATCATCATTTCAGCCGAAAGACGTCCACTGCTGAGCATTGGTCTCCCCCAAGGCTCGCAGGTCGGTCCTGTACCCGCAACCAACGCGTTCCAGCAACCTTTATCACGTCGTCGCTCCATCGTATTGACTTTTTTGGTGAGACAGGACTAATAAAAGGCCTCAGCAACATTTGACAGCCCTCGACGCATCTTCTCAAGGCCAGTGGCTGGTTTTATTTTCCCCAAGTTCAAAGCTCGCCTACGAAGGTAAAACTGTCTCACTTATGCAAACCAAGCTCTAAGCCCCTGCTTTATAAAGTGCATAATCCCTTGAAATACAAATTTTTGGGGACTTGAGGGGCCTTTAAATAAATAAAAACATTTTGCCTGCTATTGCTAAGCGTCTAAGAATTTTAATACTTGTTTAAGTAAATAAATACTTAAAACGGTGCCATTAAGAGCGCCGTCTTCAAAACAAATTTGAGATAAATGGCGACAACGTTTTTACTGAATGCAAAGTGTTTTTAGGGTTCTCAAGAAAAGGAAATTTATAAGTTTTGGCAATACAATAATATGCACGCAATAATATACAGTTGAGCTGGGATGCATTCGGGAAACTTCGGCATAATCTTGTCGCCAGACATCCCTCAGTGCCTAAAGACGAATGTTTTCAACCAGTGCGTCCTACCAGTTTTAACCTACGGAGCCGAAACGTGGACCTTGACTGCGGGGCTAATCCATAAATTCAGGGTCGCTCAGCGAGCTATGGAGAGAGCAATGCTAGGGGTTTCTTTGAAGGATAAAATCCGCAATCACATTATCCGACAAAGGACGAAAGTCATCGACATTGCTCAAAGAATTAGTTCGCTGAAGTGGCGCCAACGCCACAAGCCCACGCCCAAGCTGGCCACGTCTGTCGCAGGGCTGATGGGCGGTGGAGCAGACGAGTCCTCGAATGGAGACCACGGACGGGGAAACGTAGTAGGGCGTCCTGAGGCACGGGAGGGTCGTTAAGAGGGTCGCTGGCGGCGGATAGATGCGAGGGGCCGAAGACAGAACTTGTTGTGGCGCGCCAAGGAAGAGGCCTATGTCTAGCTGTGGACTGCTATAGGCTAATGATGATGATGATGAATAATATGCAAGCTTTTTGCTGACTCTTGGTCATCATATCCGTACTGAGTCGAACCGTAATTTATTTATTTATTTAGAAGCAAACAGACTCTTATAGTTATATGTATTACAATTAGATTTTTATGAATCATAGACTTACAGTTTCCTAAAGAAAAAATATTGAAACCTTACTTTAATACTAAGTAAGTTAAACCACCCAAAAAATCTATCTACTTTACTTTTGTATAGATATTTTGGTAAAAATGTGTATTAAATAAAAATAAATAAAATAAATAAATATCACGGGACAATTCACACCAATTGACCTAGTCCCAAAGTAAGCTAAGCAAAACTTGTGTTATGGGTACTAGGCAACGGATAAACATACTTAAATAGATAGATACATACCTAAATTAAATATTAAGTTAAACACCCAAGACCCGAGAACAAACATTCGTATTTTTCATACAAATATCTGCCCCGACACGGGAATCGAACCCGGGACCTCAAGCTTCGTAGGCAGGTTCTCTAACCACTAGGCCACTAGGTCATCTGGTCGTCGTATTATTGCTTAACTAAATGATATGATTTTTTTTTCGTTATATATTCCAGTACTCTTATATATAACTTGACCTGTCACCCGATACATACTTATGTTGTTATGAATTTTAATGTGTAATTATGTCGTATCACATCCGATTACGCCTCCGATGTCACTCTGTATATTGAGAGCGGTCATATAGTGGCGCTTTCTTACTATCAGCTTGCTCGTACGCTACCCTATAAAAATTACTACTTTCCGTAAGACACTTAATATGGCATTTTTTTATGCAATATTTTCCGTGTACTTATTTCCTCCTCCACCCATTTCCTACTCTGTGCCGTCTAGCGAAATCCCAAAGAAAAACAAAACAGCATCGCTACCGCCTAGATATCGTTGGGACGAGGCAACCGAAAAATTACACAGCATTGCCATAATACGATCGCGCGTGATGAAGAGACCAGCAAGCGGCGAGACACCGCATAGAGTACCACAAAAACAGATACATACTTATCAGCAACATGCATCACAAATGATCAGTGATAGGTGATTAGGTTGCACATGGAGGTCAACGACCTCAGTTATGCTAGTATGGATACACCGCGGAATCCCGGGTTTCCTGTCGTTAGAAAAAGACAATGTTTTTTTATTACATAGTATCAATTGCTAGCCCACAAAAACTCCCAAGCTGAGATGTGAATACGAAACTGTACGTGTCGTTTCTTTTCATTTTATAAAAACGAGTCATGTGACTATCACCTTCAAAATATCGAAAAATAGTAAAAAAATTGATACAAATGCATTAGTTCATCCCTAATAAAAAAAATTAGCGGCCAATCTCTCAAAATTATGTCCGTGTGGGTTAACATGTTATTGCTTATTAACATCTGATTACAGATCAACGTATTCATTAAATGTTTTTACTATTGAATATTCAGAAAAAAAATTTTTTTTTGTTTAATAATTTTCGTTACACAACGGAACTTTTTCCAGTCAGTCTATTTGTTCCTACTTTACTGTGTCACTACCTAATTGCGCCAGTATTTGTACATCACTCACTGTACCTATATCGTACTCACAACTTTAGTGACACTGGAGTCCGATATTTAAAGAAAGAAAGAAAGAAAGAAAGAAAGAAATACATTTATTTACAACAACACAAGACACATCACATTGACATAGGTCAATGACACATCATCAATATTTTACAAAACAAAAGACAACACGAAAGCTAAAGATAGAATGTGTCATTGCGGTTGCAAATCGGACACTGGCTCAGCATAATGCTGAGGCGTTTATAGCACCCCAGTGCTGATTTTCAGCCAGCACCGTTGGTGACACCCGGATCGCTGTATAGATAGATAAATAAACTGTACACTAATAGCTACATAAGACTACATGCGTAAATAAACAATTTGTAGATTATAAAAAAGCAAATAATAATCACTCAAACATATGTAAATACTATACCTCACCTGCCAAGTATACAACCCTGCGCGGACTTAATTGAATAATGAAAAATGAAATCACCGAGATAATAAAAATCAAAGAAGTTTACGCAGAGAGAGAGTTATAAATAGTCATCATCATCATTTCAGCCGAAAGACGTCCACTGCTGAACATAGGCCTCCCAAGCAGATCGGTCCCGTGTCATCCACATTAACGCGATTTCGCAACCTTAACCAGGTCGTCACTCCATCTTCTTGGAGGCCTACCTAAAAATATATAAAATTTAGGTACCTAGTTCTATTTACCTACCTGAATCTCACGAAATATCTATCAACAACTGAGAAGTCAGATTTGCAAATTTGTTTTTATAATATGCCAAGCTATTGATTAATTTTATTAATGCTTATATATATTCCGCACGCTCTCTGTATTAATTTCCTACTCTGTACTTTCGTGTGCCTGCCATTACGGCATTGTTTTGTTGCCGTGGGATTTCACCTCTCTACAACAAAACACGTTACCGACTGTCCCAGCGCGACGATTAGCTTACATTTCTCGCCACTCACTGCGTTTGCTAGCTATTGACGAAGACCAAGCCGCAATGGCTATCGAAGCGAACGATAGAATTAGGTAATAGTGATTTGCAAGAATCGCAGTAAAGATGGGAAAGTGCTGAATGTTCCTACAATGTACCGAAAAAGGCGAAAAAGAAATGTTGCCTCAATTGCCGGGTGTGCTCTAACTGCACGTCATTTTGCGCTGTGGATATTATGATACAGGATGTTATGTTGATGCATTTATGATGGTGTTAAGTTAACTTTACTAAATGTACGCTTAGGCATCATTACCATCCCACGATTGTTACCACAACGGAAGAACAAGTTGCAAGAAATGATCAAACTACGAAAAATTAGCATCAGTATTGTGTTTAGTATACATTAAGTAATAGAATGTTAACCCTGAACATTTCTTTTAAAATATTTGCCGAGACATTAATGAGGAAAACAGTGCCATAAAATTCTGAACATTGAGCCACTTAAACTTTTATTTGAGTTGTAATGTTTATTTGTTTGTTTTTATATTTGTTTGTCTTGGTTCATGGTGTCACTTAGTTTCCCATAATTTCTGCAATGTAGGTAGTAAGCAAATTGTAAATAAGTGGGTAGGCGAACAAGGTTTTTAGTCTCCTAATAAACGCTATAGCGAACAACAACGCGTGGCGTTATAACGAACGGCTGTGGTTTTGCTTGTTGTCTAGCTCCTATGCGATTCCCATTATCCAGAGACTTCTCATAACATTTCATTTGCCATAACTTCACTTGCAACACTTACTTTTGCTATTAATAAAAATATAATAGAAGCGTGCTATTTTTAGAATGCCATCTTATGCATAGAATACAGTAAATTAGGTTAGGTTAGTATACAGTTCTGAAAAAAAACTGTTTCAGAATAAAATCATTTTATGACAAATGATAAATATGGAATACGAGATACACTATGGTAATGAAATTTGGCCAATGATTTTTCTAATGATAAAATTGACTTGATATCGATGTGTTTTTGAATGTCAATTTTTCAAAAACTTATTTTGGACGACCGGATAGTCCAGTGGTTAGAGATCCTGACTATGAAGCTTGAGATCCCGGGTTCTGTTCCCGGTCGGGACAGATAGGTATTCGTGTGAAATATGCGAATATTTGTGCTCGAGTCTTGGATGTTTGATATGTATTTAAGTATGTATTTATCTATATAAGTATGTTTGTCCGTTGTCTAGTACCCATAGTACAAGCTTTGCTTAGTTTGGGACTAGGTCAATTGCTGTCAATCGTGCCATGATTATTTTATTTATTATTTATTTCATTGGCAATGTTCTCTTGCTTATTAATGGCAAATATTGCTTGTCCAATTTTAATTCTGTCTGAGTCGACGAGTTTAATTGTTGAGCACCCATGACCCATGGAATGGATGTAATTGCTTATTAGTATTTTATTATCCTCCCAATCCCGTAGAAATATGGAAATAAAAAGTCGTCTATGTGATATTCCCGAGATCCAGCTTAGTTTGAAAAAGTATCAGACACATAAACACACTCACAAATATCATAGTAATAGGATTATACTATTCGTGTTATTCATGAAATAGCATGAATTCTGCTATTTCATGTGTTCCGCTGTTCATTGGTTACAAACTTTGATCAATTATAACTGTAGATCCACAGTCGCGCGCCCGAAAATGTCCGAGCCAAATGAGCGCCACTTTGATAAAAGTGGCCTTCTTTTTCTCAGAACGTTGCGTGAAATTGTCAAGTTTAGCTGTCAAGTGGAGTTTTGCCGCTACCGAAATTCGACTGTAATGAAGTAAAGACTAGGTTCAAATTTCTGTGTAGGTGATGATTTTATTTATTACGCAAACAAATAAAAAAGTTCGGACATTCTTTGAAGGGGATTTTGTTCGGCAATGTGTATCTTCAGTTATAATTGATCAAAGGTTACAAAGGTTTTCTTTTAAAATATTTAATAGCGAATGAAATGAACTGAATGGAAAGACTCAATTATTGAACTGTTTCAATTGTTGATTATTGTTGTTTGTTGAGACTTAATTGTTATAATTTTCATGTTCGATAAAACATTAGCTGGTACTCGAAAGATCAGATCAGTATTTCAGGTCTACAAACACCCTGTACGTTAGTGACGGGCGTCCAGTTTGTGAGGACCCTTTCAACCAGGAAATGCGCGCTCTTCTAATGAAAACCGTGGAAGTGTTTTATAAAGTCAACTACAGATTCTTATAGAAAACATTCTATTCTTAGTTGCGCATGCAAGTAGGATAAGGAAAGACGGAATGACAAACTTGGGCGTTTTAATTATCATCACCATCTTTTTTAATTCTTAGAATAAATTGACTTTAATTTCATAATTTCGAATCTTCTATATATATTTATATATATATATATATAAAATTCTAAACTGACTGACTGACTGTTGATATATCAACGCACAGCCCAAACCACTGGACCTAGAGACTTGAAATTTTGCACATAGATTCCTTATACAATGTAGGCATCCACTAAGGAAGGATTTTCGGGAATTCCCACGGGAAGGGGAAAAAACGGGATTTATAGATTCGATTCAGAGTGACCCTATCTGAGTAACTATAATAACTAGACTCTTCAAATTTGATATACAAATAGGTATTACATTAGTTAAAATTTAACATTTTTAACATTTGGTAGCATAGCATACGGTTGTGGTAACTCCGAGGATGAGCTCTGGTTGAGTTCGAAACGCGTCAGTGTAGCTTGGTGGTGGTGATAGTTGTGTTTATGTGATTTGTGTGTGTTCGTACAGTGTGGAGGTGGAGGAACTGCAGCATGAACACACATTTCTTGCATAAACGTAACTATTGTAAGGTCGCGGGTGAGCAAAGTAATTGTTTTAGTTCATTAGTTAAAATATTAAAATCAGGATTTTTCAAAATTCCCACGGGATAAGAAAAAAACCGGATTTATATATTCAGTTCAACGGAATCCTATGAACCATAATTACTAGACTCTTCAAATTTGGCATAGAAGTAGGTAATTATAATAGTAAAAAACTGTTTCAAGGATTTTCGGAAATTCCCACGGGATAAGGAAAAAACGAGATTTTTCGTTTTCTGGTCGTAGAAAGCTGAAATTCGGCATGTAGGTTGCTTGGGGAGTGTAGAGGAGCCTTGAGAGAAGACTTTCCAAAATTCCCACGGGAACGGGAAAAAAACGAGATTTTTCGTTTTACTGGTCGTAGAAAGTTGAAATTCGGCATGTAGGTTGCTTGGGGAGTGTAGAGGAGCATTGAGAGAGGACTTTCCAAAATTCCCACGGGAACGGGAAAAAACGGGATTTTTCGTCTTACTGGTCGTAGAAAGTTGAAATTCGGCATGTAGGTTGCTCGGGGAGTTTAGAGGAGCATTAAGAGAGGACTTTCCAAAATTCCCACGGGAACGGGAAAAACGGGATTTTTCGTTTAACTGGTCGTAGAAAGTTGAAATTCGGCATGTAGGTTGCTTGGGGAGTGTAGAGGAGCATTGAGAGAGGACTTTCCAAAATTCCCACGGGAACGGGAAAAACAGGACTTTTCGTTTTACTGGTCATAGAAAGCTGAAATTTGGCATGTAGGTTGCATGGAGAGTGTAGAGGAGAATTAAGAGAGGGTTTTCCAAAATTCCCACGGGTACGGGAAAAAACGGGATTTTTCGTTTTACTGGTTGTAGAAAGCTAAAATTCGGCATGTAGGTTGCTTAGGGAGTGTAGAGGAGGATTGAGAGAGGGCTTTTCAAAATTCCCACGGGAACGGGAAAAAACGGGACTTTTTGTTTTACTGGTCGTAGAAATCTGAAACTCGGCATGTAGGTTTTTTGGGGAGTGTAGAGGAGCATTGAGAGAGGACTTTTCAAAGTTCCCACGGGAAAGGGAAAAACGGGATTTTTCGTTTTACTGGTCATAGAAAGCTGAAATTTGGCAAGTGGGTTCCTTGGGGAGTGTTGAGGAGGATTAAGAGAGGGATTTCCAAAATTCCCACTGGAACGGGAAAAAACGGGACTTTATGTTTTACTGGCCGTAGAAAGCTGAAATTCGGCATGTAGGTTGTTTGGGGAGTGTAGAGTAGCATTGAGAGAGGACTTCCAAAAATTCCCACGGGAACGGGAAAAACGGGATCTTTCGTTTTACTGGTCATAGAAAGCTGAAATTTGGCAGGTGAGTTCCTTGGGGAGTGTAGGGTAGCATTAAGAAAACATTTCCCGAAATTCTTATGGGAATGGGAAAAATGGGATTTTGCGTTTCACAGGTTGTAAAAAGCTAAAATTTCAAAATGCATAAGTTTATACTGTAAATAGGCCGCAAAGGGCTCTTTAACCGACTTCTAAAAAAGGAGGAGGTTATGCATTCCACCTTATGTATTTTTTTATGTAGGTATGTTCACCGATTTCTTGGTCAATTGTGGACCTGCTTGCTTGCTTGCCTGTATGCTTGCTTGCTTGATATCTTGGTTCTTTGGAATACTCATGGTACACGCGAGCGAAGCCGCGGGCAAAAGCTAGTCTATCAATATGACCGTGTACTGATGGCTGATGGGGCCAAAAGGTTCTCGAGTGGCATCCACAGACCGGAAGACGCAGTGTAGCGCCTCCAACAATATGGAGCGACTACCTGATTAAGGCCCTACCGTGTTTTTGGCGCATTTATTGCATTCATTTAAACTCGTGCTGTATCATTACTAGCAATGCAATAGTCCTGAAATTCATATGTAAGATATTTGAGGATTCACTCTATTGACCAGATTTTTTCGAAACACGATTACTTACAGTTCGCTCGATAGAAAAAAATCCAAAGTCATCTCTAAAAAATAAAATAAACTCGTAGTACGACGCTAATACTGCACGGAAGGTCATAACTTTTTGAAGATGTTTTCTAGGGCGTAGGTTTGCTCCATGTTTAAAATACTATTTGTTTTAGTAATAAGATGAAAATACCCAAAAACACGCGCAGTCAAACCAACCTATCTTGAGCCATCGTGCCTCCCCCACGCGGCCCCACGCCCGAAATCGCAAACCCAAAATTGAGTAGCGCGAAAAACTCGGTAGGCCCGTAAGGTTACGGGAACGCGTTGGATGCGGATGGCACAGGACCCATCTGTTTGACGAAAGACGTCTTTCGACTGAAATGATCATGATAAATGATGATGATGAGGTCATAATAATATTGTATAACGTGCGGGCGCTCGCAACAGCATTCACCATCTCTTTTTGACGTGACAACGTCTAATAAATCGATGAACGCCGGCTGCATACACGAAAAAACATGACTCATTGTAACGTACATGTAACGTTACGCAGGTAACGTTACATTCTACAGAGCAGCGAAGCAGGCTAGTTGCAAGAGAGCGGCGGAGGCCAGTTGCAAGAGAGCGGCGGCGGGGGAGGGGGGGGGGGGGTTGAATGTTGTGTTATGACGTTGTCCGTAAACCGAAAACCGGTTTTACCCTCATCGTACACCGTGTGAACCGTCACTATGAAGTGGTGAAATCGGTTGGTTGTGATTCCGAATGCGATAGACAATGAATCCTAAGTCGTGAACTGAACTCAGTTGATGTTGGACAATATAATGCACTAACTTAATTGTTTTAATTAGTCTTATTAAATTTGCATTATTGTGAACTCTGAAACCACTCAATGTATGGACACCTCAACTTTAGTAAGACTAATAAAAACAAATGAGTATTACCTATATTGACCAACATCAACGGAGTTAGAAACAATAATTTCGGTTCAAGACTTATGATTCATCCTGTAGGTATAGCTTCCGGTCTTAAAATGATAATAGGATATTCGTAGGATAGAATATCCTATTATGTCATAAATACGAAAGCCGTGGTTGTGTGTTTTTGTTACACTTTCTCATTAAAACAACGAATCTCGGAAACAACATAATAGGCTTATTCTTTATTCCCATATTCCCACGAAAATGGGATGTACAGTCGTAGAATGAAAAGGGTTCATCATCTTGAGGAAGTCTTATGCTTGTTTTTAGGGTTCCGTACGTCAAAAGGAAAAAAAACTATGATTGATCACTTTTTTGTCCGTCCGTCCGTCTGTCTTTCAAGACCCTTTATCTCAGGAACGCGTAGAGGTATCAAGTTGAAATTAAAAGCATTAGGTACTTAAGTTTACAGTCCCTTAAAGCTGTGAAAAAAATTATGTCGCAAAATACGTACATTTCATTTTCAAGGGAAACAAAAATTCATAGGGTATTATCCGTTGGCCTAGAAATATGAAATTAGGCAAGTAATTCCGTCTTAGGCACTAGTCCCACCAAGGGAGAGAAAGAGGCTAGCTCTCGACTATTTTCTCGCTCAAGAAACGAATAAAAGATAAAAATCCCGTGTCAGTAAAAGAGAAAGACATATTTAAAGTTGATCGCTGGCTGTTCACACTGCCGGCGAGGACTCTCTCTTCACTAGTTGATCGCAGCGATAAAAGCTATCAACGATAAAACTCGCTCAGCGATGCTCGCTTAGCGGTCAAAACTAGCGTTAAAAGACCCACCACAGCCATAAGAATAATTAAGAACATAGGTAGAAGGGAAACTCCCGCTCCGGCCGGACTCTAAGGTCACGGCCGGTGGCGGCGGCCGTCCGTGACACCCTGACTGAGTTCTCGCTTAGCGAGAACTCTAATATCGTGACTTTTGAGTCCGGCCGGAGCGGGAGTTTCCCTTCTACCTATGTTCTTATTTATTCTTATGCCACAGCGATCATTTTAATGTACAGCGTAGAGCCCCGCCTGAGCAAGTGGTGCGAATAATCGCCGAGTAATCGCCGAAAGTGACAAATCTTTCGCCCGCGACTGTACATGTCAATCGCAGGTGTTATAAGTAGGATTAATTCTTTCAGAAATCAAGTAATGTTTCGACGAAGTGGCTGAAATAAGAGTTGTCTCCCTACTCAGACTCACCCTAATCGGATAACGGTATTATTAAGTACCATAACAACGATAGAACGAGGAAAAGTCAAGTTTACAAAAACAAGGTACTAAGTATAGAAAAGCTGATTATTTCACGTACCTATATGGTCTCACATAATAAAGAGAAAAGATTCACCCCCTGTTTCACCATCCATTGATCAAATTTATTTGACGGATAAATGTGATGCCGTCTCTGTTTGTTTTGTCGAATAGACGGAGAGGGTGTCACATTTATCCATCAGTTAAAATTAATCAATGGGTGGTGAAACAGTCACGGTTAATCTTGAGTCTGCGTGGAACAGCGTAAGAAACAAAAGTTGTATCTCCTGTGGACAAAAAGTTAGGACTCCGAGTCATCAAACTTAACAGGTCCCCTGTCTCATGAGGCACATGTGACTCATGAGTGACTTTATTGGTACGTCCATGAGGCACATGTGCCTCATGATTCTATGAGCGCTTAATGTCATTATTACTATGGAGACGTGTCGATGGAACGCCCCATTGCTTCGGGACAGGGAACCTGTAAGATTTATTTATACTCCATTTAATTTAGAATTATAAACCACAACATTATATTGCAGCTCGTGAACTGTAATCTCTTTACAATTTGTACTAGAGTAACAATTGACGACACGCAAATAAAGTGGCATTAAAACAATTTTATTTTGCGGCTCCCAGACTATTGTACCGTAAACTGGGGTTACTTTCAAATGCAGGGGTTACTTTGAAAAACAGTTTTTACGCCGTGTCCTTATTTTTTAGACCATTTGTGGCAGTGAAATAACTACCTTGATAAATTACCTAACTTTTTACGTCATTTGCTCAATCGAGTTATGAATATTTGCGATTTTATAACCATTTTAAATCTATCAAAGTAGCCCCAAAATTTCCTAAAGTAACCCCAGTTTACCAGTACTGTACTTACTAGGTAAGAAATAGTTGACGAGCCGCAATATAATGATGTTGTGGTTCTCAATTGACAACATTTCATATTTCTAAGACTATAATTTGATTCGTTCTCTGTATTCTGTTTGGAAAGAGAAAGACGCTGATTGTTTTAAATTTTCACTAGGTTTATTAATTAATTTGCTACAATTTTTTAAAGATGTGCTTATTCTAAAAGAGCGCAACGATAGAATAGATCCATTACTTTTGTCTAGGCTCTATTAAAAAAAAGTGATGACGTAAATTTGACGTTAAGGTGGAACGGCACGCTCTAGGCGCGAAATTCAAAATTTTTACAGGTTTTAATTTATTTTGGGTAAACGGTGTAACTGTTTAACTTCATATAGTACTTGCGGTTGTAAAATAGTGTTCTTTATATTATTGTGTAAAGCTTTTTAAGAATAAAACTGTTAGCTTGATATAATAGTTGTCAAACATAGAAATTCGGACTTTCAACGTTTTGACAACTTGTATTTCAAGCTTAATAGCTTAATTCTTAAAAAACTTTACACAATAAAATAAAGAACACTGTTTTACAAGCGCAAATACCATATGAAGTTAAACAGTCACACCGTTTACCCACAATAAATTAAAAACTGTAAAAAGTTTGAATTTCGCGCCTAGAGCGTGCGCTTCCACCTTAAGGTTGTTATCTAATTTAAAATTATGACAGCTCTTTTTTCTAGTGAAAAGGGTAAAGGAAACATATCTATTCTGTGGATGTATTTGTAAGTACATGTATGTTTTTAAATTTGTGGTATTTTTTAAAATATGGAGAAATAAATTATAATAAATATTTTTCCGTGTTCAGGAGGCGAAACTCTTTCGATTCCTGCAGTAATTTACAGGTGTTAAAAAATGAAAGGTTGTCAATTCCAAATTAAATTAAGTATAAATGGGCCGACTGTTGGGCAGGCGTCCCACAAGCCGCTGTAGACTTGGCTAGAAACTATTGGCTATATACCCTTAACTTTAGCCATGCCCACAGGAGAGACGCGTTCAAAAATATACTAAAAACTACTGAACCAGATTTTAAAAACTCTTTCACTTAAAGGCATTTGTGTTATTATTGACCTGTACGCTTAGTATAAGTTAAACTTCACCAAAATACTTCTCGATCGCGTTTACGCAAAAATTTCAATTCTATGGAAACGTAAACGCGCGCACGCGGAGGCGCTGTCCATGTTTCCATAGTAATTGATTTTTTTACGTAAACGCGATCGAGAAGTATTTTGGTGAAGTAAAACTTATACTAAGCGTATAGTATGCTTAGTATAAGTTTTCCTTCACTTCAATACTTCTCGATCGCGTTTACGTAAAAATTTCAATTCTATGGAAACATAGACGCGCGCGCGCGGAGGCGCTGTCCATGTTTCCCTAGTAATTGAATTTTTTACGTAAACGCGATCGAGAAGTATTGAAGTGAAGGAAAACTTATACTAAGCGTACAGTACGCTTAGTATAAGTTTTACTTCACCAAAATACTTCTCGATCGCGTTTACGTAAAAATTTCAATTCTATGGAAACATGGACGCGCGCGCGCTGAGACGCTGTCCATGTTTCCCTAGTAATTGAATTTTTTAAAAACTTATACTAAGCGTACTGTACTTAGGTTTAGGCCAAAAGCACACAGAAGATGGAGCTCCGCATGAGCGGAGAGTGGCATGAAAGGAGCGGACACTGTTTATGTGTCAATTCAAACTGGGAAAAAACGCTACTGCGAAAATAAGCTTCAGTAAAAAACTATAGTGACAAAAAAAGCATTTGAAAAAAAAATGCGAAAGGAAATTTTGCTACTATACTCCATTTAATTTAGAATTATAAACCACAACAACATTATGTTGCGGCTCGTGAACTGTAATCTCTTTAAAATTTGTACTAGAGTAACAATTGACGACACGCAAATAAAGTGACATAAAAACAATTTTATTTTGCGGCTCCCAGACTATTGTACTGTACTATTTGCTAGGTAAGAAATAGTTGACGAGCCGCAATATAATGATGTTGTGGTTTTCAATTCTAAATTAAATGAAGTATAGGAAATAACAATTTTGGTAATTTGATCTAACCAGTCTTTTCAAACAATTAAATCATCATCATCTTCTCGGATTAACTTCTCGCTCCATGGCTCAGGCCTTCTCTTTAAGAGGATACGATGCGCACCATTTCTCCATACAAACGTAATCCCCTGTTTCCTCCCTGGATAATGGCTTTAGAGCCAAATTTTTTTTACTGTGTAATCTGTATTTACCACAGCTATGCCCCTAGGTTTCGTTTTTTTCCATATTTCAATTAACATAAGAAATACGATCTTTCTAAAACTGAAAAAATTACCCAATTTCAACGTCATTTTCAGACACTCATCAGAAAATAATCCCTCATATAAACAAAAAAAGGAAAACATAGGGGCATAGCTAAATTTATCCTCTAATTATATTAGAAAAAAATAATTTTATTGGTCCAGTTTTCGAGAAGAAAACAGGGGATTACGAAATGCTGTTTTGATCAATTTTACGCGCCTATTAACGGTCTGAGCTGCAGTTGTCCCGCTCTCGCTGTACTGACACGGAGGGGTTCGGACGAGACAGCGACATTTCATTAAAATACCTATTTCTCAAAAGTCTCTCAGCCATCGTACCCTCTTAAGGCTTCACTTGCACGAAAAACACGATGCTCCTTTCTATCGGCAGTTGGGTAAAAATGTTAAATAGTGTCTCTACTTCTATCCGTCTTCCTCGTGGCCTGACGTGTGTCGACGATTTATCTAAGTCCATAGTGAAGTGATGTTGGTATGTTTGTTTTAATAAAAACTTGAATTGAATGAGAAAACCATCCAGACAGACCTTGGCCAGGCACTTTAGGATCAACCACACAAATAAACAAATTATTTAATGCAAATGAATTAAAAGAAAACAGTGCATGGCAAGATTCACCAAAAGTTAAATTTTGTATGAAATATTTCCGTGATGACACTATAATTAAATATATCTATACCTACAGGCGGGTTTTTCCATCTAGTATTGAAATGAAAGTTATTATTCATTCTTGTGTCTATATCCTATGAAATTCAACTCTAATCTCATGCAGCCGTAAACCGTCTACATCATTTTAGTACCTTTCACGAGTGAACTACCCAAATTGGATAATAAAGCACCCGAAACATAATCAGTTAGATTCAAGACCTCAAATGTATCAATTTTCTTTACTCGTAAATTTTTACTGACACGTCTGTTTCAAATGTGTAAACGAAATAGAATTTTAGTGTAACGGGAGAGAGTCCGTATTTTGCAGGCAGTGTCCATGTTAAAGATTTCAATGAAAAGCCCCTTTGAATGGCGATATCGAAGTGCAGAGGCGGCTGTCATATTAACACACTTCCAATTGGTACTTTCATGATACTAGAGCGTTTGAAATGCGAGCTGTAGCGTTGGCAGTATTAGTAAGGGAACGATAGGCTTAAAAATAATAATATGAATCTCAATAGGGATGTGTAAGGGCTGCCCCATTTCAAAACCTAGTAACTCTGAAAAAAAAACAATTTCACGATTTTTTTTATTGTGAGAGGGAGACAAACGAGCAAGCGGGTCATCCAATGGAAAATGATCACCACCGCCCATAAATATCAACAACTCAAAGAAAGTCGCCAATTTCTTGCAAGTGCCTACAAGATACAAAAAACATTAAGAGGCCTATCTCGCTCAAGTTCATAGATACGAGAACCACCAAATCTAGTAAGTACACAAAAAACGGGTTTGTCCATTTCAAAACCTAGTATGGCACAAAACTATTTCAAAAATCTAGTATGTAGCATGCACTTACACCAAAATTACGTCCCATTCGCAAAACGTCTTCTCTGCAAATGGTCCCTTATGTAAAATACCCTATTCACAAAACGTCCCTTTCTCAAAAGGTTCCACCCATTTCGCAAAACGTCTCTTCTGAGAAAGTTCCTTTTGCTGAAAGTCCCTACTGCATAACACCCCTTTCGCAAAACGTCCCGTCTGCGAAATGACCCATTCGCAAAATGTCCCGTCTGGAAAAAGCTTGTTTCAGTAGAGACTAGGAGTCTTCTCATGGGATAAGAGATGGCCAATCGAACGGGTCATTTTGCGAAAGGGACGTTTTGCGAACGGGACCTTTTGCAGAAGGGTCGTTTTGCGTAAGGGACATTTAGGAAAGGGACATTGCGCGAAAGGGACATTGCGTGAAAGGGACATTGCGCGAAAGGGACAAAGGGACATTATGCGAGTGGGGTGGGACGTTGCGCACCAGTAAATCACGTTAATTAGTTTCGGATTTTCACCTGTATGGTATTAGGTGGGTATAGAGAATAACGCCACCCCTTGGGTGTCATAAGAGTCGACTAAGGGATTCGGATTCATGTGTGTTGTGGGCGATGGGCTAGTAACCTGTAAGTGCAACATCACATATGCTCTGGCTACCCCTTTTGGCCTATAATAAAGGCGTGAGAAAATATATGTATCTGCATTTTATTATTTTTTTTATTTGACTTATGAAATCTATGTATATTCAAAATATATCGGCTCCGATGCACTTTAGACTGTTACATGCTATTACAAAATATGTTTATTTTGAATAGATCTATCATAATTTACCACTTTAATGAGTGGCTGCTCACCTAAAAAATAACAACACTTTTGCCCAGACCCCTTTTTGAATCCTTCGTATAATTTCGTAATTAAACGAAGGGTCACAGTTCGTTGCGGATTTCCTTACTCACCTGTTTTTTTATCCGAGCGCTATAAGCAGAGGTTATGTCTTAGTAATGCCACAGTATAAATTGGTATGTTATCTACTAATGCCCCAAATAACCAGAATTTTCACGGCAAAATATAAGACTGTCGCAATCAAGCTAGTGTAAGAACCAATTTTTTATCGATATCGATAGTTGTGCAATAGAAGAAAAAAACAGTCCACTCAATAAAAAAACATATTTAATACAGAATTTCAGGTCAGGTTTATATAAAATTATATAGAGACAGATGCAATTTCTTCGAAGATCGCGTCAGTACACACAGCAGCCCATAACATTTTATTTGGTTTGTGATAGTGATAGGAGTATTTTTAGTATTTGTTGTTATAGCTGCAACCGAAATACATCATCTGTGAAAATTTCAACTGTCTAGCTATCACGGTTCATGAGATACAGCCTGGTGACAGACTGACAGACGGACGGACAGACGGACAGACGGATGGACAGCGGAGCCTCAGTAATAGGGTCCCGTTTTTACCCTTTGGGTACGGAATCATATAAATGTGTATAAACATTTAGTATGTTGTCCAACTTTTTTTTTGTTGTTGACAACACCTTTGTGGAAATGCAACAGGGGCTAGATTCGGGAACGGCCCAACACGGTTTGCGAGCGTTCATTCAATCGTTTGCAGGATAGGGATGAATAGGGAGTTTTCAAGGTATTATTGAATCGATATCTTTAGGTCAGATTCAAGAAAGCATCTTTATTTATCTCCTGAAGACTAATCAACCGTTAGTATCGTCATTAAGAAGTGCTTGTTATAGCCTTCATTGAATTAAGACATTTAAACTCTGCCTTTGAAAATGTTCAGTCAAACTCCCGTTTATTCTGATTCAGGATATTCGGTGTTGTGACGATAATTGATTATGATGTGTTTTGGTATTTAGTAATGGTATTTAATATTGTTTATTTTGGTATTTAGTTAGTGTACAATAGGGAAACATAAAAATCACTATTATCCAGGCTGTACACTTTATTACTGCGAGTTCAGCTGATTCTATGATGATCAAAAAATACCTTATTTTACTCGAAAATCCATAATTATAAGGAATTATGGCGAGACCGCTTACTTACTCAAATTTCTGACCTTTCCAATGGGTTACTAATCAAAGGTAACCATGGTACTTTACCAATAACGGCGTCCAAGAGGTTGGGGAAATTTTGAAAAAGGTACTGGCACTTTATTAGGATTTCCTTTTTAGGGTTCCGTAGCCAAATGGCAAAAACGGAACCCTTATAGATTCGTCATGTCTGTCTATTCAGGAACGCCAAAAATCACTGGTTTGCGAGAGGTTTGGGCTGAGATTGGGATGAGCCTTATTTATTTATTTATTTATTTACAAAGCGAATTAACATGAATATAAAGCTCATTCCATTCCTATCCTCTCCCAAACGATTGAATTACCGCTCGATGTTTTGGGCCGTTCCTGAATTTTGCTCCTGCTCGTTATTTGTAGATCACTTACTGGTGTTTACTGTGTTTATTCGGTCCAGAACCGTGAGATAAACATTTTACTGGCGATGCGTAGACAACTTTCAAATTGCCCTCATCTCGGTAGCTCCGATACAAGGTCTTGTTCCTTCCTTTCTAAACCAACGCCATAGCATACAAATACAAACCAGCAGCGCAGCAAAACAAACAAGAACGATTAAAAGGGCATTATGACTTAGTACCTACCTTACCTTACCTTACCTTGTTGAGTTTCTTGCCGGTTTCTTCTCAACAGGGTTTTTTCCGAACCGGTGGTAGATTTTTCGACGTTCATAGGAGCATCAATTTGATGCCTAAATTCAATAAAGAATTTTGACTTTGACTTTGACTTTGAGTAGTGGTAGAGCCATGTTGTAGCTAGCCGCTGCATCTCGAATGGGCCGGCTCGTCCGAGGCAGTACCACCCTCGCACAGAAAACCGGCGTGAAGCAGCAGTAATCCTGCTTGCGTTTCGTACGGTCAGTGAGAGTGCCGGGGGCCCAATACCTCACCCCTTCCCTCTCCCCCTTCCCCTATTCCCTCTCCTTAAGGGCCGACAACGCACTGGCATCGCGTAAAGCGCTGCAGGTGTCTATGGACAGTGGTGATCATTTAACATCAGGTGACCCACTAGTTCGTTTGTCTGGCCTTTCTAGCATCAAAAAAAATAAAAACAAAAAAGGCCACCACAAACTGGGAGCGCGGGGCGCCGACGGAGCGTGCACTCAACTCAATCAAATATACAGTGACACACACTGGCAGCGCGGCACACCGTATTTGATTCAGTGTTATAGACCGCGCTGCTCCCGGTTTGTTTTGGCCTTAAATGGCGCAGATTTAAAAAAAAAGTCGTGGTGGCCTAGTGATTTGACCTATAATGGCCTCTTAAGCAGAGGGTTGTGGGTTCAAATCTGTTTCGTACCTCTGAGCTTTTCGGAATTTAAGTGCGAAATTACATTTCAAATTTACCATGATACGGTGTAGGAAAACAACGTGAGGAAACCTGCATAAAGCACAGAGCCGCACCTGCGAAGAGATTCAATTATGTGTGTGTGAAGTTCTCAATCCACACTGGGTCCGCGTGGGAACTACGGTCCAACCCCTTTAATTCTGAGAGGAGGCCTGTGCTCTGAAGTAGGACGTAAATAGGGGTATGGATGATGAGGAAATATTGGTATTTTTGGTATTTTTTATAAAAAAAGTGTCTTTTTTTAATCAGACCTATTGCCTCTCATGCAGAGGGAAGTGGGTTTGAATCCGTCATTTACGTGCGAAATTTTATTTGAAATTGACCATGAGCTTTACGATGAAGGAAAACATCGTGAGTATTTTGGAAATGTGGTAGGTAGGTACTTAGAAACGAGTGAACTCATGCTTCTACCACTCTCCGGGTTGTCTAACAAAAATGTTCACACCACGCTTCTAGTAAACGGTGAACCACTGTGCGTAATTACACTATGATACCTGCGCGTACGCAAGGTCGCTGCTAAGTTAGACTCTCATCTCGTTGTGGCCTGTTTCTTAGTCTGTAGCGAGTGTATCAAAATATTTGCACACGTACACGGCCTTTTGACCTTTAAGGTGCCTTCCAGTAGCGTGGAGTTAATATTTTCGTTGGACAAGCCGAAGAGTGAAAGAAGCGTGAGTTGAAATCTTCGTATGCAAAAAAGTAATATTAGGTACTTAGTAGTTACCATAGTAATTGTTCGTGATTATGATGTATTGGTTAGTATCATTCCGTCTGAAACGTAACTAGTTCCTAGCGGTACGGTCTAAAACGCTGCTAGTCTAAAACGCATCTCGTCTAAACTGCAATTGGTCTATGTAGCTACCAGTTTACGTCGCTACTGGTCTAAGTAGCATTTAGCCATAACCATTTATAAGGCCAGCTGTGTTTTAGACCACTTACTGCTTAGACCAGTAGCGACGTGTTGCATTTTAGACGAGACGCGTTTTAGACTAGCAGCGTTGTTAGACCGGTCATCGTTAAGACTAGTTGCGTTTTAGATGTAATGATACTAAACCATACCGGCGTCTCATGATTTATGGCCTGATTTTATTAGTGGTATGTAAGTCTATGCAGCCAACAGAAGAATACAGCTGGGCTGGGCAGCGTACCTATGAGAAGCTGCGTCGAGTCTTCGCATCGTCAATTCCACACAGTCTGAAGACGAAAGTTTTCAATCAGTGCGTCCTACCCGTCATGACATACGGTGCCGAAACATGGACACTCACGGTAGGGCTGGTCCACAAATTTAAAGTTGCTCAACGTGCTATGGAAAGGGCTATGCTCGGAGTTTCTCTGAAAGATCGAATTCGTAACGAAGTGATTCGACAGAGAACCAAAGGTATCGACACAGCCCGTCGCGTTAGCACGCTGAAGTGACAATGGGCCGGTCATATAACCCGAAGAACCGATAACCGTTGGGGTAGACGAATTCTTGAGTGGAGACCACGGATCGGCAAATGTAGCATAGGACGTCCTCAGGCTCGGTGGAGCGATGATCTTCGCAAGGCGGCTGGCAAGAGCTGGATGAGAGTGGCCGAGGATCGTGCTCAGTGGCGTGCCATGGGAGAGGCCTATGTCCAGCAGTGGACGAGCATAGGCTGATGATGATGTAAGTCTGTCTCGCTGCTATCTCGTGCCATACGCCTGGATAAGCCTCCAAACGTGCGAGTTTCCCACTATTGTGTCGGCTGCTGGCCATTGTGCGCGCGCGCCTTGGCCGGGATCCACGGTTGCCCAATGGCAGACGCAGATTCTGTTGACGATGATTGAAACTACGAGCTTCCAGAATGGTTAATACTTAACTATTATTCAATTTATTCAATTGCAAAAACGAACTTAAATAATTAAATAGCATATAGGTAGAATTGGGCGTTTATTCGAGCATTTCAATCGCCTCATTTAAGTATCATAGTTTTGACGAGGCTTTCGGTTATATGTATATTAGACTACTATACAACGTGCCCACCAGGTTTCCGCGAGAGTCTATCCACGCATTCCTGAGGCCATATGGAGTAATAAATGTTATGTGAACCTAGGTCGAATTATGCTTTTTAACTTTTTTATTTTTTCATACATAATAAATACGCAATCCCAGCACCTCTACCACTTTCATAGTAAAATTTAAACATAAAAATGGAAATATCTCAAAACTATGCATATTTTGACCAAGGTTCAGATAACATTTATTACTCCATATGGCCTCAGGAATGCGTGGTTAGACTCTCGCGGAAACCTGGTGGGCACGTTGTATAACTGGAGACCATATCAAAATATTCTGCAATTTCTTAAAAAACTGTGACCAAATTAACGAAGCGGTTGAAACGCTCGAATAAATGCTCTTCAGTGTTTTGAGTTGTGCGTTGATAGATCAGTCAATCACCTTTACCTTTAATCTAATATATAAAAATCTCATGTCACGGTGTTTGTTATCGAACTCCCCCGAGACGGCTTAGCCGATTTTTTCGAAACTTTTTGTCAATACTCGGTAAGTCTGAGATGAGAATAAGTCGTAGGGTATTTATTATACCCCTATTCTTCGAGGACAGCGTCGCGGGCAACAGCTAGACTAATATATAAAAATCTCGTGTGGACGAGCAAGCACGGTGTTTGTTAACGAACTCCTTCGAGACGGCTTGACCGATTTATATGACGCTTTTTTTCCTAATGAACTAAAACAATTACTTTGCTCACCCGCGACCTTACAATAGTTACGTTTATGCAAGAAATGTGTGTTCATGCAGTTCCTCCACCTCCACACTGTACGAACACACACAAATCACATAAACACAACCATCACCACCACCAAGCTACACTGACGCGTTTCGAACTCAACCAGAGCTCATCTTCAGAGTAACCACAACCGTATGCTAATCTACCAAATGTTAAACTAACATCGTTTAACGCGAGTTCAAAACGCGTCAGTGTAGCTTGGTGGTGGTGATGGTTGTGTTTATGTGATTTGTGTGTGTTCGTACAGTGTGGAGGTGGAGGAACTGCATGAACACACATTTCTTGCATAAACGTAACTATTGTAAGGTCGCGGGTGAGCAAAGTAATTGTTTTAGTTCATTAATATGGACCTCCGCAAAGAAACGCCTGATTCAATAAATTATAAACTTTTTTTCCTAGTTCTGTAGGTCTGAGAATAGGTCGTAGGCTATTCTTTTATTTATACCCCTACTCTTCGCGGACGGAGTCGCGGGCAACAGCTACTAGAAGAAAAAGAAGAAGGTAGAATACATGGATAATAATAATAACACGAAGAAGCCCTACCTGTCTTTAATTAGTCATCAAGAAAACAGTAAGAACCCTTAAGGCACTGAACGAGTCCGTATGAAGGGCCTATCGTACGTCTTCGCAAAAAGTTTCCAAACAAGAAAGACAAAGTTGCGAATGCTCTGATGTTCGAAGTTGGGCCAAACTTATTTGTAAGTACCGGCCCTATACTACGAAGCGCGAAATTCGAACTTCGTTTCATGCCGTTCCGCTCACGCTAATGGTATTTATTACGAGAGTGAGAGGGACCACACGATCCGAACTTCGAACTTCGGATTTCGTAGTAACCCCCCCGATGTCGAGCGGGTGAAGTCACAAATATCAGCACCGAATCGCATTTAGCTGGATGATTTTGGACACACTATACGCTTTTATCTGCTAAAGGATGCCAACATTCTGTGTATCTAGGTAATTATAAGTCTAGTTTTGAGGTTACTTTGCATGCTATTATGTAGCAAAATATGTTTCTGCACTGGAATTGTTAATTTATCACCTATTGTACCATATTTTATGTGAATAAATTTTGAATTTTGAATTATGAACACAATGCTTAAGTATGCTTTACGTTACGCCGCAGTTGAAGTTGATAACCGTTATGGATAGGTCAACTATAAACGTTCGTGTATTCTAGAAGCAAATAAAAGGAAAAAACCACAGAAATATATCGAGATAGAAGGAAAATGCTCGGCAATTTGTAGCGAGACCGAGCCTGTAACATCTTGCGTAGGTACTTTGACGTCACGAATGTAATTTAGTGATGGGAAACATAAGCCGCGCGAAATCAATTCAAAAGCATCGATTCACAGATCGATTAGGGAACCGATTCTTATGCACAGAGGAAATGATAATTATTTTCGACAGAGGAAATGACAAAGGTCAGAATTTCAAATCGAAAAATATAAATGTAGGTAGGTACCTACCTAACCAATAAATTGCTTTACATTTGTCAGTATCTACTATAGCCGCTGCAGTTATTCATCGTCATCATCATCATTTCAGCCGTAGGCGTCCACTGCTGGACATAGACCTCCCTCATTGACGCCCAATCATTACGGTTGAAAGCGACTTGCATCCACCCTGAACCTGCGGCCTTCACCAAATCGTCCGTCCATCTCGTTGGTGGACGTCCCACGCTGTGCTAGCCAGTCTGTGGTCTCCATTCGAGAACTTTTAGGCTCTAACGATCATATGTTCTGCATGCTATATGGCCTGCCCATTGCCATTTCAACGAGCTAATCCGTTTGGCTACGTCAGTGACCCCGGTTCTTCTACGGATCTCCTCGCTTCTAATTCGATCCCGTAGAGAAACTCTGAGCACAGTCCTCTCCATAGCTCGTTATTACCTACCTACCTATAATCGTGTAAGTACTACACACACACACACAAACACACGCGCATTTTTAAAATAATATTTAGCCTTATGTAAATGTGTACCTTTTCATCATATGACATCATCACTACATCAATAGTCGGATAAGCTGTACTGATTACTCGTCGGTACTTTGATGGGCCAGTAAAGGTGTCTTCGTGGAAATGTATAGAACAATTCTTGCTGTTTTTTATAGGAAACCATTTTTTACGACCAGTTGTTTTCAATCCATTTATTTTTAATATGAGGATCATTCGGAAAACTAAAATAAAATTGCAATATAGAAGTAACCATAACCTGTTTGTTAATAATATTTGCTTTGCACTACGTACATTATATAGCTACATAATAATATAAAAACTTAATGATCATTTCCTCTGCTTTCAAAATCGATTTTAATCGAGTAAGAACTGCGATAGTGTACTTGTACATCACTATTCTTACTTTTGACAGAAAAAATGATAAATTGACCTTGGACGTGACTCGATAGTTTGAATAGCTTATTTTTACATTGCTGGTTTTGAACGCACCCCATGTCTGGCTCGTCAAATTAAAGCCGCAATGGAAAGCTAGTGTGGACACACTATCGCCCGCTACTGTTCTGATGAAAATAATAAAATAAATCGTTTTTTAATTAATAACAGATATTTTAGGACAAATAGTATTTACCAATGAAAGGAAATACCTCGACTAACAGCTCCAACTTTATCTGTAGTATTTGAAAAGTTAATTACTGAACAACGAGTCATTTTATTTTTAAAACCTGACGTCGCACGCAGATCGCGGTCGGGAGCAGACTGAAGTTCGCGGCGAGCATTGGGGCTTATAAACTCCATTTGGCCAGTCGGCGTACGTAAACTCTTTCCTTCTATCTCGATGTCCCACGCTGTGCTAGCCAGTCTGTGGTCTCCATTCGAGAACTTTTAGGCTCTAACGATCATATGTTCTGCATGCTATATGGCCTGCCCATTGCCATTTCAACGAGCTAATCCGTTTGGCTACGTCAGTGACCCCGGTTCTTCTACGGATCTCCTCGCTTCTAATTCGATCCCGTAGAGAAACTCTGAGCACAGTCCTCTCCATAGCTCGTTATTACCTACCTACCTATAATCGTGTAAGTACTACACACACACACACAAACACACGCGCATTTTTAAAATAATATTTAGCCTTATGTAAATGTGTACCTTTTCATCATATGACATCATCACTACATCAATAGTCGGATAAGCTGTACTGATTACTCGTCGGTACTTTGATGGGCCAGTAAAGGTGTCTTCGTGGAAATGTATAGAACAATTCTTGCTGTTTTTTATAGGAAACCATTTTTTACGACCAGTTGTTTTCAATCCATTTATTTTTAATATGAGGATCATTCGGAAAACTAAAATAAAATTGCAATATAGAAGTAACCATAACCTGTTTGTTAATAATATTTGCTTTGCACTACGTACATTATATAGCTACATAATAATATAAAAACTTAATGATCATTTCCTCTGCTTTCAAAATCGATTTTAATCGAGTAAGAACTGCGATAGTGTACTTGTACATCACTATTCTTACTTTTGACAGAAAAAATGATAAATTGACCTTGGACGTGACTCGATAGTTTGAATAGCTTATTTTTACATTGCTGGTTTTGAACGCACCCCATGTCTGGCTCGTCAAATTAAAGCCGCAATGGAAAGCTAGTGTGGACACACTATCGCCCGCTACTGTTCTGATGAAAATAATAAAATAAATCGTTTTTTAATTAATAACAGATATTTTAGGACAAATAGTATTTACCAATGAAAGGAAATACCTCGACTAACAGCTCCAACTTTATCTGTAGTATTTGAAAAGTTAATTACTGAACAACGAGTCATTTTATTTTTAAAACCTGACGTCGCACGCAGATCGCGGTCGGGAGCAGACTGAAGTTCGCGGCGAGCATTGGGGCTTATAAACTCCATTTGGCCAGTCGGCGTACGTAAACTCTTTCCTTCTATCTCGATATATTTCTGTGGAAAAAACGCAAAAGACGAAGGACGTGGATTTATCCACTATGGAAAACTAGGGTTATCAATGGAAGTTTTGTAACACTTTCATTTGCGTAAGCAGCCATTCACATTCGCAAGCATCCCGGCTCACGCTTAAGCAGCTGTTATCAATCGCAAGTATTTAGTCTCACGTCATAAGCAGCCGTTCTCATGCTTTATCTCGAATAAGCATTCTTCGGCATGTTAAATGGATAGCTACACTTATACGCATTTAATGCTGAAGCTGGATCGATGCGGAAGGGTGAATTGATGCGGACGCATCTTCATACAATATTGCGTTTTTGTATTACAAAATGCGATTCGATGCTGATAGATGTGACTTCACCCCTAGGATCACTACATGAGCATCATATCGTCTGTTCACTCGACAATATGATGGCACAGTGTTAGGTTGCTTTGTTATTAAAATATCCCGCGGGTAATGAACTGGGAACAAATTAAAATGACCAACAAAAGAATTTCCGATTTACTAGCAAAAAAAGACCGCGGTGGCTTATAGGTTTGACTTATGGCCTCTCAAGCAGAGAGTCGTGGGTTCAAATCCCAGCACGCATCTCTGAGTTTTTCGGAATTTATGTTTTTATGAGCTTTCCGATGAAGGAAAACATCGTGAGGAAACCTGCATACACATGCGAAGAAATTCAATGGTGTGTGTGAAGTTCCTAATCCGCACTGGACCCGCGTGGGAACTACGGCCCAAAAATAGCCCATCTATCTATTAAAGGGCCGGCAACGCACTTGTGATACCCTTCGTGTTGTACCTATAGATGTCAATGGGCGGCGGTGATAGCTTCCCATCAGGTGTTCGTTTCCCCCCTCTTATATAAATTAAAAAAATAGGGGCCCGTTGGGAGCCTTCGGGTACGGTACCCTAAAAAGGATAGGTATCCACGATTTAGTGCGGCGACCGACCACTTCACTGGAGCGCAAGGTTATGTGGGTTTTATTTGATTTTATTGACTAGCGAATCGTTTTTATTTCTGTTACGATTATAAAATCTAACCTATTCGTATTGGCAAATGAAATTTCTTCTTTCGTTCGAACAAATTGGAACGTATTTTTTTGTATTAATTAAATAAAATTAATAAATAATAATCACGGGACAATTCACACCAATTGATCTAGTCCCAAACTAAGTAAAGCTTGTACTATAGGTAGGTACTAGACAAAGGATAAACAGACAGACAAGACAGACAGAGTTAGACAGCTATACATAGGTACTTAAGACTCGAGTACAAACATTCGTATTATTCACACAAATGTCTGCCCCGACCGGGAATCGAACCCGGGACCTCAAACTTCGTAGTCAGGTTCTCTAACAACTAGGCTATCCGGTCGTCTAAAATATATTATTTTATTTTATTTTTATTTTATCGTTAAAATGGCAATGGGCAAGTCATCAGCACGCAGAACAGGCCTTAAACTACGAAATTCGATTTTCGAACTTCGTATCGTACTATTCCGTTCACGCTAATAGAGTGAACTATACGAGTGAATGGGACGGCACTATCCGAACTTCGAATTTCGAGTTTCGTAGCAGCCCCGCAGATGATCGTTGTGGCCGAAAAGTTCTCAAATAGCGACCACGGCCTGTATGCTTAGTATAAGCTTAACTTCACCTAAATACTTCTCGATCGCATTTACGTAAAAAAATCAATTATTAAGGAAACATGGACAGCACCTCCGCGCGCGCGCGTCCATGTTTCCATAGAATTGAATTTTTTACGTAAACGCGATCGAGAAGTATTGAAGTGAAGGAAAACTTATACTAAGCGTACTGGCAAGCGCAACGTGGGACGTCCACCAACGAGATGGACGGGCGATTTGGTGAAGACCGCAGGTTCAAGGTGGATGCAGTCGCTTCCAACCGTAATGATTGGGTATCAATGAGGGAGGCCTAAGTCCGGCAGTGGACGTCCTACGGCTGAAATAATGATGATGATGATATCGTTTTAGTGCGACCTCTTTACTTACGGCACTTAATTTGACCGTCATTTAAACTCTATCATCATCATCATCATCACAGCCTACATACACGTCCCACTGCAGGGCACAGGCCTCCTCTCAGAATGAGAGTGGTTGGGCCGTAGTTCCCACGCGGGCCCAGTGCGTATTGGGAACTTCACACACACCATTGAACTTCTTCGCAGGAGTATCCAGGTTTCCTCACGATGTTTTCCTTCACCGTAAAGCTCGTGGTAAATTTCAAATTAATTTCGCACATAAATTCCGAAAACCCATTAGTGCGTAAGTACGGTCGCGTGCTTTAATTTGGGACCCATTTCAATAAGAAATCCTTTTAATTCCTATACAATATGACAGGACTGTCAATCTTACGTGAGTGTACTTCATCTTTTAAACGTCAGTAAAGAGTTTCCATTCATAGCTATTCGCTACAAGGAGATTAGTCGTGTTTATCTCAACGGAAAATGCCGCATTTTTTTTTAATTTTGTTTCGTTTTCACAAAAATCATGTAGATTCTGTTAATAAACCGAGCAACACGTGTCGAATTCAACGGAAATCAAAAAGAAACACGGTGTATAACTTGTAAAAAACCGGCCAAGTGCGAGTCGGACTCGCGCACGAAGGGTTCCGTACCATTATCTATAGAAACGGCAAAAAATCACGTTTTTTGTATCGGAGCCCCCCTTAACTATTAGTTTTATTTGAATTTAATTTTTATTTTTAAAGTGAATATATATAACTGAATATTCTGTGAATATTTCAAGCGTTTACCTGTCGCCGTTATCGATATCGAGCAAAAACGAGCAAAAAATCATGTTTGTTGTATGGATGCCCCCTTAAATATTTATTTTATTCTAGTTTTTATTATTTGTTTATTCTATCACGGTTCATGAGTTACAGCCTGGTGATAGACGGACGGACGGACAGCGGAGCCTCAGTATTAGGGTCCCTTTTTACCCGACTGCAACGGCAGGGTTATTTACCCTTTGAATACGGAACCCTAAAAATCCCTTAAGCCTATACCTAATTTTCGTGTCACAGCGGAATATTCTGTGACCAACTTTATGAATTCCATATTTATGCCATTTTAACAACGGAACACTTGGGTAACTTGTCAGTATTACAACACAAACAAACGGATAGCGTAATTAATAGCTCTATAAACGATAACACAATCAACTCACTATAATAATAGAATATTTTAATTGGAATAGACGATAAACTTATTGATTTGGCCCAAAAACGTCCAACAGGTCGAAAATTGCTCAACCAAGCTTGCGCCCGCCGTTGGTAAAGGTACCATAAATGTGTTAACATTAACACTTTACTACCCTATCGCGTTAAGGCCTCTGATAATTTCCTACGGCAGCCCATTTATGGTGGTAAAACGACAAGGTAATAAAGCGTTAATGTATATGTAACGTTCTGATTGTAATGGCCAGAAGGTATGTCGACGACATAATCAAGGAAATTATTTTTGGGGGAAATTGAAATGCAGGGCTGGGCATTTATTCGAGCGTTACAATTGGCTAAGTAAAGTTTTTTGAAGAGGTGCTAATTATATTTTTTTTCGACAGTCGGCATTCTGGAGATCGAGAAACTGCAGCTGTTTTATTTTTATCTCCTATTTGTTTACTGGAAATATTTTTTTAAGTGTTCGAGATGACATTTGTGAGATTTTATGGCTGACAAGCCGTACGTGCTCAGAACTTAGTAGAAACAGAAAAAAACCGAAGTGAGCTGTCACTTCTGTCAATGTCAAATCGTTTGCGTTTCGTTTGCTTTGCGTTTTGGTGTGCTCAGTGTGATTTTTGGACTATTTTTATCGACCTCCGCATAAAATCCGGACTTTCAATTTTACCGCATTTCTCCACGATCTATGCACGACAATTGGATCAAGATTGAATACTTTCGATCACTATTTTGGAACTGCTTCTTGGACAACGCAAAGCAAACGAAACGCAAACGGTTAGATTTCATTTGACATTGACAGAAGCGACAGTTGACTTCGTTTTTTATTCTATTTCTTCTTAGTACTGAGCACGAACTGCTTGTCAGCCGTAAAATCTCACAAATGTTATCTCGAACACTTAAAAAAATATTTCCAATAAATAAAAGGAGATAGAAATAAAACAACTCCAGTTTCTTGGTGTTGAAGTCGACCACTGTCAAAAAAAAATATAATTAACACCTCTTCAAAAAACTTTACTTAGCCAATTGCCTTATTTATCAGGTCGCATTTTTTATGAAATGGCTGTAGATTTTGATAGGGCTTCCGGTTATATAAAGAAGCCCTGTACGTCTACCATCATCATCATCATCATCATTTCAGCCGAAAGACGTCCATTGCTGAACATAGCCCAAGGCTCGCCAAGCAGATCAGTCCCGTGCCATCCGCTTCCAACGCGATCCCGCAACCTTAACCAGGCCGTCGCTCCATCTTGTTGGAGGCCTACCTACGCTGCGTCTTCCGATCCTTAAACTGAGGATAAGCTAAGGCGGTTGAGATTTCAAGATTTTATTCCGATCGCGTGCGATTATCGTAACAAAAAGTAGCCTATGTGTTATTTCTGAGTTCCGGGCCAATATTGAGCGTTTTTGCGACGTTTTTTTTTCTCATTACCATCTCAGCAAATATTATTAAAATGATGATGCCTACGCCTGGTACAATGATAACAGCAATGTTGTGTAAAGGCGTTTTTCAAGTCTAAACTCAGAACTCCCACTTTTGTGAATAAAAATGATTTTACAATTTTGGCTACAATTTTGGTAATTATTTATAATTTTTAGTTTTGGAATCACGTTTGTCTCATATTGTGTTTATATTGTCAATATGCAAATTAGCGATGCTCATCAATCAACTGACGTACATTTTACGAGCTGTTAAAAAACAGAGATTGTCTCCCATAGATTATATTATTATGTACGACAATATCTAGTTTAGACGACCGGATAGCCTAGTTGTTAGAGAACCTGACTAAGAAGCTTGAGGTCCCGGGTTCGATTGCCGGTCGGGGCAGACATTTGTGTGAATAATACGAATGTTTGTGCTCAAGTCTTGGGTGTTTCATATGTATTTAAGTATGTATCTATCTATATAAGTATGTTTATCCGTTGTCTATTACCCATAGTACAAGCTTTGCTTAGTTTGGGACTAGGTCAATTGCTGTGAATTGCCCCGTGATATTTATTTATTTATTTAGTTATGACGTCATTTTTATGCCAACTCAATGAGGGTTTTCTGACAGGTGGAATATCGCTAGATGGCGTTAGTATCGGAAGGTCTATTTGACGTTACACCCATACAACAAATGTCAAAGTTGTCAAACGGACCTGACGATACTAGCGCCAAATAGCCTCTCATAGAAAACCCTCATTGACTATCTATTCATTTGTCTTAAAGCTGTTCAGAATGGAATTTTGGAGTTAATTGAAAATTAATCTGGTTTCAGAGCTAAAATTAAGTGTTTCTTACTAGAGTGCCTTGGAATTATTGTTCAATTGTGTCATCATCCATTTTTCACATATTAATAATTTTAGTGATCACTTATTCTTGGCTGTTAAAACAGTATAAACCCCAGTGCCCAACAGTGCCCCAATCGACACTTTCAATCTTAATTCGTAGCAAGTTCTCTGCTGTTTGGACAAAATATTAGTAATAAAATAAGCACCAAATTTCTCCGAAACCATTATTATTTTCGGAACTTTCATAAAACAAATCTAACCTAACCTACTGTGGTCTATAAAACCATAAGAAAATATTCTGAGAAAAATTTAGAGTTTCGGAGAAATTTGATACTTGGGATTGAAACCAAACAAAACAGCAGGATCCCTCGTAGCAATAAAGGCGGCAAGCAGAGTGTCGATTATTGGAATTAAAGTGTCGAACAGTTGGGTATTTACCTTATTTTATGTATATGAATTTTCTCAGTTTACGTTACCCGTACCTATTGCTACTTTAATTTGGAGTCGAAGTGACCGCCATGGCCGAAATCATTTGGATCAATCAGTCAATAATTATGATGTTCAATAAAGAGTAGGTTATTGTTAGTTACTTTTGTGTCGCACAAATAATGTAAGTTTACACTCTACCGATTGAAAAATAAACAAAAACTCCACAAAAACACCGACATAGCTCGAAGAATTGCCAGACTCAAGTGGCAGTGGGCAGGGCACATCGCTCGTAGAACTGATGGCCGATGTGCATAAAGGTTATCGAGTGGTGTCCATGACACGACATGGCTTGAGATGAGACGGATGGCACGGGACCGATCTGTTTGGCGAGCCTTGGGGAGGCCTAGTTCAGCCGTGGATGTCTTTCGGATAAAGTGATGACGATGATGATTAACAAATGACCTAAAGCTGATCTACAGATGGCTAAGACAAGAAGGCAAGATCATAATTAATACGAATCCTAGGACTTAATTAAGTACTTACTTACTACGTTGGCTCAGCAACCCGAAGTGGATCTCTGCCTCCGATACGATTTGACGTCAAGGCGGCATATTATGAGAAAGAAAGAAAGCAAGAAAACACATTTATTTACAACAACACAAGACACATAAATATTTTTACAAAAAGGACAATACATAGGCTAAAAATAGAGTGTGTCATTGCGGTTGTAAATTGGACACTGGCTCAGCATAATGCTGAGGCGTTTATAACACCCCAGCGCAGATTTTCAGCCAGCACCGTCGGTAATACCCGGAACGCCTCACAGATAGATATACTGTACACTTATAAATATAAGCGATAAACTACATAAGTTACATGCGCAAATGGATAATTTGTAGATCATAAAAGCGAATAATTTTAAGAAAATAATTTAATCGTAATTACTATAACTCACTTGCCAAGTACCTATACAACTCTGCGCGGACTCAAACAAAAAGTGAAATAAACCGAGACAAAGAAAAATCAAAGAAGTTTTGTGAAATAGCAACAAATAGCCTTTAAGCTTTATGTGATCTCCTTCCAGTTTTCTGCGTGTAAGGCGCGGAGGTTTCTTCACTTCATCCGACCAGCGGTACTTGGGGCGACCAACCGGACGCCTCCCAGTGGGCCACCCCACCCCTCTTCACCGCTCTGCTAGACGACATCCTTTCGAGGTGCTCGAGCCAGAGTCTAGCAGACTTGATCTCTCCGATGATATTGGACACTAAGTATGTCTTCCAGCTCCTGGTTTTTGCGGATCCTCCAACCACCATCCTCCCAAGATAAGATATTTCTTTCGGTAACAAGAATCCTGTTGTGGAAGAGGACTTACGTACCTAACTATATTATTTAAATTGAGTACCTCAAGAAAATTCTGTATCTAATGCTATTTACAGTAAAATAAGAATGCAAATTGTTAATGAAATAGTGTAATTTTGAAGTCGGTTAAGGCCGAAAAGAAGTTAGCTTCATAATTCAATGAATAAACTCGATAAACTAACTAGTAACAAAAAAGCTTCTACTCTGATTAAGTATACAACTATTACCATAAAAAACGAGACAAACACTAACCCATATAAATTAAGCTAACACAAAAGTTTAAATTTACTTTTAATCCCCCTGCTCTCAAAAGTTAGCAAAATACAGTTATGCCCTTGGAAAATTGCAGAGATAAATAAGGCAATTGCAAGGGCCGTGCATGTTATGCCAAGGTGATTTTCCGACGAAGCTGTGAATTATTTAATAAATGAGCTTTATGGTCAACGAATAGAGTTGAGTTTGTTCGGTGAGCGTTGTATAGGACTTGTTGCATACGGGCTAAAACTTTCCTTTCAGCCACCGAAGCGTTTCAGCCAGTTGCTCCCTGGACGCTTGACGAGGTCGACGTCTCAACTCTAACTAGTCTGTGGAACACTTTTGAATTTAGAAGGTGCGCTTTCGAACGAACGATGAACGTTTTTCAAAATTACTGTGGTGTTTTTTAAAGTTGCTTTCGATTGTTTGTGATTGCCAGTTTGTTTTGAATTGCGTTGAGCGCGAACGAACTTTAGCCGCGATCTTTTCGGACGAATAAAGTAAGTAAGTATTATTTACTAGTAGTTTTGTAGTACTATTATTGTTATTTATTATAACTAAAGCGTTATTGTATTTCCGTCTGTGTTTTTATGATTACTTATTCGGAAGTTTATCAAAGTTGTTGCGAACACAAAATTTATATTTAAACTATTTTTAAAATTTGTTTGGCAAATGTTTCTTTTTTATAAATGTATTTTAATAAAGACTACATTTTACCATGATAACCGAATGAATTAAAAAAATTGAATGAATAGATTTTGTTATCCAAGTGGCAACAGCCACTTTTTTATTGTTATTTAAATAAAATCCACCTTAAATTTTACACTTACACACCTTATCCTGTGTTAAAAATTTTAAAACTGTCATAATTTCATAAAAATTCGGCAATTCATATTGTAAAAAAAAATCTATGAAAAATACGTAAGTAAACATGTTTTTACAACGATTCCGAATCACATATGGAAATTTGTATACTGATTTTAATTTAATTTTTAGTTAAAAGCGTATTTAAAATCCCATCATAAGAACTTTCTGGCTACCAGCGTATATAAAAATCCTTTAGCGGCCTATTTGAATTTTTTAAAATATTCACTGGTTCAAATTTACCTGCACCCTTTAAGTATATTTCTGCAAAACCCTTTGGTTATGGTTATGAAGCATCCAATATAGATAAAGCCCATTCTATATGCAAATTGGCAGTAAATGAGTTTTCTCGATAGATCTCCTCTGCAACGCTAAAATTTACTTCTCGACTAAATTGAATTATCTGCAGTTTTTTGTACGCCTTTATAATGTTTGCCGCTGAGCTATTACTCGTTTAGAATCCCAACTATATACAGTAAGAAAAACAATTATTTAGGTATAACAAAATCTAAGTATTTTTTGCTCAAAGAATTGACGAGATTTCATTTTTTTAACACCTGAAATATACTACAGGAATCGAAAGAGTTTGCCTCCGAAACACGGAAATATATTTATTATAATTTATTTTTCCATATTTAAAAAATACAAGAAATTAAAAAAATATATATGAATACATATGTTCCCTTTGCCTTTTTCACCAGAAAAAGAAACTGTAATAATTTAAAATTTGATAACAACCTCAAGGTCAGATTTACGTCATCAATTTTTTTAATAGAGACTAGACAAAAGTAATGGATCTATCTACATTATTGTGTAGTAGTTTTGAAGTTATGCCCTTTTAGATTATTCAAAAAAGGGCATAAGTTCACACACCTTAAACATACATTATAAAAAATTGTTATAAATTTAATTAATAATCCTAGTCAAAATTTAAAACTATCAGCGTCTTTCTCTTTCCAAACAGAATACAGAAAACGAATCAAAATTATAGCCTTAGAAATATGAAATCTTGTCAATTGTGGTAGGTACTATACCAGTTATTTTGACTCAAAATTATAAAAAAAAAAACAAAAACCCCGCCTAAAGAAATACTGCAAAGATCGAAACAAGATAAAATATTCAATAACAATAAAAGCTAACTGGACCCAACGAAGGAAATCGAAAAAGACTAGACAGTTAAAGGGAACTAAAAACATGACGATGACAGTCCTTCAAAATTTAATACTACGATGATATGCAGACGGAGGCATGTACAATCCAATGTACAGGTAACGCCACGAGAGTTTTGGCGAATGATTACACACACAGCTACATAAAGTACTGATTGCAAAAAGATAGTGCTGTGAATGAATGAAATGACTGAGTGAATGAAAATTTGTGTTATATGTACTTATGATGAAATACTTACGCAATACTATGCATATTATTATTATATTTTTTCTTTTTCATATAACCTATATTTGAAATAAAACAATTTGAAACTGATAAGAAATATTCGCAAGAAAAAATCGGTATTTTATAAATAGCGAAAAATATGCTTTCTGATTTATATAGAACTAGCCTTCCGTCCGTAGCTTCGCCCGCGATAAATTCATTTTCCCGTAGGAAAAGGTATTTTTCCGCGGTAAAAAGTAGCCTATGTTACTTAGTGATAATGTAGCTTACTAACGACAATAGTACATTGTGCATCTAGGGTCGTAAGCAGGGGATTACTAATGAGAGTCTATTAGAAGCCCGACGCCGAAGGCGGAGGGCTTTTAATGACTCGAGTTTGTAATCCCCTTACTGCCCGTGATACACACAATGATTTTCATCACATTGCGAGAAAAAAATCCAAAAATAAAATTAATTTGTCTCTAAACACTTAAATTGAATAAAATAATGGCTACCCGCTAATACAGATTGTCACTTTTTTCGAGTCACCTACCGTAGATAATGTAAACTGTGTTTAGTTTAGAATTCGAAAGGTAATACGGCCAGATTCTGCCAACATGTTTAAAAAAATATTTTTACTAAAATTATTGCAAAACTATTTGATATATGCCCTCCGGCCAGGTGGAGTGACGATCTGCGAAAGGCTGCTGGTGGAAGCTGGATGCGTCTAGCCGAGGACAGGGCGCAATGGCGCTCATTGGGGGAGGCCTATGTCCAGCAGTGGACTGTTATAGGCTGATGATGATGATGATTTGATATAAATTTAAAATATAAAAATAACGAATTTTCATGAAGCGTAGATAAGTTTTGTGTTGTAAAATTTGGGTTATAGCTAAGTTTTAAAGATAATAAATAAAACGTTGGCTGATTTGAAACCTCCTTAGTCTGAAATGACTTGTTTGCAAATTTTAAAACTAAAGTTAGATCTCCCTTGGGTAGAAAAACTGTACGTAAATCTATAACTCCCTTAAGAACAATTTAGGCCATTGTCGTTTAGTATACAAGCATGGAATAACACCATTGACGAGCAAGTGTGATGAAAAAGAATTTTTGGAATCGGTCAAGTAGTTTTTAAGTTTTTTCGTTACATACAAAAATACAAATCTTTCCTCTTTATAATATTAGTATACCTAGTCTTTAGTTTTATTTTGTTTTGTTAGACCTAAGTAGATGTATTTTCCTATATTATTCTCAAAGAAATAGGTTGAAGAAATATTTAGTCAATCTTGTAAATTCTATGTTGAGTCTGTTGAACTTGCTATCCCGCTGTCATTACATGACGTGTTGTTGTATGCGTGACCTCAACTCTGATGGCGTTACTTATACATTACAATCCATTCTAATACTAAAACTTGAGCCAAATTTTCATTTTATTGCAGTCTTCAGTTAGGCATTACTAACCGCAGTGCTTTAGTTACTTTTAAAAACAGCTTATATTTTCGTAAGGTAAACGTCTCTGTGTTCGACACTGACCCAATACATAGCACCTTCAATCTTATGTCATAGTAAGAGAGGTGACGGGTATCATCTACTGGGCGTTGAGGTGTCGAGCATTGGTACGTTTACCTTACCTGTTCTATCGTAATAGTTTAGCTTTGAACAATCTATGATCTTTCATGCGTGTAATGTTTCATAAAGGGTAGCCTGCATAAAGGCGTCCCTGTGTAATCCTAAACTTTCGGAGAACTTTGAAGACGATAAGCTTCTTTTAAAAATCTTTATTTATTAGTTAGACATCTCGCAACCTTAACCAGGTCGTCGCTTCACCTACATTGCGTCTTCCGGTCCGTGGATGCCACTCGAGAACCTTTTTGCCCCATCGTCCATCAGTTCTACGAGCGATGTGCCCTGCTCACTGCCACTTGAGTCTGGCGATTTTTCGAGCTATGTACCGACATAGCTATAACAAAATCTAAGTATTTTTTGCTCAAAGAATTGACGAGATTTAAGTGGTTAAGGTTGCGGGATCGGGTCGGGGGGTTGAGAGCATTTGGGCCATAGCTCCCACGCGGGCTCAGTGCAATAAAAATTCACTAAGTATCGATACTTAATTGTACTGTTTTCCTTCAACGTAAATTCATAGTAGGTTTCAAATATAATTTCGTACATAAATGAGTAAATTAACGACCGCTTTAGCCTAGTTGGTAGTGACCCTGCCTACGAAGCAAGAGGTCCTGGGTTCAAATCCCGGTAAGGGCATTTATTTGTGTGATGAACACGAATATTTGCTCCTGAGTTATTGATGTTTTCTATGTATTTAAGTATTTATTTATTTATATAAGTATGTTTATCGTCGTCTAGTACCCATAGTACAAGCTTTGCTTAGTTTGGGACTAGGTCGATTTGTGTAAGATTGTCCCCTAATATTTATTTATTTATTTATTTATTTGAATTTCAAAAACTCAGTGGTGCGAGTCCAGGCTCAAAACCACGATTGTCTAGTTGAGAGGCCATAGGTCTAACTACTGAGCTACCACGACGTCCCCGTTAACAAAAAGCTGACCAAAATCAGTTAAAAATGAAACATCACAGCAGTAAAAGGTAATAAATCACTCCGTGCATTTTGCTTAACAAAAGAATATTTAATAATAGCTTCGGTATACAATTTACCTCCTAAAATGTATTCAATTCATTGTCAACGAAATTTATGACGAACATTTCGTAGTAATTACAAACTTTTATTTACTTTGCAATTCTGTTATGCGTTTTTCTGTTTTTATCAGGATATTTGTCACTATTGGTGTATACGAGTGACCAAGTTACTTGTGTCCCACAGCAGGACAAAGGTTTCATCTCTTGACTATCCCATCCATAAGAATAAGAATAAGAATTTCTATTCTCAGATCTACCGAATATACAGAAAAAAGTTGCATAAAAATCGGTCAAACCGTTTCGGAGGAGTTCGATAACAAACACCGTGACACGAGGTTTTTATATATTAGAGATATGGATATGGATGGGTATATAGATACCTACATGGATGGATGAGACCATAATTGTCTAACGTACGGCCACAGATTACTTAATAGTTACTTCGTAACAGATACTGCATCCCGTACAAAATCTTGGTACTTACCGCGATTGTAGCCACAGATTATACTACTCCGTCTCCTTAAGAATGTGTGCGTGCCGACAGTGACAAGGGCTGGCAGTTTGGATTAAAATTTTTTTTTCTACATGTTGTTTTACCATTTTGTCGGGATAATTGCTATATATTATATCCATGCAAACTTTCTAGCACTAATATTCTTTAAGCTAAGCCACGGACGGACAAAGAGACAGACGGTCATGGCGAAACTATAAGGGTTCCGTTTTTGCCATTTTAGCTCTGGAATCCTAACAAAAAAGGATATTTATTGTAATGCGCAGAACACATTGCCATGCTCATAGTACCCTAGCGTTATACTAAATACGAAGGTTAACTTTCGAACTTCGCATCGTGCCATCCCGCTCACGCTTATAGCTTTTTATAGAAGAGTAAGAGGGACAGCACGATACGAACTTCCAAATTGTTATATTAGCTATTAATTCTAGCATAGTCATATTAAAATTTGCCCCCTGTTTCACCATTCACTTATAAAAGTTCAGGCGGCATATTTTTTCCGTGGAACACGAATGAACGTGCGTCGGCGCGCGCTTGTGACAACCTACTGGAATTTCGATCGCAGGCGATCGTCCCCGCGGTAGGTAAATATCGCGCGTAAGTACATGGCATGCATGAGGCCTGGTACGGCGCTCACTATATTCACCATCTCTCTCTACTTTTAACTTTTACAAAATTTAAACAAGCCCTCTTCTTGTACACGTGTATACCTGAAACCGTAATTTTCTGCAAAAATATAAAATCATTTCAAGTCTTCACTAGCTACCTACGGAAAAGTTAAAGGCTCTTAAGAAATGAAAAGAAATCACATTTTCCTCAGGAAGTAATGGGTTTGATATTTCTTGCCTACGAACCGATGCAATTACTTTTCATACCGGAAAGTTTCAGGGGATCACGCGAGATTGGCAATAAAAATAAATTTTAAGTAATTTGTTGTCTATGTATAGACAAAGTCGTAGACAACAGCTAGTTTATTAATAAGTGCATAACATAATCCGTCATATAGGTACCAATAGTACATACAATCTAGGCTCAGTGGAATTATGTGGATTGGTGCAAATTGCCTCACAATATTAATTTATTATTGAACCACATTTTTTACCCTGCAAAACCGTCAAAGTCGAATTAAAATTCAAAATATCTTAGTCAAACAAGCAATTCTGAACGTCGATAAAACTACCACCGATTTTGAAAAAAACCTCTAAGAAATAACGGACAAAAAACTTTTGTGATGTAGTTTTCAAAACACACCTTGAATGTTATTATTTAAAAACATCCAAAGTATTTAACACTGTATTTTATCCCAGGGATCGCCAATACGGATCGGAATTATTTCCAACTACCTACTTACTCCCGTCCATTAATCGTGTACCGCTATTTTTAACCGACTTCAAAAAAAAAGAGGAGGTTCTCAATTCGTCTGTGTTTTTTTTTTTTTTTTTTTTTGTATGTTTGTTACGCGATTACTCCCTCAATTGTAAACCGATTTTCAAAATTCTTTTTTTGTTTGATAGAGTATACTCCTGAGGTGGTCCCATTGGCACCAAGTCAAGATCTGATCATGGGATCCTAGAGAAATCGAGGGCAACCTTCAAATTTTACAGGCAAACCTATGGTGATTTTAGCATTTCTAGCATCAAGTGAAGTATTTGCATTCAGAAAGTATCATTTGGTAAACTGGACCTGCTGAAGAAGACTGTAGATGGCCAACGGAACTCCTAAACGGGTCAAATCTTGCAAGTTAAATTTGAACCGGTTTCCAATTGAGCTGAAATTTTGCAGGCATATGTAAATTGGATGACGATGCAATATTATTATGATATGGAGCTGATCTGATGATGGAGCTGAAAGATGGCCATAGAAACTCTGTAATAAAGCGATACGACCGCATTGAGTTTGGGCTCATTTGATTTGTCTTGACGAGTACTTTGATCCTAGATGGTAACTATAGGATCTGAAAATGGAGTTAGAAGGTGACCATAAGAACTCCGTAATAAAACGACATAACCCCATCGAGTTTGAGCTCATTTGATTCGTCTTGAAGAGTACTTTGGTAACCAGGGTCAAAAAGTACAGTCAGCAAAGAGTGCCTGTTGTATCGCATAATGTTGATTGTTCTAAAAATTTCTGGCCAAGAATGTTTGGCATACTGTTGAAAGTCCTAAAGCATATTTGTTCGTTCTTTATTGATAACAAGAACATCGGATTACCTACAATATTAATTGGCCAAAGCAGTCCTAAGAGTTGTGTAAGTCATTCACCTAAACTATAAGTAGGTAACCACAAAGAAAAGGGCACCTACAAAGAAAAGGGGGCAATAAAAAATACCTACAAACCACCTCCCGTTTAACTTGGTTAGGTTCGTTAGTTACCTTGAGCTCTTTAAAGCGGAATAGAGGAGGGGCTAAAAAAAATACTGTCAAATCGCCTCCCGTTTAACCTTACCAGATTCGTTAGTTACCTTGCGTCTCTCAGAGTTAAAATTGAAGCCTTGGTACTGGAAGGGGGGCTCGGGGGGCGGAGCCCCCCGTAATATAAAACACCTTCAATCCACCCTCTGTTTAACCTGGTTAGGTTCATTAGTTCTCTAGTATCTTACGTCACTCAGAGTGGAAATTGAAGCCCCGCTCTTCGAGGGGGGGGGGGGGCTCGGGGGGCGGAGCCCCCCGCAATAAAAAATATTCTTACACCACCTCCCGTTTAACCTGGTTAGATTCGTCAGTTATCTTGCGTCCCTCAGAGTGGAAATAGAAGCATCGCTACTGGAAAGGGGGCTCAGGGGGCCGAGCCCCCCGTAATAAAAAAAAACCTTTAAACCATCCTTCGTTTAACATGGTTAGGTTCGTTAGTTACCTTGCGCTCTTTAAAGCGGAATAGAGGGGGGGATCGGGGGGCGGAGCCCCCCGCTAAAAAAAATAGTGTCAAACCGCCTCCCGTTTAACCTTACCAGATTCGTTAGTTACCTTGCGTCTCTCAGAGTTAAAATTGAAGCCTTGGTACTGGAAGGGGGGCTCGGGGGGCGGAGCCCCCCATAATATAAAACACCTTCAATCCACCCCCTGTTTAACCTGGCTAGGTTCATTAGATCTCTAGTATCTTACGTCGCTCAGAGTGGAAATTGAAGCCCCACCCTTCGAGGGGGGGGGGGGGGGCTCGGGGGCAGAGCCCCCCGCAATAAAAAATATTCTTACACCACCTCCCGTTTAACCTGGTTAGATTCGTCAGTTATCTTGCGTCCCTCAGAGTGGAAATAGAAGCATCGCTACTGGAAAGGGGGCTCGGGGGGCCGAGGCCCCCGTAATGCGGAATAGAGGGGGGGCTCGGGGGGCGGAGCCCCCCGCTAAAAAAAATAGTGTCAAACCGCCTCCCGTTTAACCTTACCAGATTCGTTAGTTATCTTGCGTCTCTCAGAGTTAAAATTGAAGCCTTGGTACTGGAAGGGGGGCTCGGGGGGCGGAGCCCCCCTTAATATAAAACACCTTCAATCCACCCCCTATTTAACCTGGTTAAGTTCATTAGTTCTCTAGTATCTTACGTCACTCAGAGTGGAAATTGAAGCCCCGCCCTTCGAGGGGGGGGGCTCGGGGGGGCGGAGCCCCCCGCAATAAAAAATATTCTTACACCACCTCCCGTTTAACCTGGTTAGATTTGTCAGTTATCTTGCGTCCCTCAGAGTGGAAATAGAAGCATCGCTAATGGAAAGGGGGCTCGGGGGGCGGAGCCCCCCGCAATAAGAAATACCCTCAAACCACCTCCCGTTTAACCTGGTTAGGTTTGTTGGTTATCTCGTATCCCTCAAAGTGGAAATAGAAACCTCGGTCCCGGTAGAGGGGCTTGGGGGTGGAGCTCCCGTAATAAAAAAAACCTTTAAACCACTTCTCTTTTAACCTGGTTAGGTTAGTTAGCTACCTTGGATCCCTCAAAGCGGCCCCCCGCTATAAAAATACTGATGATATGGTTCCAGCGGAAGACCAGCGTCAGCTGCATAGCCGACATCATGCTGAGTTGGGACCATTTCGTGATAATGTTGTATCTGTTACCGTGCTTTCACCTGTTAATTTAAGATTATGTCACGAATAAATATTTTTTCTTTCTTTCTTTCTTTTTTCTTTCTGACAAACCACCTCCGATTTAACCTGGTTATATTCGTCAGTTATCTTGCATTCCTCAGAGTGGAAATAGAAGCCTCGGTACCGGTAGAGGAGCTTAGGGGGCGGAGCCCCTCGTAATAAAAAAATCCTTTGAAACCACCCCCCATTTAACCTGGTTAAGGTTAGTTAGCTACATTGCGTCCCTCAAAGTGGAATTAGCAGCCGCGTTCTTGGAGGGGGGCTCGGGGGGTGGAGCCCCCCGCAATAAAAAATACAGACAAACTACCTCCCGTTTAACGTGGTTAGATTCGTCAGTTATCTTGCGTCCCTCAGAGTGGTAATAGAAGCCTCGCTAATGGAAAGGGGGCTCGGGGGGCGGAGCCCCCCGCAATAAGAAATACCCTCAAACCACCTCCCGTTTAACCTGGTTAGGTTTGTTAGTTATCTCGTATCAACGTGGAAATAGAAACTTCGGTCCCGGTAGAGGGGCTTGGTGGCGGAGCTCCCGTTATAAAAAAAAACCTTTAAACCACTTCTCGTTTAACCTGGTTAGGTTAGTTGGCTGCCTTGCGTCCCTCAGGGTGAAAATAAAAGCCCCGCTCTTGGAGGGGGGGGGGGGCTCGGGGGGCAGAGACAACCCGCAGTAAAAAATCTGTTAAACCATCTACCGTTTCATTTGGTTAGATTCGTCAGTTATCTTGCGTCCCTCAGAGTGGTAATAGAAGTTTTGATACCAGAACGGGGGGCTCGGGGGGCAGAGCCCCCCGCAAAAAAAAAACCTTCAAACCATTCCTTGCTTAACCTGCTTAGGTTCGTTAGTATCTCGTATCCCTCAGATTGGAAGTGGTAGGCTTGCTACCAGAGAGTTGGCTCGGGGAGCGGAGCCCCCCTGCAATAAAAAAATACCTTCAAACCATCTCACGTTTAAAAACCTGCTTAGGTTCGTTAGTTACCTTGCGATCCTCAGATCGGAAACAGAAGCCGGGCTTCGTCTACTGGCTACGCCTACGCATCTTTTTTATACCAAAGCAACTAAAAAGCCAAAAATAAAAAATTTTAAATAAAAAATAGAACCGCCTTCAAAAACACCCAAAAAATATTATTTAAAAATTTAACCGACTATAATGAGCATTATAATATCTTTCTACTAATCTGTTTGAAGTCGGGCCTCAGCTCGAGACAGCAGGAGTGGACCTAGTAATTAAATTAATAAATAAATATCCCGGGACAATTCACACCAATCGACTTAGTCTCAAAGTAAGCAAAGCTTGTGTTATGGGTACTAGGCAAAGGATAAACATACTTATATAGATAGATACATACTTAAATACATATTAAACACCCAAGACAAACATTCGTGTTTTTCATACAAATATCTGCCCCAACGCGGGGACCGAACCTGGGACCTCAAGCTTTATAGTAGTAATTTAACTTACCTACATAGATAGATACCTACTATCTATTGGGCGTCTACTACTCCTGCTAGCTCGTGCTGAGGCCCGACTTCAAACAGATTAGTAGAAAGATATTATAATGCTCATTATAGTCGGTTAAATTTTTAAATAATATTTTTTGGGTGTTTTTGAAGGCGGTTCTATTTTTTATTTAAAATTTTTTATTGACGTAGGTACTTTCTCATTGGTAAAATAATATACAGGGTTATTTGTAATTCACTAGCATCCTTTTAACCCTAAACTCCTACCACTTAAACAAACGTTTTTTGTTTTACAGCTAACTGTCATAACTTAATATTTTTGGTGTAATAACGTTTTGAAAATTTGAGATTTCCTCTTATTTTTACGATACTCTGTGTATTTGTATGGGAAAAAAGTGCTTCATTTTAAAAAGTCGTAGAACAAAAAACATTTGTTTGAGTGATAGGAATTCAGGGTTAAGAGGATGTCAGTGAATTACAAATAACCCTGTAGAATGAAACCATTTCCTTGATTGCCTCTTCAATGTGTGTAACTATGATTCCGTAATAGCACCAACAATTTTTGAAACAAACCTACTATTTAATACAACGCCAGTCGCTCGCTGATGACATTTGACCCATAAAGTTGATCATTAAAATTTAATGAGACATGGCCCTCAAAATGTGAGTATGTTAATAAGCAGGGAACTATCATCGGTGCTGATGGTACGTATTACTAGTAGTATACGTCACATTTTGCAGTGTACCGACGAGTTAATTTGGCTTTGGAAACCCTCTGCACTCTCCTTTGCTGGGGATTTAAGTACGGAGGAAACATATTAGAGGAGAATTATGTTTACTAACATTATAATTATTAGAGCGAAGGTAAAGTCTATTTTTAGGGTTCCTCACCCAAACGGTGCCAATGGGACCGTATTACTGAGAGTCAGCTGGTTGTCCGTCTGTCTGTCACAGGGCTTTATCTCTTGAACCGTAATAACTACATATTTCAAACTAAATACAAACTGAAATATAGATGCACAGAAAAAACCCCAGAAAAAAGACCAATGCTGTGAATCGAACCCAGGTCCTCAGCATTCCGTGCTGCGTGCTTAACCCTACACCATCACTGGTCTAGAGGTTAGCGACGAATTTTTCCCATACATCGTACATTTCAGTCTGTATAATCACCTTATGCAGTGATAAAGCGCGCATCTATGTTATGCCCTCTACCGAGAAACTTAATACTCCTTCGGAACTAACCGCTCACCTGGACCAAGAGATGGCGCTACTGTGCCAACTTTAACAAGTTAGGTATGAAGTATCTTTTTGTATTTATTTTTTCAACTTCATTTTTTATTACTTTTACGGTCATCCCGTGCAACCATATATTTCAAACTAATAAATAACTAGACACTTGAAATTTTCAACGATTATGTATTACTGTGGCCGCTGTGACAACAACTAGGTATCTACTAAAAATTAATTAAGTTTTTGTTAAAAAATTAATTTTCAATGCAATCTTTTTCGCTGACTGTACTTTTTGTTGACTGTACTTGCATTGTCATCCAACCTACATAAGTAAACCAAATTTCAAGTAAATCCGACCACTGGAAGTGGGTCAAATTCAACTACCATGATTTGACCCGAACATTATGTACATAGGTACATACTTACATAGGTACATTGCAAGTTAGTAAAAAGCTTTCAAAAAGTTAAAAATTTATGACAGCTCATTTGAGAAACGTGTTTTCTTCAGCTTTTTTAACTCGATCTTTATATATTTTTTACTGAACTAAAAAACGGTATGGAACGATACGGAACCTTTCATGTACGACTTCGACTCGCACTTGACCATTTTTTTAATTTTATTATTATTTATTTATTTATTTACATGAAGTTACTTCATACAGGCCGATATCGTTATTACCAGTTATGTCAAAATTGTTTGAAAAACTTCTCCTAAAACGGCTAAAGCCTATACTAGACAGCAAAAATCTGTTACCTGACCACCAGTTCGGATTTCGAGAGAGCCATTCTACAGTTGATCAAGTCCACAGAATTGTTAGCAAAATCGAAAAAGCACTCGAAGAAAAGAAAGTTTGTTCTACTGTTTTCCTAGACGTAGCTCAGGCTTTTGACAAAGTGTGGCATGAAGGCCTTTTACTAAAACTCAAAACATTACTACCTAAACAGTTCGTGAATATTTTAAAATCATACATATCTAACAGGATGTTCAGAGTTAGACAAGATGAAGCCTATTCCGAGCTTAAAGAAATAAAAGCTGGAGTTCCGCAAGGAAGTGTTCTAGGGCCGGTCCTGTACCTACTATACACTTGTGACATTCCAGACATAGATAACACTACTATTGCGACTTTTGCTGACGATACTGCTATTATGGCAACAGGAAACAGTCACGAGGAAGCAGTAGGAAAAGTCCAAACAGCCATTGACCGAGTTTATCAGTGGACTAGAACATGGCGAATCAACCTTAATGAATCCAAATCGATTCATATTGATTTCACAAATAAGAGACCTATGTACCATCCGATATGTATAAATAGGCAACCCATACCGTACGCAAATACAGCCAAATATCTTGGCATGACGCTTGACACGAAGCTGCGTTGGAAAGCTCATGTCAAGAAAAAACGTGAAGAATTAGGAATAAGATACAAAAGGATGTACTGGCTACTCGGTAGACACTCCTCGTTGTCAGTGCACAATAAATTACTGTTGTATAAGCAAGTCCTGATGCCAGTATGGACTTATGGTATACAGCTCTGGGGCTGTACCAAACAAAGTAATATACAAATAATACAACGTTTTCAAAATAAGGTGCTCAGGGATATAGTAAACGCGCCCTGGTACATAAGAAACGACGATCTCCATCGGGACCTTAATGTTGAGTTCGTCCACGAGGTAATATCTAAATACGCCAAAGCTCATGAACGCAGACTTCATCATCATGTGAATGTTGAGGCAATCCAACTCCTTGACAACACGAACCTAGTGAGAAGACTGAAAAGGACTAAACCCTTTGAATTAGTGTAGTGTTAATCATACTCGAAATAGTGTTACAGTGATAGTGACGTAAATGAAGAACACATGAACAAAGTGCTTCGCCTTAATAGACACTAAGAAAAGTCAATGGACGTTATTCTTAGAGACTTTAAACAAAATAGTCGATAAGTTAAATGAATATTGCTTATTAGCCTTTGTGAGCTAGATTGTAATTTAATTTAAAAAAAAAATATATATATTATTTATTTATTTATTTTTTTATTTAAATTGTATTATTGAGGGGCGTTCTCGTCAAATAAACGTACCTACCATTTTTGTTTTCGTTTTATATCTACATGATAACGTTCAAACATACCAACATCAAATTTGAAATGTTAATAAAAAATGCAAGTACTGGATATCAAAAAACAATAACAACCGGTCAAGCGTGTGTCTGTCCTAAATTAGTCTTAAATTAGGACTCCTGAAAATTCTATAATTATTAAAAAAAATACAAGAAAATGGTACTAAGTAAATAAATGTGCCTTGTACATTATCAAATTAATAGTTAGGTAAAAAAATACATGTGTGCCAAATTTCAAGTCTCTAGCCCCAGTAGTTTAGGCTGTGCGTTGTCTGTCAGTCAGTCAGTCAGTCAGTCACGGTACTGTTTTATAGGTAGAGATGACAGGGGTCAGGTACCTATCACTTATAACTTCTAAGTGATAGGTACCTGACCCGTTATAAGTTATAAGGGGATGAATCCAAAATTACTTCTGTCTTCTACGTTTTCGTAAGAGGATTAATAAAGCAAGCAACTGCCGACGCGACGTTCCAGGAAACTGATCGTTCCTAGCGTAATTACGCGTGCATGGCGTGTAGTTTTTAAAGGGAGCTAACCCGTAACTGTGTCGCACCTCCGAGAAAAGACGGACAAGTGCACAAACCAATCATCCGTTTTTTCATGCCGCATCGGACAGTGAAAGATTGGACTGCCGGACAGTAAATTTCCTTGTAGTGCATAAGCGCCCTTAGTACAGTAGGTAGTAAACGCCAACGGCTGAAATGATGATGATAAATAAAAATAAATAAAAAATAAATATTAGAGGGACAATCTTACACAAATCGACCTAGTCCCAAACTAAACAAAGCTTGTACTATGGGTAAAGGTAACGCCACCAGAGTTGAGGCCACGCACACAACCACATCTCATGTAATGACAGCGGGATTTTGACGTTGTGTTGTCGTTTAACGTCAACACAACGTCAAAATCCCGCTGTCATTACATGAGATGTGGTTGTGTGCGTGGGCTCAACTCTGGTGGCGTTACCTCTACTAGACGACGATAAACATAATTATATAGATAAGTAAATACTTAAATACATAGAAAACATCCATAACTCAGGAACAAATATTCGTGCTCATTACACAAATAAATGCCCTTACCGGGATTCGAACACAGGACCTCTTGCTTCGTAGGCAGGGTCACTACCAACTAGGCTAAGGCGGTCGTTAAATGATAATATATTTATGCCTTTGATTGTACGGAAACCTCGGTGCGACCGCCTCGCACTTGGCCGGTACATTATTCAACAAAAATCCAAGGCGCTCGTAAAAACAAAACAGTCTACCTTTCCCTTGTTATTAAAGGACAGGAATATTCCCTTAAAACAATTACTTTCTAATATAAGACTAAACAAACGATCTATTCGACTCGATGAAGGGTTATTTTGAATTATTATTTCATATAATTCAATTTAACTGTATGTTGACCTTTTCTCCTGAGCTCTGGAATCATTTTTAAGGTATCGCTCGAGGAATACCTACCTTACAAAAATGATCCGAAAATCTGAGAAGATCACGTTCATCTTGTTCAATGGATTATTTTTTTGCACGAAAACTGCCTCAGTACTTTACTACATTTTTAAAAACAAACTTTTGTTTCAGTGCTATAAGCTAAAATCATATGCTAAAAGAAGATAATAAACCTTAAATTAAATCGAACCTATTTACTACATTACCCACCCAATTTATATATATATATAACAGAGTGACCTGAGATGTAGGGACTAAGTTTATAAGAACTTTTAATTTATTAACTTTTTGAAGCTACATTTTAGTTTTTTTGTAGGTAGAATCAATTAGGGTGAAGTACTCAGTACCTAGTCAGCCAGGCGCCGGTAGTCGGCTGTATATGAGTGTGTGAATGAGTGCTTCCCACTCGTGCGAAGAATTGACAGAGGCCGACTACTGGTGCCTGGCTGACTACTGGGTATTTTATTTTTTGAAATTCAACGTTATTTACAAAAACATATAGAAGAACATAGGTAGGTATATAAATATCACAAAATCAACAAGGTAGAGCCGCACCGTCCTTAAAGCCAAATAATTTGGCTAGTGGCTTATAAATCGGTGCCGTGTACCACGAATGCACATGCCGATTATTGAAATAATAATGCGTGATCTTAGCCACCCCATTAGGTACTAAACTTAAGGATTTGTCCCAATGATCAAGCGATAGCTTCTCGATGTTAAAGAAATGTAGACTTTTGCGGTGCGAAGACTCCGTCAACCGATGCTACGAGGGGAGTATTTAAAAGTTCCATGACGCATTTATTTTCACAAGCAGTACCTAGAATATTTTCTGTTTTTCGCTCTCGGCGGATTTTAGTACGGAAATGACGGGGCGTGAAATGTTACTGTGTATTTTACCCTACATCCCTGAAAAAAAATCGTCCAGTAAAACATCATCATCTGCTTAAAAATGCAGATCAATTTTTAAATAGTGTATAAAAAATTCACCAAGAGTGTGATTTTTATAATGTTATTATAATATTGTTATTACAAGTTCGTGCGCGGCGCTCGGTGGAACCCTGTCGCAGGGAGCCTCTGCTGTCCTTAACAAGATTGTTTTTAATAAGTGCGGCAAATACTCACTGCGACAGGGTTTCGCGGAGGGTCGCGCACGATCTTGTCGGACTATAACAATACACTATAACGTTTGTAGACTTCAGACGAGGCACTCAATTCATCCAATAGCCTCTCCCAGTGTCGCCACATGGTACCAGCTAGCTCTGTCCTTCTCCAACAAACCACGAGAGCAGGATGGGCACACAGCCATAATTCTGCACGAACACCGTAATAATAATAAATCTGTCGGTTGACAGCTCGACTTTCAGAGCCTTTAAGCTTTCTTTATTTCCCTGAAATTATTTTCAAGATTTATATGCGAGCGAGGTTGTTGTATTTTTCAAATTTCACCCTTTAATGGTCAGTTCAGTTGCGCCGAAAATATATGGGGGTGTTGACCTTCAATACTTGAAATGTGATTTTGTTTTAGAGCGTAGTTTTAGGGCACGTTTTCACCAGTATGTGCTATGCTACGTTGCTGTGGCTGCGTTTGCTATTCACCAATCATATTCATTGGTCCACAGCATAGCATTGATGGAAACGGATTCAGCTAAGCTTTGGACAATAAATGTTTCGGAGTTTGCAAAATATGACCAAATAAAATTCGGACTAACGAAATTCAGTGCAATCAAACTGCAATTTAAATTGTAGAGCAAAGCCTAATTATGGCTGTATAAATTATACCACAAAGAATTTTAACTTACAAAATTATGCTAAAACAGGGTGAACCCACAAAATGGTAGGATGGTAATGGTGGAGTGGGATTGCTAATCTCAAGTAATCTCAAACCTTTTATTCGGCAGCAGTGCAATGTATTCGATACCTTTGTGCTAAGAGAGTGAACGTCTCAAGTTCGTCTTAAGAACTAACGTCTTTGTTTAGTATGCCCCAATTCTCGCACTCCAAAGGTCCCTTTGACGCTATTTCGGGAGTCTCCGACAAAGGAAAAATGTGCGGTCATTCGATTTCGATTTAGTTGTCCAGCTCCGTTACTCTGTTAGCAAAGAGAGCGTAGGTGATTTGGTTATTGTTTTAGGCAAGTAGATACGTGTTGCTACTAAGAGCCATCACACTGGTGATTTGCGAATGTATTAGAAGCGGAGCGAATACGCAGCGAATTCGCCGAAGCGTGCAACGGATTTGCCGCGAGCGCGACCGAATTCGTCGCGTCTAATGGGACCGTGCACGACGGTGGCGCCGCGTAGCGTTGACAACATTTCCTCCTCATTTATAGTCGGCGCCATAATTCGAGAGACAAGCTTGACAGTTAAAGGGTTACCAGGGTAAGACGAAATTAAATAGCGATGTGGCCGATATCGATAATCAGTGTCGACTGGACTATATGATTTGATATAAGACGGGTTTTTTTACTTCCTTTAATGATATCTTACATTGAAATGTAAAGTATTACAATAATTTAATCATATCACCGTAAGTAATGAATAAATACCACAGGTAGCCAAAGCCGTAATGTTTTTTTTTATTATCGACACACACCTCCCACCACCCGCTTCGCACATAGGCAATAGGGCTGGGATCCTACGATATAATATAAAAACCGAAGTGGGTAAAATACAGAATGAAACCTAAATGGGGATACAAAAAAAATCGGTCCACAATTGGCCGAGATATCGATGAACATACATAGAAAAAAACCGGCCAAGTGCGAGTCGGACTCGCGCACGAAGGGTTCCGTACAATTATCTATAAAAATAGCGTTTGTTGTAAGGGAGCCCGCCTTAAATATTTTTTTATTTTAATTTATTTATTTATTTTTAAAGTCAATATATAATTAAATATTCTGTGAATATTTATCAATATCGAGCAAAAACGAGCAATGTTTGTTGTATGCCCATTAAATATTTATTTAATTCCATTTTTTAGTATTTGTTGTTATAGCGGCAACCGAAATACATCATCTGTGAAAATTTCAACTCTCTAGCTATCACGGTTCCCGAGATACAGCCTGGTGACAGACGGACGGACGGACGGACGGACGGACAGCGGAGCCTCAGTAATAGGGTTTCCGTTTTTACCCTTTGGGTACGGAACCCTAAAAAAAAGATACACTCTGTCGAACATATAACCTCCTGCTTTTTTTGAAGTCGGTTAATAAGAGTTTCTAATTCAGTTAATGCTGGGTAACATAATGCAATAAATCGATTGTTAAAAATAGTCTGTTAATGAAGTGAAATGAAATTTATTTATTCTGCTTTAGACATTGTATTACAAAATATGTTGTAGATGAGTGTTACTGTGTACGACAGGTCTAGCCAGATACATTGGCATGCAAAATTCTTATTCTATAATCTACAGTACAGTGGGCTGCAAAAGTGCATGGACAAAGCAAAACAAAAATCCTATGAAGGTAAAATGAGTGCCAGTAGCTACCATATAAGCCGTACTAGTTCAACCGGATCTTACTAGATGGCGTTGTAATTATCATTCAATAAAAAAAAACTTTCGCTCGGAATCTTCTTTCTTCTTCACAATTAATATTAATTTATAAGTATTGTAATAATTCGTCATGTCAATGTTTAACAATTATTTTGCTTTTTGTAGTTTTTCGGAATCTGTAACATTGATACAGACACGCAGAACATTGCCAAGTATGAAATCTAACAAAAACATTTTTCTTAACTTCAAGCCGGGGGGGATCGAACCCTATTCACTCTGGCCAGCCAATGCATACGTTAGCATCTTCGCCCGCTCTCTTAGCCACTCGGCTATGGAGACATTGTAACAATCGGTGAAACTAATAATCTTATATTTTACTTAATCTTTGCATCCTTGTCTAGTTAATGCGTATAGATTAGATACAGATAGATAGATTATGTTTGTTGCCGATTGTTGGACTACCGTAATTTAACTTCAGAGATTTATTGAAGACTGCTGTATTTATGCGCTACTTAAGGTTGAATGTTGAATAATATACTTGGATATGCTTACACGCCTCGTTTGCTAAACTGAGGGTAATTTTTATAATGACTTCACAAATCGTTAGATTTCTTGTCAATCACCTTGTGTGAGTATCCAAATTATCAAGTTCTCGAAAATATTTTACTATGATTCGATTAACAACGTTTTTGAAAGCAAAAATTATTGTTCTCTGGGAACAAGAAAACTTATAAAGAAAATAGCTCGAGATATGAGCATAACGGTAAGATTTTACATATATTAATATTTCTTAGTGCAATGTTGCTTACAAATTGCACTATTCATGATCTAATGTTAAGTATTTATTATTTTGTTTTTTTTTACAGAGAAATACAGTCAACTTTGCCATTCGACATTTAAATTTCGATTGGGAAAACGAAATCGTTATATTTATCGACGGAAAGTGTCGGATAAGAATGGACGTAAAAATTTGTAAAGTCAAAAAATAATTTGGACACTGAGGTAAACAGAACATGGGAACTGATGCGAAATAGTGATATTATGTTTCAATATATTATGGTTTCGAGCATGAAAACTCGACTTCAAGAAGTGATAGATAGTGTAACGGCTATCCTCTCCGTTACTAAGAAACAAATTGACTTTGTAACTTAAATTGTTAATATTTCCCGATACCATTATTTTGTTATTAATCTGTTATGAACGAACCTTTATTATTTATTAATAATCCAGTTACCAATGTTTACTTATTGTTATTCTTATAGTGAATGATTCACCATCTGATCTCACATAGGTATTGCTTTTGAAGTTGTGTTAGAAGGGTTATTAGAAATTGAGATAAAAGAGAAAGATATAAATTGCTAAATATATGCATGTTGGTTATTTTTCAGTTAGAAGCACAATTAATAATGTTACAATTAATGTTAAGTAAACTGTTACTTGACATTTAGTGCAGACCGGGTTAATATCTAGCCATTATGTTAGTAGTTATAAGTGTATAAAATTGAATGAAATTTAGTTTTCAATTCTTTATGAGTACTTATTTGTTCCCTATTTTTTAAGTGTAAATTGTTTTTTTTTTGCTATTTTTGAAACACAACACACTATGTTTTGAAGTTACTCGAACATAAATTATCGCCAAGTAAGTGTTCAATACTTCATACTGAACATAAATTACATAATTAATATTATGCATTCATTAATTATATGTTAACCCGGTCTCCAATTTAAAGATCTAGTTGCTAATAATATTATTTCTTTTTATTGTGGTGATGCTTCAATCTTCTTTCCAATAAATTTTGGAAACGAATACTTAAGCTAAGAATACCTCAATAATTTTTTAGATGGCTATAGGGAATGAGCACATAGACGGTGCTGCCAACTGGTGCCATAAATTTTGACTTGATAAGTTTCTTTTACTGTTCGCATAGTGTCTCTTCTGTCGCACAAGTGCTGCCGCCTATAGTTTCTGCACGTTCCCTTACATCGGTGAAAACGAAATAATATTAATGATTGAGAAATTGCTCTTTTATGTTTTAAATAAAATGTTTGATATCAAAAGGTTGTATTATTTTATTTTCTGATCAAAGATATTTTTAAAAAATTAAATTAAATACATATTTAAAAAAAACAATAAATAAAAAACAAAAATAACACTCTGACCTGGGATTCGAACCATAAACCAACTCCACATACCAGTACTTGACTCATGCTATAACCGTTAAGCCACAGCTGCTAATAGAAGATCATTCGAAATAGCAGTTTAGTTTGGTATATAAACTAGATGCAGATAACGGCCACTACGCTGCATCAATTCACAACGCCATCTAGTTAATTCTCATCGAAACATGAACACAAACGATCAAACACTGCTCATGCGATTATCGCCCCGAGATGTCCATGCACTTTTGCAGCCCACTGTACATCACATAATCTGACAAATTAGTAGTACTCAAAATTATAATGATTAAAATTACTATTAAATTATTGAATAAATTATATAGAATTAAATTAGTTACAATATTAATGAACTAAAACAATTACTTTGCTCACCCGCGACCTTACAATAGTTACGTTTATGCAAGAAATGTGTGTTCATGCAGTTCCTCCACCTCCACACTGTACGAACACACACAAATCACATAAACACAACCATCACCACCACCAAGCTACACTGACGCGTTTCGAACTCAACCAGAGCTCATCTTCAGAGTTACCACAACCGTATGCTATGCTACCAAATGTTAAACTAACAAACCAAAACAAATGTTTTAACTTGTCACTGTAACTTCACAAGTACCCACTTTATTTTTCTTATTCTCAAACTACCCCACAAAAATTCACTTTAAATGACATATTATAAAACTACCTTGAATTTTTGTTTATTTATTTATAAGACATATTTTACTAATACTAACTGTTCAAATTAGACCCAAGCCGCAGTAAAGGAGAAGATACTAAATTTACCTGTTCATTAATAATAGACCCCATTAAAAAAAAATCAGTTACAAAAAATCCCCAAATTAGTTATAATATATTATTTCTTTAGGTTTAAATGCCAATCAATTTATATTCATACCAAATCAAAGATAAAATTTGGGATGTTCATACCTTGTTGCTATGAAATCACCAACTCAATGTGTGGACACCTCAAACTAAATAACGTCGCTTAACTAACAATATCGCGTAAGTCAGATTTGCTTAGTTTTCAGGAGAGACAGAAAACTGCATTATATAAAATTCATTTTATACAATTATAGCCAATTTTTGGCCACATGGCCAATTTTTGACTTGCGCGGTATTGTTAGCTAAGCGACAATAAGACTAATTAAAAAAAATGAGTTAGTGCATTATGTTATCAAGCATTGACTGAGTTAGAAACATTTTGTATCACCATTTTGATTACACCCTGTAGATATTAGCTGATGTACAATCGACAAAAGCCACGGCTTACCAGTTTTCAAAACAAATTTGCTTGCAGCCGTCGAAGTTGCCTAACCCCCCCTTAATTTTGTTGACCAATGAGGAACAGAATATTTTTCTGTTAATTACTTGCACATGTTTTGTCTAATTGCTTGACCAATGAGGAACGGGTCTAACTTCAAAAAAAATGACACAAAAAATATTTATTTCTGTTAATTTCTTGCATATTTTTTGTCTAGTTGCTTGACCAATGAGGAACGGGGTGAACGTATCAAAATATATTATCAATAGTTTCATAGAAAATTTTAGTATGACCATTATGTATTTCGTCCATTATTAATTTTAAACTTTATATATTTTGATACGTACCCAGGAACGGGTCTTACTTCAAAAAAAATGACAAAAAAAAATCTGTGTGGGCCCGCCCACAAATTACATTGCACCCAAAATGGACCTTTAAGGTGTCAAAGCAAGGTTTTTGATGATTGTACGTGAGTGTACACCATGGCGTCCCAGCCTTATAGACGCGATAGATTCGCTGCGATTCGTGACGAATACCTAGTTGTTCGCGGCGATTTCGCAGCAATGTCGCTCCGCTTGTAATACGTTCGCAAATAGCTGATTCCTCACTGAGCGAGCTGCCTCGCGAGACTAGCGCATAAATAAGGCATAATTTTGTTCGGCACAAGGTTCAAAATCGCGCCGAAAATGGAGGCAGTTCGCTCAGTGGAGACCCGGCTAATCGCCAGTGTGATATGGCTCTAACAGACACCGATGATGATGATGATAGATTTTTAGATGTTGCTTTATCGGATTATTGCTTTATTCAATGAAAGAGATGAAGAACCTTAACCACGAATTTCTGCTATCACGAAGTCGCAGGCAAAAGGTGGTCAATTTAATAAGATACTTAGAACGGGATCTGGCCTTTATACTGCGAAATTCGATTTTCGAACTTCATATCATGCCGTTCCGTTCACACTTATAGCATTAAACAGGGTAGTGAAAGAGACGGCACTATACGAAATTCGAAAATCTTGTTTCGTGGTAACCCCCCTGTATAACCCGCAGTCCTTTATGGAATCGATCACATATTTGTTCAAATCAAGCCACATTGTCACATAACAAAGGCAAGGCTAGAGTGAAATGCAACTAAAGCAAATTGGAAATTCTATTGTTATTCGATGGCAACACTGAACTGTAATGCCATGATCACACAGTGTGAGATCATTTTATATTGGTTTATTGGCACCCCCCTTAATAAATATTAAGTATATAGAATTATAGTAAATACTATAATTATATTTTTATTGTTTGTTGTACTGGCTACAATAATACATAATCGGCGAAAATTTGATGAGTCTAATTAATGCCATTATAAAGATCGAGTTAAAAACGTTGAAAAAACACTTCTTGTCTTAGATTATTTATGCACTAGATAGAGTGTCAGTAGCAAACATTGCGATACAAAACGTCCAAAAATTCCATTTGACAGCTTTATATTACGATCGCGTTGCGTCATTCAAACTGAAGGGAGACAAATGGCATATAAGCCAACAGTTGGCTTATATTTTTCGGGACGTTTTCATGCCGCCTAAGCTCCATCTAGTGTAGAAATAATCTAAGCTTCTTGTGTATGACGGCCACCTTTAATTGTTTATTTTATTTAATTTTTAATACTTGTTGGTATGGGTATGTATTACAATACCGAAGTACGAAAGACCGAATGTATTAAAATATCGAATAGGTCAAAAGACCGACACGATTTTTTTCTGAAACCGTTAACTTTTTAAGATTGTTATAAAACAAACCTAACCTAATGGGTTCTGTATGATGCCGTTTTAATAAATTCTGAGAAGTTTACGGTTTCAGAAAAAAATCGTGTCGGTCTTTTGAGCCATTCGATGTTTTAATACAATCGGTCTTTCGTACTTCGGTATTGTAATACATACCCGTTGGTATTGTGGCCACAATAAATTACAATCGGTGGTAATTTCAAGTGTCTAGCTATTGCGGTTCAAGATATAGAGACCTGTGACAGACAGACAGACAGCGGAGTCTCAGTAATAGGGTCCCGTTTTATACCCTCTGGGTACGGAACCCAAAATCCACCATTGACAACCATTGAGATATATGTACAAAGGCGAATCCCTCGGGATCTCTAACTACCAGTGGCGAGGCTAGGGTATCAGGCTATGGCCAGCCGAGAGATATGTTTTAGTATTTTTTTATAATTTAATGTAGATAAATCCATCTTGTTGCCGCTTTACTCTTCGATCTTCAGTTTGGACAAGCTTACCAAAGCACACTGAAGGCATTCTATTACTAGACAGGATTTTACAGACACATTCTCACGCGCACCTAGGGTTACCACATGTAAATAGAGGGATGCCTGTCTATGGTACCTAAAATGCCTGATTTTTCAGAAAAATGCCTGTCTAAAGCAAAACGCTGTAAGTAATAAGTAAGTAAAAGCCAGCAGATAATAATGAAGAAGGATGTTTATTACTGATATTTGTCAGAGGACATTATGCAAGCGTGAAATTTTTAAAAATGCCTGTCTCTGACCAGTGCCGGCCGCACGCCTGCCTAAACCTTAAAATGCCTGTCAAATGCGGCAAACGCCTGTCATATGGTAACCCTACGCGCACCGCACTGTACACTGCACTAAAACAAGAATATCTATTTATTTTTCGAAATGTAATTGCATCAAACCCTACTACCCGTGTACCTTTGAGTTATTAAAACTTAGAAGAGCTTTTTTGGTGAATAAAGAAAGAAATCCAATGGTGTGCTTGAATTTCATAATACGCATTGAAATTACCAAGTGGTTGGGTCGTTAATAGATTAGAATATTAACAACGTTTTAGATGAATCAATCTTATGCTTCCACGGAAGTTTTTGCTGAGTTTGAGTTTAACTTTTTAATTTAATGCTCTCGGGGCTGGGGATTTCGCACAATTAAACTTAGATTCCCTTCAATTTGTGATTAATATCAAGGTTTCTGCGGATGATAGTGTCAAGTATAATAACTGTAATAAAATTAAAATTAACCTAAAATTTTTATGTCAATCTAACAGCAATTATAAGAGGAATTGTATTTTTGTAAGTATGTTTAAACTCAAAAATTACTGGACCGATTTTAAAAAGTTTTTCCCCATTATTTTTGAGTAACATAAGCTATATTTATTACTAGGAAAAATTAGGGATCCCTGTAAAACATCAATAATGTAAGGTGTAAAAAAATTCTTTTCTTTTGTGTTTATAGACAAAATTGCAATCACATACTTTTTAATCTTGGATAGTCTATGGCACTTCGGAGTCAACTATAATGATTATTATACAACGCTCTAGACGACTATAATAATTTCAAAATTAGAACTTAGTACTTCGATTGAGCGTCGTGAGCGCTTGGTGGAACGCACCCAATGTAAAGTTGGAAATATCTGGCAAACTTGCTTCCATTTGAACACACTAACTTTTTTCTTCTGTTACGTGATTGGTTAGTAATTGAAGTAAAAAAACAGAAACAGCCAATCAGAAACAGTCTTATAACGACGTCTCATTAGTTCTTTTTTGTGCTACGAAAATTTAAAAGTTTGGTTTGTTATTTGACGCGAAATCGATGGTGTTAATAAATAAATAATAACAGACTCGAAACGACTCGAACCGATTGGAACAGACTCGAATCGACTCGAACCGACTTGAACGACTTTAATCGGTTCGAACCGACTTTAATCGACTCGAATCGACTTGAATCGACTCAAACCGATTCGAACCGACTCGAACCGACTTCAATCGACTCGAATCGACTCGAACCGATTCGAACCGATTCGTACCGATTCGAACCGAATCGACCCGACTCGAACCGACTTTAATCGATTCGAACCAACTTTAATCAACTCGAATCGACTTGAATCGACTCGAACCGGCGCGAACCGATTCGAACCGACTCGAATCGACTCTAACTGACTTTAATCGACTCGAATCGACTCAAACCGATTCGAACCGACTCGAACCGATTTTAATCGACTCGAATCGACTCGAACCGATTCGAATCGATTCGTACCGATTCGAACCGACTCGAACCGCTTCGAACCGACTCTATCCGACTCGGACCGACTCGAAATGACTTTAATCGACACGAACTGATTCGAACCGATTCGAACCGACTCGAACCGACTAGAACCGTCTCGTATCGACTCGAATCGACTCGAATCGACTCGGACCGATTCGAACCGACTCGGACCGACTCGGAACGATTCGAACCGACTTTAATCGACTCGAATAGACTCAAACCTATTCGAACCGACTTTAATCGACTCGAATCGATTCGAACCGACTCGAATCGATTCAAACTGACTCGAATCAACTCGAACCGACATTAATTGACTCAAATTGACTCGAATCGACCCGAACCGATTCGAACCGATTCGAACCGACTCGAACCGACTCTAAAAGACTCGAGCCGACTCGAAATGACTCGGACCGACTGTGTTATATGGGTTGTTTTATTTGTTTTAATTCATAAGTGGAAGGTACTATTTTCGAACTTAACCCAATGTACTTTACAAAAGGTTATGTATGTACCTCGATAGACGATGATGATGATGACTCGTAGAAAAAGTATTGTATACAATAGTTACATAATTAGCTCTTAAAATCTCGTACCTTACTTAGGCCACTCGGCAAGCCTCGTGGCCTAAACACGGTACTCGACTTTAAGAGCCTTCATTATGCAACGATTGTATAATTTATCGTATAGGTACCTACCTAAGCTGCAGAAACTTTTGATGACAGAAGGAAAAAATAAAATATTAAAGAACATATTAGCTACAAAAAACTTTAGAATAACTTCCAAATAAATTATTTCGGTTTCAAGACCGTTTCAATACCTGTAAATTCCTTTTTTGAATTATTGAAATCTACGTTCCATTCAAAAGATATTGCGAACTTAAAAATTACAATCGTAGCAAAATACCTACTAATCTATATTAAGTATATCCCGCTTTAAAATTAGGCACACAATAAGTACCTTGAGTGTCATAAAGGTACATTTCGAAATTTTATGTATAAAATTTTATGTACAAAAGTGATGTCTTATTTATGACGTTGACTGTACCTTTATGGTTAACTAAATAATGTTGACCATTAGCCACTTTCGAGAACAAAATGAAGCACATGATTAAGGCATTAAGCAAATTGTTTTAATTACCAAAGTCTCCATAAATAACCTCCTCCCTATAGCGTTCGTACCGCTAAGGGAATAGCATTTTATTTACTGTGGTATACATTTAATTCTCTTCGGTAATTAAGGTGATTAGATTAGTAAATATCTGGTTGGCTAAACCAAATCGGTACTGAAACTTAATCGTATAAACGCTTAGATTACAAACATTATCGAGTTCAATGACACTTGTACACAGATAACTTACGAATAAGTTTGCGTCAAAGCATCTGATACTGTTTTGGTAGCGATTTATAATGAAATTCCGGAATTAATCAAAAGCTTAAAAAAACAACTTAAAACTGATCTTGCTAAAATAAATACGGACTAGAAAAATCGTCTTGTTACAGGCTTTTTTACAGGATTATATGTTAATCCAGGTTATGAACTGTCTGTGTGCCAATTTTCATCGGAATCCGTCAAACCGTTTTAGTGTGAAAGAGTGACAAACATCCACACATCAATCCATTTATCCATTGAAACTTTCACGTTTATAATATTAGTAGGATTATACTTTAATAGTGCCTAACACTGATTCAGTATTTTGTATGGTACCAGACGCAAACATAATGTTGGAGTTTCAGTTTGAGTTTGACCTTTAAGCCAAGTATCAAATATAACTGTTGCCGTACCGCTAGAGGGGCATCCGATTTGCTCACAGTATTCTGAGATGTTACATTTATTGCCAAACGTCTGCAAGCTCCAAGCCTATACAAACGCTTGAATGCCATTACACGGTTGCAAGTGCGTTCTTGTTCTCCGTGGCTAACATGGCAGACGTGTACCTACCTTGAAGTTTCTTAAGCTCTTGTGTTTGAATTGACATTTTTTAAGCTCATAGTTTCGTCGTTTGTCCAAGTATTTTCGGCCGAAATCGATACCAAACCGACCAGAAATCACAGCCAACGAGAACTCTGATTGCATCCCTCACGTTGCATATCCACGATGCAATTTTTTACGTAATGAGCTCGCACAGTCACGTGTTAATTAGTTTTGCTGACGTTTAAGTACTGTACTTATTTATGTAAGGTGAAACACGTTGCTATTCGCGGAGTTGATGATAAATTATGAGATTCGCAGGAGAACTGAACTTACTGACATAGCTCGGAGAGTTAGCAGACTTAAGTGGCAGTGGGTAGGGCACATGTTCGTAGAATCGACGGCCGATGGGACAGTAACAGACGTGACGCGGGAAGGCTCCCAACTATAGCGAAACCGTTTAAATGAGTCCTCGCACACGCGGTAGGACGACAAAGGGAGCCGGGAGTGATGCGGGCTGCAGGTACACGAGGCACGCTCACCGCCCGCACCTCTCTCGGCCCCTTTGTCGTCATACCCCCCAGCCCCTGTACCGCACGGGCGAGGAGACATTTAAACAGTTTAGGTCAGGGGGGCACACTTACATATTATTATATCATCACTTTTCATGCGACTACAGCGATCTCTGGTGTTTGCCGAAGAACTAAATTAGCGGCCATCTTGGTTGACTTGTCAAACTTGTCAGTTGTCATTCATCGGCCATGGCCATGGCGTACCAATTTGTACGGTCAAGGACTTTAATTGATAGGCCACTTGCCAATGTTCGTATTTTAGCCGTATAATGCAAATCGGGTTTAGCCGCTTATACTTAGTATATGCTGATTTGAATTAGACGGCTAAAATACGAATAGTGGCAATTAAAATCCTTGACTGTACATTGCTATAGGTACGCGTATCTATAGCTGTATATCACTACCAACATATAATTATAGATAGGTATATATCTATAGATACGTCACATTAGTTCTTGAGCTGCCGTAGGGCGGCAGCACCTTCCATACATGCATTTTTGACCATAGAGTTGCCACTCTTGTTCATATAATATTACAATACTCTTTGGTTTAGGTCTAGACAATGTGCGAGTCGGATTCGCGCACTGAGAGTACTTAAACATATAAAACGAATGTCTGGAAAAGTTCTGTTGTGCCACGAAAATGCCCAAAGGTAAGGTAAGTACCCTAGTGCCCGACAGTTCCCCAATAGCCGACACTTTCAATTTTAGTTCGTAGTAATAAACTAAAGCGGCTGCCACTGGGGTTTGAAATTTCGGTGGATGCGATATTGGTACGGTTTTTTGCTCGGCTTTTGTAAATAATTTCCGTATTTTCAATTACGTATTTACTTAATTACGTATTTTCAATCGTCTACGTGCATGTTTAGATATTTATGAGCTGCTCCGATGTTATGGCGACTGTACCCTGCCCACTGCCACTTGAGTCTAGCGAATCGAGCTATGTTGGTGACTTTGTTCTTGCGCGGATGCCGACTCCGTGTTGCCTTTCGAATATTTCCACGCCACTGGAACTGGAACGCAATGTTTATATTCTGAGCGATTTGTATACTTAATTTATTTAGTTCCCGGACCCAATAAACGCCGCCCCGGGATTCTGGCGTCACGCCAACGCCTTCATTTACATCGATGGGGTATCGGAAGCTTTTACAATGCAAATTTTATAAAATTTTCGTGACCGCGGACCAAGGGTCGTGTGAACCGGCTGATCTTTAAAAACCCAGGTTATTATTTCGCGGCGAAAAGGAAACCTCGTAGCATTAATGAACCTTTTACCCTTTTAACCCTTATTTCGGTTTTAAATGAAGCGTTACTTTGCAGAGGTTATTATATGTCAATGAACTACAAGATTTTATTTACCTTCGCCTGTCCCGTTCAGTGTGTCATTAAATCGTGCAAGTTAAATATATAATAGGGATCGTTACCGGTATTCTTACTTTTTTTTTTTTTTTACTAGCCTATAATTGTGTCCCACTGCTGGGCAAAGGCCTCCCCTCTGGTCCTCCACAGCTCCCTGTCCTGAGCGAAATCTGGCCAATCGTTTAATTCTGCGTCCAGGTCGTCTCGCCATCTGCGCCTGGGCCTGCCTCGCCGTCGGTAACCGTCGTGCGGCACCCACCACGTGGCTGAGTGCGCCCACCTTTGAGGATGCATCCGGCACACATGCCCAGCCCAATCCCATTTGAGCTTGGCGGTCTTTTTTCCCACGTCGGCTATTCGAGTTCTGGAGCGCAAAGTGGTGTTCCGAATACGATCGATTCTCTTCACACCCAACATGCTGCGCTCCATAGCTCGTTGGCAAACCTTCAGTCTGGATTTCTGATTCTCAGTCAAAGACCATGTCTGTGCACCATAGGTCAGGACGGGCAAGATACACGTGTCGACGAGTTTGCGCTTCAGTGTCGTTGGAAGGCTGCCCTTCACGTGCTCCTTCATGGACCAGTAGCTCTTCCAAGCATTCTCAAGGCGCCTTTCAATTTCCTTGTCCTGCCTGTACTTGAAAGAGACTACTTGCCCCAAGTAGATGTACTCGTCGACATAGTGTATTATTTGCCCATCTGTTACGATCCTATGTTTCGTACCGTTTGTCATAATTTGGGTCTTTGACCTGTTCATCATTAATCCAACCTGAAGGCTCGCCGTGCTAAGTTCTTGTAGCATCGTTTCGAGCTCTTGATGTGACGAAGAAAACAGGACAATGTCGTCGGCAAAGCGAAGGTTAGTTAACCTCCTCTCTCCGACGACAATACCTTTGGACTCCCATGAGACCGCCAAGCTTTTAAATATCTCCTCCAAGACACATGTGAATAATTTGGGAGATAGCGGGTCACCCTGTTTGACGCCTCGCTCGACCCGAAACGATTGACCAGAAGACTGTAATTTGATGTCTGCAGTGCTGCTGTTATAAATGGTTTGTATTAAGTGTATGTAGGTAGGTTCTATGTTCTGACTATGGAGGGCTGTAACTATTGCGGAGTGATGGACGCTGTCAAACGCTTTGGAATAATCCACAAACGCTAAGTAAAGGGTTTTATTGTACTCATTGGATTTCTCGATAATTTGGTTTACAGTATGGAGGTGGTCAGTGGCAGAGAAGCCAGGCCTGAATCCTGCCTGTTCCACTGGCTGATGTTGGTCAAGCTGTACTGAAATACGGCGTTCTCGTTCTACTACTTTTATGAATATCTTATAAACATGGGACACTAGGCTTATAGGACGATAGTTGCCGATATCGCTTTTGTCACCCTTTTTGAATAACAGGATAATATTAGAATGACAAAAACTGGGTGGTAGTTTACCTGTACGTAACATGATGTTAAAGAGCTTTGTCAAATGTGGGAGGAGAGTTGGACTGCCAAGTTTTAACGCTTCTGTTGTGACACCATCGAATCCAGGACTTCTTCCATAATTCATACTCTTGAGAGCGTACGTGACTTCCATGTCCGTTATAGGGGCAATAGTGTCAGGACAGAAGTATTCTATATTATTGTTGGCTTGAGTCGTGTTGGAGTATAATTTCTTATAAAATTGGGTACAAATAGTTTGGATTTTTTGCCTATTTCTATGAAGGGTACCATTTTCATCTCGCAGCCCCGTGATCCAGGATTTCGATCGTGTTATGCCCTGCTTAGCTACTCTGAGGGAGCAATTATTCAGAAGGGCCGACTTTATCAATTCAGAGTTCAATGCACTTATGTATTCTTACTACCGGTTTGCAATTAGGTATAACCGGTTTAAATTGTATATCGCTTTTATATCGCTCTAAAGCTTTCATTAGCGTATAGTCAATACTGGTACTTAGACGGCCGGTTAGCCTAGTTGTTAGAGAACTTGACTACGAAGCTTGAGGTCCCGGTTCGCTTCCCGGTCGGGGCAGATAATTGTGTGAAAAATACGAATGTTTGTGCTCGAGTCTTGGATGTTTAATATGTATTTAAGTATGTATTTATCTATACAAGTATGTTTATCCGCTGTCGTACCCATAGTACAAGCTTTGCTTAGTTTGGGACTAGGTCAAATTTGTGTAAATTGTCCCGTGATATTTATTTATTTATTCAAATATATTAGCGGCTTTGCCGATTGACGACTATTGCCTCTATTTGATACTTTATCCATAAAACCCATTACCGTCAATACTAGGCAATGTCAAGTAAAAGTACTAGTAGACACTTCAGCCAGCCATCCACAATGTTATCGCGTGAAGTTGCACTATTGCACCTTTTTGTTGCGTTGTTTTAAGTAAAATTTTAATAGCGGTACTGAATACAGGTATTTAATATCGTAAATAGTCTATAGGTACGGTGGGCTGCAAAAGTGCATGGACATCTCGGGGCGATATTCGCGTGAGCGCGCGCGCGCGCGTGTACATGTTAATAACATCAAACGGTCAAACACAGCTCACGCGATTATCGCCCCGAGATGTCCATGCACTTTTGCAGCCCATCGTACATAGCGATAAAAACAAAAGCGAAATAACAACAATAATCTCTAGAATATAGTTATTATTTTTTTAGAGGTAATGGTTTGACAATTATATTTGTTTGACAAATAAAACCGGTTCTACTATCCCTGAGCCTCTGTCTATCTGTACGCCAAGTTTGACCCACACATACAAATGTCTTCATGAACTGTCTCATTTAAGTATAATATCAGTAATCATTTTAAATTGCCTTTGGAGGAAAGTTAGCGTGTAGTCTACATCATCCAAGATGTATTTTGTTGAAAGCCCTGATTTATAAGTCAATTTCATACTTAATTCGTGTATAGGACAATTTAATAATGTTAATGGTTTTATATCGATTTCTACTAATGCTATTGGCTTGTAATTTATTATGAAATAAGGTTCGACGTTGCGGCTAGACCCCTCTTTTACTGAGGATTCCGTAGCTAACAATAGTAGGTAACAATACACTGTAAATCTACGTTAAATCCATTCCACAAGCCCGTTAACGGCCAAATCGCGTAACTATTAATATTATAATAATAATAAATAAATAATAAATATTAGGGGACAATCTTACACAAATCGACCTAGTCCCAAACTAAGCAAAGCTTGTACTATGGGTACTAGACGACGATAAACATACTTATATAGATAAATAAATACTTAAATACATAGAAAACATCCATAACTCAGGAACAAATATTCGTGCTCATCACACAAATAAATGCCCTTACCGGGATTCGAACCCAGGACCTCTTGCTTCGTAGGCAGGGTCACTACCAACTAGGCTAAGTTGGTCGCATAAGCGGCAAAGTTTGAAAAGATGTTTGGATATTTAGTTGTTTGGATGTTGTCGACTCACAAAATAACGACAGAACGGATTTAAATGAAACTTGGCATACAGATAGAAAAAGATCTGGTTTGACACATAGGATTCTTAGTATTTTTCGTTTCGGATTCGTAGTATTTTCATTTCCATTTTATATTTTTCCTTTCTTGTGTTTTCCTAAAAAATCTTGTTTTTTATAAATAATTATTAGAGATGTGCCGACTAGTCGCCGACTATCCGGCCCCTTTCGTAGTCGGCGACTAGACGGCGATTAGTCGGCAAACATAGCGCCGACTATCCGGCTTCTTACTTTGTATGTATTCCTCAATAATATACATGTAGGAGGAATTAAATTAAATAAAAGCTTTGAGGAATCGTCTGTGTTCAAACATTTACATTCTAACTGAGGTATCAGGGTTGTGTGTCGGTATTTAATAAGGTCATATTTGTAGTAAGTATTTGCTGTTTTGCCCTACCCACCACGAGAAATTATCATTTGGCATTGGTTACCTGACTTTACGGGAATCATTGTCCAAATCGTCGTATCCTACGATAAGAGCCACTATCACCATAGGGGCTTTTAGTTTTTATTGTAAAATTGAATTCTACACCTCAAGATACATATTTATAACTTTATATAATAATTTTAATATTTTTTTATTAAATAGTAAAAAAATATTTTTAATAAGCCACAATTACGTATGTCTCACTTCTAACGTGGAGTAAAGCCACAAGTATGCTGCTGTCCTTATTCGCCGTGCAAAAAGGATCGACGCGGGCGCGAGGAGGGGGCGCAAGCGCCGTTTCTACTGTATTCGGCGGACAGCGGCGGAAGAGTGGCATGCATTCGTAATGGTTATTTAATTTGTAAGATCATCTTTGTTTTCGTTAATTGTTAATGAAAACAACAAAATGAATCGTCGAAGACATAGATTAGTGAAAATAGTTGCAAAAGACGACGCTGAACGAAAGAGGAAAACACCAAGTAAATTACGCTAAATTTATTTATAATGTTTTTCCATTATTCAGATCCTATTTATTACTTCTTTTAGGTTTACTTTCTTAGTATATATTTTTAAATTCACTTATTTATATATTTACATAGTTTAATGAAGAAATTTAAAGAATTTAATGAAGTGGTTAGTATTGCCGAGAATAAAGCCCGAACGGCAACTGCGGCCTTTTTCCGCGGAATAGCTCAATTTTATTTGTATAGCGAATGTGTGGCCACAATTGCGGTAGTGTCCTTTTTCTATGTACAAATTATATTTTATTGAATTATTGCTTAAATATTCACTTTTTAAAGATATATTTGGTAGGCTTATTAACAATGCGGCTCCATGGAATGAACATAATTGTTTTTTGATAACAATAATTATTTTGAACGTGTGATTTTGCATGTCTCCTTTTTGGGTTCTTATGGCACTTGTGGCCTTTCTCGCCATATACAGGGTGGAATTTTGTAATGCCATCTCCAGGAAAAGTACTCTAAATACTGAAAATAGGAAAATTTACTCAAAGGAAACATTCCTTTATTTTTGAAAAGAAAGAAAACTGCATTCAAATATTTTTGAAAATTCGCTCACCTGACCCGGGAACCAAACCGGGTGCCCGATTTTAGCCGATTCGATTCCCGGGTGCGGCAAGCGGATATCCGAAAATATTTGAATGCAGTTTTCTTTCTTTTCAAAAATTAAGGAATGTTTCCTTTGAGTAAATTTTTTTATTTTCAATATTTTAAGTACTTTCTCTGGAGGTCGCATTACAAAATTGGGTACATATTGAAAAAAATCATGTGATTTTGGTATTATTATATCTATTTATTTTTTAAGATTTTTTGTCTGACAATAATAGGCATGAATATTATAATTCCTGAAGAATTTCATGAATGACTTATTATTTATTACAATTACAAGCTTTTATCTACCTTCACCTGGGGCACTTCCCGATTGCCGATTAAACTGAAATTTTGCATGCATGTGTAAATCGGATGACAATGCAATATTATTACGACATTATGCTGATCTGATGATGGAGCTGGAAGATTTAATCTCGACTTTTAGAATTTAATACCGTAGAATTTGGACTCGTTAGATTCGTCTTGACGAGTACTTTGATCCTAGATGGTAACCAGGGTGTGATGATGGAGCTGAAAGGTGGCAATAGGCACTCCATAATGAGACGAACCTAAGCATTTGTGGTAAATACTTAGTTATTTATTAGTTTAGTTAAATTAACACTATAATTAAAAGTAAAATAAACTAACTTAACTAAAAAATTGAAAGACGCAACTCCGTCGAGTTTAGGCTCGTTTAATTCATCTTGGTGGGTACGTTGGTCCTAAATAAACTCTAAAAAGTTAAAAATATATAAAAAAAGAAAAAATATTTTTTAAAAACAAGCTTTTATTAGGTACCTACATGCTAATAAAAAGAACTAAAAAGTTGAAAACAATTTATGCCACATATCAAATCTTTGCGTTTTTATCACAGTCCCAATTATTTTTAATAAAAGCGTGTTACATTTTGTCAATAGAAATAAAAAAAGGTGTAACATGCTTTTACCAAAAAATAGAGCCTGTGATAAAAACGCAAAAATTTAATACGTGGTATAAATTATTTTCAACTTTGTAGTTCTGTTTATTAACATACATGTACCTTATAATTTATTTATATCGTTACCTCATGAGGTAGGAGGTGTTGCTACTGCGGGTGATACAGACGTTGAGGATGAATTATGAAAGTTCTCCAATGAATACTGAAGACTGATTAAATAATATGTGCAATTCTATTTATTTTTTAAGTTTATGAAAAATTAAGAAGTTTTTAGTTTCACTTGTTTCCATAAAAGAGACTTGTTTTGTGTTAGAAAATTACTGTGGGTACCTACGCTTTATAATTTAAAAAAATCTTAAAAAATAATAAAATATTGTTGTTATTTGCCACTTCTTTCTGCATTACGAGAAATATACTTTTTGAAATTAAAAATATGTACTTTATTTTAGCCCTCTCATTCTGAGAGGAGGCCTGTGCCCTGCAGTGGGACGTTTATAAGCTGGGATGATGATGACTTTATTTTAAAAATAAAAAATTGTTGACACTCAAATATTTTAACAGCTACAATTTTGGTCCTAATGGTAGTTGTGGCCTCGTATTTTTCGACGATAAAAGGCACAATGTAGCTTATGGCCCCTTAAAACTCATTTAGTCCGACGAAAAAGGATTTAAAGGACAAAATCGATATATAATATACCATTTAAAACATAAATTTTATTTTAGCAGAACCCTAGAACACTAATACACATTATTTAATTACAAAATTATCAATTTGTTAGTTATCTTTTAAAAGAAACACAAAAACGCTTCTCCTGAAAAGTAAGCATTTTGTAATTGTGGCTATTATCGTAGGATACGACGAAATATTCAAAAAACTTTTTGACATGATTAAATTTAAATTGAGCTCTATCACTTTAATGAACAACAACACTATCATCACACAAAAATATTTTTATACTTACTCAAAAACACCACTCTGATCCGTATACAAGCAAAAATGTTTGCAAAAATGCTCGTAGGGCGGTGGTGGCAACTTGCACGTGAATCAGCTGTAAACGAAGCATCACGGAAATCCCCGAAACCGTGATTGGTTTGGCCGATTAGTCGGCCGACTAGTCGGCTACTCTACAACCAACTAATCGGCTAGTCGGCTAGGCGGCCAAAGTCATGATCGGCACATCTCTAATAATTATGAAATATCTACGTATTTTAGTAGTTTTATAGGTATTCTACGTCATTTTACTAGGCCAAACAAGATTATCATCATACCTATGAGTTTCGTACAAACAATTTTTTGCGATACGATTTTCGTGATATAATAATTTTTTATGCCAAACCAAAATTACAATGCGATACGAATTATAATGCGATTCGTTATGCAAAAAAAGGTAGAACTCTCCATTTTGTTCTGCTTCTATGGACCCCCCCCCCCTCAATTAACACTACAACACTGCTGCCCTCTGTCCCACTGCGATGACAAGTAAAGATTTATCAATGTCGGATCTTAAAAGCATAATGTTCATATCTTTAACTCACCCGCATGTACAATCTTGAAAATACACGTAGTAAATGGTTATTTAACGTCCAAATGACGTGATCAATTCATAGCAAGCAAATGAAAGTGTCCATTTCGATACATTAGTGCATAACATGTATGGTATACACATTATACTCGTAGACTCGGACTTCTTTTTCTATATGTATCATTATTATCATCATTTCAGCCGAAAGACGTCCACTGCTGAACATAGGCCTCCCCCAAGGCTCGCCAAACAGATCGGTCCTGCGCCATCCGCATTCAGCGCGTTCCCGCAACCTTAACAAGGTCGTTCAAAGTCACACAGAGGGCGATGGAGAGGGCTATGCTTGGAGTTTCTCTGCGGGATTGCATTAGAAAGGGTATGTATTACAATACCGAAGTACGAAAGACCGAATGTATTAAAACATCGAATGGGTCAAAAGACCGACACGATTTTTTTCTGAAACCGTAAACTTCTCAGAATTTTTTAAAACGGCATCATACAGAACCCATTAGGTTAGGTTAGGTTTGTTTTATAACAATCTTAAAAAAATAACGGTTTCAGAAAAAAATCGTGTCGGTCTTTTGACCCATTCAATGTTTTAATACATTCGGTCTTTCGTACTTCGGTATTGTAATACATACCCCATTAGAAATGATGAAATCCGCGCAAGAACTAAAGTCACGGACATAGCTCGAAGAATCGCCAGACTTAAGTGGCGTGGGCAGGGCACATCGCTCGTAGAATTGACGGCCGATGGGGCCGAAAGGTTTTCGAGTGGCGTCTGCGTGCGGAAGACGCAGTGACTCAACAAGATGGAGCGATAAAAGTATCCTACTTCGTTAAGTTGTGGTGGTGAAGTAGACTTAGTAGACAAAAATTCAATAGACTGGACGACAGCAGGCTGCAGAGCCTCGAACACCGGCGTAAAGTTGCTTGTTCGTCTGTTTTTTATCGGATAGATTTTGGTCCATCCATCCATCCATCCATAACATCCCTTAGTTCGTCCGTCTTCGGACATAGGCCTCCTCTCCATTTCTCCACGCCTGGCGATCGACAGCCATATGCATCCATCCGCCACCCGCAGTCAGTGTGACTGCATCTGTTTTTGTGTTTTGGTCAATGTGCGCAAAATTACATGATTTAATTCTTCCATCTCCATTTTACCAATGGACTTCCAGACGGGCGGAGCGACTTCATCTGTACGTGGTTAGTATGCCATTGGCCCGCACGAAGTGGTTCGCTTTATTTTTAAAAGCTTTTTATTAACTTGCTTTTTATCTATGTGTGTAAGTATGTATGTACGGGTCAAATCTTAGAAGTTGTATTTGACCCTCTCTTAGTGGTCGGATTAACTTGAAATTTGGTATACTTATGCAGGTTGGGTGACAATGCAAGTACCTACAGTCAACAAAAAGTACAGTCAGCGAAAAAGCTTGCATCGAAAATGAATTTTTTAACAAAAACTTATTCCTAATACAGATTGCTAGGGAATTGAATTCGCTTCCATCTGTCTTCCCAAATAAATACAAGCTAGGGGTCTTCAACGCGTTTGTGCTCATCTGCACTTTTCATCAAGTAGATGTCAATGCGTCAGTTTTATGTGAAAAGAAAATACTGGACAATAATGATGAACGCCTTGCAGGGATTATTTGTGTTCAATTAGTGGATGTACAGTTTCTTATATTTTTTTTGGATTAACGAGAGAATGTTCGTGTCTTTTCTGTAATTGCTGCCGCGGATTTCTTGAAACAAGCCTGGAACACGTTCGTGTAAAATCGAATCTTTTACGTTTGTTATAAACTCAGTACCTATACGATCGTTGGTACGAAAATTCTGATTTTTGAACTCGTGTTTAACGCATGTTAATAAGTCATGTCTTTGGGCATATCGCAGTGTGGGGAGCAATGAATATGGGATCCCATTTGGAAGATATTAAAGTGTATGACATTCGGGTCTAAGGCATGGTGGGCTAGTTTTGACCTATACGGCCTCCTTAACAAAGAGTATTTTAATATTATATGAACAAGAGTGGCAACTCTATGGTCAAATATGCATGTATGGAAGGTGCTGCCGCCCTACGGCTGGCTACTCAAGAACTAATGTGACGTATCTATAGATGTATACCTATCTATATGTATATGTTGGTAGTGATGCACAGCTATAGATACGCGTAATTTTAATTGATAGGCTAATTGCCACTATTCGTATTTTAGCCGTCTAATTCAAATCAGCATATACGAAGTATAAGCGGCTAAACCCGATTTGCATTATACGGCTAAAATACGAACATTGGCAAGTGGCCTATCAATTAAAGTCCTTGACCGTACAATTTGGTACGCCATGGCCATGGCCGATGAATGACAACTGACAAGTTTGACAAGTCAACCAAGATGGCCGCTAATTTAGTTCTTTGTCAAACACCTAACACCAAAGGTCGCTGCAGTCGCATGAAAAGTGTGATATATGTAAGTGTGCCCCCCCTGCTCCTTAAGCAGAGGGTCGTGGGTCCAAGCCACGGGCTCGCACTTCTGGAGTTTTTCGGAATTTATGCGCGTAATTACATTTGAAATTTACCATGGGCTTTACGGTAAAGGAAAACCTCGTGAAGTGACCTTCACACACCTGCGAAGAAACTCAATGGCGGGTGTGAAGGTCCCAGTCTGAACTACTGCCAAGCTCTAAAGAAAGAAAGAAAGAAAGAAAGAAGACATTTATTCACTTTTACAAGACACACACATACAAGAAAGTACACACAATTTAACACAAAAAAAAAACAAAGATAACAAACAATGGAGTAATAAACATGTACATACACAGCTCTGCGTGTGTGTCCCCGCAAAAGTGAAACGGTCGCTGACTCAGCATTATGCTGAGGCGTTAGACGCCTGCAGCGCTGATTTTCTGTCAGAACCGTCTGTGACTCACGGAACGATACACAAACGATACACATTTACCTATATAGAAATAAATTAATGACAATAAATTGATAAATAGTATAGATTCTAAGCAAAGCCATAAGAAAAAATGCTATACTTACTGTTCTGTCACACGCAACAAGTATGTATAGCTTTTATTTTTGAATGGTTGTTACTGTCAATATTTAGAAAGTTTATACATATACTTCATTTAATTTAGAATTGAAAACCACAACATCATTATATTGCGGCTCGTCAACTATTTCTTACCTTGCAAATAGTACAGTACAATAGTCTGGGAGCCGCAAAATAATAGTAAACAGATTGTTCAACAAGGGACTAAAACAAGCCATAATGACACAAGATATTTAGCCACCAGAGCAGAGCGAGGGTGGCTATAATTCGCGTGTCATTATGGCAGTTTAGTCTCGCGTTAAACACTCTACTTTTCACTTTGAATGCGAGGAAAAAAACGATGGTTTAGGTATACTAATCTACAATATTACTTTTATAAAACGACGCTCAATACGAGCAATGGAAGTCTTTTCAGAATTCAAATAGCAATTTAAATTTGTTCCGCGGTTTTTTTTTGTTGAGTGACGCTTTAAATGTTTGTATATTTAGCCAACAGATTCAAACTTGAAAATTATTTCATAGCTAATTGGACTAAGTATGTATAATAAAATGAATTCATCTTTTATATAATTAAATAGATTAATATTCGTAATTATTCATGGTGTTTCACGAAATTATTATTTTTTAAAATATTTTTATTCAGTTGTCATTTTGAGGTTAGGTATTTCCACGCACTGATGGCTTCCACAGACCGAAGCGCAGGGCGCTACGGAGCGCTACGGAGCGGGCGCTACGGAGCGCTTCGAAGCGTCCGCAGCGCGCTGCGGTCTGTGGAAAGCTTTAAAACTGTCTAAGCCCAGTCACTGAAAATGGCAATAATCCTCTATCCACAAACACCGTGATTGGCAGTTAAGGGTTTTCAAAAAAAATTAAAAAAAAATTATTTAATCCCTAGAGATCAAAAAAAAGCTTTAGTCCTGATATGCAGAGACTAAAGTACCATTTTAAGAGCATGAGAAGTGAAAAATTTTTTTAATGTCAATTTATTTGCGTGTCGTCAATTGTTACTCTAGTACAAACTGTAAAGAGATTACAGTTCACGAGCCGCAATATAATGTTGTTGTGGTTTATAATTCTAAATTAAATGGAGTATAGTTACACAATGTGTCAGGATTTACTTCATAGCGGCCGTTGCCTATAGGCACGCGGCGGACACGACGTACCTACAAATACGCGTTCTTGAATCTACATAAGCACGACGACGTCTGTACACGCGTACGCCTACATACATCGCGCGCGCACTCTTCTGGTTTCTGGCGGTTTCCGGCTATCTGCGCCTTGAGGGGTGGGGTAATTCGAATCGGTGCGGGGCGGACCGTTTCCATTCTGTACGTCAGTACTATTATATATTCTGTGCTATAGGTACAGTTTCTCGAGGAACTTTTGTCCACGCACGGTGAAACTTTGGAATCAGCTTGCAGCGGCAGGATCTTCAAATAACGAGCCCACTCTTTTCTCAAAGAGCCGGCAACGCATTCGTAACGTGACTTGTGTTGTGGGTGTCCATGGGCGGCGGTAATTGCTTTCCATCAGGTGACAGTCCGGCTAGTTTGCCCCCTATCTTACAGCAATACTCGATTTGCTGTAACTCCCGGAGTTCAGTTTATCAGAGAGGTCTAAACCAAGAGGATAAAAGTTAATTAATTGCTAAAATATGTGTAGGTATATATCAATCAACACTTCGATGTACCACTTCGAAGTGTTGAAATGTCTGTATAATAACGCCACAATGTCCGTCCAACTTCAGGATCAGATGTCGAAGCCCATTCTGTTGCAGCGGGGAGTCAGACCAGGAGATGTTATCTCTCCGAAACTGTTCACCGCTGCACTAGAGGATGCGTTCAAGACTCTGAACTGGGAAGGGCGTGGCATCAATGTAAATGGCGAATACTTCACTCACCTTCGATTTGCTGACGACGTGGTGCTTATGGCTGAGACCTTGGAGGACCTCAGTGCGATGCTCGCTGACCTCGGAAGAGTCTCCGAGAGAGTTGGTCTTAAATTGAACATGGACAAGACGAAGGTCATGTCGAACGCCCATGTTGTACCAACTCCCGTCGTAATCGGAGATACTTTGCTCGAAGTTGTTGACGACTATATCTATCTGGGACATACAATCCAATTGGGTAGGTGCAACTTCGAGAAAGAGGTCAATCGACGAATTAGACTCGGCTGGGCAGCGTTTGGGAAGCTCCGCAATATCTTGTCATCCGATATACCGCAGTGTCTCAAGTCAAAAGTCTTTGACCAGTGTGTGTTGCCAGTGATGACTTATGGCACTGAGACGTGGCCGCTAACGATGGGTCTTATAAGGAAGCTCAAGGTCACTCAGAGGGCGATGGAGAGGGCTATGCTTGGAGTTTCTCTGCGGGATCGCATTAGAAATGATGAAATCCGCGCAAGAACTAAAGTCACGGACATAGCTCGAAGAATCGCTAGACTTAAGTGGCAGTGGGCAGGGCACATCGCCCGTAGAACTGACGGCCGATGGGGCCGAAAGGTTCTCGAGTGGCGTCCGCGGACCGGAAGACGCAGTGTAGGTAGGCCTCCAACAAGATGGAGCGACGACCTGGTGAAGGTAGCGGGAACGCATTGGATGCGGATGGCGCAGGGCCGATCTGTTTGGCGAGCCTTGGGGGAGGCCTATGTTCAGCAGTGGACGTCTTTCGGCTGAAATGATGATGAATGATTATATATCAATGAGGTTTTGTTTTGAGGTGTTTTTAACCCCCGACACAAAAAGATGGGTGTTATAAGTTTGACCGCTATGTGTGTCTGTCTGTCTGTCTGTCTGTCTGTCTAGTGGCATCATAGCTCTTAAACGGGTGCACCGATTTGGATGCGGTTTTTTTTAATAGAAAGCAGGTTTCTTGGCGATGGTTCTTAGATATGTTTTATCAAAATCGGTTTAGCCGTTTCAATGTTATCAGCTCTTTTGTTAGCTGCGGAAGGGATCTTAGACGCATAATGGGCACTGACTTAAAATCAAACGTCATACGAGTGACATAATTGCGTTGGGGGTTTTTAAAATTTTTCATTTATAGTTATTGTGATGAAATAAGGATGAAATGTTAAGATAAGTGTAGCCAGTTTAGGGGCTTAATTGCTTTAAATGACGACAGTTCATTTCTTATGTCTTGGCGTTAAAAAAAATGTTTTACCGTCATAAATGATTTGCGACTTTTAGTGTCTTCACTTTGGACTTTTTAAAAAGTTTCAGACATCGGACAAGTACGTTTTTATCAGTTAAAACAAATTTAAATTCCTTCTCGAAACGAGAAGCTGTATCCGTTCCTTGTACTTAAGTAAGTACCTACTATAAAACCGTTTGATTAAATTCTGATAGAAAACGTTCTTATGTTCTTTTGTTTTGTTTTAACGTTCTTTTGTTTCATGATTATTCATTCATTAATTCCCTTGTACTACAGGTAAATATGACGGTTTGGCGTCAAAATAATGAAACTTCGTTTATAACTTTATCTTGGCACTAAAATGAAGATCTGCCGAGTCATACCAAAATTTAGGGGTGCTACCCTCCCAGGGGGCATGAACAGGGGGGAAATTTGAAACGGCGAGTAAGGAGTCATTTTCTATGATTTTTTTGTGCTGAATCGAATGAAACCCATTGTTTCATATTATGCCGCAAAAATACGTTATTATTCCTGAAGTATTTATTGACTGACAGTGTAATGTCACTATTTCCTTTCTTTAAAAAGGTTCCACGGTGTGAATTTCGCATTGTGTGAATAGCCGAGCGCTGTTACATTAAACGTCCTTGATGGAAACGTCGCCCTCATTCTTTACACCCACTTTGGCTGGTTTTTCTACACTTAAAATGAAGTTTTTAACAAAGACTCACCGTCCATAACAAATGTGCTACAAAAACTGCGAAAAAACTTTGAGTCACAAGCGTTTTATTAATATTTTACCCGTCCCGCCTATTTTGTTTATGAAATCCTTAGTCAGGCTGAAGAACGAATAAATTAATTAACAATGACGCGGCTTAAAAATACCGGTGCGTGGCCGGATACTGGGTGAAGTAAGAGTATCTTTAAAAAAATGGAACGGTATAATAGTATTTTATGCAACGGTAGGATAAGTGAGGTCTTAAAAGGCGAGTGACGTGAGTTGCGATACGAACGAACGTGAGTATCGCAATGGAAGACCAAATACACCGTAGCATACAATATTTTTTCTACTTCATCCAAGTTTTCTTGTATTTACTTTGATTATGGCAAATGGAGAGGGGTAATTCTAAACCCGACACCACACGGGACAATCAAGTACTCAAATAATTGAAAATTATTTCATTGCATACTCTCTTAAAAGTTACTTTAGTCTCTGCATATCGGGAAAAGCTCCTTTTTAGGGTTCCGTAGTCAACTAGGAACCCTTATATAGTTTCGCCATGTCTGTCTGTCTGTCTGTCCGTCCGCGGCTAAGCTCAGAGTCTGTTAGTAATAGAAAGCTGTAATTTGGCATGAATATTTAATCCCTAGGGATTAAAGTATTTTTAAAGTCCTTTGGAAAACCCTAAACAGCCAATCACGGTGATTGTGAATGGAGGATTATCGCCATTATCAGTGATTGTGTATAAGTAGACAATTTTCAGAGCATGCAAGAAAAGTAAAACCGCGGATCAAAGTATATAGTATTTGAATTTTGAACAGATGTGCATTATTCGTATTGAGTGTACGTTGTAAAAAAGTGATAATGTAATTTTGTAAACAACCATAATGACACGATAACTACAGCCACATCTTGAGTCATTATGGCTTGTTTTAGTCCCTTGTTGACCAATCTACCGTTATAGAAAACAATAAAATTGGAACTAAAACTAAACAGTTTAGACGATACGTTTCACTGTAGAACTAGCTAGACCCTAATCTTATGTATAATTGATCCGGAATAGTTCTTGTTCTGTCATTTTAATTACGGAACCGTAAGAATGATTTTAAATCCTTGTTTACCCTGATTTGGCTTAATTAAACATGAAAATATGTAAATACAGTTTCTAGTGTGTTGAATGCGAGCGATAAAACTACGAATTCCCTACAGTCTACGAGTACGAAACAAACTGCATGCAAAGTAGATTTGATAACTGTATTCCACGAAGCGAATATCAAATAAACAATTTCCTAGAAAACTGAGTGAAACTGCAAGCATTGCAAGTTTGCACTAGGAAATGGTTCAGAAATCATTCTTTTGTACGTACACCATTATGTTTTCGCTTTTATTGTGAACTAAATTGAAATTTACCGTCGACATTTTCATTTGATGTTATTGTTTGTGTTTGACTCTAAGCTGGTATAAGTTTAACAGATCTTTGGCAGCAGATTTTTTCTCGTGAAACATTCAGTATGGCACAACCATACTTCCGACAGTCACTCCCGCCTTTATACAAACACTCTGTCGCGCGTGAAACAGCAATAGTGTGCGAAAGAATGCGCGTGTAAAGATGTCGGAAGGAAAAGGGATAGACCACGCGTAAAACTGAGTAAATAGCGGACTTTATACAGTCGCTCTATCGCGCATTCTCAAGAGCGTACAGTATGCTTAGTATAAGTTTTCCTTCACTTCAATACTTCTCGATCGCGTTTACGTAAAAAATTCAATTACTAGGGAAACATGGACAGCGCCTCCGCGCGCGCGCGTCTATGTTTCCATAGAATTGAAATTTTTACGTAAACGCGATCGAGAAGTATTGAAGTGAAGGAAAACTTATACTAAGCGTACAGTATGCTTAGTATAAGTTTAACTTCACCTAAATACTTCTCGATCGCGTTTTCGTAAAAAAATCAATTACTAGGGAAACATGGAAAGCGCCTCCGCGCGCACGCGTCCATGTTTCCATAGAATTGAAATTTTTACGTAAACGCGATCGAGAAGTATTTTGGTGAAGTAAAACTTGTACTAAGCGTACAGTATGCTTAGTATAGGTTTTACTTCACCGAAATACTTCTCGATCGCGTTTACGTAAAAAAATCAATTACTAGGGAAACATGGACAGCGACTCCGCGCGCGCGCGTCCATGTTTCCATAGAATTGAAATTTTTACGTAAACGCGATCGAGAAGTATTTTGGTGAAGTAAAACTTATACTAAGCGTACAGTACGCTTAGTATAAGTTTTCCTTCACTTCAATACTTCTCGATCGCGTTTACGTAAAAAATTCAATTACTAGGGAAACATGGACAGCGCCTCCGCGCGCGCGCGTCTATGTTTCCATAGAATTGAAATTTTTACGTAAACGCGATCGAGAAGTATTGAAGTGAAGGAAAACATATACTAAGCATACAGTACGCTTAGTATAAGTTTTACTTCACCAAAATACTTCTCGATCGCGTTCACGTTAAAAAATCAATTACTATGGAAACATAGACAGCGCCTCCGCGCGCGCGCGTCCTTGTTTCCATAGAATTGAAATTTTTACGTAAACGCGATCGAGAAGTATTTTGGTGAAGTAAAACTTATACTCAGCGTACTGTACGCTTAGTATACGTTTTACCTCACCAAAATACTTCTCGATCGCGTTTACGTAAAAAAATCAATTACTATGGAATAAAGGACAGCGTCTCCGCGCGCGCGCGTCCATTACGCTTAGTATAAGTTTTACTTCACCAAAATACTTCTCGATCGCGTTTACGTAAAAAAATCAATTACTAGGGAAACATGGACAGCGTCTCCGCGCGCGCGCTTCCATGTTTCCATAGGATTGAAATTTTTACGTAAACGCGATCGAGAAGTATTTTGGTGAGGTAAAACTTATACTAAGCGTACAGGATTGCGTGCCGGAAAGCCTGTGCGCGCAATCGGGCGCGATTATGTTTTGTTAGTTTTTTAAGCTTAACGTTCATTCGCGCGCGATTACACGTATACGTTTTTGAGAACGGGAAGAGCGAACGTGTAAAGGCTAATCATGCGCGATAGACCGCGTGGAACTGGCGCGTGTTGGTGCGAGTGCAATTCACACAGTTTTACTGAAGTACGCGGTATTACTAAGAGTGTGACGGAGTAAAATGGATAGAAGAAACAGATATATCATGGCACAAGGCATGATGCTTGCTGGTGTTAGCATACTCAAAAAAAAAAGAAGAAATCTCGGTTCGCACCAGGAAATATTTTCTCTTTACAAAACTTAACTATTCTGTTATAAGCTTCCTCTTTAAGATTTTTTTTTATATATTGTTCGGACTTTTTTTCCATATTTACTACCTATATTTTACTTTATTTTCCATAGGCAAGGAAACGATTTTTATAACGCAATTAACTCTATAATCAATTCTTTGCTCCACGTACGTATGTCCGTCATCTTGCGTGCGCGAAAGAACTGTACGTGTAAATGCAACCTCAAACCACGCGATTGTGCTCAAGACTGCGCAAGACTGATGAACGCAATCGCGTGGTCTATCCCTTCCCTCTCCGACATCTTTACACACGCATTCTTTCGCGCACGGTTGCTGTTTCACGCGCGATAGAGCCGCCAGTTCCACGCGGTCTATCGCGCACAATCGCGCACGTTTAGCCTTTACACGTTCGCTCTTTCCATTCTCAAAAACGTATACTAAAATCTCGCGCGAATGAGCGTTAAGTTTAAAAACTAACAAAACCTAATCGCGCCCGATTGCGCGCACAGGCTTCCCGGCACGCAATCCTGTACGCTCTTGAGAATGCGCGATCGAGCGACTGTATAAAGGCAGCTCAATAGAAATTCCGGATTTCCACTGAATTTTGATCCTAAGTTATTTGGTAAAGGCCGGTGGTTGCAAGCCGCTTCCAACCGTAGTGATTGGGTAACAGAGGCCGTAATCTGACTAGTGCTCGAAACGTGTCTCTATCGACATCGAGTATTATTAGATATATAAAAAAACATGCCGATGTATTTACATTATTTTCTAATCATACGCGACAGTTAATTTTAAATGTGCATAGGACGTGGTAAAGTTTTCCTATAGTTTGTATGAGAGTACATTGTCCCGACTTTACGATTCATGGTGGCATTGTGCGTTAAAAACCCCTATTCAAACAATACTTATTATCTCGTACATTACTATTACATACTGTTTTAGATATTTAATATTATTTTCTAAAATCTTTAGCAATTGTATAACGTGCCGACCAGGTTTCCGCGAGAGTCTAACCACGCATTCCTGAGACCATATGGAGAAATAAATGTTAAGTGAACCTAGGTTGAATTATGCTTTTTAACATTATTATTTTTTCATACATAATAAATAAATACGCAATCCCAGCACCTCCACCACTTTCATAGTAAAATTTAAACATAAAAATGGAAATATCTCAAAAACTAAGCATATTTCGACCTAGGTTCAGATAACATTTATTAGGTACTCCATATGGCCTCAGGAATGCATGGTTAGACTTTCGCGGAAACTTGGTGGGCACGTTGTATATGTTATTTAATTGATTATGTTTCATTTTAATAATAAAAAAAAAGTTGATTTTTAATAAAATTAACGAGTTGTCCCGTAGTTTCAATACAGTTAGACCCCTCGGTTAAACCAGATGGTTTCAGTTTGCCAAGCAAGCTCTGGTGTCGCTTAAACAGACTGAGAACAGGGCACGGACGCTGTAACTACTTCCGACACAAGTGGGGTTGGCGGGACTCGGCCCTCTGCGAATGTGGCGAGGAGGCTCAAACCATGGAGCACATTGTACAGCGCTGACCTCTACACTCATACTCGGGCTCCCCTGGAGATCTGCACAATCTGACACCTGACGCAATCTCGTGGCTGGGGACCCTGAATGTGGATTTATAGCTATACGTTGACAAGCTCCTGCGAAAGTCCCCTCCCTACCCCTCCCCTCCTCAAAATATAAAGCACACGTTTTTTGTATTAATAATCAATAGAGAAGGGGACTTGTGACCGGGTTTTTTAGTCCGTGCAAGTCGGACACTGTCTGGGCCCTCCATTCCCAGTTCGTCCGAAGGGATTTTTCCCGAGCACAAGTCACTCTTCCTACCCTAAAGTTAAAAAACAGCAAAGACTTCGCGTCTTTGGCCCCTCTGGCGACTCATTCAAAAAAAAAAAAAGCTCGTGCGCGGCGCTCGGCGGAACCCTGTCGCAGGGAGCCTCTGCTGTCCTTAACAAGACTGTTTTTAATAAGTGCAGCAAATGCTGACTGCGACAGGGTTCCGCGGAGGGTCGCGCACGAGCTTGTCGGACTATAATATGTAGTTTCTTTCTATAGTGTAATTGTTTAATGTTTTACGCCATACGATTAAATAATAAATACAGTTATGTTGTCCCGTAAATTCGGAAATCAGATCTGTTCACCCTAACCACAGAATATATAATAGTACTAACGCACAGAATGGACACGCTCCGCCCCGCACCGATTCGAGTTACCCCACCCCTCAAGGCGCAGATTGCCGGACCCCGCCGGAATCCAGAAGAGTGCGCGCGCGATGTATGTAGGCGTACGCGTGTACAGACGTCGTCGTGCTTATGTAGATTCAAGAACGCGTATTTGTACGTCGTGTCCGCCGCGTGCCCTAACACCACCTGACATGGGTAGGTATATTCTGAAACCAAACTACACGAGATAGTCTAAAATCAATATCGAACCAGTATCAAAATAAACTACGCTCCAGGCTGCAAGAAAAACGGTTTCCGCTATTTCCATAGCAAACATTGCAACCTAGGCATTGGTCTATTGCAAGCGAGCGATAAGCGAGCGATAGCCGTGGCGGCCTACTGGTTTGACTTATGGCCTCTCAAGCAGAGGGTCGCGGGTTCAAATCCTGGCTGGCACCTCTGAGTTTTTCGGAATCAAATTTACCATGAGCTTTACGGTGAAGGAAAACATCGTGAGGAAACTTATTAACACCTGCGAAGAAATTCAAAGGTGGGTGCGAAGTTCCCAATCCGCACTGGGCCCTCGTGGGAACTACGGCCCAAGCCCTCTCATTCTGAGAGGAGGTCTGTATACTGCAGTGGGACGTATATAGGTTGGGATGATGATGATGATGAGAAGCGAGCGTTTTTACAAAAAAATTGATTATTAAAATTTCGAACTCGGTGTCGATCAAGAAAGTTCACATTTGCTTAGACATATTGGGTATAAGATCTTTATACTTGTTCAAAATATAATGAACTAGCCTTCCGTCCGCAGCTTCCCCCACGATAAATTAATTTTCCCGTAGGAAAAGGTATTTTCCCGCGGTAAAAAGTAGCCTATGTCACTCAGTGATAATGTAGCTTTCTAACGGCAAAAGACTTTTTGAAATTGGTCCAGTAGTTTCGGAGCCTATTCAATGCAAACAAACAAACAAACAATCAAATATTTCCTCTTTATAATATTAGTATAGATAAATTAAATGAAGAAAAAGACGAATTGATAGGATCAAAGAAAACTTTTACAGTAGGTATACGACCAAAGTGACAAAAATGATAATATAACAATATTTTAAACACCAAAATTGGAAAAAAAATCACAGATCTCGTGCTCTACACGACCTTCGGGTACATTGAAAATGCACTTAGGCAGGCTTTCCATTTTTTACGATGCCTAATCTAATAGATTAGACTTAATAGATTATCGTCTTTGAAATAATAGAGCTCAAATACACGATGTAAAAAAATGACTCACAGTCTACAGTTTGTTTGACATTCGACTTTCCTGGGGCCTGTTGCATAACAAAGTACAACTAATGTTACAAGCGGAACTCTCGCTTCAGTTATATTAACTAGAAAGGGAGTTCCGCTTGTAATATAAGTTGTACTTTGTTATACAACAGGTTCCTGATTTTGTCTATTTTGAAACTTTATAGTATTTCATACAATACCTATTGCTATTTTTGAAGATTTATAACGTCTCAAAAATAGCTTAGTCTAAAATTAACATTAGCTCCAAACTGTTCTTAAAAGTACCATACTCATTACTCCGAACCGTTCATCTACCATTGTGACATTTGGCTTAGCCTCGTGTCACAAACTAGTCCCGGGCGGGCTGCACGAAATTACGCTACACAAAGGGCACCCTGACACCTAGACCGTAAGAGATAGAGAGGTCCGGTTTCTTTAAAAATGTAGCCCAACTCAATAGCCCGAGGGATTTTTTACGTTTTTTCGATATCGCTTTTCGTTTCCGAAATAAAGACGATTTAGTGAGAAAACACCCCGAAAAAATGCGACATTTTTCGACATTTTAGTAGTTTTCAAAAAACTTTTTGATTTTTTAAATATTTTTTTTTCACAAAGTTGTAGCTCTCCCCAAGAGGCATCTTTTGAGACTTCAATCATTTACGTAGACCTAAAACTCATGACACTAGGGCGATGTCGCCCTCCTCTGAGCGAAATTGGGGGCTACACAGAAGCGATCTATGCAGTCGTGAGCAACGTCTTAATCGTTCTCGGCAGCTTCGGACGTACAGACCACTGACGCTGCACAATACATTACAATACAATACAAATATACTTTATTGAACACCAAAAGCAGAGTACGTTGCGTTCAGACGTCGATCGGAGCGTTGACGCTGACGTCAGACGCGAATATCATAAAATAGAAGACCACAGCCTAAGAGTAATTTTTACCGTTCTATATTTAAACCAGATTCTCGCCGACAGTGTGACTTTGCCCTTAGATGCTCCAATTAAAGTCTTAAATATAGATTTTATCACACTGTGTATTTTTTAACGTATTTTGACGCACGGCGGATGTCTATAAATGTAGCGGCCTACTTTAATGTCTGTTTAATTTCTGGGTCACCGAACAATGCATCGAGGTGGGATTGTCTCAGATTAGGGTTGCGGTCAGATAATTTAAAAAACTAGCCGATTGGGATTGTCTAAAAAAAGTTACCAATGGTTTTATATATTTTTTTTGTATAGATGAGTAAATTATAAGAAACTTATTTCAATATTTTTTCATTTAATTCACTAATTTTTTCAAAATTAATTATTGAAACTATTTTGGTTGACGACGTCAGATTTTAATTGAGGGCTCCCACACAACCAAATTTCTAAATCTATCTTTTAAATGCGTACGATAAGGCAACCCCTTTAATTATTTTTTGTGTAGTGGCATACTGCAACTAGTGTCTCTTCACTGGCGCTGTCAAAGCTCTAGATATCAGACAGCGGGTCCAAAACCAACTCTGTATATAATCCACGCGTGAATTGTGAAAAATTCTAAATAATGCTTTTCCAAACACATTAATATACAACTCGGACCTTCTTCGACATCTATTTCGATGACAAATGAAGGTCATTGCTTATTCAATAGGTAATAAATGTATTACATTATATTAAAAATTAAATAACTACTAACTGTGCAACTTTCCGGGATAAAAACTACCCTGTGTCCTTTCCCGGGACTCAAACTATCTCTATACCAAATTTCATCTAAATCAGTTTGAGCGTAAAAAGACAACAGACAGACAGACACACTTTCGCATTTATAATATAAAAATGGATTAAATAAGATAATTCTTCAAAAAATTTATTTTTTGGTATGTGATTTGATTTTATATAAAATGTTAAAACTACACAATGGTACGTCATTTTTATCGATATCAACTAATAAAATTAGTTCGATTTTTCCTCGCACTAATTAAACGTCAGTACAGATTTGCTCCCGTCAATCCACGGTATGACCATGACTTAAGTATATAAAATGTATACACGACCTTAATATCAAGTTAATAATGTCGCTTTTACATATTTTTGTAACTTTGACCGTGTATCTTTGTAATCGGCAGTACGCCCTGGCCCCAGTTCATTAACACCGTCGAACTCTGATTAACACCGCATTTTTTATTATTTCCCTGAGCAAAGCTCCAGTAATTAAGGGACTTTTCTCATTGGATTTCTTTGTATAGATTATTGTGTGAATTATTAAGAGAAGCTACCTAATGCTAGCTTACTGTATTATATCTAGTTAGAGTACAAACAAAGTTATCTTACGCTCTCCGTCCAATCTTGCTACATAGTTACCTATTAGAGATTTATCAATCACTTAAAACGTTTAAATTAGTCGCCTGTGCGGTACAGGGGCTGGGCTGGGGGGTATGACGATGAAGGGGCCGAGAGATGAGCGGGCGGCGAGCGCGCCTCGTGTGCCTGCCGCCCGCACCTCTCCCAGCCCCCTTTGGCGTCATACCCCCCAGCCCCTGTACCGCGTGGGCGAGAACTCAGTTAAACGGTTTAGCTATCGTTAATACTTTAGTGACATTTTACTGTAATTTTTCGATATAACAGCCAATACCATTATAGACAGAAAATAGACTTTTAGTTTTGCACTAAAAAGAGCTTTTGTGACGACATGGTTTGTGAAATTGTAATTCGCGGATTAAAGTATACGAGTAGAAAAACTTTTTTAGTAATTATGAAGAACGAATTGAATCATCATCATCAGCCTATGCTCGTCCACTGCTGGACATAGGCCTCTCCCACGGCACGCCACTGAGCACAATCCTGGGCCACTCTCATCCAGCTCTGGCCAGCCGTTTCACCGATTCTGAGGACGTCCTACGCTACATTTGCCGATCCGTGGTCTCCACTCAAGAACTCGTCTACCCCAACGGTTATCGGTTCTTCAGGTTGGCCGGCCCGTTGCCACGCGTGCTAATGCGGTGGGATATGTCGATAACTTTGGTTCTCTGTCGGTTCACTTCGTTACGAATTCGATCTTTCAGAGACCCTCCGAGCATAGCCCTTTTCATAGCACGTATTGAGCTAAATTTAATTCTTCTAAGACCTCGAGTCATGCTTGATCTCCTACACGCGCCGAGCAAAAGTCCTACTTAAACATTAAGTTAGACTGCGGTTTAGTCTCAGCCGATCAAAGGGCTCAAAAGTATCCTAAACACACCGCCTCATTTACTAGTTCATGTGGTATTTTGAACTTAAATACCCACGGCATTACTATTACTTTTACAAACTTCGTACCAACAAGCTAACTGTGACTCCCTCGCAATCGCCATCGCGTTCATTTTGACACTTCTTGCATGGACTGACAATTGACAACATTTCATATTTCTAAGACTATAATTTGATTCGTTCTGTGTATTCTGTTTGGAAAGAGAAAGACGCTGATAGTTTTAAATTTTCACTAGGATTATTCATTAATTTGTTACAATTTTTTAAAGATGTGCTTATTCTAAAAGAGCGCAACGATAGAATAGATCCATTACTTTTGTCTAGTCTCTATTAAAAAAAAAGTGATGACGTAAATTTGACGTTAAGGTTGTTATCTAATTTAAAATTACGACAGCTCTTTTTTCTAGTGAAAAGGGTAAAGGAAACATATCCATTCTGTGGATGTATTTGTAAGTTCATATATGTTTTAAAATTTGTTGTATTTTTTTAAATATGGAGAAATAAATTATAATAAATATTTTACCGTGTTCAGGAGGCGAAACTCTTTCGATTCCTGCAGTAATTTTCAGGTGTTAAAAAAATGAAAGGTTGTCAATTGGTATCGCAAGCCAGCTTTCACAGCCTTTCAAAAACTGTCATTTCAATCCGATGACTGTCAAAAAAGTTACACAATTTCCCTGCGAAAAACATAGGTAAATTGGATAACCATAAAAAATACATGTATGGTCGGCCTCAGAAGTTGCTAAACACTTTAATACTTTGTCACTCTCACCAACGTGACATATTTCAAACTTCACAGTGTAACTGGTTATTACGACATAGTGCTAAAGCGTTCAGCGACTTCACAGACTGGATGTATAGTCGGGGTAAAAAAAGGTTCGTCACTTTTCGACCTTAACTCGTTGACATAGAGTCGAAAAGTGACGAACCTTTTCTTACCCCGACTATACTTAGTACTTAATAATTATGCAGTACTTTCCTACGAACTACGGCCCAAGCCCTATTATTCTGAGTGGAGACATTTGCCCTGCAGTGGGATGTATAAAGGCTGGGGTGTTATGATATGACATTTATCAACCCTTGAGGGTCGCCATTAAAATTGCTATTTACTAGTAAGAAACACCCTGTAGCTGTCATTAATCCGATCCCTCTGTGTTTGTCATGAGGGCAATACAAATAAAAACAGCAATTCGATCCATATGCCATAGCATTTTGAGCGTTATTCCGTTTGGAGAAAGTTGAATATCTCTTGCCGTTCTCAACGCCCAGTGAATTTCGAGTTACTTGCTTTGTGCTTTTATTTGAAAACGAATCGAGACGGAGCTAATTGGACCCATTTTTAACCCCCGACACAAAAAGAGGGGTGTTATAAGTTTGACCGCTATGTGTGTGTGTCTGTCTGTGGCATCATTAACTCTTAAACGGGTGGACCGATTTAGATGCGGTTTTTTTTATTAGAAAGCATGTTTCTTGGCGATGGTTCATAGACATGTTTAATCAAAATATAAGTTATCCGCTCTTTTGTTAGCTGCGTTAGGGATCTTAGATGCATAATGGGCATCTACTTTATGTTCAAACATACGTGTGACATAATTGCGTTGGGGGTTTTAAAATTTTTAATTTATAGTTATTTGGGCCAATCAACTTTTAAACCGACTATAATCTGTCCGCGACATTTTTCAAACAATTGCAGATTTTTGTAAGTAAACATGTTTTTTCTGTAATTTAATAGATGAATAGCATGAATACATGCCATCCTACGTAAGTTTAACCTACTAAACCGTGAAATATCTTGTTGGAAGTACGATTTTTTGGTAACGCCAGAGACAATTTTGGTAACGCAGGAGACGCCAAAAACGTCGGTTTAAAAGTTGATTGGCCCATTTACGATGCTACTGATAGTATAGGATCCCACTGTAAAAGTCTCCAGCTCAGTTATTAGCTCGAAATCATCATCATCCCAGCCTATATATATATCCCACTACAGGGCACCAGAATGAGAGGGGTTCAGCCATAGTTCCAACGCGGGCCCAGTGCGGATTGGGAACTTCACACACACCATTGAATTTCTCCGCAGGTGTATACATACAGGTCTCCTCACGATGTTTTCCTTCACCGTAAAGCTCATGGTAAATTTTAAAATGTAATTTCGCACATAAATTCCGAAAAACTCGGAGGTGCGAGCCGGGATTTGAACCCATGGCCCTCTATTTGAGAGGCCATAGGTCAATACTCTAGGCCACAACTGGTCTAAGTAGCATCTAGCCATAACCAGTCGCGACGTAGACTTGTAGCTACTTTGCCCAGTTGCAGTTTAGACGAGACTAGCTTTTGCCCGCGACTCCGTCCGCGTGGAATTAGTAATTTGGGCAGCTTATTTTTTTTATCCAATTTGCTTTTTCATAAAAAAATGCCCCCCCCCGCAACACCGCCCCCCAAGGTTTCATAAAAATCGATCAAGTCGTTTCGGAGGAGTTCGATAACAAACACCGTGACACGAGATTTTTATATTATTAGATGGTACGGAACCCTTCGTGCACGAGTCCGACTCGCACTTGGCCGGATTTTTTTTTTTTTTTTTTTTTTATGTTAGATAGGCCAGACAAACGAACTAGTGGGTCACCTGATGTTAAATGAACACCACTGTCCATAGACACCCGCAGCGCTTTACACGATGCCAGTGCGTTGTCGGCCCTAAAGGAGAGGGAATAGGGGAAAGGGAGAGGGAAGGAAGGAGGGAGGGAAGGGGTGAGGTATTGGGCCCCCGGCACTCTCACTGACCGTACGAAACGCAAGCAGGATTACTGCTGCTTCACGCCGGTGTTCTGTGAGAGGGTGGTACTGCCCCGGACGAGCCGGCCCATTCGTGATGCAGCCAGTGGCTAGCTACATCATGGCTCTACCACTACAAAGTTTTGGTTTGATGTTAAAAATTGTAACGAGGAACTGATGTATTAATATTATTGTTCACAGATTGCGCGCATTAAACATGGCGGGAGACAGCTCGCTTAATTCTCAGCGGTAAGAAATTGCCTATTTTTACTTCTTCACATTCAAGGTACCTGGGCCAATCAACTTTTAAACCGACTATAATCTGTCCGCGACATTTTTCAAACAATTGCAGATTTTTGTAAGTAAACATGTTTTTTCTGTAATTTAATAGATGAATAGCATGAATACATGCCGTCCTACGTAAGTGTAACCTATTAAACCGTGAAATATCTTGTTGGAAGTACGATTTTTTGGTAACGCCAGAGACAATTTTGGTAACGCAGGAGACGCCAAAAACGTCGGTTTAAAAGTTGATTGGCCCACCTACCTTTCCACCAGTGACGTGCTTTGAGCTCCGAGCTCATGATTTTCAGTAAAGATCACTACACAGCTGGTGAAATTCAGTAATTAATTGGTCTCAACACTAGTATTTAAATAAATAAAACCGGCCAAGTGCGAGTCGGCCTTAAAACAATATCTTGATCGATTTATTTTCTTCCTTAACCGATTATTAATAGTCTGTGGACAATATGAGAAAAACGGCGCACCTGCACAGCACTTAGCCGAGTGGGTGGTACCCATCAATGAAAAATGTAACGATAAATATAACAGATATGTACTCGACTCGAACATGCATACACTCACCCACTCATGCACATACACACACACACACACACACACACACACTCACACATACTCATACTTATACACATAATAGCTGCTGTTTTTGGCTTTGGTTCTGTTAAGCATGTTAAATAATGTTCTCTGTATTATACTCGTATTCCTATTGGCAAGTATTGTAGGATTGTGTTGTTGCTAGATTTCAGCACTTTTATTGCTTTCATGGAAGAGCTCCGACTGCTGAAATACAGGTTTTAAACCTAGTTTGGCAGCTGTGGCCCACTTTATTTATGATTTTATCTAGTTTCCACATATATTTGTATAAGATACCTGTACATTATTATGGAAATAAAGAATTATTATTATTATTATGTTGGTACGGATTTCCGATCACGGGCCCATGGGGACCCGGTCATTTGAAAGGCATTCATGGGGCCGAAGCCAACATGAAGAGGCCTTTGGTACCATATAATATAAATGAGATGGGCGCAACTATTATTATTATTATTATTAAATACCTTCAGAACATTTCCATCGGTAAAAAATAGAGAACTTCATGGGCGTGAACTGTCAAAACGGGCCTTTTATTTTGTGACGAGTTTAAGTATAAATTACTATCCGCGAGGGCGGAAGCCCGCAGTTAAAGTATAAGTAATTGAAATTGCAATGATTTTCAAACCTAAATTGGATAATCTTCATATTTATGTTGAAGTAAAGTGGGAATGAAAGGCACCTACTAAAACTCCCCTCAACTTCTAAAGCAAATGTTTACAAAACAAATATCATCCATTTCTATTCCGTCTGTCGGCAACGAACAAAGATGTATGAGGTGAGCTTTAATGCCCAGAACAACATAACATAATTCAAATAAATACCTACATGTCAGTTTCGTGGAGTGACCATTTTAGTTCAGCAATCCGGCGAGTGAGAGAAACGTGAGTTAGGTATACATACTTACAAAGCAGGTAAATTACCAAAACAGAGCTTTTGAACAAATCTCTGAGGGATACGACCAAACCACGCAGGATTTTAAAATGGGGAATCCATTCTATCATTTGCCTAGAAAAAATCAGTCATTTGAATAAATCCCTAAATCTGTTCAGTTAAATGACGAAATCAGCCAAGAAATTTTCACCTGATTTGTTTAGTGATTTATGTTAAAGTGCCTGAAACACGTCATTGAGTTGGCGAAACGAAGTCGCAAAGTCAACTCGTTTTATCATTTCACTAGACGGAACTAGACTAAAGTCTCTACGGTAACATGGTATAAGTCACATCTGTCAAATAGTTTGCCATTATTTATTTTTTATTTTTAGTCTTTCATAGTGTCCCACTGCTGGGCAAAGGCCTCTCCTCTTGACCTCCACAACTCCTGTTCTGGCGCAATATCAGGCCAGTCCTTCCCGCCATCTTCTTCTTGGTATGCCTCGTCGTCGCTGGCCGTTCTCCGGCACCCACCATTTTTTGCCATAATTAAATAAATGAATATAAAATAAATATACAGTAGTATTGTCACAGTTTAGGTATAGGTCTTGAGGAGAGGAATTAAACCATAAAAACAAGTCTAGACGTTTATTAGGAACGCTAAAACTGTGAGCAAGCAAGAGACTAGAGGGTCGTAGGTTTTAAGCACTTGAGTGGGATACGCTTTCCCCGGACAGACACTGCCCTGGATTCAGGAGACCGTAGGACGCGCTGCGGGCGTCGCAGGTGGATCTTCAAGGAAGTTTGCTGTGTTGCAGAGCTGAGGCCAGGGTGCTTCAGGGTTCGGAGTGTGCTGGTGGTGTAGTGCCAAGAGGCGGAGACTGCAGTATCGTTCGGGCGGTTTAACCCCGACTTGGTTGCCCTGGAATTTGGTTAATGTCAGCAGGGGCCCATACAATTGCTCTGTCCACCGGCCCAACGTCCATAACGGTCCCTGACCATAGGTCCGAATTTAAACGCTGGCTGTGTGGCAGAGCAATCATACGGAATTTACAAAAAGAGAAAGATGAAGCTAAATGTAATACAAAAGAATAAAATGATTTAGTGAAAACGAAAACTGTTCTTTTTTTGAAATTTAAATTTGAACTAACTGAAACTGCCTAACGGTCTAAGAAGTTTAAACATAATTTACATTAAATGCAGACCGTTGGAGTTAGCTAGGTGAAGAAACAGGAGATAGTAATAGAATAATTTTGTAGATAGAAAGCTAGAAATAAACACATAAAATTAGACAAGGTAAAATGTTGATATTTGCTTTTGGAGAGAACTTACCAATAATCGGGCAGAGTATCCACTGGACTGATTTATTTGGTAGTATAGGTAGACTGTTTTCTTGACAGTGGTATTCAGATTCAAAATGTCCCAAATTTTTGACGGCACTGGGTTTTAAAGACAAAATTAGGTCACGCCCCTCGAGATAACGCTAACCGTAATTTGTGTGATGTGTTTTGACAGTTCATGCCACAGAGAAGACTCTGCGCAACAAAACGATGTACTTCATTTATTTAGCTTTCCTCATTATTTAATTAATTAAATATTTAGGACAGACAAGGCTCAGATTTTGTCCGTATTTACTTAATTATATTAAATAAATACGCCCAAAAATCATAGCAGCGGAAAGTTTGATAATAGCGCCATCTAGTGCTCACGGGGAAAGGCTCGTTGCATTGAATCGAACTAACTTCGTTAGGATATCGGTAATTAAGTCCAAAAACAAAACCAAAGAATTATATTGTCCCAATTGCATTGTGACACATGGGACAATTCACACCAATTAACACAATCAGCAAAAGTATGCAATCATTTCATCAATGTTTTGTTATGACGTTGTCACGTTAAACTATCGTCCGTAAACCGACTTTACAGACAACGGGTTTTGTTCTGGACCATGGAAAAGCACGTAAGCGATCGGACTGGCATAAAGGTTCGGCCATACCGCTGCTTAAATACGGAAACGTTACGGAATCGCAGTGACGTGCCGTAAACATCAGCTCTCCATAGTTAAGTTGTGACGTTTACGGTGCGTCACTGCGATTCCGTAACGTCACCGTTTTCGCACCTTAATTTGGCGGGATGTGAAACTATTTAATTCTTTTATTTAATTTATTGACCGAACTGAAACTATGATATTTATTTTTGTTAGTTAAATAGGTTATTCGTATCGATAAAAATACAAGATACCTACTTTAGACACAATTTTCATCCATTCCGCCTTGGTCTTACGTACGTCGTACTATGGTGTACTATGTAGCATCTTTGTGTGAGGTATTTCCTATCAAGAATGGAATACAAGTGCATAGTACTTAGCATGCTTGGTGACGTGACCTGACTTTAGAATTAAAATTATTAGGCGATTAAGATGACGCCCATGAAGCCTAGACTGACTAGGTAGCGCAGTTCCAGTATCGGTTTGAGTGCGTTAGGATATTTAACTATAAGTTTTATTATTTAAAGTTTGCTATTTTTGGTGTCAAACGAAAATAAGGTGTCTTCTATTAAATGTGACATGTGAGTGATCGTACATGTTGTAAACCAAGCATTTACTTTGGAAAGTAATACGTACCTACATTATTTATTTAATTATTAGATACTTTACTAGTGGCCTAATTCGTGAGACAAGCTTGACAATTAAAGGGTTACCAGGGTTAGGCGAAGTTAAATAGTGGTGTAGCCGCTATCGATATATACTTAATCAGTGTCGACTGGACTAAATTCATATAATGATTTACTATAAGACGGATTTTTGTACAAATTTGGAAATAATATTGTTGATTATGATGATGTTATAAGATCAAATTACCAAAATCGTTATTTCTTAGTAGCAAAGTTTCCATTCGCATTATTCCCAAATGCTTTTTTTCTCGCTATGGTTATTCACTGAAACAATTACGTTTTTTCCCAACTTTAATCGATACAGAAACATATGTAGGTTTAGGTTATGTGTAGTTTGCATCGGCCCGAAGGGCTAAAAGTACACAGAAGCGCGAGCTCCGCGCGAGCTCCGTCGACAGTTTCTGTGTCAATTCAAATTGGGAAAAAACGCTACTGTGAAAATAAGCTTTAGTAAAAAACTATAGTGAGAAAAAAAGCACATGGGACTAATGCGAATGGAAATTTTGCTACTTAAGCTAGGAATAACGATTTTGGTAAATTGATCTAACCAGTCTTTCACGATGATTTCATTGGCAGATGTACAGTTGAAGAAACTGGATCACGTACCAGGGAACCCTTTTCATTGGGAATATCATTTGGACATCCCATACATCTGCCAAAGAAATAATCGTGAAATTGGTTGTGAAAAGGTTCCACCCTGATAACGTCAGTTTCTTCGACTGAACGATAGACTGACCTAGAAGCCGAATCGCGTACAATCAGCATCAAAAATAGCTGGTCTTTTTGTACCTTGTCGCTCTACTCTACAGTTAGGTACAAAACGTCACACTTGATTGACAACTAAATTACGACAAAGTACAAAAGTAACCAGCTACTTTTGATGCTAACCGTACCAGGGTGGAACCATACAGCTCACAAAGAAATCGTACTTAGCTAAATTGACTTTGAAAAGGTTGACTTTCCTCGGTTATACATGTTGTTCACAAAAATGTTGTCTACAGGGTGTTCAAGAAGTCGTCACCCAACAACAAGCTTACCCTGTACCTGGCTTCGCGCGACCTGGTGGTGGAAACGAACAGCATCGACAGGATCCAAGGGGTCTTGCACGTGGACGCCGACTACGTGGAGAATAGGAAGCTGTATGGACAAGTCACGCTGACATTCAGGTTAGTTATCTTAGCATTTATACGTCCTGCAGGGCACAGGCCTCCTCTCAGAATGAGAGGGCTTAGGCCGCAGTTCCCAGTAGGATTGGGAACTTCACACACACCATTGAATTTCTCCGCATTTTCCTTCACCGTAAAGCTCATGATAAATTTCAAATGTAATTTCGCACATAAATTCCGAAAAACTCAGAGCCGCGAGCTGGGATTTGAACCCACGACCCTCTACTTGAGAGGCCATAGTTCAAACCACTAAAATTAGATGCTGGATTAAAATCCAGCCAACGGGTTTATCTGGGCTGGTAACGAGCGATAATAAGTTGGAAACTGAATAAACCTGAATTTTGACATTCTATAAGTTTCAAAAGCCTCATAAAATCTCGTGTCCTCGTTTTAAGACATTCAAGGTAACGAGAATATAGTTTTTAGGGTTCTTTCACATGTACCACAACCACACCACGTCGAAGCGTTAAAATGCGGTCAAGCAGTGGTTATGTGTGAATGCTCGGTATACACGCGAAATACACACGTGGTAGATAACGACGGCAAAATGTGGTACGTGTGAATTATACTGTTCATTTTCAACAAAATATGCGCCCGACCACGTGTTTTGGTTGTAGTTGTGGTACGTGTGAAACAACCCTTAGGGCCACCACGTGACAGGCATAGCCTAGTGTGGGGCCACTGGTTAATCAGTGTACTGTTATTAATGTTTTCTTTTAATAAACTATTTTTTTTTTTAGGGTCCGGTACTCAAAAGGTGCCTATAACTGAGACACCTCTGTATGTCCTTCTATCTACCACAGAGCCTTTATCTCTTTATTCCCAGTGTATTAGACAGTAAAGCTTCTGATCTCATTAAAAACCAAGCCCGTAACTCAAAAGGTCTGACTGTACAAGTTTTAATACAAAAACTCGATCTTAATAAAGAAACACAATTTTGCTGATTCATAAAACTACACAAAGTTAAAGTCAAAATATTTTTTTTATAATGCGCATGCTCGGAAAGTGCCTCCTGACTCTTAAAGTGAGTCAACACGTCTTTAGAAAGTTAGTCATCCCAGCACGCTTCCACAAGTGTGAAAAAAGTTGTATGGATTTTACTTTCCACACACGTGCGGAAAAATGACTTTTAAATTGCCAACTCCCAAAAAGTTGTTTTCAAACTAGTGTTTAAAAAATGAGACTAAAGAGTATTGTCTTTATAATTTAGTTTTGATGAGAAATGATAAGAAAATGTTTAATGCAACCAAGTGAATATTTACTGATAAAATTATAAAATAGATTGTTTTAATATTAAAACACAAATTTTGATTTTGTCTAAAGTTTTGAAAAAAATATATAATAATAAATATATAAAATAATTCCTTGAGTCCATTTCGGACCGTACGAGTAGTACGTATGGCGTAGCACGAACCAATCATGGTTACCCGTTCGCGCCTGTCATGAAAATCCGCCAAAATAATGTTCATGAGTTCAGTCCGGTGAATCAATTTTTGTTTAGTAAGTTAAAATGGAGAGTTTAAGTGATAACACCGCCTGGCGTCCTCCACAAAGCACAAATTGGCAGTGACAGCCTCCTGCCGACTTATTGTTAGTCGATGCTGAAATATGTAAACACCTACGAGACTTTCCTTCAATGGAAGGTAAATAAGAACGCAACATCTTTTTTCCGAAAATGTTTAGCCCCAATTTTTTTCCTCGCTTAATGCATTGTAAAACTTTGTATGATATACGTGTTGAAAGTAGGAAATTCCCAACTCATGCCGGCTAAAACCCACTCGCTTCGCTCGTGTTTTTAGACCTCCGCCATTCGTTAGGAATTGCCTACTTTCTGCACTTGTACAGTCAAGGACTTTAATTCATGAGCCACCATGGAACCTTTTCAAAGGGCAAGTCATTACGATTTTTCTTGTTAATTAATGCGATGTCACTATGACGTTTACTGAGAAATGGGTCCATGGTGGCTCATGAATTAAAGTCCTTGACCGTACCATAAATAACTATATTCATATTCAATTTAGTCAATAACAAGCAAAGTCGAAAAATCTACGACCGGTTCGGAAAAACCCTCTTGAGTAAAATTAGGCAAGATACTGATCAAGGTACATTAGGTACACACCCGACACAACATTAAAGAACAGGCAACTTAATTACTTAGTGCCGCGAAGTTAGGCCTTGTTAAGAGCTTAGCGCTTTGTGAAATCTGATAAATTTTCACTATAATGCGATAGGAGTTCGTGAGTCTTGGCTACTGATATTACATTAAATGATTCGGTTGGAGTAAATTATTTACCGAACGGACCGGCGCTCCGCAAAATAGCTAAACATTTCAATTAATGCGGTAGCGTTTTCAATGGTAATTAGTTTCCATTTAATTTATAAAGCATTTAGATTGCGTAATCCTACTAATATTATAAACGCGAAAGTGTAAGTATGGATGGATGGATGTTTGTTACTCTTTTACGCTAAAACTGTTTGACGGATTCTGATGAAAATTGGCACACAGATAGTTGTCCCGGATTGCATTCCCGCGAGATAGCGATAAACGAATTCTTCGCAGACGGAGTCGCGGGCAGCAGCTTGTACTTAATAATTACTTCCACTTGCATTGAGCACTCATCGCGAGAATTGCCTTTAGCTTGTCATTGCACTACATCAGTAGGTGCATCTAAACTGCCGCCTTTCGCGGCGGGGCCCGGTATCACGTTCGTACCTAAACCTTAAAGCACACGTAGTTAATCCTTTAAACACATACCATAGGAACACATAAAAATAAAACACACATTTTGAAAAATAGCGCATTATTAATGCAGTGCCTGATATATCTCTGGCAAGATCGGATGTGTTTATTACCGAAAGGCGAGGCGTTAGCAGGCCCACCAGTGGCGAAGGGTACTAACAAACCGATTCCCCCCGGGTTGACTAAACTTTCGAAGTTACTATTTTTTTTTTGAATGAGTCGCCATAGGGACCAAAGACGCGAAGTCTGCTGTTTTTTACTTTAGGGTAGGAAGGGTGACTTGTGCTCGGGAAAAATCCCTTCGGACGAACTGGGAATGGAGGGCCCAGACAGTGTCCGACTTGCACGGACTAAAAAACCCGGTGACAAGTCCCCTTATCTATTGATTGTCAATAAAAAAAAACGCGTGCTTTAAATTTTGAGGTGGGGAGTAGGGAGGGGACTTAATCTACCCACAGTGTCCTGCCTCAGCCATTTGCTGGAAGGCCGGGAGAGGAGCATGCATTCTCCCGCTGGGCACTGGGGGGCGAAGTTACTATTTAAACGATTTTCTTCCATAACTGCACTTTCAAGAAGAGAAGTACGTGGGCGACCGAGCTCTGCTCGGGCAGAAACTCGGTACCAAGCGTTTTCCCAGAGATAAGACCAAGCTAGATCAATTTTTCATCCCCGAAAACCCCCAAATACCAAATTTCATCGAAATCGTTGGAGCCGTTTCCGAGATCCTGATTATATACACCGGAGGGGTGGGGGGGGGGGGGGGGGGGGTGAGAGGGGGGAGGGGGGAGGGGATGCGGGGGAGGGAGCACGGGGTATTAAAGGGGGGATGAAAATTTCATTGATTTTGCCGTAGGATGCACCGTTTTCAAGATATTTGACAAAAACACCGGAGGGGGTGGGGGGGGGGTGAGTCACGTTAAACTATCGTCCGTAAACCGACTTTACAGACAACCGGCTTTTCCTGTTCTGTGCTCCCAATAGGGAACGTGCACATAGACGGTGCTGCCAACTGGTGCCATAAGGGTGCCATCAATTTGAATGTTTTACCTTGATAAGTTTGTTTTACTGTCCGCATAGTGTCTCTTCTGTCGCATTAGTGCTGCCGCCTATAGTTACTGCACGTTCCCTATAATACTTTTTCTAACGAAAAAGTAACTTTTTCTCACAAAAAAGTAACTTTTTCTCATAAAAAATAAACTGAAAAAAAAAACTAAAAATCTTGAAAAAAAACGTGGACTCGAACCGAGGTCGGCTGGATCCGCGACCACCCGATTTCTAATGTGCCATTATGATCTGCTCGAAGTCGGCGAAATTTAGCTTTATATTCTAATGCAAACAAAAATAGCCGGAAAACACGAGTAAAAGCGATTTTCTGAAAATGAAAAAAAAAAAATACCTAGTGGGCCGCAGGGGCGGGGTGTGAAAAAACACCTAAAGCCCCATTTATCTAATACCTTTAAACGAGCAATTCTTGTATATATGTATATATATATATATATATATATATATATATATATATATATATATATATATATATATATATATATATATATATATATATTATATTCTAATGCAAACAAAAATAGCCGGAAAACACGAGTAAAAGCGATTTTCTGAAAATGAAACATAGCTAGATCAGTTTTTCATCCCCGAAAACCCCCACATACCAAATTTCATCGAAATCGTTGGAGCCGTTTCCGAGATCCTGATTATATATATATATATATATATATATATATATATATATATATATATATATATATATATATATATATATGAAATTTGGTATGTGGGGGTTTTCGGGGATGAAAAACTGATCTAGCTATGTTTCATTTTCAGAAAATCGCTTTTACTCGTGTTTTCCGGCTATTTTTGTTTGCATTAGAATATTATATATATATATATATATATATATATATATATATATATATATATATATACATATATACAAGAATTGCTCGTTTAAAGGTATTAGATAAATGGGGCTTTAGGTGTTTTTTCACACCCCGCCCCTGCGGCCTACTAGGTATTTTTTTTGTTTCGGCCAAATAAAATAATAAACAAATTGTTGTGCCATCTCATGGCGTAAGTGGTGTTATCCTTTGATCATTTATAACTGAAGATACACATTGCCGAACAAAATCCCCTTCAAAAAATGTCCGAATTTTTTTATTTGTTTGCATAACAATTAAAATCATCACCTACACAGAAATTTGAACGTAGTCTTTACTTTATTACAGTCGAATTTCGGTTGACACTTGACAGCTAAACTTGACAATTTCACGCAACGTACTGAGAAAAAAGAAGGCCACTTTTATCAAAGTGGCGCTCATTTGACTCGGACATTTTCGGGCGCGCGACTGTGGATCTACAGTTATAATTGACCAAAGGTGTTATCACTAATTTAATCTGACGTACAGGTCGATTCACAAGAGTTGGCACGAATGGATCGAATGAGTGAATGAAAGTATCTGTGTTTGAATACACTTCACACAAATATGAAAATGTCATGCATCAGTCATTTGCCTACAAAAATGTCAAAGTGACATTGCTTTCGTTCATTCCATTCGTGCCAACTCTTGTGAATCGGCCTGTAAATAATGTTATAAATTTTAAAGCTGGGGTTGTTTGTTTAAATTTAACCTTCGCCAAAGTCCTCGAAAGTAGAGGACGTGGGAAGGCCGATTCCCTAACTATTGTCTGGCCCCGAAAACTAAAGGCGCAACAATTGGACTTTAGTTGTATAGAGGCTTTTATCTACATTAATATCATAAACTTCCATGATATTTTCAGAAGCGATAAGCAAATGGCCTATATTAAGAAACCTGTATCTGTGGCTGGATCTAATGTCTACTAAGTATCGAAATCAATATGTACTTTAATAACATTCTAATTTCGAACATCTTCAATCACAAAGGCTTGAAGACTGGTAAGATCAATTTACCAAAATCGTTATTACCTAGTGAGGCGTTTTCAAAAAAAATGTACATAGTTAAGGGCTTAATCAAAACAAAATCACGATCGCTTCCTTTGTGTTACGAAAGTTAGTCATACAAACTCGTCACACTTGATCGGCACGGCGCTTGTTACGCTTTAAAAAATCTATCTAAAATGCTGAACATTTCTGCACTTAGGTGAGTTTATTTTGCATACTTTGAAAGTATATTACGGTATGGACTTGAGGTTTAATAACGTGTACATAGAGTCAGTTCTGATTTTACAAAAAAAGGCTATCAGGTACATCGAAAGAGCAAAGCCTCTTGAACACTGTCGTCCTCTCTTTGTAAAACATGGGATACTAACTGTGATAGCCCTGTATATATATCTGGTATGTATTTTTATTTACAAAAATAAGTTTAGATTCGTACGTAAGAGTAAAATATTAATAATAGGCCACGTAGACTGGAATGTAATTTTGACATCAAACTACCTAATTCTAAAAACTATTTACAATTTAAAAGGAGTATAGAATTTAATGGAATTAAAAATCTATAATAATTTGAAAGAAATGTAATAATGTATGCGAATTTTCCAAGAAATTAAAATCTTTTTTACTTGTACGACCATTTTACAGTCTGAAAGAATATTTTGAAAAATTGTATGAATAGACATTTTTATTATTAGTTATTGTATTGTAAGAAATAAGAAAGTATTTATTTAGAGTAAAAGCGTTTACATAATCTGTATCCAGTGGGCCCCAAACTAGGCTGATAGAATAAGACTTTTGCGTGTCATATTGTGGCGGAGCATGCATTCATGTAACTGTATCCAACTACATGACTATATTAGCACCTGTGTATGTTCCAGCAAAATAAATTCATTTCATTTCATTTCACACAAAGGAATCAATTAAGTTTTGTGTTTATTAAGTCCCTTAATTGGGGATGTCTATTTTTTTGCAATGTGTAGTAAATCGAAAACCATTTCGAGATAAATGCTTTCTAACCCATTTTCTGTAGTTATTTCATTTTAATATTATGTTATGACTTTATTACATACCAAATAAGAAATGACCTTCAATTGGCATTGGTGTAAATTGCGTGACTGGTCCAAGTCGTACTTTTTTCTGTGCGGTTAGAATTCTTCAAAATTTTACGCGTGGATTATACTACGGAGTTTGATTTGGACCTGCTGTCTGACATCTAGCACTTTGACAGCGCCAGTAAAGTGACAGAAGTGAAAGTGTACCACTACGCAAAAAATAATTAAAGGGGTTGCCTTATCGTACGCATTTAGATACATTTAGAAATTTGGCAGTGTGGGAGCTCTCAATTACAATCTGACGTCATCAACCAAAATAGTTTCAGTAATTAATTTTGAAAAAAGTAGTGAACTAAATGACAAAATATTGAAATTAGTTTCTTATAATTGACTTTTCTATACAAAAAAAATATAAAAACCAGTGGTATTTTTTTTTAGACATTGCCAATTGTGTAGACACACTTTTTTTGAAAACGACTCTAGTAGCAAAATTTCCACTCGCATTTTTCCCTAATGCTTTTTTTCTCACTACTGTTTTTTATTGAAGCTTATTTTCACATTTAGCGTTTTTAGGGTTCCGTAGTCAAATAGGAACCCTTATAGTTTCGCCATGTCTGTCCGTCTGTCTGTCTGTCCGCGGCTAAGCTCAGAGACTGTTAGTACTAGAAAACTGTAATTTGGCATGAATTATATATATATTAGTATTAGTCACGCCGAAAAAGTGGTTAAATAAAAAAAACTAAAAAAAATTCTTTTAGGGTACCTCCCATAGACGTAAATTGGGGTGATTTTTTTTTTTCTCGACTAACCCTATAGTGTGGGGTATCGTTGGATAGGTCTTTTAAAACCATTGGGGTTTGCTAACATGATTTTTGTATTCAGTGATTTGTTTGCGAAATATTCAACTTTAAAGTGAAAAATTTCATTAAAATCGACCGTCCCCCCCCCCTCTAAAATCTAAACTGTTGGGTGGAAAAATTTGAAAAAATTCAAAATGGTAGTAAATATATTAAATTTACAAGGAAAATTATAGCGGCTAAGATTGCTTGGGAATTATTTGTAGTTTAAGAGTAAATAGTAGCCTAAGGTATTAAAAATAACGTCACTACTTTGAAAAACTCGTATCTCAAATCAGCATGTAAACAAAACTGAACCTTGATACGCGCGTAATAAAGTTCACTTTGCCAGATTAACGATTTTGAGATACGAGCTTTTTTCAAAGTATTGACGTTACCTAACTTGGAAGATTCCGTACACATACGAAATCCTTAGAAAAATATTACTTGATTTTTTCGCAATGGCTACGGAACCCTATCTTGGGCGTGTCCGACACGCTCTTGGCCGGTTTTTCTCAATTTGAATTGACACAGAAAGAATGTCCATGTGGATTTCCATCTTCTATGTGCTTTTGGTCCTTCGGGTGGATGCAAACTTAACATAACCTAAACCTACCTATTTTTCTGTGTTCGTTAGGTAAAGTTGAGAAAAAACGCGATTGTGAAACTAAGCTTCAGTAAAAAACTATAGTGAGCAAAAAAACATTTGGGAAAAAATGCGAATAGAAGTTTTGCTGCAAGGAAGTAACGATTTTGGTAACAATAATTGTTCTAACAAGTCGGCTTGAGGCACTGATATTGTACACTAAACCTGGGGCACAGAATATATAATAGTACTAACGTACAGAATGGACACGCTCCGCCCCGCACCGATTCGAGCTACCCCACCCCTCAAGGCGCAGATTGCCGGACCCCGCCGGAATCCAGAAGAGTGCGCGCGCGATGTATGTAAGCGTATGCGTGGACAGACGTCGTCGTGCTTATGTAGTGTCCGCCGCGTGCCTGGGGCTAAATTCTGGAACGGCCCAATACGGTTTGCGAGCGGTAATTCAATCGTTTGGGATAGGATAGGAATAGGTTGAGCTTGAGATGAGCCTTATTTTCATGTTAATTCGCTTTGTTAATAAATAAGCAAATAAATAAGGCTCATACTAAACTCAGCCCAAACCTCTCGCAAACCAGTGATTTTTGGCGTTCCTGAATAGCAGTTCAAACCTAACCCAACCCAAACGATTGAATTATCCACTACCAAACCCGTGAAGGCCCGTTCCTGAATTTAGCCCCTGAGGCCGTATTGTCTAACGCGCTTGCCTTCGCTTTCGCCATCTCTCTCTGTCGCCATCTTATACCATTTGACAGAAAGAAATAGTGATTGCGAAAGCAAGCGTCCGCGCGTTAGACAATAAGCCTGCTGTACAACGGATAGTCTACATGGGTCCCTCGAGGTTTTTTTAGTTTTCGAGTGTAAAAAAGAGGGTAATGTACGTGCAAAAAACGCGTAACGATTCCCCTGTCAAACTGAAATGAATACTAATAGATGTAAAGTCAACAATCCATTACTCTTTCATTTATCAAGTGCCGGGATCAAATTAAGCCGAGGGATCCTCATTTAGGGGCGGGTCAAGTGCTGTCTACGTGTTTTATTAAAGCAAACCGCTCTCCTTAGGCATTAGTAGTTTCGAGAATGTCGACGCAAAAATGCACGAGATAGTAAAAAATAACTAAATCTCTGTCTGTGAAACTTGTCAAATTCGTTTATAATGTACGCCAAACAAACCATACAAAATAAACTAAGACTTCTAACACTTCTCACAGAGTTCTAACAGTTCTTGAACTCACAAAAAATATAAGAATAAACGCCTAATGTATTTAAGATAAACGGCCCTGTGCTCGATACTGACCCAATACATGGCACCTTCAATCTTATGTCATAGTAAAGTGTGGTGACAGATGGGTGTCATCTACAAGGCGTTGAGGTGTCGAGCTTTGCTACGTTTACCTTACTATGTGAAGTAGGTACCTACACGTTTTTAAGTAAAAAAATAAGGACTTTAAATATGTTGAAACAATCCAAATCACATGACAAAAATCAGGACTTATGAGGTTATAGTATCTAGCTTTTTTATACAGAGAGCACACATTGCAATACTTACCAAACTTAGATTTAGGTAGACTCTCAAGCTTTGTAGACGTTAAGTACTGAATTTTATTTTGCAATTCCTTTCTTACTCCAGTCTTTAGAAATATGGAGAAAGGCTTCACACAGGTCGCTATTGACGTTATTTCTTTACACGTCACAGGTAAAGGAAAATGAATTATCCCCACTCAGAGGGTCCGAGATGGCGGCCTGTATAGACTTGAAAAATGACTAATGTACAGTTCATAAGTAAATGGAGAAAATTTATATATATATAATAAACTAGCAGTTGCTCGTGATTCCGTCTGTTGAGAAATCCTTTATTGCTATCCTGCGGGAACTATGCCATTTTCCGGGTTGAAAAGTATCCTATATGTTTATCCAGATTATAAACTATCTGAAAATCGTGGCAAGTGGCGATACCTTGTTCACAATGGCCAAACAAAGCAAGACGACGCCTGGTTTGAGTCACTGAGGGAAAACCGGTTGTCTGTAAAGTCGGTTTACGGACGATAGTTTAACGTGACAACGTCATAACAAAACATTCAAAAAACAAAAAATTAAACCAGGCGGTCACCCATCCAAGTACTGACCGCGCCCGATGTGATCGGTGATCGGACGAGAACCGGTGTTTTGACAAATATCTTGAAAACGGTGCATCCCACGGCAAAATCCCCTCCCCCGCACCCCCGCATTGAAAATTATCTGAGCGCTAGTACTAAGACTGAATATGCTGGCGTTCGCTGCTCTCTTGTACATACTGGCGGTCGCTGCTCTCTTGTACATACTGGCCTTCACTGCTCTGTAGGTACATGTACGTTACATTGCGTCATCCTTTTTCGTGCGTGCAGCCGGCGTTAATCGATTTATTAGACGTTGTCACGTCAATAACGCATAAAGCGCCACAACCGGGCCACCAACCCTCGACCATCTGGGGCTGCGTACACTTGTCGCGAGTGCGGCCGAGGGATCCTATTCCGTACCGGTCTTTTTAGCCACGAGCGCAAGTGTCACCAGGTCACAGATCCAAAGGTCTATTTTTTTTTTTTTTTTTTTTTTTTTTATTAAGTCACAATTTACATATTAACTATTAACTAAAATTCAATCAATTTAAATATTAACTAAAAAATATTTTCGCCAAACTACTAAGCAGTTTGTTGGCGAATACAACACTCTTTTTTTATAAACTAGTACTTAAAATAGGCTATAAAGCTTATACCTAAAACAAGATAAACATAAACACACAAACATACAATATTTGCGGGCCCTAACTTTCACTTTCTTTAATGAAGGTATCCATCAAACACGCCTTTACTTTAGATTTAAATATATTATTATTATTAAACTATATGTGTGCCATATTATTCGTCAGAATCCATCAAACCGTTAATAGCGTGAAAGAGTAACAAACTTTCACGTTTACAATATTAATGGGATAATAATAATTATTATGAACAGAGCTGCACGCTTTCGTACCAAAAATCCTGTTAATAAGACTGCGAAAGTTCGTGAGTACCTATATGTGTCAATGTAAACACATGTTAGAGGCATGAATACGCGCGTTAAGGTAAACGTACCAATGCTCGACTCCTCAGTGCCCAGTAGATGACACCCATCTGTCACCTTTCTTACTAGGACATAATTTTTTATGTTGTGTTTTATACGTTTTATTCATATAATCAGTACCTCTACCATGAGATACACTAGTTTGCAGTGACCGTACTCGCTAGCGACGGCGTAAATGATTTGTATAGAGAATTGTACTTCCGTAAGTGACCGCTAGAGGCGCTGTACACAATTCTCTACAGGGTTATTTGTAATTCACTAGGATCCTTTTAACCCTAAACTCCTACCACTTAAACAAATGTTTTTTGTTTTACGGCTTTTGTCATAACTTAATATTATTTGGTGTAATAACGTTTTGAAAATTTGAGATTTCCTCTTATTTTTACGATACTCTGTGTATTTGTATGGGAAAAAAATTGCTTCATTTTAAAAAGTCGTAAAACAAAAAACATTTGTTTGAGTGATAGGAATATAGGGTTAAGAGGATGTCAGTGAATTAAAAATAACCCTTATGCTTAGTATAAGTTTTACTTCACCAAAATACTTCTCGATCGCGTTTGCGTAAAAATTTCAATTCTATGGAAACATGGATGCGCGGCCGCGGAGGCGCTGTCCATGTTTCCCTAGTAATTGATTTTTTTACGTAAACGCGATCGAGAAGTATTTTGGTGAAGTAAAACTTATACTAAGCGTACTTATACAAATCATTTCCGCCGTCATTTACGCCGTCGCTAGCGAGTACGGTCACTGTAAACTAGTGTAACTCATGGTAGAAGTACCGGTCTCTAGTTATTACATTGCGAGGCCATGAATTGAACGAGTTGGAAGTAGTCGTCTGAGAGCAAATGTACTGCAACTTACACATTTTTCCTTGCTAGTGTACTTAAGTGCGGGGTAAGAGTACAATATTTCCTCAGCAAAGTCCCGTATTTGCTTGATGAGGCACTTCACAAGTTCCCAGTTCCGATGCTGACTGTACGTCGTTACGGCAAGTTTTTTTCCCACACCACGGCTATTTCCGTCGCAATTCAACAAGTAAATAAAAACGGTGGGCGACAATACAAGCTTTTCCGTAACGAATTTATATATTCACACAAAACTGGCTAATGGTTTTGTCGGTTTTCTATTACATACTAGTTCACTTCATCCATCCCAGCCTATTTACGTCCCACTGCGGGGCACAGGCCTCCTCTGTGAATGAGAGGGCTTGGGCCGCAGTTCCCACGCGGGCCCAGTGCGGATTGGGAACTTCACACACACCATTGAATTTCTTCGCAGGTTATGCATGTTTTCCTTGACCTTAAAGCTCATGGTAAACTACAAATGTAATATCGCACATAAATTCCGAAAAACTCAGAGGTGCGAGCCGGGATTTGAACCCACTACCTTCTGCTTGAGAGGCCAAAGGTCAAAGCACTAGGACACCACGGCTATTTAATTCTAGTTCACTTGGGTCAAAGTATTTAGTTCACCAGACTGACTCCACTGACCTGACTTTAGAATCTAGGGTTACGGAGATTCTGTTTGGGCCTACGCTAGCTGACGCGGACGCCCGCCGCGTGCGCCTCTCGCGGGTCTAAAATGTACTGAAAATCCGTCGCACGCGCCCGCGCCACTTAGCGCTGTTCGTACAATTTCTTATTAGACGCGCGCACGACGGGCGTCCGTTCCGGGTAATCCGCGTCAGCTAGCGTAGGCCCTCAATACCGAAAAGTCGGACCTTCACTTTATTTAAAAATAACTATAAATTAAAAAATTTAAATACCCCCAACGCAATTATGTCACACGTATGTTTGAACATGAAGTCAATGCCCATTATGCGTCTAAGATCCCTTTCGCAGCTAACAAAAGAGCTGATAACTTAAATTTGAAACGGTTGAACCGATTTTGATGAAACATATCTAAAAACTTATTGAATCAGGCGCTACTTTGCGGAGGTCCATATTAATGGACTGAAACAATTACTTTGCTAAGAACCATCGCCTAGAAACCAGCTACCTAAAAAAACGGCATCCAAATCGGTTCACCCGTTTAAGAACTGTGATGCCACAGACAAACAGACAGACACACACACACATAGCGGTCAAACTTATAACACCCCTCTTTTTGTGTCGGGGGTTAAAAAACAGGGAACATCTGTCAAATATCTGGTATCTGGTTTGGTGGGTTTGGCAGAAATAATGTCTATACTCCATTTAATTTAGAGTTATAAACCACAACAACATTATATTGCGGCTTGTGAACTGTAATCTCTTTACAATTTGTACTAGAGTAACCATTGACGACACGCAAATAAAGTGACATTAAAACAATTTTATTTTGCGGCTCCCAGACTATTGTACTGTACTTTACTATTTGCTAGGTAAGAAATAGGTAGTTGATGAGCCGCAATATAATGATGGTGTGGTTTTCAATTCTAAATTAAATGAAGTATATCTTTTTGAGGGGTTTCCCACGGTTTGCCACGATTTCCAGTTCGCCGTCGCCTCTTGTTGGTGAAGGTTCTATGAGCAATGTGCTTTATCCACTGCCACTTAAGTCTAGTGAATCTCCGAGCTATATCACAACAAACAGTTTAATATAATAACAGGGTTAAACTTTAGTTAAACCTTGACTATGAATAGCTCAGCTAAAACTTTTTTATTAGTTTAACCTGCCGTTATATTCCGATAAACGGTAAAACCGTCTTACGATGATTAAATCTAAATGCAAACAACTTCTTTCAATAGAGTGATGGGGCGTAGCTAAGAGGCGTAGCTGGAAAGAACTAACTTTGATGGATTCACTAGAAAACTGTTCCCTAATTGAATTAAACGATCGACTATAGAAAATGGTATTTTAATAACAAGCATCAGTGTAAATTACAACCGCACATTGTCACAGCCTATCGAAGAATGGCTCCCTAGGCCGTCTGCTGTCCGATGTTCGTTTCTTGATTGAAATTCTAGAAGATACTTCGGCACTTCCTGCCACGTATAATCAGGGCGAGTTTAGAAAGGGATTGGAGTTGACAGTAATTCTATATGCTTACGTCAAAATATGTATGAAATGACAGTTCTGACAGTCCCATTCAGATTGCGGTTTGATAATACGGTGAAACTGTGGAACCAGCTTCCGGCAGCAGTGTTTCCAGCCAGACAACTATGACTTCGGGGCTTTCAAGAAAAGGGTTTATACTTCCTTTAAAGACCGGCAACATATTGGTGACTCACTTTGAGTTATTGATATTTATGGGCGGTGGTGATCATTTTCCATCAGATTTCAGATCAGATTTTGTTCGTTTACCTCCCTAACATTTAAAAAAAAAGACACGAATTTACGAAACAGCGACACGGTCTCGGCAGCCAGTGTCTACAATCATCATTGCAATTTCGTGTGATACATTGACGTCAACAACTTGTCTACAAGCCAAAGTCGACTTTAAGATGACGATCCCTCTTATTCCGTGGCTATAATACAAATGCAGAAACATATTACGGGGTGTATTCAATCTGAAAACTAATTTCCAATCCAGGAAGCAGGACAAGATCGGATAGCTTCGGGTTTCAAGGATAATTCAGTATCGAATAACGACCACGAGCTTGCACAATATTATTTAAGCCTTACGTAGATGCGGAAAAAAGAGCGTCTTATAAAGTAAGGGGTTGACACAATTTTAACGACGTTCTGAGGGGCTACTCCGAAATTCAGAACTTGGAGTAAGTATCGTGTTGTCCCTCTCATTCTTCTGTTTAATACTGTTAGCGTGAATGGATCGGCACAATACGAAGTTCGAAAATCGAATTATACGTCACAAAGTTTTTAATACAGCAATTTTTTAACATAGAAGACATTTCTAAAAGTCTATTTGAAGCAAAGGCTCTCCAATGCTGATCGGAAATATTACCAAACATCCCCGTCCGTGATATAACATTAATTTTATAATACGCCTTAAGGGCACTTTCACACGGGCAAAGTCCCGTTTTTTGCGGGTTCGGTTTTTTACAGGATCCCGTTTAGTAGCATACGTGCTACTGTGGTAACATTCACACGAGAATTCGGTTTGCGGGATCCTGCAAGTGCCGTACCGGCTCTTTCACACGGCAACGTCCCGTTTTTTGCGGGTTCGGTTTTTTGCAGGATCCCGTTTCGTAGTATCAGTAGTAATACGTGCTACTGTGGTAACATTCACACGAGCATTCGGTTTGCAGGATACTGCTCGTGTGAATGTTACCACAGTAGCACGTATACTACTAAACGGGATCCTGCAAAAAACCGAACCCGCAAAAAACGGGACGTTTGCCGTGTGAAAGAGCCGAAAGAGTAACAAACATTCATACATAAAACGTTCACGTTTATAATATTGGTGGGATATCTTGTAGTGTTACGAATTTTCATATATGTAAATATTTTTCTGTTGGTACTTTAAACACGGCTACACTGTCTCTCGTCGGGTCTGCAACCGACCCTGCCCCAAAGAGTATTGTTATATATCCTGCCCGAAGGCTGGACCAGCACATGCTGAGACTGGGACCTTTTGCCTCAAAAGTTTTCTAAATTATTGTATTTTTTTTTTATTTGTAAATGTTTTGTTCATTGTTCTTGATATTGTTTTATTTATGTTTTGTTTTGTGGCAATAAAGCAAATTCTTATTCTTATTCTTATTCTTAATTATACGTTTTATTTCTTTCTTTTGACTGTTTGATAGTTCTTAGAGAACCTGACTACGAAGCTTGTTCACCCGGTTCGAACCTCAGGTCGGGGATATAAGAGTGTGCTTATGTGTGACAAATACACATAAACACACTCTTGAGTGTTAGACGTTATAACTATAAATTTAAAAATTTAAAACCCCCAACGCAATTATGTCACTCGTATGTTTGAACATTAAATCAATGCCCATTAGGCTGCGTTTCCACCAGAGATGTGCGAGGATGCGTTGCGAGGGATGTGTTTGTCATGAACCAATAGAAACACTTCATTACTTAGGTCCTTTTAAATGAAGTGTTTCTATTGGTTCTTGACAAACACATCCCTCGCAACGCATCCTCGCACAGCTCCGGTGGATACGCAGCCTTATACGTCTAAGATGCCTTCCGCAGCTAACAGAAGAGCTGATAACTTTAAAACCGCTGAACCGATTTTGTAGAAACTTACTTATTTAAAAACTAGCGCCATGAAACCTGCTTTCTATTAAAAAAAACCGTATCCAAATCGGTTCATCCGTTTAAGAGCTATGATGCCACAGACAGACACACACACACACACACATAGCGGTCAAACTTATAACACCCCTCTTTTTGTGTCGGGGGTTAAAAATGTGTTTAAATATGGTAAAGGTACAAGCTTTGCTTAGTTTGAGATTATAATTGGTGTCAATTATCCCATGATATTTGTTAATGTTCTGCTGACAGAAATGCGAAAATTTTGTATTACTTTTGCCATCAGATACGGTCGAGAGGACGAGGAGGTGATGGGCCTGAAGTTCTGCAACGAAGCCATCATGAGCCTGGCCCAGGTATGGCCTCTGAACTGCAGTCACGAGAAGGAGCCGAGCACTGCTTTGCAGGTAAGAAACCATTTTATTTTATTACGAACTGGCTGATGCCCGTTGTGTGGCGCCATCTATTGAAAATTGAACGTACCAACTCAGAAACTTCTTTGGCTCATGCACAACAACTTTGCTAAAGATCATCACATGATCAAATAAATAAAAATAAATAAATATTAGGGGACAATCTTACACAAATCGACCTAGTCCCAAACTAAGCAAAGCTTGTACTATGGGTACAAGGCGACGATAAACATACTTGTATAGATAAATAAATACCTACTTAAATACATAGAAAACATCCATATCTCAAGGTACAAATATTCGTGCTCATCACACAAATAAATGCCCTTACCGGGATTCGAACCCAGGACCTCTTGCTTCGTAGGCAGAGTCACTACCAACTAGGCTAAAGCGGTCGTCGTGCATGTTTACGACTTTATAAAGGACATATAGACAAACATTCATCTTTATATATATTACGAATAAGGCGCAAGCCTCACAGAAGACACGTAGGACGGAGGCGCGTCGCAGTCGCAGCACCCCATGAATCAGTTTTCATACTACGGCCCATACTACACGGGCGGTTCTCCCGCCGCGGGAAACCGCTTCTGAACCGCACTAGATATAATTTTATATGGAAGTTGTATGCTGCATACTACACTGCGCGGTTTCCCGCCGCGGTTCACGGGCGGGAGAAATTCGACCGCCGTATGCAGCGTTAAACCGCCGCTGATAACCGCCGCTTCAAACTACACGGGCGGTTTCCCGCTATTGCGTCATTCTGCGCGGCGCGGGGCTTTGCTCGAGGGCGCTCGTTCGTCGTGCGTATTACGTTTTTTTTAGCATTAGAAATAAGGTAAACAATCTTGACGTGTATTCTTTATAGAAAAACGCTTTTAAAATAATATTAACTAGGTATTTTATAAAACCAAAAGCGTGCAAATTAACATATTTCTTTTCAAATTGTTACATTATTAATTAAGCGCAGTTATCATTGGCGGATCCATGTTGAAATGAACAAAAGACAGCGGTAAACCGCGTTCCTTGTAGTTTGACGGTCTGCGGCAGCTCCGTCGAGCGGTTTCGCGCGGCGGGAAAACCGCCCGTGTAGTATGGGCCTAAATGTATGGAAGTGTCGCGATCCAAAGCAGACAGAAGAGACGGGGCGGAGACGCGGCCTACGAACAATCGACGCGCCCCCGTCCCACGTAACTTTCTGTGTGGCGGCGGCCATCTTGGATCGATTGTCATTAAACATAGTACCTAGCTAAGAACACTCCCGACTAATTCACCTTTCAAACAAAAATAAACAACATCAAAAATCGGTTCATCTGCTCGCACACATTTATGTATTTGCTAACTGATGGTGGATATTTAGATGTTCCTTTGCCGATTGTTTGCTTTATTCGGTAAAAAAGAAGAAGCTTTACTACAAATTTGAACACAGTGCGGGCGTCCCTTTCTCCAGTAAGCTGTAAGAACTGACAGCAATAGTCCGTCCCGTCCGAAAAAAACCGGCCAGGTGCGAGTCGGACTCGCGCACGAAGGGTTCCGTACCATTATCTATAAAAACGCAAAAAAATCACGTTTGTTGTATGGGAGCCCCCTTAAATATTTATTTTATTCTATTTTTTAGTATTTGTTGTTATAGCGGCAACCGAAATACATCATCTGTGAAAATTTCAACGGTCTAGCTATCACGGTTCATGAGATACAGCCTGGTAACAGACGGACAGACGGCCAGACGGACAGATGGACAGACGGCCAGACGGACAGACGGACGGACAGCGGAGCCTCAGTAATAGGGTCCCGTGTTTACCCTTTGGGTACGGAACCAGTGCGGGCGAAGTGACGGATCAACCTAAATGTAAAATATCCTTCCTTTTTCCCGTCGTATCTTTCACCTTTACTACCGTCGGACCGTCGTGTTTCGTATAAAGTTTAATATAACTTATTACAGAAGTAAGAGTATATTTTTACTCAGTTAGGTCACAATGGAGTGCTTTGTTGGTGAAATTCACACTCGCGTTGGTTACTCCGGTTACCAAACTTTAGGAGTTAAGTAAGTTTAATTTAGCCAAATGGGAATAAGTGGTCTAAATGCATGGTAGGGTCAACGTCATAATTGTCATAAATAAGTGATTACTTTTGTACCTTGTCACTTTAACGTCATGTTTGAAAAGCCATACGAAATTATGTAAGGACTAAAAGCGACAAGGTACATAAATGATCACTTATTTGAGAAGTTGACTATATGTATACATTCCGACGACGATTCGATTAGTTGAGTCACAGACAATGTAGTAAATAATAGTTAGTTGCTCGCAACTCCGTTGGCGGAAAATTCTTTTATCGCTTTCCTGCGGGAATTATTCAATTTTCCAGGATAAAAGTATCCTTTAAGTTAACCAGGGTATAAACTCGGGTATAGAAACCCTCAAACCGTTTCAGAATGACAAACATCCACACACCCATTCATACAAACTGTCACGTTTATAAGCATCTTTTATACAAATTATTTTGATTCTTGTAGGTTTTTTGTTAATTAAAGTAAGTAATTGTTCGGTTTCTGCAAAATTAAATAAAATTGCTGGGTTTCACCAGAATATGCAGAAAAAATCTAGTTTTTAATGGCATATCTTAAGCTGCGTACGGATTGCGCGTACATTTGTACGCGTAGTCGATTACGCGTATCCTGGAACGCCATGTCCGTACTTGCAGCTACGCGTACATTCTTGCAGCTTCGCGAAAAAATGGGGTTGGTCGCTTTCTGCACAACTATGGTCAAAAGTAGTGAAAAGATAAATGGCACCTCCTGTCATAAATAGGTAGTTTATGATTTATTCCGCCCACGAGTTCGATAAAAGCAAGCTTAGAGGAACTGACAAAGGAACGTCAAAGACAACAATAGACAAGCTAGGCTAAACATACATAATGGACGCCGGCAAAATGGAAAATTATTAGGTAACACTAGCGCCTAAACACCAAAGTTACATTTGCGTAAAACGCGGGTATTTTCTTTTCTTACCACCGTACGGCGATAAAGGACAGTTCTTTTTTTAGGGTTCTGTACCCAAAGGGTAAAAACGGGACCCTATTACTGAGGCTCCGCTGTGCGTCCGTCCGTCCGTCCGTCTGTCCGTCTGTCACCAGGCTGTATCTCGGGAACCGAGATAGCTAGAGAGTTGAAATTTTCACAGATGATGTATTTCGGTTGCCGCTATAACAACAAATACTAAAAAATGGAATAAAATAAATATTTAAGGGGGCTCCCAGACAACAAACGTGATTTCTTTGCTCGTTTTTGCTCGATATTGATAACGGCAACAGGTAGAAGCTTGAAATATTCACAGAATATTTAATTATGTATTGACTTTAAAAATAAATCATTAAATTAAAATAAAAAAAAATTTAAGGGTGCTCTCATACAACAAACGTGATTTTTATAGATAATTGTACGGAACCCTTCGTGCATGCGCGAGTCCGACTCGCACTTGGCCGGCTTTTTTTCAACTTATCGACTTTTTTCTCATACTGGGAGGAAATAGAGAGATATATATATATATATTTCCCAGGCTCTGTTTTAATTATATTTTGCACCAAGCTTTATAATGTTGACCTTTAAAGTAAGGCGGCCTCCTCGCTGCGGTAAAATAAAAACTGGCCAAGAGCGTGTCGGTGACGCCCAGGATAGGGTTTCGCAGCCGTTACGTGTACGATCTGTATTCAACAAGTAATATTTTTCTAAGGATTTTGTATTTTGTACGGAACTTCCCAAGTAGGTAAATAAATACTTTTCATAAAAACACTTTTAAAAAAAATAAAGCATTCTTCTTCTGTCATAAGAAAAGATTCATGCATTTCATTTTATAATAATTAAATTTAATGTTGTTATAAACATATTTTATCGGGTACTGCCGTTTCGCAACTACAATATATTTTTGCCAAATGATTCATTTTGCGAATGTTTTAATTTCCCATATGTTTATTTTATCTGCAACTGTAAACTTATGTAGACAGTTTAAATGAGTAGGTTTAGCTATAGTATTAAGAATTGGTGAAACTAGAAGTCTTCTGTTTTCGTAACCGGAACTACGGAACCCTTATGTACTTAATTATAGTTTCAATATAATTTAGAATAATAATTTATTACTTATATTACAATAAAACTGCTTTGATATTGGTGTATGTATTTGAATTTTGAACTTTAAGGATAGATCAAAGCAAAAACTAAGTTTATTTTACTTAACAACCTAGAAGAATATATACGAAGTTTTTTCTGGTTGACTTGAAGTCTATGAAGATATATACTCCATTTAATTTAGAATTATAAACCACAACAACATTATATTGCGGCTCGTGAACTGTAATCTCTTTACAATTTGTACTAGAGTAACAATTGACGACACGCAAATAAAGTGACATTAAAACAATTTTATTTTGCGGCTCCCAGACTATTGTACTGTACTATTTGCTAGGTAAGAAATAGTTGACGAGCCGCAATATAATGATGTTGTGGTTTTCAATTCTAAATTAAATGAAGTATAGGTGAAAAGCTTACGTAAAAGACCAGAGGCCGTATCGTCGAGTGCGGCTCATATTTTCCGAAAATCATTTTTTCTTCGTGGCAATTATTCCATTCCCTTATTTACGCAGTGGCATTTTCTCCGTTAAATTTAAAATTTACCATAAGCTTAACGATGAACGAATACGTCTCGAAGAAACCTGGAAACCTGCGTCTATACTACGAAGTGCATAATTCGAACTTCGTTTCATGCCGTCCCGCTCACGCTAGTATGATTTGACACGAGAGTGAGAGGGATGATACGATACGAACTTCGATTTTCGAATTTTGTAGTAGCGCCCCTGGGTGTGCAACTGCAAATAAATTCAAAAGTGTGCGCGAAGTCCCCAATCCGCACGGGCTCGCGTGGGAACGGCCCAAGCCTTCTCTTTCTGAGAGGAGGCCTCTACCTTGCACGGGACGTAAATAGGTTGGGATTATGATGATAACAACTAAACCGCGGGTACAAACTTATGTAACAAAACTTAAAAAGATGCTCTTCAAGTTTTTATTTTGCAACTCATTTCCAATTTCATTAAAATAGCTTATTGAAACTACATTACAACCTCTAATAACTTTGATCAATTTATAACTGTAGATCCACAGTCGCGCGCCCGAAAATGCCCGAGCCAAATGAGCGCCACTTTGATAAAAGTGGCCTTCTTTTTTCTCAGTACGTTGCGTGAAATTGTCAAGTTTAGCTGTCAAGTGTCAACCGAAATTCGACTGTAATGAAGTAAAGACTAGGTTCAAATTTCTGTGTAGGTGATGATTTTAATTATTACGCAAACAAATAAAAAAGTTCGGACATTCTTTCAAGGGGATTTTGTTCGGCAATGTGTATCTTCAGTTATAATTGATCAAAGTCTAATAACGTTTTAGTAATCGTTCCAGCGTAAAGGATAAAGCTTTGTTTATTTCCTTTTTTGCGATACGCCATACTTTAATAGTCTTGGCTAGAAAAATAGGTAAAGGCTAACCCTATCTTGGTCGTAAAGCGCGCTTTTGACGCTCGTGTTACGACACACGGCCTGATAGAGGCCCGGTCACTATACAACTAATACGTTATACAGCTTGACGTGACCCGTGCCTACTAAAAGTTGTTTATGATGTCGCTTCTGTAGCGCTCGCGATAGATAAGAATGGTTAAAAAAGAAAACATTCAAAAAATAAAAATAAAACCAGGCGGTCACCCATCCAAGTACTGACCGCACCCGACGTTGCTTAACCTCGGTGATCGGACGAGAACCGGTGTTTTGTCAAATATCTTGACAACTACCCTACGGCAAAATCAATGAAATTTTCATCCCGCACTCCCCCGCACCCCCCTCAACCCTCTCCCCCATCCTACACCCCGCACCCTGCACCCCCCGCATTGAAAACTAGTACTAAGATTGTACCTACATCCTGGCGTTCGCTGCTCTCTTGTATACAGGGTTATTTTTAATTCACTGACATCCTCTTAACCCTGAATTCCTATCACTCAAACAAATGTTTTATGTTTTACGACTTTTTAAAATGAAGCACTTTTTTTCCCATACAAATACACAGAGTATCATAAAAATAAGAGGAAATTTCAAATTTTCAAAACGTTATTACACCAAAAATATTAAGTTATGACAAAAGCCGTAAAACAAAAACATTTGTTTAAGTGGTAGGAGTTTAGGGTTAAAAGGATGCTAGTGAATTACAAATAACCCTGTAGTCGGGGTAAGAAAAGGTTCGTCACTTTTCGACTCTATGTCAACGAGTTAAGGTCGAAAAGTGACGAACCTTTTCTTACCCCGACTATACTGGCGTTCACTGCTCTGTAGGTACGGAACATGTACGTTACATTGCGTCATCCTTTTTCGTGCGTGCAGCCGGCGTTCATCGATTTATTAGATGTTGTCACGTCAAAAAAGCCATAGTACTGGCGATTTGCGAACGTATTAGAAGAAGAGCGATTGTGCGGCGTGTTCGCCGCGGGCGCGCAACGGATTTGCCGCGAACGCCCAATGTATAGAGTTTTAGGGCGGTTTCAGACTAGCGTTTTTCTCTGCGCGTAAACGATCGTTTTTGGTACATACGCTTACACGCGCGCTACATTTAATCGCAATCCCGTGTACGCGCTCATTCGTAGGTGTTCGCTCGAAACGTGAAATAAGGGCATGTTCTCGCTCGCGCTTATACGAGCTTGTATGCGCGTCAATGCCCGAAGAAAATAAAACCGCACCTGTGCGCGCGTACACGCGCTTTCAAAAACGGAGGTTGTACGCGCGTATAAAACTGGTTACTAAATATATTACTGGTTATTAAATCAGGGATGGATTAATATCGCTACAAACCTTAGTCCGTCACATATATTGAAAAACAAAGACGTGCCATTGACAGCTTGTCATCTATCTAATCTTCTCTAATATATAAAAATCTCGTGTGACGGTGTTTGTTATCGGACTCCTCCGAAACGGCTTGACCGATTTTTATGAAACTTTTTTCTCTATATTTGGTAGGTCTGAGAATAGGTCGTAGGCTACTTTATATACCCCTATTCCTGGCAGACGGAGTCGCGGGCAACAGCTAATAAACCTATATATTTTTTCCATGTACTTGTTATTCTGTATTGTTTGTGATTGTACATGTACAATAAAAGAGTCATTGTGTTGTATTGTCCAAAGGAGGCTCTGATGAAGCGTCTCGGCGCACACGCATACCCGTTCCAGCTGGAGTTGACGCCACTGGCGCCCCCTAGCGTGCAACTCGTGCCGGCCAAGCAGTACCACGGGGCTCCCATTGGGACCTCGTACGATGTACGCGCTTTCATTGGTAAGTTTCTATAAAACAATAAGTAGTTATCTTCTTAGAATTAGCTCTAACACCATTAATGCCACTGGTGCCCCCTAGCGTGCATCTCAAGCCGGTTAAGCGGTACCACGGAGCGCCCATAGGCACCTCGTACGATGTGCGCGCTTTCATCGGTATGTTTTTATAAAACGATAGTTATCGTCTTAGAATTAGCTCTATTACCATTAATACCACTGTCGCCCCCTAGCGTGCAGCTCAAGCCGGTTAAGCGGTACCACGGAGCGCCCATAGGCACCTCGTACGATGTGCGCGCTTTCATTGGTAATGGTAAGTTTCTATAAAATGACAGTTATCTTCTTAGAGTTCGCTCTAAATACAAATACAAAACAAATACCATCATTTATTTTGCTTAAAATAATGCCAAAAAATGCATTAATACCATTAATGCCACTGGCGCCCCCTAGCGTGCAGCTCATGGCGGCTACGCAGTACCACGAAGCGCCCATAGGCACCTCGTATGATGTACGCGCTTTCATTGGTAAGTTTCAACATATAAAATGACAGTTATCTTCTTAGAGTTCGCTCTAATACCATTAATGCCACTGGCGTCCCCTAGCGTGCAGCTCAAGCCGGGTAAGCTAATTTTATGTCCACAAGAGAGACAACTTTTGTATTATGCGCTGTGTATGTCCCATAAATTCGTTATTTTATTTGTTTAAAGAGAATACCCATCACGCATTTTATCCAGTTTGCCATTGTTACGAGCCCGCACCGCAGCTACCTGCTATAAATTATTACGAACAAACTTCCATTGTTTCACAAATTAAAACTGACGCTACTCGGGCTTGATTAATTATCCGTAAACCCGTTTGTTGATGAGTCATTGATGTCGAGCAAGGCTGCCGGCCACAGTCGATACTGTAATGGAAAAGCCAAGTGCGAGTCTGACTGGCGCTCAGAGTGTTCTGTCCTCTGTACAATGTTTTAAAAATACTTACTTACTAGCTGGGCGTAGTGGCCTGAAGTGGGTCTTGGCCTCTGACATCAGACTACGCCATGCTTCGCGATCTTGGGCCTGCTCTTGCCAGCCTTAGACCCAAAGATTCGAAATATCCCTCTGGCCCTCATCCCTCCAGTGGTAGGCCTTTCCACATATCCAAGCCATCGAAGTCTGGACGCTTTGGTCCCTCCAATAATATTGGTCTCAGACACTAGGTCTTCAATCTTCCTGTTTTTCCCCACCCTTCAGCTTTCGTCTTCTCTCTGAGTCGGTCCCAGAATCTTCCACAGAATTATCACTTCAGCCACTAATGGATTATTCTCTTCTTTCAAGGCTAGTGTCCGAGATTCGCAGCCGTACATCAGGATTGACCTAATGAGAGATTGGTAGACGCGAATCTTGGTTCTCCTGCACAATAACTTGGACACCAGCAGGCTTATTGTCTAACGTTTCTGACGTTTGCCTTCGCATTCAATATTTCTTTCTGCCAATCGGTAGAAGATGATGACAGAAAGAGATGGTGAAAGCGAAGGCAAGCGTCAGAAGTCAGAAGTGTTAGTCAATACGGCCTCTGGACCTTGTTGAGAGCAGCTGTGCATCTGAAGGCATTCTGAACACTGATATCAATCTCCTCCTCTCTGTGGTTGGTGTCTGTCACAGTGCACCCACAGAATATATAATAGGACTGACGTACAGAATGGAAACGGTCCGCCCCGCACCGATTCGAATTACCCCACCCCTCAAGGCGCAGTTAGCCGGAAACCGCCCGAATCCAGAAGAGTGCGCGCGCGATGTATGTAGGCGTGCGCGTGTACAGACGTCGTCGTGCTTATGTAGATTCAAGAACGCGTATTTGTACGTCGTGTCCGCCGCGTGGTGCACCCAAGATATCTGAATTTACTGACTCATCTGTGATTAGATCGTGTTTCTTCGTTTCTCTCTTGGATTTTTGTACCTTTTCATGTGGAAATATTCTGTCTTCTCGCGACTAAGGCACACAGATAGTTTATAATCCGGATTAACATTATAGGATACTTTTCATCCCGGAAAATTGCATAGTTCCCGCGGGATAGCGATAAACGAATTCTTCGCAGACGGAGTCGCGGGCAGCAGCTCGTCGGATATATTTTGACTTGACTTGACAACGAAGTCTCAGTAATAATAATAAGGTCCCATTGGCACCCTTTGGGAGCAGAACCCTAAAAACCAGCGAAATTAAATATCGCACCCGATGACGAGGTCAGTATGCTTAGTATAAGTTTTACTTCACTTCTCGATCGCGTTTACGTAAAAATTTCAATTCTATGGAAACATGGACATGAAATTTTTACGTAAACGCGATCGAGAAGTATTTTGGTTAAGTAAAACTTATACTAAGCGTACTGCTCGTCACCACGGTGATTATGCGGCTAAAACGTCGAGGTAATAAGCATTAAATCGTTACTAAGCTCGTAAGATGTTAATGACAGTTTTTACTTAATGTAAGTTAACCGCTAACTTACTTTACACGTAGGGTAAGTCCAGGATAGATGCCCCACTTTTTGAAATAGCTTTATAATTCAAAAACTTAACAAATTATAGCATTGCGTCCAATGCGTTTGATAACTATGGTCCTTAATCTATTATTTTACTGTACTTCTTTTAATATAAATCTTATGGATTTTGTGTAAATCTTACTTTTTTTGACCCCTTATAAATGGGGTAGGTGCCTACCGTGGGGGATAGACGACTCGTCGCAAAAATGCGTCAGAGGATAGATGCCCTTTGAAATTAAACAAGGTAAATAAAAGTTATCAGTCTTTTATATTCATTGAAATTTCGCCTAGTTTGAACAGTATGAGTCACGAGCCTCTTCTCATTTTAGAATCCTAGTACTGGATGTTTTACTGAAACAAATTATAAAAGCTCAATCAATTCCATATAAAATGTGATTTTGCTTGTACTTATTTGCAAATACAGAAAAAACTTCACTAAATACCAATCACTATGTACCTACATACATTACATAATTACCTAGCTAGGGTCAATTGTTTTTAGTTTTTCGTTTTTTGTTTTGTGTTTTTCGTTTTAAAACAAGTTGAGGATAGATGCCCTTAGGGGCATCTACAGCGATCGAAAACGGGGCAACTATACTTTTCGCAGAGGATAGATGCCCTATTCGATAAAAAATCAAGTAATGATAAAATCACTATAAAATATACTAATCCATGCAGCCTAAACTTCAGTGCAACCAAATGAGTTAGTTAAAAGCGCAAATTATAAGCTAGTCTAAAGTTATTCAAAAACAAATACTTACGAATTTAATTTTCACGCTTTGCGAGATCTCGCCGCGAAAGGTTTTGGCACCCATGGACTAAACGCGTTCGCTCTTGCTCATGATAGCAGCGGCCCAGAGGTTTACAGGGAGGGGGCTTGCTATTATGTAGTGGAATTTTGGTCCCACAGCCTTGCTATTAGTAGAAATTGAAATCGAGACATCTATCCCACTGGGGCATCTATCCTGGAATTACCCTATTATCTATGGGACGTAAACCGCAAACCGCAATTACCTTAAATGCGCTCGGGTGCTTACCATAGCTTTAACAATTAGGTATTATCTTTCTACAGACGAAATAGACACTGATCTTTTTAAACAGAAAAAACCGGCCAAGTGCGAGTCGGACTCGCGCACGAAGGGTTCCGTACCATTATCTATAAAAACGGCAAAAAAATCACGTTTCTTGCATGAAGCGCCCCTTAAATATTTTTTTATTTATATTTAATTATTAATTTTTAAAGTGAATACATAACTAAGTATTCTGTGAATATTTCAAGCGTCTACCTGTTGCTGTTATTAATATCGAGCAAAAACAAGCAAAAAAAAACACGTTTGCTGTATGGGAGCCCCCTTAAATATTTATTTTATTCTGTTTTTTAGTATTTGTTCTTATAGCAGCAACCGAAATACATCATCTGTGAAAATTTCAACTGTTTAGCTATCATGGTTCATGAGATACAAGCCTGGTGACAGACGGACAGACGGACGGACGGACGGACAGCGAAGTCTCAGTAATGTGGTACCGTTTTTAACCTTTGGGTATGGAACACCCTAAATAGATACACATGCACGCACGAACGCACGCACGCACGAGCGAGCTCGCACACTCAGTCACTCAATCACTCGCTCACCGACTAACTCACTCACTCGCTGTCACGCACAAACAATGTACAGTAAACAGCAGAAGTGGGAACTTCTGCTACTGACTGTACATACTCATCGCATCGCGGTCGCATTTATATTAGTTATTAAAAACTGTTATCATTGCCATATCAGCCGAAGAAGCTGAAGAGGCCATCGTTTAAGACTTTAACGCTTCCATTGTCCCCAGCCGAGAAGGTCGACGAGAAGGTATCACGCCGCAACATGGTGCGCATGGGCATTCGCGTGTTGCAGGGTGCCTCCCGCGCCGCTTCCGCCGTCCTGCCCCCGCCGTCGCCTACTCACAGCTCGTTCAGCGCGCTGGCGCACTATCAGTTGCTCAGGTATGTTAACTAGTATGTTACACGCTTGCCAAGCGTCGACAAACTTTCACAAGCACATGCGTGTAAACAGGGGTCTTTAGATAATTTATTGAATCAGGCGTTACTTTGAGGAGGTCCATATTAATGAACTGAGCCCACTGCCACTTCAACTTGCTAATTCTCTGAGCTATGTCGATGACCTTAGTTCTGTGGGGAGCGTATCAAAATATATAAAGTTTAAAACGAATAATGTACGAAATACATAATGGTCATAATATATATTAAAATTATCTATGAAACTATTGATAAAACGAACTTTTTAAATCGTGTAATCTACAGATTGGTTTAGGTTAGGTTAGGTTAGGTTTATTTTATGAAAATCCTATAAAGTTGAGAATTTCCAAGAAAATTGCATTATATCAAATGACCATTATGTATTTCGTCCATTATTAATTTTAAACTTTATATATTTTGATACGTACCCGTTCTGTGTCGGATATCCTCGTATTTATAGTTACGACAGTAACAAACATGCTTGTAAAACTGGAAACACGAGGTAAAAAGTTATAAAAAAGTTAATTTTGATCCATTCCTTTTTTAATTTCTCAACGACATGCCGGATTCGAATGAAACATTGCCAATATAATGGGTTCGACGTTGGAAAAGGAAATTGGTTTTCGTTGAGGAAAATAATTTATTTCTGTTGGCCGCTATCAAAGATACTGAAACGAACAGTTACGGTATGAATTAGTTCTTTGTATAGTGACCGATGTCCGATCGACGGACAAGACGAAAGTCTTTGACTAGTGTGACCAGTGTGTGTCGCCAGTGAAGACCATCCGAAATATTCTTATTGCAAAACTAAATCTAATTTACATTTACAAAAAGTTTATTTTTGAAATTATATTAATTAAAATTATTATTTTTGATATCAATATTTATTACAAATAGAGCATGAAAAATAAAGACAGTGTGTTATTGCGGTTGTAAATCGGACACTGGCTCAGCATAATGCTGAGATAAATACCATGCATACATTAGCAGCCCAGCGCTGATTTTCAGCCAGCACCGTGGGACACTCGGATCGCTATAATTTGCATCGTTAGGTAGGCGATCTGCCGAAACTATACTTCATTTAATTTAGAATTGGAAACCACAACATCATTATATTGCGGCACGTCAACTATTTCTTACCTAGCAAATAGTACAGTACAATAGTCTGGGAGCCGCAAAATAAAATTGTTTTAATGTCACCTTATTTGCGTGTCGTCAATTGTTACTCTAGTACACATTGTAAAGAGATTACAGTTCACGAGCCGCAATATAATGTTGTTGTGGTTTATAATTCTAAATTAAATGGAGTATAGAACAGGAAAATGAATGCTTTAGCTTTAGCTTTTGATGAACAAATTTACATTATATTTGTTACGTCATCTCGGTCCCACGTCCCACTGCAAGCACGGCAATTTAGAATGAGAGGGCTTGCCGTAGTTTACATTCGGATCCAGTACGGGTTGAGAACTTCACACACACCATTTAATAACTTCGCAGGCGTGTGCAGGTGTCCTCTAGATTTTGATATAGGTTAGGCATACACACATTCAAGCAGTACACATGTAAAATCCAAAAATTCGAAAAAATATTCGAAAAGGAAATCAAAAAGGAAAAAATATTCGAGCTAGTCGTCCAATGTCAAAATTATTAATATGATTCTGAAACATTCATGTCGTTTTTGCTAACCACCGGCCCCTAACCAAAATAAAGACAGTGTTAAGTTATTTTGGTTACATATTTCTAACTGGAAATTGAATAGAACGAAGCGCCAAATTGGATTTCGTACTTTGCCACCCGACCTTTGGCTACTTTATAAATAACGTTACTTCCCTCTCAGAGGTTCAATATTCATTCGGAATAAATCTTCGAATAGAGATATTGACACCACCAATCAACTGACGTACTTTTTATGAGCTGCCAAAACAATTCTCCCATAGAGTTTGAATGGCAATAGCAACTTATGTCGTCACTTGTTCGCCAACTCAATCAACTAACTATTTATTTTTTTTAAAGCAACAACAAATCTAATTTTGCTTTTAATCGAAAATTAATCTGGTTTTCAGGGCTAAAATAAAGAGTTTTTTTTTTACTGGAGTCGTGTCTTCGAATTATTTTTTAATGGCGTCACCATCTTTATTGAGGATTGAGTGTTTTTTTCGACAAGAAGGGTAATGCATCATTCAGGTTGACGGAATATATCAACATTTCAAATTACTTTTTTACTTTATAGGGTTCCGTAACTCAAAATAAAAAATGGAACCCATAAAGGATCACTTTGTTGTCCGTCCGTCTGTCAAAACCCTTTATCTCGGGAACGCGTGGAGGTATAGAGTTGACATTAAAACTACGTACTTACTCAGGTCTACAATCTCTTGAACCTGTGTAAAAATCTAACTTCTAGGTTAACATAAAAAAAGATACGGCCGTTTATGCCGCAAAAAACGTATATTAGCCAAGGGAATCAAAATTTATGGGGTATTTTCCGTTGACCTAGAACTATGAAAATTGACAAGTACTTAATACCGTCTTAAACTACAAGTATAGGAAAAAATCTGAAAACTACACATTTGGAATTTCGTAAGAGGGTCATCACCAATACAAAACTGGGTACATTTTACTTAAAAGTAGGGCTCTGCTAACACTGGATTATAATGGATAAATTTGTTAAACTATAAATTAAAAATTTTAAAAACTTCCTACGCAATTTGTTCGCTCATAATATTAGATAAAGTAAATGCCCATTATGCGTCTAAGTTCCCTTCCGCAGCTGACAAAAGAGACTTTGAAACGGCTGAACCGATTTTAATGAAACATTGTCTAAGAACCATCGCCAAGAAACCAGCTTTCAAATAAAAAAAAACCGCATCCGAATCAATTCCCCATTTTAGAGTTATGATGCCACAGACAGACACACACACATAGCGGTCAAACTTATAACACCCCTCTTTTTGTGTCGGGGGTTAAAAAAGACACGTCAAGATAGCTAACCTTCTTTCTACTTATAATGCTAATTAAAACAAAGTATATTTTAATTCATGTTATTTTCATATTTTTCCCTGTTTTCTTGTTCGTACGGCCCTGAAGCGAACGCTTCGCACTTTGAATTTCATGAGTGAAAATGAATAATTTAATACATCGTTTAAATTTCATCGCCTCCGCATGCGTTTTACTGACGCGGCGTCAACGTCATACCTGTCGACGTCAACTTCGCGCGTGGGAATTGACGAAACCGAAATTCAAACGGGGATTTACAGTTCGCGACCTCGTCATAATCTCAGTGAGATTGTAGCACGCGACGGTAGGTACAGATGTGGTGCAAAATGATTTTCCATCGGGAAAACTCGGATCTCAATCGGAATACGATGGCACCCGAACTGTCAGTCAATGATTGTATTAAATGAGTGACGTTTTCATATCCATTAATATGGAACTTTATTGTTTTTGTGTCAAACGTGAAACGTCAAAGTGAAAAATGTAAGATGGATGGATGGATGTAGGTACACGGCTGTAAGATGGGTACTGAAGCTAATTGGGGATGTCTATTTTTTTTGCAATGTATAGTAAATCGAAAACCATTTCGAGATAAATGCTTTTTAACTCGTTTTCTGTAGTTATTTAATTTTAATATTATGTAATTAATTTATAATATAACAAATAAGCAATGACCTTCATTTGACTTTGGTGTAAATTGCGTGACCGGTTCAAGTCGTACTTTATTCTGTGTGGTTAGAATTCTTCACAATTTACGCGTGGATTATACTACGGAGTTTGATTTGGACCCGCTGTCTGACATCTAGCACTTTGACAGTGCCAGTAAAGTGACACAGTGTATAGTGTACCACTACGCAAAAAATAATTAAAGGGGTTGCCTTATCGTACGCATTTAGATAGATTTAGAAATTTGGCATTGTGGGAGCCCTCAATTATAATCTGACGTCATCAACTAAAATAAATTCAATAATTAATTTTGAAAAAAGTAGAGAACTAAATGACAAAATATTGAAATTAGTTTCTTATAATTGACTTTTCTATACAAAAAAAAATATAAAACCATGGGTATTTTTTTTAGACATCCCCAATTGAGAGATCGCGACCACTTGCCGCACTTCGGAGCGCTGTCAGTTTTTTTTGCACACATCAAAGCGCTCGCGGCACTCGGCCAATAGTGTCCACAATCCACATGTTTATGTGTTTGTCAGCGCGCCATTACGCGGTTGGCCGAACGTGAAGGCAGTAGCACTTGCCTTGTTATACAGTACCCAGCCATAAAGATTGCACATCGGTCTTTGGAAAAAGACTCGGCAAATGTCGGCTTCGTATAGCGTTGTCACACACTACTCATGTGACGTTTGTCAGTCGTTGTTCAGGTGTAGTAGGGTATGGACGCGTTCCGGTGAAAATATATAATATAGAGTTATTGAAATCCCCCAACTTTAAATTGTATGATGGATTACACTGATAGACTAATAATAAATACGGTTGATAGTGACAGTGATATTGACCAAATTGAGAGCACAGATAGTGAAATGGAAGGAATTGAGATTTTTTGAAAATTAAAATTTATGAAAAAATAGGTGTCTTAATATACTCTAATCTCTTTTTTGACTATCCTTTTTCTAGTAGTTGCAACAACCCTCTATAGATATCAAAAGCTTACATTTCATTAATTTGACGTAAACTAATAATAATAATAATAAATGTTTATTTCACAAAAACAGATTTTTACATACATTGAATTATTCTATCAGACTCCAAACTAGGCTGAGCCTGTATCTTGGAAGTCCGCGAGTGCGATTTACATATGTCGTGTAGTTAAAAGAATAGGTAGATATGTTTTACATCGATAAAAAAATAATAAAAAAGATAGTGATAATAAATTATTAAATTATTAGTAACATGCAGAATTAATAAGCGCACGTGTGTGTGTGTGTGTGTGTGTGTGTGTGTGTGTGTGTGTGTGTGTGTGTGTGTGTGTGTGTGTGAGGAGTGCCGACTAGTTGTTCAGTTTCGTCGTATGACATTGTTAGCAAGCAATCGTTCACCACACGCTTAGCTTTCCGAACTGATAACTGTTTAATAACCAGATTCTTGCAGACGTTGTTATATGTGTGCGGATGAGAGTACGCTGGAGATTTCCTAGCTAGTTTTGATTTAAAAGGTGGCAGGAGTGCCTTGTAAATACGCTTCCTTAAGATTTCATCATACCCTGCAGAATTAATCAAGGCGCTGTCCAAACAAACAACACGCAACAACGCTGTGCAAACTAATTAAGTCCATGGAATGCAGTATTTATTTGATACCAAACGTCACTTAATAAATACGGCGATTGATGGACGGTCGCCAGTGTTCGGAAATCGTCGTAAACTGCGAATTATCTCTTTCTAAATGCCGATGTGCAATCCTTATCGCCGGGTACCTACTGTAATTTGCCTGCGCTCGCGTTGGCCTGAGTTCGACCAACATGTATTGCAGGTCATAGACGCAACGAATTCGCTGCGCATGCGCATTCGCAGCAAATACGTTGCGCATTCGCTTGGCGTCTAATACGTTCGCAAATCGCCGGTGTTAAGGCTCTTAAGCTCAATTTCCTTCACGCTACTAACCTGTAAATTTCCGAGTCAAACATTAAATATAAGTACTTGCAACTGTACTTTGAAGTGCCTTCTTTAATTATTAAAATTTGTAACACCCTCCAAACCGTATTTCATCTTGTAAACACACTACAAGTTGTTACAGAGCGGCACAAAATACGGGGGAGAAACGCTACTTCAGTCTGCTTACGGGGTTCGAAGTTTTTAAGCACGGTAAGACGAAAGCAAACCATGGAGTCGACATGGACATTAAAAATATTGTTACTCAAACTCATTCATTTGTTTAGTCCAAAATTTAATCATAAATGAATTTAAAAAAATTGAGGTTCAAAAACAAATACTACACTAAGTTGCTGGTTTTCAGTCTTACCCGGTAGTTATATGTTAATAAAAACAGTACCTACTGTCACCACGGTGTTAATTACCTACATTAGGAGATTAATATTAAAAAATAAGCACATAAAAATAATTAATTAGGTATATATATATATATAATCTGCAATATTCGAATAACATCTACAGGAATGAGAGCTTTAAAATATTCGACATGATTGTGTCGTAAATATTGTCAATTCCAAAAGTAAAGTAAATGTGTGTGTGCGTGTGTGTGTGTGTAGATGTGTGAGCGAGTTTTTCCTCATTTTCAGGAATAAAGCGGGTTATATTTCAAACAGAATATAGTCTGTATATCCAAGTATCTAGATTAAAACAGTTCTAGCTATGAATTTGTTATTTACTTAATAATTTTTTCATATCTAAGTGTCAATAAATGCGTGCTTTTGCAAATTTTCAGGAATAAATCAGGGTATTTCGCACACATAATAATAGTCTGTATAGGTAGCTAGGCATTGAAGTTAAAACAGTTAAGGCTACTGCTTCATTATTTGATAGAATTATTATTTATTTATAATTTTAATGTTTTATTACTTAGAAGGTTTATAAAAGTTTTAGGAATTTAATAAATGTGTACGAGTATGTGCAATAAGAAAATATTAATGTCAATGTCGACTCCATGGTTCGCTTTCGTCTCAGCGTGCTACGAAAACTCCGAACCCTGTCATTATTAAGTTTTCCTACTCCTGTACTTTTATCTGTTTTTTACATGGTCGCGAACAAATATATAAGAACATAGATAATATGACTTCAGAAAGTCTATACTTAATCTATTCGCCATAACAGCACTTGTGTCGTAATGTCGTTATTACGATACACCTAGCTGCCACATAATATTAAATGTAGGGTACACTCAACACTAAAGCCCAGTTTAGACCTGCTGAGTTGAGTAGAGTAGGGTACAGTCGGGTACAGTAGGGTAAAATAGGGTACAGTCGTGTACAGTCGGGTACAGTAGGGTAAAATAGAGTACAGTAGGGTACAGTCGGGTACAGTAGGGTAAAATAGGGTACAGTAGGGTACAGTAGGGTAAAATAGGATACAGTAGGGTACAGTCGGGTACAGTAGGGTAAATAAGAGTACAGTAGGGTACAGTCAGGTACAGTAGGGTAAATAGGGTACAGTAGGGTACAGTCGGGTACAGTAGGGTACAGTCGGGTACAGTAGGGTACAGTCGGGTACAGTAGGGGAAAATAGGGTACAGTCGGGAACAGTCGGGTACAGTAGGGTCAAATAGGGTACAGTAGAGTACAGTCGGGTACAGTAGGGTAAAATAGGGTACAGTCGGGTACAGTAGTGTAAAATAGGGTACAGTTGGGTACAGTCGGGTACAGTAGGGTACAGTCGGGTACAGTTGGGTGAAATAGGGTACAGTAGGGTACAGTCAGGTATAGTAAGGTAAAATAGGGTACAGTAGGGTAAAATAGGGTATTTTACCCTACTGTACCCGACTGTACCCGAATGTACCCTATTGTACCCTATTTTACCCTACTGTACCCGACTGTACCCTACTGTACCCTATTTTACCCTACTGTACCCGACTGTACTCTACTGTACCCTATTTTACCCTACTGTACCCTATTTTACCCTACTGTACCCGACTGTACCCTACTGTACCCTATTTTACCCTACTGTTCCCGACTTTACCCGACTTTACCCGACTGTACCCTACTTTACCCGACTGTACCCTACTGTACCCTACTGTACCCTATTTCACCCGACTGTATCCTACTTTACCCGACTGTACCCCATTTTACCCTACTGTACCCGACTGTACCCTACTGTACCCTATTTTACCCTACTGTTCCCGACTTTACCCGACTGTACCCTACTGTACCCGACTGTACCCTATTTTACCCTACTGTACCCGACTGTACCCGACTGTACCCTACTGTACCTGACTGTACCCTATTTTACCCTACTGTACGCGACTGTACCCTACTGTACCCGACTGTACCCTACTGTACCCTATTTTACCATACTGTACCCTACTGTACCCGACTGTACCCTACTGTACCCGACTGTACCCTACTGTACCCTATTTCACCCGACTGTACCCTACTTTACCCGACTGTACCCCATTTTACCCTACTGTACCCGACTGTACCCTACTGTACCCTATTTTACCCTACTGTACCCGACTGTACCCTACAGTAGGGTACAGTCCAGTACAGTAGAGTCAAGTCGTAGAAAAAATATTGTATGCAACGGTGTATAATTTGGTCTTAACGGCTCGTGCCGTCTTCCATTGCGATACTCGCATTCGCTCGTATCGCAACTCACGTCACTCGCCTTTTAAGACCTCTCTTATACAACCGTTGCATAAAATACTATAAAGCAAGTATAACCGTAAACAGACGCATTTAAAATGTTTTGATTGGCGAATCTCCAATTACGGTAACAGTAGAAGATAATTCACGGAAGGTGCCATTAATTTTGAATGTCCATCCATTTTGTCGAAGTAATAACTTGATTAATGTGATAATGGGGCACGTTAACCCCGATGTGACCCAGTTTGGGGGTACAACAGCTTCCTATCCAATGTCTCGGACATCCGTGACTAATAGTACTGTCGGCTTAATAATAACAGCCTGCATTAAGGGAGTTAGCGATCAAGGACAAAATTTAATTAAACTTTCTTATGGCATTTACGAATTGCTATACTTCATTTAATTTAGAATTGAAGAGCATCTTTTTAAATTTTGTTACATAAGTTTGAACCCGCGGTTCAGTTGTTATCATCATAATCCCAACCTATTTACGTCCCGTGCAAGGTAGAGGCCTCCTCTCAGAAAGAGAAGGCTTGGGCCGTTCCCACGCGAGCCCGTGCGGATTGGGGACTTCACGCACACTATCGAATTTATTTGCAGTTGCACACCCAGGGGCGCTACTACGAAATTCGAAAATCGAAGTTCGTATCGTATCATCCCTCTCACTCTCGTGTCAAATCATATTAGCGTGAGCGGGACGGCATGAAACGAAGTTCGAATTATGCACTTCGTAGTATAGACGCAGGTTTCCAGGTTTCTTCAAGACGTATTCGTTCATCGTTAAGCTTATGGTAAATTTTAAATTTAACGGAGAAAATGCCACTGCGTAAATAAGGGAATGGAATAATTGCCACGAAGAAAAAATGATTTTCGGGAAATATGAGCCACACTCGACAATACAACCTGTGGTCTTTTACGTAAGCTTTTCACCTATACTTCATTTAATTTAGAATTGAAAACCACAACATCATTATATTGCGGCTCGTCTACTATTTCTTACCTAGCAAATAGTACAGTACAATAGTCTGGGAGCCGCAAAATAAAATTGTTTTAATGTCACTTTATTTGCGTGTCGTCAATTGTTACTTCTAGTACAAATTGTAAAGAGATTACAGTTCACGAGCCGCATTTTAATGTTGTTGTAGTTTATAATTCTAAATTAAATGGAGTATAGTGAAAAAGGAAGCGTAGACGGCCAGACTAAACTGAACAGATGTTACCGGATGAAAACTATTTTATACTATCTTTTATCCGTGAACTCGCACGCCTAATTCATTATTAGGCCTATCAGTCGAATTGAAATTCCCTGGAGAACTTCATATTTCTAGATTTAGCGGTTGACATTTTGGAATTTTACATGTCTCTCTTAGAAATATTTGGATATAAAGTAGCTATCTAAGTACATACCAGATATCATTCAATCAATAATTTAAGAATGACAGTTTTCCGAAAATCCCGGAACATCCAAAGTAACACATAATACCTTTTATCCCGACTAAATGGCCTAGTGCTTAGAGAACCTGACTATGAAGCCTGAGGTCCCGGATTCGATTCCCGCGTCGGGCAGATTTTTTTATGAAAAATACGAATGTTTGTTCTCGGTGATTAATATGTATTTAAATATGTATCTATCTTTAAGTATGTTTATCCGTTGCCTAGTACCTATAACACAAGCTTTGGCTTACTTTGGGATTTGATCAATTGGTGTGAATTGTCCCGTGATATTTTTTTATTATGTATTTATCCCGATATTAGCACGGGATTTTTGTTAGTTTTGAGACACGAAATTTGGCATGCAACGTTTTTTTTTATATAAAACTTGATAAAACTGACCCATGCGTGATTAACGCCTATCTTACCTAATGGAAAGTGCTGATGAGGCCGACGGTATGTCTCAAGGGTTCAGTAACAGCCTATTCACCCTAGCCCTGAAGAGGGTTGTATCCGTTAATAAAAAGCACGATGTATTTTTTGCCGCCCATTGCTTACCTTATTTAGATAACTGTATCTAGATACATTGCAAGTTAAAAAAAAGCCTGTAATTTCAAAAAAATACATCAACAGGAATCAAATTAGTTGACTGCAACCAGTTTGATTCCTGGGCCACTATATAACCTTGTCGCATTAACTACTAGACAATTACACCTTCAGTGGCGGGTCTATGCATCATCAACTTTCCGAACACAACTTGCAAAAAACTTAGAGTTTATAAACGTTTTCGCTCCATGACATGAGGAAAAAGAAGTTTTGACAGACGGCCTGCGACAATTCAAGTTATTAATACACAAGCAAACTCCTTTCCTATTCATTATCGTTGACACACGTTCGCAAAGATCGAGTTTGTCATCATGCATGACATACATTACACAATAATCTGTCGTAGAAGATAAACTAATTCATTAATTTTGACATGGTTCTATGCGGCCTAGAAATCAAATTGGTTGACTGTACCTATGAAGGTATGTAGGTAGGGGTCAAATCTTGGAATTCGAATTTGACTCACTTCCAGTTGTCGGATTTGCTTGAAATTTGGCATGTATACAGTAGACCAAAAGCACAGTCAGCGAAAAAGCTTCCATTTAAAATGAAATTTTTAAGTAAACTATTTTACGGGAGTTTTCAGGAAATCCCGCAATTTTAATTCAATTGCACGACTGTAAAGGTTCGCTTATAAATAAATCGTTACCAGGCAATTTTATTTTTTGTTGTCCCTTTTGACGAATCACGAGCCCTTTTGATCCTACTAGGAGAAAAAAGTGTCTCAAGTTTTTTCCCGTTCCGTTACCATTTTTATTGATTTATTTATTAAGGAGCACAACAGGCGTTACAATCAAACTTATTCTAATTTAAAATTGATACATAAGGCCAATAACAGTTACTCCCTGTATTGTACAATTAATAGCTTGAGCTGAAAACTTACAATTAACTATCTTGTTAATAAACAAACTTATTCTTATTTTACTTAATCTAATTAAAAACTAATTTTTCATAGACTTTATATGACCGTAACAGAATGGTAGCATCGAAACATATATGAAAGTTTTGGGACACCTTTTTTCTCCTAGTAGGATCGAAAGAGCTCGTGATTCTGAGCAGAAATCACATAAAACTTTCCGAATTTTAAAAGAAGTCAAAAGGTACCTACAACAAAAAATAAATCGTCTGTACCCGTCAACGTGCCAAGTGCCGATATTAAGGAAATTAAACCTCGGTCTGTCTGACTTTCGAACCGACAAACGTAGCCCGCGAACGGCAACGAATCGAGCCGCGATGCAATCGAATGAACTGGAAAAAAACATTCTGATAGTGACAGGCACGAGAACTCGTAGGCTTTTTTGGGTCAACTGAAAAACTTGTTCAACACCTCCATTTTTTTACCTCCGACGCAAAAACGAAGTGGTGTTATAAGTTTGACGTGTCTGGCTGTGTGTGTGTGTCTGTGGCATCGTAGCTCCCGAACGGATCAAGGTGAATTAGTCGGGGGTGTTCTTAGCTATGCTTGATGAAAATCGGTCCAAGACTGTCCAAGAAGAAGTTTTTACTGACTGTATTTTTTGTTGGCTGTACTTGCATTGTCATCCAACCTACATAAGTGTACAATATTTTGAGTAAATCCGACCACTGGAAGTGGGTCAAATTCAACTTCCAAGATTTGACCCGTACATACATACTTAATACATTGCAAGTTAATAAAAAGCTTTTAATAGGAATATTTATTACTATTTATTTATTTATTTATGTATGTTTATCCATTGCCTAGTACCTACTCGTAACAAAATGGTTGCTTACTTTGGGACTAGGTCAAAAAAGTTGTCCCGTAAAATACAAAAAAAAAGTTTTTTTTTCGATGGCCAATTTCAAAGAAAAGTCTTCGAAAACAACCCCCGCTATGGACAGCCGGCCTAATTTCCCGAAAGTTACCTTTCCATCATCTAATCTGTCAGTTTGACAATGAAGCCCTTTGTATTCCGAAGGCCTAAACACTCAAGGTAACTGTATCAAACTGCGTTTGTTCCTCGCTTTTCTATCCATAGCTAACAGGAGATCAATATCTTTTAGTGATGTGAAAACTATTCGCATTCGCATCTATTTAATATTCGCATAATCGCGGATAGCATTTTGTTTAGTACTTCATAGCTTCGAGATAGCTAAGAACTTTTGTAAGATTGATTGAACTGGATGTCTGGATTAAATTAAAAATTAATGTGATTGACGTATAAACGGTTTAAAAAGTATCGGCCGGTTAGTTGACGGGGCATTCAATATGGAGGAGCAGAGATAAGACGTGTTCTCTTTGACCAGTATTGTTGGAGAAATGTATCTAAGTTTCGAGTGATTACGTGAGTTTTTCTATACTTTTATGTGCGTATATTTTGGGGTGTGGTTGATGTACGACCAGTAATTGTCGACCCGGAATGAATGACATTAATGCACGATATGATAATTCAAATGCTCGTGTTATTGCCATAAGGGTTTGAATTATCACGAGTCAGATTCGGGCACAGACAGGTAAGATGAAATGATGAAATCCGCGCAAGAACTACAGTTACGGACATAGCTCGAAGAATCGCCAGACTTTAGTGGCAGTGGGCAGGGCACATCGCTCGTAGAATTGACGGCCGATGGGGCCGAAAGATTCTCGAGTGGCGTCCGCGGACCGGAAGACGCAGTGTAGGTAGGCCTCTAACAAGATGGACCTGGTTAAGATTTCGGGAACGTGTTGGATGTCAGGGCCGATCTGTTTGGCGAGCCTTGGGGAGACCTATGTCTAGCAGTGGACATCTTTCGGCTGAAATGATGATGATGATGAGACTCGGGCACAGAGGACTTCGTACAAATTTTGTAGGTATACTTATGTCAAAATTTACGTAAACGGCCATGTGAAAATAGGTACTGTTAGCAGAGACCTGTTTTAGGCAAAATGTACGCAGTGTGCAGTCATTACATATTAATTGGTTGGGATCCCCTTGATTTTTAACTTTATGCTGATTCTAGTAATTGTATTTGTTGTTAAAGCAGCAATAGAAATTCACATTATGCTCTGTGGCAGTCAGACTGAAAGACGGTCAGATGGACAGACAGGCAGACGGACAGACGGACAGAAGAACAGTTTAGCGATATTAATCTCATAAAACCCAGCTTACTTTATTTAGTATATACGTCAACGTAAAGCAAATGTCAACTTTCCTTGAATGGAAATAAGTTTCAAATTATGACAGCAAAAAATTTGGCGCTGGTCTTACGAGGGTAATAGGGTTCCGTTGGTCACTCTTCGGATGAGTTACCCTAAAAAGTCTATATTTGGAAATATTTCAGTTGAATATTCGTATTCGCGAATATTGGCTAGAGGACATTCATCACATCACTAATATGTATGCAAGAGCACGTGCCGTGCGTGCGATAGCGTCCCCTGGGAACTTTGTAATGTAAAAGAAATATTTTCAGGCTAAGTATCGTATCTGGAATTAATGTGTGAACTAAAGTGAACCTTAAAGCACACTCCGTATAGTTCATGTTTAATGATTATCGATTTCGACATCCGATTTTTTTCGAGATAGCTAGGTATTGTGCTTCGATAAATTGAATTTTTTAAGTTGAATAAAACTTAGAATATACTGCATGTTTTTTAGGGTTCCGTACCCAAAGGGTAAAAACGGGACTCTATTACTGAGGCTCCGCTGTCCGTCCGTCTGTCACCAGGCTGTATCTCATGAACCGTGATAGCTAGACAGTTGAAATTTTCACAAATGATGTATTTCGATTGCCGCTATAACAACAAATACTAAAAACCAGAGTAAAATAAATATTTAAGGGGGCTCCCATACAACAAACGTGATTTTTTTGCTCGTTTTTGCTCGATATTGATAACGGCAACAGGTAGACGCTTCAAATATTCACAGAATATTTAGTTATAAATCACTTTAAAAATAAATAATTAAATTAAAATAAAACAAATATTTAAGGGGGGCTAGGCTTCTGACAGTACGGATGCTGCATCCAGTTTGATTAAATTTCGTGCGACTTATATTTCGGATGTAAGTAGTAATAATCAGCGAATGGTAATGAGGTTTAATCAAGCGGTCAAAACGCTTGAATATTCACACAATAAATGGAACGTAACATTAAAAACACCGGTCGAAGCTAATAACAACACTTTCAGACAACAACAAAACAAATCGTCATTCATTATGGCTATGTTTTCGACGCGATGCCCCCTACTCATTTTGCCGGCAGCGGCGTCTCATTCCTCCCAGTAGTGTCGGAAGGAGACGGCATATCCCGACCCCGTCACGTCGTCTCCAGTGGCATATTATAATTTGAATTATACACGGTTTCCTGAACAAGCCCCGTTTCCTAAACCACGGTGTAATTGGCAGGCAGCGCTGAGTTAGCGGTTACACGTGACAACCCAACCCTAACCGAAAGGCTAAGGCAGCAACAAGTCGATGAGTTTAAAAATAAAATAAATTTGCATTTTGCATTTTAGTAACGCCCGATTCAATCAAGCAATAACTTTAAATGAATTTTTTTAAAAACTCCAAAGCAATTTGGTCACACATATAAATTACATAATAAAGTAAATGTCTATTATGCGTCTAAAATCCCTTCCGCAGCTAACAAAAGAGCTAATAACTTTAAAACCGCTGAACCAATTTCGATGAAACATGTCTAAGAACCATTGCCATGAAACCTGCTATCAAATAAAAAAACCGCATCCAAATCGGTTATCCCATTTATGAGCTATGATGCCACAAAGATACACATAGCGGTCAAACTAATAACACCCCTCTTTTTATGTCGGGGGTTAAAAATATTTTCTTTTCCGAAATTCTTATAGGTACTCAGACTTCAAACGAAAGCCATGGTCGCATGCCACCATAAAATGAATTGTTAAGTAAGCGACCCTTAGGCAAGGTGGTCATGCAACCAGGCTCTCCTCTGAAGTCTGTGTATAAGAATTTCGGACAAGAATATTTTTTTGCTTGATTGAATCAGGCGTTACTTTAAAGAAGTTCATAATTGTGGTCGCGGAGGACCGAAATTAATTGTGTATAGTTTTTGATTTGAACATTTTCTTATTTCATACTATTTAGAGCGCGTTATTCCCGTAGTCGGATTTCATTGTAAGTAGGTAACCTATTATTTTGGAGACGATGATAAAGTTTGCGCAAAGGATATTTTAATTGATAGCTGGGTAATTAGTAGCATTAAAGTACTATAACATACTTAGTTACAATGAAGAAGAAAATAATTGAGTTATTAACCCAATCCTAAGGGAAAGGTGGAGAGCTAGCAACAAGTTGATGAGTTTAAAAATAAAAATACCATATTAGTAATGTAATAAATGCCTAATCAGGGTTCCGTACTCAAAGGATAAAAACGGGACTCTATTACTAAGACTCCACTGCCCGTCTGTCTGTCATCAGGCTATATCTTATAAACCGTGATAGCTAGACAGTTAAAATTTTCACAGACGATATGTATTTCGGTTGGCGCTATAACAACGCCACGGGATTGAGTTGTAACGGTTATGAAAAAAATGTGACGCGAAAACAATCTAACAAAACCTTGTGATTCAAATGGCATACACCAAAGTTAAAAAAAAAAAACTAGATCCCGAAATTACATATATAAGTACATTGCTCTCGTAACGTTATACCTACTGGCAACCGAGTATCGCGACATGGGCAATCCTATCTTTAAGTATTGGCTATCTGTGTACCAGAACGAGAATCGCGAATGAGGTGTATTGATGACACCATTTTAGTTTCGCGCAAGAACTAAAGTTACGGACATAGCCCGAAGAATCGCTAGACTTAAGTGGCAGTGGGCAGGGCACATCGCCCGTAGAAACTGACAGCCGATGGGGCCGAAAGTTTCTCGAATGGCGTCCGCGGACCGGAAGACGCGGTGTAGGTAGGCCTTCAACAAGATGGAGCGACTACCTGGTGAAGGTAGCGGGAACGCATTGGATGCGGATAGCGCAGTGCCGATTTGTTTGGCGAGCCTTGGGGGAGGCCTATGTTCAGCAGTGGACGTCTTTCGGCTGAAGTTGCTGATTTTCAAAGGCAATGGCCCCGTTTTGCTTTGATTTAATTTTGACATTGGACTTTCTAATTTAACGTACTATAAGTTATTTGTGTCCATATAACTTTACTTGTTATTTATTTTTATTTTATTTTTAATACCTTTCAAGGATTTACAAGTACCAAGATTGTACCTGATTGGGAACAAGTAAAGTAACGCCAGAACCGATGAAAAATTCAGGGTGCAATTTTCGTAGATGCCCACGGGTTCAGTAAACACCGGGAATTCCAATTCAATCAGACCTAATGGTTCAAATGAGCGAAGTCAGAAGAAAGTCTAGTCGACGTTATAAATAAGTGATCACCTTTCGTACTTTTTCTCTTTCAGTCGGTAAATAATTTCATATGGCTTTTCAAAAAACATTCGAGCATGACGTTAAAGTGACAAGGTACAAAAGTGATTACTTATTTATGACGGCGATCCTGCAAATCCCTACAAGCTAATACTGGTAAATAGACTTAATGCATTAACTAGATTGATAATACTACTATAATATTTAACACCTATTTTAAAATCTATTCTATTCATTCTATAGGTAATTCTGTTTATATGACATCTATGTATTTAAAATGAACATGACTTTAAAATGAAATAAATAAATACATCTAAATTATTAATAAAATAAATAAATATCACGGGACATTTCACACCAATTATAGACCTATACTTCATTTAATTTAGAATTAGAAACCACAATAACATTATATTGCGTCTGGTCAACTATTTCTTACCTAGAAAATAGTACAGTACAATAGTCTGGGAGCCGCAAAATAAAATTGTTTTAATGTCACTTGATTTGCGTGTCGTCAATTGTTACTCTAGTACAAATTGTAAAGAGATTACAGTTCACGAGCCGCAATATAATGTTGTTGTGGTTTCTAATTCTAAATTAAATGAAGTATAGTACCAAAATTAGCAAAGCTTGTGTTATGGCTACTAGGCAACCGATAAACATAACTACATAAATACATATAATGTAGATAGATAGGTACATACTTAAATACATTTTAAACACCTAAGACTCGAGAAAAAACATTCATATATCGCGTACAAACATCTGCTTCTGCATCGGTCTGAATCAACAAACCCGGGACCTCATAAGCTTGGTAGTCAGGTTCTCTAACTACTGTGCCATTAGGTCGTCTAAATTTATAGGTATCTTACTGGTTTATGGCGGCAGTAATAAACTTAATTATTCGCAATGACAAGTTTACCCGTTTCAACATTTTATTAGTAACTTTAGTGGCTCTACGGCTTCGTCATATTTATACTGCGAGATTCATGTTCATCATTTTTGATGTTTATGATTTTCAAGTTTCTTTTAGTGTAGTTATAGAGTTCCGTACCCAAAGGGTAAAAACGGGACCCTATTACTGAGACTTCGCTGTCCGTCCGTCTGTCCGTCTGTCCGTCCGTCTGTCACCAGGCTGTATCTCGTGAACCGTGATAGCTAGACAGTTGTAATTTTCACAGATGATGTATTTCGGTTGCCGCTATAACAACAAATACTTAAAACCAGAATAAAATAAATATTTAAGGGGCTCCCATCCAACAAACGTGATTTTTTTGCTCGTTTTTTCTCGATATTGATAACGGCGACATGTAGACGCTTGAAATATTCACAGAATATTTAGTTATATATTCACTTTAATAATAAATAAATAAATAAAAATAAAACAAATATTTAAGGGGGGCTCCCATAAAACAAACGTGATTTTTTGCCCTTCCTAATATAGATAATGGTACGGAACCCTTCGTGCGCGAGTCCGACTCGCACTTGGCCGGTTTACTTGTATGTTTAACTCTTGTCGTAAGCCACACAGAAGAGACGTGGGACGAGGGCGCGTCACGGTCACGCCCCTTGAATCAGGGTTCATACTAATTGTATAGAAGCGTCGCGGTCCAAAGCAGACAGAAGAGACGGGGCGGAGACGCGGCCAGCGAACAAACGACACGTCTCTTCTGTGTGGCGATACACGAATATCAGAACTGATCTTTTAGATTATTTTAAATAACCATGTATCTATGTGTTTTCCCTCTCAAGCAAAACTATACTTCATTTAATTTAGAATTAGAAACCACAATAACATTATATTGCGTCTGGTCAACTGTTTCTTACCTAGCAAATAGTACAGTACAATAGTCTGGGAGCCGCAAAATGAAATTGTTTTAATGTCACTTTATTTGCGTGTCGTCAATTGTTACTCTAATACAATTTGTAAAGAGATTACAGTTCACGAGCCCCAATATAATGTTGTTGTAGTTTCTAATTCTAAATTAAATGAAGTTATATGTGTTTTCCCTCTCAAGCAAAGCTACTCAGAAACACAGGAAAGCTTATGGCTCCATTTTACATACTTTCTAAAAGCATTAAGTCGTTTGTAGGAAATTGCATTCCTAGGTACGTTTTTATAGCAAAGTTGCAACGTTACCGATCAAACTGATACAAAATTCAAATCCACTGTCAAGATGACACTTATATCCGAGGCATTTAATATTACTATAAATTGAAAATTTTAAAAACCCCCAACTCAATTATGTCACTCGTAGGTATGTTTGACATTAAGTCAATGCCCGTTATGCGTCTAAGGTCCCTACCGCAGCTTACAAAAGAACTTTGAAACGGCTGAACCGATTTTGATGAAACATATCTAAGAACCATCGCCAAGCAACCTGCTTTCTATTAAAAAAAACCGCATCCAAATCGGTGCACCCGGTTTAGAGCTGATGCCACAGACAGACAGACAGACAGACAGACACACACACACACACATAGCGGTCAAACTTATAAAACCCCTCTTTTTGTGTCGGGGGTTAAAAATTAATGTAATGACTGTATCGTGGCATGGACATTTGTTAACCGGTAGTTGGCCATACAAAACGATATTTTTTTTACTGGTAAGTTTCAATTGCCCAACTCCTTGAACTCCAGACAAGAGGGTTCTCTTTTCCTTTTGAGGTACTTCATCCTAAAAACTCGTCGTATGTCAACCTCCAAGTCAATGAACTTATTTAAATCTCTAAATATATTTTAACGTAGCGAGAGAAAAACAAAAAGTAACAACATTTGCATGTAGGTACGAGTAGCCTCAACGTTCTTGGAATTAAGACTCAATATTGCGTAGCAGAACATTTGAGGAAAAATCGACAGGGAGAAAACAAAAATGTTTTCTTGACACAGAAAACGTTCCGGATCGGAACGGCTGTCAATTTGAACGAGTTTCGTTGACACTTATTATAGGGGATAAATAAATAAACAAGGTAAAAGTGAAATAGCCACCGGGAGAAGTATTAAAAGAAATAAAATCATAGACACAGCTAATATTTTTCACAAACTGTTTATTGCTAAAATTACCTCGACGTTTTGACTACATTGCAGCGGTCGCGGTCACGAATCGACTGAACTTCTTCTTCTTGCAGGTCTAAACCGCGCTATAGATTGTAAATGTTTTGCTTTGATTTTAAACGCTTTAGATTGAATATTATGTATTAGTATAGGTAACGCCACCAGAGTTGAGGCCACGCACACAACCACATCTCATGTAATGACAGCGGGATTTTGACGTTGTGTTGACGTTTAACAACAACACAACGTCAAAATCCCGCTGTCATTACATGAGATGTGGTTGTGTGCGTGGCCTCAACTCTGGTGGCGTTACCTCTAACTCGGTCGATGTCGCGGGTTTAGGGCTAGTTTCTTACACCGTGTTTTTTTTTTAATTTCTTAGCTTTAAGGGAAGATTCTTCAGGTCAAATAGAATTAATTTCTCGAAATAACTAGTGTCTTAACTCTTACTTTTTTTGAGCTCGTTCGCCCAGGTACTAATATATTATGCATGTATTATGCATATAAACCTTCCTCTTGAATCAATCTATCTATTAAAAAAACCGCATCAAAATCCAATGCGTAGTTTTAAAGATCTAAGCATACATAGGGACAGACAGACAGACAACGGGAAGCGACTTTGTTTTATAGTATGTAGTGAAGTGAATCGGCTGAGAAATGCGACTTGAAACAGGTATGCTTAGTATAAGTTTTCCTTCACTTCAATACTTCTCGATCGCGTTTACGTAAAAATTTCAATTCTATGGAACCATAGACGCGCGCGCGCGTAGGCGCTGTCCAGTACGCTTAGTATAAGTTTTCCTTCACTTCAATACTTCTCGATCGCGTTTACGTAAAAAATTCAATTACTAGGGAAACATGGACAGCGCCTCCGCGCGCGCGCGTCTATGTTTCCATAGAATTGAAATTTTTACGTAAACGCGATCGAGAAGTATTGAAGTGAAGGAAAACTTATACTAAGCATACATGTTTCCATAGTAATTGAAATTTTTACGTAAACGCGATCGAGAAGTATTTTGGTGAAGTAAAACTTATACTAAGCGTAAGGAACGCTTCGCTCACGCTTCTCGCTCGCTCGGCCAATTACTTTTGTGCCTCTTCCCTACGTCATTCAATGCTTAACAACCGGCATCTACATAGCCCCTTTGATCCTGTGATGAGTTCACGGACCACCGTACTTTTATTTCATTACGACAAGTTACCGTGAATTAATATCGCTGTCCTTTTCTAGGCTCAGGGGAAAGAGCAAGCAGCAAGAGGAGCCCGCGCCGGAGCCACGTAAGTCCTTTATTAAATGGAATCAGGGAAAATCCCAACTTTGTTTTATCAAGGTGTATGTTTACCTCAAATTTAAGATGAGACTATACATGCGTGTAGCTTGCATGGAGCCACATTTATTACGAAGTTTGATGTAGGGTAAACTACGCAGTTATTACTCATGCACCAGTTATTTGGCCACTTCAAGAAAAACATATCTACTTATCATTGACATTTATCAGCATTCACTAAATGGTGATGTGTTTACTTTATAATCAGACATAGGAATTTAGGGGGCATCATTTAATGACAACTAAGTAGGGAGTGAGTTCCTTTATCGATAAACTCAACTATCGACGCTTTTCCCATAAACTACTTAGTGATCGCTCCAAGTTTATTTTGTATAAAATAAATTTTATAGAAAGTATAGAAATTAAACATAATAATAAATCAATTCTATTCTTCTTTATTCTCGTCAAACCCACGTCAAATTTTGACTAAGTATCATAATTTTAAACTAAAATTAAAATAAAACTACTCGTATTTGTCTCCGAAATAAGACTTACTAGAATTAATTCAAACTCATAAACAAAGCTGTGGGCGATCACTAGTATACAGGAAAAGCGTCGATAGTTTTTTTTTTTTTTAGTTTATTTACTCATATAATAGATTTTTATATTTTTACATTGCTAGCCACTGTTAAAAACCATAACTGGTTTATGTAACAGATGGCGAGATCGCGCGGTTCGGTCCGCGAATACAGTAATATTAAATGATTGGTAAATTAAGTATAAAGGTAACAAAAAAAAAAAATGTTGAGTTTATCGATAAAGGAACACTCTACCTGTCATCAAATTTTGCCCCCTAAATTCCTATGTTTTGTTTATAAATGATAGAAAATTATCACCGGACAATGTTTTTCTTAAAGTGGTCACTCATTGGTGCATGGACAAAACTGGGTACTTAACCTTATGTATGTCAGCTACTACAATGTGCAAGCTACTAGCTTGTGTAAGGCGATTATTATGCATGGATTAAGTGAAGGCAGTAAGCAAAGATCATGTTAGCTTGCAAAGCGAGTTACTGTCTTCACGAATATGGATTTCAAGCTAGCGTCTTAAGATTAAAAAGTACGTGTGAGTAGTTTACTAGGTTGCACCGTACCAGTACCTAGCTAAACTAAGCCGTTAATCACTTCACTGCCACTTCGTTTCTCAATAATGTTTGTCATAAAATATTAATATTTTATTAAACCGTGCTCCTTTCATTGTATTTTTTTTTAATGTTATCTTATACACCGTGGGCACAGCAAATGCGCCAGGTTGGGCCAATTTTTATTTTGTTGTACGTTTTGTTTTTTTTTATTTAGAAATTTGTATCGTGATTTCTGCTCAGAATCACGAGCTTTTTCGATCGAACTAGGAGAAAAAGTGTCCCAAAACTTCTGTATAATTTCGATTCTTCCGTCATAATTCATAATTCTCCTAGTAGGATCGAAAAGCTCGAGGTCCTGAACAGAAAACAAATCACATAAAATTTTCTAAATTAAAAAAAAAGTCAAAAATACAAGAAAATAAAAATTGCCCCAGTTATACTCGAACGACAATTTTTTGAGTCCCTCAGAAGGAAAAGACCCTGTTATATGAATCTGGGGTCAAATCGGCCATTTTAACCTACTCACTAGGTCGGTTTTTTCAGGGTAGAATAGCACTAAACATAGTTTCTTGCTTGTGGCAGTTGTGGCTTGCGGCTGCTAGACGCGCTTCCAATTTATTCTATAGTAATTGACACGTAAATGCAAACGCTTTTTTGATATTTTGAACCGTCAAAGCTTACACACGCGTAAGGTATTTGCCGATAATAAGGCTTAGTTTTGTGATATTTGTAATTAAATGGAAATATGTAGTTTAAGCACGAAGTTTTAATATAAATTATTATTTAAGTACATTTTCTATGAAAAAAGGCTACTTTGTAATAAAACAAAATTAGACATTAAAAAAAAGGTTACAATTAGGCCTTATTTTACTATGATAATGGTAATAAGGCCTACATAACCATTATGCGGTAGTTAACTATACTTAGTTAGTTTTAATAATTTTGTTTTTTTAAATCTATATTATAATCCAATTATTTCAAGTTACTAAGACTCATATTTACATTTACAATTAGAAAAATATGTGCACATTATAATTTCAAGTCAATAATACAACTATGATAATAATAATTAGATAATAAAATTCCTGTAAAAATGTCAACATAATAATAATAATAATAATAGCACTTAATCAAAAACAATTTTGACAATATTCACCCTACACTACAGTCAACCTATTCCCCTAGCATGCCTGCATGCATAATCACAGTACACATGATTACTTATCTCAAATCCCAAATACATACATTAAGTACAGCTTAAATATTTAAGTATGTACGCTAAGTGCAAGTGGCGGGGCGTGATTTTTTTTTTATATATTTAATTACAAGTAAACCCGCAACCCGGAGTAAGAATTTGTTTTATTTTCAAAGGACGACTTGAAAAATCGTGAGACACCCATCAATTGGCAATAAAGCAGCCATTTGTACTTTTATTAAACCCTTTAATTAACGTTAATTTTCATTTTATTACGTTTATTGTTAAGCTAGGACTTATTATCAGGTGACTCGCCTGCTCATTTGCCCCTTTTTATATAAAGATAAAAAAAAAAATATCGTGATGTCCACTAGGATCACTTAATTGTATCACCTAATAATAATAATATTAGGGGACAATCTCACACAAATCGACCTAGTCCCAAACTAAGCAAAGCTTGTACTATGGGTACTAGACGACGATATACTTATATAGATAAATAAATACTTAAATACATAGAAAACATCCATAACTCAGGAACAAATATTAGTGCTCATCACACAAATAAATGCCCTTACCGGAATTTGAACCCAGGACCTCTTGCTTCGTAGGCAGGGTCACTACCAACTAGGCTAAAGCGGTCGTAATATACAATTATTGTACCTGAGGGATCCTAGGACATCGCGAAAAATATCCAAGCGGCCTTAGTAGAACACCCGGTGAACATCCTTTTAATAATATGGCCCAGTAGTCGGCCTCTGCCTATCTTTCGCACGCGTGGGGAAAGCACGAGAGATAGCTTTTGTACTCTTCGCACTCATTATACGGCCGACTCCGGTACCCGGCTGCCTACCGGGTGTTTTACCTTATTACCCGACAGGTCTTAATACCCGCGTACTTTAAATCATGAATTTCATCACTCATCTCCTAACGTAGAATCGGAAAGCCAATTACTCTGACAAATTCACTACAACGGCTTTGTGGACTAGCCTCGTGTAATCGGGGCCTTAATGAATTTTCCCTCCGCCCGGATTCTAAGGAAATTCACTTGAAAAACAAGAAGGGATTGCGAAGTGCGCTAACGAGTCCGCCTATCGTTCTAGAACGGCCTCACAAATCAAAATGCGGGCTTTAATTATTGTTTCTGTGTAGGAACTGTTTCTATTTATAGCGTAGGATAAAGAGACCGTTATTTTGTTTTGTATCGAAAGCGTAATTAAATGAAATAAGATAGTTTATTTCGCTTTGGACATGGTATTCGGTGGCGTAGCTATTAGAGGGGTAGACGGGGTCTCGCGCTCTGGGGGCCCTTGCGCTAAGTTTTTCGGAACGTTCTACCCGTTGCCCAAAAACGTAAACGTAATTATTTATTTACGCATGTAGTCTTATGTATGTAGCTATTAGTGTGCAGTTTATTTAATTGCTACGCTACGCTCCCACTATTGGCCTTTGAACCTTTTTTTTTTTTTTTTTGGTGTGGAAAATGCACCTTATGCATCGTCTCCGTTCGGGGAAACGGAGGTATGTGGGGCTCTCCCCAAGGGGCCTACCCACTAAAAACCACACGGATTCCCTCGTTTGCCATTTTGAACGCCACGGGAGCACAAGGAGTCACCGCAACGCCCACTGGCCGCCCCGGGATGGGGCTCCTCTGTCGACACCGTGCAATGTGGGCTCGGCACTCCCCGGCCTCCCCCGCTGGTGAAGGATTGTTTAAAGAGGTTTACTCCTCGTGGCTTCCGCAGATGCCCACGTTCCCGGCAAGCCGGGGTTACGTGCCCTCACGTTAGCTCCCGCACCCTCATGTCCTGCTCTGGAAGCAGAGCGGTACCGAGGGCACGGTCGCTTCCGCCCACTAGGCTCCCCCTCACCTTTCCCTGTCCGCCGGGACAGAGCAGGTACTCAGCTTGGGTTCGCCTCCATCAAAAGGCGTCCGCCCAAGGGCGAGACGCCGTCCTCACTGCGGACCCACGAATGGGCCCGCTGGCTCGGATCCCCCGCAACTAGTTGCGGGTTCACCTCACCACCCCTACCCCCCCCAGTATGTCAGTCAATTGCCACAGGTCATGGACCCATCCGCTACTCTTCTCCCCCTTAAGCACCAGGGTTAACAGGGGAGAACCGTAGCGGTCGTGCAGCCCAGGTCGTGTATTCCCGTACCGACCCAGGCACATGTGGAGATTGCTGACCGCTCCCCCCCCCCCCCCAGTCGGATATTAGCCACCGGTAAGATAATGTACGAATACATCCCCACCCCACGAGGCCTACGCCTCGGATAGAAGGGAATGGTAACGCCCGGGCACTCGAGGTTTCCGACTTCGCACGCCAATAGCCTTTTAACCTGACCTATCCGAGTCGCTTCCGCTCCGACCCGTCTTACTTGCTCGCTGTAATAAAACGAGATTTTTAATTAAACGTCAGTGAAATGAAATTCGATATTTAGATATTGTGTCTTTTGAATAGTTTAGGATTAGGAAATATTATGTTCTAAAAAACAATAATCCTTGTACAGTTATTCTAAGAATTAAGAAAATTTGTAATGTATACTTAATCGATGAAACCAGATTACTGCTAAAGATAAATATTATAGGAACTGAATATTCTATACATCATTTTCGATGAAAATTTTGTCTACGATTCAAGGGGATACCGCTTTAATTACTACCGGTATACTTAGATCGGCCGAATACTTAAACGTAAAATGAGTCACGCAATTTCGGTGACGTATCTTCGGCATTCATTTAAACACCATGTTCCCTTTTCATCCGTTCTAGTCTTATACTAAGAAACTCGATTTTTAAACCTCGTGTCGTGCCGATACGTTCACACTTATAGCATTAAACGGAAAAGTGAAAAGGACGGCGCGATACGAACTTCAAATTTCGTAGTAGCCCACTTTAGTGTCGATTAAGCGTTCTATTTAGTTTCATTGTTTCGTTGCATTCTGAATTTGGGTAAAGGCGTTTGTCGGTGATAAAATGTGTTTTATTGTAGGTATCTCGACGTTTTGGCCATATAATTGCGAACGCTACATTCACCACATTGTAATTGCGGTGACAGCGTTAAAATAGGCATTGAAATGAAACACAGTTTGAGTCTTTGTCTGCACAATATATCGCGGATATTCATTGGAAATGTCTATGAGTTTTTTTTATTCTGGCCAGGAATCTTCTAGCCAACTAACTTTAGTATGTTTCGCAATGATTAAAATATGTAATAAAAAATATTTCCGCCCATTAAACAGATGGGTGATGATGGTCGCCTCTAGAACAATTATGGATCTTAGGATAAGACTTCTGTCACTCGTAGTAAATAGATACAGATCTATCCTTGTGATATTAATCATGGAAAAGGCGAAAAATACACTAGAATGGCGCTCTAATTAGGTTTCAGTTATGGCTATAACGGAACCGAAATTGGGTTCTCTATCGTTAGCCCGAATTTTGGCTCTCTAATTTTTGCAAAAGGACGATATATTCGTAACTATGGAAGTGGCGAATTTTACTCGCAACGTTCAACATCAATGCTATTAACTTAAATCAGTTTGTGGATAAATAAGGTAAAAGATCGGCAAACCAACTCGAACATCGTGCCCGCTGATCCTTTTCCTCAGACTTACCCTGTTGTTTTATCTGTTTTCTTTTCAGCAACAACTTTTTACCACCATGATTCCTCACAGGTAGACACCGTGAAATGGAGTGACTTTGCAGGAATAGAAAACTTTGATAATTTGAAAATGATCATCAAATCCGCTATTTTCGTGTGACCTACTTTTAAAAGTTGGAAATTAAAGCTTGCCAAAGCGATTCGAGGCCACCTCAGTGGAGAAAAGTCAAAAACAATATCGGAAACCGAGTAAATATGGCTGCAACTCTGGAATTGGACCACAGTGTTTACTCTCACAATGTTTGGTTCAGACACGGCCAAATGGACTTCAAGACTGAAAGCCTTCTGAAAACAGTGACTGTTATTCCACGGTACTTATAACAAAATGGGAAATAGCATAAAGTTCGAGTCTTGCCAAACTTATTGAAGTGTTGATAAGATACAGCCACCATCGGGTAGGCCTACCTAACATTCATTCCAAAGAACAATTATTGATGTCGTAGAACTTTAGGAATTTTCTGTCCCAAAATTTTATTCTTAGTAAACTAGCAGAATCAGCGAGTATTATCGTCTGTGAATCAGTCAAATAAAGTTTACAAACATGTTTTTTTGACATTCATATTGTGTGTGTGTTTGCTGCCATGCGAAGGCGGATAATTTTTTTAAATTCTCAATGCACAGGTCATCCTAGATTGAAGTCGAAAAAACATGATTGTGAAATTCGCTAGAAACAAAACGAGTTTTTAAATTTTCTCGTGCAGTTTTTTAGGATCTCCTGTGCTTTGAAAATTTGTGCTATGCGGATGACGTGTTAGAAAATTGTGTTTTCAATTTTTCAGAGCTTTGATAGAACACTTCATAAATGAGTTTACGTATCAGGCCTTTATTTTTTGATGCTCGTTTTTTGCAAATTCAAAATACGTGGTTCTTTGCTAGTTTGCATATTTATATTTGCTTAGTATTTACCAGACTTCTTGGATACAAAATACAATCCCAAATCAAATGGTTTCTAAAACGAATACACCAGAACGTATTGAATACTCGTTCAACTAAATGTTCGTTAAAATATTCTTGCTGAAAAAAAATCTCAATTTTTGTGTTAAAAGCTCAGTATTGTCAAAATGTATGAAATTTAAACCACTTTGAGATTTTTTTTAAGGAACGGCTGTGAACTTTTCAATCAAATCGAATTCGTTATTTATTTTTCAAAGGCCTGGTTTGTAAAATTATCAAAAACATGTTTAAACAGCGACTTGCAGAAAGCGATTTAAAGTTTGAAAAGAAATATAATAAATAACTGATTTCTTTCAGAAGCAAGGGGGTTTTCGGGAGTTTGAGTACTGGCGTGAGCTTCTATACCATTAAATAGGTGAATAGGATTGACATCATGTAAGACATAAGTGGGTCGTTCTTCTTTTTTACCAACAATGAATAGAAATTTATAGAGAAATAATGTTACAGAGTGCTCTTTTTCAGCGGATACCACACATTTTGGCTTACCACTCTGTCACAGCATTCTACGAAAAACAAACGTTTGGAAAATTATGCTGGTTCTCTAACCTGAAAGATTACATATAACATTAATATATAGAAAAATATATACGATTATTCGAACATTATAAAACCGAAAATATCAATACTCTAATGAGATGCCATAATAAAGACGAAGGGCAGGCTATTGTAGGTAAAAAAGAAGAACGACCCAAGTATCATTTTTATATCAGATTCAAAAATAAAGTTATAAAGTACAAGGGTCAATCCAACATACGATTCGTTGCTGTCTGTTTTGACATCCTGGGTTCCGTCCGGCGCGCACAAACTCATAAAAGAGGAGCAAAAGCGCCTCGTCGACACAACTGGAAGCCAGAAGGCTGGCAGCTATCTCTCGCAACGAATCGCCATCGCCATTCAACGAGAGATTGCTGCCAGCCTATTGCGCACCATCCCGCCCGCGCAACCATTTTTAGACCTTAATTTAATTTTAAGTTTTTAAGTCTTTAATTTTTGTTTACAAATTTAATAAAGGTTTTATTATTTTGTATAAAACCACTGTAGTGAAAAATGAAAAGATGTAATGATAAAAAAAATCTTGCTGCCAAAATTTTTATTTTCTACTTATTTTAACGAAGTATAAAGAAACTAATTTCGTCATTGAAACTGGGCACTGAGTTTGAATAAGAATTTTATTAAGAATTAAGAATATTTTATTTTGAAAATAATATTATTGAATAAATTTTACAAAGATACAGTCAAGGAAACTGAATCACGTACCAAGATGAACCCTTTTAATTTGCAAATGATAATGATGATGATTTGATAATGACGATTTTGTTTTTGCAAATGATATGTTGACATTAATAAAAATCTGTCAAAGAAATCATCCTAAAATTGGTCGTGAAAAGGCTCCATCCTGGTGCTCGATTCAGTTTTCTTGACTGTAGATATCTCAAAATATACGATTACAAACTTTAATTATAAATACTAGAATTATGGTAACTTGCGTGAAAAATTTTAGATCTTCTATCACTCGTTTTCTGCCTTTTACTCGTATTGTCGCTCTCTAACTGACGTTCAAAGCACAGGAAATCGAATACAGTCTTTTGTTCAGATGAAACTCATTTCCGACAGGCTCTGATTCATTGCGACCATTCGTTTGTGTCCATAGACTAGCAAACTTTTCTACAAAAGCATAGCATAGGTAGGTGTCTTCAAAGAGTAACTGATTTTAACGACAAGAGGTGTAACGGAATCTTATTCTGAGGCATAGAAAACTTTGAGGATAAAATTTTGCTCGAGGTAACTGCGGCAGTTTAAGTAAATTGAGTTTATTTCAAACTAAATACAAACTGAAATATAGATGCACAGAAAAAACCCCAGAAAAAAGACCAATGCTGGGATTCGAACCCAGGTCCTCAGCGTTCCGTGCTGCGTGCTTTACCCCTACACCACCACTGGTCTAGAGGTTTAAAAAAAAAAAAAAAAAAAAAAAAGATACATCATATCTGACTTGTTTAAAGTTGCACAGTAGCGCCATCTCTTGGTCCAGGTGAGCGGTTAGCTCCGAAGGAGTGTTAAAGTCTCTCGGTAGAGGGCATAAACATAGATGAGTGCTTTATCACTGCATAAGGTGATTATAACAGACTGAAATGTACGATGTATGGGAAAGATTCGTCGCTAACCTCTAGACCAGTGGTGGTGTAGGGGTCAAGCACGCAGCACGGAACGCTGAGGACCTGGGTTCGATTCCCAGCATTGGTCTTTTTTCTGGGGTTTTTTCTGTGCATCTATATTTCAGTTTGTATTTAGTTTGAAATATATGGTTTCATGGGATGACCGTAAAAGTAATAAAAAAAAAAAAAAAATGAAGTTGGAAAAAATAAATAAAAAAGATACTTCATAATTGACTTGTTTAAATTGAGTTTATTATTACATTTTCCCACGTCTAAGTCACAATACATGTTAATTAAATTTGTAATAAACAGTTTCTTGGCATAGGGTGAAACTAAGGCCATTAAGATAATTTATTTTAAGAGGATACGATGCGCACCATTTCTCCATACAAACGTAATCCCCTGTTTCCTCCCTGGATAATACCTTTAGAGCCAAATTTTTTTTACTGTGTAATCTGTATTTACCACAGCTATGCCCCTAGGTTTCGTTTTTTTCCATATTTCAATTAACATAAGAAATATGAGCTTTCAAAAACTGAAAAAATTGCCCATTTTCAACGTCATTTTCAGACACTCATCAGAAAAGAACCCCTTATATAAACAAAAAAAGGAAAACATAGGGGCATAGATAAATCTATCCTCTAATTATATTTGAAAAAAATAATTTTATTGGTCCAGATTTCGAGAAGAAAACAGGGGATTACGATATGCTGTTTTGATCAATTTTACGCGCCTATTAACGGTCTGAGCTGCAGCTGTCCCGCTCTCGCTGTACTGACACGGAGGGGTTCGGGCGAGACAGCGACATTTCATTAAAATACCTATTTCTCAAATGTCTCTCAGCCATCGTACCCTCTTAAAAATAAAAATCGTATTCAAAATGTTATTCGAGTTTAGAACGATAAATAAAACTCTTAAATCCATCAATCAGTAGCGACTACGTATAGATTAAAGCAAATCAAAACTGCTAGGCTAAAATAATTGAACGCGTGCAAAATCTTATTTATTAGTTTGGCTTAAGCTTTCAAAATCGTATTTTTTAACTTTAGTCCTTATAACAATGATGACTTAATTTAATTTTAGTGTCACAAAAACCATTGTATTTTTTCTCATACAGTGAAACCCTTGACTTTTAGCTAGCACCAGCAAGAACGCTCGGCGCAAAAATGGCGAATTCGAAAGCTGTAAGTGAATAATTAAAGCTGAATACGTCGAATGAATGTCATAGTCAAGGTCAGATACAAGTAACCACCAAGGCGCAAAGTACACAGAAGAGACGTGGGTCGATGGCGTCGCAGTCGCGGCGCCCCTTGAGTCAGTTTTAATACTGAATGTATAGAAGCATCGCGATCCAAAGCAATCAGGGCGGGGGGTGCAGACGCGGACTGCGACGCGGCCCCGTCCCACGCCTCATCTGCGTGACTTGCGCTTAGGTCTCAAAAATATATATACAAACCAAAGAAATGTACCTACATATAAAAATACACATATTTCTGAAACTTTGAGCGGATACAAATTTAAATGTTAAAAGTGATTCAGAATTAGTCTCTGTAGTGTGTCTGTATTAATGCTACTTAATAAAGAAATATAAATTGTTTATTTCTTAGAATATGGTACGTACAGTTAATATAGGTACATACATTTCAACAGCATTATCTGCCAGTTCTTGCGTAGAAATATATATATTTTTTTTAATGAATCGCCAGAGGGGCCAAAGACGCGAAGTCTTTGCTGATTTTTACTTTAAGGATTGGAAGGATGACTTGTGCTCGGGAAAAATCCCTTCGGACGAACTGGGAATGGAGGGCCCAGACAGTGTCCGACTTGCACGGACTAAAAACCCGGTCACAAGTCCCCTTCTCTATTGGTTATCAAAACAAAAAAAAACGTGTGCTTTAAATTTTGAGGAGGGGAGGGGTAGGGAGGGGATTTAATCTACCCACAGTGTCCTGCCTCAGCCATTTGCTGGAAGGCCGGGAGAGGAGCATGCATTCTCCCGCTGGGCACTGGGGGTGCTTAGGTCGGTCTTTTACGTTTTTACCCGTTGGTTACTTCCTTTACCGACCGTCGCCCGTTTCTGTACAATTACTTAGTGCTATTGGTTGGGTTGGTGGGATTTCCTGTCATATGCATTTATCTCTAACTACGGGCTTCCTTTCTTTTGCCCTGCGATGGAAGGGTGGGTCGGAGATCTTTTGGACCCATTGTGTGGCTTTGGATGCCATCTTTTGGGTGGGGCTACCCTTTATGCCTGGTGGTTTTTAGGCATGCTGTGTGCCTTTTTGCGCTTGTCTCCTAGCGCTACCCTCTTTTCGTTTCCGCTTCCATCGATAGTTTTTCTGCTATAATAATACGGAGGGACGAGGAGTGTCCCCCGGACGGCTGGACGCCCCAGTGTCTTAAAGGGATCATGCGGAGCTCGGCAGATCCTTACCCCAGCCAATGCTGAAGGGCCAGAGAAGAAACTTTTAGTCTCGATTCTCTGTTTAGGCTTCCGCCGTTGCTCCCACGAGGTCCCCGCTGGGACTACCGGGTGCGGGTACCAGTATACAATTGACAATTTTTATATATACTGAAAAACAGTGCCTAAGTCCAGGAGAAGCAAAAGAGAATGGTTTTTATGTGACAACACTGATTATAACTGGTTGAATTATCGTTATTGCATTCATAGATTCATAATCATTTTGGCAATTTCCGATGCCCTTTATATGCATATTATTATGCAAATGATCTATGCATGCAATAACGATTCGTAGAAATATTAATATGTCGCAAACTATACATAAAATTGACATTTTGAATTAAATGCAGTTAAAATTATTATATAATATATAGAAAACTTAGTAAATGTCATAATTTAAAAATTATAATCGTGTTAAATACTCAATAATTTATTAGAACAACATTTATTTTTTCTATACAAAAACCTGTCCCGCCAGGGAATCGAACCCGGGACCTCGGGGTTCGTAATCAGTTTTTCTAACCACTAGGCTCGTCTTGTCGACAGTCATCTTTCTTTATGTATGTTTCCATAATGGTAGATGTTCAAAGTGTACACCCGTCAAAGGAGTGAAATTGCATTTCGAATCCATAATTCCAACGGAAAACCTTTACGAGACTGCATTCGAAGTAACCATTTCATTTGGTGAAGTATTCCGACACAATTTTAGTGCAATTTTAAAACACTTTGTATAGTTGACCCTGCCTGACTGTACAGACACTCTATTAAAACTAGAGATGCAACAGATATCTGGTATCTGGTATCCGGCGTTACATTACTTAATTTTTTTAAAACATCTGCCGGAAAGCATACGTAGTTACAAGCGTTTTTGTGGCTTTCGCCTAGTGCCGCTGCCATAGTTTGGTAGTCATTTTGAACGCACATGTAGTAGGTACGTTTGTGGCAGCTAAAGAAGTTTCGACTCTGACAAGACAGAATTTTGGAGGCAACAGATACAAAATTTACTTATACTTAAATTAGTAAATACATACCTAGTAAAAATATTTAAAAAAAAATAAAAAACATTGCTATTTCTCCGAAACTTTTTGATTACTGACACGAAAACTAATTACGATAAAATTTAAGTAAGTACCTAACGAAATATTCAACGAGGATTGTTAAAAAAATATTTATAATAATACCTAATAATAATCCCCTATCTCAAGCTCTTCTTCAATCAAAGAAGTAAAATTAAAAAAAAAAACAGATTTCATTGCTAATAAGATTTGTTGAATAAAGACTAAATTTTCGGGATTTGGAGTTTGGAGTGCCAAATGTGTAGCAACATGCAACGCAACAACCGATCAAATGTCCAGCTATCCGCCGTCAGAGTTTGTCAAGTGAGTCGTGTTCCTTGCAAACAGGCGGTTTTTCAAAAATCTTTTATATGTATATCAACACTAATAAGACTTTGAAAACTATGATTTATACTTTGTATTTATGTAGCTGCCTTTTAACTACTTACTGCTACATAAATTCGAGTATCAATCATAGTTTTCAGTATTATTAGTGTTGAAATATAAAAGATTTTTGAAAATGCCGCCTTTTTTAAGGGACACAACTCGCTTGACAAACTCTATGCGAAACATCTATCCGTTACATCTCTAAAGTAAACCACCTACTTCTGTTCATAACATAAGGCCCACTTACATTATGCGACAATAATTTGCATACAATTTTTTATTGCAATAATAATATTCAAGAATTGGCTAAGTAAAGTTTTTTTAAGAGGTGCTAATTATATTTTTTTTCGACAGTCAGCGTTCTGAAGATCGAGAAACTGCAGCTGTTTTATTTTTATCTCCTATTGTTTACTGGAAATATTTTTTTAAGTGTTCGAGTTGACATTTGTGAGATTTAATGGCTGACAAGCGGTTCGTGCTCAGTACTTAGTAGAAACAGAAAAAAAACTAAGTCATCTGTCACTTTTGTCCATGTCCAACCGTTTGCGTTTCGTTTGCTTTGCGTTTTGGTGTGATTTTTGGACTATTTTTAACAACCTCCGCACAAAATCCGGATTTACAATTTTACCGCATTTCTCCACGACTTATGCACGATTGAATCACGATTGAATATTTTTGATAATTATTTTGGAACTGCTTTTTGGACAATGCAAAGTAAACGAAACGCAAACGGTTAGATTTCATTTGACATTGACAATTGACTTCGTTTTTTTTTCTATTTCTGCTAAGTACTGAGCACGAACCGCTTGTCAGCCATTAAATCTCACAAATGTCATCTCGAACACTTAAAAAAATATTTGCAGTAAACAATAGGAGATAAAAATAAAACAGCTGCAGTTCTCGGTCTAGAAGAAGACTACTGTCGAAAAAAAATATATTTAGCACCTCTTCAAAAAACTTTACTTAGCCAATTGAACCGAAGTTTTGACACGAACTATAATCAAAAACTTAAAATCAATTATTGAATACAATATAACACTTTAAATTGACACTCTCATAACGTAAATAGGTCTTTAGCCGAATAGGGAACGTGCATATAGACGGTGCTGCAAACTGGTGCCATCAATTTGAATGTTTTACCACCCTGATAAGTTTCTTTTAGTGTCTCTTCTGTCGCATTAGTGCTGCCGCCTATAAATAAATAAATAAATAAATAAATAAATATTAGGGGACAATCTTACACAAATCGATCTAGTCCCAAACTAAGCAAAGCTTGTACTATGGGTACTAGACGACGATAAACATACTTATATAGGTAAATAAATACTTAAATACATAGAAAACATCCATAACTCAGGAACAAATATTCGTGCTCATCACACAAATAAATGCCCTTACCGGGATTTGAACCCAGGACCTCTTGCTTCGTAGGCAGGGTCACTACCACCAACTAGGCTAAGCGGTCGTCGTTAAGTTTATGCACGTTCCCTATAATACATATTCTTAGTACAGACGTCAAAAATATTGTCATTAATAAATCTGATCAAGATTAGACGGCCATCATAACATAACAGAGGCATGTGGCTCATGTTTCCTTGTTGTGACTGTAGGTTCGCGTGTCAGGTTAAGGTCACCCGCTCTATTCATTAATGCAGTAATGGCTGTGGATACGCTACAACCCGTCTATAGAAAGGGGCCTTTTATATTCCCTATTTCACAGCAGGCGTCACTACAAAAGGGAAAGCGAAATCTATGAAATTGCAAAAAGCTGTTATCAAAATGGCCGGTCATTAGCATGGCAGTTTATGTGAAGCAGATGAAAAAATAGTGAATTTCTGCATTGCAAAAGAGCACTAAATGAATTTGTGATGGCATGACATTTTAGGCAGTTTTTGAGCCCCTAAGCCTCCGAAAAAAAAACGAAAAAGTTTTTGAAGTGCATCGGATGAGTTCGAATCCGCATGTCCTGACTATACGTACCAAGTGTGCTACCAACCTGTATCACAACTACCACAAGGCTCTCGAATAACCTACTCAAGTACTTGGGTATTTTAGAAATGGGGTACATACATTTTTTCTCAGATTTTAAATTTTTTTGTATGGATCTACTCAGAATCACTAGCACTATCGATTCTACATAGAGAAAAAAGTGTGTCCCGAGGTCAGTTTTGTTACTTTTCATACATTGGTGTTTGAAGGTAACAAAACTGACACTTATTTTTGTATGAAAAATTGGGCACATTTTTTACTCCATTATAATCGATAGTGCTTTGGATTCTGAGCAGGTCCATGCAAAAAATTTCTAAAATCGGAGAAAAAAATACCTTCCCTATTTCTGAAATTCCCCACTTATCCCAATAGTGGCATGAAAGTGTCCATCGCAACTGTCATAAATCAGGACTCCAACGTTTCATGCGTAAGAAATTATAATTACCATTTAGAAATTTTCTAAAACTTATTCGTTTAAACAAAATCTTATGGTGTCATTCCGATGGTAGTGACCGCGACTGGTCGCACGACCTGCTTAGTATTGATTCGGTCGTACGACGCGGTTGCTTGCGTCAGACGATCGTAATAAATAATCCATTCTATCGTTCTACCTTACCGTTTTTGTACGGATGTATCCTCTTATGTCTTAAGAGTGGCAATGCCGTTCAATGCTATTTTTAAAAAGACTTTGTTTAAAATTGGTCTATTTTAGGAAGTAAAAAAATATAAGTATAATATTAATCTAATTCCTTAATTCGTGTTTGCTTCCGAAACACAAACAAATTTGGATCGATAGATATTAATGCCAAAGATAGCTCTTACTTTAATTTTGAATCCGAGAACATTCCCTTTTTACTATGGCACATAAACAAAACGTAAAGATTATACCTACTGCTTCATTTTTCAAATATACATCGAAATTTTACTGTAAGGATTTTATTTTTAGTTTTTTGATGAGTAAAGGCTTGCGCCATTCCGATGTTGTCAACCGCGGCCGGGTCGTCCGACCCGCTGCTTAATTTGACTTTGTCGCATTTTGGGATCTATGAGGAAGTGGAAGAGGGCAGGTTTCTGGGTGAAAACACACGTGTCACACAGGCAAAGTTGAGCATTTTCATTCTGAAGTGTGTAAATTTACTTTTTTTTAAATGATGAATTTCAGTCTTTTCTTAACTCAGAATCACGAGCACTCATTTTCATAAAGTTAAAAGCGTCATTGTTTTTGAGTCTAGGGTTTTGCCTTTAGTCCGTTTTCATAATTTTTTGCGGTTTCGTAATTGGCTCCGTATGAGGAATTATTTTTCGCTGTTTACCTATCTAATAGGATTTTAATTGCTGGTTTCGTGGTCTAGTTTCGTAATTAATTACGAAATAAGATTTCATTTTCTGTGTTCGTAGTGAAATTGGCTACAAATCAGGAATTATTTGCTATGTCGGATTTAATTACGAAACTCGAGTACTAAAACAGTAATTAAATTCTTGTTTGATAATATTGATGATTGATTACGAAGCAGTGAAAAATATTACCTACCGGTTTCGCAGCCGATTCACTTCGAAAACAGAAAAATAAATCTTAATTAGTAGTTAGTTACGAAACTCGACTACGAAAACAACAAATAAATTCTTATTTGATAATAAATTATAAAACAGCGTAAAATAATTCCTCTTTCGTTGCCAATTACAAAACTACAATTATGAAAACGGACTAAAGGCAGTTTTGTGACTTTTTTTCTTTGATCAATTATAACTGAAGATACACATTGCCGAACAAAATCCCCTTCAAAGAATGTCCGAACTTTTTTATTTGGTTGCGTAACAAATAAAATCATCACCTACACAGAAATTTGAACCTAGTCTTTACTACATTACAGTCGAATTTCGGTAGCGGCAAAACTCCACTTGACAGCTAAACTTGACAATTTCACGCAACGTTCTGAGAAAAAAGAAGGCCACTTTTATCAAAGTGGCGCTCATTTGGCTCGGACATTTTCGGGCGCGCGACTGTGGATCTACAGTTATAATTGATCAAAGCTTTTTTTCATAAGTTTCAATGGCTCGTTGCGAAACGGACACGAAAAAATTAAATAGATAATTGCACACTTTTTTATTATCAAAATAAATAGCGCTCTTGATTAGATAACACCGATTTTTTACATTTAATAAAGTTTTCTGAGCAAGTTTCAAATAAATGAAAATGCCCCTTTGTCTTTCACGTGTGGTAAACTTTCACGGGCGCAGCAGGGTAAAAGGTTGGAGTAAGAGTTTTTTTTTTTATATTTTAAAGTCCGTGGCTGCCAACATTCGGTAACCTACTTCAGTTCCTCATAGAGACGTCACACACATTACAATTTGCATAAATTTGCATGCACTGATTTAATTATGTTTATTATAGCTGCGCCTGAAACTTCTAACGGAGAGCGCGCGCCCCCTCGTGTGAGGGCTGAGAAGCCGTTTTTGCTCTGTGATGGCAAGTAAGTGTCTTTTTTCACAAGTTTTTTTTAACTTCCACTGTTCGTATGTACGATCAGAATCAAAAGTACTTTGTATTTTGTCGTAATAACACAGTTGTCAATCAAGTATGACGTTTTGCACCTAACTGTAGAGCGACAAGGTACAGTCAACTTCAGATAAAAGGTAATGGCCGTAACCACACTGGGGGATACCTTTTCTCCGCAGCTGACCGTACAAAAGTGACCAGCAAGTTTTGATGCGGATTGTACAGTCGAAGACATAAATATCTATACGGCCATCGCGTCAATATGTAAAGACCAATCTTGTGGTTAGTGCCATGGAGGTACATAGATATTTTTGACGCCTTGGTAACATCATCATCATCATCATCCCAGCCTATATACGTCCCGCTGCAGGGCACAGGCCTCCTCTCAGAATGAGAGGGTTTGGGCCGTAGTTCCCACCCGGGCCCAGTGCAGATTGGGAACTTCACACACATCACTGAATTTCTTCGCAGGTTATGCAGGTTTCCTCACGATGTTTTCCTTCACCGTAAAGCTCATGGTAAATTTCTAATGTAATTTCGCACATAAATTCCGAAAAACTCAGAGGTGCGAGTCGGGATTTGAACCCATGACCCTCTGCTTGAGAGATCATAGGTCAAACCACTAAGCCACCATGGCTATCCACGTTAACGGTTAGTATTCAAAAAAATATATAGTATTAAAATAAATCTACTAAAATTTATAAATGGCCATCTCACGGGATCCAATCGGAGTGCTTTCGGTAAGCATGACCAGACCAGTCTCAGTACGTATATCTCCAAAAAAAAAATAAACAACTAAGATTTATGAAGTCTGGTACCTACAACATTTTATTATTCTAAAAAGCAACCGTTGAACTTTTTAATAGCGCTGGGAGGAAATAGTCTTCGTAAATAATGGTGCCACGTTCAGGATTAAAAAGGAGTCTGGTTAAAAATTCAGAAATATGGCCAAGCTACGCGAGAGCTATAAAAACCGGCCAAGCCGAGCTGGACTCGCGAACCGGGGGTTCCTTACAGTCAACTGCAAAAATATACAGGACGTCCCAAAACTCGACAAGAATGTGGCTCATATTTTCTGAAAAACATTTTTTCTTCGTGGCAATTATTCCATTCCCATATTTTCTCAGTGGCAGATTTCCAAATTAAAAAAAAAACCAAACAGACAACAAAATCATAAGTAGCTTTTAGTCAAACAAACCAAAAAACAGCCCTATGATAGTCTGATAGACGGACACCGTAGCCACGCGGCGGACACGACGTACAAATACGCGTTCTTGAATCTACATAAGCACGACGACGTCTGTACACGCGTACGCCTACATACATCGCGCGCGCACTCTTCTGGTTTCTGGCGGCTTCCGGCTATCTGCGCCTTGAGGAGTGGGGTAATTCGAATCGGTGCGGGGCGGGCCGTTTCCATTCTGTACGTCAGTACTATTATATATTCTGTGCCGTAGCCACAGTAATAAAGTTCCATTTGTCACCCTTAGATTAGACGGAACCCTAAAAAGCTTATCAGGCAATTTATAATCGCTCTTACTTGAGGATATAATTTTAGGAGCAAATAACTTCTTTGGTGCCTGGGCCCGTGGTTAATAAAGTTTTATGGGCCACCGTAGGGGATCCGCCATTTTGAAATTGCGCGAGTAAAGTGTCTAATTTGTTAAACGCTTTGGCGTAATCATTGATCTTTAGGCGCAAGCTACACAGAAGAAACGTTGCGTCGTTTGTTCGCAGGCCGCGTCTCCGACGTCTCTTCTGTCTGCTTTGGATCGCGACGCAGGCCCACGCAGCTTAACACTTGGCTGTTGTGCACCTGCCCCCTAATTACTTTAAATATGTAGCTCACCAAAGAAAGCTCCCTACGCACTCGCAGCTCATTATATCCTACCATACCCAAAATAAATAGAGGGGGGTACATTAAAGGGTAAAATGGATAGACTCCATACTTCTTAAGATACAGAAATCTTACAAATTTATTCTGTATGCGCTCCACCATAAGATTATATTTTGTCTCATGGGGAGCCCATATTACCGCATTGCATTCAAGGTGACTCCTAACCAACGCATTTAGTAGTGTTGGGCAGAGCACGACTTGATAAAGAGTAGCCTTTTTTTGCACTCAACCATTACCATTACAATGTTCTACTTCAAATGAGGCGAGGCGTGCTGCAGCTCGGCAATACGTTTGACGTTAAAAGTACAAGTATGACATTCGGTGTTATTTGTTGTCGGTCGTACGGAATACCGCGACTACCGCTGCGACATAAAATTTGAAGTAGTAAGTACACTTTAAAATGTTGAGCCCCTCTTACATTCTGACGTCATGTACGGGACGAATATTGCACACCTCTTGTATGTCCTCTCCTGCTCAACACTAACATCATCTTCGTCTGAAAGACGTCCTCTGCTACACATTAGCCTCCCCCAAAGCTCGCCAAACAGAACGGCCCTGCGCCATCCGCATCCAATGCGATCCCTTTTAACCAGGTCGTCGCTCCACACTGTTGGAGGCCTACCTACATTGCGTCTTCCGGTCCGCGGACGCCACTCGAGAACCTTTCGGCCCCATCGGCCGTCAGTTCTACGAGCGATGTGCCCTATGCTACACAACAACACGACACTAACATTTAGTATGAAAACTTCAGTACCACTACAATGAGTTTACAGTGACCGTACTCGATAGCGACTGCGTAAATGATTTGTATGGAGAATTGTGCAGCGCCTCTAGCGGTAACTTACGGAAGTAAAGATCGCTAGTATGAGCACAACGGTAAATTACCTATCGAAATCCAAGCGCTAGCGATTAACGTTTTGTAGCTGTCGCCATAGAACATCGGTACCATGAGTCACAAATTTGACAGACGTTATCGAACAACACCGTATCAACTGTAGTTAACTCTCTCACTAGTAACTTAGAGGGTGAAAACTTATAAGAACCATCGTTTAATAAATTATTTCAATTATTAATTATCAAAATAATGTCGGATAGGCATTATTTGGCGTGGAATATACTAGCGAGGGCTGCATATGAAGACGAACGACGAGAACACGGAAAATTTCAAGCTAATATGAGAAATATAATATTAAGAAATCCACTTCTGTTAAAACATTAAAAAAGGACACTGTAAACCACATTCCTCGAGTTTATCTAACCACTTGAAATAAAATATTTGATCATAAAAACTGGGGCCACTGTATCACCCAAAATGTACCTTATAGGTACTAGTACTAGTACTAAATTAACGTTACTAGAATGTTTATTTAAAGTTACATACATTTCCATATACTCGACCAGTAACTGTAATTGAGACACACTAGTCCGCATCTTTATAAAAGATAAATACCAAAAAATAATAACATACAACAACAACAACTTAGCGTGTCAACTAACTCACTACATTATGACGTGACGTCTAATGAATGCACGCCATGAACTGTCACACTGATGAAATAACCAAAACAAATTCAAGAACCACTTACGCTTTACATTACCACACTGTTCTAAGATGCTTTAAATTAGCAGGGTTATTTCTATATTTTTAATGGAAGGGCTTGGATACTTTAGCTTTTTGCCCAATATCATGCTCACTCAGTCTTTTCAATATAGTTAGAAAGAGACAGCACAGTTCGGTGTGAAGTTAGGCACGTCAGTCAGTCACGTAGCGAAAACTACACGAAGGATCGAGTTAACGTTAGCGAGTATAGTAAACGTTAACGTGACTCATGGTACGAGTTTAGTAGAAAACTATTCGAAGCTCGTTTACTCGCTATCGACTGTAGTAACGTAATGTGTGTTTTCGATAGCAACTCATGGTAGTGGTACTGGGGGTGTTACGACTGCGACGCGCCCCCGTCCCACGTCTCTTCTGTGTGGCTTGCGCCTTACTTTATGCTGGTACCCCAACAGTAAAATTAATTAGTCCTCGTCGCCCCAGCCTATATACGTCCCACTGCAGGGCACTGGCCTCCTCACAGAATGAGAAGGGAAGAAATTAATCAGTGACCGACAGGATCTAGTAGGTATCTGCACCGAAGTTGAGACTTAGTTAAAAGATGCTGTGATGACACTTAAAATAATAATAGCTAGTCAGTTTTCATAACATACTGTATCAGTTGTTCATAATGAGTTTTGCGGTTCTGAGGTTGATCAAGTTGAAATACTCTTTAATTACCTTGTTTCTACATACAGGTAGTTCCTGAGTTTTAAATCGTAAATCAGTCATTTCTCCGTCATTACGGTGGAGTTTGTACATAGTTTGAAATACCCTAATCAACACGTCCTATTCGTCTTAGTCCAGAAGTTAGAGACACGTTTTATAATATTTTATATTACTACAGTATTTTGTCATTTATTAATCGATTACGGCCACAGCGACGGCTATACTATTGTACGAGGCCGCGAGTACATATGTGCGCCCTTTCATATACCCTTGAGTGGCTACAATAGCCAATTTTATTCGAAAACGTGCGCGAACAGGGGCCTGTTGCATAACAAAGTACAACTTATATTAAAAGCGGCACTCCCTTTCTAGTTAATATAACTGAAGCGAGAGTTCCGCTTGTAATATTAGTTGTACTTTGTTGTGCAACAGGCCCCAGGTGGCAGGACGTAAGGTCACCATCAATTTAGTGATAAAAAGAGGGTGGTTTAGCCTTGAGGGCGTCACGTGCCGTGTCCGGATCGGACCGCCTCCGATCGAGGCGGCGTCTTTTTCAAACGACTGCCGAAGAAGAGCTATGTTTTTCGAGCGTAGGTATGTCGGAGGGAAATGGCCTAAACAGAGATTTGAACAAACCTCTAAGGGATACGACCAAATCACGCAGGATCCTCTTGTCCGGCGTGCCTAAAGGTATCTTCCCACTACACCGTATCATACCATGACTGTAATAGGAGCGTGTCAGGCAAAAAAAAACATTCTTTGTATTGAAATACATGAGACTATGCCGACTAGACCGTTCCGTCAGCGACCAACATCGTCGCGTCGCATGTGTCGTGTTGCTTGTCGTGTCTGATTCGTTCATAGCACGGCCATGGTATGATACGGTATAATGGTAGAGACCTTTAAACGTAGTCTGACTAATTCGCATTATGCCTAGTCCAATCAAGAAGTAATCGAGTTGAGACTCAGGCTCAGGCCTGTTGCGTCATTGTCCAAATGCGAATCTGGCATAGGGAGACTTGAACTTATTACGATATATCCAAAAGCGAATCTGGCACACGAGTATTTTTCAGAAGTCATAATTGAAAAAGTTTTGACACCAATTTAAGCGTAACGTGTTTTAGGCTAGTTGTTAATTAGCATATCGCGAAATGTGAAATAGCTAACAATGCCACTGCATTTGGGTCATATTGCGAAATAGGTAATATTACTAATAGCCAATAGCGACATAGACGAATAGCGAATTTCGATTGAGGTTTTGTCATAACACGAATTAGTCAGACTACGTTTTATAGGCTCCCGGACAAAAGGGGCAATGTTAAAATGAGGAAACAATTTTATCATTTGCGTACAAAAAATCAGTCGTTTGAGCAAATCCCTGATCTATACTGAAGTGTTTCACCAGATTTGTTAAGTGATTTGATAAAATCCCTGAAACAAGTCAGTGAGTACACGGAACTATCTCGCAAAGTCGAATCGTTTTACACTAGACACTAGACACGTGATAAAGTCTCTACTCTGGGTGATTTGATAAAACAGATCTAAAATGTTATTTTAGAATTTTATTATTAACAACTCGATCTATGCGAAGTCAAAGTAATACACGGAACGTTTGAAAAATATTTCCAAAAACCTCGTTACTGGGAAAATAGCTTTCGTGATGGCACGGCGCAGTTTTAGGACTTCACACACATCACCAAATTGCTTTGCATTTGTGCGGTTTTTGTTCAGAAAAATACCAACAGTTAATTTTAATCTTCGTGAGAGAGAATACATGAGCAAAATCATCCGAGCTTACATATCTATACGTACTGTTTTTGCTTGTTTGTGTTTGTGTACTGTTTTTGGTGTTCAATAAAGATTGTATTGTATTGTATTGTATCGTCCCACTGCAAGGCGTCCTCCCAGAATGAGAGGGCCCTGTACCTACGGATCAGAAACTTCACACGCACCATTGAATTCATCCACAGGTGTGACTATTTCCTTCACCGTAAAGCTAATGATTTTCAAATTCAATTTGATAAATTCAGAGGGCGAGCCCGAGTGTGAGCCTTCGACCCTCTGGTAAAGAGGCCGTAAATAAAACTACTAGGCTGCCACTATTTTCTACTAGTAATCCGGTTAATCACGTACATGTAGTCAAGGCAACCGCGACATGTCTCGGACTATTCCGTGATTCTTTGTCAAAGTCAGCAACTTTTGACAGTAATCCCCATAGGTCAATTCGTCACTCAATTTTTACCTGAAGCAAACCCAAGAAGACGAGACTTCATCCCTGTCTGATACGTTACTATCAGTATCGCGCTCCTTTTCACTCTCATGCCATAATTTATCTCTACTTTGATCTTACTTTAATCAATCGTACAAGTCCATAACCACTACTGCGTAACGCCACTTTCCGGTCCTGCGTTAGTATCATCCCACTGTTCGTAACTAACATTTATGTTCGACATTTTCTACGGTGTCTAAACCGCGATGAAACGCCTAGATTCTCCCATACAATTGCCTCTACTAAATCCAAGGCCGGATTAATCATTAGGCAGAGTAGGCAACTCTCTAGGGGCTCCGCATCGTCAAAGCGCCCCGTGCAACAAAGAAATTAAAAAGGTTTCGAAGTGAAAATTGAACTGAAAAATTTGTATCCTCGATGACAATAAGTACCTATTCTTGCTATTTTTCGATGCATGCTACCAGTTGACTTGATTTGAGTTTTTAAAAAGTGCTGTTGATATTGGTTGAAAAGGGCCCCGAAAATGGCAGTGTCCCAACATTGTTAATCTGGCCTTGACGAAATCCTATGCGGCAGTGGCCCCAGAAGTGTAAAATTAATCAGAAGAAGCGGTATCCTTTTATATCGCCTCAATCGTTTTTCGTTTAATTCTTATTTCATCTCATTCTGTATTCGTCACTCATTCTTTATTCGTCTTGTTCGCTATCCATCATTATCTTATTTGGTCAAATTCTTATTCGTTTTTCGTCACGGTCTTCCTTAGACTCAAGGGTTTGGGTCGTTTTTGTCTCATTTATTTACGAATCAACACCGAACGTATCGAAATAATTTTGGCGAATAAGTAAATGAGACAAAGAACGAAAAGGAAGAACGACGAATGAGTCTTAGGAAGACCGTGACGAAAAACGAATAAGACGTACATATTAAGAAATAGACAAGTTGCTGAATTTGACCAAAAAAGATAGTGACGGATAGCGAACAAGACGAAGACGAATACAGAATGAGATGAAATAAGAATTAAACGAAAAACGAATGAGGCGAGAAAAGGATACCGAAAAAGCGACTTAACAATATGAATGGCCCCAATTTAAATTCTAGTATGAAAATCACTTTTGGAGCAATTTGCTAGATAAAATATTTTTTTATTTCGAGCTGATATCAAGAAAAAATTCACTAATAGTGTCATCCGACTGCCAATTTGCTAGAATACATAATGAAAAAACCATTAAATTTTCATTGCCATAATTCATCTTAGTATTGAAAAAAAAATGCCAAAAAATGTAATGACTTGTCCTAATGCGTTACCGATACTTAAACGTATCTGCCAGCTTCTTGATCATGAATAGACTCTGTGTAATGTGAAAACACGACCTGCAATTGTCGACCCGGAATGACTGTCAGTAATGTCATTATCAATCATCTCATGTCATTGCCATAATGGATCGAGTTATCAGGTCGTGCGTGTGAGTTGAACCACACAAAAATGGTGACCATTATTTCTTTTATAGACTGCACCTGGAATCTTGGCTGGACAAGTCAGCCTATCATCACGGCGAGCCCATCGTCGTCAGCTTCTCAATCGTCAACCACTCCAACAAAACTGTTCAACATATTAAGGTACCGTTAAACCACAGATTACATAATAGTAACTTAGCAACAGATCCGACACTCCCGTTTGACAACCGAGTGAACATTCAAGCGTTTTGATCGCTCGGTAATAATATACATCATTACCATCCCACGATTATTACCACAATGGAAACACAGTCGCAAGATCTTTGATCAAACTAGGTATTGCATCGGTAAAAGTTAATAATCATCATCAACCTTTTTTAAAAATATTCGCTGAAACGGTAATGATGAAAAGAAAACGCCGTGATAACGCTGAATAGCCAACCACTATTTACCTATCAGCCGGCACACGGTTCCAGCCGGAGGTTATAAATGGCATACGAAGTACGATCGGCTTCAGAAGATGCTGTACACTTTAGTACTTTGTCACTTTCATTAATGTAACATAATTCAAACTTCACAATATAACTAGTTATTGCAACAAAGTACTAAAGTCTTGACAACTTCTGATACTGACTGTAAGTATATATTCTATCTCAGTCTACGCTAGCATCGCATCTGCAGTTATCTGGTTTTGCGAGTGTCCTTGGGTGGTTATGCTTATTACCATCAAGTGATCATATTTGCTCGTTTGTTGTAAAGATAATGAAAAAAGTGAAGTAAATCAAAAAACTTCGAACCGCTTTTAAAAATTCTTTTAAAATTGTTCTTTATTTGGTTCAGACGCTGGTGGTCCAGCACGTGGACGTGTGCATGTTCTCCAACGGCAAGTTCAAGAACGTGGTTGCCATGGCAAAGGACGAGGGTACACCCGTACCCCCCGGGCAGAGGCTGGATGACTCCTACACTGTGACCCCCAGCCGAGGTTAGCAGATGGTTCAGAGAAAATGACCCTCTTTCAAAACCCTGGTTATGCCGTACAGAAGCCAAATAAAATGTCACTTTTTCTTATGCGTTACTTACACTGCTTTCCCTTATACCGTTCCGTCTTTTTTTAAGTTACATCATTCGTAAAACAAAAATGGCGAATCATAGCAGTCAACTAAAGTAAAGTACTAAAAATAAATCGGATTGTTTCACTTTGAACATGAAACTACCGTGAGACTCACTCATAGTGAAAAAATACGGATAACTCAATTCTATGCTCAAGTTTAGCTCGACATGTTTGGGGCTAATCTGTAGCCCTTCCTCCTGGAGAACATGCCATGGTGGCTGCTGCCAAACGCGCACTGAAAACATGTCTAGCTAAACTCGTTCATAGACGTGAGTTATCCGTATTTTTTAACTATCATATTGTTTAATTTGTTTCAACAGATAGATGGACAACTTTGACTGAACACACATATGTTTTTCCGGGTAATTTTTAATTTGGTTTGACCAACATTTCCATACATTACTCGATTTTCAAAAAATATGACGTCAAAGGCGTGACTTTGTCTTGAATCAAAAATTCCAATAAAACTTTTACATTGGTATAACCCAATCATCTACTGAAATAACCCGGATTCATTTTTAAAACTCTTTGTCTAGTTTAACAAGATCTATTGTTCGCAGGTGTAACCAAAAACTGGATAGCTCTGGAGGATTCGTACTCAAAAACAGGAGCCTGCCTCGCTTCGACAGTCATCTGCAACTCTAACTCGCCGGAAGACCGCAACGTTTTCGCCATCTACGTGTCGTACTATGTCAAGGTAAAACTTTCCATCAGTGGCATAGGTGGAGAACTGTCAGTCAAGCTACCCTTCTCTCTGTCTCACGCTTGCATCAACGAAGCACCAACTGACAGCGTGGTGGAAGAAGCTTCCCACAGGATGATCCTAGAAGGCCGAGAAAACAGCGACGATGAGGAAGTAGAAAAGGATGGTGACGCCACCGCCGACGAAAACCAGGAGACCGATCTCGACGAAGATCCAAAACCAGAAACGCAAGCAGAGGCTCGTCAGTGCGTCGCTGCTGATGTATGCGTTAATATCATCGAGAACAAGCTCTGCGAGAGGCCTCGCTTCGAGGGCCCGCCTCAGGTCCGCAACGCAAACCCTAATGAAGATGAACTGAACCTGATCATGCGGTACCCGGGTCCGGACACGTGATCCGCTGACGAGGCGGGTACGTCAAGCGGGGCGAAGACTGAGGACTCAACGAAAGGGAAACCACGTAAAATAGAGGTCTGTGTTGTAGAGAAGAGGGGTTTCATCGCGAGCCTAAAGCGTGCCGTCTGCTGTAGCAGACGTCGCCCATCTATAACGGACTAAATAATTAATGTGCATGTTTATCAAACAAACCAGGCATTTTGCTACCAGTTTAAAAACGGCTTGTAGTAGATTCCCCATAACCCGCAGTCCCCGCGAAATTAAAATGTCAATCACTTGATAATTAAGGTTTAATCTAGTCAATAGTTTTAAGGGTTATCTCTGTGTAAATGTTTTACTGTAGATTAAGGTCGTTCGTTGTCAGAAGACTTGGTGGTGCCGAATTAAGCCTGAATGGAGTACGCTTACTAATTATAGTAGATTAGCCTATTAGGGTTCGACATCTGCGCTCTAGTCGTCCTCTCAAAAAATTTAATTTTTCTATTATCTTTAGAATTTGTTTCAACAGTCAGAGATAGAACAAGCAGTTTTATTAAATTAGTTCTCTGATCATTTTCGGTAATTGACATCGTACCTTTGTCAAAGTCATGAGTTGTCAGGAACATAATCAATTAGCCGAGAGGTGATAGATGTCTTGCCGAAGCAAGCCAAGCGAGCTGTTTGCTATAATATTTTCTTAAATTTTTGTTAATAAGACATAATGTATAGACATAAATTGACCTAAGGCAGTCCCTTTACGAATTTGGTAGACTGTTCCATAGGAATATCTTATACCTTAGGAATTTTAATGTTTTACACTTTCAGAGATCCCTTACTTGTTAGAATTACGAATGTTTACAATTTTCGAAACATTTTGGACCAAGGTCAACTGTGGAAATTCTTAAATAATCTCTGTTGCCAGTAACAATGTTTCTAAGAGATCTTCTGTTGGTGAAACTTGATAGTTTGGAATTTTACAACGTGCCTATAGTTCGTGCACATTCGTCTCTTTGCAATTCTCATAATAAAAATCAAAAAATCTCAACTTCTTTTTAAATCTGTTGACAGAAGATCTCAAACTAGGATAGGTATTTAGGTTAAAATAAATAATATTGTAAAAGATACGCAAAAATACAAAACACAATTTAACTGACCTGGTCGACAAAAATACATAGTATTATAAAATAGTCGCTGGATTTTGAAATAGATTTTTAACTATGTTATACTTGATGTTAGAATAGTCTAATGTTCAATACAGCACAGAAAAGCCATGAAACCAATTCGCAAATTGAAATATCATCGAGAAAAGGTATTTAATAATATTTTAGATGTTCTCTGGCGCATAGTTTGTAATAATCGTTACATACCGATTTGTTGTGGGAATTAAGTAGATGATTAATTTTACTAAATGTCTACAATGTAATAGCCTAAATTAGTCTCAATGACATTGATGTTTCATTAACTGTTAATGTTAGATTATTGAATGATTGAGCTGGCTTGGTAAAAAGAAAACCGAAACGATTTAGCTGGTTAAAAATTTGTTTTCTTTTAAGTGAATTCAAAATAAATGAAAACTTTAAAATGTAGGATATGAACTTAGCGTTTGTAAGAAGATGTGATACAAGTTAAAAATGTTAAAATAGAGTTACAATAAATGTTTTTAAGTGTACAAACAAAAGTAAACTTTTTAATGAAATTCAAAAGCAAATACATAAAATCTTGTTTTTTGGTCTCACGCTCGTATTTCGAATCCTATCAATTGAAAATTCATAAAAAATGTGGCGTTCATACTTTTCCATTTCTCTAGTAGAAAAAAATGGTACAAATACGAGTATAAAAAAAGTTATAGTCATTTTTTTATAACAGTAAATAATTTTCAGTATTCAGATTCATGGAGAAACTGGTACCTGGTTGGCTGGTCGCGACATACTGTGGAATTATACTTAATCTTAAGAAAAATATAGATATGTATTATATATCATCCAGTGTTTCCTGCGTCCAGTTTTTGTCTGAATTTTAATTCAAACCCATTAGTTTTCAGACTAATTTAATAATAAAAGCTACCAAATTTTTTAGCAAAACGTTATGTCAGTGTCTGGGAAAGTCAAATGTCAAAGTGATAGCTAAGAATAAGGGTTTAAAAGAGAGTTGAGCTTTTTAGCTCTGAATTTATTTGTACTATACAAGTACTTACTAATAATTGCTATTATCTGTTGCTTTAAAACTATATTATGTTTAAGTTTGAATTTTAAATGTATTCCTGTTATTTAATTTAACGTTTATTTAAAACGATGTATGTTTAGTATAATTATTTTATAAGTATCTGTGTATACTAGGCACATTATAGTACATTTTGTATCGTGGCACTTAATAAAATGAAATTCAACACTGGAATCTTTGTTTATAATATTTTCTTAAAAAGACTTCGTTATTTTATTACTTAGTACAGGGTGGTCAACTTAGCGGTATACAACTGTTTTTTGCCACCATTTTGTTTTGATGTCAAATATGACAGTGACATGAAAATTACTTTGTGTAGATACGGCAAATTTGTTATGGAGCGTTATACGACTGAACAACGTGTTTTAATTATTAAAAAGTTCTTCTCAACCCAATAATGTATTGCGGAAACTCTAAGAAAACTGATTGAACTTTGACATTGATTGGCCCCCAACATCGTTTGATTTGACAGTTCCTGATTTTTTCTGTGGGGATATCTAAAGGGACGTGTCTATACAAACAGGCCAGACACAGTCACTGAGATAACTCAGGAAATGTGTGAAAAGAGCTAGCTGCTAGAGGTGGACATTTGTCCGACATTATTTTCCATATTTAATTGCCGGCTTTAAATACCATATTTAACAAGAAATACATTTCATAGAATAAAATTACAAAAGTAAAGTGTATACCTGTTACTTGGCCACCCTGTACTTACATTGACAGTCAAAACAAAGAGCTCACCGAATGAGAAGCAAGCATGTTACAGTAAAATTACATAAAGTTTACCACTGACAGATGGTTTGCCTTCATTTCATATTCAACTTTACCGACCTACAAATAAAGCCAATTTTAGAATACTGTTACCCACGTTTGTAGATTTTGTAATAGCTACTTTATTTGTATGGTGTTAAAGTTGGAAATTAAATGAAGGCAAGCCATCTGTCAGTGGTAAACTAAAAGTAAAAGTATTGTAATAGGTGGATCAGATACAACTATACTTAATTACCGACTTAAGCAGTGTTTCTAACGACTTAATGAGTTAGGTGGCTTCGTTTATTTCGTTGTATGCCTCTGGATCTGCCACTGCGCACTGATGGCACAAGACGGAAAAAAACTTCCGTCTAGTGCCAAACTAAAAGCACAGTTTTATAATATTTATTGTATAAACTAGCTGTTTCGCTCGACTCCGTCTGCGAAGAGTAGGGGTATAAAAAAAAGCCTACGACCTATTCTCAGACCTACCAAATACAGACAAAAAAAATGATAAAAATCAGTCAAGCCGTTTCGGACGAGTTCGATAACAAACGTTGTGACATGAGAATTTTATATATTAGACAGGCCCTATGTAACACATAACCGCATTAACATAATAGTAAAAAACTTTTCAGTGGGGGGCCTACTACACTCACTGGTTCACGCGGGTAAAAATTGTATACATATACAATATATTAATTTCAAGAAAATTCACAAGCTATTTCTTATTAACACAGTCTGCGCATTCCCGTTGACAGCAAATAACTAAAAATAACTTTGCAGACACTTTATGAAAGTGCAAAATGTGTCGCTGCCTCGTCCGACGCGATAAAAATGCATTGAAGTGAGAAATTGAAGATGATATTAAAATGCTGGCACTCGAGTATTGCAAGGTACCGTGGTACCGTCCCAGCTAGTGAAGCAGTGTTTAGGGTTCCGTACCCAAAGGGTAAAAACGGGACCCTATTATTGAGACTTCGCTGTCCGTCCGTCCGTCGGTCACCAGGCTGCTTTCATAAACCGTGATAGCTAGACAGTTGAAATTTTCACTTGACTCGCACTTATTTTTATTGGGCTTTGGCTGCCAAGGCCTTCTTCTTCGACCATATTGAACTAAAACTCCTTGTAAAATACATAATAAGGTAAACGTACCAATGCTCGACACCCCAACGCCCGGTAGATTAGATGGCACCTGACACACAGGATCTCCCTAGTTCGGGCACCAGTCTCCCCCACTCAAGTCTCCCAATTGCAATTTTATTGTATTATTTAAGTTCCTACATTGTACTTGGTGGTGGAGAATTCAAATAAATTTCTTATTTCTTTATCTGTCACCTCTCTTACTATGACATAAGATTGAAGGTTCCATGTATAGGAGTGTCGAGCACAGGGACGTTACGTCATATCTTTAATACCTAGCACAAAAAGCCTATTATCAAACTCCAATACGTCCGCAATACCTAAATGGCATGGATATATGATCCCTATTTTCATATCATATTTCATAGGATCATATCTTCATGTCATTTATTGCAGACCTATTGGAGTTTGATATTTATCAACTCGGATATACCTAAATGTTAAACTATACCTTTAAATATGATTTTAATAGGATTTCTATACTTTGTAGCATTAATATAATTGGATAGGTTGCAAATTCAACAAATTTTTAGTCCAACACTAAGGGTTAGGCAGGCAGCAAAGGGAACGCTTTTATTAAAAAAAAACCGGCCAAGTGCGAGTCGGACTCTTGCACGAAGGGTTCCATAGGTACCATTATTTATAAAAACGACAAAAAAATCACGTTTGTTGTAAGGGAAATTAAATAATAAATAAAAATAAATATTTGTTTTATTTTAATTTAATTATTTATTTTTAAAGTGAATATATATAACTACAGAATATTTCAAGCGTCTACCTGTTGCCGTTATCAATATCGAGCAAAAAAATCACGTTTGTTGTTTGGGAGCCCCCTTAAATATTTATTTTATTCTATTTCAACTGTCTAGCTATCACGGTTCATAAGATACAGCCCGTTGACAAACGGACGGACAGCGAAGTCTCAGTAATAGGGTCCCGTTTTTAACCTTTGGGTACGGAACCCTAAAAAGCAGAGGCGTTCTTGCAACGAGGTTGCATACTTTAAAAAGAACGGGGAAACTTTAACATTTTGTAAATATTTTGCTGTCATGTAGTGTTTTGTTTTATTTTTGAGAAAAACACTAAGTAAAGTTCGACCAATAAGTGTCATAATGGATTCTTCAGTAGTGTACTATCAGCTTGTCTATTTATAGACTCACCTTCAACTCAATTTGGCTTCGTTTAGCCCTAATTAGTATTTATGTAAACTTTGCCCGTTCATTCCGCGGAAAGATTGCCCAAGCTTATATCGGGAGTACTTTAAGTTTGATTAGTTTAGCTCTCTCGAGCTTCTAACTTCGAAGGCTTATCTTGTAAACTTTTTAAGTTGAGTTTAATTGTGAGTTAAGCGCTTGAAAATTAATTTTATTTTAAAAGGTTTAATTTAAGGGATAAGCCCGTTTTTATATGCATCTCATCGTCATCATTTCAACCAAAAGACGTCCTCTGCTGGCATAGTAACATAGGGCCGGCGCCCACTGCCGGCGCGGCACGGCATGGCATGATAGGTTATGCTGCGGCATCCCGCGGCGTTCCGTGGCATCCCGTGGCATGACGTGGCATCCCGTGGCATGCCGTGGCATCCCTCGGCATGCCGTGGCATGACGTGGCATCCCGCGGCGTTCCGTGGCATACCGTGGCATGACGTGGCATCCCGTGGCATGACGTGGCATCTCGCGGCGTTCCGTGGCATGCCGTGGCATGACGTGGCATCCCGTGGCATGACGTGGCATCCCGTGGCATGCCGTGGCATGACGTGGCATGCCGTGGCATCCTGCTGAAAGCCCAGCTATTCTGGCATCAATCAGTTTTGCTCCGCGCGGATTCGAAGTTGGTTGTGTCGTTATGGTTGACTGGGATTTAGTATTAACAGCACTTCTAGCGAAGAGAGACAAATAAAAACTGCTAATTTGACGAAAAGACGATTCTGGGTGCTGGAGAACAAGATCTACAAAAGGTGAATTCGGCAACTTGTTTAATGATTTGAGATACGACATGCGAAAATTCTATTATTATTACAGAATGGACTATGAAAAATTTGGCAATCATAATTCCTCGACACAAAGTGACTGATACGTCTCGCGCGACGCCGCGGCATCCCGTGGCATGACTCGGCATACCGCAGCATTCCGCGGCACGTCGCGTCATACCGCAGCATCCCTCGGCACGTCGCGGCATCGTGGTATCGAAATAAAGTAACATAAATTCTAAACTGATTGTAATAAGATTCAAAATAACTTGATTAGTAATAAAATCCTTTGCCATGCCATGCCGTGCCGTGCCGGCAGTGGGCGCCGGCCCATAGGCCTCCCCGAGGGCTAAACAGACTGGTCCTTTTTTTGGTTCGGAAAATGCGCCTTATGCATTCATCTCCATTCGGGGAAACAGGTATGTGGGGCTCTCCCACAAGGGGCCTACTCCCATGGGGCTTACCCACTAAAAACCGCACGGATTCCCTCGTTACCATTGTGAACGCCACGGGAGCATAAGAGACATCGCGACGCCCACTGGCCGCCCCGGGATGGGGCTCCTCTGTCGACACCGTGCAATGGGGCTCGGCTGAAACAGACTGGTCCTGTGCCTTACGCATCCAACGTCCCGTAACCTTCACCAGGTGGTCGCTTAGTGTTGTTCCCCAACAACACTAAGCGACCACCTGGTTAAGGTTACCACCTGGTAAGCCCCCGCCTACCGACACTGCGTCCTTCGGTCCGTGGACATTCGAAAATCTTTTGGCCCCATGCCAGCCGCCGCCGGTGCCACGGTAAAAGCTAGTTAATCTATACTAATATTATAACGCTGAAGAGTTTGTTTGTTTGTTTGTTTGAACGCGCTAATCTCAGGAACTACTGCTCCGATTTGAAAAATTCTTTCAGTGTTTGATAGCCCATTTATCGAGAAAGGCTAAAAGCTATATATCATCACACTAATACCAATAGGAGCGGAGCGGAGCGGAAGAATGTTTCAAAATCGGGGGTTTTTGAAGTAAAACTTCTATAGGCACGCTTGACTTGGGACGGTGGTGAATGTGAACGCGGGTGTGCGGGGGGTGTGGGGGCGGGTAATTATTTTTATATCGAGGAACTAAGGAGAGCCATAATTGATGAAAAAGCAAATTGGATAAAAAATAAGCTGCCCAAATTACTAATTCCACGCGGACGGAGTCACGGGCAAAAGCTAGTACCATTTATTTACAAACAAAATAACGAGTACTTTATTAACTTCAAAACAACAATAATATTGCCGGGAATCGAAACAAAGGAGACAAACAAGAATCATTCATACGCGTCACAATTATATCTGTCCATTTTAGCAAGTCAGCGCAGGCGAACGCAAAGAAATATCACTTCTAACACATCGAAGTTAAGGGTACATGGTTCTTTGAAAAGTGCAAATTAACTTTGTTTTGAGTTTGCTGCCTTTGGATACAGTACGTATTGGTAAAGTTTCAAGCTACATCCACGACTTAAAGTACTGAGATGGTCTGAGCCCAGACAAATGAGTAACGCCTTTACTAAAAGACAACCTTAAATCCCACTAATTAATATTATGCAAAAGTTTGTGGTATAAATTTTGATATTTAGAATTTTAGAATATATTAAGTACTAGCTTTTGCCCGCGACTCCGTCCGCGTGGAATTAGTAATTTTGGCAGCTTATTTTTTTTATCCAATTTGCTTTTTCATCAATTATGGCTCTCCTTAGTTCCTCGATATAAAAAAAATTACCCCCCCCCCCCCCCGCACACCCGCGTTCACATTCACCACCGTACCTACTCCCAAGTCACTACTTCTAAAAACTGTTCTATAAATTCTTAAAATAGACGTATCTTTCTTATTTGTGAACCGATTCAAATGAAACAAACACTAAATGTTAATCCAAGAAAATACCAACATATCAATGAAAACCGCATCCTTCTAGGTTAAGCCGTTTCTGAGATTAGCGCGCACAAACGCACAGACAAATAGATAAACAGACAAAAATTCTAAAGAACATTGTTTTGGGTTCTATTGCGCTAGTAAATAGCCCTAGTGACAGTTTTTCTCAAATATCTTCAATCTACAGACACCGACTTGTTACAGATTTATTATATGTCATGTAGGATTTGAAGCAATCTAGCTATGCACATACGGGTATGTTGCGATTCTAGCCGGTCATAAGTCTGAAATGCTAAACTTAATATACATACCTAGTTAACAAAATTCGACTTAATTTATAAATCTTATAATACCCTCTGCTTCTGGCAGATTTTTTATTTTAAAGCAGGTTTCTTCCGATGGTTCTTAGACATGTTCGAAACAATCGAACTTGGTTCAGCCGTTTCAAGGTTATCAGCTCTTTTGCTAACCGCGAAAGGCAGCAGAAGGATTTCAGAAACATAAATTGGCATTACTTTATTTAGTTATGGCATTAATTGAGTTGGGTTTTTTACAGTTAAGAGGGTACCATGGCTGATAGACTTTTGAGAAATGGGTATTTTAATGAAATGTCGCTGTCTCGCCCGAACCCCTCCGTGTCAGTACAGCGAGAGCGGGACAACTGCAGCTCAGACCGTTAATAGGCGCGTAAAATTGATCAAAACAGCATTTCGTAATCCCCTGTTTTCTTCTCGAAAACTGGACCAATAAAAATATTTTTTTGAAATATAATTAGAGGATAGATTTAACTATGCCCCTATGTTTTCCTTTTTTTGTTTATATGAGGGATTCTTTTCTGATGAGTGTCTGAAAATGACGTTGAAAATAGGCAATTTTTTCAGTTTTTGAAAGCTCATATTTCTTATGTTAATTGAAATATGGAAAAAAACGAAACCTAGGGGCATAGCTGTGGTAGATACAGATTACACAGTAAAAAAAATTTGGCTCTAAAGCCATTATCCAGGGAGGAAACAGGGGATTACGTTTGTATGGAGAAATGGTGCGCATCGTATCCTCTTAATATAGACGTCATTTCAATAGGCGGAGTTAATCATCAAATAGGGATGTTGACGCCATTGAAAAATAATTCGAAGACACGGCCCCAGTAAAAAAACGCTTTATTTTAGCTGAAAACCAGATTAATTTTCAACTAACGGTAAAATCAGATTTTTTGTTGCTAACAAATAAATAGTTAATTGTTGATGTTGTTGGCGAACAAGTAGTGACGTCATAAGATGCTATTGCCATTCAAACTATATGGGAGAATTGTGTTTTAACAGCTCATAAAAAGTACGTTAGTTGATTGGTGGTGTCAACCATTCCTATTTTGCCAATTATTTATTTAATTTAACTTAAATTGGGATATTTGCCTACGGTACTGCTGACTAATGACTAATTAATCTCGAAACTGGATGACCTATACTTGGTATACTCCGTCTGGTTATAAGCCCAACGATATCGTTACAGCCTTTGATCTGAAATATCAATCTTGTTTGTAAATGAACTATCAAAGGATAGCGTTACTAAGGGAGTAAGTTCTAAGATTTTTCTCATTTTAAACTCACTTTTGGGTATTTTCAAAAAAGTGTACTTATCCTTTTTTAAATGAGGTAACTTTGGAGTGTTCTTTTTTTTCATCAATAAAAAGTGTTCTCATTTTTTGGTTATACTTCTGTGACTTTTTCTCATATAGTTTGGGTCGTTCTCTGACCAAGGCAGTTTTGCGTGACCTTCGGTGGCACGATTTTTTTTTATGATTATCCGACTTTTTATAATCACATCGAAAACTAGTGTTTATTTGAAATGTTTTGCAGAAGGAGGCACCATTTTAGTCCTCACAGTTATCGAGATAATTAATTTCAAATTTTCATATGCCACCGAAATCACAAAACTGCAAAGAATGGAAGTAAATTACTTTTATTGTTTAATATCACAATGTGTAATAACTACAAACTTACAATAATGGAATTAAGCTATAATTTTAAACAATTATCACCATATTTTTTAGAACTTTTCACTAGTTAAATAAGTATCTAAGTCTTGTAAGGTAATTACATAACTTTGCTCTCATTCATAAGCTATTATGCTTTAAATAGTAGTTATTATTATAATTATTTAACGTACTTAAAGCACGCATTCATAAAAACAAATAATCTCATAAAAACAATAATTATTCCCTACTTGTTAATTTCAACTGTAATTTTATGATATCAAAAATCGCTAAACACGAACTAAATTTATTTTGCGAAACAAATAAATAATGAAACAAAAAAGATATAAATTTCAGAAATATTTAACCAATATTAATCCACCATCAATACAAAATTAAATAATTATTTAATAAAAGCTGAAAACTCGTTCAAAAATCAAGGTTTTTTTTCATAAAATCATTAATATTTACCAATATTATCAACTGACTCGGATTATTTTACATAAAAATGTACAGGAAATAAACTTAACAGTTTCAAAAATCCATGACTAACTGTAATACCACCGGATTCATTCAAATCACCGAATTCACCGCCACCGAATTCACATGAGCAATTTAGTTTTTAACGAATTACTTCAAAACGGTTAACTATAGAAACTCGATTTTTTTTCTAGAAGTAGTAATAACACTGCTTGATATGCCAAATTAATTTGAGTTCAATATACAAATCAAGCGAGAAAAAATTGCCACTGATATCACTTTCAGAGGTACCAAAAATTTCATACGTGATTCTTATTCTCATAATTCGGCAGTGTCGCAAAAAAACTTAAGCCATCGTCAAATGTTCTTGAAGTGTGCGTAAGAACAGTATGACGAGTTTTATGAACGAAATTGGATAAGACGCTTTTCTCGGGACATTTATGTAATATAATTTAAAAAAAAGATAAAGTAAAAAGGAATATTTAGATAATTTAATCTAATTTATAAAGTAGTTGGCTTGCTGTGAACAGTTACATTTATTGGTTTTATTGTTTGGTTTTTGAAATAAACGGTAACACATAGTGAAAATTGGAAGTGGGACAAGGCCAAAATGGGGATTCTAGCGACTTTAGATTTTTTTTCTCCCCTTAGATATAGCTTATATAAAACTGTTAGAATTTTTTAAGCAGAACAAAGCGTTATATATAAGAGGTTTTTTAATAACAAGGTTATCTGTTAAAATTAAATTTTTACAACTACTTGAAGTTGAGAACACGAAAAAACGTGAGACCAGAGAATGACCCGTTTATATGGGTCGTCACAAAACTTTTTTTTAATCATTATTATTGTAGAAAATAGAGTAAGAAAACCGAAAATTTCGTCATTTAAAAAAGAGTCAGGGACGTACACTTTTTTATTAAAAACGCCCTTTTACTAAATATCTAAAAGTCAAAGTCAAAATATTTTATTTGTTAAACATAGGTATAACTGTGTACAGTGATCGAAAAATAATATTGAAAATAAAAAATAAAAAAATAAATATCACGGGACAATCTTACACAAATCGACCTAGTCCCAAACTAAGCAAAGCTTGTACTATGGGTACTAGACGACGATAAACATACTTATATAGATAAATAAATACTTAAATACATAGAAAACATCCATAACTCAGGAACAAATATTCGTGCTCATCACACAAATAAATGCCCTTACCGGGATTTGAACCCAGGACCTCTTGCTTCGTAGGCAGGGTCACTACCAACTAGGCTAAAGCGGTCGTTAAGTTGAGTTTGTTTAGTTTTCTTTTTATGTATTTCATCGTCCTACTAATATTAAAATGAGAAAGTTTGTGAAGATGTTTGGATATTTGGATGTTTGAATCTTTGACGGGCTTTAGACGGACAGCAGAGTCTCAGTAATAGGGTCCCGGTTTTACCCTTTGGGTACGGAACCCTAAAAAGCAACTGAGTGAATATTTGATTTGCTGGTAAAAACTATAAATGTAAATGTTATCGTAACCTTTTTTCCATGGATTTCTAACGTCAAAGTCGTCGGATAAAGCTGGTTGGTTATAACTGGTACTTTGGTTTGAATTGATGATAGTCAATCTGAATCATGCTTAGACTCGCCTAACATGAACTTGAAACCGTGGTAGCGCAAATAGTAGACCAATCAAATAAGGGATATAAAGCTCAGCTTCCGACGGGCTCAGCGAATCGAATGGCAATAATTAGATTCCATACATTTATTATGATACGCCGGTTAGTAGATATGTATGTACAATCGTCAAAAACGTCGCCTTGGCGCCATAAATGCCCAGTTTTATTTAGTATGAAATATATGGACTTCACGAGACGACCGCAAAAGTAAAAAAATGGAGTTGAAAAATAAACGTCGTAATAACGTCTCTCGATGAGAGCTTAACATAGATGGCGCTGTATCACTGCATAATGTGATTTAGCAAGCTGAGATGTGCGATGCATAGGAAAAATTTGTGTCTAAACTCGTGACCAATGGTGGTGTAGGGATTGAGCACGCGGCACGGAATGTTGAGAACCTGGGTTCGATTCCCAGCGCTGGTCTTTTTTCTGGGGTTTTTTCTGTGCATCCATGCTTCAGTTTGTATTTAGTATGAAATACGGGTAGGTACATTTACTTTATTTTCAAACGTGCGACCTATTGCGTCGGGGTTTTTAATTTTTTAATTTATAGTTATCTTATCTACTTATTGTAAGTATTCTGCGGTTCACTTCTAAAGCTTGTCAAAGCAAACAGTAATTATACCATGACGTAGGTATGAATCAACGTATTACTTAATAAACAGGCTCACGGCTCGTTACACAGGGATTAAGATAGCCATTGACATTGATAACAAAATTTGATAATACTCAACATGAAATTATGGTGTAACATTGTTGATGAGTCACTCACAACTGGCTTCTATTTTTATTTCATAAACGTGACAGACAAAACATGTCTAGCATTAAATTAATTTAAATAATAACAATATGTGTTCGTCTCATTATAAGTTCTGTAATCCATCTTTTTATATTTTTCTATCCTCCTCTTCTTTTCTTCCTCTTTTGCCATCCTTTACCCTATGACTGAAAGAAATAAGCGGGATAGAAAGAGATAATGTGTGAGAGAGAGAGGGGGGGGGGAGAGAGAGAGAGGGAGGGAGAGAGAGGAGAAGAGCTCTATTTACACGTATTTGATAGAAGGAAAAAATACGTTTGGCAGGAAAAGACACAAATAAAAAACATCGAATACTTACTCGGACCAACCAACTACTTAGTATCGAATGGTGAATAATAATATGGTAGTGTTTCCGAGGATGCTAGAAAATACCGTGCATAGCGTGAGTAACATGATAAGTGGAAAATTACACGACAAATAACAAATCGCATGCTTAAAAAGCCCCTATTTAATAATTTTTATGGTAGAAGAACATCAGAGTACATCATACCAGATTTAATAAATAACTTACCTCAGGAATGGAAAGACAACCTTATGCCAACTAATATAGCAAACATCCTTAAAAAAGGAATACTTCAAAAGTTGAATATGTTTACTTAAAATAATATGCGATCCAGCGTAGTAGGAGCAGCCTGTACCAAATGTGCGCCAACCGGCTCTGCTCGTTGACAGAGCGACCGGCCGATGCGCCGCGATAACAAACTAATAAATAAATAGTGCACTGTGTGTTAGACTTAAATTTTGCATCATGAATTGTAAAATAGGTATTTGTGTAACTATTGCATGATTTTGTTAGTAGACTTTAAGTAACTGCGGAATGGAGCATCGAGACAAACCACTCTGGTTTAACGATGGTCTTATATTATTGTTATGTAAATTTGATTTATCTCTGTAATAAATAAAATAAATAAATAATAAAAGTATGCGTTTAAAGAAATTTGAATTTAGGACATTTTAAATGTTCTAAATTAAAATTTCTTTTAACATATATTTCGACTTATCAAGTTACTCACGCTGTGCACGATAAATACATGTAAAAAAGTCCCGACGACTGATCGAATGGCTCACGCTCACTCAATGATCTTATATGTTACTATCGTCGCTTACTGACTCATCTCACAGCCCAAACCTTTGGCCCTATAAAGCTAATTGAATTTTGCAAGTTGTGTTTATGACGTACCTATTATACCTACAAAGAATAAGGCCGGATTTATTATCTTTTTACAGTATAGAGAATAGACGGAATTTATCAGTGGCAAAGAGTACTAACAACCCGATTCCCCCGAGTTGACTAATCTTTCTAAGTTACTAAACGCTTCTCTTCCTTTACTGCACTTTCAAGAAGAGGATCCATGGGATTTTTAGTTTGTTTGCTCCGGCTTTATTTGCAAAAATTTTCACGCCCCGCTACTGGAATTTATATAAAATTTAATTCAGCAGTGCCCTATCTCTGTAACTATAATTACTTGACTCTTCAAATCTGGCATACAAGTACCTAAGTAAATATTACAGTAAAAAATAAATATCAAGGTTTCTTGAAATTCTCACGGAGTAAAGGAAAAACGAAATTTATGCATTCACTAACTGATACCGATAATGATGATAATGGATGTTTGGACGTGGCCGTTGCCGGATTTGTTTTATTCAATGAAAGAGATGAAGAAAACGTGACTCAGACCATTGTAAGAAAGATTTACCACAAATTTGAGGTCACGGGTACATACAGCTAATATTTTTGCATTCAGAACATTCCCAAGTCGTAATTAACAAATTATCCGCTGCAGCGTGGGTCTACGAGGATAAAATAACAAATATTTCTTTCACTATTAAAACATACCAGTTTAAATTAAAATCTAGACCCGACATAAAAAATCTTCCCAGATCCCTTGGTCTGTTTTAATATGTTTTTATGAAACTCCTAGTTAATTACACCTAATTGTGAAATATTACGGTTGTAACGGTAAAATATGCGCTACATAATCCGAGGTCTATGGGAGAGTTATTAATATTACTGATGGCGTAGCCTCAGTCCCTTCGTTAAGGGAGACGGAGTTGGTAAATACGTTTCACCTGGAAGGATGTGTGAAACTTTGTAGAGACTACGCCAACAGGGCGTCAACAGCAAGCGAGGAATAAGACAGAATAAATGGACAGCTTAAGCAATGAACAGGTAGGTATGAAAGCAATTTAAAGTTTACCATTTCCTTTTTTTAAATGAAAAAAAGAGGTGTTCTTATTCATAATAATCACGTTAATTCTTTATCATAGAGAAAAAGACGTCCTTGTTTTTTGTGTCAGTTTTATGACTTTTTCAAGGAGACTAGGTATATGGCTCGTCACAAAAAGGCCACATAATAAATAGTATAGAAAATGAGGGCAACTTTTTCAATCGTCAAAATTAATAAAACTCACTCAAGCGACTTTGCCTTGCTCTCTCATTTCCAACTGGTGAAAAAAACGGAGGAGGTACTCAAGTCGACGCGTATATATTTTTTTTAGATATAACCACGCATAATTATTAAGTATTTTTTTTATGTCGAGGGTTATTTAAAATATTTTAATGTTACTAATGCGGACAGTAAAAGAAACTTATCAGGGTAAAACATTCAAATTGATGGCACCAGTTGGCAGCACCGTCTATGTGCACGTTCACTATCAACCTAACCACCACCTTAAAAGTCGATTCGACTACTAAAACTGGGTTTAACACGATTTGCAATATTCGTCCCAAACTAACAGGGCAATCTTGTAAACCCTATGCGAAAATTGTTTCACGCATTTTAATAAAAGCTTATTTTTTGCTGTCACTCTTGGAGATTGATAAATCCGTTGGCTGGATAAACGGACAAAAGTAAATATTTATGTTTTCACGTCTCAGGCTTCAAGTCTGGTAACGTAACCGTATAACAAACACGTCAGACAATATTACGTAAACTTGCCTTACAGTCGATACTAAGCAGACGAGCGGTGGTAATCATGGGATAAATCCAGGAACGGCCCAACATGGTTTGCGAGCGGTAATTCAATCGTTTGCGAGAGGATAAGGATGAACTGGCTATTCAGGAACGCCAAAAATCACTGGTCTGCGAGAGGTTCGGGCTGAGCTTGGGATGAGCCTTATTGTTAGAGTTTAGCAAGCTAATACCAATTAATTTACCGCTCAATAAATTTAGCCCCATGTTATGAAGCTCATCCCACTGTTATTGTAAACTAACCGGTCATCCCGGCTTCGCACGGGTGGGTCATACACAGTGTAAGAAACAAAACGTCGGTGATACTTCAATACCGCGTAACTAGCTTTACAAATAAGGTCTATTTTATCTAATTTTCCCTGTTATTTCGTTTCAAGTTGAGCCTTGTGGAAAAAGCTAGTTACGCGGTATTGCAGTGTCACCGACGAAAAGTGGTCTCTCCTGTGGACATAAAATTAGCGACTCCGAGTCAGCAAACTTAAGATTTATGTAAATAAGCCGAAAGCTGGTCAGGCGTTCCAAACGCCGATTTAGACTTGACTAAAACTATTGGCTGACCCTTAACTTTTCCATGTCTACTGGAAAGACGCAAACGAAAAATGTGTGTGACCCAGGTGTACCGTCAGCAGTAAGTGGATGAGTGATTGCGGAGCTTACAATGATCTACACACCATCATCTTCGGAGTAGAGACGTGTGAAGAACTTTTAGAGCTCAACCACTTTTGCTACTGACTGTACTAATGAAGAAAATTTACTGTTTCACCCATTTGCATTGTTAAATAAAGTATAAGAGCATTAATTAAGGGTTTTTAGAAGTTCATCCCATAATGGGCCACTTCATTATGGAGTGGTTTAAAAATCAAAACCGTTGATACAATAGATTTAAAATTTACATTGGCGTTATTCGTTTTTGAAAATTAACCCCTAAAAGGGTGAAAAGAAAGAAAGGTTAAAGGTGGGTAGGCAAATTGGCCTATGATATGAATAAGACCAATAAGGAAAAGCAAAATAAAAACGCATGCTATATGTCACTGGATGGCTTATTCTGAAGTCCTAAAACTTTTACTATGACATGTAGTCCTTAATCTTTGCATGAAAAAAGTTGAATCGAAACTATTATGTATTGCTTTACAGGTTATGAAAGTTTTGTAACTGTCAGGGAGTTTGTGTCATGATTTTTTTTATGCGTTTTCAAATGTTTTTTATCTTGGCATACCCTTTTTACATAGCTATACGAGACGCCCCACCATGCAAAAAGTTGTAAAATATGAAAAAAACCTTTCCAAAATGATATGGCTTGTCGTATCCCTAGGCCAGAGTCCATTCAAATCTGCCCACCCTCCATTAGCCGCAAAAGTTTTGAAAGGTGATGGTCACTTTTCATTTAGTTCAGCACGGCAAAAAGTTTGTCGTTTAATACAGTAATTGATTGACACACCGCTCATTCCTATTTCCGACTTTTTCCGATAGCCAACCAACCATTATTATTGACATTTGTACCACGCACATTATTGTATGTCGTCACATGTCCATATTTAATCCAATTGGATGGTTACCTTCCCGGCATTCAGGTAAGATTAATGTTGTCAATTTTTGAAAGCTCCCGAACTCGGGCCACTAGCCAATGGCCTTGGTGAATCGATCGGGGACATCATTGACCTAATTCCAGGTTATGGTGACAACACTGATGCAGTACACAGGATTTTGCAGTAAATCAAACAAGACAAGTTTAGAATTTCGGTGCGGGAATGTATTATGAAGAAACAGCCAGGAAAAATGACGTCGTAAAACAATAATTGGGGTTTTATATTTTTTAACCGACTTCATTTGTAATGTACCTATAGTAAATCGAAAACAATAGGGATGTTGACACCACCAATCAACTGACGTACTTTTTTATGAGCTGTCAAAACACAATTCTCCCATAGAGTTTAAATGGCAATAGCAACTTATGACGTCACTTGTTCGCCAACTCAATCAACTACTGCACAACAACTATATTTATTTGTTTTAAATGAACAAAAAATACCTAATTGAAAATTAATCTGGTTTTCAGGGCTGAAATAAAGCGTTTTTTTACTGGAGTCGTGACTTCAAATTATTTTTTAATGGTGTCAACATCCCTATTTCGAGATAAATAAATAAATAAATTAATAAATAAATATTAGGGGACAATCTTACACAAATCGACCTAGTCCCAAACTAAGCAAAGCTTGTACTATGGGTACTAGACGACGATAAACATACTTATACATATAGATAAATAAATACTTAAATAAACAAATATTCGTGTTCATCACACAAATAAATGCCCTTACCGGGATTTGAACCCAGGACCTCTTGCTTCGTAGGCAGGGTCACTACCAACTAGGCTAAAGCGGTCGTTCCGTTTTTTAAATCGCTTTTTGTAGTTTTTCATTTTTAATATACAGGGTTATTTTTAATTCACTGACATCCTCTTAACCCTGAATTTCTATCACTCAAACAAATGTTTTTTGTTTTACGACTTTTTAAAATGAAGCACTTTTTTTCCCATACAAATACACAGAGTATCGTAAAAATAAGAGGAAATCTCAAATTTTCAAAACGTTATTACACCAAAAATATTAAGTTATGACAAAAGCTGTAGAACAAAAACATTTGTATAAGTGGTGGGAGTTTAGGGTTAAAAGGATGCTAGTGAATTACAAATAACCCTGTATGTAATGCATTTATTTCATATCAAATAAGCAATGACATTGTCATCAGTTCACTTTAATTATGAAATTTATTTTGTATCCCCCTCTCTCTCTCTCTCTCTCTCTCTCTCTCTTTCTACCTCTCTCCCTCCTTCTCTCCCTCCCCCCTCTTTTTCGTAAACCCTCGCTCCCATGCCCTATCTCTCCTTATCTCTCTCTTTTCCTTTCTCTCCCTCTCCCTATCCCCCTATCTCTACCTCACCCTAACTTTCTCCCTCACATTGTGCTGAAGTCTTCCACCTTGCAAGAATCTCCCATTTTTTCCTAAATTCCCGGACTGTTTTTACGGAGCTGTGTGACGACCATGCATTTCCCAGCAGGCGGCCGTGAGATTGCCTCTCACTGTTTCATTAATGTGTAGTCATAATGCATTAGAGGGAACCGTGTAAGTATTACCTAAAGCCTGACGAAGAGTAGACATGAGGGTGCCAGTTTTTACATAACATCCGTTACGCTTCGTAATAAGAGTAAACTGTCACAGTACTGCAATAAAAATGCGGAAATGCTGCCACTTATGGGGACTATTCCACAGGCACAGGACTCAGGCGAATTGTACAATATAGTTTTTATTACGATAGTTTATTTTTTAATTTTATGTCCATTGTACCCTTCTTATTATTATTATTCCTTTATCCAAGTAAATCTTTCATAAGAATATTTAGTTGTATTATTTATATTAGTCTTATTTAAAAAAAGTTTGTGAAAAACTGGAAAAAACTTTATAAAGATCAAAGAACGAATTACGGTAGCGGCTCCGGTAGACGGCTTCTGCCATTTCCGACGATAATCCGTATCACATTTTTATATGTAGTTTATATCTTTATATTAACAGATAATTTTCTTAAATCTCAAAATAACTTCGAGCGAAATTATCATTCGAAAGTCGTAACAGCTGTGTAATGTGTGTGTGAGAGAGAGAGAAAGAGAGAGTAGACTGTAAAGTGATATTTGGGGTTTAAAATAACAAAAATTAAAGATATGCTTACTATAATAATATGAATAATAAATAACGTAAAATTAATACGCAGCAAGGACGAGGGCAATGGCAGATCACACGATGTTCTTTTTTTTCCTTTCCGTTCTATGCAGTGTTTTAATTTTATTGGTGGCCAGTTGCTAGACTGTTTTAGTATGCAAACTTTTTAATGAACTTTGTAGATATGTAGATATTCTTCGCCAACAGAGAGAGGGGCATTTAATTAAACAAAATTCGGTACAAAAAAAATACATTTGAAAGGAAAAGATGCAAATAAAAAAATATTGAATAGGATGAATTGGGCCCCACTCAGCATAATGATCTGGCAAAGCATATTGTTGTTGTCAGATTAAACCAATATTATGACCATAAATGCTGTAATTTTCTACATTTCTATTCGTAATTTATTGAATTTTTGCGGAGAAACATGAGAGAACTGAAACAATTACTTTGCTCACCCGCGACCAGGTAGCAAGGGTAGGGCTAGGCAAGTCGCGGGTGAGCAAAGTAATTGTTTCAGTTCATTTCTCTATTCCTATTTTAGATAAACCAGCACATTTTTCCATCACTTTCAAGTGGTATTTTGGAGTGGTGCATATTGTCGACAATATCGTGCTGGAAGCAAACCAACCTAACATAACTTTTAAATTCTTTTCAAATTCAACATTGAACATGACAATGCACTCCAGAGGAAAATTCTTGGCAATTTAAAATATCGTTTCGAATCTACAGGGAAACAAGCAAATGGAATAACAGCTACAGGTGCAGTTGCAGAGATAATGTTACTTTGCATCTAAATATAAAATTCAAAGTGCTGACTGACTGACTGACATATATTATACCTATCAACGTACAGTCCAAACCGCTGCAGCTAAAGACTTGAAATTTACCACACGTATACCTTGAGTATCATAGACGTAGGTACACTAATTTTTCGAAATTCCCACGGGATAGAGATAAATGGAATTTATATTTTCGCTTCAAAGTGGTCCCATTTCCGTAATTATAATTATTAGAGATTTCAAATTTGGCATGCAAGTTGGTAATAGCAAGGATGATTATAGACTGGATTGGCAGTCGCCATAGTACGGATCGGCCGCGGTTTTTGTAGTTCGATTATTAAATCTAGATGGCGCTGAAATATAGCCAGAAGGCTTTGAAGGCAAAACAATAAGACTACAGATATTTCATATCACTGCAAATGTATTATTATGCAATATTTTTGAAAAATAATACATTTGTAGTAATATGAAACATCTGTAGTCTTATTGTTTTGCCTTCAAAGCCTCTGGCTATATTTCAGCGCCATCTTGATTTAATAATCGAACTACAAAAACCGCGGCCGATCCGTACTATGGCGACTGCCAATCCAGTCTATATCATCCTTGGTAATAGTAACACCTAAAAACTGTTTTCAGGATATCCCGAAGTTCGAACGGGATAAGGAATAAAAAGGGATCATTTTTACTAGCCGATTTGCTGATAGGTATAAGTGACTATTTAGCACACATTTACCTTGAGTATCATGAAGGTATATTTTATGAAAGGATTTTACGAAATTTCCACTGGATAGGGAATAATTTGGATTTACAATTCAATGGGACACTATCTCCGTAACCATTCCTTTGACCACAAATTTTATTTGTTCGCGGACGAAGTCGCGGGCAAAAGCAAGTCGAATATTATATCCCGTTTACTCCTTTTTCAGCATTTTTTTACAAAAACCTTCTACAAAATATTAAAAATGTTAATAAAAGTTGAATAAAATAGGTAGAGTCGGTCTCTTGGTTATGGCGTGACCAAGGAAAATGGGGATTAATTTATAGATTAATCATGCTGTCATGAGCTCGTAATATTGTCCCGTGGGAAATGTATGCTGACCCAGGATAAAAAGTAGCATATACTAATTGGACGGTATCCTTTCATTCTTCGATATATTTTCATTGGTTCAGTCAGTAGTTACAGAGAATTTAGCCTGAATTTTATAAAAACCTCTGCCTTTTTTATGTCTTTCACCTTGTCCTTTCGCCCTTGCTGTATTAGACGCAAGTCACACAGAAGAAACGTGGGACAGGGGCGTGTCGCAGTCTCGGCACCCCTGGAATCAGTTTTCATACTAAATGTATAGAAGCGTCGCGATCCAAAGCAGACAGAAGAGACGGGGCGGAGACGCGGCCTGCGACGCGCCCCCGTCCCACATCTCTTCTATGTGGCTTGCGCCTTAGCAATGTCAACTTACAGAGGTGCATGATACACATAAGGAAATTATTCAGTTTAATTTCATCACGGCCAATGTACATCTCACTGCATTGCAAAGACTATTGGTTATCCAATCGTGAAATTATCATGAAATTAATTGAAGGTTCATACAAATTGTTTTAAAAAATAATTACAATACGATGATTCGTTATCACATCAAGCGAGTAATAGCCGTGATGGCTTAATGGTTTAACCTATAGCCTCTCGAGCAGGGTCGTGGGTTCAAATCCCGGCTCGCACCCCTGTGTTTTTTGGAATTTATGTGCGAAATTACATTACCTGCGAGTGTGAAGTTCCTAATCCCGCCCAACCCCACGGAACAACTACAGCCCAACCCCTCTTATTCTATGCCCTGTAGTGGAACGTATACTTATAGGTTGGAATGACAATGATGATGAAGTAAATGTCACGTAGCAGATAATCGCGAGTACTACCTACTTCCTAATCCTATAAATTCAGCACAGTTACGTCTAAGCCTTTGTATACTAATGTATCGCATAGTAGAAAGCGTGTGTTTATAAAGCTTTCTTGAGCTTTATAGCTTAACTTCATTACAGAGAAAGCATTGTAAAAGACCAATAAAAGCTGTGTTGCCGTTTAAGTGGTACGAGTTATCAAGCTGTTAGCATAATAACTTAAGGTACCGATTTTTGAAGCCCCATCGGCGACAAAAACACTTGAAAGTGATATAAATCTGTGTATTCCTTTAATTTTGTAAAACACGCTGAGGTTCCGAACCCCAAAAGGGACAAACGGGCCTCTTTAACGTCGCTACACTCTACGTCTCATCATCATCATGTCATCTCATCAACATGCTACCAAATCTGGCTACAGGATGGATAACTATAAATTTAAAATTTTATAAAACTCCCATCTCAGTTATGTCACTCGTATGTTTGAACATTAAGTCAATGCCCGTTATGCGTCTAAGACCCCTTCCGCAGCTAACAAAAGTGCTGATAACTTTGAAACGGCTGAATCGATTTTGATGAAACATATCTATAAACCATCGCCAAGAAACCTTCTTTCTATTAAAAAAACCGCATCCAAATCGGTGCACCCATTTTAGAGCTATGATGCCACAGACAGACACACAGACAAACAGACAGACACACACACACACACATAGCGGTCAAACTTATAACACCCCTCTTTTTGTGTCGGGGGTTAAAAATGTGCTTTCCCGTCTTGTAGCTAGCTACGAAATGGGAAATGCGCTTTCTCGCCTTGTAGGCAAGCAAGTATTAAAAATATATTCTTAAGAGATTATTTCTCCCATTCAGAAGCAACCAAATCTGGCTACGAGAGGGGTCTAAAGGCGACAGACGTTCACTGCTGCATCCTGGCTGCTGCTGGCCTCCCCAAAGGTTCGCCAAACAGACCAGTCTTGCACCATCTCCATCCAACTCGTTCCGCAACTTTAACCAAGTTGTCGCTCTGTCTTGTTGTTGGACACCTACACTGCGTCTTCCAGTCCGTGGATACCACCTCGACCTGGGTGCCTTGAAGAGGCGAGTGTACAATTTTCTGCAGGGCCGACAACGCACTGGCATCGCGTAAAGCGCTGCGGGTGTCTATGGACAGTGGTGATCATTAAACATCAGGTCACCCACTAGTTCGTTTGTCTGGCCTCTCTAACATAAAAAAATATATATATTCCGCTTTCAACTTAATCGTCTTTTTAGCAAGATAGCTATAAGTAACTCCTTGCCTGTCTGAGTCCATTTAGTGAATGAAAAAGCTAAAAATCGCTGCTAAAAAAAATGGCGGCGATCAATATATCGCGGCGTGCACGCCGCGGGCTGCCCCGTCGATTGATCGCTGAAAAAAATCGCTGCAAAAAAGCGCTCTAAAAAGATATAAATAGGACAGAGGACGACGACACATAGGTACACATGCCGCCCTTCAGATGTTCCGATTAATTCACAATCAACGTGGAGTGGCTTATCAACAATTGAAGTGAAACACGCGCTGCGAGGCGCAGCGTAGTTACATTGATTGTTCATGCCCCGTAATAGCATTACTAGCGTTTACACATGGATTCGCGCGCGTGAATTTTCGGCCAGGGATTTCACTTCCATGGCAATTTGCAAAAAATACTACGTGATCATCATTTACGTTGTATGTGTCAGAAGGTGGTTAAGATTTTGAGATTTTACATGGATTTTCCCTTAGGAATATCGGGATACAACGTAGCTTAATTCAGTGATAGGAGTTGTTGAGCATGACTGTTACATGTAGTATTATAATATAACATACTAGCTGTTGGCCGCGACTCCGTCTCCGAAGAATTATTTTCATCGCGGAACCGGGGGAACGGTGCAATGTCCTTTCCCGAGACCACAGAATATATAATAGTACTGACGTACAGAATGGAAACGGTCCGCCCCGCACCGATTCGAATTACCCCACCCCTCAAGGCGCAGATAGCCGGAAACCGCCAGAAACCAGAAGAGTGCGCGCGCGATGTATGTAGGCGTACGCGTGTACAGACGTCGTCGTGCTTATGTAGATTCAAGAACGCGTATTTGTACGTCGTGTCCGCCGCGTGCCGAGACTTAAAATATCTGTATGCCAAATTTCATCTAAATCTGTTCAGCGGTTTGAAAAACGTGAAGAGGTAACAAACAGATAGACGCACTTTCGCATTAATAAAAACTAAATTTAATCCAAATACGTCCAGCCGTTTTCGCATGAAGGAGTACTTGTGCCATTTTTTTTTGTACCTTTTTCGACTTTTTTTTTAATTCGGAAAGTTTTATGTGATTTCTGCTCAGAATCACGAGCTCTTTCGATCTTATTTACTAGGAGAAAAAAAAGTGTCCCAAGTTTTTTCCGTTCCGTTATCATTTATTACCGTAACGGAATGGAAGAATTGAAAATTATATGAACGTTTTGGGACACTTTTTTTCTAGTAGGATCGAAAGAGCTCGTGATTCTGAGCAGAAATCACATAAAACTTTCCTAATTAAAAAAAGTTAAAAGGTACCTACAACAAAATAAAAAATGGCCTTCTAAGAAATATGCACACACATGCGTACTCCCAAAGTTCGGCATTCGTAATATTAGTAGGTTTAGAAGGAGTTTATATAGGTACCTATGTCGGGTGAGAAGGTCAACTAACCCTTGTAACTCATAAAGCAACATTGCTTAAAACAACTCGAGTTCCCTAAAGGGTTGAGCTCTTATTTCTTTACAAAAGGGCCAGTTTGCGCCACAAATCGAATAAATTATAGTATAAATCTTCTTCAAGGTGCAACTTCGAGAAAGAGGTCAATCGACGAATTAGACTCGGCTGGGCAGCGTTCGGGAAGCTCCGCAATATCTTGTCATCCGATATACCGCAGTGTCTCAAGTCAAAAGTCTTTGACCTGTGTGTGTTGCCAGTGATGACTTATGGCACTGAGACGTGGCCGCTAACGATGGGTCTTATAAGGAAGCTCAATTTCAATCGAGTTTCTCTGCGGGATCGCATTAGAAATGATGAAATCCGCGCGAGAACTAAAGTCACGGACATAGCTCGAAGAATCGCTAGACTTAAGTGGCAGTGGGCAGGGCACATCGCCCGTAGAACTGACGGCCGATGGGGCCGAAAGGTTCTCGAGTGGCGTCCGCGGACCGGAAGACGCAGTGTAGGTAGGCCTCCAACAAGATGGAGCGACGACCTGGTGAAGGTAGCGGGAACGCATTGGATGCGGATGGCACAGGGCCGATCTGTTTGGAGAACCTTGGGGGAGGCCTATGTTCGGCAGTGGACGTCTTTCGGCTGAAATGATGATGATGATGATAAATCTTCCCAGGTGAACTTTACGCTTCGAGCCACTATCTTTCAAAACAAACGGTATTGTCATAGTATTAAGGTTCAAATTTAATGTAATGGCTCGAAGCGAAAAATTCACCTGGAACATTTATACTATACAAATAAGCGTCATACATGGTTTTTTGTCCCAGTCTCTCCTATGGGCATGGCAAAATTTAAGGGTCTATAGCCTAAATGTTTTAATCAAGTCTACATTAGCGTGTGGGACGCCTGACCACATTTCGGTTCATTTACATAAATCTTAAGTTTGCTGACTCGGAGTATCTCGGCCATTTTTTATTCTGTTGTCCCTTTTGACTTTTTTTTATTCGGAATATTTTATGTAATTTCTGCTCAGAATCACGAGCTCTTTCGATCCTACTAGGAGAAAAAAGGTGTCCCAAAACTTTCATATAATTTTCAATTCTTCCATTCCGTTACGGTCATATAAAATCTATGAAAAAAGGTAACAGAAGGGAAAAAAACTTGGGACACTTTTTTCTCCTAGTAGGATCGAAAGAGCTCGTGATTCTGAGCAGAAATCATATAAAATTTTCTGAATTAAAAGAAAATCAAAGGGTACAACAAAATTAAAAATGGCCCATCTAATTTTATGTCCGCAAGAACTTTTGTTTTTTACTCTGTCTATGACGCATACCTGATACAATTATCCTACACTAAAAGTAGGTAGGTACATTAAAAAAACTTATAAATGAAAAGGAGTCCCCTTTAGACACGTTCCGAAGATACTGGCAGCGTTCCCCCTTTTAATAACTAATTGTAAGCTAATTCTAGAATAAATGGTGACGCTAATTTGTCGCACGCGCACTTGACTGATTAGCTACTTGAGAGTGAGTAATCCCGAGCGTCTGAGTGAATGCCATTACGTACCACTTTCCAGATACCATTGTGTCGTATCTATCGTATGCAATGTATAGTAATCAAGAAATTCCTTTGCCACCTTAAGGTTCAATATCATTTGCACGATTGAAACATCAAAGACTATTGACAAAAGTGTCCCAAAACTTTCATAATACAATTTTCGATTCTTCCGTTCCGTTACGATAACGGAACGGAAAAAAATTTGGGACCCCTTTTTCCTCCTAGTAGGATCGAAAGAGCTCGTGATTCTGAGCAGAAATCACATAAAACTGTCCGAATTAAAAAAAAAAGTCAAAAGGTACAACAAAATAAAAGATGGCCCATACATCAGCCCTCAAAAATCTTCAAGTTTCTTTGATACAATTAATAAACCACTACTTGAGATGGTAGTAACAATTCAATCTAGATTGACTAGACTACTGGACGGTGAATCGCATACACCATAAAAGTTTAACTGCCGCCCCCGCAGTGATCAATTAAATAAGCTCTGGGCAATGTTTGTTTGACCGCACCAAGGGGAGGCAGAGGTTACACTACGCAGTATAAACCAGTACAAATAAAAACTGTTACAGTATTTGTTAGATAGAAATCCATGGATAAAGTAGGTATAAAGTATGTAACTGAAGGAAGAGCAAAGCCGATACCTGCAGGCTTATTGTCTAACACACTGACGCTTGCTTTCGCAATCACTATATCTCTCAGTCAAACGATATAAGACGGCGACAGAAAGAGATGGTGAAAGCAAAGGCAAGCTTCCACGCGTCAGACAATACGGCCTCTGATTGATAGCCAAGTGGATTTCTATTAACTTTTTAGTCTTTCTTTCGTTTGGTCCATCTATAGTTATTTATGATACAAGTGCGGAAAGTAGGCAATTCCCAACGAATGGTGGATATTTAAACACACGAGCGAAGCGAGTGTGGTTTAGCCGATATGAGTTGGGAATTTCCTACTTTCGACACGTATATCATACAACGTTTTACAATGCATTATAGCGAGGAAAGAAATTGGGCCTAAACATTTTCGGAAAAAGATGTTGCGTTCTTATTTACCTTTCATTGGGGGAAAGTCTCGTAGGTGTTTACATATTTCAGCATCAGCTTAGTCGGCAGGAGGAAGTCACATTTGTTCTTGGTCTAGGACATCAGGCGGCGTAAAGTCATATGTGTAAATTCATCACTTGAACTCTCCATTTTAATTTAATAAACTTATATTAATTCTCCGGACTGAATTCATGAACATTACTGTGGCGGGTTTTCATGACAGGCGCGATCGGGTAACCATGATTTGGTTCGTGTTACGCCATGCGCGCGCACTGAAGGCTCATTGGTTGAATTTCGATTGCGCGCGCAAGATGTCGTACGGTCCGAAATGATATTTCAAAACTTTTGACGAAATTAAAATTTGTGTGTTTCTGTTTTATTATTTTATCAATAAATATTGATTTGGTTGCATCAAATATTTTCTTATTTGTGCAAAGCTGAAATATAAAGACACAACTCTTATTTTTTAAACACTAGTTTGGACACAACTTTTTGAGATTTGGCTATTTAAAAAGTTACTTTTCCGCACGCGTGTGGAAAGTAAAATCCATACATTTTTTTCACACTTGCGGAAGTGTGCTAGGATGACTAACTTTCTATAGATATGTTGACTCACGTCTAGAGGCACTTTCCGAGCGTATGCATTGTAAAAGTTATTTATTATTTAATCTAATTTAAGATGGACCAAACGGAAAAAAAAGTTAATAAAAAGTATGCCATTCCATCATCCATTTTGCCATCAACCAGGTAGCTCTTTTCACTTCGTTTGGTTACAAAGTGTATACATGCGTTACAAACGGAAGTTAAGTTATTGAAGCCGGTTAAAATTGCACGTATCTATTCGTCGCCTGGCGGTGCTTGTGCATAGCTAACGACCGAAACCAGGATAACGCAGACAAATGACGACCGGCACTTACCGTCGGTACTTAGACGTCTAGCCAAAGTGGAATGTCATTTGCGTCCCTGTATTACTATAATGTTTTGTTCGGGTGCATTCCTGTCTGGTTCCTTGAGTACTGTGAAGGTTGGTTACCAAGTCTGCGTCAATAAGGATGCTCTAGTACAGTAAGTACAAATTAAAAAAAAAAATCTTCATAAAATACCCAAAAAAACATGAAACATTACACAGATTTGACCGATACGACACTAAAAAGCAAAAAGCGGAATAATAGAACATACAAATTCTTTAGTAATACACGTCAAAATGTGACATTAAGAAACGTCGCTCTCATTAAATATTAACCTTCATTATGGTACTTCATTATCATAGCAAAAAGAATAAATTGAGATTAAAATCGCGCTTTACTTCAATTAGTTTACTGGTAACCTAATTCTACTAATATTACTAGCATTAAAAAGCATGTTTGTGGATGTGTGTGTAATCTCAAACACACTATCGATTTATAAAAACCTTCCACACAGTATGGCTCATTTTTTTAATATACAAAGTGTCTCTACTCTCTGAACACAGACCGAAATCCTAGTAGAGTTCCTTTCAGGAAAGTTCTACATTTGTAAAATTATTAGATTAGATATAAAAAATACAAATAATACCCACAAACAAATCAACAATAAGTAGGAACATACCTACTGTATCAGTTGTTCGCAATGAGTTTTGCGGTTCAGAAGTTGATCAAGTTGAAATACTTAATTTACTCTTTTCGTTAGTTGAGTCTTTAATTAATATAAATTAGTAGCTTATAAATACCCTAATCATCACGTCCTATTCGTTTATGTCCAGAGGGCAGAGACACATTGTATGCCGCAGGATACTGATAGCGATTGTCACGTTTGTATAACTACTCATACGCATGTAGAATCCTGAAATTTAAACCGTAGCCCAGACACATGAAATTTTGCACGGCTGTATTTCTAACAACGTTAATGAGGACCACAATGTCATTTGGGAATTCCTGTTATGATTAATACCCTGGAATTTTAATTCAACTGCCTTTTCTGCCAAACTATAGGTACCTACATGTGACATCGCGGATATAAGCTAGTTTTGTTATGCTCTATTTCACTTAATTTTACTAGGTACGTCGGATCGGCTGCCGGGCTGAATTCGACGGTCCCATCCGGAAAGCCCTATTTGACATCTGCGGCTTAATTTTATCGTAGACTTTATTAACTGTCTCGTGAACAGCGGGCTTTACGAGGCAAAGATTAATGAACTCGTCAAATATTTACAAGCGTTGCCGTGAAACTTTAAGTTTGAGCCATAAAAGTAATGTCTATTGAAAACGTTCACGCGTCCAACGTACGGGGACCGATTTTAAAAGTCACATCGCCCGAAAATGTCATTCGAAAACGATAAAAACGTATGCTTAATAGCTTATGCCCGCGACTCCGTCTACGTGGAATTAGTAATATAATAATAATTAAATATAATAGTAATTTGGGCAGTCTTTTTCATCAATTATGGCTCTCCTTAGTTCCTCGATATAAAAAAATGACCCCCCGCAAAAAATCACGTTGGTTGTATTTTAACCTAAAGTAAAAGCCAAAGTAGCCTATGTCAAGTATGTTATATATTCGTTTTTTTTTTACGTATTAACTTTATTAATTTAAATAAATTTTAATTTTAATATTTCAAGCGTCTACCTTTTGCCGTTATAAATATCGAGCAAAAACGAGAAAAAAATGACATTTATTGTATGGGACCCCCCTTAAATTTTTATTTTATTCTGATTTTTAGTATTTGTTGTTATAGCTGCAACCGAAATACATCATCTGTAAAAGTTTCAACTGTCTAGCTATCACGGTTCCTGAGAAGCCTGGTGAAGTCTCAGTAATAGGGTCCCGTTTTTACCCTTTGGGTACGGAACCCTAAACAAACGTCATCATTCGCATGTAGCTATAAGTTATTAATATAGCCTATAACATGTGTGTTAGTATGAAGTGTCCGCCCATCAGCTCTCAGTGACTAATCTACTTCGTAGTATCGACACTTCGGTCGGGGTTTTTTGTAACTCTTAAGGGCACCAATCTCGAGAGTCAACCTTCAAGTCGTTGACTTCAGTTCTGGTGAAGCACCATCCAGGGTTACCACGCTCTTCTGGTCTTAAAAATCAAAATCAAAATCAACTTGCATCAAAATATCGCTTGAGGGATACCGATAAAAAACAAATTAAGCATAGAACTGGATATGGGAAGAGGAACATTCTATCTGAGGGAGCACGGCTGTTAGAGAAGAAAACAGTGCGGTCTTTCGGATTAAATATTTTATTACCTTACAATTTTTAGAACTCTTTTCCTACTAGACATTGACGTGTTCTTCGTTACGTTTCATATTTTCAAAGACAAAAGTCAATAGAAACAAATATTTCATAGAATTAGTTGCCAGTCAGCCAACAATGGCTATTAATGACCTTGTATAATAAAGCACTTGCATCTCGCTGGGACCCATCTTTGTCTTGCGCCTTGGGCTGGTTGAGAGCTCGAATAATAACATCCATATTTAGAGCGACTAGCCTGTGCATTCGAAGCACCCGTCATAAATGGAAGCCAGCAGCGAAGCTGTTTGGCTTTGATGATGGTGCTGCCCTACCACGCTCCGACTGACAGACTGACTTGACAATTTTTTCATAGTTTATTAATTTATTAGTTTTCCATTTTTATTTGTTCTTGCTTTCGAATATATGTGTAAATTAAAATTACCTGCTTGTTAAAATTAAACACACTAGGCATGTTTAAAAGTAAACTTAGAAATTATATGAGTTAAGTATAATGGGTTATCTATAAAGAGGAAAGTTTGTGAGTGTATGTTTGCTACTCCTTAAAACTAAGATGCCCGGATGTAGGTATTTGGATGAAATTTGGTATACAGATAGCAGGATCTCTAGGATAACATATAGACTTCTTTTTGTTCCGGTATTCCCACGGGATAAAATCTTAAAACCTTAACCGCTAAGTGTAGAAACACTATTAATGAACTAAAACAATTACTTTGCTCACCCGCGACCTAAACACTATCTTTTTACGGGATATTCTTCAGGGAATATAAGTGATGTAATTATCGGAATTCCCAAAGAATTTATTAAAATAATAAGATCTAATGGGTTCGTCATCATCACTCAAGCCTTTACACATCCCACTACAGGGCATAGGCCGCCTCTCAGAATAAGAGGGCTTGGGGCGTAGTTCCCACGCGGGCCCAGTGCGCATTCGGAACTCCACACGCACCATTGAATTACATCGCAGGTGTTTTTTCCACCGTAAAGCTCATGGTACAAATGTAATCGTTCCTAAACACTGAGAGGTGCGAGCCCGGACTCGAACCCACGACCCTCTGAGACATACCATACAATGCATGTCCAAGCCAATAAAAGTAGATAATGTGATTTCCGAAACAATAAAATAAATTATTTATATTATAGTAATAGTACAATATTAAACTGTTCTATCAAGTAGGTATTAGGTTTAAGTTATATTGTAGTGCAATATTACAGGGTTTCATGTCTGGGAAATGTACTAGTTTTTATGATCCAATTTAACCATGAAAGCAATTAATAAGGTAACGGCGCCTGTTAACGCGGGTATCAAAATCGACGACCATCACCGTGGTATTTTGAAATATGCATCTTAAAATTAAACAGAATTTTCTTAAATTTACTAAAAAACGAATTTTCTGTGAATGAAGCTCATTTATTTGACTAACAAACTTATTAGCGCTAGTATGTGTGAATGAAAAGAGCTCGCAATTCATCGATTTCCGCGACGGCACCGCAGAAAAAGGTCTTTGCATACAAACGTGTGACGCCACATGTAAGTTAACTCGAATCTTATTTAGTATTTTACGTAATAGTTACGGCAATTGAATTAATGTTATGATTTTTAAACGATTGTGTACAGTTTTCTGCACGAATTTTGAATACTCTTTTTATATTTTTTATCCTGGAAATAAGTTGAAAATTGTAAATAAAATACAGCGGTGATAGGCGTCGTTTTTTTATGTGGATTCTAATATCGTGGTATACCACGGTAAAAGGTAAAATTGTGATTTGGGTTCTTTATGCTTTATTTTTGGTATATGTGATCTGTTGATTTTTAACAAAAACTTTAGTATTGAATTGGTAGATTCTATAGAAACCGTTATTTTGCCAAGTTGTTTAAATATTGAGATAAAATCATATTTATACTTATCAGTTAAATAATTTTGGTTTAATACCAAGGTGATAACTAATATTTTTGGTTTGTGATGAAAATACAACTGTATCTTATTGTTCTTATGGGTCGGAATTAGATTTTATTACACTCCAAATTAGGCTTATTACCGCTGGTACGACCACATAACCCTCGGTAATAGAATGTATGGGAATCTATTACCGACCCATTCAATGTTTGTTCGGGTCGGTGATAGTTTCTTAAGGAAGTATCTATTACCGAGTGACATTTTAGTCTTGTATTAAAATAGATCACATTTAGGGTACCGTAAGTGCAGATTTTTTTTTGATAAAGTTGAGACTTTTACTCATCAGTCAGATATACTCATAAGTAATTTAATTACTTGCAATATAGTGACAAATTACAAAAGAAAATATACATATAATCATGTAAGACATATTTTGACGTTTTACTTCTAGTTATCCTTAAAAAAATATGTACAAAAACAGTATACAGAACCAAAACTCATTATTTTTTATTTACCTCGGTGTTAGGCTCCAAATTATTAAACGGGTTCCTATTACCGATGGTAAAAAGTTGTTGCTTTTATAATGGAAGCTCAATTCGCGGTATTAGAATCATAACCTGTCCATTGCCACGGTAATAGAAGACTTGGGTATTTTGGTTTCAATAATTATTTTATCAAGTAATTAATAGTAAAATGAGCTCAGAAAGTTACGACGACGAAAGTTCAATAAACAATCTTAAATAAAAAAAATATTCTCGGTCGTTTAGATGCTTTGATACCCTTATTTTTTTGGACTAATTTCAAAACTCCCTTAAGTACCACGGTAATAGGCACCGTTACCTTAAATGACTAATGACTAATGACACCATAAGTCAAGCCACTAGGCTACTATAATTTACTTTAATTTCTAATGATTTACGCGAACGGAGCCGCGAGTAAAGACTACTAAAGAATAAAAACCCTCAACGCAATTTGGTCGCACATATGTTTAAAGATAAATTAAATGCCCACTATGCGTCTAAGATCCCTTCCGCAGCTGACAAAAGAGCTTATAAGTTTGAAACAGCTGAACCGATTTTAATGAAACATGTCTAAGAACCATCGCCAAGAAACCAGATTTCAAATTAAAAAAACCGCATCCGAATCGGTTCACCCGTTTTAGAGTTATGGTGCCACAGACAGACACACACACACACCCACACACATACACACACACACACACACACACACACACACACACACACACACACACACACACACACACACACACACACACACACACACACACACACACATAGTGGTCCAACTTATAACACCCCTCTTTTTGTGTCGAAGGTTAAAAATGTGTCGTTAATTAAAAACAACAAAATACGAGCGTCCAGGGATTTTAAATGCCAGCAACCCTGATTCAAGTCTATACATCCTCAAGCGGGCTATTTACTAGCACTTGATATCTACTAGTATATATACTCTAGTTCATTACGCAGAACTATATACTCGCAGAGGAGCCTAAAACACAACGATGTCAAAATTGATTACCTTTGTTCTTCTCGGCTTCGTTTTAATTACAAATGGTGAGTTTAAATGTAACTTATTCTTATTAGTTAATTTGCGCGTTCTCTTTACTGCCTTTATTGTTTTATAGGGTTCCGTAATCAAAGGATAAAAACGGGACCCTAATACTGAGATTTCGCTGTCCGTCCGTCCGTCCGTCTGTCCGTCTGTCACCAGGCTGTATTACACGAACAGTGATAGCTAGACAGTTGAAATTTTTACAGATGATTACTATTGTTTATACCGGTAATTCCCAAAGTGGTCCACGTGAACCCCCAGGGGTCCACGGGTGACTCTACGGGATTTAGATTAAGATACACATAAGATTACATAAGATTTTGATAAGTAGACATACTACCTACGCACTAACAGCTAAATAAGACTACATACAAATTTTTCTTTTCATTAAAAGCCTATTATTCCAGGTTCGGTCCTCCAAAGGTCCATGGACGTCCGTATTGTGGGCGGTCAGGACGCGCCCGAAGGACGGGTGCCATACCAGGTGTCACTGAGGATGTTGGGATCCCACTTTTGTGGGGGGTCCATACTGAACCAACGGTGGGTGCTCACCGCTGCGCATTGCACTGAGAGGTAAGTTGAGTTGACTAAGTATACAGGGTTATTTTTAATTCACTGACATCCTCTTAACCCTGAATTCCTATCACTCAAACAAATGTTTTTTGTTTTACGACTTTTTAAAATGAAGCACTTTTTTTCCCATACAAATACACAGAGTATCGTAAAAATAAGAGGCAGAATCAAATTTTCAGAACGTTATTACACCAAAAATATTAAGTTATGACAAAAGCCGTAAAACAAAAAACATTTGTTTAAGTGGTAGGAGTTTAGGGTTAAAAGGATGCTAGTGAATTACAAATAACCCTGTATAATAGCTGCTACAATATATAGGTACGTAACAGGTCCTTTTGGTTTGGTAGAAATGATCTATTGAATCAGGCGTTACTTTGCGGAGGTCCATATTAAATTAATGAACTGAAACAATTACTTTGTTCAACCACGACCTTACGACAGTTACGTTTATGTAATAAATACGTGTTCATGCAGTTCCTCCACCTCCACACTGTACGAACACACACAAATCACACAAACCCAACTATCACCACGACCAAACTACACCGACGCGTTTCGAGCATAGCGAACGGTTGGAAGATGAGCTCTGGTTGAGTTGTCAAAAAGTACAAAATGTAACTTGTGCCACCAAGTCATTTAGTCTGATTATTTTAGCGGCAGAATATGCTTTGGCTAACATGTTCTTTAAGTCAGAATGTATCCAAGGCAGCATTCACTGTATTCCAAATGTCCTTGTGACTGGATACTGGAAGTGGGCGAAAAATGGTTTGTAAATTTTCAAACCACAACACATATTTGAATCTACTTAAATACGAATAAAAGCTTGCATAAAATTAATTGTTTGCGACGTTTTCACTCCATTTGAAATGACTATTGACAGTAATATAAAATTAACGCTTCGTGTGGGTGTTATGTTCAGACTGTTGACCGGCATTTTATTTACCGTCGCGTCATTAACTCTGCCGCCACAACAATAAACACAGTAGCATGAAATTTATCGATTTTCATGCACTGTATGAAGCTTAGCCGGTCGTTGCACCACAAAGGCTTTTCTCTCGATAAAGTATATTTTCAATATACCGGGTGTTACATTTAGATCGGTCAGTATTGGCAAGTCTGATACGTAACACATAGGAAAGATCTGTTCTATGGAACCATGTCATCGATTTTGGTGACAAGAAAAATGGGAAAACATAATTTTCTTACATAAGGTACAGTCTAGAAAACTGAATTGCGTACCAGGATGGAACCTTTTTGTTGCAAATGTCATGTTGACATTGCATACGACTGCCAAAGAAATCATCGGGAAATTGACTGTGAAGAGGTTCCCCTCTGGTTAGCGAATCAGATTCCTTGACTGTACATGATTATTTCAAGCATATGATAACGACGGCAGGGTTTGAAGGACAGTTGGCAGAAAGTAGTCAAACAAGCGCCGCCATGTAATGCAACTTACACTTCTTGCAGGACTGAACTATGTAAACAACTTCCCTTTTCAAATCTTGCAAGTCAAATTTCACCCAATTCCATTGATCAGATTGGCTTGAAATTTGGTACGGAAGTGTAGCTTTCTACACTTTATCCTTTGATAACAGTCAATAAAAAACAGGTTTTTTTTGTGTAAACTTATTTTTTGTACTTATTTTTGCCGTTCTAGTGTGGTCCACCGCTTGATTCAGGTGGTAGTTGGAACGACGAGCCTCACGCAGGGTGGCGATCGCTACTCTGTTCAAAAGGTCACCGTCCATGAAAACTACGATGCCAAGGTGAAAAAAATCTGTAATTTATAACCACTCACATGCCTTGTGCATAGGGAAGCCGTAGATATGAGATACAATAGAATTGGGAATCTCTGTAGATATGAGAATCTGTAGAACTGGGAATCTGTAAACATGAGCCCAAAGCTAGTTTGTTACGGTTTAATAGTTAAAATGAGATTAAGCCGATCAAGTTTAGTGTTGCCATACATAGTTCCGGCTTCTAATTAGGTTTTTGTTGCGAACTATTCTTTCCGCTGGCGTTCGTGTCGCCACAGTGCGTATGTTTTGTGTTTAGTTTTAAATGGGTCCCACTGAAAAACAGCGTTGTGGCTTGCCACAACATTATGCTGAGTGGGCTATTCGATATTTTTTATTTGTATATTTCCTGTCAAATGTATTTTTTTTTTCTGTGTTTGTATCGAATATGTGTAAATAAACATTTCTCTCTCTCTCTCTCTCTCAAAGGATCCGCGGTATTTGCGCTTTCCACCTTCATTTTTTTTTATTTTAATACCCTACATCGAAAAAAAAACTGAAAATTTTCAGTAAAATGCCTAAAAAAGTTTCACTTGCTTCGAGATTTAATAAAACCAAACGTTTTTTCAGGTCATAACCCAGGACATTAGTCTAATACGGGTTTCGAAGGACATCGAGTTTGGTGCACTAGTGCAGCCCATAGCGTTGCCCGAAGCGAATACCGACGCCGGCGCCGGCTTGTTCCTGAGCGGATGGGGACGGATCGCTGTGAGTAACCTCACTTTTCAGCCTCCTAAGACCCCGCGAACATTTGACTTTAAATTTTAACTAAATAACAAAAGTGTGTGTGGCCACTATTACAACAAATAACAAAAATAAATTGCACGGAGTTCCAAAAATTTTCGTGTACTGGTCCGACTCGCATTTGAACGGTTTTTTACTACAGAGTTATTTGTAATTCACTAGCATCCTTATAACCCTAAACTCCTACCACTTAAACAAATGTTTTTTTGTTTTACGGCTTTTGTCATAACTTAATATTTTTGGTGTAATAACGTTTTGAAAATTTGAGACTAACTCTTACTTTTACGATACTCTGTGCCGCATTCATTGCCCGCCACGACCGCGGTGCGAGGCCCCGCCCTCAAATTTCATAGAGTACGAAGTTGTGTTAGAAGTATTTATTTATTATTATTTATTTGTATGGAAAAAAGTGCTCCATTTTAAAAAGTCGTAAATCAAAAAACTTTTGTTTAAGTGATAGGAATTCAGGGCTAAGAGGTTGTCAGTGAATTACAAATAACCCTGTATATCTCTGTCACACGATGAGGATGATGGTAGAAAGAGATGGTGCAATGGTGATGATTTGCTTTGATAAAGTTCTAAAGTGGCATAGCAATCAAATTGGTTGACTGTACAGCCAAAGAAACTGAATCACGTACCAGGGTGAACCTTTCTCATTACAAATATTGCGTTGACATTCCATACATCTACCAATGAAATCGTGAAATTGGTTGTGTAAAAGTTCCACCCTGGTAGAACTTGTCTAATTTAAAATGACTCGCCCCACCACCGCATTTACGCACAGGATTTTTCATGCGATTTGTCGATCGTGATGTTGCACACTGATCATAGTAAACGGAATAGTTGACGCTCCCAAATACAGGGTTATTTGTAATTCACTAGCATCCTTTTAACCCTAAACTCCTACCACTTAAACAATTTTTTTTTGTTTTACGGCTTTTGTCATAACTTAATATTTTTGGTGTAATAACGTTTTGAAAATTTGATTCTGCCTCTTATTTTTACGATACTCTGTGTATTTGTATGGGAAAAAAAGTGCTTCATTTTAAAAAGTCGTAAAACAAAAAACATTTGTTTGAGTGATAGGAATTCAGGGTTAAGAGGATGTCAGTGAATTAAAAATAACCCTGTAGATTAAGAGTTGTACTTAATTAATATTTGCACGCACTCGTCCAAATCACCTGATTCATTTTAGATTATGTGTGAAATTGCATTGTAATTTACCATGAGAGTTACGCAAGGAAACATCGCGAGGAATCCTGGATACACCTGTAGGCTTATTGTCTAACGCTTCTGACGCTTGCCTTCGCAATCACTATTTCTTTCTGTCAAACGGTATAAAAGGATGACAGAAAGAGACGGTGAAAGCGAAGGCAAACGTCAGAAGCGTTATACAATACGGCCTCTGAGAAGAAATTCAATGGCCGCTCTAGGCCCGCATGGGAACTACGGGCCAAGCCCTCTCATTCTGAGAGGAGGCCTGTGCCCTGCAGTGGGATGCATATAGGCTGGGATGATGATGATGACGCTATTCAGTTTCCTTGACTGTAACTTCCTTGAATGAACTGCCCGTCTTTTCCAGTATCCCGGTAATCTGCCGGATCGTCTCCAGATGATCAACCTCACGGCCCTCAGCGTGGAAGATTGCCAGCGGCGCTTCAACGGCATCAACCCTGTCTTCGACACCCAGATCTGTTCCCTCACCCAGGAAGGCGAAGGGGCTTGCCATGTAAGCATACACTTCTAACTCCGTGTCAACTGCTAAAGCAAGGCTAAGAGGACCGCGCTTTTGGCGCGTTTATTGCTTTCTAATCCCTTGCTGCTTTGATCAAATAACTGAAGATACACATTGCCGAACAAAATCCCCTTCAAAGAATGTCCGAACTTTTTTATTTGTTTGCATAACAATTAAAATCATCACCTACACAGAAATTTGAACCTAGTCATTACTTCATTACAGTCGAATTTCGGTTGACACTTGACAGCTAAACTTGACAATTTCACGCAACGTACTGAGAAAAAAGAAGGCCACTGTTATCAAAGTGGCGCTCATTTGGCTCGGACATTTTCGGGCGCGCGACTGTGGATCTACAGTTATAATTGATCAAAGCCTTGCTGTATCATTAATTCATTACTAGCAAAGCTTTTGTTTTGAAATTCATGTGTAAGATATTTGAGGCTTCACTCTAGTGACCAGTGACTTTCGAAACATGATTACTTGTAGTTTTCTCGACTGAAAAAAAACCAAAGTCGTCTTTAAAAAATAAAATAAATCCTTAGTAGAGCTTGTCTAATTTAAGATGACGCGCGCCCTATCACTGCATTTACGCACATCTGCCAAGAGAAATATTTCTCTATTGTAGCTTAAATTGAGTTTCAAATCCTGTGCGTAAATGCGGTGGTGGGGCGCGTCATTTTAAATTAGACAAGCTCTACCTACGGCGTAAACACTGCACGGCAGGTCAAGACTATTTGAATGTTAGTGAAAAAGATCTTTTCTAGCGTATAGTAATTTGTATATTTTGTAGTGATGCTACATTTTTAAAATATAAATAAATAAATAAATAAAATAAATAAATAAATCGTAGGACGATTGACACCAATTGACCTAGTCCCAAACTAAGCAAAGCTTGTACTATGGGTATTAGGCAACGGATAAACATACTTATATAGATAAATACATACTTAAATACATATTAAACATACAAGACTCGAGCACAAACATTCGTATTTGTCACACAAATATTTGCCTCGACCGGGAATCGAACCCGGGACCTCAAGCTTCGTATTCAGGTTCTCTAACCACTAGGCCATCCGGTCGTCTATGTATTTGTTTTAGTAAAACGATAAAAATACCTAAATACAACCGCGATCTGACCAACCTATCTTGAGCCGTCGTGCTTCCCCCTTGTCCATATAGTTAGTTGCGTTAGTTCTTCTTCGGCCATCGGACGGGGAACTTGTGTCGCTTGCGCTTACGCACGGCTTTGATTCTAGCCGCTCTCACTCACACATAAAAACGAGTGCATAGAATACCTAAAGTCGATTAGTGCAAGAAACTCAGTGCGGCCTTAATAGGATCAGATTGTACGAGACTGTGTACACCTAAAATAATAAAATAACCATAACCCAAGATTAAGGCTGCATGACGGTGAGCGACAAAAAAAAACCACCAATAGCATTGCATAAAATCTGCGCTCTTCAGTGGACAGGGAGCAGCAGGAGTAGTTAAAAAATTTATACAAATCCGGGAAGCGGAGCGAGGAAGTCGGGGAAGCGGAGCGGAGAGAAGCGCCGGCTAGTGGGTAAATCCGTTCTGTTATCTGGGCCAATCAACTTTTAAACCGACGTTTTTGGCGTCTCCTGCGTTACCAAAATTGTCTCTGGCGTTACCAAAAAATCGTACTTCCAACAAGATATTTCACGGTTTAATAGGTTAAACTTACGTAGGATGGCATGTATTCATGCTATTCATCTATTAAATTACAGAAAAAACATGTTTACTTACAAAAATCTGCAATTGTTTGAAAAATGTCGCGGACAGATTATAGTCGGTTTAAAAGTTGATTGGCCCATCTATGAAGCAAAACACTGGTTAACCATGCATTACTCATTAGATTGAATAGTTTACCTGATAGTTTCTTGGAGAAATTATCTTTTTTTGACCTGGAAAAGCAAGTTACAAAAAAAAATACGGTATGTTGACTGAAAAAAATACCGTAAAAAAATAACGTAACAATCCGCACAACTCGATTTCACATACAAGTTGGCAATTTTCCCGTCGCGTATTTTAATAGTAAAATAATAAAATTTGGAAAGCAATAATATGGTATTGCTCCAATATTTTTTCAGACCGCACGCGTTATATAATATTCAAGCTCACTCGTGGGCTCATTCAGTTGGAATTTGAATAACTTTCAAATACAACGAACAAATAGAACAAAAGAATAGCGCTCTAACTAGTCTTGAGCTGAACGCCTATTCCAGTAATTCACTCTTATAATGCCTTGAGTGAATTTTGGCAATTCCTTCTTGTTTGTTCATCTTCTTTCTCTTGTCTTAAAGTTTCATTCCGACGGTGCGAGATGCTGAAAAAGACAGGTTTGATGTATGAAAACTTGAAAACCATTAATTTTTAACATTATTTCATTTTAGTGTTTGTTGGTATAGCGGCCACTGTAATAAAAACATAATTGGTGAAAATTTCAAGTGTCTAGAGCTATTACCGTTCAAGAGATAGCGCCTTGTGACAGACGGACAGACAGACAATGGAGTCTCAGTAATAGGGTCCCGTCGGCACTCTCCGCGTACAGAACCCTAAAAACAAGTGAAAGTGTCATTAAACCCGTTTGGTATATTACATTCTTATAAATTTTGGCCGCACCTACGGCACCTTCTTGGTCGTACCTACGTATGTATTCAACAAAAAATAGTAGATTGTTCAACAAGGGAGAAAAATAACCAATATCACACGAGGTTACTTGACACCCGAGCACAGCGAGGGTGGCAATATTTCGAGGGTGATATTGGTGTTTTTCCCGAGTTAAACACTCTGCTTTTCATTTCGACGACAAGGAAAGTAAGAAAATATAAGTATAAATAAATAAAAATGTCTAAACAGGTCAATATGATTGTTGTAAAATATTTCAATAGTTTATTGTTAAGCAATAATTAATTTAATAAAATTTAATATATTCAATATAATAATCAATGAAAACAGTAGATAAAGTAGGTATTTTAGTAAATTTATTTGTAAAATAAGTAAATAACCAATTTGAACCAAGGAGTTAAGCTGTATCCGTTTCTCTCCCCATTCTTGTGCGTAAGCTGGAACAAATTGGAATCAGAGGCATAGCATTGGATTTGCTTATTGACTACCTTCATAGTCGAACTCAAAGAGTAAATAAAGATAGGTGATGTGGTGAGCCGTGAAGCAGCTATCACTTTTGGTGTCCCGCAGGGAAGCGTGCTTGGCCCAACCCTATTCCTTATTTATATTAATGACCTGACTGGCCTGCAACTGGGGAGTGGCAGCGTTTTCTCCTATGCTGATGATACTGTTTTAGTTTTTGAGGGTAAAACGTGGGAGAGTACGTTCGAATCAGCAGAATTGGGACTCAAGGTGGTGTCATCTTGGCTCAGGGATAACCTCCTTACTCTTAATATAAGTAAAACTAACTACATATGTTTTTCTAAATATGTAAGCACACAGCCTTGTAGTAGTCTTAAATTAAGGATACATAACTGTAACCAGTCTTGTTCTTCTCAGTGCAGTTTTTTTTTTTTTTATGTGAATGAAGCCAGACAAACAAACTAGTGGGTCACCTGATGTTAAATGAACACCACTGTCCATAGACACTCGCAGCGCTTTACGCGATACCAGTGCGTTGTCGGCCCTGCAGAAAATTGTACACTCGCCTCTTAAAGGCCCCCAGGTCGTAACTCGATGGGAAGACCCCAGCGGGAAGCTCGTTCCAGATTTTGCAAGTTCGTGGCAAAAAAGACCGCTTAAAACGCACCGTCGAAGACTGCCATTCATCAACATGATGTCGATGAAATGAACGCTTACGACGGGAGGATCTGTAATGGAACCCCGCAGCTGGAATGAGGTCAAAGAGTTCCTCAGAGCATTCCCCGTTGTAGATCTTATAGAACACGCAAAGGGAGCTAACGTCTCTGCGGAGAGCAAGAGGATCGAGTTTAACGGAAAACGGTTGTATGGAAATTGAGAGGGTTGCTTCCACAAGATATCTTGGCCTAATGCTGGATCAGCGTCTCTCTTGGCACACGCATGTTGATCATCTTAATGGTCGAATAAGGAAGTTTGTTTGGTTATTTAAAAAGCTGAGGCATGTAACCACTAAAGTGCTACTTAACCAACTTTTCATTTCCCTCGCACAGTCTATTATGACCTATTGTATTTGTGTCTGGGGAGGTGCAATAAAGACCAAATTCCTTGAAATAGAAAGGGGCCAGCGCTGCATTGTGAAGGTCGTGTTTTTTAAACCATTTCCCTACCAGTGAATTGTAGTGGCCTCTTAACGATGAGAAAGTTGTATATACTATCCACAGTACTAAAACTACATAAGACCCTAGTATTTAACCCATCTCTCTTGAATCGTAGGCGTATTGATGCTGTTGCCCCATCATCAATTGGGGATGTCTATTTTTTTGCAATGTATAGTAAATCCAAAACCATTTCGAGATAAATGCTTTTTAACTCGTTTTCTGTAGTTATTTAATTTTAATATTATGTAATGTATTTATTATATAACAAATAAGCAATGACCTTCATTTGACATTGGTGTAAATTGCGTGACCGATTCAAGTCGTACTTTATTCTATGTGGTTAGAATTCTTCACAATTTACGCGTGGATTATACTACGGAGTTTGATTTGGACCCGCTGTCTGACATCTAGCACTTTGACAGTGCCAGTAAAGTGACACAGTGTATAGTTTGCCACTACGCAAAAAATAATTAAAGGGGTTGCCTTATCGTACGCATTTAGTTAGATTTAGAAATTTGGCATTGTGGGAGCCCTCAATTATAATCTGACATCATCAACTAAAATAGTTTCAATAATTAATTTTGAAAAAAGTAGAGAACTAAATGACAAAATATTAAAATTAGTTCCTTATAATTGACTTTTCTATACAAAAAAAAATAAAAAACCACTGGTAATTTTTTTTTAGACATTCCCAATTTTGCAGATCCGTTTTCGCTCGGAGACAATATTTATCGCAATCTGCGTACCTGTACAACAAAATTAATAAAAAGATTAATACCGTTAACCGTTACGTTTTAACCTGGTATGACTGTAAAAAAACTCTAACTGTATGGTTGAGAGACCTGAGCTATGACGATACAGAAGCACTATTTCGCCGCGTAGCTTAATCGCCACACACACATATAAACACACGCGCACACACACGCACACACACACATACACGCAATTATAATTATTTTGAGTCGAATTGTTGAACGTTATGAAATTGTAGTAAACTGATAATTTGTTATTGTTAGGTACATAGAAGTTATTATAATTGTTATCTTTATTGCATGATATTACTGTGTTTGTTTTATATAATTATTGGTGAATTATCAACTGTTATTGTTTTAGTCATGTCTTAATAACTACATTTTATTCTAGAAGAGCGGGATCTCCTGCCACAGGTATTTTCACACACCTACTAGGAGGTCTCTAACCTTCTTGCATGTTACTCTGGCTATTGAATAAATACATTTTCATTTTTTCATTTTTCATAGAGATAGGCTGTGTGGACTTATAACGTTGTCGTTTACCATGTTTTTTTGCTTAACATTTTTTGACTTTTCTGGTTTAAGTCACTACATAAGAAACAAATATAAATTAATAATTTAATTTAATAATATTTCACTGGCATTATAAAATTAATAATATGATTAATTAAGAAAAAAAACTTAATACTTAATTATTCCATGTACCTATGCCGTAATGCTTGGCTGAATGCGTATGTGTTCCATTGACTGCCAATGCCTTTATTTTTTTTATTCCATTTCTACACTAGGGAAGAAAATAATAGTTATCCTCCCGTATGTCAGATATGATTTGCTTCACTTTCCGAGTATGAGAGATGAAATAGTACATTGTGCATCAAGGGCCGTAAGTAGGGGATTACTAACGAGAGCCTATGACTCGAGTTTGTAATCCCCTTAGTGCCCGTGATACACACAATGATTTTCATCACACTGCGAGGAAAAAAAATACAAAAATGAAATTATTTTGTCTCTAAACACTTAAATTAAATAAATAATGGCTACCCGCCAATACAGATTGTCACTTTTTTCAAGTCAACTATCATAGATAACGTAAACTGTGTTTAGAATTCGAATGGCCATACGGCCACATTCTGCCAACATGTTAAAAAAATACTTACTAAAATTATTGCAAAACTATTTGGTATAAATTTAAAATATAAAAATTACGAAGTTTCATGAAGCGTAGACAAGTTTTGTGTAGTAAAATTAGGTTATAGCTAAGTTTTAAACATATAAATAAAACGTTGGCTGACTTGAAACCTCCTTAGTCTGTTTGAAAATTTTAAAACTAAAGTTAGAACTCCCTTGGGAAGAAAAACTGTACGTAAATCCATAACTCCCTTAAGAACAAATTAGGCCTTTGACATTTAGTATACAGGCATGGAATAACACCATTGACGAGCAAGTGTGATGAAAAAGGTATTAAACAATGATCAAAATTGGTCGTTACTTCTGAACCAGTAACATAGTTAAAACTTTACTACAACGGTATATCGTAGTTTGTAAATACTTATAAAGTTGCATATTTATGTAGGTATACAACGCACTGCTACCTCTATCATAAAGCAATTGCATTATAAATGACCACCATAACGGGTGTTTAAAAAAAGTTCTGCTACTTCACAAAATATGTCGTTAAAATATTGCATTGAAAAATTAAATGTATGAGATAGGATTTGTATTCACAACTACTGAAAAATTGTTTCTCAAGAATCGCAAGTACCTAATAAATTTACACCTTACTTACACCAAATAAATTTAAACATTTTTAACATTATCATTATTAAGTTTCTAACGACAGACAGACATGGCGATACTAAGGGATCCTACGAAGTAATCCTATGATCACTTCGTCCGTCTGTTCATCTGTCAATAACCTTTATCTCGGGAACGTGCGGTATCTATTCGATATAGCTCAGGAAGCACATAAGTGGCAGTGGGCGTTGAACATTGTTCGAGTAACTTGTTGATGCTTCGCAATAAACACAGATAAATCCAGAAATAGACCTTCGATTGTTTCCAAGAACAAGGAACGCTAAGGCTGCCTGTCCACTGGAGCAGAGCGAAGAAGCGGAGCGAAGTGAGGGAATAATACTAATAATAATTTATTTAAGAACACATGTCCATACCGATAAACTGTTACTTAAGGAATTTTTCGGGGCTACTTTGATAGATTTAAAATGGTTATAAAAACTCAAATAGGTATACATAGCTCGATTGAGCAAATGACGTAAAAAGTTAGGTAATTTATCAAGGTAGTTATTTCACTGCCACAGATTGTCTAAAAAAATAAGGACACGGCGTAAAAAACTGTTTTCTAAAGTACCTACCCGCATTTCAAAGTAACCCCAGTTTACGGTAGTTGTTAGTAACATAGGTTGCTTAGGACTACAGTTAGTAAAACTAGGGCATTAGTTTACATTAAAATAAAACTATTACATTAACAATGTCACAAATACAATGAAATAAAATTCAAATTCAAAAAATTTAAATTTAAAATAAAATAAACGAAAGTAAACTTGGAAATTAAAATTTAAGATTACAATTTAAAATTGAAAATGAACATTGAGAATTTGACATTAGAATTTAAATAATCAAAATCAAGAATTAAAATTGAAATGGATGTAGCATAAAATCCGATTGCTTGCATAACTCTTCTTAGCGTCCAAAGTCCAAGGTTGGCTCAATAGGAGCACCCTTTGGCATGCTAAGAAAACCACCTTTTGCTGAGCTGCCCGTGTGGCAGCTCGCCCTCTCTCCGGTAAACTGTAAAGGCCGTCGAGGCTGACAGCAACAGACCGTCCGAAAAAAAAACTATCAGAAAATCCGCAACTCCACTCCACAAATACGCCGTCACTCCGCTCCGCTACTTCGCCCTGCTCCACTGGACAACCACCCTTAAGGTTGGATGAGTAGGGTAAGATCCAACCGTAATATTCTGCACGTCTGTTCCTTGATTGAAATATGACTTAAATAATAATACGTGAGATCATAATAATGCTACGGTTGCCTAGCGAAATCTTGCTACATATAATGTATTCTCATTCAAAAATTTTCTAATTATACCTACAGGGTGAAATTCTATACGTGATACAAAATTAGTGTTACTGTTTGGTTACTGTAGTCAACGGCTGCTGTGAAGTTTCAATGCCAAAGTCAAAGTCAATTTTTAGGGTTCCGTACCCTATTAATGAGACTTCGCAGTCCGTCCGTCTGTCTGCCTGTCTGCCTCTGTCTCCCTGTCCGTCTGTCGCTGTGTGATAGCTAGACAGTTGAAATTTTCACAGATGATGTATTTCTGTTGCCGCTATAACAACAAATACTAATAAACAGAATAAAATAAATATTGAAGGGGGCTCCCATACGCTAGCAAATGTAAATAAACAGTTCATTTAGAAAGAAAAGAAAGAAGATATTTATTCACTTTTACAAGATACAAATACAAGAAAATACTCAATACATATTTCATACAAATAAACAAATATCACAAACAATGGAGTAATAAATATGTAAGTACATACGCAATTCTGCATGTGTGTCCCCGCAAAAGTTAAACGGTCGCTGACTCAGCATTATGCTGAGGTGTTAGACGCATGTAGCGCTGATTTTCTACCAGAAACGTCATAGTACTCTTTTTAGCATGTTATTCTAGAGCATTTGTACAGTCAAGGGCAAAAATATGTATACACTTTAGTACCTTGTCTGTTTTCGTCATATTTGAACTGCCATATATGAACTGTCACAGTGGTTAAAGTGACAAGGTACTAAAGTGTATACATATTTTTGCCCTTGACTGTAACGTAGCTTAACCACATCAGGGGGGCACACTTACATATATCATCACTTTTCATGCGACTACAGCGATCTCTGGTGTTTGCCGAAGAACTAAATTAGCGGCCATCTTGGTTGACTTGTCAAACTTGTCAGTTGTCATTCATCGGCCATGGCCATGGCGTACCAAATTGTACGGTCAAGGACTTTAATTGATAGGCCACTTGCCAATGTTCGTATTTTAGCCGTATAATGCAAATCGGGTTTAGCCGCTTATACTTCGTATATGCTGATTTGAATTAGACGGCTAAAATACGAATAGTGGCAATTAGCCTATCAATTAAAATCCTTGGCTGTACATTGCTATAGGTACGCGTATCTATAGCTGTACATCACTACCAACATATAAATATAGATACGTCACATTAGTTCTTGAGCTGCCGTAGGGCGGCAGCACCTTCCATACATGCATTTTTGACCATAGAGTTGCCACTCTTGTTCATTTAATATTACAATACTCTTTGAACCACATTCTCCTTTTTGTTGCCAGGGTGATAGTGGCGGTCCGTTGGTAGAGGGCGCCACCGTCGTCGGCGTCGTTTCGTGGGGCATGCCATGCGCCCGCGGCTACCCGGATGTCTACACTCGCGTCTACGCCTATCGTGACTGGATCCTGGAAAGAATCTCGGAATAGTACAGAGCGTCGTAGATTAGCATATGACAATGCCTGTAATGATAATTGTTTAAATGTTTAAAATAAATAAATAATAAAAAAAATTGTATCATTTTATGTATCGTCGGGGATAGTGCAAATTTGCTTAACTGTCATTGGATATTCCACGTTACATCTGACACTCAATTTCCAATTTTTACTAAAATGTGTTGAAATAAAACAAAGCATCGAACTAAATTATAGTGGGTCAACATTTGTATCATTTTAGATATCGTCGGGAATTGTGCAAACGACCTGGGTGCCTTTAAGACGCGAGTGTACAATTTTCTGCAGGGCCGACAACGCACTGGCATCGCGTAAAGCGCTGCGGGTGTCTATGGACAGTGGTGATCATTTAACGTCAGGTGACCCACTCTAGTTCGTTTGTCTGGCCTCTCTAACATAAAAAAAATCGCCTATCTGGCCTAGGATATTCCACGTATTCAGATACACATTATATCGATTTACCTGTATTTACCTGTATTTACCTGTTAAAGTTCAAAAGTTCCGTTCCGTTCCGGTCAAAAGTTATGACCGGAAAAAAGTAGTCAACCTAACGTTTGCATATTCTTTAGGCTTCATACTTTTCATTGGTAGGTATTGACTATTAACCGAAACGTTGAACTGTAAAAAAAAATATACTGGACTGAAATTTTTGGTCAACCCACTTGCAATATATTTGTTAACATATTATTTAATTTAATATAAAATACTTTTCATCCATTAACCAGCAGGCTTATTGTCTAACGCTTCTGACGCTTGCCTTCGCAATCACTATTTCTTTCTGTCAAACGGTATAAGTTGATGACAGAAAGAGATGGTGAAAGCGAAGGCAAGCGTCAGAAGCGTTAGACAATACGGCCTCAGATCGGTGTAGGTCGATGTATAAGCGGATCCTAGGCTAGTTGATTTGATTTGACTTCTTGAAATGTACGCTTGATGTTTCTCTGAAAGGGGGCCCTGAAAATTACATTGCCTGGGGGCTCCAACTCCGTTATCCGGCCATGTTCTTATGTTGTGTATGATCCTTATGTAGTAGTAAAGTAGTTATCATCATCATCATTTCAGCTGTAGGACGTCCACTGCTGGACATAGGCCTCCTGATGCCCAATCATTACAGTTGGAAGCGACTTGCATCCCTGAACCTGCGGCCAAATCGTCCGTCCATCTCGTTGGTGAACGTCCCACGCTGCGCTTGCCAGTCCGTGGTCTCCATTCCAGAACTTTTGGCCTGCTCATTGCCATTTCAACGAGCTAATCCGTTTGGCTATGTCGGTGACCGCGGTGCCCATAATTACAATTATCGATTTTGTATCGTACGGCTAAGTAAGGACAGTCGAACAAGTTGGAGCGGGCCGAAATCCGGGCACTCTCCAAGTATTTATGTTTCGAGGGTACTCCAACTTTGGAGGTAATTTTGGAGGGATTTCAGAACACGTCAAGGCTTTGGAAAAGGTCATTGCCATTGAGTTGTTTACTGGGAGAAACGGCCAACAGCGTGTACGCCTGCATGGACGCGTGAGCCAAGGGCGTTTCCAATTCAAAATGTCTACTTTCTCTTAGAATTAGGCAGTTTTGGGGTTTTGAACTGCCATGTTTCTAGTAGCCATTGGCTTATCGACGTTAGTGGGAACATTACTTATTATTTCTTCTTACGTTCATCTAATGGATTGACCTATGCTCTCTAAGCAGAGGGTCGTGGGCTCACGGCCGAGCTTATATTTAGCTTAGTAGAGATAAACTACGATAACATACCCTGCGATACGATTTTTATTATTTTTTTTTTATTAACATGCGCCCCTCCATATTAGTATTTCAATGTGTTATGTCACATCCTTACGAAAGAGTGTGTATGTAGTAGTCTGCTTTTGTTTGTGCTGTCTCAGCACGCACACATGCGTTAAAAGTTTTGGTGGTGCTTTATAAACACTCACACATACTTTGAAGATTTCTTGAATTTTGGAGTTTATCTCTACGCACATATTTTGTATCAGGTCAAATTTCGCCTTGTGTAGATGGTGTTGAGTATGAGTTTTTCGGGATCTACGTGCGAAATTACATTTGAAATTTATCATGCGCTTCACACCTGCGAAGAAATTCAATGGTATGTGTGAAATTTCCAATCCGTACTGAGACCGCGTGGGAACTACGGCCCAAGGCTGATTCTGGCAGGCCTGTGCCCTGCAGAGGGGCATATATGTTCCCTTCTTAGTCGCTCACTCTTGACAGAGTGGTCGTGGTCGTGAGGGGTCGCATTCCGATGCTGTCGGTACCTTCACGATGCTTCTCCAACGGTGACTCTGGCGGTCGGTCGGTCGCACTCCGCCACAGGGATCTTGGTTATGGACTTAATGGTATCTGTCCATCGGGTTGGTGATCGACCATGTGGTCTCGGGGGCATATCGATACCTTAGATCACACTCATACTAATCACAATTATTTAATCGTATGGCATAATTAATATATGCAGGCATTAGAGTAAAACACTTAAATTGCTAAGCCAGGCGGCTGCATCAGGCGTCAGTGCATCCAGGTCTTCGGCAGGTCCAGGGTAGGAGTAAAGATGAACTGAACAATTAAGTAGTAGTTTTGTACACTAGGACATACATCATAGTGTGAACTAAGGTTTCGATATATAGACTTGGATCAATAAACCTTTTCACCCGACTGTCGAAGGGGGTTATGTTTTTCGAGCGTATGTATTTATGTATGTATGTATCATTCATTGGCACGCCCTGCAGCCTTAACGGCTCAATGGATTTTGAAGTGTGAGGTGTCATTAGATTCGTCACAGTTCCAGGAGTAACATACAGTATAAATTTCCCTGGAATTCCCATGGGATAGGCAATTATGCAGGAGGGTCTTTTTCACATAGAATTGAAACTAAAGTTATTTTAGGCCAAATTCTATGATTGTAAATGTTTCTTGTTTCTTTCTAAAGAAGAAGCAGCGGTATAAAGCTAGCTTTTCTACATTATAGTAGTTTTATAGCCAATCGTGGCTGTTTCGCTGTAACACTGAGCGATCGCAGTTCGGGTAAAATTGGAAAACATTCCTCAAAACCTAAACAAATAAAGGTACGGTCCAATATAGTCTCTAGGCTTCGTATTTTATCTTCAGAAGCCACAGAATCGGGGACCCGCATAACAGTGCTATGTGTAAGGGCCCAACTACTCATCGCGGTTTGAACGATGCACTAATAATAATAATAATAATCATTTATTTTCTCCTCACAAAAGTACATTGGTAATAGCAATAGTTATAAATAATACAACATTATATGGTAGGCAGATACTAATAACTTTTGCGAGGGACTGGAGTCTGAACTAGGTAAAAACAGTGCCTATTAGATCTCCAGGCCCCCAACCCGGAAACTCACCGATAAATGCTGACAATTTCAGTAGGTAGGTAGGTAGGCTTTTTAACTACCATTATTTAACACCAACCAAAAAAATCTACGAAGAAACCAAGATAATCAACATCCAAAAGCTATATAAATTTAACATATGTGTTTTTGTTCGAAAGATTTTAGATGGGAATGTCCGTACCGACTTGTCGTACACCAAACGAAAAAATGTTGTCAACCACCGAACTCGGCGAGCTAGCTTTCTTGTCTCAACGAAACATAGAACGAAATACGGCAAAATGATGCTTACTAATGAAGGAGTGCGACTTTATAGTAAAATACCCTCGCATATCAAAAATGTGAGCTCATTTCACGCTTTTAAAAAACAGTTAGCAAAACATGTTATTGCTGATACTTAACTCTTCATCTCAAATCGCTATAAATGCATGAAGTGAGTACGTACCTTCCTACTCAATTACTCATCTGTTTGTGATTGTTTGTGGGGTTTGTTGCTTATTTGGACCAAACAGGCAACGGACCAAACAGTTTGGTTTATGTATATTCAATGAGTGCGGCGGCGAACATCCATCAAATAGTTACTAAGTTAAAACGATGTTATCACGTGACGATTATGTCATTGTTGATAATAAATTTCTTTAAACATAAACGTAGGTACAATTTACAATTTAATAACTTAGGTAGGTACTCATATTATGAGGTTTATAGGAGGTCAACAAGCTATAAACAAATCAATAGTAGCATATATACATACTAACATGCAAACTCATGCAAATGTGCATGCGTGCGTACATGTGTGTGTTTGTGTGTGTGTGTATGAGTGTGGGTGTGTGTTTGTATGTGGGTGTGTGTGTGTCACTATGTGTGTGTCTCCGTGGCAATAACGACCGCTTTAGCCTAGTTGGTAGTGACTCTGCTTACGAAGCAAGAGGGCCTGGGTTCAAATCCCGGTAAGGGCATTTATTAGTGTGATGAGCACGAATATTTGTTCCTGAGTTATGGATGTTTTCTATGTATTTAAGTATTTATTATCTATATAAGTATGTTTTTCGTCGTCTAGTACCCATAGTACAAGCTTTGCTTAGTTTGGGACTAGGTCGATTTGTGTGAGATTGTCCCCTAATATTGACACGGAGTAATTTTTAACCTCCGACACAAAAATTTTGTAGTGGTAGAGCCATGTTGTAACTAGCCGCTGCATCACGAATGGACCGGCTCGTCCGGGGTAGTACCACCCTCTCACAGAACACCGGCGTGAAGCAGCAATACTCCTGCTGCGTTTCGTACGGTCAGTGAGAGCGCCGGGGGCCCAATACCTCTCCCGCTCCTTTATTCCTTTGTGCCATTTTATTAAAAAGTAAAGTAATTACGTAAAAAAAGTAGTTTTAAAGTGCTATTTTATTTTTTAGATTTTTAGTTTGGATTTTTTTCTTCGAGCGAACTACAAGTAATCGTGTTTCGATAAACACTGGTCATTAGAGTGAATCCTCAAATATCTTACACATGAATTTCAGGACTTTAGAATGCAATAAATGCGCCAAAAGCTCGGTAGGGCCTTAAGGTTGTATAGTCGACCAAGTAATTCCTTTACCACCCTAAGGTTCAATGTCACTTGTACGGCTTAAAACATCAAAGGCTATTTTCACTTACAAGTCAATGTGACAATTAGCCTTATTGTTTTTATTCTGATGTAGGAACTGTCATTAAAAATGGTAAAGCACTTACTTGGTCGACTATACCTAAAGATCACGAAAGAAATGTACCTACCTAAAGGTCTAACCGCCGCGCGTAATCCCGCCATTAGAACCCTCATTTACATATTTACGAGAAATAGATCCGGGATCTAGTGCACACTAAAAATCAAATTACAAACCAAATTGACTTAACATGGGTTTGTAACCCTTGTTACTTATTGGCCTATTAGCCAATGTAAATATAATCGGTACCTATTAACCGCCGACATTGCACGTTTTAGAAATGCTTAAATAACCGGCCAAGTCCAAGTGGAAAGTCTATATCTTGATTCTGAGTAGGAATAACATAAAATTGTTGGAAATATAAAAAAAGTGGCATTTTTTTTAGGAATGCTCAACTATTCTTAATCTGCCGAGGGCGTCACATTCACACATGAGTGTTCCATTGTTTCGTCTTCCTCACCACATATTCTACAATCGGCATTGTCCTGTAGTCCCATGTATACTAGTATGTGTCGGAATCCGACCACTGGAAGTGGGTCAAATTCAACTTCCAAGATTTAAAGAAGCTTGTAAAATCGTGCGAGTTGCATTACAATACGAGGTCGTAAAGCGGACGAATTTAAATTCGTCAGTCGGACGCCGTAATGTACTTAATGCAACTAGCATGATTTTTCTTGCAGGTGAAAACTGGGCTTAAGGAAAGGCTTTCTAAATAGATTTTTGTTTAGAAGATAGAATACTCTAAGTAATACTGCACAGCAATACTTTTGATTGAGCGAGTCATTATAATAAATAAGTTTTTAAAAGAATTACGAGTAAGCTTTTTTTGCTGGCTTTCCTTATTGCTCCTAGGAAGAAAGTATTCGTCAATATGAATCGAACGAGTCCAAACTCGATGCGGCCATATCGTTTTATTATAGAGTTCCAACTCCATCATCAGATCAGCTCCATGTCATAATAATATTGCATTGTCATCTGAAAATTTCACCGATTAACTGAGACGCACGGGCGCGGACTCAGTTGAACGGTTTAGCTATAAGTACAGTATTAGTAGAATAGAATTGCTTCTGGCCGAGCTATGCTTATAACCTAAATTGTGTTTATGTATTGTATTTAAAAAAGACATGTAGAAACTTATTGAATTTTTATTTCTACAAGCATTTCTGTACGAGTAGTACCTAATACGTTCAATATACATTATTGTACAGATGGATACATTTAATAACAATATAGTGGCAATATCTTAAAGGACCAGGGAATGCCGCCGTATAGGAGTCGTTCACCTCGTATATTGCAATGCGGTTTTGCCGGTAGACAAGATGTTTACTAGCAAGCGACCGAACTACTTAATAATACTTAAGAGGAGAAATATAAGGTTTAGGTCATCATCATCAGCCTATGTTCGTCCACTGCTGGACATCGGCCTCTCCCATGGCACGCCACTGAGCACGATCCTCGGCCGCTCTCATCCAGCTCTTGCCAGCCGCCTTGCGAAGATCATCGCTCCACCAATTCTAAGGACGTCCTACGCTACGTTTGCCGATCTGTGATCTCCACTCAAGAACTGGTCTACCCCAACGGTTATCGGTTCTTCGGGTTATATGGCCGGCCCATTGCCACTTCAGCGTGCTAATGCGGTGGGCTATGTCGATAACCTGGGTTCTCTGTCGGATCACTAAAAAAGGTTTAGGTACTTTACTATATGTTTTCAAACATCAGCTGCCAAAACACGACCAAAAGTTATAGCGTTTGTTAACTAGGCAAAGTGCAATATTTGTTTTTTTTTTTTATTTTAATCACAGTTCATCATCACCATCATCATTTCAGCCAATAAACATCCACTGCTGAACATAGGTCTCCCCCGAGGCTCGCCAAACAGATCGGCCCCGCTACATCCGCATCCAACGCGTTCCCGCAAACTTAAACAGGTCGGCGCTCCATCGTGTTAAAATCCTACAAATACACAGCGTCTTCCAATACGTGGGCGCTACTTGAGAACCGTTCGGCCCCATCGGCCGTCAGTTCTACGAGCGATGTGCCCTGCCCACTGCCACTTGAGTCTGGCGATTCTTCGAGCTATGTCGGTGACTTTAGTTCTTACGCGGATTTCATCATTTCTAATGCGATCCCGCAGAGAAACCTCGAGCATAGCCCTCTGAGTGACCTTGAGATTATTTTTTCAGCTTGTTTGCTCAGAATAAAAATTAATATGGTTGAAGTCAAAATAGCCTTTATTGGTATATGTAATAAAAGTCATACAATTGATACTAAACCTTAGGGTGGCAGGTATAGGAAATTGAAGCAAATAACTATAATTAAGAGGGTTTATACCTGCTGAGCTGGCAACGTTGCATTTTTGTTAATTTTTCTCGATTATTCCATAAAAATTGAATGAAAATTAAAAATGTTTTGTATACAAATTATTCTAATATATAAGTTAATGTGTCTACTGCAATAATAATTCGTGATAGACTTTTATTTTCTTTAAAAACGAACAAATTATTACATAACGGTTTCTAAAGAAAATAAAAGTCTTATCAAGAATTATTATTGCAGTAGACACATTAACTTACAGGGTGTTACATTGAACGTAATACAACTCTTGTTTTTTAATTTCGTCTCCCTGGTGCTAAACGCCTCTACTAGGTCTCGTGTTGTTAAAGTCATCTTAATTAATTAATATTGCTGTTTAAATTTTTCCTATTTTTTGGTCTCATCTTGGTTACCCTAATTAGAGAGTTAAAAGAAAAAAGTTTGAATCTAGTTTTGTAGTGAACACTTACCTTTTTGCTTTCCTATGTTGTTAATTTATGAGTAAAATTCATTCTGACACATTACTGAAGTTATTTGTCATAACAAACCAGCATTTCGTTTGATTCTTTATTGTCGCAGTTTAATTTTAAACAGAAGTCATGACTCCTGCTTATCCGTTTACTAATATTCAGCGATCAGTGATGGTAGAACTTTATTTCACATCGCAGAGTACGATGAGGGCACAAGAACTATTTCATGAGCGATACCCGGAGAGTTCAATCCCCACTCGTCAATTGATCAACACAAGTGTACAGAATTTGAGAGACTATGTACAGTTTACTGTCCCAGCTCATGCCCAAGGTAGAGGCCGGCGTCCAAGGTACTCAGGGGTTTTTAAAACACGAGTACTTAGGTATTTTATCCGCCACCCAGAAGCCAGCACCAGAGAAGCCGCGGCACGATTTGGTACAACCCACATTTTTATTTGGAGACTTTTGAATGCCGAAGGATTACACCCGTTTCACTTTCAACGGGTGCAAGATATTGTCTTAGCAGATTATTCCAGGAGAGTACGGTTTTGTCGTTGGCTATTACAAAACCAACACCTTAACATTTTATGGTCAGATGAAGCTACCTTCACCAGAGTAGGACTGTTTAACATACACAACGAGCACTGGTGGAGTGATGTCAATCCTCATGTGACACGGCGAGACTCGTTTCAAACACGCTTCTCAGTTAATGTTTGGGCGGGTATTCTCAATAATTATGTCATAGGACCTTATTTCATTGAAGGTAATTTAAATAGAATTAAGTACGAAGCCTTTTTAAGAAACGAGTTGCCAATGCTGTTGCAACAAATTCCCGAACAAAATTTGCAAAACATGCACTATCAACAAGACGGAGCTCCAGCACATTTTTCCCTGCGGGTTCGGAGTTACCTGGACCAAGAGTTCCCCGGACGTTGGATAGGACGCAGTGTTCCAGTGGAATGGCCGCCTCGTAGCCCGGATCTAACTCCACTGGATTATTTTTTTTGGGGTGAGCACAAAAGACTGGTATACAAACGAGAGTCTGATACTGTTCTGGAGCTCCGCCAAAAAATAATCCAGGCGTTTGAGGTAGTAAAAACCAACGAGTTCGTACTCGGGAGAGTGCAAAGAAATCTTCGACGACGTGCAGAGCTATGTGTTCAGGAAGGAGGTGGACATTTCGAACACTTGCTGAAGTACGTTTGAACTTAACAGTTAATTTTACTTTCTAATAAAAAAATATTTTTAACAGATATCACTTGTTGCTCCTTATCATTTGTTTTGATGTTTTGACACACTGATAACTGATAACAAAGCTTGAGGAATAGATACGTCAAGTAAACGTGACGTCATGATGGGTGACAACACTAGGAGATTTTAATTTCTTTATTCTGTTAGCAAATAAGCAAAAGTTAATTACGAAGTATTTTAATTACTCAATTCGTGCATTTTGTTCTCTATCGTTAACTGAGCCGGAATTACTTAATTTGTACTACGTTCAATGTAACACCCTGTATATATAAGAACAACTTGTATACAAAACATTTTTAATTTTCATTCAATTTTTATGGAATAATCGAGAAAAACTAACAAAAATGCAACGTTGCCAGCTCAGCAGGTATAAATCCTCTTAATTAAAAAAATTACAAATCCCCAACTCAATTTGGTCACACATGGGTTTGAAAATAAAGTAAGTAAAAATGCCCGTTATGCGTCTATAAGATCCCTTCCGCAGCTAACAAAAGTACTGATAATTTTGAAACCGCTGAACTGATGAAACATGTCTAAGAAACCCCGCTTTCAAATAAAAAAAACCGCATCCAAATGGGTTGACTCGTTTAAGAGTTTTAATGCCGCAATAACTACTATATATACTATTTCAAGAATCCCTAAATAGTTTCTTGTGTTTTTATATTATAGTATATAAGTACCTAAATATGTTTATTTTTGAATTTTACGGCGCATTAGTATTATACTGTAATGCTGTAATTTTATATTGATTAATAAATAAATAAATAACTGTCTGTGGCATCATTAAAAGAGTCAACCGATTTGGATGCGGTTTTTTTTATTCGAAAGCGGGTTTATTGGTGTCTGTACACACAGACACACACACACACAGCGGTCAAATTTATAACACCCCTCTTTTTGTGTCGGGGGTTAAAAACGAAATTATCAACATAAACTTATTTCTTTGCTTTACCACTACGAGCTACGTAATATTCTTTGAGATAAGATCGCTAGTGCAATAAAGTTTTTTTATGAATCTTCCCATGAGTGTCGCACTAAACCTTTAATGTGGAAAATAATGACACAGACATCTGCTTAAGGTATAAAATGGGTGCGCACTTTACTGACGCGAGCCAATGTCTGGAGTTTGGCCGGCGAGGTGACTGGCCGCTGGCTTTGCAAAACAATTCGATTCCCACCGGGTTTTCTGTTCTTTAGCCATACTTGATAACTATTATTTTTCTAATTCCGCAGCCATTACAAAAAAAGCTGGCGCAGCGGCAGAAGCGGCTGAGGAAAGTTTTAAAATACCAGGGTCTCGGTTCAGCTTACAATTTTGTTGCTGTCGGTTTTGAGACCCTGGGTCCTTGGGGTCCCGGCGCACACAAGTTGATTAAAGAAATGCTAAAGCGTCTGGTCGACACCACTGGAGACCACAGGGCTGGCAGCTAGGTATCTCTCACAACGAATCGCCATCGCCATTCAACGAGGGAATGCTGCCAGCCTTTTGGGTAGGGTCTTTTTTAGACTTAATTTAGTAGTTTTTAAATTAGATATGTATTTAGTTTATAGTAAAGTTTTATTCATTGTTATTTTTTCTCAATATTTGTATTCTTAGTTTCAATAAATTCTTTAATACCTAATCGCGGTTTGATAATACTTTGGGACTAGGTCAATTGGTGTTATTTGTCCCATGACATTTTATTTATCGTCTTGGTTGGGAACGGACAAGTTCGATCAGTGTTGATACTTTTAGTAAAGCGTCTTAGGGCAAGATTTTTCTCTTAACCCCGCGGGGTAATTCAGCTACACGGTTCCGCACTCACAGCCGCTACTGCATATCTAGTATAAATGCTAGTGCTAGGTTACACCAACATATAGGTACGTATAGTTTTCCGTCAGACTACACTGTAGTCCGAGAGCGATGGACATTTTTGAGTGGGTATTTGAGGCTTACTAATGCCTCCCCTATGATACCCAAGCACAGAAACACAGAGCTGGCTGACAGGTGGCGGGGCGGGGGCTAAATCAACCCTCATATTTTAACAGATACAATTTTTTTTTCAAGTAAATGTCATCGCGGCATTTTGTAAATTTTATACTTTAAAATTTGACTTTGAAGAGTGACAAAATAAATAAGCCGAATCATTTAGTCGGGACTTACACTTTAAATCAATTTTACAAAAAATAAAAAAATGTTTTCGAGGTACGCTGAAATTTGAAGAGAGTATTATTTATAATTTAATTAAATAAATATTCAAAATAAAATAAAACACAAATCAGGTCCGACAGACAATCTATCTGCCAATAAAAAAATTGTGTAGATTTAGGTTACAGTGCTTGGGTATTATAGGAGAAGCATTAGATAAGTTTTCAGGGTGCCTCAAATACCTCCCCAAAAATGTCAATCAGCTCTCCTACTACAGGAGTTAGAATGGTGCGCTTTTCAAAACTATGATAGGCAACGTCGAGCTGCGGTTCCCTTTGGGATCAGTCTGGGAGAAGATGGAGCATCCTGAGCATCGGTCAACGGCCGGCCAATGATGGAATTCAAAAACATTCACGAGAAACATTTATGTACGGTCAAGTGCAAAAATAAGTATCGATTTAATCCTCCCATCGTTACATACCTATGGCTTAATTCGTCGACATAAGAGCTATGGGACATATTTATGAGCAAATTGTGTGCACCCATATTTTTACACTTGACCGTACTTTTTGTAAGAAAAGGTTCGTCACTTTTCGACTCTATGTCAACGAGTTAAGGTAGAAAAGTGACGAACCTTTTCTTACCCCGACTATACAATAAGAGTTTGACCCGAAAAAAGGATACAGAATTTTTAACACGTTTGCTGCCATGAGCATCACCGATGATCACGTAACCTTCTCTGAGTGTCCACGAGCATCGCCGATGAGATCAAAAGCTCATTTTTAAGGGTATTGTATTGTTTTGGGGATTATTCTAGGGGCCAAAGTCAAACTGTGAATGCTAAACTAAACTAAACTATTTCGAATGTTTATGTACCTAGGTGGGATCAGTATATTTGTATGGGGCGTGGGGGCAACACTTTAGTTCAAGCGATCTGTGACACAAGAACAAAATAATGGCGATTTCATAAGTGTGACAAGGGGGGGGGGGTCCAAATTGATCGAAATTAGTGTGACGTACTTTATGGGTGGCCCCTTATTACGTAACTGACTAACAAACGTCCAAACATCCAATCCTGTTATTGTTATTATAAATGTTTTTCTTTCATTCTTTTTTCTTTCTTACACCCAAACATCTTCACAAACTTTCTCATACATAATATTAGTGAATATTATACTAGGATAGGATCCATTGGCTAAATAACTCGAAATTACGGCTGTTTTACCGAACAATGGCCGACAACTGCTACAGACATTGGCATAAAACCTACTCCCCATTATTCATCATTATCATCACAGCCTACAAACGTCCCTGTGCAAGGCACAGGCCTCCTCTCAGAGTGAGAGGGTTTCGGCCGTAGTTCCCACGCGGGCCCAGTGCGGATTGGGAACTTCACACACACCATTGAATTTCTTATACAGATTTTCTCGCGATGTTTTCCTCCTCCGTAAAGCTCATGGTAAATTTCAAATGTAATTTCGCACATAAATTCCGAAAAACTCAGAGGTGCGAGCGGGGATTTGAACCCACGACCCTCTTCTTGAGAGGCCATAGGTCAAACCACTGGGCCACCATGGCTATCGCTTATATCCCGGGCATAACATCTGCCTTGAGAAATATTTCTCTATTGTGGCTTATAATCTGAGCCCGTACATTTGATGTCGTCACGCCGCGTACAGGTTGCAATTTGAGTAGTTGTGATAATCAATCATTAAAAAATAAACCAAATTTGCGACGCAAAAAACAAAAATACGATTAAGGTAACGGCGCCTGTTAACGCGGGTATCAAAATCGACGACCATCACCGTGGTATTTTGAAATATGCATTTTAAAATTAAACCGATCGATTTACTAAAAAACGAATTTTCTGTGAATGAACATCATTTAATTGACTAACAAACTTATTTAGCGCTAGTATGTGTGAATGAAACAAAGAGCTCGCAATTCATCGATTTCCGCGACGGCACCGCAGAAAGGTCTTGCCATACAAACGTGTGACAATTGAATTAATGTTATGATTTTTAAACGATTGTGTACAGTTTTCTGCACGACTTTTGAATACTCTTTTTATATTTTTTACCTGGAAATAAGTTTAAAATTGAAAATAAAATACTGCGATGAAAGGCGTCGTTTTTTATGTGGATTCTAATATCGTGGTATACCACGGTAATAGGTAAAATGGTGATTTTGGTTCTTTATGCTTTATTTTTGGTATGTGATCTTTTATATACTTTCTTACAGTTATTCCAATCTTGATCTATTTACACTATTAAAGAACTATTTCCGTGGTATGGAAAGTATTCAACAAACCCTTAATTTTTAACAAAAACTTCAGTATTTAATTTGTAGTTTCTATAGAAACCGTTATTTTGTCAAGTTGTTTGTCAAGTCTATTACCAACCCATTCAATGTTTGTTTGGGTCGGTGATAGTTTCTTAAGGAAGTATCTATTACCAAGTGACATTTTAGTCTTGTATTAAAATAGATCACATTTAGGGTACCGTAAGTGAAGATTTTTTTTTGATAAAGGTGAGACTTTTACTCATCAGTCAGAAATACTCATAAGTAATTAAATTATTTGCAATATTGTGACAAATTACAAAAAAAAAATATATAATCATGTAAGACATTATTTTGACGTTTTATTTCTAATTTCCTTAAAAAAAATATGTACAAAAACAGTATACAGAACCAAAAGTCATTATTTTTTATTTACCTCGGTGTTAGGTTTCAAATTATGAGTCAGGTTCCTATTACCGATGGTAAATTTTGTTGCTTTTTATACACTCGGTAATGGAAGCTCAATTCGCGGTAATAGAATAATAACCTGTCCATTGCCACGGTAATAGAAGACTTGGGTATTTTGGTTTCAATAATTATTTTATCAAATAATTAATAGTAAAATGAGCCCAGAAAGTTATGACGACGAAAGTTCAATAAACAATCTTAAATAAAAAAAAATATTCTCGGTCGTTTGGAAGCTTTGATACCCTTATTTTTTTGGACCTATTTCAAAACTCCCTTAAGTACCACGGTAATAGGCGCCGTTACCTTATGTACAAAAGTTAACAAAACAAAAGTATTGTTATGAATATTGCATTACGTATGAACACGAAGATGACTTAGATTTTCTCTGCGTAGGAATTAAATGCAAGAAGGATGGCGTGTTTCAAGTTAGGGAGGAACAGTGGCGTAGCTACCGTAGGGCAAGCGGGGCAGTGCACCAGGGCCTCCAAGCTCAGGGGGCCCCGAGAAACCCAGGGGGGGTATGAAAAACGCGGCTATAAAACGCTACTAGTGAATCTTAGATTATTTATACACTAGATAGAGCTTCGGCGGCATGAAAACGTCCCGAAAAATATAAGCCAACAGTTGGCTTATATGTCATTTGCCTCCCTTCAGTTTGAATGACGTAACGCGATCGTAATATGAAGCTGTCAAAAGAAATTTGTGGACGTTTTGTATCGCAATGTTTGCTACTGACACTCTATCTAGTGCATAAATAATGTAAGTAGGGAATTTACAAGCGCGCGAGTCTAGTGAATTTAAAGTGCATTCATCCTTACTTGTCTTATCATATAAACAAACACGGGTTGGGGCCCTAGTTTATTTTTTGCCCCAGGGCCTTTGGTTAACTAGCTACGCCACTGGGGAGGAATTCTGTTTTCTACTTAATTATTGAAATGTGGTTATTCCACGTGTGAATAGATTACTTTTGAAGATTTTTGTACATGATTAAAATGATCGACGACTCATTAATAATTACAAAAAAACTATATGGGATCAGCTATATGCAGCGTGACGTCAAATTGATGTCATCGGCATGAAAAGTACGGGACCTGGTTATAATATACCCACATAAGTAAAATTACAATAGGGTGAATTTATCTCGTTAAGAGGGTACGATGGCTGAGAGACATTTGAGAAATAGGTATTTTAATGAAAGGTCGCTGTCTCGCCCGAACCCCTCCGTGTCAGTACAGCGAGAGCGGGACAACTGCAGCTCAGACCGTTAATAGGCGCGTAAAATTGATCAAAACAGCATATCGTAATCCCCTGTTTTCTTCTCGAAATCTGGACCAATAAAATTATTTTTTTCAAATATAATTAGAGGATAGATTTATCTATGCCCCTATGTTTTCCTTTTTTTGTTTATATAAGGGATTCTTTTCTGATGAGTGTCTGAAAATGACGTTGAAAATGGGCAATGTTTTCAGTTTTTGAAAGCTCATATTTCTTATGTTAATTGAAATATGGAAAAAAACGAAACCTAGGGGCATAGCTGTGGTAGATACAGATTACACAGTAAAAAAAAATTGGCTCTAAAGCTATTATCCAGGGAGGAAACAGGGGATTACGTTTGTATGGAGAAATGGTGCACATCGTATCCTCTTAACAAAAACTGACATGATCATAGTGTACCACCATAACATGTTTCACGTCTCCGACCCGCGAATAACGGTACATTTTCAATCTAAAGTTTCGAAAGTTGCGAAACTCATGTGTTGCGCCTTTATCTCAAGTTTTAATGGGATTATCCCAACAATGAACTGAACTCGGGAAAAAGGCTTTATTGGTACAAATAACGGAAACAGGATGGTACGATGTGGACTGAAAGCAACGATACGCTCACAGGAAATACACGGTGGTTTTTAGGGTTCCGTAGTCAAATGGCAAACAACGGAACCCTTATGAATTCGTCATGTCTGTCTGTCTGTCTGTCCGTCCGTATGTGACAGACACTTTTTTCAGAAACTACAAGAACTATGCTGTTGAAACTTGGTAAGTACCTAGATGTATTCTGTAAACCGCATTAAGATTTTCACACAAAAATAGAAAAAAAAAACAATAAATTTTGGGGGTTCCCCATACTTAGAAATGAAACTCAAATTTTTTCATCAAACCCATACGTGTGGGGTATTTATGGATAGGTCTTCAAAAATGATATTGAGGTGTCAGACACGCCCAAGATAGGGTTCCGTGGCCATTACGAAAAAATCAAGTAATATTTTTCTAAGGATTTCGTATGTGTACGGAATCTTCAAAGTTAGGTATCGTCAATACTTTGAAAAAAGCTCGTATCTCAAAATCGTTAATCTGGCAAAGTGAACTTTATTACGTGCTTATCAAGGTTCAGTTTTGTTTACATGCTGATTTGAGATAAGAGTTTTTCAAAGTAGTGACGGTATGTTTAATACCTTAGGCTACTATTTACTCTTAAACTACAAATAATTCCGAAGCAAACTTAGCCGCTGTAATTTTCCTTGTAAATTTAATATATTTACTACCATTTTGAATTTTTTTTAATTTTTCCACCCAACAGTTTAGATTTTAGAGGGGGGGGGGGACGGTCGATTATAATGAAAATTTTCACTTTAAAGTTGAATATTTCGCAAACAAATCACTGAATACAAAAATCATGTAAGCAACCCCTCAATGGTTTTAAAAGACCTATCCAACGATACCCCACACTATAGGGTTAGTCAAGAAAAAAAAATCACCCCCACTTTACATCTATGGGAGGTACTCTAAAAAAAATTTTTTTAGTTTTTTTTATTTAACCACTTTGTCGGCTTGACTAATATATATATTCATGCCAAATTACAGTTTTCTAGTACTAACAGTCTCTGAGCTTAGCCGCGGACAGACATACAGACAGACAGACAGACAGACAGACAGACGGACAGACATGGCGAAACTATAAGGGTTCCTAGTTGACTACGGAACCCTAAAAAAGATATATGATGTACATTACCATGTAAACTTTCACCTAAAATTGGTTGGAACGTGATCTAGTAAGTAGTTTTTTTAACCTTTTTAACGATCTGTCAAATACAACAGCTCTCACTCATACGTCATGACATCGGAATGTCAAACGCGAAGTTGAACCCTACAGAAATGCATGGAGGTAGATATCGCTCTGCACGCCATGACTGATATATAAGTCGTTGGCGTAGAACCTGCGGTGCTGATATAAGTATGTGTCGTTGGCGTCGAAAAGGTTAATAATTAATAATAATTTTTTAACAAAAAAGAGGTGTTCAAAATAAACATTATTTAAAAAAAATGGACGTTTTATTTCATGTAACTGCGACTTAACTGTGGGTGCCACTGAATACCTACTGATCTAGAAAAAAAGGTTCATGATCACCGATTAAATAAAAAAAAACTCCCACGCAATTAAGTACCTAAGCGCCCATTATGCGACTAAGATCCCTACCGCAGCTAACAAAAGAGCTGAGTAAATGTTGATGATGATGAACCATCGCCAAGAAACTCGCTTACAAATAAAAAAACGCATATAAATCGGTTAACCCGATTAAAGAATAGAATAAAATAAATTTATTTGCAAAAATGTAGTGGTGAATACAGTTGGAGAAGCGTTTTTGAGTGCGTACATAAAGATTTATGATGCCGCAGACACACACATTATTTACAAGCATACATTACTTACGCATTAAAACTGCTCTCATTTACCTATGATATATATGTATACTGTATGCATACACAGCAATTTACCAAAAACCATCGCGTTAAGTCTAAAAGCGAACTTTTAAACGACAAGCCTCACTCTCAGCGGAGTGCTTGGGCTTCAAAGTTCTTGAGCGAGAGTGACAGAATTATCTAGCGAATCACTCACCCACACACATAGGTAGATGGCGGATATTAGCGTACTTTATAACTTTTTAGGGTTCCGTACCCAAAGGGTAGAAACGGAAACCTATTCCTATTACTGAGGCTCCGCTATCCGTCCGTCCGTCCGTCCGTCTGTCACCAGGCTGTATCTCGGGAACCGTGATAGCTAGAGTGTTGAAATTTTCACAGATGATGTATTTCGGTTGCCGCTATAACAACAAATACTAAAAAACGGAATAAAATAAATATTTAAGGGGCTCCCATACAACTAACGTAATTTTTTTGCTCGTTTTTGCTCGACATTGATAACGGCAACAGGTAGAAGCTTGAAATATTAACAGAATATTTAATTATGTATTGACTTTAAAAATAAATCATTAAATTAAAATAAAAAAAATATTTAAGGGGGCTCCCATACAACAAACGTGATTTTTATAGATAATTGTACGGAACCCTTCGTGCGCGAGTCCGACTCGCACTTGGCCGGTTTTTTATCTTACTTGATAATGGTTTGAAATTTTAATTTTAATTGTCAATGAACCTTTGCAGAGTGTATAATGGCAAAAATGGAACCCTTAAGGTCGATTCATGTCTACGGACCCCGAGAGTGTCAGACATGTGCCGCGTGCGTATAACTGTTCAGTCAAGGACTTTAATTCATGAGCCACCATGGAACCTTTCCAAAGGAAAAGTCATTACGATTTACCTTTTTAATTAATGCTATGTCACTATGACGTTTACTGTGAAATGGGTCCATGGTGGCTCTTGAATTTAAGTCCTTGACCGTACAGTGGGCTGCAAAAGTGCATGGACAAAGCAAAACAAAAATCCTATGAAGGTAAAATGAGTGCCAGTAGCTACCATATAAGCCGTACTAGTTCAACCGGATCTTACTAGATGGCGTTGTAATTATCATTCAATGAAAAAAAAACGTTCGCTCGGAATCTTCCTTCTTCTTCACAATTAATATTAATTTATAAATATTGTAATAATTCGTCATGTCAATGTTTAACAATTATTTTGCTAGTTTTTCGGAATCTGTAACATTGATACAGACACGCAGAACATTGCCAAGTATGAAATCTAACAAAAACAATTTTCTTAACCTCAAGCCGGGGGGGATCGAACCCTATTCACTCTGGCCAGCCAATGCATCCGTTAGCAACTTCGCCCGCTCTCTTAGCCACTCGGCTATGGAGACATTATAATAACTGGTGAAACTAACAATCTTATATTTTACTTAATCTTTGCATCCTTGTCTAGTTAATGCGTAGATTAGATACAGATAGATAGATTATGTTTGTTGCCGATTGTTGGACTACCGTAATTTAACTTCAGAGATTTATTGAAGGCTGCTGTATTTACGTGCTACTTAAGGTTGAATGTTGAATAATATACTTGGATACGCTTACACGCCTCGTTTGCTAAACTGAGGGTAATTTTTATAATGACTTCACAAATCGTTAGATTTCTTGTCAATCACCTTGTGTGAATATCCAAATTATCAAGTTCTCGAAAATATTTTACTATGATTCGATTAACAACGTTTTTGAAAGCAAAAATTATTGTTCTCTGGGAACAAGAAAACTTATAAAGAAAATAGCTCGAGATATGGGCATAACGGTAAGATTTTACATATATTAATATTTCTGAGTGCAATGTTGCTTACAAATTGCACTATTCATGTTCTAATGTTAAGTATTTAGTACCTGGGCGACCGAGCTCTGCTCGGGCAGAAACTCGGTACCAAGCGTTTTCCCAGAGATAAGACCAAGCTAGATCAATTTTTCATCCCCGAAAACCCCCAAATACCAAATTTCATCGAAATCGTTGGAACCGTTTCCGAGATCCTGATTATATACACCGGAGGGGTGGGGGGGGGGGGGTTGAGAGGGGGAGGGGATGCGGGGGAGGGAGCGCGGGGGTATTAAAGGGGGGATGAAAATTTCATTGATTTTGCCGTAGGATGCACCGTTTTCAAGATATTTGACAAAAACACCGGAGGGGGTGGAGGGGTGAGTCACGTTAAACTATCGTCCGTAAACCGACTTTACAGACAACCGGCTTTTCCTGTTCTGTGCTCCCAATAGGGAACGTGCACATAGACGGTGCTGCCAACTGGTGCCATAAGGGTGCCATCAATTTGAATGTTTTACCTTGATAAGTTTGTTTTACTGTCCGCATAGTGTCTCTTCTGTCGCATTAGTGCTGCCGCCTATAGTTACTGCACGTTACCTATAATACTTTTTCTAACAAAAAAGTAACTTTTTCTCGCAAAAAATAACTTTTTCTCACAAAATAGTAACTTTTTCTCACAAAAGAAGAAACTTGACGTTTTCTCATAAAAAATAAACTTAAATAAAAAAACTAAAAATCTTGAAAAAAAACGTGGTATCGAACCGAGGTCGGCTGGATCCGCGACCACCCGATTTCTAATGTGCCATTATGATCTGCTCGAAGTTGGCGAAATTTAGCTTTATATTCTAATGCAAACAAAAATAGCCGGAAAACACGAGTAAAAGCGATTTTCTGAAAATGAAACATAGCTAGATCAGTTTTTCATCCCCGAAAACCCCCACATACCAAATTTCATCGAAATCGTTGGAGCCGTTTCCGAGATCCTGATTATATATATATATACAAGAATTGCTCGTTTAAAGGTATTAGATTATTTTGTTTTTTTTTTACAGAGAAACACAGTCAACTTTGCCATTCGACATTTAAATTTCGATTGGGAAAACGAAATCGTTATATTTACCGACGGAAAGTGTCGGATAAGAATGGCCGTAAAATTTTGTAAAGGAGTAGCGGGGTTTTAAATTGGGACTCCAGTGAGATAAAGTCAAAAAATAATTTGGACACTGAGGTAAACAGAACATGGGAACTGATGCGAAATAGTGATATATGTTTCAATATATTATGGTTTCGAGCATGAAAACTCGACTTCAAGAAGTGATAGATAGTGTAACGGCTATCCTCTCCGTTACTAAGAGACAAATTGACTTTGTAACTTAAATTGTTAATATTTCCCGATATCATTATTTTGTAATTAATCTGTTATAAACGAACCTTTATTATTTATTAATAATCCAGTTACCCATGTTTACTTATTGTTATTCTTATAGTGAATGATTCACCATCTGATCTCACATAGGTATTGTTTTTGAAGTTGTGTTAGAAGTCTTATTAGAAATTAAGATAAAAGAGAATGATATAAATTGCTAAATATATGCATTGTGGTAATTTTTCAGTTAGAAGCACAATTAATAATGTAACAATTAATGTTAAGTAAACTGTTATTTGAAATTTAGTGTAGACCGGGTTAATATCTAGCCATTATGTTAGTAGGTATAAGCGTATAAAATTGAATGAAATTTAGTTTTCAATTCTTTATGAGTACTTATTTGTTTCCTATTTTTTAAGTGTAAATTGTTTTTTTTGCTATTTTTGAAACACAACATACTATGTTTTGAAGTTACTCCAACATAAATTATCGCCAAGTAAGTGTTCAATACTTCATACTGAACATAAATTACATAATTAATATTATGCATTCATTAATTATGTTAACCCGGTCTCCAGTTTAAAAATCTACTTAGTTGCTAATAATATTATTTCTTTTTATTGTGGTGATGCTTCAATCTTCTTTCCAGTAAATTTTGGAAACGAATACTTAAGCTAAGAATACCTCAATAATTTTTTAGATGGCTATAGGGAATGCGCACATAGACGGTGCTGCCAACTGGTGCCATAAATTTTGACTTGATAAGTTTATTTTACTGTCCGCATAGTGTCTTTTCTGTCGCACAAGTGCTGCCGCCTATAGTTTCTGCACGTTCCCTTACATCGGTGAAAACGAAATAATATTATTGATTGAGAAATTGCTCTTTTATGTTTTAAATAAAATGTTTGATATCAAAAGGTAGTATTATTTTATTTTCTGATCAAAGAAATTTTTTAATTAAACAGATAATTAAATACATATTAGATAAATATTTGAAAAAAACAATTAAATAAAAAACAAAAATAACACTCTGATCTGGGATTCGAACCATAAACCAATTCCACATACCAGTACTTGACTCATGCGTGTGACCGTTAAGCCACAGCTGCCAATAAAAGAACTTTCGAAATAGCAGTTTAGTTTGGTATATAAACTAGATGCAGAAAACGGCCACTACGCTGCATCAATTCACAACGCCATCTAGTTAATTCTCATCGAAACATGAACACAAACGATCAAACACTGCTCACGCGATTATCGCCCCGAGATGTCCATGCACTTTTGCAGCCCACTGTACCTATAGTATTTCCAATCATTTATTTTCTCGATGACATCTCCCGTAGAATGTAACAGCGTTTAGTTACGCAAAAATTAACTTTTAAATACGAGGTATAAAAAATACGACAACTTTACTGCCTAATTTTGTTCCATAATATTCAGCTAAGACAAATCTATACATAAAAGAAGAAACTGACTGACTGACTGACTGACTGACTGACATATCAACGCACAGCCCAAACCACTGGGCCCAGAAATTCCAAATTTGGCATGTAGGTTCCTTATACGGTCTAGGGGTGCACTAAGAAAGAATTTTTCAAAATTCACTCTCTAAGGGGATGAAACGGGGGTCCAAAGTTTGTATGGGGAAACAAGATTCGTTTATTTATTTATTTATTTTTACAAGGAGAGCAAATCCCTGGATGGGGTGCGGTGGGGTTGAAATGTCTAAATAAACTAAATGACTGTTGATATATCAACGCACAGCCCAAACCACTGGACCTAGAGACTTGAAATTTTGCACATAGATACCTTATACAATGTAGGCATCCACTAAGGAAGGATTTTTGGGAATTCCCACGGAGACGGGAAAAAGCGGGATTTATATATATTCGATTCCGAGTGACCCTATCTCAGTAACTATAATAACTAGACTCTTCAAACTTGATACACAAGTAGGTATTACATTAGTTAAAACATTTATTTCAGGATTTTTTTAAATTCTCACGGGAGAAGGAAAAACGGGATTTATATATTCAGTTCAATGGGATCCTATGAATTATAATTACTAGACTCTTGAAATTTGGCATAGAAGTAGGTAATTATAATAGTAAAAAACAGTTTTAAGGATTTTCGGAAATTCCCACGGGATAAGGAAAAAACGGGATTTTTCGTTTTACTGGTCGTAGAAAGCTGTAATTCGGCATCTAGGTTGCTTGGAGAGTGTAGAGGACGATTAAGAGAGGACTTTCCAAAATTCCCATGGGAACGGGAAAAACGGGATCTTTCGTTTTACTGGTCGTAGAAAGCTGAAATTCGGCATGTACGTGGGTCACACTGAAAGTTTCGGGAATACAAAAAATGGATCAGCGTAAAGAGTTAAATGTACATTTCCGGTTTTTTAAAGTATTCTCCAAGCATATTTATAAATTTATTCAATCGCTTAGATCGATTATTGAAACAGTTATTCGACTCCAAAGTGTAGTCTCCGAAATGGCACTTATGAAGGTGTCCACTGCTGCTTCGAGTGACAGAAATCGCTGAACGCGTTGCTTATATTTAATTTTAGGGTATGTATAGAAATCATGAAGACTCCAAGTCGCGGCTGTATGGTGGTTGGGTCATTAATTCGGCGTTATAATAGTCTAAATACTCATTTGTTTGACGAGCAGTGAAGTCGCTAGCGTTGTCGTGATGAGAATGATGCATCGGTTGGAGTTTTCTCTTTTGAATATATCAACGATTTCAGGTAGACTATTTGTAGTACATCACTCTGCATTAACCGTTTTGCGATCCTCAAGTGCAATAGTCGCAACTTGCCCTGATTTCGAGACAAAAGTGGCGACTATCTTTTTCGCCGTGCTTCGGGAGCGAACAATCTTGGTCGGTCGCAGTTCGTTTTCGAACACCCAAACTCGTGATTGGTTTTTATTTTCAAGTTCGTAAGCACGTATCCACGTTTCATCACCCAACACGATTTTATATACTTCGTTGGACGTTCCAGTGTTAAACCTTTCTAAATTTATTCGGCACCAATTGACCCAGGCCCCCTTTTGTTCATCAGAAAGTTGGTGTGAGACTCAACGGGAAAATAGCTTTTTCATGATCAGTTCTGTTTGCAAGATAGTTTGGATTTGACTCATTGCAATCCCTAAACATAACTGAATTTCACGATATGTGACATGACGATCTTTGTTGATCAGGTCCCGCACTGCATCGACATTTTCTTGAGTAACTCCAGATTTGGGCCGCCCTTCACGAAAATCATCACTGAGTTTCACACGATCGCGGTAAAATTCGGAAAACCAGCGATACACAGTCGTCTTTCATGCAACTCCCTCCTTAAATGCATAAATCGTCCGATCAAGGCATTATTTTTGAGATAAACCACTCCTAAAATCATAAAAATCCATAGCTCTTAAAATTTCTCGCGTTACGTCAATTTTGGCGGCAACAACACCGTTTTAAAAAACAATTACTAAAAAGTGTCTACTTTTTTTTTCAAACTGCCTGCTGTAATGAGTTGACAAGACCTCTATGGTTATAAAAAGGTTAAATTTGAAACACTATTGTACCATTAAATAATCGATTCCCGAAACTTTCAGTGCAGCCTAGTAGGTTGCTTGGGGAGTGTAGAGGAGCATTGAGAGAGGACTTTCTAAAATTCCTACGGGAACGGGAAAAAACGGGATTTTTCGTTTTACTGGTCATAGAAAGCTGAAATTTGGCAAGTGGGTTCCTTGGGGAGTGTAGGGAAGCATTAAGAAAGCATTTCCGGAAATTCTTACGGGAACGGGAAAAAAACGGGATTTTGCGTTTTACTGGTTGTAGAAAGCTAAAATTTCAAAATTCATAAGTTTATACTGTAAGTAGGCCGCAAAGGGCTCTTTACCCGACTTAAAGAAAAGGAGGTTATGCATTCCACTTTATGTATTTTTTTATGTAGTTCACCGATTTCTCGGTCAATTGTGGACCGATTATAAAAATTATTTTTTTATTCGAAAGAATACAATATACTCCTGAGATGGTCCCATTGTCACCAAATCAGGATCTGATGACGGGATCTCAAGGAAATCGAGGGCAACCCTCAAATTTTGTAGGCACGCATTACGTTTTTCATATACTTTCTTCTAGGTTGTCCATCGCGGTTCAGAGAGGCAATGCGGCTAGTGTGTTGGGCACATTTGCACCTGGTGCGATCCGGGGCGGTTTGTTTGACTGACTTTATATTTTGACTTTTATTTTATTGTATTTTGTGTGTATTGACAATTTGTTTTATTTTGATTAAATTCCACTCTTTTTCTCAAGCTATTTAAGTGTTTGCGTCTGGTAGACATCATTTCATGTTGATGAGCTGATGATGGAAGGTAAATCTCCTTAACGGTTAGGAGTTGAGGATAATTTTTCAAATATTATAGGTACATATAGACCGACTGTTGTATTCTTTCTGGTTATCCGGGTGAGCTGATGATGGAAGGTTAAACTCCTTAACGGTTAGGAGTTATAGGAAGTTTCTTTAAATATCATATGCACGTATAGATCTTTCGTTGTATACTTTCTGGTTATTCAGATGAGCTGATGATGGAAGGTATAACTCCTTAGCGGTTAGGTCACACAACACCTTTACAAAATTCTATAATTCTGTAATATCAATGCTAAGTAGGTACACAGCGCTTCCAGTTACTCAAGTTTCCGTAGAAGGTAAGAAAACATTGAATTATACCTAATGCAGGACAGGGAAAATGAGGGGATTTTAAGTATGAACACAAATACGCGACATTTGACATCAAATTTCTGCTAGTCTTGATTAATTTCCTACAATTTTATTATTCACAACAGCTCTAAACTAAGTCACTCGGCCCACATAATTTTTCGACAACGCGTTTGGGGATTGTAGCATATTAGGTACTATTGGCAACCGTGCAAATGACGCAAATGATATATAAGCCAACTGTTGGCTTATATTTTTACGGGACGTTTCCATGCCACCAAAGCTCTATCTAGTGCATAAATAATCTGCTTGAAAGGCCATAGGTGAATCGACTAAACTACCAAGGCTTATATGAACTAGCTTTCGCTCGCAGAGATAAAATATATGGACAACTCCTGTTCTATATCCCTTGGGAAATTCCCAAAATTCATTCTCACTGCGCCTCTAAAAAGTGTACCTGCCAAGTAGCTATCAACTTACTATAAAAGATGGGTATGTATTACAATACCGAAGTACGAAAGACCGAATGTATTAAAACATCGAATGGCTCAAAAGACCGACACGATTTTATTCTGAAACCGTTAACTTTTTAAGATTGTTATAAAACAAACCTAACCTAACCTAATGGGTTCTGTATGATGCCGTTTTTATGAATTCTGAGAAGTTTACGGTTTCAGAAAAAAATCGTGTAGGTCTTTTGACCCATTCGATGTTTTAATACATTCGGTCTTTCGTACTTCGGTATTGTAATACATACCCATAAAAGATACAGTTACAGAGACAAGGTTGCTTTGATTCGAATATATTATAATACTAGCTGATGCCAGTGGCAAAGTATTTTCCCGTGGTAAAAAGTAGTCTATGCCACTCTCCAGCCCTTGAACTATGTCCATACAAAAAATCACGGCAATCCGTCGCTCAGTTTCGACGTGAAAGGATAAACAAACGAACATATTTTCACATTTATAATATTAGTAAGGATAAATATCCTTAATAATATTTCATAACCCGTGGGCCCTATTTAACCAACGTCACAATTGTCAGTGACATTATTATGTCAAGAGACCATTGTACCACTAGCGGGTTCTTGGCACTAAATGTGTTAATGACTATTATGTTTTAACAAGGTTGGTTTACAATTTAATTTTTTTACTTTTACGGTCATCCCGTGAAATCCGTATATTTCATACTAATAAAGAATAAAATGAAGTTGAAAAAATAAAAATACAAAAAGATACTTCAAACCAAACTTGTTAAAAGAATGGCCTAGTAGCAACATCTCTCTTCGTCCGGGTGAGCGGTTACTTCCGAAGGAGTGTTGATGTTTCTCGATGAGAACTGAACATAGATGTCGCTGTATCACTGCAAAAGTGATAGCATACATTCCAATGTATGATGCATAGGAAAAATATGTGTCTAAACTCCTGACCAGTGGTGGTGTAGGGGAATGGCACCAGTGGCGTAGCTACCGTAGGGCAAGCGGGGCAGTGCACCGGGGCCTCCAAGCTTAGGAGGCCCCTCGGACTCTGACTTACAAACTATAAACGCGGACCTATGAGAAACGCGGCTATAAAACGCTACTAGTGAATTTACTACAAGCGCGCGAGTCTAGTGAATTTAAAGTGCATTCATCCTTACTTGTCTTATGTAAACAAACTCGGGTTGGGGCCCTAGTTTATTTTTTGCCCCAGGGCCTTTGGTTAACTAGCTACGCCACTGAATGGCACGCGGCACGGAAGACCTGGCCGAGGACCTGGGTTCAATTCCCAGCATTGGTCTTTTTTCTGGAGTTTTTTCTGTGCATCTATGTTGCAGTTTGTATTTAGTATGAAATATATGACTATTATGTTGTGAAATGAGAATATTTTTTTCTAGTCGACATATTTGTAGATTTGTCGGTAAATCTTGACATGAGATTAAAGCTGAGTCAGTCTTGCGTTACAATTGTAGTATTTCGTGGATCACTCTCATACATACACCCTAGATATTTTAATATAATTTGCATGTAATAAATGTAATAATGTCTATTAATAGGTGCGACAATTGTCACGTTAATAAAATAGGTGCCTGGAATTTCTTTCTGTAAATCACACAACTGTCAAACAATTGACAGTTATGTCAAACGACAAGGTTACATGGAAAAGATAATTTTATTATGATGGTCGTTAAGTTTTCTTAGACTTCCTAATTTATCTTATTTTTCTTTCATAAGAACGTTCACCTGAGACGATAACAAACGTAACAAAAACAGAATTGGCGAAAACGGTCCAACCGTTCACGCGTGATGCCGTGACCAAGCCAAATAGGGATTTATTTTTAGGGTTCCGTATCCAAAGTGGCACGGGGCTCTATTACTGAGATTCTGCTGTCTGTCTGTCCGTTCGTCTGTCAAAGGGCTCTATCCTTGAATCATAAGAGCTAGACAATTGAAATTAAATTTTCACCAATTATGTAAGGTAAATCCCAGTGCCCGACGGTGCCCCAATAGCCGACGCTTTCAATCTTAATTCGTAGCAATAAAGACGACAAAATTTAACTAGTAATTGGAGAAGTGAATTTGTGATCAAGTAAGTTTCATATTATGTTAAAGTGTGTGTATTTGCTTATAATATACGATAAAGGCCGACTAAGTTTGTATGCGTAGGTATTTGTTAGTAGTGAGAACAGTTTCGTACTTGAATCCTTCGTGCCACTACCGTACGGGGTATAATCGTATAGTACGATGAATTTTACTTGTTTCAGACATAATAAATAAGCTGTTTTTTTAAAAGGACATCTGACAAACAAGAATGGGATACTGACGATATGGAAAAGCTCTAGTCGCGTTGATGAAAGCTGCGTTGTTTAAGCTGGGGTTATGACGGCTGCAATAGCTACAACGCAGAGGAGTTGAATAACTTCATGTGTAGGAGATGCCTGGTTACCCAATAACTTCCGGGGCAAAATCGTATATAAGTGCATAGTAATTAAACGGTTTTGTACCTACATGTGTTTTGGCAATACTGGAAAACGTGGAGTTTCGAATTTTTGCAGTGAATATTGTTTAATGTTACAATTATCGTAAATTTGTTATTGCTTTGTTTACCTAATGAAATTCACTGAATAAAAATGATTATTTGACACTTTTATGTTTTAAAATTAATGAACTACAGCCTCAAATCATTGGTTGTACGGCTTTGCCCCGGTCTCATCTACCAACTTTATCGAAACTTTGGAAAAAGGAAACCACGCGCGTTTAAAGGTCGTCGGAGCGTTAATGTTTAAGCTCATATCATTTATAGCCTGCCCTTTGTGCCAGGGAACGTGGTGAATGTTTAATGCAAACCTAGTTTCATAGTTGAGTGGGGTAGAGGCACGTACTAATGTAATACGGGTGCGGTTTATCCAGATTGAATGAATACGGTTGTTTGTGTTATCGTTATCAGTTGCTTTAGTTGAGTTTGAGTTCTGATATCTAGACCATATCGGGTCGTATCACAGCGTAAGAAGCAAAAGTGGTCTTTCCTGTGGACATAAAGTTAGCGCCTCCGAGTCAGCAAACTTAAGATTTGTTTAAATGTGCCAAAAGTTGGTCAGGCGTCCCATACGCCGATGTAAGCTTGAGTAAAAACCGACCAAGTGCGAGTCGGACTCGTGCACGAAGGTGTCCGTACCATTATCTGTAAAAACGACACAAAAAATCACATCCTTCGTATGGGAGCCCCCCTCAAATATTTGTTGTGTTTAAATTTAATTATTTATTTTTAAAGTGAATATATAACTAAATATTCTGTGAATATTTCAAGCGTCTACCTGTTGCTGTTATCGATATCGAGCAAAAACGAGCAAAAAATCACGTTTGTTGTATGTGAGCCCCCTTAAATATTCATTTTATTCTGGTTTTTAGTATTTGTTGTTATAGCGGTAACCAAAATACATCATCTGTGAATTTTCAACTGTCTAGCTATAATGTATGGCTCTAAGAAACTCTAACATTCACGATTTGACAGGAGAGGTGCACAAAAAAATGTACATGTATGACACATTACGGGCCTACCGTGTTTTTGGCGCATTTATTGCATTCATTTAATCTCGTGCAGTATCATTGCAAGTAAAGCTATAGTCTTGAAATTCATATGCAATATATTTGAGAATTCACTCTAATGACAAGTGTTTTTCGAAACACGATTACTTATAGTTCGCTCGATAGAAAAAAAAAAATCCATAAAATAAATTCGTAGTACGACGCTAATATTGCACGGCAGGTCATGATCTCATGATGTTTTCTAGGGCGTAGTGTTGCTACATTTTTAAAATATGTATTTGTTTTAGTAATAAGATGAAAATACCCAAAAACACGCGCAGTCCGGCCAACCTATCTTGAGCCATCGTGCCTCCCCAAGCCCGAAATCGCCCACCCAAAATCGATTAGCGCGAAAAGCTCGGTAGGTCCTTAAGGATATCCAGGCGAGGGGAACGTCTTCATCTAGAATAGATGTGGTTAGACCATTGGCCGCATGAAGCGGTTTGCTTCTCTCCTAAGAACTGCTAAGGAAAGGGATTCGCTCCCATCGTCTGTATTTATTAAAATACAAGCTAGGGCAAGAGCCCACTGGTTCGTTAACATTGAGGGCATGGCTGGATTGAATAGGCTGTTAATGAACCAGTGACACCTTTGGCTTCATCTCTTTTCATCAATTGAGATAGAGGTCAAACGCGGGTCAGTTTTGTGTAAAAAGAAATTGATTCCCGGTCGGGGCAGATATCTTCTAATGTATGAAAATGTCGTGGAGTGTTCACAGTCCAATGAAACGGCTCGAACGATTTTTGTTTTTTTTTTATATTTGATAGGTTTTTTTTTAATTAGAAAGTTTGGCTTTTGCTATCACGAGTACCTACTAATTAATTTTCGTAAAGAAAAAAGTGTTCTTATATTTTTCAGTCAGTTTTGTGACTTTTTGACGTGACAAAGTCTAATAAATCGATGAACGCCGGCTGCACGTACGAAAAAAGATGACGCAATTTAACGTACCGTACATGCATGTCCGTACATGTCCCGTACAAGAGAGATCATTGAATGCCAGGATGTACAAGAGAGCAGCGCGCGCCAGGATGTACAATCTTAGTACTAGCGCTCTGGTAATTTTGGGGGGGGGGGGGGGTCACGTTAAACTGTCGTCCATAAACCGACTTTACAGACAACCGGTTTTTCCATACAGTTTATAAATGCGGCTCGTCACAAAACTGTATTTTTTTTTATCGTCAAAATCTAGCGCTCTTGGTCCTCAGTAAGAAAACCCCAAATTTTCCTCATTAAAAAGATACACTTTAAAATGAAAATGCCCACTATCGATATCACTCGATGTTGTTCTGGACCTGCGTCCCTAGTGGTGGATAATAAATGGCGGGTACGCAAGCGCGTTCACGAGCTTTTTGCCCGACGAGTGAAGACGACAGAGAGAAATTACGAGACTGCCCATTGTTGTGAAACGAGGGTGGCAAACAAGCGATCGGATTAACTAGTGGGAAGAAATCACTGCTGCGTATACACACACGATGATTTTTAATGGGTGATCAGGAGTTGAAAAATATTGTTCCCTAGTCAAAATGGAATTTAGTAGAAGAGGGGACAATTGACACCAATGAGGGTTTTCTATGAGAGGCTATTTGGCGCTAGAATCGTCAGGTCCGTTTAACAACTTTGACATTTGTTTTATGGGTGTAACGTGAAATAGACCTTACGATACTAACGCCATCTAGCGATATTCCACCTGTCAGAAAACCCTCATTGAGCTACAATGGCGAAAGGTAGATACTAACAACCCGATTCCCCCTGGGTTGACTAAACTTTACCAAACGCTTCTCTTCCATTACTGCACTAATTTCAAGAGAGGATAAAAAGGGTTATTTTTTTTATGTTAGAGAGGCCAGACAAACGAACTAGTGGGTCACCTGATGTTAAATGATCACCACTGTCCATAGACACCTGCAGTGCTTTACGCGATGCCAGTGCGTTGTCAGCCCTAAGGAAAAAGGAGAGGGAATAGGGGAGGGGGAGTGGTTATTTTTTGTTCCGGCTTTACTTCCGAAAATTTTCAGGCCCCGCCACTGTTTTTTTTATAAAGAGAGGTAGGCAAACAAGCGGGTCATCTGATGGAAAATGATCACCGCCGCCCATAAATATCAACAACTCAAAGAGAGTCACTGATCTGTTGCCGGTCTGTAAAAAAGGAGAGGGAATAGGGAAGGGGGACGGGGGAGAGGTATTGGGCCCCCGGCGCTCTCAATTGACCGTACGAAACGCAGCAGGAGTACTGCTGCTTCACGCCGGTGTTCTGTGAGATGCAGCGGCTAGCTACAACATGGCTCTACCACTATAAAAACTACTGTGAGCTAGTATCAAACTATGTAAAGCAAAAAATCAAAGCAAAGCTCGTACTATGAGTACTAGACAACGGATAGGCTTTTTGCGGATTGGCTTCTAGTCGACTGTGATTGTAATTCATTTTTGCGGATTGGCTTCTAGTCGACTGTGATTGTAATTCATTTTTGCGGATTGGCTTCTAGTCGACTGTGATTGTAATTCATTTTTGCGGATTGGTTTCTAAACGACTGTGATTGTAAGTCATTTTTGCGGACTGGCTTCTAGTCGACTGTGATTGTAAGTCATTTTTGCGGATTGGTTTCTAGTCGACTGTGATTGTAAGTCATTTTTGCGGATTGGCTTCTAGTCGACTGTGATTGTAATTCATTTTTGCGGATTGGCTTCTAGTCGACTGTGATTTTAATTCATTTTTGTGGATTGGCTTCTAGTCGACTGTGATTGTAATTCATTTTTGCGGATTGGCTTCTAGTCGACTGTGATTGTAATTCATTTTTGCGGATTGGCTTCTAGTCGACTGTGATTGTAATTCATTTTTGCGGATTGGCTTCTAGTCGACTGTGATTGTAATTCATTTTTGCGGATTGGCTTCTAGTCGACTGTGATTGTAATTCATTTTTGCGGATTGGTTTCTAAACGACTGTGATTGTAAGTCATTTTTGCGGACTGGCTTCTAGTCGACTGTGATTGTAAGTCATTTTTGCGGATTGGTTTCTAGTCGACTGTGATTGTAAGTCATTTTTGCGGATTGGCTTCTAGTCGACTGTGATTGTAATTCATTTTTGCGGATTGGCTTCTAGTCGACTGTGATTTTAATTCATTTTTGTGGATTGGCTTCTAGTCGACTGTGATTGTAATTCATTTTTGCGGATTGGCTTCTAGTCGACTGTGATTGTAATTCATTTTTGCGGATTAGCTTCTAGTCGACTGTGATTGTAATTCATTTTTGCGGATTGGCTTCAAGTCGACTGTGATCGTAATTCATTTTTGCGGATTGGCTTCTAGTCGACTGTGATCGTAATTCATTTTTGCGGATTGGCTTCAAGTCGACTGTGATTGTAATTCATTTTTGCGGATTGGCTTCTAGTCGACTGTGATTGTAATTCATTTTTGCGGATTGGCTTCAAGTCGACTGTGATTGTAATTCATTTTTGCGGATTGGCTTCAAGTCGACTGTGATTGTAATTCATTTTTGCGGATTGGCTTCTAGTCGACTGTGATTGTAATTCATTTTATTTTTGCGGATTGGCTTCAAGTCGACTGTGATTGTAATTCATTTTTGCGGATTGGCTTCAAGTCGACTGTGATTGTAATTCATTTTCGCGGATTGGCTTTTAGTCGACTGTGATTGTAATTCATTTCGTGCCCGACCAAACAATAAAAATCATCTATTGCTTTAAACATGAAACTCGCTCATAGTAAAAAATATGGATTACTCACGTCTTAAAACGCTGCTCGACGACACTGATACCGGCGCACAACTACCCTCGTTTTCATCGTCATTTTTACTATCATTTTTAAATGTAGGGTATCACACAACACTAACAACATCACGGATTGGTCCGAAACATGTCGAATTAAACTAGTTTTAAGGTGGAGCGGCACGATCTAGGCGCGAAATTCAAAATTTTTACAGATTTTAATTTATTGTGGGTAAACGGTGTAACTGTTTAACTTCATATGGTACTTGCGGTTGTAAAACAGTGTTCTTTATATTATTGTGTAAAGCTTTTTAAGAATAAAACTGTTAGCTTGATATAAAAGTTGACAAACATAGAAATTCGGATTTTCAACGTTTTGACAACTTTTATTTCAAGCTAATAGTTTTATTCTTAAAAACTTTACACAATAAAATAAAGAACACTGTTTTACAAGCGCAAATACCATATGAAGTTAAACAGTCACACCGTTTACCCACAATAAATTAAAAACTGTAAAAAGTTTGAATTTCGCGCCTAGAGCGTGCGCTTCCACCTTAAGGCGTGAGTAATCCGTATATTTTCACTATCATCTATTGCTCTCGCTTGCTCTCTGACACGTCACCTTATTAGTTTTTAGTGGGCCGTAACACGTAAAGGGTTGATTACTTTGTCGTGTAAGGGTTTTAAAATGCCACTCGATTATTTACAGCCCTTAGGTCTACTCGAACGTGCCCACCGGTTCCAATAAGTCACTGGCAACATCGTCAATTTGAGCCGTAACGGCTCGGCCGAGAATACGCGCGAATGGCGGAACCAGCGGAAATATTTCAAACTAGCATTTACCCGCGGTGGGTGCGGTTAAAACACGACTAATGACAACTGGTAAACATATTTAAAAAACGATTTAATTTCGTGAAACACGATTAATGATAACGAATATGAATCTATTTAATTATATTAAGGATGAATTCATGTTATTTTATTATGCATAGTCCAAATTAGTTATAAATAGTTTTCAAGTTTGAATCTCTGTTGGCTAAATATGCAAGCATTTAAAGCGTCACTTTACAAATAAAATAAAAGAAAAGAAAAAACCGCTGGACAAAGTTTTTGCTGAGTATAGTATTTGAATTTTGAACAGATTATTCGTAGTGAGCGTACGTTGTAAAGAAATAATATTGTAATTTTGTAAAAAACGCCCTTTTTTCTTCGCATTCAAAGTGAAAAGTAGTGTATAACGCGAGACTAAACCACCATAATGACATGCGAACTATTAGTTGAACAATCTACTATTATGGCTACGAGGACATTAGCCAATGTCATTATTAATGATTTCGTGTGTTGCGGAAGCGAATGTCGATTCTTTTTAATCTGATCTCGAAGCCAGAGCCACTTCGCCGAATTCCAGGGTTGCTAGGATACCCCGGTTTTTCCCCACAATAACCCCGCCTCGCTTACAGCACTCAATCATAACAAAGATTAATATTCCGTAGACGTGTCAGATGTTAGCTTATTTCGTGGCTCATTCAAGACAAATAAGCGTTAAAATGGCAATAGATTATCAGACACGCTCTGGAAACGCGCCATCTTTGATATTCAGTTGCCTTTTGCGCCACCAACATACGTTTTAAGCTAAAGTTAATAATGAAAACGTAGTACCGTATTTTCCCGACGGAAAAGTTAAGTTTGCCGCAATAAATAACGCTGATCGGCACTGCAGGCAACAGGTGAATACATATTATATAGGTATATTTAAAATCTGTGGCGTTGATATTTTTAAAGCGGGACAGTTGTTGTTGTTGTTGATGTGTGTGATTCTGTTAGTGATACTAGTGTGCTTTAAATACTAGCTTCGAAGACGATTAAAAGAAGAGGACTGTCAATGTATATACGTCGTCTTCCTTTAAAATAATGAACTTATTGAAGCTACATAGTTTTGATATAGAGAGCTCCCTTTACACCATTCATTTTATAAGTATACCAGTTCGGCCTACCGTAATAAGCTATCACGGTAGCGCCATCTAAGAACCCAATAAAGAATCTAGGGAACGTGCACATAGACGGAGCTGCCAACTGGTGCCATCAATTTGAATGTTTTACCCTGATAAGTTTCTTTTACTGTCCGCATAATGTCTCTTCTGTCGCATTAGTGCTACCACCTATAGTTTCTGCATGTTCCCTATTAGGGAACGTGCACATAGACGGTGCTGACAACTAGTGCCATCAATTTGAATGTTTTACCCTGATAAGTTTCTGTTACTGTCCGCATAATGTCTCTTCTGTCGCATTAGTGCTGCCGCCTATAGGTACTGCACGTTCCCTATTAAGGAGCAGTCTAAGTAACATAGGTAATTAGGTACAGAATGAATGATGCGTAAGGAAATTAAGGTAATTTTAGGTTTGGCAGGTGGATTTAAATTCCGGGATTATTAAATTTACATCGGAATTCCCGAAAATTACATTATTTCGAGCCTCTTAGACCTTATCGGTTGAAGTTTCAGGATTATTTATGCGTTCATCTCGATCCCGTTCTGCTACTTATTCTTTTAGTGTGAAATCACATAATAATAAGGACCTCCACAAAATGGTGCACATACGCAATGTTCTAGAACTCTTGTATTTTGGTTAGATTAGGTTAGTATAATAACAATTGAGAAAAACGAGCCATTTCGAACTTGACTTTTATGATAATTATGATATTTACATGCAACAGAAGTTAATAATTATGCTATTACATTTTTAATTTAATTAATAACCTGTGCTAATTCTTTAATTTATATAATTAAAAATGAATACTTAGTTCAAATACAATTTTTCAATTTATATGTCGCTTCAGATTTTTAGTTTTCTTTCTCATTCAAAATTCAAATTCAAATTGTTTATTAATATAAATAATTATTTACACGAAAAGTCGTAAGCGCTAAGATTATGTCTAGGTATGTGTTAGTAAACAAAGACCGACATACTAAACTACTGACTAAACATAACAACATGAACATAATACAAACAATACCGTGCTATATTCATAAATAACTTAAATGCCTAAACTAGGATACTAAAGTAGCCTGTTTCTTAGGCAAATAAATATACCTAACTAATAACTTATTGTTATTACTTCGTGTTTCGCAGATAAAAGGTAGAGATTAAATTACACAACTATCATAATCAGGTTTTCAGTTTCCTCATAAGACTTGCTTTTTAGCCACTCTATAAGTTTAATTATGCAGCTACTAAGTATAATTTGTATCATAAATATTAAGACGTCTATTGATTTTATTGTAAATAAAAGGACCCAAAAATGCAGAGAACCGGTGCATAAAAGCGTGATTGGTGCGAGGTTGTTTAAAAACGATATCAGATCATCTTTTGTTTAGGTTGTAGGAGGCAAGTTTATGCTGTTCTAAGATTAAATTCGTGATAAAAAGCTGGCGAACTGTGAGCACTCTACATGTTTGGAACAACTCTTTGGTGGGAGAGATGAAAGGTCGAAATGTTGACACTTTTAGAATAGCTCTTTGAGCACGTTCAAGAACTATAAGCGCTGTTTTTGCGGCGCCACCCCAAGATGTTATGCAATATGACAACAACGATTGACATAAAGCTGTGTACACTTGAGTGAGCAGTCTCTTGTTAGCCACATCGCGCAATTTTTTAAAATTAAAAATTAGCTTACGAACTCTAGTAGCAACTGTGTTAATATGAGGACTAAAAGTGAGATTAGCATCAATGATTACACCGAGATATTTAATGGTGGATTCTCTAGAAATGTCAGGGCAGGAGATACACTCGTCTAGGTTAGCACGGGAACACTGGTGAGCCGGATGAAATGGTTACTGGGCGGTTGTTGTGACTTTCTTATTGAAAAAGCAATATGTTTCGTTTTATCAGCATTTAATGTAAGTAAATTGCTTTCAAGCCAGTTAGAAACTTTACATAAACCGTTTTAAGCGTGACTATAAACATCAACCCACGTATTTCCCGAAAAAAGTAAAACTGTGTCATCCGCATACGATATTTTAGTACCATGACTTACCTAAATTAAGACTGCAGAGATCATTAATGTAAATTAAAAAGAGGGTTGGGATAAAATGCCACCTTGGGGTGTACCAAATTCTATATTGAGGTCAGAACTAGTAAAATTGTTGATCTTTACGCATTGGCTACAATGACTGAGATAATCTACAAATAGAGCCAATTAGCTAAGTAAAGTTTTTTGAAGAGGTGCTAATTATATTTTTTTTCGACAGTGGTCGACTTGAACACCAAGAAACTGGAGCTGTTTTATTTTTATCTCCTTTTACTTATTGGAAATATTTTTTAAAGTGTTCGAGATGACATTTGTGAGATTTTACGGCTGACAAGCGGTTCGTGCTCAGTACTAAGAAGAAATAGAAAAAAAAAACGAAGTCAACTGTCGCTTCTGTCAATGTCAAATGAAATCTAACTGTTTGCGTTTCGTTTGCTTTGCGTTGTCCAAGAATCAGTTCCAAAATAGTGATCGAAAGTATTCAATCGTGATCCAATTATCGTGCATAGGTCGTGGAGAAATGCGGTAAAATTGAAAGTCCGGATTTTATAAGGAGGTCGATAAAAATAGTCCAAAAATCACACTGAGCACACCAAAATGCAAAGCAAACGAAACGCAAACGATTTGACATTGACAGAAGTGACAGCTCACTTCGGTTTTTTTTCTGTTTCTACTAAGTTCTGAGCACGTACGGCTTGTCAGCCATAAAATCTCACAAATGTCATCTCGAACACTTAAAAAAATATTTCCAGTAAACAATAGGAGATAAAAATAAAACAGCTGCAGTATCTCGATCTCCAGAACGCCGACTGTCGAAAAAAATATAATTAGCACCTCTTCAAAAAACTTTACTTAGCCAAATGTTTACCCCTTATTCCCACATTTTGAAGTTTACGAATAAGTATTGGAATAGATACCGTATCAAATGCCTTTGCTAGGTCAAGGAAAATTCCTAAGGTTTTTATTCCATTATCCAAATTAGACGAAACATGATTAGTGAAGAGGTGAACTGCGTCACTTGTTGATTTGTGAGCCCTAAAACCAAACTGGTTTTTAGATAGGATGCTATTACTTTCAAGATAACTTACTAGTCTCTTGTTTATGATTTTTCTAGAATTTTGGATAAGGATGGAAGTATTGAAATAGGTCTATAATTATTTATGCAATCTTTATTGCCTGATTTATGAACAGGAATAATAATGGATTTCTTTAGGATGTCAGGAAAAATACCTTCAGTTAAGCATAGCTGAAAAATATGAGCTAAAGGCTTAGCCAAAATATGTTTATATCGCTTGAGAAATCTATTTGAAATATTATCTGAGCCAACTGCACCGTTATCTTTCAAACTGCCGATGATTGTTCTATTTCGCGCTGGTCAGTGTCAAACATAACAAATAAATTCGTTTGCGTTACCTTACTTAAACTTGCTGCTATTGTTATTTACAAATTTACTCGCTAGGTTTTTCCCAATGCTTGCAAAAAAACTGTTAGCATTATTTACAGCTAGATGCGGGTTAGAGTGCGTACTAAGCAAATTCAGATTAAGTATCATCACGCTTGACCTGCGAGTACGTGATATTTTTGATGAATTTCCAAACTAGCTTGTTATTCTTGCAGTTTTTTTTTCCAATTCGGTTTTTTCATTTTGGCGTTTTATTTCTTAAGTAGGTTGTTGCAGAAATTACGGTATCTTTTGTAGGTAGCGATAAACATCTCGTTACTAGGATTTTGTTTTGTTTTTAAGTAAAGTTTATCTCGATGACGAATGCAACGAATTAACCCCGGCGTGATCCATGGTTTGATGCACCTGTTAATAAAATTTTGGTAATCTTCACTTTCTTAGTATGGGCTGTTATGTCATTTTGAATGTAGCCAACAAGGTATTCAAGCGATTTATTCGGGTCTGATGATTTAAAAATGTTGTGTAAGGAAATTTTACATAAATTTTCTTCAAGGTCAGCGTAGTTTACCTTGTCAAAAGTTTGTTTACTTATTTTCTTTGGAGGGGCTAGGTTTAGTGTTGTGAGTACGGAATGATGATCAGTGAGTGTAGTGTTAGTAACAAGGGTAGTCGAGGTTAGATTGCTTTTAATTAAAACGTGGTCGAGGCATGAACCACTAAAAATATGGTGCGTTGGAAGCGTGTGTGCAGGTGCAAGGCCATGAACTGAGCAGAAATTGAGATAATCGTGACGACGTGGATCTTGGCTTTCCTTTGAGATGTTAATATTAATGTCACCCGCCATAATTATATTTTTGTAAGAGGAAAGTTTGCAAAGCGTTAAATCAAGAGAGGCTAGGAAGTTGTCTATCTTATTAAAGGAGGGCGACCTGTAAACTGCAATAATAGCTGTGTCTTGTCCTATTTTTATTATAAGACCATTACAATCCTGCAGAGTGGGTTCTTCTTAAGCTACATCTAAACTAGTTTTACAGTACATTATTAAACTATTTCATTAAAAACATTTCAATTTTTTTCTATCAATTTATTCTTTAATTTATTTGTTTCTTCAACGTATTATTTATTTTTTAATGAGAACCCCTTTGTAGGGTAAAGGCCTCCTCCAATTTTGCCCATTGTTTCCTATCTTTTGCCTTCGATTGCCATTCTTCTCCCGCTGTAGCTCTGACATCATCGACCCATCTTCTTTCTTGGTGGTCTTCCTCGTTTACTTTCTCCGGAGGGTCCTTTCCATGCTACGGTACGGCTCGTCCATCGGTCATCTTCTGTTCTGGTGAGGTGTCCTGCCCATTTCCATTTCAACTTCATAGAGTGGAGTAGGAAATCGTTTAGTTTGTTTTTTTGGGGTAGCTATCATTTTATCGAAATTTGTTACATCGATTTTCATTTCATCGAAAACTATTCCACGATATACATTACGTTTTTTTTTCTAATCACATAATCTTTAATTCATTACTTTTTACATAGTCGAACAACTATTCATCGTAAGTCTTTTCGAATTTGTTTCAAATCCTAATCCTATAAGTACCTGTTATAGAATAATCAGTTCATAATAGTATAAATAATATCAATATCAATCAAAATAGTATAAATTATCGAAACATGTTATTATTGCCACGAACAATGTTTCATCGCAGTAATGCTTTATTGAAATTTGGAAAATTTTATATAATTATGTAAGTCCTACTACTAATGAATGGGATGAATTACGTAAAAATTATTTAATTTGTCGAACGTATACATTCAAACAAAGGAAACTCAAAAATATATCCCATAGTTTTATGTGGCAAAAGAAAAGTATTCATAAAATTGTAGACTATCATGTGAGAGAGTCGACAGAGCTCCGCTTCGCGGAGCTCCTATTCCGCGTAGTTAAGGCGATTTTTCGAAAATCCATAAATGCAGTATTTATAGTTTTAAAAAATAAAAGAATGTCTCCTATGTATTATTTGTTGCCCTCCATGTAGCGTTCGATCTTTCCACCCTGTATAATACAATAAAGTTGTAATTGGCAGATTTTTGGGAGAAACTAGTGCCCGAACTAGGGAAATCCTATGTATCAGGTCAACAGGTCTCCAATCCTCAGACGTCAGCAATTACTGCGATTCAGTATAAAAATAGAAGTAAGTAACCCCTAAATCAATCAATTAATGTAATTATCGATAGTACTTTCAGTTTCGTTTACGTGCCAATTAAACTCAATATTAATTTACAAAATCCAATTAATCATTCACATTCACGGTCATGCACAAGTTGAAATGGCTCATTAATATTAATTACCTGTTCTGTTTGTTGGCATGGCAACATAGTTAAAGAAAAATAAATAGGTACCTACCTACCCATTGGCTGCAATGCAAACCAATAAAAATAAAATCAATTTCTTAAGTCAATTGTAGACAAGTACTAGGTCAATAAGATAATTGTTTACTAACATAATTCGATTTAATAATAACAATAATAATAAGTCATGGAACAATTGACACCAAATGACCTAGTCCCAAACTAAACAATGCTTGAACTAAGGGTGCGGTGGTGGGGCGCGTCATTTTAAACCAGACAAGCTATACCCATAACATAACACAAGCTTTCAATTTCAAAGATCAATTGGTGTGATATGTTCCGTGATATTTATTTATTTAATAAGTATTTAATTAATTACGTGGCGTTTTATCTGTTTGGACATTTTAGCAGTAGGTCTCGATGCAAATTAGACCTTTTTTTATAATTATACTATTTTTTTTAACTAGTCCTTCTGACCCTAACCCCGATCCACCAGCGAGTCGTGATTTATAGATGGCAAAATCGGTATAGATAATTAATTAGTTTTTCTCTTTAACAACATTCATTTGCCAATTTCATTTATAAGTTGTAATAATTTTTATCATTAATGCTTCGTTATTACTAAAGAGTATTATATTACGACCATCAAATTGTTGTATCATAATAAAAACATAATTAAAAGCGTTGGTCGTAAATTCGTGGCCTAGTGTTAATTTCACGGCACTAAAGAAACGAATAATAATTATTGGTTATCAGCAAATAATAATTTATTGACCAATAATTTCCCCATAAAATAAGGGATTTAATATAATAACCCCTAGCAACACCGTATTGGTCACCATGTTGATAGTTGCGAAATAATTGTCAAAGTTAATGGGAATTTTCGAGTTATGATAAGAGCAAAATAAATGTACGAAAAAAATCCTGTAGCATGTTTAATTATAATTACAAAGATAACGAGGTGGTATTCAAAGCTATCTTGGCTAATAATGGGCTTCACCTTGCAAAGTACGACCTTACTCCACAGAGTAAGATTGAGTACCATCGCCCCAGACGTCAGATACCCATTTTCAAAACAAATTTGCTTGCAGCCGTTGATGTTTATTGCTATGGATTGTTATGGACAGATGTCTAGCTACTACATGCAAACTGGGCCTTTAAGGTGGTTATCTGGCGCTTGGGGCGATAGTACATTGATTAGTATTTTGAAGTAATTAAACCTCAACAAATTATGCCACGATTTGATAATTTTGATATGGCTAATTGCAGGGAGTTTTCAATAATTTAAATAATTTTTATATTGTCATACATCACATAACCCTAACCAATTTAAAATATTATTCTTATGACTAAGATGTTAGGTGGGATGGGAACACGAATTAATGCAGCCGCCTTACGGCCTTAATATGGCCGCCGGAATAGACGAACAGAATGTGAAGTGAAGGCGACGTTATTCAGCTGAAGCAGTTTAAAACAAGATCACAAATCGCAATAGAAGAATGAAGTATATGTAGTGTAATTAACACATAACGTTTTCAAAAACTTTTATTGCACAAAAAAGACGGGAACTGTTTTTTTTAAGCAAGCCACCCTAAATGTCATATTTGACATTTCTCCAACCAAAATGACATGACAGTGACACCGGCGCGGGGTTATCAGTCTGTCATTTTAAATTAGCAATTGCTTTTCCTTCAGCAATTAACATGCTACAGCAAAAACAACAGAGTCAGTTCAATAAATAATGTTCCGTACCCGTCAGATCATAACAGAAGGTGCCCGGCTCCGCTCCGTGAGTCAGAACGTTAACGACATTGCTAGAATACAGACCAGTGCTCCACTTCCCACCATTATGAACAAGTTTAAGTTGCCCAGCAGATACGGTGCGGGTGAAAAAAGCGTATGGTAAGAACAACTTATTAAAAAAAATGTGTTTTAAAAAATTACGTAATCGTTTTCAATTTACTTCTAATTGGCTTTGTCATTTCATTATTTTATTATGCTTGATGATAACGCATTTAATTTATCTCAAATGTTTACAGAAGTATGTAGACTTTGTAATCATTGAGTTCTAGTTTTGAATATGATAAACTTTATTCAGGCATGATAATGTTTAGTAGTGAAATCTTAGTAAGATATTAATTGTATTAGAGCTTGCTGCTTGCTTTATTCTATAGGTTCTTCCTGATAATCTAAATATCTGTGTATGAAAATAAAAATACTTAAAGGTAACTAAAAAAATACACAAAAAGCCGTGTTTGCCTAGTGGTTTGACCTATTGCCTCTCAAGCAGAGGGCTGTGGGTTCGAATCCGGGCTCGCACCTCTGAGTTTTTCGGAATTTATGTGCAAATAAATATTAGAATTTTACCATGAGCTTTGTGGTGAAGGAAAGCAACGTGAGGACACCTGCACACACCTAAGAAGAAATTCAATGGTGCATGTGAAGTTCCCAATCCGCACTGTGCCCGCATGGGAAATACAACCCAAGCCCTTTGGTTCTGAGAGGAGGCCTGTGCCCTGCAATGGGACGTATATAGGCTGGGATAATGATGATGAACTAAAAACAAGGATTTCCAATGCCTCTTGGGATTAAGGCAAATTAAGCTGAAGGATCTAAAACAATGACATAACATAATCTACTATCATCAGTTCTACGAACAATGTGTCCTGCCCACTGCCCCTTGAGTCTAACGATTCTTCAAGCTATGTTAGTGACTAGTTCTAGCGCGGATTTCTTCATTTCTAGTGCGATCCCGCAGAGAAACTCCGAGCATAGCTCTCTCCATCGCCCTCTGAGCGACTTTGAAGTTTCTTACATAATGACTCGATGATGGGCCTCGTAAGACTAAATATCTAGACACGCAGCAGCGTGTCAAGCCAAGTTCAAGCAAAGGAACTGGCTAGCCAGCGCCGAGTGTAATATTACACGAACCACTTGGTGCCACTTTTGACCCTTCTATAACTCAAAACCTGTTTAACGTAAACACATAAAACTACGTGTGTTTAATTATATCCATAAGGACATCTAGATCTAACTGACATTAATCTACATAACGCGGACATCACCTCAACTAGTCTACAAATTCAACTAGTCAATGGACTAGTCGATGAACGTAAATGAACAGTCTAGTTCCGTTAACATTAACAAGTTTCTGTTAAAAAAATAATTTTCAATGCAAGCTTATTAGCTGACTGTACTTACATTGTCATCCAACCTACACAAGTATACCAAATTTCAAGTAAATCCGACTGGAAGTGGGTCAAATTCAACTTCCAAGATTTGACCCGTACATACATACATTGCAAGTTAATAAAAAGCTTTTAAAATCATGGTTGACCTAATGCTAATGTACTGTCCTTCTTCCAGGGTGGAGTATGCCGAGTTTGTCGCCAAATGGAAGCCGCAAGCAAACCTTGGGCAGGGCTTCCCAGACTACCACGCACCGAAGCATGCCACCCAGGCGCTGGCAGATATCGCTACCAGTGACAACCCACTGATACACCAGTACACTCGAGGTTTTGTGAGTATAAATACTAAAGCCGGATCAGTAATATTTGGGTCGATCAACTTTTCTTTGTCACTCGTTGCTATAGTGACAGTCTCCTGAGTAACTCTTTAAACCGTAAGTTTATCTGATTAAAATCTGCTAAACACGCATTTTTGTGGTAGTTTTAAACCCTTTCTACAATTGGTTATCTAATAAGCATGTTAGTTAATGTGACACAACATTTCTTCTAATCAAACTGTACTAATTTTGTCCCCTCGCTGACGGGACAATAACAACAAGAAATAGTTCATCCACAGTTCATCCACCCATTTATCATGTGTCATGTTGCGGATTTCATTGGAACTAATTTCTGGTTCTGAATTTGACGACCGCTTTTGCCTAGTTGGTAGTGACCCTGCCTACGAAGCAAGAGGTCCTGGGTTCAAATCCCGGTAAGGGCATTTATTTGTGTGATGAGCACGAATATTTGTTTCTGAGTTATGGATGTTTTCTATATATTTAAGTATTTATCTATATAAGTATGTCTATCGTCGTCTAGTACCCATAGTACAAGCTTTGCTTAGTTTGGAACTAGGTCGATTTGTGTGAGATTGTCCCCTAATATTTATTTATTTTATTTTTTTAAAGCCGCTTGCCCTATATACACTGAATTCTGATTCGATCATGCATGGAAACTCCATTAGCTTGCTCCATCACTCTTTCCATCATCGGAATCCGTCAATCTGTTTTAGCATAAATGGTCCATGATCCCAGTCACCCCAGACTTACGTCATTTTCGGAAAGATGAATTTTATTAGGATCATAAACTATAAGTATAACATAAACTTAGAAAGGACCCCCCAGTGCCCAGCGGGAGAATGCATGCTCCTCTCCTGGCCTTCCAGCAAATGGCTGAGGCAGGACACTGTGGGTAAATTAAGTCCCCTCCCTACCCCTCCCCTCCTCAAAATTTAAAGCACATGTTTTTTGATTTGATAACCAATAGAGAAGGGGACTTGTGTCCCGGTTTTTTAGTCCGTGCAAGTCGGACACTGTCTGGGCCCTCCATTCCCAGTTCGTCTGAAGGGATTTTTCCCGAGCACAAGTCACCCTTCCAATCCTTAAAGTAAAAAACAGCAAAGACTTCGCGTCTTTGGCCCCTCTGGCGACTCATTCAAAAAAAAAAAACTTTAATGGAATGGATACTCGCTAAGCTGAAAGGGGGGCCTTTTTACAGGTAACAGATATCAAAGGTACGTCATTTTAGGTAGGCTGAATTTTATATATATTATCAAGTATAATATTTTTTATTTGTAACAGGTTAAATGCCAAAGTCCAATTTTATGCGCTTAATTATATCCAAACTAAGAAAATTCTTCAAGAAGTGCTTCAACACATGTCCTATGAAGATACAGAACTATTATTAGTTGTATTAAAATAAACATAGTTTAGTTCAGTTAGTTAGATAATTGTATTGGTTTTTTTTTTTCTTTTGGCTTTCACCCTTGCTTTTTTAGCAAGGCGTATTTTGCCAATGTCGACGTAAAGACATGACACACATGAGGAGACTGTTCGGTTTAAGAAATTTTGATTTTGGGGAAGGAATAGACAGGAGACCTAGAACAAATAACACGAGTTATGGACGGTACACAGACAACATATAAGACGATCTTACATTACAAGTTTTTTTTTTTTTAATTGGAGGGAAATGGTAGTTAAGCATGCTAACACGAAAGGAATGAAAAGTTTGGAAGCATAATATATATTATATAAGAGAGACATGCTACAGTAACTACAGCTTAATGTTGTGGCACTGTATGAATTTTATTAAAACTTTTAGCAAGGGAGAGTCCAAGAGAGAAAGAAGTGACAGGAAGTCGATAGGTCGCGGTACTTCCTTAGGTAACACATCAAACAAGGAGTATGTTAGTTTACTGCAGTTGAAAAAAATGTGATCCAGGGTACCTTCGTCAAGACCGCATTCGCATAGGGAGTTATCCCGCACCCTAATTTTTGACAGGAATACCGGAGTGCAGACATGACCCAGACGGAGTCGACAAATAGTAGAAGTGACCCATTTATTAGCTGAGCGGAAACGGTAGAACCAAGGTTTGTGAGGTATCAGCGGTTGAATGTTTCCATAATGACGACCTTTCTGATGTATGGAGAGGTTCCACTGGTTCTGCCAGGAATCCCTCAAGTAAGTTCGAGCGCACGTCATTAAGTCTGATGAAAAGATAATGTTATAGTCCTGGGAACCGATTTCGATGGCCTCTTTTGCCCACGTGTCCGCTTTTTCGTTGCCAACTATGCCGCAATGGCCTGGAATCCATGCAAGAGTAACTTCTAGTCCTTCCATTTCACAGCGCATTAGAGCCTCTTTAATCTTTAATAATACTGGGAATTTAGTTTTCATTTTAAAATGGTTGCCTACAATTGCTTGTAAACAGCTTTTAGCATCTGTAAAAATTATAGTTTTTGGAACATTATGTGATTCCAAAAATTTAATGGCCTCTAGAATTGCTATGGACTCCCCAGTAAAAACCGATGATTGAGCTGGGATTTTTTGAGTCAAAGCGATTTGGTATTTGGGGATCCATACCGCTGCGCCCACGCAACCATCGGAATCCACTTTGGAAGCATCTGTGTAAATGGCAAGCCGGTCTTGCCATTTTTCCAATTTTTTATTGAAATGGGTGTTAGCTGATGGACTATCCTTGTGAATGCCAAAATCAAGGATAACATTCGGGGAATAGATTAAAGAGTCAAAGCTGGCCTCGAATATAGGGTTAGTATTATCGAATATAGTATTAGTGTATTGGTTAGTTAGTTACATAAATTTTCTACAATTTAAATTGTCCTAAATGATAAGAACTCCTTGAAACTAGTATTCTTTTTTTTTGCATGTAATTTAATATTTAAGTAGTTTTGTTTAGCTCTCTTTTACACCTGAAACACAGGATTTTTTCTAGTTCAGGTATATATAACTTTTTTTGTTCTAATGTAAAATTGAATAAAGATTTATTATTATTATTATTAAAATATTTTCCAATGAGCCAGACAAATCTGACGGGCCAAACATCCTCCCAGACTCGTTAAGAGTTCCGCTGTGCGAGGAAGCGCGGCGCGAGAGCTTTATTCAAGCGTATAAGAACGATAATAAAATGAGATATTCACGCGTCAGAGTGCATCGCACTTGTACTTATACGCTTGGGTATTTGTACGAAACCCTCGGTGCGCGAGTCCGGTACAGGCCCAGTCTGTTCTTTTGTTCAAATATAAACTAAGCTGCATTACATCATTGAGTAAATTTCTCTGCTGATTTCAATTTGACTAAATAATTGTGCGTTCATACTTATCTTACTGATGATTATCTCAAGGAGCAAACAACGCTACGATAAAATGTTTATTAGGTACCATTGAAAACAGGAGTGATTATTATTTCTGTTTGTTAAATTACGGGGTAATTTAATAGGTACTTTTAAAGCCACAGAATGGTAAAAACGTGATGTATACCTTCCACGTGCTTAGGAATGGATCAGTGCTAAAAAGGTTATTTTTTTATCGGTTATATTTATTATTTGGGACAAAAATGCTACATTGTGTATTGTAACACATTGTACATTGTACATGTAAATATTTCTAATGAAATGACATTGCCATAAGTGCCATAACCAAGGCTAAACCTACTGACAGGTGAAGACTTGGCTGTGTGGTATTTAACCTTTGCCTTTTCCGTAGCGGAAAGAATTAAAAAAAAACTGTCAAATAGAATTGTTCCCTGAACATGCCTGAGGTTCATCGCACCGTTCGATGGGGCCATAATTATCCCAAAAAATTGAATTGAATGCCTGAGGTTATGACTAACGCACGGGCGCTTGCTATCGCATTCACCATCCCTTACTGTCACCATTTTATACCGTTCGACAGAAAGATACAATAAACGCGATAGCAAACCCTCGTGCGTTAAACGTATATTGGTTTTAGAATAAAACGAACATTTAATACATCCTTCGGTCCGTTTGACAACTTTGGCATAAATTAAATTCTTTCTATCACATAGTTTAACATGAGAGAAAGAGATGGAGCATACTATCTTAATTGCCCACGCGTTAGATAACGGTTTCTGATCATGACATCACCAGTCCCATAAGTATTCCATTTCACTGACATCACCATTGATAAATAATGACCTCTAATCTGACCTCATCATGAAGCGCCTACTTAAATTATCATACTGAATGTTGACACTATTGTCACAGATTAGGGGGTATCTATAAATTAAATCTAGATTTAATATTCGAACTATTTTTCTGCGAACGATCTGTACTATGGCGATTGCTTATCCAGTCTATATGATCCTTGCTCGTATGTTATGTATAAGTAAATGCCCATTACGCGTCTAAGATCCCTTTCGCAGCTAACAAAAGAGCTAACTGATAACTTTAAAACCGCTGAACCGATTTTGATGAAACATATCTAAGAACCATCGCCAAGAAACCTGCTTTCTAATAAAAACCGCATCGAATTCGGTAAACCCGTTTAAGAGCTACGATGCCACAGACAGACACACACACATAGCGGTCAAACTTAAAAGGCTGGTTTTAGTGTCACGCGGACGGTCAGTACGGATTGCTACGCATGGACCAATATGTATTAAGCTTAGGGCCTACGCTAGCTGACGCGGATTACCCGGAACGGACGCCCGTCGTGCGCGCGTCTAATAAGAAATTGTATGAACAGCGCTAAGTGGCGCGGGCGCGTGCGACGGATTTTAGGTAGATTTTAGACCCGCGAGCGTGCGCACCCCGCGCGGACAGCAGTTTTAAGCAGTTTTTTTTGTCCCCAAGCGCCAGATACCCATTTTCATAACAAATTTGCTTGCAGCCGTTGATGTTTATTGCTATGGATTGTTATGGACAGATGTCTAGCCACTGCACGCAAACTGGGCCTTTAAGGTGGTTATCTGGCGCTTGGGGCGATAGTACATATTGGTCCGTGCGTAGCAATCCGTACGGACGGTCCGCGTGACACTAAAACCAGCCTAACACCCCTCTTTTTGTGTCGGGGGTTAAATGATTATGATTATGAAATATCCTTTTTCTCCAGGGTCACCCGAGGCTGGTCCAGGCGCTGTCGAAACTGTACTCGCCTTTGATTGGGCGACAGATCGACCCAAACAATGAAATTTTGGTCACCACTGGCGCCTACGAGGCCCTGTACTCCACCATATTAGGTATGACTGCTTATTTGTCTAATTACTCTTTCGGTTTAAAACGCATCTCGTGTAGGTACACTGCAACTAGTCTACTACGTAGCTACCAGCCTACGTCGCTACTGGTCTAATCAGTAAGTGGTCTAAAACACAGCTGGCCTTATAAATGGTTATGGCTAGATGCTACTTAGACCAGTAGCGACGTAGACTGGTAGCTACTTAGACCAATTGCAGTTTAGACGAGATGCGTTTTAGACTAGCAGCGTTTTAGAACGGTTGCCGCTAGGACAAGTTGCGTTTTAGACGAAATGATAGTAACCCGTTGTATAGACACAGTCCCCTGCAGGCTAATTGTCTTACTCCCCCGCCATCAAAATCGCGTTCATTTTGACAGTTCTTGTATGGGCTGACTATTATTGGTATCGGAAACAGCCAGCTGTCACAGTTTTTGTATGGACAAAAACTGTCATTTCAATCCAATGCCGAGTGTCAAAAAAATTACTCAATTACTGCTGGATTTAACCTTTTCAACGCCATTGACACATATAGGTGTCACAAAGTACAGTGTCAAAGTGATCTTGACACAATGACATAAGATTCAAAGCAGGTTTACGTTTTGTCGAGGCGCGGCGTTGAAAAGGTTAATCAAATCACCTATGGTCACGCGGCGGACACGACGCACAATATACGCGTTCTTGAATCTACATAAGGACGACGACGTCTGTACACGCGTCAATGTGTGCGTAAGATGCACAGGGCTGACTATCGCAAAAAGAGATAGAAAGAGATAGCTGCGGAAAGTGAATGCCGCGCCATTCGTTGAGCGCGAGCAACGTTGTAATGTAAAATAAAATGAGTAGGTAATCTAATTATCGTAGTACTTATAATTAAACTTATCGTTTGTCTAAATTAACTGTTTAAAAATAAGTGAATGAGTGTATACCTAATTCATTTTGTAAAGACTATTAGAGAATGTAATAACAAATTAATTTTACAAACACCTACTAATATAAGACGTCTATTTATACATTATAGGTAACAAACTTTTAAACTTTTTTTTTTTTTTTTTTTTTTTAAACCTACTTTCCCTAGTTACTAATGTTACATGTTGCTAATTAAAATTGGTAATCTACCTTCTTTCGTCCTTCGGAAATCGAAAAAACCTCCTTTCCTTGTCTTTGGTTGATGCCAAACACCCATACAATGCACAATATATACCCATTTCACAAGTTTAGTGCCGTGCGGCCGACATGCATCGCATCGCGCACCCGACTGGTGAACAGCGGCGACAAGCAATCGGCGCCTTGGGGGGAGGGGTAACTCGAATCGGTGCGAGGCGGAGCGTGTCCATTCTGTACATTAGTACTATTATATATTCTGTGCTATGGTCTTGAGTCTCCAATCAGATTAATTCTTCAGGTCACGTGGAAGAAGGCGACGAGGTGATAGTCATCGAGCCATTCTTCGACTGTTACAAATACATGATCCAAATGACGGGTGGCGTGGCTAAATACATAGCTTTGAAACCTGTAAGTTTTTTTTGACGTGACCACGTCTAATAAATCGATGAACGCCGGCTGCACGCACGAAAAGGGATGACGCAATGTAACGTACAAGAGAGAGCAGTGAACGCCAGGATGTACAATCTTAGTACTAGCGCTCGGGTAATTTTTAATGAGTAGTGCGGGGGTGCGGGTAGGGGGGGGGGGGGGGGGGGGGTGATTAAAGGGGGGATGAAAATTTCATTGATTTTGCCGTAGGATGCACCGTTTTCAAGATATTTGACAAATCACCGGTTCTCGTCCGAACACCGAGGTTAAGCAACGTCGGGCGCGGTCAGTACTTGGATGGGTGACCGCCTGGTTTCATTTTTGTTTTTTGAATGTTTTGTTAAGCCATAGCTCGGACAGTTCATCGCAAAACAATCGCAACACGGTAATAGAACAAGATTAAAAGAGTCGTGTTACGTAAAGTATTATTTAATTATATTTTTCATTACATTTTTGTGATTTTTTTGAGGTAGCGTGTTTGTAAATGCCGCCTTTATTTAATTGTTATATACGAATGCCACGTACGTACCTACACAATATTTCACAGACATTTTTACCATAAGAGAGTTTGGAATGGTTCTCAATCCACTTATTTACCATTTTTTATTTCACCATAAATATGGCGGTTTATTTTAAATAAAATATTTAGAAATAACCATAAGTAAATAATTTTACTTATTTTAGTTAAAATAAATAAATAAATAAATATTAGGGGACAATCTTACACAAATCGATCTAGTCCCAAACTAAGCAAAGCTTGTACTATGGGTACTAGACGACGATAAACATACTTATATAGATAAATAAATACTTAAATACTTAGAAAACATCCATAACTCAGGAACAAATATTCGTGCTCATCACACAAATAAATGCCCTTACCGGGATTTGAACCCAGGACCTCTTGCTTCGTAGGCAGGGTCACTACCAACTAGGCTAAAGCGGTCGTTAGTTGTTATAAAACTGTTTCAGGAATGCCACTTCGGCAAAATTATGACAGTAATGCAACTAAAAAAGGCAAATGTTAATCGCTATAATATCTGCTTTAGATAATCGTAATCTTAGGTGCACTATTACGACTCTATTGAATCTTGTTCTGTTTACGTATTCGTTTTTGTTATGACCTGTCCGAGCTATGTACAGTAAAATTACATAAAGTTTACCACTGACAGATGGTTTGCCTTCATTTCATATTCAACTTTACCGACCTACAAATAAAGCCAATTTTAGAATACTGTTACCCACGTTTGCAGATTTTGTAATAGCTACTTTATTTGTATGGTGTTAAAGTTGGAAATGAAATGAAGGCAAGCCATCTGTCACTGGTAAACTAAAAGTAAACGTATTGTATGACGTTTTTACGTTAAACTATCGTCCGTAAACCGACTTTGCAGTCAACCGGTTTTTCACAGAACAAAAATGCAGACGTCCTTTCCTCCGCCGACTGGGTGCTCGACGAAGCAGAACTGACGAGTCTCTTCGGCCCCAAGACGAAGATGTTGATCCTGAACACGCCGCACAACCCGCTGGGCAAAGTGTTCAGTAGGCGGGAGTTGGAAGTCATAGCGGACTTGTGCAAGAAGCATAACGTGCTCTGCGTGTCGGATGAGGTTTATGAATGGATGGTGTACGAGCCACACCAGCATATCAGGATTGGTGAGTTGAAAATAGTGCTGAATTATTTGTTACTAAGTAGTTATTTTCTCTTAACAGGGTTCCGTACCACAAAAGGAAAAAACGGAACCCTTATAGGATCACTTTGTTGTCCGTCTGTCAAGACCCTTTTTCTCAGAAACGCGTGGAGGTATCAAGCTGAAATTTATATCAAATACTCAGGTCTACTGTCCCTTGGAGCTGTGAAAAAATCAAACTTCTAAGCCAACGCAATCAAAAGATACAGCCAATTGGGATGTCCCAATTTTTGACAACGTATAATAAATCGAAAACCGTTTGGAGAAATAGGCTTTGTGAATCGTTTTCAGAAATCAGATTCCATAAATATGATAAACTGAATTAAATAAATAAAATTTAAGTAATGACCTTCATTTGACCCCTGCAGTGAATCGTCACATAGGCAGATATAAAGCAGGTCTACACTCTAAAGCAAATTGACAGTTTGAAATGTTGCTGTCCTGCTTATAATAGCAAAGAGTGACAAAGACAGAACTTTAATCACATGATGTGCACCTGGCTTTAAACAGTTGTCATTTATCATAAAGTCCGAAATGTATACAATACTCGCAATGTATTTTTACAAATTTAATTATTAAATTACTACGTTACAAGTAAATATGAAAGAATTTAAATATCAGATTTAAGTAAAAAATATCTATTTACTATCACACCATTAAACAAACAGGAATAATCGAAGCTAAAAGAAGATAAATAAATAAAACTATTTGTCATGGTTCATTTAGGACCCTAAGCCGTGCTTGTATTATTGACAGTGACAAGACAAATCAGTAGTGCCACAGATTGTGTTATGTACGGCTTGAATTTTTGTAGGCAATGGAACGTGGCTCTCTCACTGTGACGTCATCCAACGTATTTCTTAAAAAAATTATTAAAAATTAAATACTCAACCAAATTCAAAATCGATGAAAATGGTATCTTAAAATATCCTATTATTTCCAAAAAAAATATAAAAACTATAGGTTATTTTTTTTGGTACATCCCAATTATGCCGCAAATTTTCGACACTCGCAAAGGAAACAAAACCTACAGGGTACTTCCCGTGAACTCAGATTCTTGAAAATTGGTACGAAGTAAGGTCTTATAGCACAGATAAAGGAACAATTGCGAAAAGCATAAATTTTTTAGTCTGTTTATATCAGTAACCAATCTACAATGATCCCACACTGCGCATATTTTGCTTAGGAGCAAGGGTCTGCTAAGACTGGATGTTAAATAGATACATATAAATTTGTACGGAACCCTCGGTGCGCGAGTCCGACTCCCACTTGGCCAGTTTTTTATTTCTTTTTTGTGTGTCCGAAGGGTCTCTGTGTGGGCATACTGCCTTATTGTGACACTGTAATTAAATAAAAAATAAATAAATATTAGGGGACAATCTTACACAAATCGACCTAGTCCCAAACTAAGCAAAGCTTGTACTATGGGTACTAGACGACGATAAACATACTTATATAGATAAATAAATACTTAAATACATAGAAAACATCCATAACTCAGGAACAAATATTTATGCTCATCACACAAATAAATGCCCTTACCGGGATTTGAACCCAGGACCTCTTGCTTCGTAGGCAGGGTCACTACCAACCAGGCTAAAGCGGTCGTTAATTGTCGGCGAGAACCTGTAATTGGCTTGCTGTATTTACTGTAATTTCTAAGATGTATGTACAAGCTGTTGATTTTCCATAAATAAATAAATAAATTTGATTTTAGGGTTCCGTACCCAAACAGCAGTGCCGGTGTTAGGGGGGGGGGGGGCATAGGGCGACGGCCCAAGGCGCCAAATTTCAGGGGGCGATCGGTGGGGGTGGGATGCTTCCCTGCCAAACTGGCACTCGATTTCGATTTCCTTAACCCATTGATTGCCAACTACGTAATAAATTATTGCGTAGCTGGCCTCGGCCATTATGATCAACTACGTAATATAACGTAGTTGGCACTCAGTGTGTTAAGTGGGCGCCACAATATTCTTGACCGTGGTGTCAGTGGTCGTAACGCCGGCACTGCCAAAGGGTGTCAACTGGACCCTACTCTGAATCCGCTGTCTGTCTGTCCGTCCGTCTGTCATAGAGCTCTAGCTCTTAACGCGTTCACTGCCACCCGACTTCCACGGGTGCCACCGACGCACATGTGCGTTCAAAATGTATGAATACTTAAGACAGCGGCACTGGGCGAAGTCCCGAAAACGTATATATGCGTCGGTGGCAGTGAATGCGTTAAACGTTAAGGCTTGTCCACGAAAAAAAGTAGCCACTATTGTATAATTCAGGTATTCAATATGAAATGACATTTTTTAAAGAATTTAATTAGAAAGAAGGACTTCACCTTTCGTTTTGAGTGCTATTATAGATATTTATATCAGATGCTATCCATTTTTGGGATTAGGTACTTTCGAAATCTCTGGATTATAGTCTTAGATTTTGTATTTTTTTACTTTTGAGTCACAGAGGCTCTTTTTTTTCTTTACTCAAATAGAATTATCGACGCTATAATGTTCCGCGAATATCTTCCAGACTCTTAATTACCGTATGCAGGTCGTAAATTGTTTTAAATCATGCCAGAAGTACACACATTTGTATGCAATCATTTTAGCTCTAAGCCTTAACTGGCATTATGCAGGATTTCACAACTTGTAAGGAATAATGTATGCATTTTAGATTCTTACACATAAAAAAAGAATACTCAGTTGGCAATCTAATTGGGATGTCCCAATTTTTGGCAACGTATAATAAATCGAAAACCGTTTGGAGAAATAGGCTTTGTGAAGCGTTTTCAGAAATCAGATTCCAAAAATATGATAATCTGAATTAAATAAAGAAAATTTAAGTAATGTCCTTCATTTGACCCCTGCAGTGAATCGTCACAAAGGCAGATATAAAGCAGGTCTACACTCTAAAGCAAATTGACAGTTTGAAATGTTGCTGTCCTGCTTATAATAGCAAAGAGTGACAAAGACAGAACTTTAATCACATGATGCACACCTGGCTTTAAACAGTTGTCATTTATCATAAAGTCCGAAATGTATACAATACTCGCAATGTATTTTTACAAATTTAATTATTAAATTACTACGTTACAAGTAAATATGAAAGAATTTAAATATCAGATTTTAATAAAAAATATCTATTAACTATTACACCATTAAACAAACAGGAATAATCGAAGCTAAAAGAAGAGAAATAAATAAAACTATTTTGTCATGGTTCATTTAGGACCCTAAGCCGTGCTTGTAATATTGACAGTGACAAGACAAATCAGGGGCACTACTACAAAAATCGAAGTTCGTATCGTATCATCCCTCTCACTCTTGTGTCAAATCATATTAGCGTGAGCGGGACGGCATGAAACGAAGTTCGAATTATGCACTTCGTAGTAGGGTCTCAGTAGTGCCGTGGTAGTGCCACAGATTATGTTATGTACGACTTGAATTTTTCTAGGCTATGGAACGTGGCTCTCTCACTGTGACGTCATCCAACGTATTTCTAAAAAAAAATATAAAAAATTAAATACTCAATCAAATTCAAAATCGATGAAAATGGTGTCTTAAAATATCCTATTCTTTCCAAAAAAAATATAAAAACTATAGGTTATTTTTTTTGGTGCATCCCAATTGCGGTTTGAACTACTCAGACCTACTGGGAGACAGTGGAGACTTAGTTTTCGATGGCTACTTTTTTTCGTGGACAAGCATTAATAGCTACGACTCATGAGGATAATATACGGTTTCTTCTCAACAGGGTTTTTTCCGAACCGGTGTTAGATTCTTCGACGTTCATAGGAGCATCAATATTGATGCCTAAATTGAATAAAGAATTTTGACTTTGACTTTATAACTTTTTCCAGCGACTCTGCCCGACATGTGGGAACGCACTATCACCATCGGCTCTGCCGGCAAGACCTTCTCGGTAACCGGCTGGAAGATCGGCTGGGCTTACGGACCTGCCAATCTGATGCTGAACCTGCAAGTGGTGCATCAGAACTGCGTATACACATGCTGCTCGCCCGTACAGGTGAAGCAAATAACTAAATATTAGAGGACAATCTTACACAAATCGACCTAGTCCCAAACTAAGCAAAGCTTATAGTGAAAATAAACGGATCACTCACATCTTAAAACGAGTTTAACTCTTGCTTATTATTCAAGCTTGAGGCTTGAGTTTGGAGGAGTCCAAAGGAAGGGCTACGGATTAGCCCGAAACATGTCGAGTTAAACTCGTTTTAAGACGTGAGTGATCCGTTTAGTTTCACTATGAGTGAGTCTCACGGTAGTTTCATGTTTAAACTAAGCAATGTTTGTGCTATGGGTACTAGACAACGGATAAACATACTTATATAGATAAATACATAGAAAACATCTATGACTCAGGAACAAATATTCGTGCTCGTCACACAAATAAATGCCCTTACCGGGTTTTGAACCCAGGACCTCTTGCTTCGTAAGCAGGCTCACTACCTACTAGGCTAAAGCGGTCGTCAAAGCAAGATGGCCTAACAACCCCCTCGACTATGACTAAACCGTTTAAATGAGTCTTCGCCCGCGCGGTACAGGGGCTGGGGGTATGATGACAAAGGGGGCCGGGAGAGGTGCGGGCGGCAGGCACACGAGGCGCGCTCGCCGCCCGCACCTCTCTCTGCCCCCTTTGTCGTCTTACCCCCCAGCCCCTGTACCGCGCGGGCGAAGACACATTTAAACGGCTTAGCTATATTTGTGAAGACTAGCCTAATAGACTCGCAAACCGTCAAGGGTTAAGCTTTCAAGACTCCAGTGTTGAAGGCTTGAGCTCAAAGAGGGCGTAGAGCCTAAACCTCGTCACCGTAATTACCATACATCGTTATCGCGGGAGCAAGAACAAATCAGATAAAAAACATACTATATAACAGAATGTCTGTTTAGTATACGGATATGTTCTGCCTACAAGTTCTAAGCATCTAAGAAGTTTTAGTAACACTAAAGTTTTCGCTGGAAAAGGTCAATCAAATTTGTCTTATACTTACTGTTTAAACGTTTACATACATAGAAGTCAATGTGTCTACTTGAATAATAAGCCAGCAATGTGTGTAATTTTTATTAACGTATATTTACTGGGATTTTATTTGGATTTCGTAATAGATCACAATAGTACATTACTGCAGAGGCCGTGAAGTAAGGGATTGATGGACGATATTTGGGGGATAAAAAGAGTCCAGCAATCCCTCTTCCGGCCGAGGATTGTATAGAGCTTTTCTCAAACATGCATCATCATCATCATCATCATCATCATCATCATCATCATCATCATCATCATCATCATCATCATCATCATCATCATCATCATCATCATCATCATCATCATCATCATCCATCCATCCAACCATCCATCCATCCGTCCATCCATCCATCCATCCATACATCCATCCATACATCCACCCATACATCCACCCATACATCCATCCATACATCCATCCATACAACCATCCATACATCCATCCATACATCCATCCATCCATACATCCATACATCCATCCATACATCCATCCATACATCCATCCATACATCCATCCATGCATCCATCTATCCATCTATCCATCTATCCATCCATCCATACATCCATCCATCCATACATGCATCCATCCATATATCCATCCATCCATCCATCCATCCATACATCCATCCATCTATCCATCCATACATCCATCCATACATCTATACATCCATCCATCCATACATCCATCCATACATCCATCCATACATCCATCCATACATCCATCCATACATCCACCCATACATCCATCCATACATCCATCCATACATCCATCCATACATCCATCCATCCATCCATCTATCCATACATCCATCCATCCATACATCCGTCCATACATCCATCCATCCGTACATCCATCCATCCATACATCCATCCATCCATCCAGCCATCCATCCATCCATCCATCCATACATCCATCCATCCATCCATCCATACATCCATCCATACATCTATACATCCATCCATACATCCATCCATCCATACATCCATCCATACATCCATACATCCATCCATCCATCCATCCATCCATCCATACATCCATCCATCCATACATCTATACATCCATCCGTACATCCATACATCCATCCATACATCCATATATCCATACATCCATCCATCCATCACCAGTAGTTTAGGCGGTTTTATAGAAATAAAAGAAGATAGATTTTTTTAATGTCGTAAGTTGGCTGTATGTAATTTTTCCTTTGTCAGTTTAGTGTTAGTAAGCAAATTTAAAAAGTTACAGCAGCGGACAATAATGGTTTTTCATACTTACTTTTATGGCCTAGGCCAAGAAGTAATGTAGGGAGCCATAAACAACAAACTTCATGGCTTCATTTCGTGACATTAACGCATACATTTCAAAGCATGTTTGAGAAAATAATTATGTTGTAAACACAGTTATTATTACGAATAATTAATAAATGACAATGTCAAGCAAAAAAGTGGATGAAGAGTAGCTGCGATTACGTAATTAATATTTTTTATGTATGTATTAGTAATCAAGTCAAGTATGGAGGATATTAGTAATATAGTTGATAAATTTTGAAGTCTTGGTCATAAATGTTGCTCGATATCAGTGTTGCTTCTGTTATTGCTAATTTTCATAATCTTTCAGTACTGTCAAATCGTTTTTGCCCCCGCGATTACGATGTATGGTAATTACAAAATAGTATAGCTAAATCAATTGATTATTATAATCTAAATAGGCACGTATACATCGTCCGTCATATATAAGTAGGTATTAAAGGTCGAATAAACTATACTGCCAGAGCAATTTTTATCCGGGTCAAAGCCGATGCGAAATTTGCTGACTAAGAACTTTACATATTCGTGCCTAAGTTAAAAATAAATAATATAGATAATTTATGTTTCAGAATATGTTTTAGTTATATTTTATATTTTTGTTTTCTTTTTTCTTATTGTACATACTTTTTTTTTTTAGTCTAGGATAGTTGTACATATGTAATATATTAGTATAAATGGTCAATGAATATAAAATAAATTCAGTATTAAAAAAAAAAAAAAAATTATGTTATGAGGTCAGCAATGTGGCCATCGTTTGTTTTATATAGTGGAAAATTTACATAAAACTAAAATAAAGTAAAATCATTTCATTACAATAACCGTGAAAAACTATAGAGTTATAAAATGTGGCTATTAGCAGCGCATCTGATATTGGCACATTGTCTCTTTGTTTGTTCGTTTTGTTTCTGTTAATATATATATATATATATATATTTCTCTTTTACAAGCAAATGGCGGTAGTTATTTTTAATTTTTTATGTACCTACTTACGGGTTTTCACAAGGTCGGGCTGTGTTCCCACCCAATTAGGTTTTTGTTGCGAACTGTTCGCCGGCGTTCGTGTCGTTACAGTGTGTATGTTTTTTGTGTTTAGTTTTAAATGGGTCCCACTGAAAAACAGCGTTGTGGCTTGCCTCAACATTATGCTGAGTGGGGCCCAATTTATACTATTCGATATTTATTTGTATATTTCCTGTCAAATGTATTTTTTTTTCTGTGTTTGTATCGAATATGTGTAAATAAACATCTCTCTCTCTCTCTCTCTCTCTCTCTCTCTCTCTCTCTCTCTCTCTATTAGTTGCCTTCGTAATCTGTAGAACTGATATAACGTTTTTCAGCCATAATTTTTGCCGTACAGACAACAGCAACTGTTGTGTGGTTGCTCGGTTATTTAAGAGGGTTTGTACCTGCTGAGCTGGCAACGTTGCATTTTTGTTAGTTTTTCTCGATTATTCCATAAAAAATGAATGAAAATTAAAAATGTGGTCAGTAAGAATTGTTCTAATATATAAGTTAATTTGTCTACTGCAATAATTATTCGTGATAGACTTTTGTTTTCTTTAAAAAAGAACAAATTATTACATATTCCATGACTAAATATTGGAGATGTCACGAAGTAACATTTCCTATATCCAGTCCACGTAAAAACACTACAACACTTTACACAAAGGTACCGAAACGGATGACATGACTATGTTTTTTATCGACTTAACAAACAAGGTCACGACTAAGCATGTGATTATTTAATTATTTTATTTCTATAGTTTATCGTCACGTCTGCTCCCAATGATGAAGTATGATATGATATACACTAAACAAACGCTCATAAATTCATGAGGTACATGTGCCTCATGGATGTACCTACAGTCAACCAATTTGATTCCTAGGCTACTATAGAACCATGTCAAAATGAATCAGTTTGTTTAAGTATCTTATACAACAGTGATTATTGGGTGATTTATGTCTAGATGACAAACTCGATATTTGCGAACATGTATTGTGTCAACGATCTTGAATAGGAAAGGAGTTTGCTTGTGTATTAAACTATTAATACTTGAATTGTCACTGGCCGTCTGTCAAAACTTCTTTTTCCTCTCATGTCATGGAGTGAAAACGTTTATAAACTTTTTACGTTTATTGGAAATTGTGTTCGAAAGTTGGTAATGCTTTGACGCGCACTGACGTAATTGTCTAGCAGTGAATGCGACAAGGTTCTTTAGTGGCCTAGGAATCAAATTGGTTGACGTTTACTTTTAGTTTACCACTGACAGATGGCTTGCCTTCATTTCATATCCAACTTTAACAGCATACAAAAAAAGTAGCTATTACAAAATCTGCAAACGTGGGTAACAGTATTCTAAAATTGGCTTTATTTGTAGGTCGTTACAGTTGAATATGAAATGAAGGCAAACCATCTGTCAGTGGTAAAGTTTATGTAATTTTACTGTACAAGTAAAGTCACCCATGTGGCACATGTGCCTCACGGGACAGGGAGCCTCATAACCGAGCATTTCTGCTTCCCCGCGCCGCAGGAAGCGGTGGCCCGTTCCTTGGAAACGGAGCTCGGTCGCTTCGAGACGCCAGAGTGTTACATGTCGTCGCTGGCACGCGAGCTACTTCCCAAGAGGGATTTCCTCGTCAACCTGCTGAAGAACAACGGCTTCAAGCCCACAATACCCGATGGGGGGTACTTTGTGATCGCCGACTGGACTGCCCTTGGTGAGTTCCCATTATTTTAGAACACGTTGGCAGCCCACCATACTTCACTGGCTTTGCTTCACTGATGTTGCTCCCCCGCGCCATACTTTAGTGATCCCTCCCGGTGATGCTCAAAGCACTGCCCTATTACCAGGGGGGTTTCACTCCGCAGTTTAGGTATGTTAGGCCGGCGCGCCTCCCGGGCAGGCGTATGGCAGTAGGTTGTCGCGCGGCCTTCGGTTCGCACGCTAGCCGCGTCGCGCGTTATTAACCTTTCAACTCCCGCCGGCCACCGGGGGAGTCAGCGAAAAAAGTACTGTCAAGCCAAATAGAGCCAAACGCAAATTTTCATAAAGTTCTTGGGTTTACTTTTGTTGGTAATGCTCGGGTTTTGAAAGGAAACAACTACTTCTGAACGATCTTATAAATAACTTACTTACTTACAAAAGTTAGTTTACTGAATTAATACACACTGTTATCTTTCTTGATTTATATACCTACCAAATATCGGCGAGTGGGAACCCTGAGCCCTTGGTTTCGGATCAGCGGTGCCCAACGGAATATGAACGCTCGTATCACACGATAAGTTTCATTTTCGCGTGCAAGCAGTAAGAGTACGCAAGTTTTTATACCTATAGTTGACTTTTGTTCGAGAGTGATCCCTCTGTACGTTAGTACAATTACTTATTCTGTGCTATAAATAACTAAGGGCCGCCATGCACGGACTGCTCGAGCTGTAACCCAGTGATCAACATACATACATTGACCGCTCTTGCAGTCAGAGTCAACCGCTTGAGGCTGCCATTGATAACTGCTCGAGCAGTTAGCGTGCGGGCGGGAAGCGTGCGCGACGCGGAATGAAGAGCGCGGGCGGAGGTAACTGCGCGAGAGCAGTCGACAGCTCGAGTCAGTGTTAGGGGAGGCCACTTCAAAAAAACATCGATGTTTTTTTCGATGCGATATATCGGAACTGAGCATCGATGTCTTCCGATGTATCGGTTAGAAACATCGAGTACTTTTTCTTACATTACACCACAATGCTATAGTCAGCCCTTTGACACTCCATGCAAACATCAATTTATAATATATACTACTCCTATACCAGCTTTGTCCATGTCTGCACTCCTATTGTGTGTGTTCAAGGATGCTGAAAGTTGAAGAAATTTGTATAACTAAGAAAATACAACTTTTCATGCAAATCATTGCTGATTCAAATGTTTGTTTGAAATTTCACCGCGCTGCCAACCGCCCGAAGCAGTTGCAACTGCTTGAGCGGTTTGTGTATTACAATAGTACATTACTGCAGCGGCCGCGAAATAGGGGATTGCCGGCCGAGTAGTTATAGATGGCCGAGTGTTAACGAGGCCATCTAGAGATACGAGGCCGGCAATCCCTGTTCGTGGCCAAGGCTTGTATAGAGTTTTTCTCAAACATGCATCACCATCACCACCATCATCATCATCACCATCATGATCATCATCAACATCATCGTCATCACCATCACCATCATCATCATAATCATCATCATCATCATCATCGCCATCATCATCATCATCATCACCATCATCATCATCATCATCATCATCATCATCATCATCATCATCACCATCATCATCGTCATCATCATCTTACCTTACCTTAAATAAGCGTAGTGGCAGAATGTCTTAATGAACCAAAACGCAAATATTGCTTATAGTTTTTTTTTTTAATGGCTAAATGCTATGATGCCATAGACCTATAAACGTCATGGTATGAAACAATAGACGATCACTTTGCTGGCCTTGGCCAGCAAAGTTGTATGAAATTCCATTATTGACCTCTCGTCTAGGCGGTCCCCCACCACCGGCTGCACCTGCACCTGCAACGTGACCCTTCGTGGCGTATTATAAGGAACATAACGTCAATATTTCATAGCATGTTTGAGAAAATGACCATTTTGTATTGAAACTGCAGATCACCCAACGGCGACCGTTTGAAGCTGTTGGCACTGACTGCTTGAAGCAGTCCGCGTATGGCGGGTCTTAGATGCTAACAAGTAAATAAACTATAGAGTACCCTCTACAAAATAGCATTCACAGTTTGACTCTGTCCTCCAAACTAATCCCCAAAACATACCCTGAAAAATGAGCTTTTGACCCCACTTGTGATGCTCATGGCAAGCGACGCGTTAAGGCGGACTTAATACCTGGACCCTTTTGTTTCTTATATTTCATTTATAAAGAAACATGCAGATTTCAGGATTTTTGGAAATGTAATGTACATGTGTAAATCCTTGACCTAAAGCACAGAATATATAATAGTACTAACGTACAGAATGGACACGCTCCGCCCCGCACCGATTCGAGTTACCCCACCCCTCAAGGCGCAGATTGCCGGACCCCGCCGGAATCCAGAAGAGTGTGCGCGCGATGTATGTAGGCGTACGCGTGTACAGACGTCGTCGTGCTTATCTAGCTTCAAGAACGCGTATTTGTACGTCGTGTCCGCCGCGTGCCTAAAGTTCACTTTAGTTCGAGAGCGATCCTTCTGTACGTTAGTAGGTACTATTAGTTATTCTGGGATAAGAGGTTGAGTCAGAGACCCGTCGATTCGATATGTGTTATCGTTTCAGACTTACCCATACTGACCGATCTAAATGTGCCATCCGGTATAGGCTGGGATGACTATTACGAGTACAAATACCAGGGTAGTATTTTTAGCAGCTGTCTCTCAACATGATATATTAATGTTTATTTGGGCAAAAATCGGCACAATGTAATAAGTGAACTAATTAATTATGTTATATTCCTTTAGTCCGTTTTCATAATTGCAGTTTCGTAATTAAGTGTTCAACAAAAACAGTTAATCATTTCTCCTGTAAAATTTACATTTTGCGATTACCGACTTATTGCGCGGAGGCGTCGATTTGTTGTTTTCGTAGTCGAGTTTCGTAATAACTACTAATTAAGATTTATTTTTCTGTTTTCGAAGTGAATCGGCTGCGAAACCGGTATTATTGTTCACTGCTTCGTAATCAATCATATCAAACAAGAGTTTAATTACTGTTTTAGTACTCGAGTTTCGAAAATTAAATCCGACATAACAAATAATTCCTGATTTGTAGCCAATTCACTACGAACACAGAAAACGTAATTTTATTTCGTAATTAATTACGAAACTAGACGAAACCAGCAAATAAATTCTTATTTGATAGTTAATTACGAAACAGCGAAAAATAATTCCTCATACGGAGCCAATTACGAAACCGCATTTATTAAAACGAACTAAAGGGTTATGTTTGTTGTCACAGCGAAAAAGGTGGACATGTCCGCTGAAACCGACAAGTGCAGAGACCTGCGGTTCACCAAAGCGTTCGCGAAGCAGGCCAGCATACTGGCAATCCCGCCGAGCGTGTTCTACTCGGACGACCACAAAAACCTGGGAGAGGACTACGCTAGGTTCTGCTTCATAAAGGTGAGTACTGGCTTTATAATTAAGACACTATACCCTGTGTATTTAACCCTTTGAACGCCCCATTTCGAGTAGGGATGTCACGAATATTCGCATTCGCATAATGCGAATATTCGCATCGTTTTTAACATTCGCATTCGCATCACATGATGCGAATGTTTTGCGAATGCGAATGTGTGCAGGTCGCGTCTTGTCTCGCTCGCGCGGCGAGCTTGTCGTCTGCTCGCGCATGCAATATTACAATGTTGATTTTGTAACAATATTTTTTTTATGTTAGATTTCATTAAAAATACTTTTTGTATTCAATTAAAATGTTGATTTTGTAACAGTAACTTTTTTATGTATGATTTCATTAAAAATTACTATTTATCTGTGGTATTTCAATTTTTTTCCAAGCATTCGCATTCGCATTCGAACATTCGCATCCTGGACATTCGCATTCGCGAATGTGTAAATTTTGACATTCGTGACATCCCTAATTTCGAGTACAAATGTGTCACCAAAACGCCGAGTGTAGACGAAAAGTAACGCAAATTTCAATCGTAATGTCGCGTGTCAAAGTTTCTTTGACAATAAACGTCATGACCACTATAAGCGTCGGTGGCGTGGTAGGCACGGCAGTACACAACCCCTTTAGGTGTTCTTGGCGTTCAAAGGGTTAACAGTTAGCAAAGCGTTCTCTCTGTTGCACTTTTGTATGCAAATGAAAGGAACAAGAAACTGTTACTGGGCGTCAACAATCACACGTCGATGGCGGGCTCGGGTTTCATGCCGTTTGATGGAATTTTTTCATCTGACAATGAATTTTCTCAAGTAACAAAAGCTAAACGAGACTGAACCGGAAGCTTCAAACTTATTGACGTAAACCTTTGACAGAATTAAAATAAGTTCTACTTACTAACAGTAATAGTAGATTGTTCAACAAGGGAGGAAAATAACCAATATCACACGAGGTTACTTGGCACCCGAGCACAGCGAGGGTGCCAATATTCCGAGGGTGATATTGGTGTTTTTCCCGAGTTAAACACTCTGCTTTTCATTTCGACTACAAGGAAAGTAAGAAAATATAAGTATAAATAAATAAAAATGTCTAAACTGGTCAATATGATCGTTGTAAAATATTTCAATGGAGTTTATTGTTAAAGAATAATTTCATTTAACAAAATTTAGAATGTTCAATATAATAATCAATGAAAACAGTAGATAAAGTAGGTATTTAGTAAATTTATTTATAAAATATGTAAGTAACCAATTTGAACCAAGGAGTTAAGCTGTATAGAGATAGGCTTTCATAATATTTTCTAACTTTTCTGGTTTAGTCACTAAATAAGAAACTAATTAATAATTTAATTTAATAATATTTCACTGGCATTATAAAATTTGTAATATGACTAATTAAGAAAAAAAAACTCAATACTTAATTATTCCATGTATAAGCCGTAATGCTTGGCTGAATGCGTATGTGTTCCATTGACAGCCAATGCCTTCATTTTTTTTAATTCATATCTACCCTAGGGAAGAAAATAATAGTTATCCTCCCGTATGTCAGATATGATTTGCCTCACTTTCCGAGTATGAGAGATGAAAAGAGTATTTGCATTGTAATTGCCTATTTTAACAAAAATTAGTAACCAAAGATAAGCACTTGAAAGCGTCCGCACCGTACGAGAGACAGATGTTGACTAAATTTTGACAGGCATGTAAACCTATCTTGTGCCGGTGCATCGTCCTTATCGCTGACCAATTACGTGCATTCTCTGTTTTCTAGTACTAACTCTGTTAAATAGACAGAGTATAGTTTCATCGAGAAATTAACTCTATTGACCTGAATAATCTTCCCTTAAAATTAACGGGAAAAAAACACGGTGTGTATTATCAAAGCGCTTTTAGAAAGGGATTGAGCTCATATGTCATTTTTGAACTAATGCATGATATGACATTGTCAGTGGTAGAGTGTGCATACAAATGAAATTGTTATTTTAGTACAATGAAGTTCTAAAGCAAGGAAAAAACATCAAATTATATTACTTAAGTAAAATACAAATGTTGTAAATAATTGCTTAAAATGGCCATCAAAGTTTTCAGAAAAACCTTCGTTATCTTATCTTTATTGAAATATGTTAGTACATTGCAGATAATTTCTCCACCACGATTCATATTTTATACATACTTACGTATTTTTTAACTGATGATGAATATGATGTGAATTTGTGTTAGTTTTTTAAAAAACAAATGACAACATTTACTGAGAATAGAGTCCAAATATAAAAAGGATACTCTGTAAATCTATTAATTCTATTATCAATAAGTGTCTGCACTTATTAAAATATCAAAGATTGACTTATGGTTATATTTAGTCGTTTATAAGTACTTGTGCTAACGGTACTCTCAAATCCCGTTGTTATTTTGATTTTATAATATAAGATTACGTTAACTATATTATGTTTTGTTTTACAGAAAGATGAAAACCTCGCGTTGGCCGAAAAGCTCATCACTGAATGGAATTCAAAAAAGTGAAAAAATACGTACTAAATATTTTATAGGTTTTATTCACAAAAGCTGTCACGAATGAATTGATTGAGTGGAGTATGTGCATCAAAAAATGACTACATTCAGGTTGATTCGATAGGTGATAATCATGTTTTTTTAGCTCAGGGCACGCGGCGGACATGACGTACAAATACGCGTTCTTGAATCTACATAAGCACGACGACGTCTGTACACGCGTACGCCTACATACATCGCGCGCGCACTCTTCTGGATTCCGGTGGGGTCCGGCAATCTGCGCCTTGAGGGGTGGGGTAACTCGAATCGGTGCGGGGCGGAGCGTGTCCGTTCTGTACGTTAGTACTATTATATATTCTGTGCTCAGGGTGAAAATTCAGATATGAATCCGCCGTCAGGAATGAAATTCTAAGTCGCAATATGCGGTAAAACACAATCAACTATAAGTATAAATTAAAAAATTTAAACACCCCCGAAGCAATTTGGTAACACATATTTTGAAAATAAAGTAAATGCTAAGATCCATTCCGCAGCTAACAAAAGAGCTGATAACTTAGAAACGGCTGAACCAATTTTGATGAGACATGTCTAAGAACCATCGCCAAGAAACCTGCTTTCAAATAAAAAAAACATGATGCCACAGACGGACACACACACATAGCGGTCAAACTTATAACACCTCTCTTTTTGTGTCAAGGGTTAACAAAAAACAGCTTAGATCTATAAATAAATAGCTAACAATATTGTTTGCGCACTGACACCGTAATTGTATGAATTTCTCATCGTTTCGCCGCAATTCGCGGAACCGTCAATGTGAAGACTATAAATGAAATAAAAACTTTATGATAGTACTAGCTTTTGCCCGCGGCTTCGCTCGCGTGTACCATAAGTATTCCAAAGAACCAAGATATCAAGCATACAGGCAAGCAAGAAAGCATGCAAGCAAGCATGCAAGCGAAATGCAAGCAAGCATGCATGCACGCAAGCAAGCAAGCGTGTGATAGATACGGTTCTTTACAGTATTTCTTTGTATACAATGTTTTTCACTAATTCGGAAGCGGGCACTAAAAATTTGAATAACCAGAAAGAATACAACTAAAGGTCTATACGTGCATATAATATTTAAAGAAACTTCCTATAACTCCTAACCGTTAAGGAGTTTAACCTTCCATCATCAGCTCACCTGGATAACCTGAAAAAATACAACTATCGGTCTTTACGTACCTATAATATTTGAAAAAATATTCTCAACTCCTAACCGTTAAGTAGTTTTACCTTCCATCATCAGCTCATCAACATGCAGAATTTCAGCTTTCTACGACCTGTAAAACGAAAAATCCCGTTTTTTCCTTATCCCGTGGGAATTTCCGAAAATCCTTAAAATAGTTTTTTACTATTATAATTACCTACTTCTATGCCAAATTTGAAGAGTCTAGTTATTATAGTTACGGAGTTAGGGTCACTCGGATTCGAATATATAAATCCCGTTTATTCCCGTTCCCGTGGCAATTCCCCAAAATCAATCCATCCATCCAGCTATGTGCAAAATTTCAAGTCTCTAGGTCCAGTGGTTTGGGCAAAACCTTAAAAACGACACCCATATCGATATTTAGACATTTCAACCCCATCGCACCCCATCCAGGGAGATGGTATTTTACGTATGCCACATCGGATTTTAAAACCGTTGTTGTTTTTATAACCAGCGACCCGATAAACCATAGAAACAACACCTATGTTGATTTTCAGACTTTGTTACCCCTTTCCCCCTTTTAGGGGTTGAATTCTCAAAAAACCTGAAACACGTGTTTACTCATTTATCATTAGGAGTACTTCTGTGAAGTTTCGAATAAAATAGTCGAACTAATCTTGTTTCCCCATACAAACTTTGGACCCCCTTTTCACCCAATTAGGAAGTGAATTTTGAAAAATCCTTTGTTAGTGCATCCCTAGACCGTATAAGGAACCTACATGCCAAATTTGGAATCTCTAGGCCCAGTGGTTTGGGCTGTGCGTTGATATGTCAGTCAGTCAGTCAGTTTCTTCTTTTATATATTAAGACTAGCTTTTGCCCGCGACTTCGTCCGCGTAGAATTCCAATTTGTGGTAAAGCTTCTTCATCTCTTTCATTGTATAAAACAAAAATCCGGCACCGGCAACATCCATCATTATTATCATTTCATCATGAGTATCAGTTAGTGAATATTATAAATCCCGTTTATTCCCTATCCCGCGGGAATTTCAACAAATTTGTCCTTATTCTTTGCAAAATTACACTTATTTTTATCCCGCGGGTATTTTGCATTTTCCCCGAGAAAAGTAGCCTATGTCCTTAAAGTTTTCTACCGATAAAAGAACTTTTAAAATCAGCCGCGTAGTTGAGTTCACTTATTTTTTTCCCGTGGGAATTTTGATTTTTCACGGAGAAAATAGTCTATGTAAGTAAGGGTTAGTGTAGCTACTCACTAATAGGTGAAAGAAATTTTCAAATCAGCCCTGAAGTGAAATTCACTTCTTAATATCCCAGGGGAATTTTGCATTTTACCGAATAAATAGTAGGTAGCCTATACCAATAAAGGATAGTGAAGCTTTCTATTGGTGATTTTTTTTAAACTCAGCCCCGAAGTTAATTTTACTATTTTCTATACCGCGGGAATTTTGCATTTATCCGGAAAAAAGCATCCTATGTTAACCAAGGACAGTGCATCTTTTCTATTGGTGTAAGACATTTTAAAATGAGCTCCGAAGTTGAATTTTCTTTTTTCTATCCCTTGGAAATTTTGCATTTCCCCGGAAAAAAGTAGCCTATGTCAATAAAGGATAGTGTAACTTTTTACTGGTAAAAGTTTTTTTTTTTAATCGGCTCGGAAGTTTCAGAGATTATCTATCCCACAGGAATTTCCAAAAATCCTGCAATAAGTTTTTTTGTTGTTATGGTCATTTTCGTTAATACTGTATTTGAAAAGATTAGTAATTGTAGTTACGGAGATATGGTCCAGTTGATTTGAGTACCTACATATATAAATCCTGATTTAACTTTATCCCGTGGAAATTTTCAAAATTCTTTATATTCTAATAGTCTAATTGCTACCAAGCTTTTATGCGAGTTCAACAATGATATTTGAATACTCAATTCGATTTTATTCGAAAAAGGTTGAACTCGCATAAAAGTTTCATCATCATCATCATTTCAGCCGTAGGACGTCTACTGCTGGACATAGGCCTCCCTCATTGACGTCCAATCATTACGGTTGGAAGCGACTTGCATCCACCCTGAACCTGCGGCCTTCACCAAAACGTCCGTCCATCTCGTTGGTGGACGTCCCACGCTGCGCTTGTAAAAGCAAAAGCTTGGTGAAATGCAAATACTTAATACATATAATTAGCTATTATCAGAGATCAGATCAAGACGTGGTTGACAAACGTAGACAAAAATGGTTTGCAATATTTGAAGTTTCGTTTCGTTTACAATGTGTCAAAATAAAATATAATTTAAATCAAAAGCACTAAGGAGTATTGATATCAACTTCGAAGCAAATCACCCCCAAAATAACTTTCTGCTACTTTTTGACCCCGTCAAGGGATGAATTTCAATAAAATACGAAACATGTCTTCCATCAATTTTGTTAAAGAATGTTTATGCAAAATTTGAAGTAGATTGGACCAAGGAATCACGATGTCTCATACAAACTTTGCCCCCCTTTTTTACCCCCTTAGAAGTAGAACTACGGAAAATCCTTTCTTATCGGATGCCTACGTCATACAAAGAACACACCCTCCAAGTTTCAGGTCTCTACGATCAGCGGTTTAGGCTGTGCGTTGATCCGTCAGTCAGGACAAAGGATTTTATATGTATAGATAATATTTACCGTGATAGCCTAGTAGTTTCACCTATGGCCTCTCAAGCAGAGGGACATGGGTTCAAATCCCGGCTCGTACCTCTCGAGTTTTACGGAATCTATATGCAAAATTGAAATTTACCATGAGCTTTACGCTGAAGGAAAATATCGTGACTAAACCTGCATACACCTGCGAAGAAAAGATAACAGTTTGTAAAAAAAACGAAACAGTTCGACTATCACCATATATACCTATCTACCATGAGTTACACTAGTTTACAGTGACCGTACTCGCTAGCGACGGCGTAAATGATTTGTATGGAGAATTGTACTTCCGTAAGTGACCGCTAGAGGCGCTGTACTCGATTTTCCATACAAATCATTTACGCCGTCGCTAGCGAGTACGGTCACTGTGAACTAGTGTAACTCATGGTAGAGGTACTGGTAGGACTGGATGGAATAAAGGACACATTCCTTTAAGTGAAATTACTTTCATTCAAATCATTCGTGCCAGGTCTTGTGAATCGCCATATATTTTTGAATTTGTTTAATTTGTATTATATTTTTTTGTTTGAAATATTTTTATAGTACGTATCGCCACGGGTGGTAAAACAGATGACTCTTATTTGGAGATTTTTTGTTAGAAGAGCCAAAGGCGAGGACAGACGAGGCTTCTTTACCACCCGTGTTGTTTATAATTTTATGGTTTTAATGTGTGTAAATACTTTAATAGAAAATTCTAGAAGATTCGATAAAATTCTATACGCATTTATAGTCGATACAACTATTGGAATATACAGTATTTTGTTACTGATTGCATTTGTATAGAGTCTAAAAAAATTGCATTTTTGCCACGCTGAGATACCAATATTTTTATCGCGTTTTGCGACAACCTTTTGGACGCCACGGACGCCTAAAGTTGCTAGCTGTCATGGCTACAACACTAACAACCAATCGAAATACAATATGGAAAAGCGATCTGCTTATGTAAAGTTTCTGCAGGTAATAAGGCTTCAGCCATAAGAATAAATAATAACAGAGTAGAAGGGAAACTCCCGCTCCGGCCGGACTCAAGGTCACGATATTAGAGTACTCTCTAAGAGAGAACTCAGTCAGGGTGTCACGGCCGGCGTCGCCGCACGCGCGTTTGGCTGTTAATTGTTTGCGCGTTCGTTTTATTGGAAACAAAAATAACAATGACGACAAGTTATTGTGGTGTATTTGGGTGTATAAACAATTCAAAAACGATGCCAAATCACCTTAAATGGCTTCTTTTGGTATGGCACTTGTAATAACTTCTTACTTAGAAGTACCTACCTACAATATGTAGGTACGTACAGGCAAGGATTTTAATTGTTAGGCCACTTGCCACTGTTCGTATTTTAGCCGTGTAATGCAAATCAGCAAATACGAGTAAGTAAGCGGCTTCACCCGATTTGCATTACACGGCTAAGATACGAACAGTGGCAAGTGACCTAACAATTAAAATCCTTGACTGTACAGTCAACAGCATAAATAAGTGATCATTATGTACCTTGTCACTTTAACGTCATGTTTGAAATGTCATACAAAATTGTCAAACGATTGAAAACGACAAGGTACAGAAATGACCACTTATTTATGCTGTTGACTGTACCTAATGATTTATAAATCTCATATTTTGTAAAACTAGAACAAAATAATGATTTCAAAGTAAATAAAAACTTATATTTTAGCGATATTATTTTTAGACGTAAGTAATATTTAACAGTAAGCAACCCTAGCACCACGCCTGGGCGACAGAGGGGTGTAACGACGTGAGGGGGGAAGTAGGTATATAAATGGTGGCGTTTTGGACGCGGTCAAAAGAGATTCCCTTCTACTCTGTTATTATTTATTCTTATGCCTCAGCGGCGTTCAAAGACAGAACCAGTTGTTATCAATCTGTTGTGAATATAGTACATAAAAATAAAAATAATGCATCGTTAAACTTGTGTACTCGTTGCTTGATTTCCTTAAAAAAAACAGATCACTAGTCGATTTTCGACCCTGTTGCGGTCGGGTAAGCTTCACAATCACGACTGGTAGTCCCCTCGGAGCCAGCGTTTCGCGTCGCGGGTGTCATTCCCGTACGTCTTCCCAAATCTAGGATAAAAGTGAGAAACGAGTCAATAAACAATATGGTACTTGAAATCACTAATCAATAGACATTGGCTGCTCGTAGCATTTAGGTAGGTGGGTGATGAGACACGTTTTTCCAGTGCCTTTTCAGATAAGATAAAATAACCATTGAATACTTATTTTATTAGGTTTCAACCTACATAGCTTCAACATATCTGTGAAGAAGTAGGTTTAATCGCTATTAAAGAAACATCAATATCACTTGTCAATATTAGGTATGTCATCGTCATTAATTCAATAATTAATAGAAGAGGTGTCACATATTGTTTCAAATAATGGAGGAAATCATAAAAAAGACATCCAGAACTCCTGCTAGAAGATGTCAAGATAAAATGCACCCGTTGCTTTGATCAATTATAACTGTAGATCCACAGTCGCGCGCCCGAAAATTTCCGAGCCAAATGAGCGCCACTTTGATAAAAGTGGCCTTCTTTTATCTCAGTACGTTGCGTGAAATTGTCAAGTTTAGCTGTCAAGTGTCAACCGAAATTCGACTGTAATGAAGTAAAGACTAGGTTCAAATTTCTGTGTAGGTGATGATTTTAATTGTTATGCAAACAAATAAAAAAGTTCGGACATTCTTTGAAGGGGATTTTGTTCGGCAATGTGTATCTTCAGTTATAATTGATCAAAGCCCGTTGCGATGTTTTTATATTCTAGTCTCGTTTGTCTCAAATAATATCAATATTACAGATTTCAATAAAAATACAAAAATATAGCTCTAAATCTAGCGCGGATCCGCGTTACGGCGTACGAAAGGTTAATATCTACAGATACCGAGCGTACCAGACATGTGCCGTATCAGACACTGACAAAATATTCTTTTCATCATAGCGCCATCTAGTCATCACATAAGGAACTAACTATGTACTACAATCCTACATCACGCTATCGAAGTTTCTCAACTCGGCTGCATAAATACAACTTCCAACTTTCATCCATTGGACTTCGGTCCCCAGGCATAACATCTGCCTGGAGAGAGATCTCTCTATTGCAACTACCCCCAAATTGGTGACCCACGACATTGGACAAAATCGCAACCTTCAGACACACAAGACGATGACGCAGTCTCACAGCAAGCCATACTCACCGCACTGTGCACCATTAGCATGTATCTATTATCTGCCTGGTGTCTACAGTTCGCAAATCCTCCTCCCACTACTTCCACTTGCCAATCAATCAACCAACGCTCGCCAACAAGGCTCCGAGCAATCACGCAACAGGCATGCATCTACAAGTAGCAGAGGAACAACAATGCTCGCCGACGAGGCTCTGAGCGACAGGCCCTTGCAAGCGCCCACATGACGCACAGACTGCACTCCACTGCAATTCGTATCGACCTCCGGTCTAAAAGGGGGGCTGATGTGGCGACTACTAGCGCCATCTAGTCATCACATAAGGAACTAACTACTACAATCCTACATGACGCTATCGAAGTTTCTCAACTCGGCTGCATAAATACAACTTCCAACTTTCATCCTTTGGACTTCGGTCCCCAGGCATAACATCTGCCTGGAGAGAGATCTCTCTATTGCAACTACCCCCAAAGTGTTATTCCATGCATGTATAACTAAATGTCAAAGGCCTAATTTGTTCTTAAGGGAGTTATGGATTTACGTACAGTTTTTCTACCCAAGGGAGTTCTGACTTTAGTTTTAAAATATGCAAACAAGACATTTCAGACTAAGGAGGTTTCAAGTCAGCCAACGTTTTATTTATATCTTTAAAACTTAGCTATAACCCAATTTTACAACACAAAACTACGCTTATCGCTTTATGTACGCTTCATAAAAATTCGTTATTTTTATATTTTAAATTTATACCAAATAGTATTGCAATAATTTTAGTAAGTATTTTTTTAACATGTGGCAGAATGTGGCCGTATGGCCATTCTAATTCTAAACACAGTTTACATTATCTATGGTAGATGACTTGAAAAAGTGACAATCTGTATTGGCGGGTAGCCATTATTTATTTAATTTAAGTGTTCAGAGACGAAATAATTTCATTTTTGGATTTTTTTTCCTTGCAGTGTGATGAAAATCATTGTGTGTATCACGGGCAGTAAGGGGATTACAAACTCGAGTCATTAAAAGCACTCCGCCTCCGGCGTCGGGCTTCTAATAGGCTCTCGTTAGTAATCCCCTACTTACGGCCCTTGATGCACAATGTACTATTGCGCACTGGCCGGTCACGGCCCGTGTCTACGCTGTCGTGTTACGTTAGATATGAACTCGTTAATAGAAACTGTATAGAGGAATATTATTTTTCTCAAAAATATCCGTAAAAGTTGACATTATTCTTTACATATCAGAACGTGAAGTGCATAGTTTGTGGTCAGTAAAAAAATTAAAAAGTTAAAAACATTGCAGGCTCGATAAACTCGACAACAATGTCGCATACAAATTCCATTATTGTCGAGTCTCGAACTTTTTAAAAAGTTAAAACGGCCATGGTAATAAGTTGGCACTATTCGTATACGCGCGCAGTTCAACGCGCGCGCACTCCGCGTACGGACGCTAATATTGTCGCTATTGCTATTTACTCGTATTGTTGTGTACGTAAACACGATGGTTCAGTGCAAAAAGTGCAAGCTTTTTGTCTCAGCGGACAAGAGTGATGTGGTGAAGTGTAAAGGTGCCTGTGAGGGGGTCTTCCACAAAAAATGTGTCAACATGAAGCAGTTCCAGAAACATGAACTGTGTGAGGGTTGCTCGCAAACACTAGGCAGCCCGAAAACACAGTCATCGAACGCAAATGTCGTGGAAAATGCAAAAAACAGCACCGATACCGTTTTGGGGGAAATTAATAGCAAACTGGAAATTCTGTTCGAAATGAAAAAAGAAATGCAAGACCTCACTAAAGCAGTGGAATTTTATGCGGAACAGTATCAGGAGTTATTTAAGTTCAAGGAAACGGCCGAGAAGAAAATTAGTGCACTAGAAAATAGAAATGTATACCTACAGAAAACTAATGAGGCGCTAGAGGAGAGAGTGGTACAGCTTGAACTCAAGGAAAACGAGAAAAACATCGAAATTAGTGGCTTACAGGAGAAGGCAGCAGAAAACACAACAGAAATAGTTAAAAAGATTGCTCAAAAACTCGATTTAAATCCCGGTCATATCGAAGGAATAAAGAGGGTAGGCAGGGAAAAGAAGGAGGCGAGCAAGCAACGGCCGGTTGTGATCACGATGCGATCTAAAGCAGCTAGGGATGAATGGATCTCGAAAAGAAAAAAACTAATTACTAACGCGGACGTTTTTGAGAACGAAAACGATACCCGCATATATATAAACGAATGTATACCTCAGCATATGAGGCAGTTATTGTGGTATGCCAAAACATTACTTAAAGGAAAATATAAGTATATTTGGGTGCAGAACCTGCGAATTCTCGTAAGACGAACGGAAAACTCGAAAATTACGAACATTCGTTCCGAGTGCGATGTAAACAAGCTCAGCGCAGCAGCTGATGAATAAGCCGCACTATGACAAAGTGCGCGGACACACTACATGATTACTTTTATCGGCAAAATTCAATGATTCGACTTCGAGCATTGTCTGTAATTTGGATTATCAAAAATTTATTGAATTAGATAAATGGGTAAAATACATACTGGATACAAAACATGAATTACAAATAATTCATTTAAATATAAGATCATTGAGAAAAAACTACAGCGAGTTACTTGTACTTTTAAAAAGCAGTGAGCACAATATTGATATCATAATTCTCAGTGAAATAAATATCAAGCGGCAGGAACTGATGTTTTATAATTTAGATGGATACGAGATGTTTGCATGCACCAGAGAAACGAGACGGGGTGGAGGTCTGCTAATGTATGTTAAAACTAATCTATGTCCGGAATTTACCAGCCCTCATGTAAGTACAATGGAAACAATACACTGCCAAATTGAAATCTTCAGTCCAATTAAAAAAACAACGGGAAAGATTCATGTGTTAGCTATATACAGGCCACCTAATACTAATAAGGTAACTTTTATAGAAGACATAAATACAATGTTGAAAAATATTCCGGACAAACATGACATTGTGATTATTGGCGATACAAACATAAACATACTGGACTCAAGTAGCGTCGTGGAGAGTTACAAAAACACCCTGTGTGGACACGGCCTGCAGTGCGGTATCAATGAGTGTACGCGAGAAGAAATGGTTGCCGGTGTGTTGACTACGTCATGCATTGATCACGTGTGGGTGCGCGGCCGCATGCGCGCCGCCGCACACATGCTCACCAGTAAGATATCTGATCATTATATGGTGGGGGTGAACCTCGCGGACAGTAAGTGTACTTTAGTGCGCGGTGCGAATAATCATAATAATAAAGTGTGTGTGTGCAATAATAAGGCGATACGATCGAAATTGAGCGAAATTGACTGGAATGAGTTACTATTGTTAGACTGCCCGCTGTTATTATACGAGAAAATGCATACCATATTTAATAATATATATAGAATGTGTAAGACTGACATACTTCATAAAAAACGGGAAACACAACCATGGGTTAATAATGCACTTAGGCTAATGATAAATCGTAGGGATGAGTTATTTAGAAAATGGAAGGCCTGTCCGAAAAGTGCGAGTTTAAGACTTGAATATACGCGGCATAGAAATAAAACTAATTCATTAATAAATAAGGCTAGAAATAAATATAGACAAACGGAAATTTTAGACTGTAATGGGGATTGTAGGAAAATATGGTTAACAATAAATGGATGGTTGGGATGTAAAAAACAAAATTTAGATAATGTAATTTTGAAGTACCTCGGTAAAGCAGATACCGTGCGTAATGTTTGCACAAATTTCGCCAAAACATTTACAGGAGAAATAGATAAGATAAAACATCACTGTAGCCTTAAATTTTTAGATCGTTCAAAATATGTAACTCAAAATAACGCATCCCTACGTTTTCAAAAAGTTTCAGCTATGAAAATAGAAAAAATTATAGATAAATTAAGTTGTAGTAAATCGCCGGGATGTGACGGAATTAGGGTACAGGATCTTAAATATATAAAAAAAGAAATTAGTCCGGTCCTGGCGAAGTTTGTGAATATGTGCGTCGAGAAGGGAGTTTACCCGGATAAATTAAAGAAATCTATTATTCGTCCTATATATAAGCAAGGCAGCCACCTGGATTATTCGAACTATAGACCTATAGCTATTTTGTCTGTAATTAATAAAATAACGGAAAAAGTCATAATTAAAAGAATTCATTCGTTCCTGGAGAAGCATGACATTATATCCCAATCCCAGCATGGCTTTAGGAAAATGCGGAGTACGTCAACTGCACTAGTGGAGTTTGCTGATAATGTTAACGATAAGTTAGATAACCGAATGTATGTAGTAGTTTTATTTATAGACTTTAAAAAGGCATTTGATACACTGGACCACGAAGTGCTACTTCTTGCTATGCAAGAGTGTGGGGTCCGTGGTCCACTGAATCATTGGTTTCGAAGCTACTTAAAGAATGGAACGTTGCATACTATGGTAAATGGGGAGACGGGAGAGGAAGCGGAAGTTGTGTATGGGGTGCCAACCGGCTCGGTGTACGGACCTGTCGGGTACATCATGCACGTGAACAGCATCAGTAACGTGGTGGAGCACAGCTCCACGTACATGTACGCGGACGACACGTGCCTGGTGTGCGCTGACGGGGACGTCACCGTCATGCAACACAAACTTCAAGCTGATTTTAATAATCTATTAAAATGGGCCCACGATAATGGCATTCTTCTCAATGTATCAAAAACAAAATGTATGTTTATAAACTCTCCACATATGCCAATACCAAAAGTAAGTATTAAAATTATTGGACATACATATGAATGCTTGCATAACGGGTTGGCATTATGTAATTGTAATCCTCTAGAATTCGTAAATAGCTATAGGTACCTAGGACTTACCATAGACCGCAGTTTTAATTGGAGACTACATATCGATGTTGTGTGTAACAAACTGAGAGCCATACTATGTAAGTTTAATAATCTAAAACGTATACTTAATAAGGCAACATTGCATACTTTATACCACGCTTTGGCAGATTCAGTTATAAGTTACGGACTTGTTGCATATGGGCGCACTTTCCAAACATATTTAAACAGAATTTATAACCTACAACTTAGATTAATTAAAAATATTGTAGATAAAAAAATAAGGCAATACTGCAGAGGAAAGTACCATATCTTGTTTAAAAAATGTAATGTGTTACCTGTACATGTTAAGTGTAGGTACTTATTGGCTGTGGATCAGTATAAATGCCCAACATATAAGATAAGTAAAATCTATAACCGTAATTTTAGAAAAACATCGTCACGTAAAATGTTTGTTGAACCGAGATCACTTAATAATTACTACGGACAAAGAACAAGAAGGTACCTGATACCACGCATTTACAACAAAATCATATCGGAGAACGAGTGTGAAACGAAAAATATATTTAAATCTAAAGTAAAGGCGTGTTTGATGGATACCTTCATTAAAGAAAGTGAAAGTTAGGGCCCGCAAATATTGTATGTTTGTGTGTTTATGTTTAACTTGTTTTAGGTATAAGCTTTATAGTCTATTTTAAGTACTAGTTTATAAAAAAAAAGAGTGCTGTATTCGCCAACAAACTGCTTAGCAGTTTGGCGAAAATATTTTTTAGTTAATATTTATGTAAATTGTGGCTTAATAAAAAAAAAAAAAAAAAAATACAGCCAATACAAATGACCGGTATCAGTTTTCGGTAGAAAAATACAGCTGCAGTTTTTTTTTTAATGAAAAAAGGCGGGAAAGGTTAAGTGATTTGCAATTGTTTGTACCTATTTAAGGTAATAAAAGTTTATTCTACTTTTTTTCCTGCACCATTTTTGAGAAAAGCTTTATATTAGTCTCGGCCGGAATAGCAATTGCTGGCTTCGTATTAGTTAATCGGACTCGCAAGCTCGTCCGTTTAATACTCATACTCAGCCAGCAATTGCCTACTTCCAGGCCACGACAATAATGTACTATTGTCTGCCATGGCAAGGCACATGTCTGACACGCACGGTGTCTGCAGATATCGTCTTTAGTTATTTCGAACCTTGCAGCGTCAATTCGTGTCTAAATTTAATTTTAAATGCAAGCTTTTTCGCTGACTGTACTTGCATTGTCATCCAACTTACATAAGTATACCAAATTTCAAGTGAATCCGACAACTGAAAGTGGGTCAAATTCGACTTCCAAGATTTGACCCGTACGTACATAGTCACTAGATACATTGCAAGTTAGTAAAAAGCCTGTAAAATGGCGAGATTTAACAAAGAACACGGCTTTTTAATTAATAATGTACACAATTAAGGACTTTAATTCCTTTGTGTAACGAAAGTTATCCATATAGTTTGCATGACTAACTTTCGTTACACAAAGGACGCAATCATGATTTTGCTTTCATTAAGTCTTTAATGTATGTACTTTGTATTTAAACACTTCAAATCTCGAAGGCGAGCGAACTTTACTTGTACAGTACTCGGCCAAAAAAAAAGACATTTGCAGTCTTTTTCCAAAGATCGATGTGCAATCTTTATGGCCGGGTAGGGTACTGTAATTGAACGTGCATACATCGTGACCGACAAGTAATCCAACAGATTTCTCAGGTTATTTCAAGCCATCATCTCAAATTAAAATCGATAAGCTGTCCCGAGTCGTTTTCAAAAAATTATACACAATCAAGGGATTTAATTAAAGCAAAACTAAATTGATTCCTTTGTGTAACGAAAGTATGACTAACTTTCGTTACACAAAGGACGCGATCGTGAGTTTGTTGTCATGAAGCCTTTAATGCATGTACATTTTTTTTTAAACTACTCATAGACCTGTAAAGCATCATCATCATCATCATTTCAGCCGAAAGACGTCCACTACTGAACATAGGCCTCCCCCAAGGCTCGCCAAACAGATCGGCCCTAAAAAAAATATTTTACTTGGTAGTAAAGCATATTACCAAGGATGATATAGACTGGATTGGCAGTCGCCTTAGTCCTGATCGGCCGCGGTTTTTGAAGTTCGATTATTAAATCTAGATGGCGCTGAAATATAGCCAGAGGCTTTGAAGGCAAAACAATAAGACTACAGATATTTCATATTACTGCAAATGTATTATTATGAAATATTTTTGAAAAATTATACATTTGTAGTAATATGAAACGTCTGTAGTCTTATTGTTTTGCCTTCAAAGCCTCTGGCTATATTTCAGCGCCATCTAGATTTAATAATCGAACAACAAAAACCGCGGCCGATCCGTACTATGGCGACTGCCAATCCAGTCTATATCATCCTTGATATTACCAATATAATGGACTGACTGTCTGTCCGTCCGTCCATATTTGCCAGTTTAAATTTGTAATGCGTACCTTTACAAGTGGTACGGTGGATACGCGTTTAGCCTGATAGACATTATACCTACAAACAAAAAATCACTAGCTGTTAGGGATACCTACCAACATTCTTGATTTGTGAGAATTATGCGTCTTTTTCTAGACTAAATTTGTTTTTTTTTTTTAATATAATTACTTTTTATTACATTAGCGTAAGAGTTCGTGGTGGCCTAGTGGTTTAACCTAAGGTCTCTCAAGAAGAGGTTCGTGGGTTCGAGCCCGTCTCGCACCTCTGAGTTTTTCGGAATTTACGTGCGAAATTACATTTAAAATTTAGCATGAGCTTTACGGCGAGGGGAAAACATCGTGAGGAAACTTGCACACATCTGTAAAGAAATTGAAATGTGTGTTCCCAAAAATGTGCACTTCAACGGATAGAGCATTTTCCTAGACACACTTTTTCCAAACAGCCGTGTTTGTGCATAATATATGAACGGCCGTCACATAAGCGAGTAGGTACTTTTTGAGAAAATGCACTTATTTGGAAAGCGCAATCATCGCGTCAAATATATGTATGTTAACATCAACCTTATGTCGATACATAGAGGTGTATTATAGATATTTTTGACGACTTGGTAACGTTTAGGTATATTTATATAAGTATTTATTATGCCCTTGACTTTTTGGGTGGGTTTTACGAGCCTAAGCCCACACGGTGCCCTCTATTGCATTGGCGCTTGTGTGCCTCGCATTTCAGACACAGGGACTGCGCGGCCCTGTTAATTTGACAGTAGAGAAACACGGCAAAGTGACTGGTTAGAGCAATTTACCAAAATCGTAATTTCCATTCGCAATTTTTTCCCAAATACTTTTTTCTCACTATGGTTTTTTACTGAAGCTTATTTTCGCAATCGCGTTTTTTCCCAACTATAATCGACACAGAAACATAGGTAGGTTTAGGTTATGTTAAGTTTGCATCGGCCCGAAGGGCCAAAAGCACACAGAAGGAGCTCCGCGTGAGCGAATCTCCGTCGACACTGTTTCTGTGTCAATTCAAATTGGGAAAAAACGCTACTGTGCAAATTAGCTTCAGTTAAAAACTATAGTGAGAAAAAAGCATTTAAGAAAATCTGCGAACGGAAATTTTGCTACAAGGTAATTACGATTTTGTTTATGATCTAACCAGTCGGCAAAGTAGGTACTTTATTGTAAAATACCTGAACAGGCATCCGGGAACGTGGCCAGCGTAGTTCGGGAGCATGCCGACGTGCTTGTGGTAGATCTCGGTTGGGTTGATGGAGAGGGGCGGGTCAGGTCTGCAAGGGATAGGTTAGGTTAGGATAGGTTTTGGGATCGAGGGCTGATCGGATTGGATGGAGGCTACGAGGAGTAACCTAGCCAGGGCACGGTTCTGAATAGCGAACGTTAATATACTCCTCAAAAGAGCCTTAGGATATTTATTATCACTAGTTTTGAACATTTCAATATAGACATAGGGCATAGTCAAAACAACAAATTTGTCTAGGGATAATTGGTATCCCAAGACTTTTGATGCGTATATCGAATATATTAAAACGTTGAAAACTTTTTTTGGTGAAAACGTAAACTTCTCAGGATTTATTAAAACAGAATCGTATAAAAAGTTTGGTTAGTTTTATAATCTTAAAAAGTTTACTGTTTCAGAAAAAAAACTTTTAGATATTTCAACCATTCGATATTATAATCGCCAACCAGCCGCCAGCATATAACATACAATCGCCAAGTAAATAAAAAAAATAATAAAATTCGCAAATGCAGTCGCAAGAAATTTTCTCAAATCGTTTCTGCTCCCGCGATAACGATGTAGGATTATTAGGTCCTACATTATTATTCCTGGTCAACAATTACAGGACGCATTTTAACCGCACCTTGTTTGATATAATTAATGTATTATATGTATTACAAACAAAGTCTTTCGTAGTAAATATTGGACATATTAAGACATGTAATTAATATTTTAGAATAATTTAATAACAATAATATTTGCATGCTAGAACTGGCAATGAGTACTACTATTAACCCTTAAAAACTAACATCATTGTAATCCACACTTAATGCTAATAAATAAATTTGAATTTGAACAAATGAATTCATTTTATACAAACGCAAAAGCGCAGTGGCGGCGCTTTGGTGTGGGCAAGATACATATATTTCGCGAGGCTCTATGATATGATAGCGTACCACACATTAAATGACGGATGTGCAACCCGTTCCCTGTCCTATGTGTCCAATTGGATACAAAAACTGTTACCCAAAATTCCATGTATCCAGAAGGATATGTATTGTAATCCCATAAACAAAATACAATAAATATTCAAGTGAAATTTTACCCTTTGTATGGGAGACAGGGAACGTGTTAAATGAGCAATAAAACGAGAACTTTTAGAGGCGCGAGACACCTCAGACCGCGAAACCATAGGTTAGGGGGGGACGCGATGGGGCGACAGCCCAAGGCGCCAAATTTCAGGGGGCGAACGGTGGGGATGGGATGCTTCCCTGCCAAACTGGCACTCGATTTTGATTTCCTTAAGTTGACGATTTAGGCGACTGTGGACTTAAAGCAAAAATAACAATGTATAAAACTGTCCACTTTCAAGAAATAAATTTGTCGATTCATAAAGCCAAAAGTGTCTACCATCACAGTATAACCGAATTCATCATTCAAGTACCTAGTCATTTTTATACATCGGCAAAGTTATATTTATCACTACATATTATATGGAGACAATAAGTAATAACAGAGCGACATTTTTATACTTTGACATCTATATATTTGGTCAAATATAATTTTGAACTAAATTAATGTGGACATTTTTATACTGCAACATAAAATATATCTTGTTAAAATTATCCTAGGACAAAATTATTCAAGTAGACATTTTTATACATCGTCATTTTTACTTTAGGTCCACTCCACAGTCGCCTAAATCAAGTGGACGTCACATTCGTGCCCGGGGTGCCAGTGGTCGTAACGCCGGCACTGGGCGGACCACAAATGCGAGTTAATATCACGTCGCGCCATTTAAATGTGCAAACGACGAGTAAAGAAACGCACACCTACCCTGCAAAAAAACATCTTCAAAATCAAATGAAATAAAACAACCTTTTTGCGTTAAAGTTTTATTCAGAGCATCTTAACCATGTAAGGGCCTTCGAGGTGGTAGCCAATTTTGGCGTAGTAGTTCCTCGTGCCGACACCGGATATGACGGCCATCTTGTCGGAGCCGTGCTCTTCGCGGGCTATGCGCTCCGCTTCCTCCATTAGGAGCATCCCGAAACCCTGGTGCTGGAATTTGGTCGGGTCACGCGCGTTCACCTAGAATTTTAAGTTTTGGAGCGGCCATATAATTTACTGTTTTTCTTCTAGCAGAACTGTGCTAAATAGATCTAAGACAAAGCTCTCCAGAGACCTTTTTTAAATTCAAAAACGTTTTTATTAAAAAAAATCTTGATTTGTATGCGAGCAATATTCGCGGTGTAAAAGCCAGATGAACGTTACACCAAAAATTTCGAAAATCGTTTTTTTTTTCATAAAACTGTTCTAAATGTAATTTGCTTTTTAAATCATTTTCTGTAGTTATTCAATTTTAATATAATGTTAATGCATTTATTACATATCAAATAAGCAACGACCTCCATTTGACATTGAAGTAAAGCCTGACCAGAAATATACGACTATTCGCCATGTTGCGGAATTTCATTGGAACTAATTTCTTACACTGGCAATAATTTTAATGATTGTCAGTGTCACTGTGGCGGTTTCTTTGAACAATAACAATAATGCCCAAAACGATTTGTAGTCAACAACGGATCATTGTAAATATTGTTTATAATAAACTACTGGAAAAAAACGCTTGGGGAATGAAACTATTTCGCTACAAAACCTTTCCAAATTAACATCAGAGCTAACTGGTAGGTAAACATTGTAAAATCGCTGTCAATTGATATTGCGAACAATGTAAATAAACAATTTAATGAAATATCCATATTCTAGCACTTGTTTATTTTTTTAATGGTTTAGGATAGTGTTGTGGTAAGTATTGATTAAATAACACACGGATTTAGCAGTATTTGACGAGGGAAAATGGAAATTAAAGACATTTTAAATACAAGGTTTGTTTACATTGTTTGCAACTTCAATTGACTGACAGTTTAGGCAAGACAAGATGTCATTGTTCCGACTATACTGAACTATTGCCATATAAATAAGAATAATAGCGCCCTCTTGACAATAGTCATATATTTTTGGTTTACCTTTAAATGTCGTAGAGTCTACGACTTAGACAATCCATTGTGTACTTTAATCGGTGTGCATTATTTAAAATTCTTCACAATTTACGCGTGGATTAACCTTTCGTATGCCAGAAGTAAAAAAAAAAAGTCGTGCATTCTAGTCTCAACAGTTTCATATAAATCCAATGATACAGATTAAAAAAAAAATACAAAAAGAATGCCTTAAACTGGGTACGGATCCGGTACAAGGCATACGAAGGGTTAAACTACGGAGTTTGATTTGGACCCGTTGTCTGATATCTAGCACTTTGACGCCAGTAACACTAGTTACAGTGTACCACTACACAAAAAATAATTAAAGGGGTTGCCTTATCGTACGCAATTGGGGATGTCTAAAAAAAATACCCATGGTTTTTATATTTTTTTTGTATAGAAAAGTCAATTATAAGAAACTAATTTCAATATTTTGTCATTTAGTTCTCTACTTTTTTCGAAATTAATTATTGAAACTATTTTAGTTGATGCCGTCAGATTATAATTGAGGGCTCCCACAATGCCAAATTTCTAAATCTAATCTAAATGCCTACGATAAGGCAACCCCTTTAATTATTTTTTGCGTAAAGGTACACTACACACTGTGTCACTTTACTGGCACTGTCAAAGTGCTAGATGTCAGGCAGCGGGTCCAAATCAAACTCCGTAGTATAATCCACGCGTAAATTGTGAAGAATTCTAACCACACAGAATAAAGTACGACTTGAACCGGTCACGCAATTTACACCAATGTCAAATGAAGGTCATTGCTTATTTGTTATATTATAAATTAATTACATAATATTAAAATTAAATAACTACAGAAAACGAGTTAAAAAGCATTTATCTCGAAATGGTTTTCGATTTACTATACATTGCAAAAAAATAGACATCCCCAATTAGATAGATGTAGAAAGGCTGTGTGGGAGCCAAAAATTAATCTGACGTCATCAACCAAAACAGTTTAAATAACTAATTTTGGAAAAGTAGTGAACCATTGGTAATTATCTTAGACATTCCCAATTGTTCCCAACTCACCGGCACGACGCTCCCGTAAACATGCAGCTCTCTGACGACGCTGCACTGTTTGAAGTTGGCGTCTTTCCCGGGCGTCAGTTCGGGTCGGTACGTGTCGGAAGCACACTTCCTCAGCCGAAGCAGACCGACTAAAATGTCCTGGTCGGGATCCTCGTACGCTATAAAGGTCTCCCAACCGCCGTTAGCTACGTAGTCGCGCCTTATTAATTCCACCTACAAATAATTTTTCACAAAAGTATCCGTAAAAGTTGACATTATTCTTTACATATTAGAACGTGAAGTGCATAGTTGGACGTAGTTTAACGAAAAGGATCCAAACCACTGACATTTTCTTCTTTAATTTATCTCTTGTTGGTACCGAAACTTGATCCAAAATCAAAAAGCGACTTGTTGAGGGTTGGATCCTTTTTGTTAAACTACGTCCAGTTTATGATCAGTAAAAAAAATACAAAGTTAAAAACATTGCAGGCTCGATAAACTCGACAACAATGTGTGTGCTTTTTAAAAAGTTAAGACGGCCATGGTAATAAGTTGGCATTATTCGTATACAGCCAACTCAAATGACCGGTATCAGTTATTTTGTTGGAACTCCAGACTTTTTTTATTGTGTTTGAAACAGCTTGTGGTGTTTTCGGTAGAAAAATACACCTACAATTTTTTTTAATGAAAAAGGCGGGAAAGGGTTTAATGGCATTTAATTTTAAGTGATTTGCAATTCTTTGTACCTATTTAAGTTAATAAAAGTTTTTTTTTTTTCCTTCACCATTTTTGAGAAAAGCTTTATATTAGTCTCGGCTGGAATAGCAAATGCTGGCTTCGTATTAGTTAAACGGACTCGCAAGCTCGTCCGTTTAATACTCATACTCAGCCAGCAATTGCCTACTTCCAGGCCACGACAATAATGTACTATAATACTAATGATAAAACGATTCACTGAAATAGATCCAACATCAATGTTTTAAATAAAAGTGAATAGTATCATTATTTCAGCCGATAGACCTCCCTCAAGGCTCGCCAAACAGATCCTGCGCCATCCGCCTCCAACGCGTTCCCGCAACCTTAACCAGGTCGTCGCTCCATCTTGCTGGCCTATCGACACTGCGACTTCCGGTCCATGAACGCCACTCGAGAACCTTTCCGTCGGCCGTCAGTTTACGAGCTATGTGCCCCGCCCCCTTTGTCGTCATACCCCCCAGCCCCTGTACCGCGCGGGCGAGGAGACATTTAAACGGCAAACCTATAGAGAACAAACTTTCTCTTTTTTAGGGTTCCGTACCCAAAGGGTAAAAACGGGAACCCTATTACTGAGGCTCCGCTATCCGTCCGTCCGTCTGTCACCAGGCTGTATCTCGGAAGCCGTGATAGCTAGAGAGTTGAAATTTTCACAGATGATGTATTTCGGTTGCCGCTATAACAACAAATAATAAAAAATTGAATAAAATAAATATACGTGATTTTTTTGCTCGTTTTTGCTCGATATTGATAACGGCAACAGGTAGACGCTTGAAACATTCGCAGAATATTTAATTATATATTGACTTTAAAAATAAATCATTAAATTAAAATAAAAAAAATATTTAAGGGGCTCCCATACAACAAACGCGATTTTTATAGATAATTGTACGGAACCGTTCGTGCGCGAGTCCGACTCGCACTTGGCCAGTTTTATAAATAACATCTGTCCTACCGGGGATCTTACCCGGGACCTCAAGCTTCGCACTCTAACCACTGAGCTATCCGATCCTCTACAGTAAAATTACATAAATAAAAAATAAAAATAAATATCACGGGACAATTCACACCAATTGACCTAGTCCCAAAGTAAGCTTAGCAAAGCTTGTGTTATGGGTACTAGGCAACGGATAAACATACTTATATAGATAGATACATACTTAAATACATATTAAACACCCAAGACCCGAGAACAAACATTCGTATTTTTCATACAAATATCTGCCCCGACACGGGAATCGAACCCGGGACCTCAAGCTTCATAGTCAGGGTCTCTAACCACTTAGGCCATCTGGTCGTCTAAACATACATAAAGTTTACCACTGACAGATGGTTTGCCTTCATTTCATATTCAACTTTAACGACCTACAAATAAAGCCAATTTTAGAATACTGTTACCCACGTTTGCCGATTTTGTAATAGCTACTTTATTTGTATGGTGTTAAAGTTGGAAATGAAATGAAGGCAAGCCATCTGTCAGTGGTAAACTAAAAGTAAACGTATTGTACCTCGTACGGCCTGACGCGGTTATGGATCTCCTGTATGCCGACCTCCCTAGTCCTGACGTCTCTACAGTCGGTGCCCAAATCGGCCATGCGGGCGAGAGCCAGTTCACGAAGGTTCCCGTGCTCAACACCAGAGGACACCAGCGGCATCGGTATGTCACGTTGCACCCTGAGAACGTCACACAAAATGGTCCATGTCACTTCATCATCATCCATCATTTCAGCTGCAAGACGTCTCAAATCGATATACTTAGTCCGTTTAAGGCTGCGTATCCACCGGAGCTGTGCGAGGATGCGTTGCGAGGGATGTGTTTGTCATGAACCAATAGAAAGACTTCATTTAAAAGGTCCTAAGTGAATGAAGTGTTTCTATTGGTTCATAACAAACACATCCCTCTCAACGCATCCTCGCACATCTCTCGTGGAAACGCAGGCATAGTCTACCATTCAGTCCTATTAATAGGAATAAACGCTACCGGTTCATTACAATCAAATATAATAATGTCCTTTTACATGTTTCACCAAATCTCAAATTGTCTAAGTTCCAAAATGCCTATATTCCCAAATTGACTTAGTTTCAACACAATAAGATGTCATACATAATAACATTTGAACATTACATCTGATATCCAAAATGTATAGTTGGTAAAATGAACAATAACTTCAAATACCGAATTATTATTAAGACTTAAGGTGAAAATACATTAGTTTCATAATTACCAAAATTCAGAAATAGCTTTCGTTGACAGGCCCAAAGATCAAAATGACACTGTCTCATAATACCTAAAATTTTAACCACGCAGTATTTTTACTGTTACGTATTTATAAATGTAAATACTTCACTTTATAATTACTCACTGCACTGCTATTCAAAGTGGGGTAAAAACTGTAAACTTAAACATAATTTTAAGTATTTTCCATAAATACTGAGTTTTAGGTGTTTTGACACGTGACGTTTTTGTGTCAAGTTAGTTTGAGTTTTAGACATTTTGGGAAATGGTATAATTGAAAATTCATCAAAACGCAATCGAGTCTAAATGAATTGTAGTAATTTCACGAGTACGGTATTTTGGGAAGTAGCCATAAGTCAATTCAAGCTTTAGAAATTTTGAATCTAATCTGTTTTGACATAGCGACGTACAAGAAACTTGGTATTATGCTATTTAGTTGTAGCAAACCGTAGCGAATAAACGGACAGAAAATTCTGTTTAGTCCTACTAATAGGACTTAACGGACAAAATTATCCGTTCAGTTCCACTAGTAGAGCTAAACGGAATGACTGCTATGGAAACCCACCCCTTATGACGACGGAGCCCGCAAATATTTCTGGGCGGTCTGCCCTTCGGGCATCTGAAGATACCTAACGAACCTTTGATCAATTATAACTGTAGATCCACAGTCGCGCGCCCGAAAATGCCCGAGCCAAATGAGCGCCACTTTGATAAAAGTGGCCTTCTTTTTTCTCAGTACGTTGCGTGAAATTGTCAAGTTTAGCTGTCAAGTGTCAACCGAAATTCGACTGTAATGAAGTAAAGACTAGGTTCAAATTTCTGTGTAGGTGATGATTTTAATTGTTATGCAAACAAATAAAAAAGTTCGGACATTCTTTGAAGGGGATTTTGTTCGGCAATGTGTATCTTCAGTTATATTATAATTGATCAAAGTAACGAACTTAACCTACCAATTAATGTGTAAAAATTATCTAACCATATTTCGTGCCAGAAGTATTGGGACTAAACGGATTATTTCGTCCGTTTAGTCCTATTAAAATTAGTGCTAGAAGTAGCAGGACTAAATGAATTATTTCGTCCGTTTAGTCCCTGATAGTAGGTCTAAATGGTAGACCAAAACGGATTATACTCTAAAATCTGGACTCTACAGAAAACCAACATTACTGCACTCACTGTGTAGCATCACATAATGAGTGGAGGCCCTTTTTCGGTGACAATTGATGTCACTACCACAACTACTTCGAAAACTTAAATAAAATACCTTTCTTTCATTCTATCACTACAGTAAAATTACATAAATTTTACCACTGACAGATGGTTTGCCTTCATTTCATATTCAACTTTAACGACCTCCAAATAGAGCCAATTTTAGAATACTGTTACCCACGTTTGCAGATTTTGTAATAGCTGCTTTATTTGTATGGTGTTAAAGTTGGAAATGAAATGAAGGCAAGCCATCTGTCAGTGGTAAACTAAAAGTAAACGTATTGTACTAGATATTCTATGTCTTTACCTGTATACCCTAGTCCAGGGAGGCACCAAAGCCAGTACTTTAGCAATCAGATCGACCAACGTTGACGGAGGATAGCTCCTGTACCGGCCAGTCTTCCACAGTTCATACAGCCCTGTCCCCCTGATCACCAGGGTGGGATAGATCTTTAGTCCATCAGCTCGGAAGGCTGGGTTCTCAAAGAACTCTATGAACTGCTCGACATCCCGTTCAAAGTCCACGTTGGGGAGATCTGGCATCATGTGGGCTACAATCTGTAATAAGATTGTGTGATTAATGTTTTTGTATGAGAAAAGTGTAATTTTTTTGGGTTTTTTGGCATAAGGGTCAATCAACTTTTTTTTTGTCAGCGATTTTCTACTACTTTCTATGAAAACCGAAATAATTAAAAAACTGTTTATATTTCCTAATTTAAAGTATATTTTTCAAAACCCTAGATTTTTGTAGTCAATAATGGTATAATTCCATATTTATATTATTTTGTTTATTTTTGTTTATTTCTATTTCGTGGGTGACCCAGGGGACAATGATGTCCCCGAAATTTGTATGAAAATAGTGGTATGTCCCCTGGGTCACCGGAATTTTTCCTAGAAATACTTATTTTTTTTTGGTTTTCACATACGCACTATGATAAACAGTTTATCTAATTACTACAAAATCATGGCTTCACTAACCAGAGATTACCGAGTTACTTGTAAAAGAGTAAATAGAAATTTACAAAAAAAAAGTTGATTGACCCATAAAACTGACTGATTGATTCCTATTTCAGCTGATGAAAGGTGCAGATGAGGCCAAAGGTGTATCTTACTAGTTCAGTAACAGTCTATTACATCTAGTCAAGCCCTAGCTAAGTGGTATCTATATGGGAACACAGATGACGGGAGGAAATCCCATTCCTTAGCAGTCTTACTTTATTTTTTTTTATGGTATAGGGGCAAGATGGAGCGACGACCTGGTGAAGGTAGCGGGAACGCATTGGATGCGGATGGCGCAGGGCCGATCTGTTTGGCGAGCCTTGGGGGAGGCCTATGTTCAGCAGTGGACGTCTTTCGGCTGAAATGAATGATGATGATGATGATGATAGGGGCAAACGAGCAAACGGATCGCCTGATGGTCAACGATTACCGTCGCCCATAGACACCTGCGACACCAGAAGGGTCACAAGTGCGCTGCCGGCCTCTTAGGTAGGAGTACGCTCTTTTTTTGAAAGCTTGAAGGTCACGTCGGTCCGGGAATACCGCAGCAGGTACTTCATTCCAGAGCTTTGCTGTGCGAGGCAGGAAATTTCTGGAAAAACGCACAGTAGAAGACTGCCAACGATCCAGATGGTGAGGATGGAAGTGTTGTCGCGTGGGGCGGTGGCGGAAGGATGCGGCAGGGATCAACCCAAATAACTCCTCGGAGCACTCTCCGTTGTACATGCGATAGAAGATGCACAGTGAAACAACACCATCTAGCGACCACTTAATGTATCTATACAAATCACATAAATTTCAAAGTCTTCCTAGCACCATGAACAGTTTATATTATTACTAGCTGTTGCCCGCGTCTCCATCTGGAAAGAGTTCGTTTATCGCTATCCCGCGGGAACTATTCAATTTTCCGGGATGATCCTATGTCCTTCCCAGGGTCTCAAACTATGTCTATACCAAATTTCGTCTAAATCAGTTCAGCGGATTAAGCGTGAAGAGGTAACAGACAGACACACTTTCGCATTTGTAATATTATAGTACGGATATGGATTGTACAGTCAGCAGCAGAAGTGTATGAGCAGCTATGGCGCTCAAAATGATCTAGAGTCGTGTGTAGATCGTTGTGAGCACCATAACCGTTCATCCACTTCTGCTGCTGTCTGCACATGGTGTGCATAACTGGTGTAGTACCTACTGAGATCTTTTTTATTATTCACTTTCTTTAATTTCCAATAGGGGTTATAGCCTAAGACGGCCTTGTATATAGATCCATGGTCTAGTCCAGTGGTGGGCAAAGTACGGTCCGCGGGCCAGCTCCGGCCCGCAAAAGGATTATATCCGGCCCGTCACCGGTCTTTTGAAATAATTAGTATATTTATGTTTGGACGCCCCAGACGTTTAAAGTAAAATAATCATCATCATCATTCCAGTCTATATACGTCCCACTGCAGGGCACAGATGAGAGGGCTTGGGTCGTAGTTCCCACGCGGGCCCAGTGCGGATAGGGAACTCCACACACACCATTGAATTTCTTTTCGAATTTCTTCGCATTTCTTCGCTTTTCAAAATGTTTATACTTTTATGGGCCATTCTACTTTTAAGTAACCATTAATCTTTTGTGAAATATAAGGCATACCTGGTGATTTTTTTCAAGTGTAAATAACTTATATACAAACTGAAACACCTAAATTTAATGTTTTAAAGCAATAAAACTTTAAAATCAAAGAAATTTTGTGGAAAAAATTGGTAACTCAGCGGAAAATACATCAATTTCCATACAAATGGCGGGGACATGCATGTCCACTGCGTTACCTACTTTATAGATAATAATGATTACTTTTTATACGTAGCGATAATTTTAAATGTAAGCTTAATTATGTGCCTATTTAAATCTTAAATGATTTAAACCGAGCACTTTACCGTTTTTGTAAAAAAAACATTTGAAGAGCACAGTACAAAAAATTACTGGTCAACGAAAAGTAGAATGGCCCTTATACGAGTAGTTTTTGCTGCTATTCTGGCCCTCCACTTAAGTTGGTTGAACTTTCTGGCCCGCCATGAAGAAAGTTTGCCCACCGTTGGTCTAGACCACGCGACTGGCTAAAGTGCCAAGCTATAAACTAAATTGAAAAAATAAAGTACTCACCTTGTACCCAGCATCCTTAGCCAAGTTGAAGTTCTCGCAGACCGCCTTGACAGTGTGGCCTCTGTTTGTGTCTCTGGCAATGTCTTCATAAACAGACTGTACACCAATTTCTAGCCTAAAATAAAGCAAAACTATGAAACGAATCAAACCTTTGCAGTGTAACATTCATGTAATGATAATGACATTTACCCCCTGTTTCACCGTCCATTGATCAAATTTATTTGACAGATAAATGTGATGCCGTCTCTGTTTGTTTTGTTCGAATAGACGGAGGCAGCATCACTTTTATCCGTCAGTTAATATTAATCAATGGGTGGTGAAACAGCCCCTTAATGTTCTTCAATCTTTTATTATTTTGCTACTCCGCAGTGGACTTAGAGTAACAAGTAAATAGGGACTTCAGTATCAGGTATTTGGATGGTAAGGGTTTGATAACCCGACCGGCTTGCGCGGACCGGCGTTAGCTACTTAACTCCGAGTTAACTGCTAACCCAGGGTTAACAAGTGTCAAAATGTATGGAACTGTCATTCCTAACCCAGGGTTACCAATTTAATTTTTTAACCCTGAATTGTGCAAGTGGCCCTAAGAATACCACTAGCAGATTAACCCTTTCACCGCCGCGCCTCGACAAAACGTAAACCTGCTTTGAATCTTATGTCATTGTGTCAAGGTCACTTTGACACTGTACTTTGTGACCTATATATGTGTCGGTGGCGTTGAAAAGGTTTAAAGGTTGTCGCACACCTAACCGCTCGGCATCCGGCCAGCGCCGCCTCGCCTCATCGGCTCGCCATCAACCAGGCGTCAACCATACGCATGCACGTAACGGAAACGGCCAACACCACCGAGGTGGCGGCTGCAACTAGGTGACATCTAGGGATGTCACGAATATTCGCATTCGCATAATGCGAATATTCGCATCATTTTTAACATTCGCATCGACATTCGCATTCGCATCAAATGATGCGAATGTTTTGCGAATGCGAATGTGTGCAGTACCTCTACCATGAGTTTACACTAGTTTACGTGACCGTACTCGCTAGTGACGGCGTAAATTATTTGTATAAAGAAATGTACAGCGCCTCTAGCGGTCACTTACGGAAGTACAATTCTCCATACAAATCATTTACGCCGTCGCTAGCGAGTACGGTCACTGTGAACTAGTGTAAACTCATGGTAGAGGTACTGTACGCTTAGTATAAGTTTTACCTCACCAAAATACTTCTCGATCGCGTTTACGTAAAAAAATCAATTACTAGGGAAACATGGACAGCGCCTCCGCGCGCGCGCGTCCATGTTTCCATAGAATTGATTTTTTTACGTAAACGCGATCGAGAAGTATTGAAGTGAAGGAAAACTTATACTAAGCATACTGGTCGCGTCTTGTCTCGCTCGCGCGGCGCGCGGCGGTAACTTGTCGTCGGCTCGCGCATGCGCAGTGCTCGCTATTTGTTTGCTTGCACATCATTCATTTTGACCAATAGAACGTGCTTAACTGTGATTTGTTGTTTCAATTGTTTGTTGTTTTAGTTGCAGTTCATAAAGTCATAAAGTGACGATCAGTGTCGTGAAATTGTTGTGTTGATTTTGTAAGAATATTTTTTTTTGTTAGATTTCATTAAAAAATACTTTTTGTATTCAATTACAATTTTGTAACTATGAATAACTTTTTTATGTTTGATTTCATTAAAAATTACTATTTATCTGTGGTATTTCAATTTTTTTTTTCCAAACATTCGCATTCGCATTCGAACATTCGCATCCTCGACATTCGCATTCGCATTCGCCCCTAGTGACATCGCGCTTACGCCCGCCGTAAGCTCGATGACCGCGAGTTGCCCGCGCGCCACTTGCGGATGACAAGCTTGTGTCGAGGTGAGCCAAGTGAGGCGATGCTGTTCCGATGCCGATATGTGTGCGTTACACTATTAGTCCGGGAGCCGAATGCAAGAAACCCTACTTTATAAAAAAATAGAAAATACCTACTCTGTAGGGGTAGCTAAATTTTAGTAGCTTCAACTGCTCTTGGTCGGCCGCGGCTTAACCCGTCGAGCGACCTAGGCACACACGTGTGTGCCTAAACTAACTGTCAAGATTTGCAAATTTTTGTTTCTAGTTTCGATCACCTTTTAACATAGGGTACTTAGAAAAAATTGCCCTAAAATGTCGCCGATCGCGCGACGGGTTAACTTGGCAAATTTTGCGCAAATGAAAAAATAATGGTGCAAAAAAAAACCTCATCGAAAAATAGAATGAAACTAGTATTAATAGGATAGAGACCTTTTGAGGACAGTAAAAAAAGTGGTCGGCCAAATCCTGTGTTGGCAGGTTCTTGTGTCCGACTGAATTTGTGGTACAGTCGCACACAAGAACCTGCCAACACAGGATTTGGCCGACCACTTCTTTTACTGTCCTCAAAAGGTCTCTATCCCATTAATACAAGTTTCATTCTATTTTTCGATGAGGTTTTTTTTTTTTGCACCACTTTTATTTCATTTGCGCAAAATTTGCCAAGTTAAGCCGCGGCCGACCAAGAGCAGTTGAAGCTACTAAAATTCAGTTACCCCTACAGAGTAGGTATTTTCTATTTTTTTTATAAGGTAGGAATTCTTGTTGTCGGCTCCCGGACTATATGGAATTTCTTACAAAGAATACTGGACGGCTCGAATAGAGGTGGCGCTGGTCGGGTGCCCAGCGGTTAGGTGTGCGACAACCATTATTTGTAGGTTGTTAAAGTTGAATATGAAATGAAGGCAAACCATCTGTCAGTGGTAAACTTTATGTAATTTTACTGTAGATCATAAAGCTTCTTGACTCCAAGCTCGTAGTCATCTGTCTTCCTTACCTGGTGCACCCATAGTTCAACATGTCGCTCATGTGCCTCTGCAGGCAATAATCAGGCCTGGTCTCAATAGTGATACCGATGCACTTGGTCTTAGCCTTCTCGGAAAACTTGACCGCCTCGGCGACACAGCTCGATGTGTGACCAGACAGTGCATCATGTAGGTTTCTGAAAGGATAAGTTTTTCTTAAAATTTCATTTTAAGAGCAAGCTTTTTAGCTGACTGTACTTGCATTGTCATCCAACTTACAGAAGTATACCAAATTTCAAGTGAATTTGACCGCTGGAAGTGGGTCAAATTCAACTTCCAAGATTTAACCCGTAAATGCATAGATACATAGGTACATTGCAAGTTAAATAAAAATAAAAAATAAAAAAAATAAAAAAGCCTTTTTATTACCAGTAAAATTACAATTCTTAAAAAAATCTAAGTATGTGTTAGTTTTATTTAGTTTATTCTATGTTATTTATGCATCTCTTATTTAATATAATTTTATGTGTATATTTATCATAGTATTTATAGTTTGCAAGTTAAATAAAAGCTTGTAAAATAGTATTTTACATTTTAACTAGCTGTTGCCCGCAACTCTGTAAGCGTGGAAAGGGGTATAAAAAATAGCCTATTCTCCTAACCTATTCTCAGACCTACCGAATACAGAGAAAAAAGTTTCATAAAAATCGGTCGAGCCGTTTCGGAGGAGTTCGGTAACAAACACCGTGACATGAGATTTTTATATATTAGATTTCTTTAATGATATGCTTATGGGGTGAATCAACTTTTTTCTGTTGTTTACTCTGTCCCTGGTAGTCCAAGTGTAGTCTTCATGCTGTTTCATAGAAAAATGCTTAGGTTGTCCAGGAGACCTTACTTGTGTAACCATAGCAACGGGTGCAAGAACAAATTGATTCACCCTTACACATCTCTAGATTTAGGTTACCTTTTAACCCTTTAACGATTTGACAACCCTGTCAAGACGTTCGATTTTGGACCGTCAATGTTACCAATTTGAATCTGTATTGATTTCTGTATGACGGCTAATATCTTGCCATTACCCAGTAAAGGGTTAAGTTTTAGCGTAAAAGAGAAACAAAATATCCATGCATTCATTTGTGCAATATTTTGCATAATAGTAAGATGTCAGGTGTTATGAGGATAGACAGACTTGGCAATCACAACATTAGACATTTAGACAACCAAAGTTTCAATGTGCTGTCACGTTTTTAGTGTGTTTACAATGACAGTGTTTTCTTTCTTTTCTAAGATAAATCAACATCAATAACCCCTTGTATGCGGGAAGTGAAAAAATCATGCATTCTAGTCTCAACTGTTCCATATAAATCCAAATATGCCCATTTAAAAAAAAATCAATGAGAATGGCTTAGCATTGGCACCTATTTCTATTAATGCTCAATGGATTTACTAAATGAAATAACCAATTGCAATACCAACATAAAAAGATAAATTCTTACCTGATAAAATAGTCTCTGTAATCTTCAGGGAGACTCATGAACGTGCCACCCATGACGATAAACTCGACTTTGTCCACACTGTGCCCCAGCTGCTTCAACTGTTCCACTCTGTGCCGAGTCTGCAGGTACGGATTGTACCGGGCACGTATAGCCCTCATGGAGGTAGGTTCATACCCTGTGTAGCTCTGCGTCGAGTACTCAAAGTCCGAATCCGGTCCCCCGGGGCAGTACACGCAAATGTTCCCAGTAAAGTTTATATGCGGACATCTGTGAGGTTTACACATGACTGCTACAACAGCTATACCAGACGCCGTACGAATAGGTTTAGCTTTCAATTTGGGTAGAAGGATACTCTTGGAGTCGGCCGGCACCGCAGCTATGATGTCCACCAAGCGAGGAGACGTCCCGAGGCCGTATTTCGACGAAATACGCGTCTTCATCTTGTTGAGGTTAACGTCTTTACCTTGACGGTGAGCCACTAGCAACTCCTGTATGATCTCCGATATGACGATCACCATTTTCTCCTCTTTCGAGAGGTTCGGTAGAAGTTTCTTTTTAGCCATTTTGTTGATTTAATTGTTGCACAAAGATAAAATTACGCGTGTCGTGCGTGCGTATCGTATTTGTATTGTCCGTCAAATTGACATTTGACAGATGCAAATTATGTTACCATTATAAAAAAAAAAGTAATGTTGCTACTAAATTTAATTATGCCTCCGTACACAAAAAATCGACTTTTAAGTAAATAAAAAGCTATTTTACGAAACGATGCCTCAATATAAGGCATGAAATATTACTTATCTTACGTGTTAATAATATCAAAGAAAATACTAACTTGACAACGTTCACAGGTGCCCACTCGGTGCTCTGCCTTCGCCTGTAGTTAGACGAGAAATCGCAAAGAGCAGAGTTTGTAAGCTTCTTCGACGAATCTCCAAACCGTTGGAAGCCATAAGGCACATGACCCGCAAAACCTAAAAATAAAACGAGCTTTTTAGTGAAAATTACACCAGGAACTAGACCAACTTACTGATTCAAGTTAATTTTAAAGGGATAATATTCCCAGCCAGAGTACATTGATATTACCTTTGAAACCTCAAATTAATGTTCTTATTGAAAGCACTAACCTATCAATAAAAAGAATTTGAAACTTACGAACTGACTGCGATGGATTATATCCCCAAATTTGGGACCTTACGAAAGAGGAATGAATTTTACCATACGACATTATAAACCAAACTATCAACCGTGTTTTAAAACCGTGGCGATGAAAATAAATAAAAATGACGCAGTCAAAATTTAGAATAATAACTATGATGAAACTGCCAGTGCTATTTACTTTCAGAAAAAAAAAACAAATAGGTTAAAAAATACAATTTGTAAAACTGTAGAAAAAAAACGAACGCAATGGAATCATTTTGTGTCGGTGCGGTTTTCATCTTCAGTAAAAAAATTAAGTTAACTTCAGCACTGAACGAGCAATATTCTCAAATCTCCAATTTCCCAAGCACTTTACAACGAATATCTCACCCTTCTTTATGAATTTGTCCGGTCCATCTTCCATGAAAAACGGACTCGTTGAGTGCGATGCCGGTGACAGTTTGGCCTCATCCATTGGTACATTTCGCAATATTCCAGCACATTCTGGCCTCACCACAACCAGAGGCAGTTTGAATTCCGCTGTCGTTGACTGGATAAATAATACATTTTGTTAAAACACGATCAACAACTGTGGACGTTCAGTTAAATCTCATCATCTTATATAGCTTTCTCATTATCTTTTGATTTTAAACTCTGAATCACCGTCCTTCTTTCTTAATGAAACTAACTCCAGTCCAATTCATTCTCTTCTTACAATCTTCATCTTGTATTCTCACTTTCGCGCTGTTCTCACGCATCATCCTGATCTTCTTTGCGCGCTCTTTCACACTCACTGATTTAGTATCCCTCGTTGATGCTTTTTACGTTCTCGACAGGGGCGTAGATACCGCGCCACAGCTTTATCAAAGATACAGGGACTCTGAAACCATGTAGGCCAAAAATCGCCGCAGTTAGGTAGAAGGGCCTCTCAACAAATTTTTAGGGCTCTTCTAGGGCAAGCTAACCACTGACATTCAATAAGGATCTCTTGACTTACAAATCTGTCTACAAGGTCCCAGGGTTTTCCTTTGCCTGCTTGTAGGTCTACCACCCGTTCGAGTTGGTTGGCGGCTGCTCGCTGGTTCATTTGGACCTTTTGGAATTCTGATAGCGCTTCTGTCGCCATCACTGTGTAGCGCTGGCCGAAGTGTGCGTTTAACCGGGGTAGGTAGCCTATGGTCATATGGAACTTCTATGAAGTGTTCTACAGGTCAATAGCTATTTGATAGTAGGTACTATTAGTACTCCTTATAAAAACCGGCCAAGTGCGAGTCGGACTCGCGCACCGAGGGTTCCGTACAAATTGATATGTATCTATGAACATCCAGTCTTAGCAGACCCCTGCTCCTAAGGTAAATGTGCACAGTGTGGGATCATTGTAGATTGGTTACTGATATAGACAGACAGACAAACTGGATCTCGTTCAAACCAATTTTCGGTGGAAGTTTACATGGTAATGTACATCATATATTGATATTAAAACCTCCATATCATTTTTGAAGACCTATCCATAGATAACCTACACGTATGGGTTTGATGAAAAAAATTTTTGAGTTTCAGTTCTAAGTATGGGGAACCCCCAAAATTTATTGTTTTTTTTTTCTATTTTTGTGTGAAAATCTTAATGCGGTTCACTGAATACATCTACTTACCAAGTTTCAACAGCATAGCTCTTATAGTTTCGGAAAAAAGTGGCTGTGACATACGGACGGACAAACAGACAGACAGACAGACAGACATGACGAATCTATAAGGGTTCCGTTTTCTGCCATTTGGCTACGGAACCCTAAAAAGGGCAGGTCAGGTACCTACTTAGGTTAGGCCATGAAGTATCTTACATCCCATCGGTGTTCGCTTGCAGTGCCCTGGCTTCATAAATACGACAAACTGATAAGAAAACTCAAACGTACTTAATCGAAGAGTTTGTATACTACATTGAAAAACACCAACTGAATACAGAACTTTGGTCACACATTTTGCTGATTTTTTGTAGGAAGTACCGCCCGGAAAATTTTAAGATTTAGGCAAGTAGTAGGCCAATGTATGGTCTATTTTGAGAAAAAAATCTAGAGGTGTCACTACTTTTTCAAAAATAATTGAAAAAGTTATTCATAGTGATATTTACAACTATTTTGACAAAAATAACCTTTTTGCTCAGGAGCAGATGGGCTTTCGCAAAGGAAAATCCATAAACATGGCTATTTTTAATTTAATGAAAATAGTTTTAAGTAATGTTGATAATAGAGTCCCAGTTTCAGCCCTTTACATGGATATGTCTAAGGCATTTGATTTTGTTGATCATCGCATACTTTTGGATAAACTATACAAGTACGGTATCAGAGGTAATATACACAGCTTAATTAAATCATATTTAAGTAACCGAAAGCAATTGACTCAAATAAATAAAATATGTGTTAAAACAAAAACTGAAGTTACATATTCATCGAAAATTAGACAAATTCACTGTGGCGTACCACAGGGAAGTGTTTTAGGTCCTTTATTATTTATCATTTATATAAACGACCTACCACAAGCCATAGAGTACCCGATAGTTCTTTTTGCCGATGATAGTACCATACTCTTTGCTTCTAAAGACACAGAATCTTACGAGAAAGACATTAACAAGACGTTAGAAATTGTAATTGATTGGCTTACTAGTAATAATTTAAAGATAAATTTGGAGAAAACTAAACTTATGACATTTAAACAAAGATCAAACAATGCACCCAATTTAGACGTATCCTACAAGGGACAGAGGATTGACGAAACTAATGTGACTAAATTTTTAGGATTAAGTGTAGATAGTAAGTTGACATGGAGAAATCAAATTGACATTATATGTAAAAAACTGAATCAATTCTCATATGCACTGTATAAATTGAGGAAAGTTGTTAACGAATCTGTAGTTTTAACAACCTACCAAGCTTATGTAACTTCGACACTAAGGTACGGCATTATTTTCTGGTCAAATTCAGTTGATAGAGAAACAGCTTTCAAAGCACAAAAGAGATGCATCAGATCATTATGTGGCATCCAAAAATTAGACAGTTGTAAGCCCTATTTTCAGAAATTACGGATATTAACTTTTCCCTGCTTGTATATATTTGAAGTTGCAGTTTTTGTTAGATCTAATCTGCATTTATTTCAAACTTTTAGAAGTATGCGTCTTAAATATAAAATAGTTGGAATATTGTCAAAAACTGCTTTGTTTCGGAAAAGTGTACTCGGAATGGCCCCAAAAATTTACAATAAAGTTCCGAAAGATATTTTAGAAACGGAAAATATAGAAGGCTTCAAACGAAAATTATTTGATATTCTTGTAAATAAAGCCTACTACACAATTAGTGAATTTTTGTCAGACTGTAATTAGTGAACCACAACCTTGCTGCACTTCATTAATTACTTACAAAATTTGTATGCCTAATGGCCCAGCATAGTAATACCAAATAATAAAAATTTATAAGATCTTAATGTACCCACATTGTACCTACCTATGTTGTACAAATAAATCATTTATTATTATTATTAATACTTCACAACCACATAAAAAAAATGTTTTTTTTTTTTTAATTTGGTCTGTTTTTTCTTTTTTTATACGATAACTTTTATTAGTTTTTTTAATGGCGATGCAAATCTATCTAAAGAACATCATTTCAAAATTTGAAGCAAATCGCTTGAATACATCCTGAAAAATTAAACATTAAAAAAAAAACTTGAAAAAATCAGTAGTCAAAAACTATTACAAGTAGGATGTACTCGGCTGAAATATTCTTCATTACAAGAGGTACTCAGAAAAAAAAACCCGAGCCCATACTATAGCCCGACTATAGCCTTTTTGACGAAAAAGTGAAGGGACCTCAAATATTTAAAATTCTCAATAAGCACGATCTGAACTAATAGTTTGTAATAATTTAAAGAATATCTTAAACATTGTAAGAAAACCTGCTTCAGCTGCAGGTGACTAAGTATTTTTAAGAATTTGTCTCTACAATGGAGACAATAAGAGCACTATTTGGAACTGACTGTACCTATGTATAAAGTTGTCAGAACAAAGAAAACCGCAAGATATCAGGAAGTCGAAGTATAAACGTGCGTCCACCCTTATTCGAAAATTTAATATACTTAGACGATGTACCAAGTAATGCTTCCACCGATGAGCCCTTAATTGATTTATTTATGGGAACAAACGTCTCTTAATTCTACAGCCAGGAAGAGGTAAGGAAAACCGCCAGAGATACGTTAATCATCATGTTACTCGTTATGCCCAGTGCTTCATCTTACGTCGATTTTTGTGTGCGAACTAATAGATTACTAAGGACTTCAGACCAGTCCAGAGCAAGTAGAGCATTGCCTGGTTAGGAATGAACAGAGCAAGGAGCAGTGGGAGGACCATAGCCGTAACAAGGCAGCAAGGTGACGTGCAGGGCCGGATTCATCGCTAGGCAGAATAGGCAACGCATAGGAGGCCCGCATCAGCTAAGGGCCCCGCGCGCACAAAATATTTCATAAAGTGAAAACTTGTGTCCTCAACGACAATAGGAATTAAGTTGCTTCTTCTTTTCGACGCGTGCTATCAGTTACTTTGATTTAACAAGTTAAATAACTAAGCTGATGATCCTCAAACGGATGAAAAGGGTCCTGACATGGTGAACCCGGCGTGACGCAACTTCAGTTTAACCTTTTCGACGCCAACGACACATATATCAGCACCGCAGGTTCTACGCCAACGGCTGATATATCAGTCACGCCGTGCAGAGCGATATCTACCTACATGCATTTCTGTAGGGTTCAAATTCGCGCTTGACATTCCGATGTCTCGGCGTATGAGTGAGAGCTGTTGTATTTGACAGAGCGTTGAAAAGGTTAAGAACAGTACGAGTATGTTGTCGATACGTACCGTTAAAGGCGCTAATTAGCCCATTATTTGTGCCTCGAATAATGCAAGGCCTTATATGTAAAAACAGAGCAGAAATAGGTAAACCAATATGGATTGTCATGTGAACGCGACCTAAGCAAGCGTCCATTATTTCAACCGGTTGGGAAGCTGTTGAGTCAACGATGAATCAGGGGATCGGAGCGCTGTTTTGACTATTTGTCACAATGTTTCACTTTTGTGCTAATGCCCCAGTAACTCAAGGTGTGATGTGGAGTGCATACTGTTTGCATAAGATCTAAGTGTTAAGTTCAAACGTGCATTGTTTACATGTGACTTTTGTTTCACTTGCGAAATAGAATGCATAATGAAATATACTCGATATTAAGAGTGCTTCTCCACCAAAGATGTGAAAGCTATGCTACGAAAATTGTGTGATTGTTTCCAGTAATGCTTAACTATGTTAGCGTTCGAGAAAGATCCAAACACGCATCTTTTTTTATAAAAAACTTGGATCAGTTTCGACAAAACACGTCCATTCATGTTTCTAAACAAAATACCCTACATTGAAGGTCACAACAAACCAGGAGCGCGGGGCGACGACGGAGCGTGCCCACCGCGGTCAATAACACTGAATCAAATACGGTGTGCCGAGCTGCCGGAGTGTGTCACCGTATATTTAATTCAGTGTTATGGAGCGCCCTGGGCACGCTCTGTTGGCGCCCCGCGCTCCCGGTTTGTGTTAGCCTTACCCTACGTTATGTCTTGGAGTTTGAGACAAACTTACCCTCATATCCTGGTATCATGGGGTGCTTGTACACCGGATCCCCATTGCGGAACCTCGCGTTGACAACATCGACATCGGTCTGGGCAGGACGGAATATCTGGCGGCAATTTGATCATCAATATAATAGGTATTATAGCTATCATCTGCCGACAGAAGCTTGCAGGTGCAAATGTCAATTTCACTAAGCTGTATTCGCTAATGTTTTCAAAAACTATTCTTCAGTGGCATAGGAGTTTGTTTTTTTTTTGCTAAGTAGAGTGGCTCCTTTGAAAAGGATAATGATCATAAAACAATAATGCTAGAGTCCTTAGGAAAATAATACTTAACTACTTTATTTGAAGACTCCACGGGAAAAACAATGAATATCATTTTATTTTTGTGAAATTGACCTCTTAATGCCTTCTGTCGGCTTATTGGTGGCATTAAAAGGTATGTTTTACGAAAAAAGTGGCTTTCATTGTTTTTCCCGTAGAAACTTCATTTTAGCTCTACAAACCCGACAGCAAAATTAGATTTTTAACTCCTATAAAACAAGTAAGTACTCATTCTAATATGTAAAAATAGCTCATAAAAAGTACGTCAGTAGATTGGTGGTATCATCATCTCCGTTTGAGGGCTATACCTGATAATCGTCAGAAGTCCTGTCCGATAGCACGAGCCTCTCCGAATGAAGGACGCTGGGGTCCAGCAGGATCTTATGGGTGGTAGATCCATAGGTGTCCCCGATACGGTACTTGTATTCGGGGCAGTGACCGGTGTAGCTGTAGGAATGAAAGTTTTTCACACAAAGACAAATCAAGAACGGAATACCATAGAACAAAGGGGCATTTTCAATAAATATTGTGCCAATTAAGGTCCTTTTTTTAACCCCGACACAAAAAGAGGGGTGTTATAAGTTTGACCGCTATGTGTGTGTGTCTGTCTGTCTGTCTGTGGCATCATAGCTCTTAAACGGGTGCACCGATTTAGATGCGGTTTTTTTTAATAGAAAGCAGGTTTCTTGGCGATGGTTCTTAGATATGTTTCATCAAAATCGGTTCAGCAGTTTCAAAGTTATCAGCTCTTTTGTTAACTGCGGAAGGGATCTTAGACGCATAACGGGCATTGACTTAATGTTCAAACATACAAGTGACGTAAAATTGCGTTGGGGGTTTTTAAAATTGTTAATTAAATGAGGATATTTTCTTGTTCAAAATAATAAGTACTATAGCTAAACAGTTTAAATGAGTCTTCTCCCGCGCGGTACAGGAGCTGGGGGGGGGATGATGACAAAGGGGGCCGGGAGAGGTGCGGGCGGCAGGCACACGAGGCGCGCAGACAGAGAGCGGTCTGGAGTTCCAAGTTCCGCGTTCAGAGTTCTGCTTCTGCGTTCTTTCGAATGTGCCCGTCACACACAGCGCAGATGCGGTAAGATATCTGTATCTGAACAGATATCTGTCAATATCGCTCCCTATACAATTCAATGGAGGACCACACACAGCGCTGATGCGGTAAGATTTTTATCTGCGTATCTGTGTGCACTGACATATATCGACAGAATCCGACAGATGTGAAGATTATATCTGCAGATAAATACAGGTGGATGCGCAGAAGCACACTTTCATCATCATCATCATCCTAGTCTATATTACTTACCACTGCAGGGCACAGGCTTCCTCTCAGAATAAGATGGTTTGGGTCGTAGTTCCCACGCGGGCCCAGTGCGGATTGGGAACTTCAGTGTATAATAAAATAAATATAAAAAACGTACTACTTAAGCAAACAACAAGTCATCCTTGCGTAGAAATGCATTTTCGCATTTTTTTACATTTTGTCGTGAAGAGAAATAAAGAAAGTGTAACGCGCTTTTATTGAAAATTCATTGTAGCCTATCTATCTCTTAATGTTGCGGGTGTCCATGGGCAGCGGTGATTGCTCCCCATCAGGTGACCCGCATGCTCGTTTATCCCTTTTTATATAAAAAAAACACCCTGTATAAGCCATCCGCACCACAAAACACGTCTACTCAGCTCCGAAATTTTAGAGTGAATGTAAAACCTCGCATCTGCGCTTTGTGTGATACCTGCAGACGGATAAGTTTTTATACGCAGATAAAATCTTACCGCATCTGCGCTGTGTGTGATAGGCTTTACGATAACGCACACAGCAGGCGACTGGAACTCTCGAGCGGTCAAAACACAGAACTCAGAACGCGGAACTCGGGACTCCAGACCGCTCTCGTCTGCGCGCGCTCAGTTGCAGAGGCGAGGACTCAAGACGGTTTTGCTAATAATGTAATTCCGTATAACTTACCCTGGAATATAATGCGGCTGCGCGATACTGACCAAGTCTAGCGCCATTGCGAATTTAGAAATACCTTCCAAATGGATGCACACTTAATTTAGCTCTTAGTCATGGATAAGGACCGTTGCACTTAAATTTTGAATTGACGCCGCATTTGTTGTTGGTTGGTGAAATACGATTGTGGAAGTGAAGTTGATGGGAGTTTGACGGCTTATTTTTTTCGTTTCGTACATTGAGGTTTTTGTTTATAGTTTGTTGTTCGCTAATTGGCATTAAGGCAGGATGGCGCTTTTTAAGAATAAACCGGATAAACTATACATTAAAAATTTTTAAAGCCTAATTATGAACTGGCTATTAAGAAATGGCTGAACTAATTTTATTGAATCATGTCGAAGAACCTTTACCAAGAAACAGACCTGCTTTCAAATAAAAAAAAAAACTGCATCCACAACGGTTCACCCGCTGAAGAGGTATCATGATGCCACAGACCACAGAAATATATCGATATATTACAGAGATATATTTCTGTTTTTCTGTGCCACAGACAGACAAACACACACACATAGCGGTCAAACTTATAACACCCCTCTTTTTGTGTCGGGGGTTAAAAATTATCCTTCGTTGGAATGGTGAGGTAGGTACAGTTTTGAGTTCATATAAAAATAATAAGTAGAAAGGATGGTCAAATATTTTCGAATTTAACCTTACTTTTCGGAATTTTGTAGTGGTAGAGCCATGTTGTAGCTAGCCGCTGCATCACGATTGGGCCCGCTCGTCCGGGGTAGTACCACCCTCTCACAGAACACCGGCGTGAAGCAGCAGTACTCCCTGCTGCGTTTCGTACGGTCAGTGAGAGCGCCGGGGGCCCAATACCTCTCCACCTCCCCTATTCCCTCTCCTTTTTCCTTAGGGCTGACAACGCACTGGCATCGTGTAAAGCGCTGCGGGTGTCTATGCACAGTGGTGATCATTTAACATCAGTTGACCCACTAGTTCGTTTGTCTGGCCACTCTAACATAAAAAAAAATTCTTGATTTTGATTTTTCACTAACTGAACTACTTACTTTCGCTGGCTCAGCGACCCGAAGTGGATCTTGGCCTCCGACGTCAAAGTGCGCTATTCCCTCCTGCTCCGTGCCAAGTCTGACCAATCGGACACGTCCAGCTCTTTCAGATCTTTAGCAACTTCATCTTTCCACCGGTATCTTGGTATCACCGGATGGTTGCCCAAGATACGCTTTTTTAGCAGCTCGATCTTCTTCCATTCATTCCACATGCCCCAGCTATCGAAGTCGGGCAGCCTTTATTCCCCCGATGATATTCGGCTCTGACACTATCCTCTATTTCCCGGTTGAACCTTCGCCTCCAGTTTCCGTCATCGAGGAAAGACCTTGTTGTAAAAGGTGCAATATATAGAGGTGTCAGTAAGTTTAAGTATCTCGGGTGTATGGTCACCGACACTAACCAAAGGGAGGACGAAATCGACATCCGTATAGTCTATGCGCTAAGATGTATATAGCAGCCCTTCACAAAGTACTGGTGTTGATAAGCAAGACTACAAAAATCCGCGTTTACAATAGAGTCATTAGGCCGATTCTATTGTACGGGTGTGAAACTTGGACTCTGACGTTGAAGGAGGAAAACAGACTCTTGGTTACGGAACGTAAGATTTTTTTTTTTTGCGTTTTCATTTCATTTAAAAACTTTCCGAATAGGTATTTTAGGACAAAAGAAACCAAAATCAAAAACGAATAGCGTTACGTTATTTAACGAAATTACAGTACAATTAATTTGTGTGCAGTTTATTTATCTATCTATCTAAACAGCGATCCGGGTGTCACCAACGGTGCTGGCTGAAAATCAGCGCTGGGGTGCTATAAACGCCTCAGCATTATGCTGAGCCAGTGTCCGATTTGCAACCGCAATGACACATTCTATCTTTAGCTTTCGTGTTGTCTTTTGTTTTGTAAAATATTGATGATGTGTCATTGACCTATGTCAATGTGATGTGTCTTGTGTTGTTGTAAATTTTATTTCTTTCATTCTTTTCTTTCTAAATTTATTCAAACAAAAACTATAATGATTATCCGTTAACATGCCGTTAACGTTGTTATTAAATGATCTCAACACTGGACGTTATAGACAATAATTTATAAGAAAGAAAAACAAATTTCATGTTGCCTACTGGCGCAACCTGTTTTTAATTTTATTTGCAAACGCATATTGTATAGTCCATTGTTTCCAATTGTTAGTTGTTTTCCAATTGTAAATTGCAAACTTTACATCGGTTCTATTTCTACATAAACATAAACAACGAGCAAACACAACTTGAAAGAAAATGAACGAGCGAAACCGCTTTCATTCGCTCAGCCCGGCCGCCGTCCCGTCCCATTCCATTCGTTCCATTCCAATCCAATCCAATCAACGAATGGCCGCCATATTAGCTCGAACAGTCGTAGTGATCGCGCGTGGCGGCGTTGCGCTAAGTGACAGCCAGACCGATGCAATAACTTGCAAAACAGCAATAACTTTCACGAATAGTGCGTATTCACACAAACTATAAGTTTTCAGTGATCAACCAAACAATTTATAACCACAATATTTATCTCCGATCGTGCCCCGTGAAGTTGTATCGCATGCATTCCACGGAGACTGTTGAACTTTATTTTTTTTTCGTTCAGTGTTCCTTTTTCAAATATTCAATGTTTTTATTTATCGATGCGTTTGGAATGTGCTATCCATAGTTTTTGAACGTTGTCGATATTATTTTGTGCCCATTTGGACTAAATTGGCTCTGGTTTTAACTAGTGACGAGTTTTGCCGAAACATACACGGTAAGGTTTTTTTTTTATTTAAGAACATTGGAATCTGCTATGCGTATTTTTTTATTGTGTCATAATTTTGAATTTGGAATTTGATGTTGAAACTTGTTCCAAATTTGAAATTATCATGCTCCGTTCAGTATCGGCGAGTAGCTGACTTGCTTCCTTACTTACAAACTTATCTAGTGATCTTTTTTTTTCGTTTTTATTGCTGCTGCGAAATCATGTTTATGTCTTATGTAATCGTTTAAGCTTTAGCTTGAAACCTTGTTTATTATTTTTAGACTAATTCAAAATGTAAGAAGTCTAAATAAGTTTACTAGGCACTAAATCTTTTTATTTCACCGTAAATACAGTAAATTATTATAGATTTTAACAAAGCGGTATTTTATTGTATTAACATAGTTATTTAATACAATTTCTATTTTTCAGTAAGTAAGTGTCAAATATCTGACGACAAGTAAATGCTACCTAGTATATTGGTATAACTTAGTCAGCATATAGATTGACATTGACATATAGAAACAAAATCCTTGAATTTGCTTTTCTTAATTGGACAGAACCATTCAAATGCATACAAAAGATAAGCCAGTTAAGATTCCACACTTTTCTGTCCGTCAAAACGACAGTTCAAAATTCGAAGAAACCTGACCTTATTCTAGTTCAAAATTCGAACTTCGTATCAGGCTGTCCCGCTCACGCCAATACATAGTATCTATTTAACACGAGAGTGAGCAAGACGGTGCTATACCAACAGAGTAGCCCCCAAAAGTTTGTGATCTTATAACTAGTAACCAATGTAACCACAATACCCAGTATATTGTTAACCAAATTCAAATCGCTCTCTTAAGAACAGGAAATAATCGAGGGGTGATGGTTAAAATAAATTAATATTTTAAATAAATATTTGACTGTCGTATTTCTTTGTTTTAAATGGATAAACTCAAAACCACTGCACCTATAGGAGGCCAAGTGAACGTAATTTTTTGAGTTGTGAGTCGCGTAAATATTACGATTGTTCGGCTTCACCTATAGAAAGCTATACCTATTATCAGTGAGTAAGAAGCTATATTTTATCCCGGGAACGTCTTAAAGTTCCCAAGAGACTCGCACAAAGTTGCGAGCAAGAGCTAGTAAGCAACATGACATTTACAAAGATGGAAATAGGTAATATAATGTACACTAGAATAACGTGTTCAATTATACTGCTAATACCATTAACACCCTTGCACTAGTCTTTTTTATGGCTTCTACGGAACTCATCGCCGTAAAACTACTAATTACCAGCTATAATATGATAGGCAATTAAGAATCACGCCGTAAGTATCCTTACACTTGTCCGTGAACATAACACTTTGTCTTTTTCTAATTAATATGCTTGTGCGAAAGGGATGGTTGGTTAGGGCTGGCGTAATGTGAACACATTTCTTATTATTATAATATTTCCGGTAGTAAACGTGAAATTGTAAGGATTCTGATTCCATAGGCACATGTTTTCTCTTCTTGCCTGCCTTTTTCTGTCGAAGCTTTTTCTGCTTTACGGTCTCATGAAACTCTTTATCGTCTTTGAAAAGCGATCAGACTCATCCTGAACTACCTATAAGGTGTCTGTCCAAAGATTTTTTTACGTCTGCCTAGTTTTCCATCCATAAACCGCCTATGGATAGATACATGTACATTTTAACCACTAGATCAGATGACATTGCCCCTTTTTGATACGTTTTCCATGTATACAACATTGTCTTTTCAGTTACATAAACTGTACACCATAATTAACCTAGGTAACTTTTTCCGAGGACTTAAGACTGCTAAAAATCTTATGCTAAATCATAATTTCCTTTGTGCCTTTAGGCTATGGCCATCTACGGTGGCGTGGGTCAAGATTTTTGATGAAATACGTTCACAAAAAAGCGGTAATAACAAATACCAATAATTATGCTTGGTTACATTGTCATTTTCTTAGGTAGCTTACTAAATCATGCATGTGTAGAAAAAATTTTGTGAATAGGGTAATGCACGCCTCAGATACTTCTAAAGACGTTTCCCCTCACGAAACGACTGCGACAAAATTAAATGCGTCAATGGGCAAAACTGAAACTATCGAAGACTCGTATTAATTCTATGGTCCATGCGTTGACAGCGCTGCTGTCACAGCTGCACAAGTAACGTTGTAATGCTATACCAACAATAATGTAAACCACCCATTCTGGCGTTAAATTCAAAGGAATCCTGCTCGGTCTCTGTAGAGAGAAACAAAACCCATACCTTCGCCTAACATGCGAAACGATACAAGCTTTAAAAATGATATTTAAGGTTTATATTTCAAATTCCTCAATCTCGAGATCTGCTAAAGTCTAGAAAAGTAAAGGCATGCATTATTTGTGTGTCCTTCTGCTAATTTATCGCGATTATGAATTTCAATGGTTCCAGGATTTGAATTGTTTCAGGTCATTGGATTTAAATACTCTAAACTCAAAGACAGTATCTACTCTTTTTAACTGTCTCAAAGTTTGCATAAATTAATTTGGTTTTTCCTGTATTACTCATAATTTATAATAATGCACCAAACCGCAATTCTAAAAGCTGCTGCTTAGAAGAAATAATGGGCGACAACAGACTGTCACAAGTTTACTTATCGAATTTTTGACCATCACAGATATTGTGGTAAAGTAGCAATTATCAGTTTTTAAATCATGCTGGTGCCGATGTTCGATGTAGTACATAATAAATAGTCTGTGATAACTCATTTGCGTCATTCGTCGATTTGAATGAACGGAAGTTACCTTACGCCGATGGAACCCTAAAAGGCCGCGTTGTAAGCTGTCCCAATTGAGGACCAGTCGCTTTGTGGTACACTTTCTCCGATACGTGACGCGCCCAGACGCGATTTTCACTCGCGAGTGTACAGGTGTACGATATTCGAACTCGTTTGTAATTTTTTTTTAATTTGCTTTGGTTGCGAACTTTTTTTACTGTTATACATACTTGTTATTTACTGAGCAAATTATAACCGGCCAGTATTTTGGCGCGAAAAACTAAATGCTTTACGCTTCATTTAGACGACTTAATTGGTCAGTGATTGGATTTATAGCACGCAGCTGGTAAGGTTTAGTACTACAATTGTGTACATTTTTATTACATCAAGCATTTCAAAGACTTACCGTTAAATTGTAATCTGGTTGCAATTCTTAGCGTCCCTTTACGACCGTTATTACGATAAATGCAATGAAAACTTTGTTACTATCTAAAAATGCTGTCTTATCTAAATGCATAATCCTAATTAAAACTGATAACTACAAAGACAGTACTGATAAGATAGCGCAATTATGAATTGTATGTATGTCCGAACGCGCTTCGGGTAACTTCGGGCTAGATCGTCTCTAAGATCATTGCAAAGCAAGGAGAATGAATAATACTGGCACGTAGAAATGTATTGCTTTGTAAACAAGCGTGAGGCATAGTTCCTAATTCATACTGAAAATTTGAATACGGAACGAGAAACAAATTGCATTTAGAACAGCTAACTGTGCGCTTTGATACAAACGCGCTGCGCTTGCGTTGGATATTTGAAACTAGAAACCAAGTTGGTTTCTAGTAGGGTTACCAATACCAAACTTGTAACCAAACATTGCCATTTTATGGTGTTTAAATCCACTTTAACAATTGAGTTTGCTCGTGAAATACAAATTCAACGTAAATTTAAAAAGTTCAAATACAACAAAGCAATACAGTAAAATAGCAAAATTTACGTATTATTACGTAAATTGGGTCAAAAATATTATTTGGGTCTATATTAGAGACTAAAATTTATAAAAACTTATAAAATTGTAGATGTTTAGAAATATTTTCCTAGTTTTACGTTAGTTCCCAACCAGATCTAAATGTTTATTATGAGTTTCTCTATTATTCTGGTTTTTTGTTATAAAAAAGTCTCATTTGGTATTTTAATTCCCAGTGCCAACAATTTTTTTTTTCAAACCATAATATTTCGATAATAGTCATCGTTCCGATATGCCATTTTAATTCAGAAATTTTAAGATTGTTACACAGGGACGTTTTTGTTGGTATAAAATCACTTTTTAGTCCCATTTAATTAAAAAACTCTATGCCTAAATTGTTATTGAATAATACTTTATTCAGATGTACTCATTACTACCTTAATAATAGAGACGGAAATAAAAACCGTACAATAAGTTGGCAACCCTCAAGATCTGACAACAGCTCGAGGCAAGAAAGTTGAGTCCAACATTGACCTCTAAAGCGGTGTTGGGGTCGAGAAATCTATTGGTACAGCAGTTTGATGAGAGCCATAAACCCAATACTAGTCCAACATGACAGCGTGATTCGGCACTAGATGAAAATAAATCCCACCTTCAGAACGAGACTGACACAATTCGAAATATTCTCATTTCAAAAATGAATATGTGTAAAAAGAAAATAGGTTTAAGAAGATACGATGCGCACCATTTCTCCATACAAACGTAGTCCCCTGTTTCCTCACTGGATAATGGTATTAGAGCAAATATTTTTTTACCACATAATCTATATCTACTATGGCCATGCCCCTAAGTTTTGTTTTTTTTTTTCCATATTCCATCTATCACAAGAAGTAGGAGCCTTCAAAAACTAGGAAAATGGTCAAATTTCAACGTCATATTCTGACACTCATCAAAAATCAAAAAAGCCTTCCTTTACCTGGTCAAGATTTTGAGGCGAAAATAGGCGACTACGAAATTGTTTTCATCAATTTTGTGTACCTATTAATAGTCTGAGTTGCATTAATGTTGCCTTAATCCTTAAATCAACTGCTCATATTCTCTACCTAAAATCTGGCTCCAACCAAAAAGTCGCTTCTGGAAATTGCAGAAGTTTTTCGGCAATTATTTAGTTGAGAAAAAACCAAGTGTTCTTTTCTTATTATAGAAAGGGATTTGCTTAGTCCACATTAGGTTACCTACATTTAAATTGGCGATGTGTATGGAATCACGTCGGAGTTTAAATCATGAACTTTATTAAACTTTGCCAAATTAAGAGAGTTAATGGCCAGAACATTAAACTAATGTATTTTTTTTACTCTAGTGTCAAAAGATATGTCATAGATGTAGGTAAATTTACGTCTGGGGGTAGTATTGGTTTTCTAGTAGATGAGCCTAATTAAGCGTATAGCCTATACGTAATACTTTAATGTTAACAAGGCATCGTGAGAAACAATCTAGGCGAGTAGTAGAAATGGTAGAAATGTAAGAGAGAAAAACTTGTAACAGCTTGAACCTGATCGTTCTGGTTCTCGTTGAGCGCCATCTAGTCATCAATAGGAGAGACTGGTACATTTTACATCATATCGAAGTTTCTCAACCCGGATGCATAAATTCGAAATCCGACTTTACTCCTTCGGATTTCGGTCCCCGGGCACAACAACTGCCAGAAGAGAGTTCTCTCTACTTAACCTTCCTCCACAAAAGTTATGAATGACTGAATCCGTCCAACCGATTTCGGTCACGGCCACCGCTTCAAGTCCTATTCATTATTAGGATGCCTTACGTAGCCAGTTTTCTTCACAAAAGTATTTACTTAATAATTAATACATAGTTCCCTTTACATTAAGATGCCTATTAAAACTGTTGTGTTGTGATGTGAGTCTGAGTCACATACTTAATCTTTAAAGGGCTTTATTTTTGTGAGATAGAGATTGACAGATTGCTTCCAAACAATGACAAATAACAAGATAAGAATCATCTAGTCATAAACATGAACGATTTAGAATATTTTCATACATTTAGCAAAATCCTAGGCTTAAGTTCTGCGATGTCGAAATTATTTATTTTTTATTTGTTGCGGTCACCCTGTTTGGACGTTGCTGGCCAGTTAGAACGAGCTTTCGCATAAAATTCAAATGTGGAACAAAAGCCCAGTTGCATTCTGGCCTCTTTGCTCAGTTGCTGAATAACTTAGTCCGAATTCCTGAAAAACAATTGCGTCAACTATCAATCATCCACGTTTTAACATTCCTTAGCTGCCGTGAGTCAGAAACTAATTATTATGTTGATTTCCTTTAGACATGCTACACGTCGAGCCGGCCGTTTTGTGTAAAGGAAAGTTCATTAACTTGTCGCGTATGGTTTCTTTTGAGCCTACTGTGATGGTAATGTGCGCGTTGAAAAGGTACAGCTCTCTATTTTCTTTTTAAGTTGCATTTTGTTTCAACCAGCCAGCGGTAGTTGGTGGTTGAGGTATGAAAATTTTGTTAGCTGTGTTAGCTTTTCTTTGTTTGATAAATCAGAGACAAGAATGCATTTAAGCATATCTTTTAGAGTTACTTTCTTTATAATCTGTAACTAGCTTTAAACAATGCTTAATACATAAAATTTTGATGGAGTAAAAACTTAAATTAACGTCTTGGTAAATACGTAGTATTGAAAATAGCTGTAAATTATCATCGTGTGTCCTACCTAGCGTACTTTATAAAAACCTGATCAAATGTAAGAGTAACTGCCGAATGTACTATATAAAGTACTAATTATACAATGAATAATGAACTTTGAACAGGCTCAAATAATTTCCAAAATCACAAAACTTATGTCCTAAGCACTACATCGGTCAGAAGCAGTCGGGACTAAGGAGGATATGATATGAAGATTTAATACTTACTAACCTTCGCCCCAAACGAAATGGCTTTTGTATAACCTTCCTTTAAGCTTCAATTTATTTATCCGTATTCCGTAGACATGCAAAAATTCCAGTAACAGCTGTCCACACTACACTTAGTATTCGCAAACTGTACTTGTTAAAAGACCCGTACGTTAAAACGTATAAAATAACAAAATGCTCGGAACAAATACTATAAAAACTTTAAACCTAAAAAAATGCCACAATTTGACAACTGAACTGAGTCTCATTTCGGGCTAAATTTTGCAAAGCAACAACCGTAGGTATATACTAAACTCGTACTTTATAATAAAACACTAGTTTTATCCCACGGTTTCGCACGTGTTATAAACCAAACAATAAAACCTTGTGAATGTATCTATTAATACGTTCGTTCGTGTTACCATAGAACTTATCCCTTTATGGTGATTTCATCTGTTCAGTTCTCAGTTCGATACGATGCCTGAGATACTTTTGAAAAACAGTTATTTTAATGAAGTATCGCTGTCTCGCCGCAACCCCTCCGTATCGATACAGCAAGAAAGGGACAACTGCAGCTTAGACCGTTAAAAGGTACATAAAATTAATCAAAACAGCGTTGCGTTGTCCCCAATAATAATACATTTTTCAAAAACAATTAGAGGCAGCCTTAGCTATGCCCTATGTTTTCGTTTTATTGTTAACATGAGTGATTATTTTTTTATGCGTATCTGAAAATAACGTTGAGATTGGGCAATTTTCATAGGTTTTGAAGGCTCCTACTTCTTATGATAATTGAAATATTGAAAAAACAAAGCATAAGGCATAGCCGTGGTAGGTATCGATTTTACCATAAAAAATAATTATGTGCACTAATGTCGTTATCCTGGGAGGAAACAGGGGACTACGTTTGTATGGAAAAATGGTTCGCATCATATCCTCTCAAAGCTAGTTTGCATCAGTTGACATTCATCTGCGAATAAGAATTTTTAATTTGTACTCTGCCGTTCCCACTCTTTTGATCTGAGAGTTTTTTATGTTTTTTTTTCTCTATGAAAAGAAGAGCGTTATGCCAGCTTTGTTTTTCATTTAGAAATAGCTTTACTGAAACTGTTGCTTTGTTTTTACAAGCTAAATTTATACTTGTACTTATGTTTAAGAAACTGATAAAAAATAAAGATTTCAATAATTCTGATGATAAGCATTAAAAATCGAATCGTTAAGGAATCCTACAAACCGGCTCGAAAGAATCGTGTACAGAAAAAAAAAACACCATAATTACCAATGTTCGCACTTGCTAGTAGGTACCAAACAATGATAATATACACGTAATGATAGGTTACTTTTTGCAAAGGAAGTAGCAACATTCTTTAGGTAATGGCTAGCGAGTTTTTATTAAAACAAAAAGCGTTGGACTCATTTCGTTTTTTAACAAAAACTTGTTGAAAAAAAGCATTCAGTTTCGGAATGGTTTCAAAGACGCTATGGGATATATATAGTTCATAATTGATTGATTCAGTCGTCTCGTCACTTTACGGTTTCTTCGCTACCAAACTTTACGCTTTGCGCAACTCGCAGACCCACTTGTTTAAGTCTCACCAATGCAGCTATTAGATTCATGAAAAGAGTGGTGTAATCACTGGTAGGTACCTAGTACCTCCCTAATTGTGTCATATTTTTTTTCATTGATACGGACTTATAAAAGTAGCGTCTGTTTCAATAAATTTGACAAGCATTGCATCTTGCATTCGAATCGCCTTATCTGTTCCTTGAATCCTCATTTACGTGTGATATTTCTCAACTCCTTATCACCATCTGCGTTTCTAGATAGCGATCAGCCGAATGAAAAATCGAACAATCCATTCCTGGCGATAAAGTATTGCAAAATAAATAACAAAAGGCGATAACCCAACATTTCGCTCGTGTCGATAATGTTTGAACAATATAACAAAGCGTTCGGCTCTGAAGCATATTAAAGTATCGTTGTTATGACAGCAAATCAATAATGTGAAGTTTAATGTGTACAAGTTGGAGAAATTGCGACTCTGCAACAGTTGCTCGGTAGGTATTCATAAAAAATCATCTTTTTTTTCTATGGCTTATTCAGCATTCGACTAAATTTGCAATGTCTGTTGGATAGGGTACATAGTAACAGGCGACATCTATCGTCACAAATTCACACTTGATTTCCAGCTGTTGGTCGAGTATTTAGTAACTTATTAGGCGTCTAAAGGCAGCACTCTAAGTTGCCAAGAAAAAAGATTTGCTAATCTTCGGATCAAATTAAAATGTTAATAAATGTACCCAAAACAATACCATAATAAGTACTCGTTTCGTAACACATCTTTATACTTACTATACATACTTACTATTACAAGGTCATACCTACATAGGTAAAGTTCCGATCGACTAAGAGAAATAATTTTTAAGTACCATTGAAAAATTACTGCTTTAGTAATAAGATGACCATTTCTGACACACTCCACAGACCTAAAATAAGAGTTCGTTCGTTTCGACGCATAAAATAAATGACTTTTTTAGCCATACAAGCTCATGTTCTAAACCCAAGTGACATTTCTGTTCCACTTAAGTGGTACTGGTTCTGTGGCACACACAACTTGAAAAATCCCCTTAAATTAAATACGAACATCGGTTCCCATCTTGGAATTATGAATAACCTATTTTGTGATTCTCTAGCGCCCTGTTTGATATTAACTACTGAATAGTAATTTCTTTTAACGGGCACAAGGTACAAAAGCATCTAATTAATCCTCGGCTTGCGCAAACGCATCGGTAGGGCGGCGAATGTGTGCACATGTGTTCGGAGTGTCGAAACGGTAAATTGGAGCATTCGGCTCCTTCGGTACAACACTATTTGGAGCATTTCGCAAGTTGCAGTGCACGAAGACTAAACGCCAACAGGAGTTGCTGTATGGGTTAAAAACCTTCGCCATTTCCCTCGCTTTTTTTTATGTAAAGTAAGTAAGTAATTTATGTGGTGGGGGGGGGGAGAAATAAGGGTTTTTTTCTGCGCTTTTACCCTTTCTCGTTTATTTTTAATAGGTTATAGATAGTGACAGTCAATGCCACCAAATATACCGCTACACCCGAAATGTCCCTTAATAGTCTTAATACCGACTCATCCTAAGTGATCAAATTGTTCAGGTCATCGTGTACAAATTGACCGGAGCACACAAAGCGCCTAATACTTGTTAGCTGTCAAGTCGCCGTGTTGGCACCGTAACACCCACAGCATCATTGGTATCCTAGCATCCAAAGTATCCAAAAAACGGAACACCACAATTGTGAACTTCATGTAAAACGTAATAGAGCTCAAAGTAGTAAGTAAAGTAGCGGTATATTTGGAGACATTATCTGTCACTATCTATAGGTTGCTGACTGAACATAATAATTTTACCGTGTTCTATGTGAAACAATCTCGGACGCCCGCATGCCGATTGCGTTTCCATTTAGCTGGCTTCGTTTAAATATAATAAGTAGGTAACACAGACCTTGGCCACGTAACTGGGTGTTTAGTGGGGGTAGGGGGGAGTAATCTAATTTGCCCTGAGAAGCTTAGCAACTGCCCTGTATGCCGCCAATACGACTGTTCTACTTAAGAGGATACGATGCGCACCATTTCTCCATACAAACGTAATCCCCTGTTTCCTCCCTGGATAATGGCTTTAGAGCCAAATTTTTTTTACTGTGTAATCTATATCTACCACAGCTATGCCCCTAGGTTTCGTTTTTTTCCATATTTCAAATAACATAAGAAATATGAGCTTTAAAAAACTGAAAAAATTGCCCAATTTCAACGTCATTTTCAGACACTCATCAGAAAAGAATCCCGCATATAAACAAAAAAAGGAAAACATAGGGGCATAGCTAAATCTATCCTCTAATTATATTTCAAAAAAATATTTTTATTGGTCCAGTTTTCGAGAAGAAAACAGGCCCTATACTACGAAGCGCGAAATTCAAACTTCGTTTCATGCCGTTCCGCTCACGCTAATGGTATTTATTACGAGAGTGAGAGGGACCGCACGATCCGAACTTCGAACTTCGAATTTCGTAGTAACCCACCAGGGGATTACGAAATGCTGTTTTGATCAATTTTACGCGCCTATTAACGGTCTGAGCTGCAGTTGTCCCGCTCTCGCTGTACTGACACGGAGGGGTTCGGGCGAGACAGCGACATTTCATTAAAATACCTAATTCTCAAAAGTCTCTCAGCCATCGTACCCTCTTAAAGACAGCGTTTTAGAATATAGGTTTTCCCAATCCTATTCTATCTTATTCTACTAATATGTTAAATGAGAAAGTTTGTGAAAATGTTTGGATGTTTGGATGTTTTTAAGTCAAACACGCATGACGGTTGAACAGATTTAAAGAAACCGGCCAAGTTCGAGTCGGACTCGCGCACGAAGGGTTCCGTTCCGTACCATTATCTATAAAAAACGGCAAAAAAAAACACGTTTATTGTCTGGGAGCCCCCCTTAAATATTTGTTTTATTTTAATTTGATTATTTATTTTTAAAGTGAATAAATAATTAAATATTCTGTTAATATTTCAAGTACCTATCTCCCTGTTGCCGTTATTAATATCGAGCAAACGAGCAAAAAAAAATAAGTTTGTTCTATGGGAGCCCCTTAAATATTTTTTATTCTGTTTTTTAGTATTTGATGTTATAGCGGCAACCGAAATACATCATTTGTGAAAATTTCAACTGTCTAGCTATCACGGTTCATGAGATACAGCCGTGACAGACAGACAGACGGACGGACAGCACCCTATGGTCCAGTTTTTACCTTTTGGGAACGGAGCCCTAAAAAAAGAAAGAAAAGAAAATATTTATTACACAACGCAAACTAAAATTTTACATGAAACAGTATCCGGTGGGCCCCAAACTAGGCGGACCCGAAACCACAGAATATATAATAGTACTGACGTACAGAATGGAAACGGACCGCCCCGCACCGATTCGAATTACCCCACCCCTCAAGGCGCAGATTGCCGGAAACCGCCAGAAACCAGAAGAGTGCGCGCGCGATGTATGTAGGCGTACGCGTGTACAGACGTCGTCGTGCTTATGTAGATTCAAGAACGCGTATTTGTACGTCGTGTCCGCCGCGTGCCGAAACTTGGTGTACAGATTTGAGACACGAATATTGTCACTTTCCTGCAGGTTTAATACTACACTTCATTTAATTTAGAATTGAAAACCACAACATCATTATATTGCGGCTCGTCAGCTATTTCTTACCTAGCAAATAGTACAGTACAATAGTCTGGGAGCCGCAAAATAAAATTGTTTTAATGTCACTTTATTTGCGTGTCGTCAATTGTTACTCTAGTACAAATTGTAAAGAGATTACAGTTCACGAGCCGCAATATAATGTTGTTGTGGTTTATAATTCTAAATTAAATGGAGTATTATAGGTAAGTGACATAACATCGACTTGACATATCAAAGACTAGCGATAAATTAATTTTCCCGTAGGAAAAAGTAGTTTTCCCGCGCTAAAAAGTAGCCTATGTCACTCAGCGATAATGTAGCTTTCTAACGGCAAAAAAATTTTTGAAATGGGTCAGTAGTTTTTAAGTTTATTCGTTACATACAAATCTTTCCTCTTTATAATCTAAACTAATATTATAAAGCTGAAGAGTTTGTTTGTTTGTTTGTTTGAACGCGCTAATCTCAGGAACTACTGCTCCGATATGATAAATTCTTTCAGTGTTAGATAGCCCATTTATCGAGGAAGGCTATAGGCTATGTATCATCACGCTAACACCAATAGGAGCGGAGCGGAGCGGAAGAATGTTTCAAAATCGGGGGTTTTTGCTAATCTCAGGAACTACTGCTCCGATTTGAAAAATTCTTTCAGTGTTAGATAGCCCAGTTAGATAGGGCGGGTTGGGGGCGGATTGGGAGCGGGTTGAGAGCGAGTTGGGGGCGGGTTGGGAGCGGGTTGGGGGCGGGGTGAGAGCGAGTTGGGGGCAGGTTGGGAGCGGATTGGGGGGTGGATTGGGGGCGGGTTGGGAGCGGGTGGGGGGCGAGTTAAGGGCGGGTTAGGAGCGGGTTGGGGGCGGATTGGGAGCGGGTTGGTTTATTATGAAGTTTCACTTCTTCCGGAAGGAACTAAGGAGAGCCATAATTGATGAAAAAGCAAATTGGATAAAAAAAATAAGCTGCCCAAATTACTAATTCCACGCGAACGGAGTCGCGGGCAAAAGCTAGTATTAATAATATTAGTGTAGACAATGAGACTAAAGGTAAACAAACTCACGTCTTTATCTTTTTTAACGAAATTTATAAAGAAATATTAGGTCATTAAAGTCATTAGGTCGTTAGGAAGCAAAACACTGGTTAACCGCACATTGCTCGTTACATTTAATAGTTTATTCTATTTTAAATGGTTTGAGCTAGGATGCTAGTGTCTAGAGAAATGAGTTTTATTCGACCTGAAGAATTTCCCCTTAAAGGTAACGGACATAAAAAACCGGCCAAGTACGAGTCGGACTCGCGCACCGAGGGTTCCGTACAAATTTATAATGTAACTATGAACATCCAGATTTAGTATATACTATACTCCATTTAATTTAGAATTATAAACCACAACAACATTATATTGCGGCTCGTGAACTGTAATCTCTTTACAATTTGTACTAGAGTAACAACTGACGACACGCAAATAAAGTGACATTAAAACAATTTTATTTTGCGGCTCCCAGACTATTGTACTGTACTATTTGCTAGGTAAGAAATAGTTGACGAGCCGCAATATAATGATGTTGTGGTTTTCAATTCTAAATTAAATGAAGTATAGAGGCTTTGAGATCTACTCAATGTACCTTGATCTTGTTAAGCATGACTTTAAATTTTTTTAAAAAGACCGCAGACGCATTCCTAAATGTCCAATACAGCGTGACAAATCCTTGGATCGATAGGATTTATCAGCTTTCCTTTGTCTCTTGTTTTTGAAAGTGGCTTACTAGTTATTTGTCCCCAATACTGAAGTACCCACTTGAGTGTTGGCGCCAACCGTCTGAATAGATCATAAAAGTCACTAGAGCTGTTGACTTTTCGCTACAAAAGAGGCATAATTGCCAAAATGTTCAAAACTTTAATTGCAGTGTAATGCAACTAGCTATGACAAGCAAGCAACAATAAAAAAAGAATAAACTTTACAAACCAAAGGCAAACGACAGGTACGGGCAACTTTTGTTTTATAACTTAATCTCTTTAGAAATGACAATTACGTCTACGTTTTTGTAGAGGCAACGACTAGCACAATGCTAAGGTAATTTAAGATGGCGCCAGTTGTTAGCGTAATGCAAAAATGATAATTTATTTTTACAGTTTAGACGACCGGATAGCCTAGTTGTTAGAGAACCTGACTACGAAGCTTGAGGTCCCGGGTTCGATTCCCGGCCGGGGCAGACATTTGTGTGAATAATACGAATGTTTGTGCTCGAGTCTTGGGTGTTTAATATGTATTTAAGTATGTATCTATCTATATAAGTATGTTTATCCGTTGTCTAGTACCCATAGTACAAGCTTTACTTAGTTTGGGACTAGATCAATTGGTGTGAATTGTCCCGTGATATTTATTATTATTTATTTATTTACAGTGTGAAATTGGCGGATGTTTTTCGTTTGACTTTGCGTAGGGTCTCTCTCTTTGTGTAAGTTTTTATCGCATGAAATGTCTCTAACGCGTTTAAAAGAGAAATGTTAACGGAGAATTCTCCATCCCGTGCGGTAAAAATTTACAGAATAATACTGCCCTGCAGAAACTAAAACGCAGTAAGAGCAAAAAAGTGATAAGACCATTATGTTCCTTACGATGTGCTTGTTATAGTTCAATATTGAACAAACGTAAAAACTCTATTACTGTGTTTTAGAGTCTGCAGGGCAGAATAGCAGAATAAATAAAGGGAACTTGAAGTCTGTCTCTTTCAGGTTAAGTATGATAAGGTAGGTAATTTTTAAATATTCTTTTAAATGCCACTTTACTTCACCTTAGAGGAAAACCAAATAAAATATTTTATTTTTATTTGTTTTGCGATTTTTTGTTTTTGATCATGTGAAGGGGTGCAGTGCGTGCAGTTAACTTATGATCATGACCTGTATACCAATGAAAAACCTGATAATACGTGCACTTATGGCACACGGCGGACACGACGTACAAAATACGCGTTCTTGAATCTACATAAGCATGACGACGTCTGTACACGCGTACGCCTACATACATCGCGCGCGCACTCTTCTGGATTCGGGCGGAGTCCGGCAATCTGCGCCTTGAGGGGTGGGGTAACTCGAATCGGTGCGGGGCGGAGCGTGTCCATTCTGTACGTTAGTACTATTATATATTCTGTGCTTATGGCAAATTACACGAGTGCATCACTGCCGTACATTCCTGGTCGATAATAAATATACGGTCGTAGATTAAACGCAGCCGTGTAAACCGCCTGGTAACCTAAACTATAAAATATATTTTCCCTGAACAAAAAGAAGATTTTAATGTATACGGATGCATGAAAGCCTGAAAGATACTATGACAGGAGGAAAGTAGCCATAAAAATGACGTAAAACCAATTTAACTTCAACGTAGGTAAATATTTGCGTAACTGTGAGCGAGGTAATCTCAAACACAAAGATCGGCCAAAGTCGCGTGAGCAACATAATCGAGCTCTATTTACTTGTTTCATTCGGAAACGAAAACGGAACATGGCTGCCATTTTGAAGCATGACGTCACACCATCTGAGCAAACCACGATTTGCAAGTAAACATACAACAGCGTGGCATACTAGTAAGTTCCATTTTCGATCAGGACTAAACGAGTCCTGGTGGCTGAAAATTGAACTAAAATCGGCGCTTAATTACTAACAGTTGCTAAATACCTAACTACTCTACTAAATCACTAACGTAGTAGTGCAAACGCGCATTAAAATAGCAATGAATGATAATAAAAACACTGGCAGTAAAGTGTATTATTTTTTCGTATCCTGCCTGCCAGTCCCACTCGACTTTTAAAAGCGACTCGAGCTGTGCGTATTTCAAATCTTTTAAGTCGAGCTGGTGTAGGTACTTTTTACGAGTTGTCAAAACAAGATTCTCTCATAGATTTTGTACATGATGTAATTTCTATGCCATCACTCTATTAATTTGTTTTAAAACGGCTAAAAATCTAATTTCGGAGTTACTTATCGGATCAACTGTATCGTGCGTGACCCACCTTTTCGCTGCAAATGTCATTTTGACAATCCATGCATCTGCCAAAGTAATCACCGTGTTGACCATAAAAGGAAGCGTAGCACGCGATTCAGTTTTCTTCATTGAACCTGCTTAATTCTTTCTAACAGTTCCCTAGCCGTGGTAGGATGCCATAATACAAAGCCGGTACAAGTAAGGCGCTGTGCCGGCGCATTGCCATATGCGAGACGCATGACCCACTCCGAGTATGGCTAACATCCGGAACGGGGTGAAGGGACGAGCTCAAAGCGATTACGACTGCAGCATAAAGGCCACAACAAACCGGGAGCGCGGGGCGCCGACGGAGCGTGCCCAGCGCGGTCAATAACATCGAATCAAATACGGTGTGCCGCGCTGCCGGTGTGTGTCACCGTATATTTGATTCACTGTTATTGACCGCGCTGGGCACTCCATCGGCGCCCCGCGCTCCCGGTTTGTTGTGGCCTTAAACCTGCGCGTAATTTAATTAGAATTACACTTGAAATAACCATAAGATTGAAGAAAAACCGCTTGCGGAGCAATTCTACGGTGCTTGTCTTCTCAATCCACATTTACCGGCGCAGGAGGGCATTTTCAATTTAAAATGTAGGTACCTGATACTACTTTTTTTTGAATTAGGCAATTTTGGGATTTTATTACTTAGCATCAAGAGCGTTATTGATTTTTATGATTTGAAAATGTTCCATACAATTTTTTGTGTTAGTTTTGTGACACAAAAAAACACAACATGAAAAAAAGTCGCAATAAAATTTTAAATAAAAAATAAAACCTCCTTCAAAAAACATCCAAAAAACTATGAAATAATAATTGAACCGAACCGACCACAATAAGCATGAAAATATCTTTCTTCTAATCTGTTTGAAGTCGGTGCCTCAGCTCGAGTCAGCAGGAGTGGACCTAGTAATCTAACTTACCTACATACCTACTATCTATAGGGTATCATACACTCCTGCTGGCTCGTGCTGAGGCACCGACTTAAAACAGATTAGAAGAAAGATATTTTCATGCTTATTGTGGTCGGTTCGGTTCAATTATTATTTCATAGTTTTTTGGATGTTTTTTGAAGGAGGTTTTATTTTTTATTTAAAATTTTTTATTTTTTGCTTTTTAGTTGTTTCTGTATAAAATAGATGCGTAGGATAAAATCATCAGTTTGACTTCGAAATAAGTTTATGTTGAAAATTCTATTTTTAAAACTCGACAGGGTTATGTCGTTTTATTACAGAGTTCCATGATACTTTCTGAATGCAAATGCTCGATTTGTCACCGAAAATACTAAAATCGCTATACGTTTCTCTTGAATTTTTGAGGAGTTTCTTCAATTCCTCATGGATCCCATCATCAGAACTGGATTTTGGTAACAACGGGACCAACCTTGAAGCATGTGCTTTCAAACAACGAAAACATTTTCCAAATCGGTTCATAAATGACGGAGTTCTGAGGTAACACACGTAAAAAAAAAAAAAAAAAAAGAACATACAACCGAATTGAGATCCTTTTTTTGAAGTCGGTTAAAAAATAAGGACACTTTTCTCTTTACAAAAATTAATAGTACTCGTGATTTTGAATTCAAAAAATTTCGTCGTTTGGAAAAAGTAAAGGGTGTTTATTTGTTAATGAAAACCTCTCAATCTGATAGGGGGCCTGTGTACCTTTGTGATTATGTACGTCCTTGACTTTTCGAAACTTTCTTTTCTGAGAACCATAAAAATTAGGCATCCTGCTCGTAACTGTTACGTGTACTAAAAAACTATATTTTTGGAATCCATTTCGTGTGGCAAGCAAATCTGTATTTTTTTAATAACGTTCTCTCTCGGTCACATCTTTTAAGCAATTAATTTGCGGCATATTTAGCAAACATAAGTTTTCATATCGAGAGCTAGGGAATAAACCCTTCATATTCATTTTAATACTTATTCGTAAACGCTATCGCTTGTCACATGCGTCCAATTATCCATGCAAAAATCTGCATTGAGTGAGTCGCCAAACAAGACAGGAAAAATGTCTGGGTATTGTTTATAATCAGTAGCTTTCTTAGAACTAGAAATCGATTTCAATCATAACGAGAATTTAAATACTTCTTTACATGGTACAAAAATTTAAAATCGCTTTCCGCTTCTGATTGTATATCCGCTAACTCACTGCGCAATGGACTTTGATGCAATTTTCACCATCAGTCAGATTGTGTACATTTATACGGTCGTCATCATCATCATCATCGCAGCCCGTATACGTCCCACTGCAGGGCACAGGCCTCCTCTCAGAATGAGAGGGCTTGGGCCGTAGTTCCCACGCGGGCCCAGTGCGCATTAGGAACTTCACACACACCATTGAATTTCTTCGCAGGTGTATGCAGGTTTTCTCACAATGTTTTCCTTCACCGTAAAGCTCATGGTAAATTTCAAATACAATTTCGCGCATAAACTCCGAAAAACTCAGAGGTGCGAGCCGGGATTTGAACCCACGATCTTCTGCTTGAGAGGTCATATGTAGGTCAAAGCGGTAGCCCACTGACGATGCTGGCTGAAAATCGGTCCTGGCGTGCTATGCTATAAACGCCTTAGCGTTATGCTGAGCCAGTGTCGCATTTGCAACCTCAGCGACTATCTATTCTTTCTTTGTCCACCGTGTTTTCTATCTGTAATAATATTGACGTGCCTTCTGTTGTTGTAAATGCTTTCGTTATTACAATTTTAATTAAGACTACCACAAACCTGAATACTGTACCTGTTGTACAACACTGAATCTTATAGGCTGACACACACAGCCGGCGGGCCAGTGTGTGTCGGCGTATATGGTTCTGTGTTATACAACGCGCTGGGCACGCTACGTCGGCGTCACGCTCACGCCCTGCTCTGCGGTCTGTGGAGGCCTTTATTCGTAAACGCTATCGCTCATCACATGCGCCCAATTGTCGACGCAGGAAACTGCATTGAATAAGACCTCCAAACACGGCAGGAAAAATGTCTTCGTATTGTTTTATAATTATGTACTTGGATTCTTAGAAACTATTGGCATGGCGCGAATTTAAATGCTTTGCTTTATAACAATGCAATAACTAGTTGAACAAGCCTTTTTAGGGTTCCGTACCCAAAGGGTAACGGGACTTTCGTTTGAGTAACCTTGACTTTCGTTTGACACGTGTCTCTTACTTCCTGTAGAAGTCATCTGAGTGTCCACCAATCTGAGTCAGCTTGGTAGATTCTGATCTGATTCCCTACGAGGCAACGGACCCTTTAGCCTTTTCTACGACTCCACTGTCCATCTGTCTGTCACCAGGCTGTATCTCATGAACCGTGATAGCTAGAAGACAGTTGAAATTTTCACAGATGAGATGAGGTATTTCTGTTGCCGCCATGACGACAAATGCTAAAAATAAAATAAAGTTCAAAATTAAAGGGGGTCGTCACACAAGAAACGTATTTTTTTCAGCGTTTTTAACTCGATTTCTATAATGATATTAACTAGATACTTGAAATCTTCACCGATTGTTTATTACTATATCCACTACAACAAAAATAATAAAAATAAGGTTAAATTAAATATTAAGGGGGGTCCTGACTAACCAATATAAAATAATCCCACACGGCGTACATTTTACTTAGAAGCAGGGCTCTGCTAACACTGGATTATTATAGTTACGGCTGTTTACGGCGTATACAATTTTGACATACCGAAAAATTGTAACGAAGCCATCGGTACGCGAATCCGACTAACAGTAGGCCGGATTTTAGGGTTCCGTACCCAAAGGGTAAAAATGGGACCCTATTAGGGCCTAAGCACACGGCGTTTTTTAAAAGCGCCGTCGACGCGCGTTTTAGGCTTGATTTCCTCCTACGCTGACGTCGGTCGAGCGTACCGTCGGTCGCGTATGAGCCATCAGTGTCGCTGTGCGGTGCCCCATAGAATATTGTGTTTATTCGTACGCGCGACCGACGTTAGCGGTCAGCTTCGCACTGAGCGCGCGATAGTGGTGTATAGCGCGTCCGCGCCGTCAGCGCACTGACGCGCGCGGCGCGGACGAGCGAGACCGACGCGCGCCATCAGCGGCGCGTAGCAATAAATCTGCCGCGGACGTCAGCGTTGCTGTGCGGTGGACCATAGAGTATTGTGTTTATTCGTACGCGCGACCGACGTCAGCGACCGATGTCAGCGTAGGAGGAAATCAAGCCTTAGGAACGCGCGTTTACAGCGCGTTTTTCATTCCATTAGAACAGCCTTAAGGCCCCTAGCACACGGCGCGTTAAAATACGCCGTGTGCTTAGGCCCTTACTGAGACTCCTCTGTCCGTCTGTCACCAGGCTGTATCTCATGAACCGTGACAGGTAGACACTTGAAATTTTCACAGAAAAAAATTCACAGAAGAATTTTCTGTTGTCCTAATAATTTGTACGGAACCCTCGGTGCACGAGTCCGACTCGCACTTTGCCGGTTTTTCGAACTTTGAATCGTGCCGTTCCGTTCCACGCTTATAGTATGTATCAAAAGAGTGAAAGGGTCAGCACGATCGATACATTCGATCTGAGAGGAGGCTGTGCCCTGCAGTGGCACGTACCTGTATAGGCTGAGATTATGATGACGATGATGATGATGATGAATATGATTGATGACTCTTTTGTTTGGACAGGCCATAAATTTCTCGCCTACCTTGCTTTAAGTCAAGGCATTACCTGGACCCTTTGACATTGACATGTAGGCTTGTTGTCTAACGCTTCTGACGCTTGCCTTCGCTATCACTATTTTCTTTCTGCCAAATGGTATAAGATGATGACAGAAAGAGACGGTGAAAGCGAAAGCAAGCGTCAGAAGCGTTAGACAATACGGCATCCGGACCCTACTTGCGTAATAAAATAACTCAAATTCTTGACGGCAAAAAAAATTCTCCTTTCCTTTCGCAATTATCGTCGTTCAACAATAATTCTATGAGCCCTCTAAAAAGCTAATTCGATTTTTTCGATCGTCTCCCGCTTTTGTAGCCGGCTAAGAAAGAAGGGCTTTACCAACATAGTGAAAATAAACGGATCACTCACGTCTTAAAACGAGTTTAACTCGACATGTTTCGGGCTAATCCGCAGCCCTTCCTCTCGGAGTCGTTCACAGCGGCTGCCAAACGCGCACAAATTAGCGCGCGCGGATTACCCCGAAACATGTCGAGTTAAACTCGTTTTAAGACGTGAGTGATCCGTTTATTTTCGTTATGAGTGTGTCTCACGGTAGTTTCATGTTTAAAGGGGCTTTACCAACATTGATAAGTGTCCTTGACGTGTAGCTGAAAATTTCAGTTTTCTAAGTTGGTGGGGGGATCATTAACATATCAGCCCATACACGCTCGTAGTTGCCACGTGGGTCCACTGCGGATTGGGAACAATACAATACAATACAATACAAATATTCTTTATTGAGCACCAAAAAAAAGTACAGAAAAAAATAATAATAACATTAAAAAATCAGGCAGACAATAGGCGGTCTTATCGCTCAAAAGCGATCTCTTCCAGACAACCAATACTGGATACATATACAAATATGAACAGGTTTATGTAGGTGGCGGAAACAACAGACAGGAGAAATGAAGAGATATTAATCAATAAAATATTAAAAACAATACAAATATACAATATTTATATACATAAATAAACATATACATAAAAATATAATACTTATACACTACATATACAGAATATCAATGAGAAAATGTCAAAAGGCCGCACGTGAGAAAAGGAACTCTGATTTAAAGACACAATGTAAACAAATGAACAGGGAAGGACCGACGATTGAGGATTAAGTTAGTGACAAATAGTGAGCTTTGAGGAGGTTTTTAAAAATGGGTAGCGATTTAGCTTGCCTTAACGCCAAAGGAAGAGAATTCCAGAGACGAATGGCAGTCATAGTAAACGAGTTATGATAGAATTTAGAGGAAGAAGGAGGAACGGTAAGAAGAAAATTCTGTGCAGAACGAAGAGAGGCCAAGAACTTAAAACGCTCTTGAAGGTATGGAGGAGTTGCAGGGAACTTCACACACCATTGAATTTCTTCTCAAGTGTGTGCAGTTACATAAAGCTCATGGTAAAATTCAAATATTTGCCGCACATAAACTCCGAAAAACTCAGAGATGCGTGCCCGGATTCGAAATCACGATCCTCTGCTCGAGAGGCAATAGGTCAAACCACTAAGCCACCAGCCTGCAATGTTTTCGTGACAACCTGCGAAGATATTCAATGGTGTGTGCGAAGTTCCCAATCCGCACTGAGCCTGAGTGGGAACTGCGGCCGAAGCCCTCTCGTTCTGAGAGAAGGCCTGTGGGACGTTAGGCTGGGATGATGATGATGGCTGGGCCACCACGGCTATTAACATATCTATTCCAAATTCCAAGTCAATCCGAAGAGTAAAATTGGTTGAGATTCAACTGACAAGACTTGAAAACAACTCACATTACATACAAACGTAGCAAGTTGAATAAAAACTTGTAATAAAAAAGCTTGGACCCTGTTTGGGCGTCTACCTGTACGCGTTGCATGACTGGTACATTCCAGACATTCTGGCATTCCTTTCGCTGGTTCCCATATATATTAACCGTTTATTCCGAAACTGTTTAGGGTATAATGACACGTAATGATAAAAAATAATAAAAACCGGTTGTCTGTAAAGTCGGTTGTAACTATAAAAAAACAAAAACAAAAATGATACCATGCCATGCGGTCACCCATCCAAGTACTGACCGCGCCCGACGTTGCTTAACCTCGGTGATCGGACGAGAACCAGTGTTTTGTCAAATATCTTGAAAACGGTGTATCAACATCACTACATAAACAGTACTTCAAGTCTAGGGTGAATGAGCATTTACTAGGCTAGCGTGTTCCAGCGTAGGCCTCATCTTCGCTTTCCATCAGGCGTGATTGTGGTCAAACGCAAGCCTACATACATTGTATAAAAAAACAAGCGAACAATGCCGCGGGTAAGGCTCGAAATATTGTGTAAATTACTAGTAGGATAAATAAATACTGTATATAAAGTAAACTTACATGTAACAGTGTCACTTGACTGATAAAGGCTCTAATACAACGATCTAACACTGTAGTGTTTTGTTTCTTGATAAACGATTTATCACGCTTTTGCCTACCATTTCGATAACTCAACCGCGGAAGTTTTACAAATAATTCGGTACCTCTGTATCGTGCCGTTCTGTTTACGCTAACAGTAAAAACAAAAGAGTGAAAGGGATACAATGCGAACTTCGAATTCCGTTCCGTAGTAGCCTGCCAGTACTTCACGGCTACTGTCTTCAAACCCAAACATCGCCTTGTCACGTTTTGTTTATAATCCTTCCAGTCACGTTTGACATGGCCGCTTCGCATGGAAATCAAGTCGTGGCGTTAGTCACCGAGGCATGGTGTCAAACTGACTGATCAAGGATACTCGCTGGCGGTCAAAAGCTTGTAAGTTTTGACGTAACTGGGCATTTTTATTTTTTCTTGTACCTTTTGGCTTTTTTTTTAATTTGGAAAGTTTTTTTCTCAAAAATATCCGTAAAAGTTGACATTATTCTTTACATATCAGAACGTGAAGTGCATAGTTTATGGTCAGTAAAAAAATTAAAAAGTTAAAAATATTGCAGGCTCGATAACTCGACAACAATGTCGCATACAAATTCCATTATTGTCGAGACTCAAACTTTTTAAAAAATTGAAACGGCCATGGTAATAAGTTGGCACTATTCGTATACAGCCATCTCAAATGACCGGTATCAGTTGTTTTGTTGGAACTCCAGACTTTTTTATTGTGTTTGAAACAGCTTGTGTTTTTGGTAGAAAAATACACCTGAAGTTTTTTTTTAATGAAAAAAGGCGGGAAAGTGTTTAATGACATTTAATTTTAAGTGATTTGCAATCTTTGTACCTATTTAAGGTTATAAAAGTTTTTTTTCCTTCACCATTTTTGAGAAAAGCATTAGTCTTGGCTGGAATAGCAATTGCTGGCTTCGTATTAGTTAAACGGACTCGCAAGCTCGTCCGTTTAATACTCATACTCAGCCAGCTCATACTTCCAGGCCACGACAATAATGTACTAATGTGATTTCTGCTCAGAATCACGAGCTCTTTCGATCCTACTAGGAGAAAAAAAGGGTCCCAAAAATTTCATTCAATTTTCGATTACTCTATAATATTCCGTTACGGTCATACATATAAAGTCTATGAAAAATGGTAACGGAACGGGAAAAAAAACTTTGGTCACTTTTTTTCTCCTAGTAGGATCGAAAGAGCTCGTGATTCTGAGCAGAAATCACATAAAACTTTCCGAATTAAAAAAAAAGTAAAAGGTACAAGAAAAAATAAAAATGCCCAACTATGTATGCTTGAACAAAAACTCTTTCTTGTACCTTAGTAACTGAAATACTCTCGATAAGTTCGTCCACATTCTATTGGTCACCTTTCTGATTTATGGCCGATGGGGTGGGGTGGGGTGAACGGGGATGGGGTGGGGGCTTCTCGAGTAGCGTTCACGGACGGAAGACGCGGTAGGCCTCCAACAAGATGGAGCAAGGACCTGGTTAAGGTTGCGGGTTCGCGTTGGATGCGGATGGCGCGGTACCGATGTGTTTGGCGGGCCTTGGGGGAGGCCCATATGTTCAGCAGTGCGTCTTTCGGCTGAAATGATGATGATGATGGGGCAGTAAGGTCCAAGCCACAGAAAGACGTGGGACGGGGGCCGTCGTAGTCCGCATCTCCGCCCTGTCTCTTCTGTCTGCTTTGGATCGCGACGCTTCTATGCATTTAGTATGAAAACTGACTCTAGGGGCGCCGCGACTGCGACGCGCCCCCCGTCCCACGTCTCTTCTGTGTGGCTTGCGGCTAACGTTCTATAGTGGCGACTGCGACCAGAGGCCGTGTTGTCTAACGCTTCTGACGCTTGCCTTCGCTTTCCCCGTCTCTTTCTGTCATCATTTTATACCGTTTGACAAAATGACATAGTGATTGCGATGGCAAGCGTCAGAAACGATAGACAATTTTATTAAGCTGCAGGGGGGTGAATATTCGAGCGTTTTGACCGCGCGGTTAAACGTCATTACCATTCGACGATTATTACCACAACCGAAGGACGAATCGCGCGAAATTTCATCAAACTAGATTCAGCATCGGTACTGTCTTAAGTTTTCATAAAAAGTTAACCCTAACCATCATCCTTTTTAACCGACTTCAAAAAAAAAGAGGAGGTTCTCAATTCGTCTGTATGTTTTTTAATAATTTCTGCTCAAATGGTAATGACAAAAAAAACCGCCGTAAAAACGCTAAATATTTACCCAGGGGCTAAATTCAGGAACGGCCCAACACGGTTTGCGAGCGGCAATCAATCGTTTAGGATAGGGATGAACTGCTATTCAGGAATGTTTCAATTAGTTGATATGGACCTCCGGAAAGTAACGCCTGACTCAGTAAAGTTTTCATACTTATTTTGTACGTCCTTTTGTATGGCAGCCAGTCGACCATCGCTCGTCGTGTGTGTGGTGACCTAGGCATTTGTTAAATGTAACAATGCGTGTTCGTGATCTCCAATCAAATGTGGAGTTGATTTCTTTCACTTGCCAGTCAAGGTTTCGAGGTTTTCTTGATACCTGCATATACCTGTACGTACTTGCGTAATCATGTTTGTGTATTATGGTGCGTTTAAAATACGACCTGTAATTGTCGACCCGGATTGAATTACAATAATGAATACGACCTGATTAATCATGCCCTAATCTATACTACGTTTTTTTAGCATTAGAAAAAAGTTTTTGTTAAAAATTTCATTTTCATTTCAATGCAAGCTTTTTAGCTGACTGTACTTTTTGTTAGCTGTACTTGCATTGTCATCCAACCTACATAAGTATGCCAAATTTCGAGTAAATCCGACCACTGGAAGTGGGTCAAATTCAACTTCCAAGATTTGACCCGTTTACGTGCGTGAAATAGTAACAAACATCCATACATCATCTCATCTACACAAACTGTCGCGTTTATAACATTAGTAACATTTAAAACTTGAGATTATACAAAAGTAACTAGTATATTGTGCTTCCTTGCCCATAGTTCCTAAAAATATCTATGACACGTTGAATGTCGTTCATAAACGTGCAAAAAATGTTGACATAGGTACCGTCATAACATAAATAGAGGCCTCTCCACGCTCGCATAGCCCGCATTTCTATTTGAAGTACTTAATAATTTAATATTACCTGCAGACCACACACAAAACTTTGAAATATTTCCACAAAAACTTGGAATAACACCACGGGACTTCGTTCCAGTCAACATGATTATTATGAATAGCATTGTGGACATAGAGCCTAAATAATAACAGCCTAAAGGTACAATTATCAAAACTTTTTAATCGGCTTAAAAAAAACTAAAAAGCAAAAATTTATAAAATAACTAGCTGCTGCCCGCGACTCCGTCCGCGAAGAATAGAAGTATAAAAAATAGCCTACGACCTTCTCAGACCTGCCGAACATGGAGAAAAAAGTTTCATAAAAATCGGTCAAGCCGTTTCGGAGGAGTTCGATAACAAACACCGTGACACGAGATTTTTATTTATAAGAAAATTGAACTGACTACAAAACACCGTAAAATTAACTTCCTACTCTGTTTGAAGTCGATGCCTCAGCACAGAACGCGCAAGAGGCAAAAAGTACACACGCAAAATGTACGAATCGGAAATAGTACATTGTGCATCAAGGGCCGTAAGTAGGGGATTACTAACGAGAGCCTATTAGAAGCCCGACGCCGGAGGCGGAGGGCTTTTAATGACTCGAGTTTGTAATCCCCTTACTGCCCGTGATACACACAATGATTTTCATCACACTGCGAGGAAAAAAAATTCAAAAATGAAATTATTTTGTCTCTAAACACTTAAATTAAATAAATAATGGCTACCCCCGCCAATATAGATTGTCACTTTTTTCTAGTCATCTACCATAGATAATGTAAACTGTGTTTAGAATTCGAATGGCCATACGGCCACATTCTGCCAACATGTTACAAAAATACTTACTAAAATTATTACAAAACTATTTGATATAAATTTAAAATATAAAAATAACGAAGTTTCATGAAGCGTAGACAAGTTTTGTGTAGTAAAATTGGGTTATAGCTAAGTTTTAAACATAAATAAAACGTTGGCTGACTTGAAACCTCCTTAGTCTGTTTGAAAATTTTAAAACTAAAGTTAGAACTCCCTTGGGAAGAAAAACTGTACGTAAATCCATAACTCCTTAAGAACAAATTAGGCCTTTGACATTTAGTATACAGGCATGGAATAACACTATTGACGAGCAAGTGTGATGAAAATAAATTTACTTATTTATTTATTCATTTTCCTATTTGGCGAATTTACTTTTTGCTTTTTCTACTTTCCGCGCGTTTCCCAAATTCCCAATATACGTTTTGCCTGTATCTGTACATTTAGCGTTTTGTGCATTTTCCTCCGAAGCGTGAAAAGGTCAAATGTTAATTACGATAAGATCCGCTTTAGCGAGCGCGCTTCGTGTTCCTGCCGCCCGCACCTCTCCCTGCCCCCTTTGTCGTCATACCCCCCAGCCCCTGTACCGCGCGGGCGTGGACTCACTTAAACGGTCTAGCTATATACTATACTACTTACACGAGTCTATTGAATCTTGTTCTATTCCCGTTGTTTTTGGGATGAGCTGACCGTTGCGCTGACCAAACATTTAGGCCACCGTAAGTGAGAATGGCTCTGAGTCACTCAACGTGCTATGGAGAAGGCTATTATCGGGGTTTTTCCACAGGATGGAATCAGGATAGGGGAGATTTGTAGAAGAACAAGGGTCACCGACATAGCTAAACGGATTAGCTTGATGAAATGGCAATGGGCAGGCGATATATTTAGCACGCTGAACAGATCGCCGTTGGGGCTGAAAAGTTCTCGAATGGAGACTTCGGACTGGCAAGCGCAGCGTGGGACGTCCACCAACGAGACGCACGGATGATTTGGTCAAGGCCGTAGGTTCGCAGTAGATGCAAGCCGCTTCCAACCGTTATGATTGGCTATCAAGGCCAACAGTGGACGTCATACGGCTGAAAAGATGAAGTGAGTGTGCTTCTGTTTCTGTGCTACTAAAAAGGTCCCGTTTTCCTTCTGAGGTGTCCCTAGAAGTGTTAAATAATCAAGCTAAACGTTCCGTTCTTGAAAGGCCCATTAAACGGTAAGGCAGTTAACGTTATCGCACGATAAGGCCAGATGCAGCGATAACAGGCTACTGGCCTTGCGCGTTGTGTTTGTAACAATATTTAAACCGAACCGAACCGGATCAAACGGTACTAAAGGTATTTATGCTTCTGTAAGACTAGATTCTACCTCATTTAATCTAGGCACAATGTCTAGTCATCATCATCATGTCAAACTCTGGGGCAGGGATTATCAAATGACGGACCGCGGTTCGGATTCGGACCGCCGACCTACACTGAGAGAAAATTCTGGTTTAGGTAACCAGAATAAAATTAACTTAACCAGATTGTCATGTAATATATACGACATCTATACGTAGACTGTTTTTTGAGTATACTAGAAAAATCTAGTAATAGCTTAGGAATATCTAGCACACTTAAACGTAATTCTGGTACACATCATTTAAATTTGTGCACAATACACATCACTGGTACACATAATTAAAATTTGTTCTCTTTGCAATACCAAAATGTACTTACAAATAACTTTAAGTATTGTTTACTAAAATGTATTTACTAGAATATTCTGGTATTTATTAAAACACGATTGTTTGTTGTTAAAAGTCAATCTGGTAAATATAACATAATTCTGTTTCTTTATACTAGAATAATATTTACCATACGTTCTGGTAGTATTGTTATAATAATTTCTTTCAGTGCATTGTAAACAGTACCGTTGGCTCAGTGACCCGAAGTCAATCTTGGCCTCCAATACGAGTTGACGCCAACGCGCCCTGTTCTCAACGATCTCCTCCCAGTTTTGTGCGTGTGGAGCGCGCAGATCCTTTTCCCCTTCGTCTTTCCAGCGGTACTTAGGCCGCCGACCACCAGGCCGTCCCGCGTACGCTCTCTTTACCGCCCTGTCAGCTGGCATCCCCTCAAGGTGACCTAGCCAACGGAGTCTTGCGGACTTAATTTCTCCCACGATGTTGGGTTCAGACACTAAATCTTCCAGCTCCTGATTCTTACGGATCCACCAGCTGCCATCTTCTCTCTGTACTGGCCCCATATTGTAAACAGTAACTTGTATTATTGAGTAATTACGTAATTTAATAAATGTACCTACTGCTTTGCCTTTGCTGCCGTCAATTCGACAGGACGAGCGAAGTAACTTGTACATTACATTTTTAATAAACTCAAGTAGAGCCGGTGATTTTATTTCAAAAACTGGACTAATGAAGAAACTAATTGATGATCCCTGCTCTAGGTTCTGTAGGCTCATTTTATATTGGATGGTTTACACTATGAATTTCAGCTGTCTATTTATTACGGTTCTTGAGAATCTCAAGTTAGATTCATCCCTGTGACGGACGGACGGTGTAGCGACATCAATGTTTTCGTTTGTCACTTGTTTTTCCGTTTGTCAGTCGTGCTAGTGCTGGCTCCTTGTCCTTAGACAAGCATTATTCACCCATCATCATCATCACTGCTGAACATAGGCTCGCCAAACAAATCGGTCCCGTGCCATCCGCATCCAACGCCATCCCGCAACCATAACCATCGTCGCTCCATCTTGTTGGAGGTCTACCTACACTGCGTCTTCCGGTCCGTGGACGCCACTCAAGAGCCTTTTTGCCCCATCGGCCATCAGTTCTACGAGCGATGTGCCCTGCCCACTGCCGCTTGAGTCTGACGATTCTTCGACAAGCATTATAGCTTGACGATACTCATACCCAATCAAACCCACGAACATTTCGGTCATGCGCTGGTCAATTGTTCAAAATGTCCAAATCGTACATCCAGTTAATTGGTTATGTTAATTTCACGTGCGAGCAAAGAATATTACCATAGCGAATCGCTAATGAAATGCCTTTGGAGCAACTGATGTGATGCCGAAAATTCGGTATCCTATTATCTCGCCTTATTCGTTTTTCGTTTAATTCTTATTTCGTTTCATTCTGTAAGTATTCGTATTCGTCTTGTTCACTATCCGTCACTATCTTTTTTGGTTCGGTTGTTACGTCTTATTCGGTTTTCGTCACGGTCTTCCCAGGACTCATTCATGCATGTCTCATTTACTTATTCGCCAAATGCTGGTAAATAAATGTTCGTAAGTAAATGAGACAAAAAACGAAAGGGAAGAACAACGAATGAGTCTAAGGAAGACCGTGACAAAAAATAATGCAAACAAGACGAATAAAGAATGAGTGACGAATACAGAATGAGACGAATACAGAATGAGACGAAATAAGAATTAAACGAAAAACGAATGAGGCGTGATAATAGGATACAGAAAACTCAGTTCACCTGAGTCTTATTGTCTAAAGCACTTGGAATCACAATTTTCATCATTTATTTCTGTCACACGGTAAAGGATGTGTGTAGAAAGAGATGGTTATATTCTTGGTATTGTTCGACCTTGCTCAGGTCTTGGGGTGTAGTTTCACTAATATATTTTAGACTAGCCTTCCGTCCGCAGCTTCGCCCGCGATAACATTAATTTTCCCGTAGGAAAAGGTATTTTCCCGCGGTAAAAAGTAGTAGCCTATGTCACTCTGTGGTAATGTAGCTTTCTAACGGCAAAAGAATTTTTGAAATCGGTCCGGTAGTTTCGGAGCCTATTCAATGCAAACAAACAAACATACAAACAAACAAACAATCAAATCTTTCCTCTTTATAATATTAGTATAGATAAAACTCGTGGATTACTCTTTAAGATATTTATTCACTTGCAGTCAGATCACAACTCTGATATTTTACAATACAGACATTCGATCCGTTCTTAATTTAAATTCAAATATAGCACTAGAGTGCCAGCATCAATCGAACGTCTGTATAGTTTACAGTAGGTATTATATTTTCAGAGTTACACGTAGAGACCATTAAAATAGGCTAACATGTTTATTTGATCCTCACTGTACTATGAAAGTGGCTACAGCTGTATTTTAATTTAAGTTGCGTGCCCGCATGTAGTTTAGTTGCGTTTCGTTCTGCTTGATATCAGTGCTACGCTCGGTTGGCGGCAAGGAAGCACGTGGACTATCTCCATATTGTACAGGAGATGGTGGCGAAGATACAATGTTATCCTGCTTATATTATAAGTGAAAATTTGTGAAGAGTTTGGACGAACTCAAACAATTACTTTGCTAACACGCGCGTGCGTGTGGTCGCAAGTGAGCAAAGTAATTGACCTCAGTGGCGGGGTGTGAAAAAATTTGCAAGTAAAGCCGGTGAACTGAAAGGCAGAGGAAGCGTGTATTACTACTGACTGAAACAGCACAATGTCCCTGCTCTATCAAGCAGGTTCAATGACAGCACTTGATGAGATGCTCAGTGGAGTATTTCTCAGTTGACGACAAGGACATTTTAAGACAGAGGAGTGGCTTATTGTGTTGTTCATAGATCGCCACATTGCAGAAAGAATAGAGAAAAAAAAATGTAAAGCCGGTGCAAAAAAAACCTACAAACATCCTCATCCTCTTTATACTCTTCTTGAAAAGCAGTGCAGTAATGGAAGAGAACCGTCTGGTTACTTCGAAAGTTTAGTCAACCCGGCGAGAATCGGGGTGTTAGTACCCTTCGCCACTGGCACCTCCGCAACTAATGCCTGATTCAATAAATTAAAGAGTTTGGATGTTTAGTTTGAACGTTTGTCTGTCAATCACGCAACTCACCTGAGTAAGTTGAAAATAACAAATGAAGGATTATTTACTTATTTCCAAGTAGCGATCCGACCCGGCTTTGCACGGGTGCAATGCATGTATTGTACATATAAACATTCCTCTTGAATCACTCTATCTATTAGAAAAAACAGTATCAAAATCCGTTGCGTAGTTTTAAAGATCTAAGCATACATAGGGACAGACAGACAGCAGGAAGCGACTTTGTTTTATACTATACTCCATTTAATTTAGAATTATAAACCACAACAACATTATATTGCGGCTCGTGAACAGTAATCTCTTTACGATTTGTACTAGAGTAACAATTGACGACGCGCAAATAAAGTGACATTAAAACAATTTTACAATGCATATGCTCGGAAAGTGCCTCTTGACGCGAGTCAACATATCTATAGAAAGTTAGTCATCCCAGCACACTTTCGCAAGTGTGAAAAAAAATTGTATGGATTTTACTTTCCACACGCGTGCGGAAAAGTAATTTTTTAAATTGCCAATTCTCAAAAAGTTGTGTCCAAACTAGTGTTTAAAAAATAAGACTAGAGAGTTGTGTCTTCATAATTCAGCTTTGCACAAATAAGAAAATGTTTGATGCAACCAAATGAATATATACTGATAAAATAATAAAACAGATTGTTTTAATATTAAAACACACAAATTTTAATTTCGTCAAAAGTTTTGAAATAAAAAATTTAGTACTCAAATAATTCCTTGAGTCCATTTCGGACCGTACGAGATCTGCGCTTTCAGTGCGCGCGCATGGCGTAACACGAACCAATCATGTTTTCCCGTTCGCGCCTGTCAACCAATGAGCTTTCAGTGTGCGCGCATGGCGTAACACGAACCAATCACGGTTACCCGTTCGCGCCTGTCAACCAATGAGTTTTCTGTGCGCGCGCATGGCGTAACACGAACCAATCATGGTTCGTTCCGTTCGCGCCTGTCATGAAAACCCGCCACAGTAATGTTCATGAATTCAGTCCGGAGAATTAATTTAAGTTTAGTAAATTAAAATGGAGAGTTCAAGTGATGGATTTACATAGGACTTAACGCCGCCTGACGTCCTAGACCATGCACAAAATTAAATGTGATAGCCTCCTGCTGACTAAACCGATGCTGAAATATGTAAACATCTACGAGACTTTCCCTCAATGAAAGGTAAATAAGAACGCAACATCTTTTTCCGAAAATGTTTATGAGCGCGCGCAGACAGAGAGCGGTCTGGAGTTCCGAGTTCAGAGTTCTGCGTTCTTTCGAATGTACTGAGTCTCTTACGATAACGCACACAGCAGGCGACTGGAACTCTCGAGCGATGAAAACACAGAACTCTGAACGCGGAACTCGGTACTCCAGACCGCTGTCTGTCTGCGCGCGCTCTTAGCCCCAATTTTTTTCCTCGCTTAATGCATTGTAAAATGTTGTATGATATACGTGTCGAAAGTAGGAAATTCCCAACTCATGTCGGCTAAACCAAACTCGCTTCGCTCGTTTGTTTAGATCTCCGCCATTCGTTGGGAATAGCCTACTTTCCGCACTTGTATCATAAATAACTATTATTTTGCGGCTCCCAGACTACAAATTGTACTGTACTATTTGCTAGGTTAGAAATAGTTGACCAGACGCAATATAATGTTATAACGAATAATTTAGTAATCTTCCTGGTTATACGTAAAATGATCAATTTTACCCAACTCTGAAATAAAGCATAATAATTTGAGTACCTATAGAATCACTAAAGGCCGACGCAGACCACGCACCAGTTGTAATAAATGAAACTGTCAGAAAGATGGCACAATATACCATGTGTGTGCCCGCATCTAGTGCGCCATCTTTCTTACAGTTTGATTCATTTCAACTGGTGCCTGTGTGACGCGATACGCAAACGCATCTGGTTTGCGCCGGTCTTAAGTGTCAACGACTAAGTACTAAATTATATTGTACGAGTATGAATGGAACGACGGAACTCTATATGTAGAAGTACCTTACTTAATACACTGTTTATTATGTTGATAGACTGTATACTAGTCACGATTTCTAGAACTTTCCACTAGCCCAATGCTAATAAGTATCCCGATCACACAATCGAAACCAATCATACATAGCCAATGCAGCCAATATCGTTTCCTGGGCAAATCGATACAAGACAAAGTTACACAATGCCGGTGGTGAAAACTTGAAACAAGTTTACCACGTTCCTTTGTGCTTAATTGTATAGACAGTGGTGCCGTCAATAAGTGCATTTATAAGTTTGTACTACCATCGCGTGTCAGTTGTTTTGTTCCTGAAAGAAAAGTGGGACATTCACTGTATATACTTACGTTTGAAAATGGAACGCTCAGTACGATCCAACTTCGGGCGCATAGTGGACCACAGATTATGCGTCAAAATTAGAACAACGACGTTATGTTGGCCATCGTGATTTTGCGATACGCTTCGTTTGTGGTGTTTCTTGTTTTCATTGGAGGGATTGTCATCAGATTTGTTATGGTAGGCATGTTTTCTTTACTAATAAAAAAATGAAGAAATTCTGAATTGGTTAAAAGATTTTTGCTGCTACCTGTCGATCATTTTTATAGTTACTTAAAACGCATTTTATTTAAAATTACACGTTGACGTATTCAATTTTGCAAACGTAATCACTAATTTAAGTACCTGCTGGTCGGAATGTATACTTTAATTACGTTCCAAATTTAAAAGCGGCCAACCACGACAGTGAATTCATTACATAATAAATTTAAGTTAAATATAACTTCTGTTTGCATTAACATTACTCAATAGCTAACCGTAAACCCTTATATTTAATCAATGTCGCAACTTACCGGTTTTTCCCACCCATAGCCGCAAGTACATACGCCTTTGTGAACATACCTGGTAATACACCGTCTTTGTTGTTGAACGCACACTTTCCTTTGTTAATCTGAAGGTCGCTTAAGTAAAATCCCTGACTATTCTTGATAATACTTCTTAATAATTAGTTACTGTAGCATTGTAACTATTTATACATACATTTCTTTCCAAACTATAATATATGTACACATACTTAACAACTTTTGAGAAAGTAAATAAACTCAAGCGTTGAATTTTGTCCGAAATCGTGTTCAATCGTTAACTCGTAAACCCGTTTACGATTTCAATTTGAAAAACATCTCAATTTTATTCGTTTCCAAATTTAAATGGCTATTCAATTGGCGCGAACAAAACGAGAGGTGGTCGAACTGCGAATTTAATTTGGTTTTTCTCGTAAATTGTTTTCTTTTACTGTTTTCGGCCAGTGCGTTCTTAGAGCAGAATTCGAGGGGTCATCGGCTGTGAGCCATTACAAATCTCAGAAAAAAAAACATTGCAAATTGTATAACTGTTGGTGTTATCGCTTGGCCACGTACATTTTTATCAAACCGTATAAAAACAGTTCTTAGGAGGCAGTGGTAAAATTTAAAATTGCGTGAGCATCGTGGCCGTAAGAATTTTCTCTCTCAAGGCGAACTCGATTGTGAGTCATGGCAAGGTTGCACGACTTTTTTTTATTATTATTCTGTCGGTTGTATCTATGGATTGCTCACCGACTATGGAGGCGCTTGCTCGCACGCAACGCGACCAGTGACGTTTTTCCTAAGTTGCTCAGATAAAACCTATTTAACATATTTAAATGGATCGAAAGTATACTCGCAATCTTAGCTCGCATTATTTGACCGAAATAAATATCAAACAAAATTATTTTTTACGGAAGTTTCCAAACTGCATTGATACCGCGTAAATTTGTAGTACTTTGGCGGGTCGATTTCAGAGCGTTTTGTCAGCGTTTTTTAAATTTCATTAGTGTCACTCGATTATTGCTGTAAAATAATGATAAATCGCGACAACTTTGGATGAAATCAGACTAAGCCTCGGTACCGCCACACATTTATATAAAAAGTTAACTCTGATCATCATCCCCCTCTGCAATATTTACGTCGACACTAATGAAAAAAAACGCGGCGGTTAAAACGCTCTGAAATCGAACCTGGCCCAACGGAGGACAACTCTGGCTATTATGAAAACCACATAAGTATAGAAGGGCCTAATTATAATTAAAGACATAAAAACGTGAACTGTCAGCTAAAACCAACCATATAGCAATAAGTATGACATAATGTAATAAATAATAAAATCTGGGCCGTTTTGGCCAAAATGGCTTTAGCCCTATGGCCAAAGTCACCCTTCAGAGCCAAAGTAACCCGACTCTACATTTTAATGCTTACCTACTCAAAATGAGGAATATACTGTACCTATGTTAAAATGTGAATTTTTAGTTCCTCATTGTTCAATTATAATTAATACCAATAAGTTTTATTGATTATTACAGTCTAGATTTATTTCGTAATTCCGGAAGGAATTAAGTTAATTGGTTTGTTGGATTTCGGCTATTAGTTACATTAAAAAAATAATTGGTTTTAATTTCCTACTCACAGACTAAGTAAGTGTTTAAAAGTTCTGTGTTATGTTATAGTATAGTATACTCTGTCTTAAAATTGTATTAATACGCTAGTACTGTTATTCAATTAAGTGTACAGTCGAACAAACTGAATCATGTTCATGTACCAGGGGTCACCCTTTTCATTGCAAATGTCATGTTGACATGATCCATGCATCTGCCATAGAAAGCATCGTGAAATTGATTGTGAAAAGGTTCCACCCTGATCAGCGATTCAGCTTCCTTGACTGAATAGTTACATATTCGATAGGTTTGGCTGAAACGAAGTAGGATTGTATTTTTTTCTAAAGGAAGGAAAAAGGAAGATCCTATCTCCCGTCATTGAACATTCGAAAAACTGATTTCCTTACCAGGGTGAAACCTTTTCGCTGCAATTGTGACTTTAGCATACCCTAAAACGGCCAAAGAAATCATTGCGAAATGTATTGTCAAAAGGTTCCACTCCGCGTACTTTCCGCGAAAGGCTAAGAATTTGCGAGAGAAGTTGTACACATATCTGGAAACGTCGAAGACAATGACAAACAAGGACAAGATAAGAAATATTAGTTACATATTTCACACTAACGGAATAGATTAAAATTTTCCTAACCCCAATTTCACAATGATTTTTTGCAAGAGCATTGATCTACTTCGAGATTTCGAAACCAAGGACTGAACAATTAAGATACTTAATAGCATAGATTTTATGATAAACAGATACATTTAAAGTGGTTGATAATTGATGTCTCAATCTAGAGAATAGCCTTATAGAGAATAGAGTTCTTGATTGTTTAATGATTCAAAAGTTTTTCATCAAAACACGATACATTAAAGTAGACAAGTTAACGACCAAAAAATTCCGAAAACGTGTTAATCATGTTATATTGGTTATTGTTAAGTCTGTTATATTAGTTTAACTTTATTTTATCAATTCTTATAAATAAAAATAAAATATGGTGATTTTTTTTATGTTAGAGAGGCCAGACAAACGAACTATTGGGTCATATGATGTTAAATGATACCAGTGCGTTGTCGCCACTAAATTATACAGTTATATCGTAGATCTCGTAAACGGCTCGGACGATTTCGATGAAAGTTGTAGCTTATTTTTTATGTAGGGGTTTTGGGGGCGAAAAATCGATATAGCTTGATCTTATCTCTGGAAAAACGCGTGTTTTCGTGTGTAAGATCAGTCGCCCAGACACTGAAACTAAAAAAAAATGTCTATTGGTTTTTTCAACATCTCAAAAAATTACCCAAATTTCTGTCAATTTCATACAATGGTTCACCTTGAATATTTCTGCGTCTGAACAATCGTCATCGTCATCACAGCCAACGTATATACATCTCACTGTAGGTCTCGTCTCATGTGCTTGTTTTCTCACGATGTTTACGTTCACCGTTGTGTAATTTCGCACCTAAATTCCGGAAAACTCAAGAGTAGCGAGTTCGGTATCGAACCCACGTCCCTCTGCTTGAGGATAGGTCAAACCGCTAGGCCACCACGACATTTTGCGTATAAGTCTGAATCAGGAAACAAAATAAAGAAAGAAAGAAAGAAAGCAAATACATTTATTTACAACAATACAAGACACATCATCAATATTTTTACAAAACAAAAGACAACACGAAATGCTTGAAGACAAGCTATTCGCTTATAACATCAAGGTTTTACCTTCCAAGACCAAAGCGGCCTTAGCGAAATCTTACAATTGCTGTCAAGCCCAATAAAAGAGCTTAACAGAGTTCAAAATAACCGCAGACCCTTTCAATTCCGTTTTCATTCACAGGCTGACCATCGGAAACTACGCGCCACTTCGGAAGCGACCTTCGCCTGACTTACGCTGTCACTTACGTAAACGCCGAACAGCGCCATCTGTTAGCGGGGACAAACTTTGTGGCTGTCAAACACCGCCACACGGAGAGCCGATAGTTCAAGACTTTAAAAGACGCTGTTGCCTGATTGGTTGGATGAGTTGAGGTGATGCGTCGGCAACGTCACACGGAGTCTGACGTGACCTAAGATGAAGTTCTCAACGGGATCCAGTTCGAGCAGTTTGGCGAGTGACTCGCTCTCGAGGAAGTCCACGCTATGCATCTATACGGAGATAGATGCGCCCGCGCCGCCTCCGCCATGCGAGAGGGTGAGTTCGCATTCAATTTATACGTACCAACTAAATCGTGAGCCATCCGAATCGGTTCACCCGTTTAAGAGTTATGATGCCACAGACATACACACACACATACACCCACATAGCGGTCAAACTTATAACACCCCTCTTTTTGTGTCGGGGGTTAAAAAATATGATAAACACGAAAGTTTGTGACAATAATACAAAGTAAAGTAAAGTAAATTTTTATTAACCATATGAGAACAATACATACAAAAAGAAATACCAATGACTCCACACTAGGCTAGTTTTTATAACCTGGATTCATTTCATCCAGATTTCATCCCGGAAAAGGACATTTTTTACAACGGTATAGCAACTGTTTGCCAACATAGTAGCTGGAAACAAATAGTATAATTATGACTCGCATACAAGGTATTTTTTTAATAGGTGCACAAATTTTAATATGTGATACAGTGTCGTTAAAATATAGGTAACGCCACCAGAGTTGAGGCCACGCACACAACCACATCTCATGTAATGACAGCGGGATTTTGACGTTGTGTTGACGTTTAACGACAACACAATGTCAAAATCCCGCTGTCATTACATGAGATGTGGTTGTGTGCGTGGCCTCAACTCTGGTGGCGCTACCTATAACAAATTTCAGTATTTTTCGTTACAATTTTTATCACTTATTTTTTTTATTTTTCATATTAACTCGACCAATTTATTGAAAAAAAATATCTTGAACAATAATCGTGATCTATTAACGATACTGAATCACGTATCAAAATTAGTGCACCGATTAAAAAATTGCCTTGTATAGAAGCCTGTGGAGACAAGTTTTGGTTATCTGTTTGTTTGTAGGTACATACACATACTCGTATACACTAGAAAAAACACATACGGATTATGTTGACACTGTCGAAAACCGCACTTTTTAAGCACTTCACGACTCTGTTTATTATACTTTACTCACGCCACAGTTATTTTATAGTTATATTTTATAGTAATATCCAGTATCATTCTTAGCGGATATTTTTATAACTTGAATATTCTGAATATAACAGATCCTCAAGCCACATTTTTAACCGGTTTATAATGTTCTTTAACAGTGTCTGTTCTTCTGCAAATTTTGTTGTGAATTCATTTATTTGGTACAACATAATTTCGGGCGATACTGGTACTTCGAGCTCACATGAATCATCAAGTATTTCAAGATTTTTTCTTGATGTTACGTTAAAAGCAGGCGAATAATCCGACCAGTAGTCTTCTCCTATGGCTTGATTAGTCTTTACAGAGAGCTTGAACTCGTATGGTGAAGTTAAACACAACAAGCCTAATTTGAGTTCGTAAGTATATGCATTATTGTAATTATCACCTAAATAAGTATGGGTGGAGGGATTCTCCGTTCTGTGAATGGCGGGAAGAATAGGAGTATATACATTAGATGGGCCTTTCTGGAGCAACGCGTATTCAATGATTTCTTGACCACTATACGCGTACGGACCGCCATGTAATTTCACTTTAATTACAATAATTTTCACACCCTCAAATAATGTTTCATTTGTTAATGTGAAATAAAATATATAATTCACTTGTTGTTTATTACCACGATGATCAACTTTTTCGTAATTGAATAAGGCAGGGGGATCAAGTTTAACAATTTCAAGTAGGTCAATGTGGTGCGTATTGTATGAACAGTATGTATAGTTACAATATTTCATAAAAAGGAGAAGCGTCGATTGCAGGTAGTAGTCCATAAATTCATTTCTATTCCAAAATGGACATGAAAAACTGTATATTTCACTATCTTTCTTTTGCAAGGCATTAATATCACAAATAAGAAATAAGGACTCATCATACAGACTAAAATTGGCCACTGAATTAGTTGTTATCCACGTACAATTCACAAACACTAGTTCTTCCAGCACACAATGAAAATTCTGCATGTTTGGAGCACCGTTTATATGTAAAGTGAAATTTGATCGAAGCTCGTTGCTATGACTGATATGAGTATCATAACAATTAAAAATCTCAACGTAATTATTTTTAATGTATTCATCATTCTCAAATGATCCGACAATCGTAGTGTCATTCAGGATGCGTGTAGGGATCAATATTTCATCGAAGAGCATTATAGATGTATCTACAGGTACGTACATATTCAAAGTACTCGCTTTTTGACCGGTACAATATAATTCCAGCCTTTCTCCAGGTTTCACGATTACTTCGTTGTCCGATAATGGATAAAAGTTACCTCTCACCGATATTACAGGTGCGATGTTATCTACCCCACTGAAGTCTTCGTGACATTGCGCACATTTAAGTAATATACAAAGCACAATAGAAAAAAAATATATAATTATATTACACATTTTGTACGAGCAGCACGTCCAAGTTTTGTTACAAAAATGTAATCGATAGGATTTTCCTGTCGAATAATATACAATTTTCCTCTTAGGTAAGTCAATGAGGTCATTCGTTGTCAGGGTTCCGTACCAAAGGGTGGCAAAAGGAACAAAATTAGTGTCGCTACACTGTCCGTCCGTCCATCTGTCTGTCACAGGGATAAGACGTAGTACACAGACCGACAAAAATTTTTGAAATGCATTTTTTTTATCGATTGTGAAAAAATTAGTCCGAACGTCATGTAGTAACATGCTAGAAATGTTTTATATGGCCGTAAGTTGTAGTGTGAGACACATGATTCCTTTGCATCTTGTAAACTCTTACAAAATCAAGCGCGTAACTATAAAAAGGCAGTACATTTCCGAAGCTCAAGCACATGTACTTTCTTTTTTACCTGACTGCCGAACCAGGGTCGTTTTTCGAGCGTATATATTAATGTATATAAGTTAACCCTTTATTGTACAAAAATAAAGAAATATTAAAAATTATTGACAACCATTGAGATACTTGTACAAAGGGAAACTTTACCCTTTAAGGGAACTCTGTTAGTCAACCATTGAATGAGATGAGTATTTAGCAAGTGACCGACAAAGAGTAATTAAAAAACAAAGAATAGTGAAAGTGTCCCAAAGACGGACATGCAACGTAAATAAATTAATTTTAAAAAAATGGATACTCCTGATCTTTAACAGATTTAAAAACCTTCACCGGACTGCCATTGCAATTCTGTCACCCCTTGCTTTGCAATTGATTAAATCTAAATTTTATTATAATAACGCATCCGTAACTCAGCTTGTCTTGTGGGTGTGCAGGGGCGTGTGATTGCTTGCCAGGTGACTCGCCTGCTCGTTTGCCCCCTATCTTATAAAAAAAATAGTTTCCTTGTGTTACTGTGTGTGCCGCGCAGTGGCGTAGGGTACTAACAACCCTATTCCCCCCGGGTTGGCTAAACTTTCAAAGATACCGAACGTTTCTCTTCCATTACTACACTTTCAAGAAGAGGATAAATAGAGTTTTAGGTATAAAAATGCAAAAATGCTTCACTTGCAAAAAATATCACGCCCCGCCACTGGGCCGTGTAGTTTCAGTGCATTTGATTAACTCCTGGCATCCATCCTTTTCATTCCACGTAAATCTATACTTATAAATATGAAAAAATCGCATTTTGCGGCCGCCAAAAAACCATAAAATTGTAATATTTTTATCTTTAAATTAATACCTCTTTATTTACCTTTACCATATAAAACCAAAACTCCTGACTAATCAATCCTTCGTTTGAAGGATGAATGTAATGGCATATTATCGGCGTACAAATGAAAAAGACAAATTTTGATATATTGTGCCATATCTGAAGTATACAAAATATACAACAAAGGCCCTAGAGTAGAGCCCCGAGGAACTCCATTTCGAACTAAAGTTTGACAGAGGAGGAAGACTTACTTAGTTTATGTATAGTAAATTAACCAACTGAAGACGATTACTTAAATGCAGCATTCAAATAATTATACTGTTTATTCCTTTATTATTATTTATTTATTTATTGAAGAAATCAAGTACACATTATTAGTAACAATTTTATCTTATCCTATGTTAGGAAAAATAAAAAAATTAAACTAAAATATTACAGACCATTATTTAGACATCTTACCACATCTTACTAATGATGTATGACGGCGCAACAAAATAAAGACAATAAAATCATAACGATTATTCTCAGAGCCTACTACGTCCTTGTCACAGAAAGTCTGGTGACAAGAGAAATCATTATGAAACTTGTTGTGAGGAGGTAGGTTTCATGGTGGATCAAAAGCACACGGCGGACACGACGTACAAAATACGCGTTCTTGAATCTACATAAGCACGACGACGTCTGTACACGCGTACGCCTACATACATCGCGCGTAGGGATTGCAATCCCGCAGCTCATTCAATCCCGTAGGATTGTTATGCGGGATTACTCAATCCCGCGCGGGATCACGTCGGATCCCGCATCTTTGAAATTATGCTATAAAATCAAATTTAAACTACAGATTTTTGTGTAAAAAAAGCAACAGAAATTAAATTCAAATACAATTGGAAATCATTAAATAAAAAATAATAACAAATAATAAAAAATAAATAAAAAACTAGTAATCTGTTTTCTTAAATTCATCTCTAAAATGTTTGGCTATTTTAATAGTTTTGTTTAATTTTACCCTTAGGTACTCCTAACAACAGTTTTATATTTTGAATTCAGTCTTATTCATATAATGACTAATAATCAAATCACAACTTTCTCTTAGATGCTATTACTATGATATCAACCTATGATGATAACTATTGAAAATAAGCTCTTAAGAAGCAAATGGCATTATTGTGTCGATTTACGCGAAAGTTCTAGCGCCAAATTTTTAATTTGTGGGATCCGCAGATCCGCGCTTTGAAGGTGCGGGGTCCAGCTAATTAATAAAAGCAGCGGGATCCCGTTTTGCGGGATTGCAATCCTTAATCGTGCGCGCACCCGACCTTATTCCGGCGGTTCCGGCAATCTGCGCCTTGAGGGGTGGGGTAACTCGAATCGGTGCGGGGCGGAGCGTGGCCATTCTGTACATTAGTACTATTATATATATTCTGTGTCAAAAGGCAAGTGCTTCGATACATGTAAAAGTAGTTATAAAAAACCGGCCAAGAGCGTGTTGGACACGCCCAGGATAGAGTTCCGCAGCTGTTACGAAAAAATCCTTGCAAATCTTATAAATTTTACTATTAATTATACTGTCCGTATTATTATTATTTTATTATCTTGCCTGGATTGATGTCCCACTGCTGGGCAAAGGCCCCCCCCCCCCATGTCCTCCATTTCTCCCGATCTAAAGCAGCCTGAGGCCAGTCGTCGAGAAATATGTCCAGGTCGTCCCGCCACCGCCGTCTGGGCCTACCCCGTCGTCGCCATCCATCCTGTGGCGCCCACTCAGTGGCATTTTTAGCCCACCGCAGTGGATGCATTCGGCTGACGTGGCCGGCTCAGTCCCACTTCAACCTGGCAGTCTTTGCACCGACATCGACAATGCGTGTTTTAGAACGCAGCACCGTGTTCCGGATTCGGTCAATCCTTCCCACTCCAAGCATGCTGCGCTCCATAGCTCTTTGGCAAACCTTCAGTTTGGTTTTCTGGGACTCTGTAAGTGACCATGTTTGGGCACCGTAAGTTAGGACAGGCAGTATACATATATCGACAAGTCTTCGCTTAAGGGCTAAAGGAAGGTACTAAACAAGCAATATTTTATAGGTCAGCCTGCTATTTACTCTTAAACTACTAATAATTCTCAAGCAAACTTAGCCGTTACAGTTTTCCTTGTTAATAAAATTGAGATATTTCCCCTCATCCTGATTTTTTAGAGGGGTGAGGGGACGCTCGATTTTAACAAAAAAAACAGTTTAAAATTGAATATTTCGCAAACGAATCACTGTATCGAAAAATCGTCTGCACAGCACAACTCCGTAATGATTTTAAAAGACCTATCCAACAATACCCCACACTATAAGGTTAGAAAATCACCCCCACTTTACGTCTATGGAGGTACCCTAAAAAAAATTTTTTTTACGTTTTATTATATCACTTTGTCGGAGTAATTGCTATACATATATATGCATGCAAAATTACAGCTTTCTAGCACTAATAGCCACTGCGCTAAGCCGCGGACAGACAGACAGACATGACGAAACTATAAGGGTTCCGTTTTGCCATTTTGGCTCTGGGACCCTAAAAAAGCTTGTAAAAACGTGAAACTTATTCAAATAACTTGTTTGCTACCTTAGCAAGATACAAGACAATTAAGTTTTACGAGCTCTATGTTTATCGCGACCTACTTCTCACGAGTAGAAATTCATACTCCGTCCATTGAAGCCTCTATTCTAAGTCCAAGCTCCTTCATAGCGCGCACGAGAATCTTATCCTACATGTTGCCATTGCACAAAATGCAATAGCAACGCGGAGTATGAATGCAACAGAGAGTGTTTTATTGTTTTAAGTATGTTTTAATTTCGAATCGAATTTGCGGGAAAAATCTAATTTGATATTTCATACGAACATTCATCTGTATCGTAGACGAAAAACAAACACTCAAACCCAGCATTCACAATATTAGTAGAATTACCTCTACATAAGTTAACATCACACATTCGTCCTCGTTCCGACAAGCGCGAATGTGTCACACCGTCTGCACCACTACAGGGCAAAGGCCGCGGACATTTTTAAGCGCAGCATACAAGTTACAAGTATTCGGCCGCTTTCACTGTCACTCCCGGACACGAGCATTGTTTCGACTAATGCTATATTGAATTGAAAGTTTATGTGCGATATTCGTAAGGATGAGCTGTCAGAACTGGGGGGCTATTACAAATTCGATTTTAGAACTTCGTATCGTGCCTTCCCTTTCACTCTTATGTTTAACGTGAACGGAACGGGCGCGATGCGAATTCGAAAATCGAATTGGGATGTCTATTTTTTTTGTAAATCGAAAATCGAATTGTCACTTTTATGACGTTTTTTCATACAGTTTACATGGCTCGTCACAAAACTGTCAAAAAAATTGTACGGAATTTTTTTTACGATACGTTAGCCATACAACCGACCAAAAAATTCCGATGTGGCACGAAAATTACCGTACAGGAAATCGTGTCACAACGGAAATCTTTCATACAAATTTTAACAGCCGTCAACTTATCTTTTTGAATTCCAACCAAATACAGATCCCCAGATCTGTTTACGCGCGTGTAATGTAACGGATAAAAAAACATCTAAACAAAAGAGCGCGTTTGGTGTATCGTTGTGTGCCAACGCGTTTCGCGATCCACTTTAGCAAGCCTGACGACACTCCAAGGCTGTTTAAGCCACGAGTCTTCCTGCACTTTCGCGATTGTGCTGCGGTATTCTAGACATCCATCATAATAGACAACGCATGAGGGCCGTGATGTCCTATACTATTTGCCATTTAACCCTGCCTAAAAGTTCATTACTCCTCAAGTATTATGTTATCTCAAGTTTAAAAACGACTCGAGTTTAAACCAACTTTACGCGGTTATCGTGGTACAGGGTTGAGTTCACTTGCGGTCATTGCAGAAATTGTCAACATTTTCTCACTATTAGCAATGAACTTTTAGGCAGCGTTATCTGGCACTTAGTATAGTAGTTTGGCCTATTGCTCTAGCAGTCGTGGGTTCGAATCCGGACTAGCACCTCTGAGTTTTTCGGAATTTTTATACGAAACTATATTTGATATTTACCATGAGCTTGTGAAGGAAAACATCGTGAGGTAACTTGATAAATTCAATGGAGTGTGAGAGTTCCCGACCCGCACTGGGCCTGCGTGGGAACTACGGCTCAAGCCTCATTCTGAGAGGAGGCCTGTGCCCTGCAGTGGGACGTATATAGGCTGGGATGATGATGATGATGAGATAACGCATTATCGGATGAAACCGGCCAAATGCATGTCCGGCTACCCTACTAGCTTGCGACAATCCCTCTATCCCACTAATATTATACCTAAACGTAAAAGTTTGGATGGATGTAGAGATAATCTACGATAACATGGCCCGCCCCTCCACAAATCAAGAAGTCTTCAATGTATTGTGAAAATATTTATAAAGCACACTAATACTTTCAACGCATGTGTGCGTGTTGAGACAGCCGTCAAACAAAAGCAGATACTACTAAATAAAAAAGTTATGTGACTAAACACACTGAAATAGTAATGTAGGAGGGGCGGGCCATGTTATCATAGTTTATCTCTATGGATCTAAGTTACTCTTTCACGCAAAAGAATTTAAATGACCATTGTGCTTGCTAAATTGTTTCATATTTGCTGTGACTTATTTTCCAAAAGTGTTTTTCAATAAAAAGACACAGTCAAGATCGCTTACCTTCTTCCTAATGCTAAAAAAACGAAGTATAGGTATACCAATTGTCAGCCATACAAGAACTGTCAAAATAAACGCGATGGCGATTGCGAGGGAGTTAGACAATAAGCCTGCAGGTCATTATAACTAGACATCGGTAACTCGTGGCATTTAGGTAGCATTTGACGTTTCTGACAGACTAGTGAAGTGACTATGTTTCTCGTCTGTACGAATCGAGCAAAGAAACCAATTACAAGAAATCTTTACAAACATTTAATATTTGACTTTCGTGATAAACAATAAATATTTGTCCAAAATTTTTAGAAGTTATCCTACGTCTCCTATTTGAGTGTGTTGGTAAAAAAAAAGTTTTTGTTAAAAATTTCATTTTTATTGCAAGCTTTTTTGTTGACTGTACTTGCATTGTCATCCAACCTACATAAGTATACCAAATTTCAAGCCAATCCGACCACTGGAAGTGGGTCAAAATCGACTTCCAAAATTTGACCCGTACATACATACATTGCAAGTTAAATAAAAGCTTGTAAAAAGCATTCTTGCGTAAATTTGTTGGTTTTCTCTTTGATTTCAACGTCTTTATTTTGTAATAAGCTATTAAAAATTACTATTGTAAGATATCCTGGATTTTTTGATAATGCTATTTTTAGCTTTTGATAAACAAGTTTACCTTTTGGATGTAGTCTCGTTAATAAATGTTTCATTTCAATTTTAAAGAATTATTTTATCTTATCTGAAAAGGCACTTGAAAAACGTGTCTCATCTGTCATCACTAGTGCTACCTAATTGCCACGAGTTACCGATGTCTAATTATAACCTATAGTACGCTACCTTGCCTTGTTTTCGCCAATCGCAAAGATGGAGGTGCGACCAAGGCTGGTCATTCCAAGCTATCATCAATACCCCAAAGTTTGACCGTGACATAATTTGTGTACAAAATTCAAGTCGTGACGCGATTATTTCGACCTTGCCTCGAGGCATCGCTTAAGGAATCGAGTCATCGCTCAAGGAATCCAGCCATACTAAAGTTTTTCCGGTATTCGATTTCCACTAGAATAATTCACGGTTAAGGCACTTGTCCCACCAAGGGAGAGAAAAGCGACTAGCTATCGACTTTTCTCGCTCAAGAAACGAACAAAAGATAAAGATCCCGTGTCGGTAAAAGAGAATGAATGCAAGCTTATATTAACACGAAATTAAATTAAGTCTCAAACAAACATCGATCGCGGCGAAATGCGACAAGGGTAAAATATTACACAGAAAATGAAATAATACAAATAAATTAAATACTGATGTAAAATGCCACGCGAAATATTACTTAAAGTAAGAAATTCTATTGAGATTTTGTTCATGAGGTGAAATGCGATTCGGTAGAATGCTTCAAGGAATTTATGCTTTTAAGGTATGGTACTAAGAAACCCACGAAATTGAAAGACAAGATCTTTTCTTGCGGCTCGAAACTGCGCTCAAGTTTGAGCCTGAAGATCAAAACCACAAGCACTTTCGTATTTAAAATATTAATGTAGATTATCTAATGTGCCCAGATCACTTTCGCCGATCGGCCGCGGATCCCATTGTTGCGGGTTAACGAACTTGCCTAAATGATACGAAAGCTGCTAATGATTCCATCTCGGTATAGTGGGTACTGTCATTGCGTTGAACGATCGGTTTAAATATTAGTCTATCCTTACCCCCTACAACTATCCCCTCTACAAAAAAAAACGGGATGAGTCACGCACACAACAACACGTCATGTAATGACAGCGGGATTTTGATATTTATTCGTACCGATAGCAAGTTCAATGGACTCAACATAGAATTACAAGATTGACTAAAAATTTCTTCAACCTATTTCATTAAGAATTATATAGGAAAAACAAAACAGAAAATAAATTTTGATCTATTTTATTTCAATCAGATAAGCTTTTTTTTCGCTATTTATTAAATACCGATTATTTTGTTGCGAATATTTCTTATCAGTTTCAAATTGTTTTAATACAAAAATAAGTTATGGTACAGAATATGTTATATGTTATGTCCAGAATTGCCGAGTGCCAAAGTGGATAATATAATGTTACTGTAGGATTTATGTAGGTAAATGGTCGGTCAGGCGTACCGCACGCCGACGTACTTGCCTAAAAATTATTAACTTAACTTTTGACATGCTCACAGGAGGGACGCAAACAAAAAAAAATGTATATGATCTTTATTCCTCTCCTAAATAAGGCTTAAGTAATGCATTCACCGCCGGGAATATTATGCGTTAACACTAAGGGTATGCGCACACAAGCAACTTTGTCCCCGCGACTATTTTATCAAGTCTGTGTATTTGTACCCTGGGAGTCGCGGCGCTACGTGTGCGCACTTCCATACTAACCCATAGACTTGATAAAATAGTCGCGGAGACAAAGCTGCTCGTGCGCGCATACTCTAAGAGACTTTTCGAAATTCTCACGGGATACAGAGCTAGCCATTTTTATATTTTATACGTACCCCCATAACGACGGATCTTAATCAATTCCCTTAATCGATTTAATGAGATCGCAGACTAAGAGGTCAACGACCGACCAAAGATTTCACAGTACAATGGATTTTGAAAAACTAATTATCTTAAAGCAGCTCTCGTTCCGCTTGTTTATCAGACTGTACGTTTACGCTCCTTTTATTTTACTCCATAGTAATCCGATATTTTGTGTGATTTGCGGTCGAGGGCTGTCTTATTGCCTTAGTAGTAAGGCTCGGTTTTGAGGGCTGAGGTACGAAGGTTTCGGGTTTTCCATGGGAGGATATGTAGGGCTCGCTAGGTACGGTATGGTAAGTCAGGGGTCAGCAAACTACGGCTAGCGAGCCGAATGCGGCTCTTATAATAATTTCTAATTAGGTTAGAAGCACGCGAGTAGGTACGAATCTTTTCATTACAGTATTTCCAATCATTTATTTTCTCGATGACAGCTCCCGTAGAATGTAACTGCGTTTTTTACGCAAAAATTAACTTTTAAATGCGAGGCATATAAAATACGACAACTGCCTAATTTTGTTCCTTGATCCCATATAATATTCATCTAAGACGAATTGAGTCCATATATGCAGTAAATTTTTTATAAAGTACGATAAATAATAAACGTTTTAATAAAGTTACATTCTGTGGCAATACAAATAGTGATGTTATGATTGAAATATCGATATTGTATCGGTATTGTATATGTTGAACTAGATGTGTTCCCGCGACTTTGTACAGTCAACGTCATTAATAAGTGATCACTTTTGTACTTTGTCGCTTTCAGTCGTTACGTAATTTCGTATGGCTTTTCAAACATGACGTTAAAGTGACAAGGTACAAAAGTGATCACTTATTTATGACGTTGACCCTACGCGTTGTAATTTTTTCCCGGGATATAAAATAGCCTATGTTACTCAAGTGAAATAATTTTTATTTGTCCAGTAGTTTTTAGCTTATTCATTACAAACATACAAATCCTTCGTCTTTATAATATAAGTAATATAAGTATAGATAGGTAATCGACAATGAAATGAAATAATTATAATAACAGGTAATTTTTATTTATTAATTTTATAATTGGATCGGTATCGTATCTACTGATCACTTATTTGGTCACAACACTATAACTTTCAAACTACATCTGTCATCGAGAAAATAAATGATTGGAACTACTATAGTTTCTTTATTTTTTTGTTGTGGCCAAAAAGGGCAAAAGAGTCTGTTAGTTTTGTAAATAAATAGATGTATAGAAGCGTGAAGAGACGGGGCGGAGAGGCGGCCTGCGAACAAAAATCGACGTTGACTGCGACGCGCCCCCGTCCCACGTCTCTTCTGTGTGGCTTGCGTTGCGTCTAACGGTTATTCAGGGTATTTCGCACTAGATTCATTCGTTACAACTATCGATCAATAGATAAATTACTTATCTTATCGTTCATTCATTAGATAACTTTATTAAATTAACGTTATCTGTTTGGTGCTTTCGTCTGGAAGTTTCGTTTGCGTATAGATAGGTACTTTTATCGGCCATTCGGATTGACAATTTCGAGGGACGTAATAAGTTTTTCATCACACTAGCTCGTCAATGGTGTTATTCCATGCCTGTATACTAAATGACAATGGCCAAAATTGTTCTTAAGATGTTCTTAAGGGAGTTACGTACAGTTTTACAGTTTTTCTTCCCAAGGGAGTTCTAACTTTAGTTTTAAAATTTGCAAACAAGTTAGTAGGTAGGTATCTCATTTCAGACTAAGGAGGTTTCAAGTCAGCCAACGATTTATTTATATCTTCAAAACTTAGCTATAACCCAATTTTACAACACAAAATTTATCTGCGCTTCTTGAAACTTCATTATTTTTATATTTTAAATTTATATCAAATAGTTTTGCAATAATTTTAGTAAGTATTTTTTTTAACATGTTGGCAGAATCTGGCCGTATGACCATTCGAATTCTAATTTAAACAGTTTACATTATCTCTGGTAGATAACTCGAAAAAAGTGTCAATTTGTATTGGCGGTAGCCATTATTTTATTCAATTTAAGTAAGTGTTTAGAGACAAAGTAATTTTATTATTGTATTTTTTTCCTCGCAATGTGATGAAAATCATTGTGTGTATCACGGGCAGTAAGGGGATTTCAAACTCGTGTCATTAAAAGCCCTCCGCCTTCGGCGTGGGGCTTCTAATAGACCCTCGTTAGTAATCCCTACTTACGGCCCTTGACGCACAATGTACAGTCAAGGGCAAAGATATATATGCAAGTAATGTGAAAGAAAATAAGTAATCATATAAAGATAAAAAGATATATACTCATTCAAATGCTCAAAAATATGCAAATGTCAATGAGCCCATAAATATGTATATGGCAAGTTCAAAAATTTGTATACGATCAAAATGGCATAAATTTGTATTCTGCAAAAGACGCAAAATATTGTAGTCATATTTATATCACTAAATATAGATTCAGTATCTGCTACAAAATAAGTATACAAAATATAAATCTGCGAAAAGCAACTTTATGTTCTTGTTACACGAAACAAATTTGAATGGAATGTTTTGACAATTCACGAAAACGGTACCATAAATGTCATTGCGTATGTCTGTCTCACGTTTGGATCTGTCACTGATGCGTGACTGCGATGTATAACCGCTGCAATAAGGTTGGTGCATTGCATACATATTTTGCAACTTTGAGCGGATACATATTTTTGACCTTCTACGGATTTTGTAATAATACTAATAATATTGGAATTGCCAACTTAAACTAGGTATCTATATACAGGGTGTTCCGTAAGTAGTACGACAAATAGAAATGGAAGATAGGTGGGCAGGTCATCTACTAAATATCAAAAAATGACCTCAGTAAAAGTTGCCGTTTTCGAGAAATTTTGATTTTTCTGATTTTTTGAAAAATGTAGCACCCGCACGAATATTTTGAATTGTGATATTCCGAATTAATTATTTTTTGAATTTATTTTTATTAAAAAATAATCTTGAATAGTTTTATTATCAGATGAAAAAAAAACCCTTTTAAAAAACTATTACAATGTTTTATTTATTTTCATTTCAATTTAAATTTTGCCTCTTCTCCTAAACTTTGGTCAAGATTTGATTTATCACAGTGAAAAAAATTACATGACCACTATTGAGCTTACTAGCTTAGAACATGTCCGTTTAATGGACATTCAAAAATGATAAATAGGTTATCAAAAAAAATTTTCAGGAAAAAAAAAAAAAATAAAATAAAAATAAATATTAGGGGACAATCTTACACAAATCGACCTAGTCCCAAACTAAGCAAAGCTTGTACTATAGGTACTAGACGACGATAAACATACTTATATAGATATATAAATACTTAAATACATAGAAAACATCCATAACTCAGGAACAAATATTCGTGCTCATCACACAAATAAATGCCCTTACCGGGATTTGAACCCAGGACCTCTTGCTTCGTAGGCAGGGTCACTACCAACTAGGCTAAAGCGGTCGTTAAAAATCTTCATACAAAGCATTAAGTACCCAACAAATCTCGTTAAGCCAGTACTACCACATTATCTAAGTTGAGGATCAAGATGGATCAGAATGCATTCTGGTTCAATTCAGCAGCTATGCAAAACTAAATAAATAAATAAAAAATCTAAATTTCGCGTTTTATTAAACGCCGCTAAATTTAAATTCGAAATTTAAAAATAATTTGGTTTATCTTTTGTTTATTTAACCATTATTTAACCATACCCAAATTAACGGTAAGATTGGATTCAAATATGAATGAGTTTTAATTGTTTTTTTTTTAATAAAACACGCGATTTTTTTTTATTTTTTTTATTTATTTAGTTTTGCGTAGCTGCTGAATTTAACCAAAGTGCATTCTGATACCCACCAACCCACTAATCCACAACAGAATTCGTCAATCAAAAAATTCTATTTTCAAAATATTTTTAGTGTTTAGTGTTTAGGAACAGTATTTAAAATGCCGGTAATCAATATGACTCGATATTATCAATGATTGTCTTACCTACGTAAAAGTAGACTCTTCAGAATTAAATGGCCAGCCACTTAGAAATGAAGGATTGCCGTACGTACAGTCAAGGGCAAAAACATGTAGCCGTTCAAAATTTCAAAAATATGTATACACGACCTAAACGTTAAGTTAATAAAGTAGTGTATACATTTTTTGAAACTATGTACGGCAACATATTTTGCCCTAAGTGTGTACCTATATTTATGAATATTATGGTGTGTCTAAATTTATGCGTTGATTGATGAGGACATAATATTGCACCTGCTGCTTATATACTTATCTTTCACACAACGTATACATATTTATGCACCTTTCCATGTTCCATAATTTATGATCTTAATGATGACGCCATTTTTTGAGATTTTGTGGTGTATATATATCTTTGCCCTTGACTGTACTATAAGTTATCCGGTCATCATTTATCCACATCACTTCTCATATTTCTTGTTATACTGTAAACAAAAATAAACATAGCGAAGCTAAAGTAAGCTTGTCCGATCCACAGGCATTGCCATACAACAAGGAATTTTTTGTGTAAATAAATATTACAACAAAAACAAAATCAAACACTTAAAAAACGTTGCAAGTAGCTTTTACTTTTAGAATGTGTACGTGTTATTGTTGTTATAAATAAATGTATTCCTTTCTTTCTTTCTTTAATGATAATAAAATAAAATAACGAAGGGGCGGAATTTTCGTAGCAAAAATGGAACGTCAATAGGGATTGACGATTATATTTTATCGACTATCGATGATTAATTGTTGCGAAGCCATAGGTCAAACCACTAGGCCATCGTGGTTTCAATTAATAATAAGGATAAATCAAATCAATTACGAAATTGTAACTGGCTCTCCTTTTTTGTGCAGCAGTTATTTCTTCAATTGTATGCTATTTATAATCATCTCGGGCTTCCGTTAACATTTACATTTAATAGCTGTTTTATCTCCTTATTCCCCGGGATAATTATCTTAAACGATACTTATCACGGTTTCGCAAACGGGTTCGAACTTGCCCGGTCGTTATTTTAATGAGTACTATTGCACCTGCGAACCGGAGCTATACGGAACCTGAGGGCAAATGCCCAAAGGGGTAAAACTAGGGGCTTACACTAGTTCTTGAGGGGTACAGTCAGGGGAAGTGGATGAGCGGGGGTCTCATTCTAAATCCCTAACATCGTTTGTCCTAATGTAATGTTTGTCCTAATGATCGTTTGTCCTAACACTTTTTTTCTCGGAAACCGTGAATTTTTCAGGAACTTTTTGTGATTATCCTCTAGAACTCTATAGGTTAGGTTAGGTTTGTTTTATAAAACACCAGAACAATTAATAGATTTTAAATAAAAAGAGTTAGGACAAACGATCATTAGGACAAATAATCATTAGGGATTTAGATATAGAGCCGATGAGCGGTTGTGGGGTACAAAATGATCTACACACGTTCTTACTTTTGCAGTAGAGGCATGTGTAGATTATAGTGAGCACCGTAATCCTTTATTAACTTCTGCTGCTGACTATACAATAAGATCATCAACATCATCCTAGCCTATATACGCCCTACTGCAGGGCACAGACCTCGTGTCAGGTTAATTCATTATTATCAGTTTTTATTAAAAATACAACTTTCCGAGATATTTTTTTACTGCCAACATAAGAAAAATGTATTTTTTAACTCCCGACAATAAAAGGGTGTTATAAGTTTGACCGCTATGTGTGTGTCTGTCTGTGGCATAATAGCTCTTAAACGGGTGAACCGATTTGGATGCGGTTTTTTTATTAGAAAACAAGTTTCTTGGCGATGGTTCTTAAATATGTTTCATCAAAATCGGTTCAGCCTTTTCAAAGTTATCAGCTCTTTTGCTAGCTGCGGAAGGGATCTTAGACGCTGGGCATTTACTTTATGTTCAAACATACGTGTGACATAATGGCGTCGGGGGTTTTTAAAATTTTTAATTTATAATTAGTTATTTAATATCGAACGTCAATTAAAAACAAAGTTCACCATAGACAGTCACATCTGTCAAATATACGTCAAACATTTTTTTTATTTTTCACTTGCTCCGCTCGTTTGCTTTTGCCATAGTTTGCCATAATTAAAGTTAATAGAAGAAAACGTGGATAAAATAGAAAAAATATTAAAAAAATAAAATAAAATAAACTTTATTTGCATTTAACAGAAGTTTTACATTAAAAGGTTGAGGCCTCCCATTAATATTAATATTGTAAGCAACGTTGTATAATTTGGTCTAAACGGCTCGTGCCGTCTTTCATTGCTATATTCACTTCGTTCATATCGCAACTCACGTCACTCGCCTTTTTGGAACTCACCTATACAACCGTTGCATAAAATACTATTATTGACTTAGACTTTTGAGTCCTTGTCGGCCCCTGTCCCGCTTTATACCTACCTAAGTAAGACACGTATCCATTCGCGAAGTTTCTTAGAATATTTCCCATTGTTTAAATTTTCCCAGCAGTATAACTCCGTTTTCCGAAAGGTTTCTTTTCTTAGGAGCTCTTGATGTGGCAATGATTGCGACAACACTTTATTTGTCGTGTTTTTAATCATTCCGCAGCCAAACAGGCAATGTTTCGTGACTATTGTTTGCAGAGCTATTTGTTGAGATATGCCTTCGGCTTGCTTTGGTTGTCGGGGGCTAAAATAAACTGGCTTTAAGGTTGCAATCGTCATCATCATCATTTCGACGTAGGCCTCCCTCACTGACGCTCAATCATTACGGTTGGAAGCGACTTGCATCCACCCTGAACCTGAAGCCTTTACCAAATCGTCCGTCCATCTCGTTGGTGGATGTCCCACGCTGCGCTTGCCACTCAAGAACTTTTGGGCCCCAACGGCCATCTGTTCTACGTGCTATATGCCCTGCCCATTGCAATAACTCCGTACAATTTATTTGTTATTCTGTGCAATAGTGACTATATTCTACTATTACACTTTTATGGGGTCCTCAGTGCGCGAGTCCAACACGCGTTCGGCCGGTTTTTGGTCCTGATTGATTTTAAACGAGATACTTTGGATTAAAGATGGAGCGACGACCTGGTTAAAGTGGCGGGAACGCATTGGATGCGGATGGCGCAGGGCCGATCTGTTTGGCGAGCCTTGGGGAGGCCCTATATTCAGGATCTTTCGGCTGAGATGGTGATGATTTGGGATGGGTATATTTTGTCTTTTTTCAGTAGAATAATATTGGAAGGAATTCGTCAGGGATAGTGCAAATCCGCTTATCTGCCCATAAGTAGGTACCGCGTATCTGCACTACTCTACGAGTGCATGTAATTTTACAGGGGATGGTTCTGATTTCATATTAGTTTTTTTTTTAAGAATTTTAAGTCAAAATTGTAAATTGGCGGAATTGTCCAATGCTAGTTAAGCAAATAAATATACACTCTTCTACGAATTGCTGACGGTATTTACTTGTGTAAGCATTGTAGAAACGCATGCATCGATTATCATTTGCGTCGTTTGTAAATATTGTGCTGTGGCGAATACTTTGCTCTTTGCGATTATCTTGCCGTGCGATGGAATTGTTTTTAATGATAAGCTATTGAAAATAACTTGAGTGGAGAGTTTACATCGATTAACGGCTGAGTGCCGAGTGGTGAGACACGGCTTAATCATTAAATTAAGAAACACTGTTCATTTACGTATTTGTGGTCGACAGTTCTTTTCATCCGACTGTCTTCTTTGGCAAGCCCTGCAGCCTAAACGGGTCAATGGATTTTGAAATGTGAGGTGTCATTAGATTCGTCTCAGTGCCGAGAGTGACATAGGGTATATATTTTCGCGGAATTCCCATGGGAACGGGATTTATACAGGCGGTTTTTTTTTCGTTAGTATTGAAAAGTTAAATTATTTGAGTAGTCAAGTTGTCCAACTACTAAGCCATCCGGTCGTCGTTCAGCGCGCCGAAACTTTAAGAATTGCCCACGCTACAGAAATTATTACGCTATGGCATATCGTTTCGAATACTCATGCGCGCGCATGTATAAAAAACATGGCCGATGAAAGCTGATAGACAAAATGGTTTGAAACCACGTTTGTACGTTTCATACATTCTTTCGATTAAATCTTGTTCAGATATCAAACACGAACGCGAAAATGCAAAGAAATAAACATGTTATGACTGCTTGATATTCTTAGCAATTAGTAGTTTTTGTACGGAATAAATGTATAGGTACAAGATTTATGCTGACTCTACTTTTTGTTGGTTGTGCTTGTATTGTAATCCAAACATAGGTTCTATATAGATCGAGTCATTCATGGTGTGATGATCCGCGCCGTGGTTCTTATTGCAATGCCATTAATGTCGAATTTTGACTAATTCACGCCGTTTAGTGAATGGGACGTATTTTTATGTCCCGGAATGAATATGGGACGGGAACGTATATTTTGACATACCTACAAATCTGTACAGAACCCGCGGTGCGCGAGTCTGACTCGCACTCGCACTTGGCCGGTTTTTCTAGTCTAATCTAAACTAAACTCTTTAAACTATGATATACGTCGCTTCATTTAGAAGCCCGCGTGTATATCACATCTTACGTAACAACGGTTTCCCAAGGCGTACTGTCATTTTGTTAAATTACGCTATTTCTGACACGACTGGTAATCACTCATAACTACCACCATTCACTGCATCTCATGACAGTGACATGAACAGAACGAGTCACGTCCACAATTAGGTATAGTTGGGGCCAGGCAAATCTGCATAATAGGGCGTTGAACTGAACTTCTAGTCCGCCATCTTGTTTCTATGACAAATCAAAAGGGACGCCACCTAGTGACGAAAGAGACTCTTAAGGTTTCTTAAAATGACTTCACTCTAAGGGCGAGACGTAACGAACGTAATTATTTGAGTTGTGTCACGCATTTTTGGCAGTGTAATTTCTGCTGCATTCGGTTTTATACAGAAGTCCAATTTGTGCCACACGGCGACGCAAAATGAGTTGAGTTGCAAGGATTTGCCAAACTGGATGCGTTCTGCGGTCGCAGTCAGGTCAAATTGAACGCAGCCCGCATTATGTATGAACAACATTGTCGGTCTCTATATATTGCGCGTGCGTGCGATCTGACCGTGCGATTTGCCAGTGTGGCAAATCCTTAACACAAATAGGACTTATGTATGAAACTAAAATTAAGCGACCGAAAATATGCGTGTTTATACTCAAATAAAATTAGGATTTATCTTCACTTTAAAACGTTTGTTTGTAATTGTAAAGTCATCTTTAGTATACTCATCATCGTATGTTTCGCTTCTCAATCTGCGCTGCGCCCGCGTGGGAACTACGGCCCAAGCCGTCTCTTTCTGAGAGGAGGCCTGTGCCCTGCAGTGGAACGTATATAGGCTGGGATGATGATAATGATGATGCTATGTTTGGCTATATGTAGACGATTGTTTGTATAATAACAATACCACTTACGACTGTGCTACCACGGGTTGAGGTATGTTACTCGAAATATTTTCTTAATCGTTTCAATTTAAAATCGCCGCTCAACAAAGAAAAGTACAAAAAATACTTGGCTACGAGAAAACAATGATTCCTTAACTAAGATTGCAGCCGTCCCTTCATTACACCTTCATTAGAATACCGCGTGTGCCAGTTTCGCAAATCATACATATATATCAGGGCAGCGTACCGCGAACTTGAGCAATCCATGGTGCAACCACCATGGTCCACGGAACTGCACCACGAAACAATCAAGACTATGGTCTGGCAAAAGAAAAAAAAAACACGAACATTGTGCGTAACTTACGTAAGACTTGGGTCAGCTTATGAAGACTCCACGGGAAAAACAATGAATGTCGCTTTTTTGTGAAACTGACCTTTGCCACCAATATAATAATAATACACTAATAAGCCCCGATAGATGGCATTAAAAGGTCAGTTTCACAAAAAAAGTGACGATCATTGTTTTTCCCGTGGAGTCTTTAAATGAGTATCTATATAGGTAAATAAGTGGGTACCCCAAATGCGCATGACATACGGCAAAAGAGTTATGTCCTCAGATTTCTGAGCTCTTCAAAAGTAGAAAATCTTGTGAGGGGTCTAATCGGCATTTTTAATTTTTTTTTTTTTCCAAACATAAACAAACATTGCCTATCAGGCGTGTAATGTTACTATGTATGTAGAATTTTTTTAAATTATTTTTTCAAAAAAAAACCTCCTAGACTAAGCCAAATTCATGAGTCGATTCAGATGGAGCCGCGGTCAAAAGCTACGAGTAGTTCCATATACAGGGTTATTTGTAATTCACTAGCATCCTTTTAACCCTAAACTCCTAGCACTTAAACAAATGTTTTTTGTTTTACGGCTTTTGTCATAACTTAATATTTTTGGTGTAAGAACGTTTTGAAAATTTGAGATTTCCTCTTATTTTTACGATACTCTGTGTATTTGTATGGGAAAAAAAGTGCTTCAATTTAAAAAGTCGTAAAACAAAAAACTTTTGTTTGAGTGATAGGAATTCAGGGTTAAGAGGATGTCAGTGAATTAAAAATAACCCTGTAAAAAGGATAGATGCTTTCTACCTACTAAGTAGGTAGAAACTATCAATAAAATTTATAATCGCTTGTATGCACATGTCTTTGTACACGTATCTACGAGTACAAAAGCTGACATAAACGCAAGTCTAATTACACTAGAAACGCCTTCGAATTAAAATTCTATCGGTTGCACTAACATGTGTATCTTACACGCTGATATGAAAAAAGCACAAAAAAGTGCAAAAACTTGGCACGCGCGGTCGTCGCGTTCCGTTTCACGGTCTGTCGGGTGTGACCTTTTGTTTTTTTAAAGATTCTAACGTCGCGTCAAGCTATCGCCTGAATTGAAACGTTAAAGTTCGTTACAACGGGCACGTGCCTTTGAAAAGTTTTAAAAAATTAAGTTTTATTTAAGTTTGCTGTAGTAATAGCACCGCAGACCCTAGGTTAGGAAATATTGCTTCGATTTTGTACGCGTACCTCCTTATCCCGTGAGAATCGGAAAACGTAATTTGTGTTATTCCCGGGATTAAATATGTTATAGTAAATTGCATCCAAATCCATCCATGTTTTTGCGTAAAAGAACTAAAATAAACTTTCGTCCTGCCTCAATTTATTGTGTTTTATGTACTCTACTTTCTGAAACGATTCTGGTGAAATTTTGTGAGCAGTTCATTTCAGATATTTTGAAAAACTCACGAGCTCGACAGCTCAATATGCCACCGGAAATATTAGTGGAAGTTAATACGATGGGCCTCAACGCGTGGATCACGCGGTACAAAGTTGCGTAACAGCCGAACAATACATAATCCCTGAACTGAACTTAATTCCAACTAAAAGGTTGAAAGTCATCCGGTATTAAAGACAAACAAAAAGAAGGATTATAAAATTATGTAAAGCATGGCTAAAACCGCTCGCGCAACACTAGAGCTCCACTGTAACTTGACCCAGCCAGCTCGAGATTTTAACAGAACCGTGGGTCAACTGACGCTGGTGCGTGCGATCGTGTCCCACTGTGAAAATTTTGCTTATAAAATGCTCTGAATAAATGTAGGTACTGTATTATTTTTGTTGTGTAACCGATTACCAACCATAAATTGTTCAGACATTTGCATTTGTTATCTTATTAATAAGAGGGAATAGAGTTAAGTAATACCTAGTATAGGTAACACCACCAGAGTTGAGGTCACGCACACAACAAGACGTCATGTAATGACAGCGGGATTTTGACATTATTCGTACCGATAGCAAGTTCAACAGGCTCGACATAGAATTATAAGATTGACTAAAAATTTCATTAAGAATAATTTAGGAAAATACCTACATCTAGTTCAATCAAACAAAACAGAAAATAAAATATTTTTATCTATTTTATTTAAATCATATAAGCATATATTTTTCGTTATTTGTAAAATACCGATTTTATTGTTACGAATAACTCTTATCAATTTCAAATTGTATTATTTCAAAAATACGTCATATGAAAAAAGAAAAATTATAATAATGTATACCTAGTATTACGTTAAGTATTTCATCATAAGATCATACAACTCACATTTTCATTGACTCACCACTCATTTCATTCATTCACTACCTTTTTTGCAATCAGTACTTTATGTAGCTGTGTGTGTAATCATTCGCCTCAACTCTCGTGGCGTTTCCTATACCTACTGGCTCGACCAGTGACTTCGAAATAGTTTGGTCTGAAAAAAGGTTACGATAACATTTTTTAAGCACAAAGTTCTCGGAGAACGCCATCTGGGCGATTCTAGTTTTAAATTTAAATGACCGTTAATCTTTCGTGGAATAATAAGGCATACCTGGTGATTTTTTTCAAATGTAATTAATTTATATAAAAACTGAAATAACGAAATTTAATATTTTTAAGCATAAAAACTTTGAATTTAAATAAATTTTGTTGAAAAAATTCGTTACTCGGCGGAAAATACACAAATTTCCATACAAATGGCGGGGACATGCATGTCCAATGCGTTACCTTCTTTATAGATAACTAGCCATTTGCAATATTAAATATGGAAGTACGTAGTGGAAATTTTTTAGTCAACTCACTAGCAATATATTTATTAACATAATTAATCTTATATATAAAATTCTCGTGTCACAATGTTCGTTCCCGTACTCCTCCGAAACGGCTTGACCGATTCTCATGAAATTTTGTGAGCATATTGAGTAGGTCTGAGAATCGGCCAACATCTATTTTTCATACCCCTACTCTTGACTTCGCAGACGGAGTCGCGGGCAACAGCTAGTTTAATATAAAATACTTTTCATCCATTAACTAGATCGATGACGGTCGTTGTATACTCGGATCCTAGGCTAATACCTGCGCCTGGCCTGCTGTCCATGCGTACATGTAGTGCGTACATGTAGTGGTACAGTATGCTTAGTATAAGTTTTACTTCACTAAAATACTTCTCGATCGCGTTTACGTAAAAATTTCAATTCTATGGAAACATGGACGCGTGCGCGCAGAGGCGCTGTCCATGTTTCTTATACTAAGCATACAGAACGCGCTCTTACATTTTGGCGATTCTTTACTGAACTGTTTTTAAAACATTGTACGGGGGTCGGAACCCTCCGTGTACGAGTCCTTGACTTGACCGGTTTTTTCTGATCTTTCTAGATATTTCGTTTAAATAGTTCAACATTATCTTACAAAAATGTTTTTTTTTTTGCAACGCTCTATCAGAGAGATAACTTGTCACATATTCGTTAGTTATCTCAAATGATACTCAGACTTGGTTAAGTATGATAAACTTAAAGAATGATAGTTTATTACAGTTTCGATGATTTATGCATAACTTCACCCGAGTTAAATATAAATAGGATCATCATCATCATCATTTAAGCCGAAAGACGTCCACTGCTGAATATAGGCCTCCCCCAAGGCTCGCCAAAAAGATCGATCCCATGCCAGCCGCATCTAGCGCGTTCCCGCAACCTAAACCAGGTCGTAGCTCCATCTTGTTAGAGGCCTACCCACACTTTAGACGACCAGATGGCCTAGTGGTTAGAGACCCTGACTATGAAGCTTGAGGTCCCGGGTTCGATTCCCGTGTCGGGGCAGATATTTGTATGAAAAATACGAATGTTTGTTCTCGGGTCTTGGGTGTTTAATATGTATTTAAGTATGTATCTATCTATATAAGTATGTTTATCCGTTGCCTAGTACCCATAACACAAGCTTTGCTAAGCTTACTTTGGGACTAGGTCAATTGGTGTGAATTGTCCCGTGATATTTATTTATTTATTTATTTACACTGCGTCTTCCGGTCTGTAGATACCACTCGAGAACCTTTTTGCCCCCTCGGCCATCAGTTCTACGAGCGATGTGCCTTGCCCACTGCCACTTAAGTCTGGCGATTCTTCGAGCTATGTCGGTAGATATACATATAAATAGGATAAAAATTACTAATAATAATAAATATAAATTAAAAAAAAAATAAAGTACCCCAACGCAATTTGGTCACACATGTCGAAAATAAAGTAAATGCCTATTAAATATGCGTCTAAGATCCCTTCCGCAGCTAACAAAAGAGCTGATAACTTTGGAACGGCTGAACATATCTAAGAACCATCGCTAAGAAACCTGTTTTCAAACAATAAAACCGCATCCAAATCCGTTCGCCTGTCTAACAGCTTACAGTACCACAACACAGACACATTTAAATATACACACACATAGTGGTCAAACTTGTAACACCCTCTTTTTGGGTCGGGGGTTAATAAATGTACGAAACCGAAACTGCTCTGATGCGTCACGAAACAACACGTCAAATAAAGCGTGCCCAGCGCGCTCTATAACACTGAATCAAATATACGGTGACACACACCAGCAGCGCGGCACACCGTATTTGATTCAGTGTTATTGACCGCGCTAGGCACGCTCCGTCGCCGCCCCGCGCTCCCGGTTTGTTGTGACCTTAAATGTGTATGCGGCGTTGCGCGTGCGGCGCGGCGTAGTTTGTCCAATGATAGTCATGTCAAAGCGACATCTAGTGGCGTCGGATCATAGATTGCGTCACAATGAGGGGCAATCATAATCGCGGAGAGTTCCCACGAGCTTTCTCAAACCAAATGAACATAAATGTGGAAATTTTAAATGGAAATAGCTCCGGATGTGGGTCAAGATGAGAGAATGAGACTGTGTTTCCATCCTCGTTAGGGCAACTGAAATGCTCACTATCATAATTAGAAACTTATTGTCAACTAGTATTTTCATCATCGTCAACATCTCAGCCGCAAAACGTCTACTACTGTGCTGGACATAGGGAGCGACTTGCATCCAACTTGAACCTGCGGCCTTTACCAAATCGTCCGTCCATCTCGTTTGTGGACGTCCCACGCTGCGCTTGCCAATCCGTGGTCTCCATTCGAGATATTTTCGGCCCCAACAGCCATCTGTTATAAGACTTATAAGCTAAATGACCTGCCCATTGCCATTTCAATGAGGTAATCCGCTTTGCTATGTCGGTGCCTGTAAAAAAAGCCGTGGTGGCCTAGTGGTTTGACCTATCGCCTCTCAAGCAGAGGTTCGTGGGTTCAAATCCCGGCTCGTACCTCTGAATTGTTCGGAATTTATGTACGAGCGAAATTACATTTGAAATTTACCTGCATACACCAGCGAAGCAATTCAATGGTGTGGGCGCGCGTGGGAACTACGGTCCAAGCCCTCTCCTTCTGAGTGGAGGCCTGTGCCCTGCAGTGGGACGTAGATAGGCTGGGATGATGACGTCGGTGACGCTTGTTCTTCTACGGATCTCCTCATTCCTGATTCGATCCCGTAGAGAAACCCCGAGCATAGCCCAGAGAGTAGGCCCAGAGTCGCTCAACGAGCTATGGAGAGCCATAGCTCGTTGAGCGACTCTGGGCCTATTCATCAGGCCAATAGTGAAGCGCCAGGTCTCGGATCCATAAATCAACACTGCCAGCACACACTGGTTAAATAAAGACTTTCGTTTTAAGGCACAGAGGGACCTTGGACGAAAAGATATCGCAGTTTCACAGACGATTTCTTAAAAAATGTTACCAGTTAAATGAGGTGGTCGAAACGTTCGAATAATAAGTTTATGTTGAAAATTTTATTTTTAAAACTCGACTGGGTTATGTCGTTTTATTACAGAGTTCCATGATACTTTCTGAATGCAAATGCTCGACTTGTCACTGAAAATACTAAAATCGCTATACGTTTCTCTTGAATTTTTGAGGAGTTTCTTCAATTCCTCATGGATCCCATCATCAGAACTGGATTTTGGTAACAACGGGACCAACCTTGAAGCATGTGCTTTCAAACAACGAAAAAATTTTAAATCGGTTCATAAATGACGGAGTTCTGAGGTAACACACGTTAAAAAAAAAAAAAGAACATACAACCGAATTGAGAACCTCCTCCTTTTTTTGAAGTCGGTTAAAAAAAGGATTACAAGAACGCTTTCGTGCGCTTTTCTTCGCATCCCAACAACTTTCCCGAGTCAGAGTAAAAGTCCCGAAAACCGGGTTATATAAATAGTTTTTAAATTTTCAATAAAAAAAGTCGTACAATAACCGATTGGATCATCGTAAAAGTTCCCCAGTGCCCCATAGACAGATCGCAATTAGCTCGCAAAAAACACTTAAAAGCTCATTGAAGAAAGCTCAGCCTTGAACGCTTTCGCGGCGACCGGTTCGCGCGTGCGCCCGCGCCGCGCATTCCGGCAGGGCTGGCGCTGCGAAAAAAATCGGCCAAGTGCGAGTCGGACTCGCGCACGATTGGATCCGTACCATTATCTATAAAAACCTTTGATCAATTATAACTGTAGATACACATTGCCGAACAAAATCCCCTTCTAAGAATGTCCGAACTTTTTTATTTGGTTGCGTAACAAATAAAATCATCACCTACACAGAAATTTGAACCTAGTCTTTACTTCATTACAGTCGAATTTCGGTAGCGGCAAAACTCCATTTGACAGCTAAACTTGACAATTTCACGCAACGTTCTGAGAAAAAAGAAGGCCACTTTTATCAAAGTGGCGCTCATTTGGCTCGGACATTTTCGGGCTCGCGACTGTGGATCTACAGTTATAATTGATCAAAGATAAAAACGGCAAAAAATCACGTTTGTTGTATGGGAGCCCCCCTTAAATAGGTAATTGTTTTATTTTAATATAACTATTTATTTTAACTAAACGCTGCGACTTTAGCTAAACTGTTGAAATGATTCCTCGCCCGCGCGGTACAGGGGCTGGGGGGTTCGACCACAAAGGGGGTCGGGAGAGGTGCGGGTGGCAGGCACAAGAGGCGCACTTAAACGGTTTATAGCTATAATTTCGGTCTTTTCGGAACACCTTTTTGAAGTTATATTAGATTAGATTCGGTGAGCAGCCGTACTGCTAATAAAAATAAATAATAATTTGAATAAATAGATGTGGTAGGTACATCATTTCTTACGCATTTCCAATGTAATTTGGAACGTAGGAGTCGTAGCTTCTAATAGTTGTATGTAGGCGATTAAGAATTTCGGGGGAGTCGGTTGGATGCGACGTGGTTCAATTGGTAGAACACCCGTTGGGGCGCATACCCAGGAGACGTGGGTTCGAATCCCACCGGCGCACCCGAAAAACTTTTTCGCTTTTAAATAACCTTTTTGAAGGTTGACTGCCTTTAAGAAGTGGTGTTTTTATTCCTATTACTATATATTTCTGTGCTGGCAACCTTAGCAATGCCAACTCAGTACAAAAACCGGACAAGTAACCACATGACTCACTCACTCCGGGTTCCGCGTATAACTAATTAAGGTTGTTTAAATACGTAAAAATATCAACTTTTAAATATATTGAAAATATAAAAAATATGTTAAGTCAGGAGTTGCTTGTCGTTTATAAATCAGCAATATTTTTTCTGCCAATTTTTGTGTAAACGTACAGTGAAGACTTTGGCACTAGACTTCAACTCGCACTTGGCAGATTTACTGCCATAGACTAAATCCTAGTTTTACAATATCACTTGAGCAAGTATGTGCAAAACATCGCACGCTTGGTTAGTTTGAATTATGAATATTCAACGCTTGAGATAAGGAAAAGAAAGTATTGCCTAGTCTGTGGTAGCATTTGTAACTGGCCAGAGGGCTACAGGAAAATTTTGTAAAAAAAAACAAGTACAACCTGTCACTGAGATACAAATCACTTGTGACGGAAGTGTCTCTTTTTGCGGGGGGCGAGGCATACACGTAAACGTATTTTTAGGATTTTACACGCATCCCGTTCATGTGCTTTGATCAGTTATAATTGATCAAAGTTCATGTGGGAAATATCGGAATGAAAGGGACTAAAGCCGAGTTTAGACTTGCAAGAAAAATCATGCAAGTTGTATTACATTGCGAGGCCTTAAAGTGAACAAGTTTGAAGTGGTCAATTGGGCACCGCAATGTAATGCAACTAGCACGATTTTTCTTGCAAGTCTAAACTGGGCTTTAGAATTTTGTATTCCCGGGATCCAGCTGTCTAACTTACCATACCAGATTTCATCATAAAGCCTTCCCACACACGTTTTTAATCTATCTATACATATAATAAATCTGTAACAAGTCGGTGTCTGTACATTGAAGATATTTGAGAAAAACTGTCACTAGGGCTATTTACTAGCGCAATAGAACAATGTTTTTTAGAATTATTGTCTGTTTGTCTGTTTATCTGTTTGTCTGTTTGTCTGTGCGTTTGTGCGCGCTAATCTCAGAAACGGCTTAACCTAGAAGGATGCGGTTTTCACTGATATGTTGGTATTTTCTTGGATTAACATTTAGTGTTTGTTTCATTTGAATCGATTCACAAATAAGAAAGATACGTCTATTTTAAGAATTTATAGAACAGTTTTTAGAAGTAGTGACTTGGGAGTAGGTACGGTGGTGAATGTGAATGCGGGTGTGCGGGGGGGGGGGGTTCGGTGGGGGGTCGGTGAGGGGGGGGGGGGTGCGGGTAATTTTTTTTATATCGAGGAACTAAGGAGAGCCATAAAAGCAAATTGGATAAAAAAAATAAGCTGCCCAAATTACTAATTCCACGCGGACGGAGTCGCGGGCAAAAGCTAGTGCTAAATATGTTACTTATTGCACACATGCAAAAACTTTTGCATTTAATAATATTAGTAGGTTTTTTTTTAGTGAAAGCTCACCGCAACGAACTTAGACAATGATTGAACATGGTGTTTAAAAATGTCAGTGGCAAAGAAAACTGAAGCAGAATCCGTGAAAATACGGGCCGGAGTTGTAGAACTATTTGTATGGTATTTTGTGCAATAGATTCAATCGGATCGGACGTAGTACCTATGAAACCTTCTTTATGGTTTTTTACATAAATCTGACCCGTGATTGACCGCTATCTCACCTGATTAAAAGTGCAGATGAGGCAAAGGGTATCTCACTGGTTCAGTAACAGCCTATTCACTCTAGCCTCGAAGAGCCCTAGGTTGTATTTATCTGGAAATACAGACTACGCAGCGAATTTAGCGAATTCCATAAACACGAAGAATACTATTTAGGTTGTATAATCACTCGGAGCTAAAATCACATATCTGTTAGAATTGGGTATGTCTATTTTTTTGCAATGTATAGTAAATCGAAAACCATTTCGAGATAAATGCTTTTTAACTCGTTTTCTGTAGTTATTTAATTTTAATATTATGTAATGAATTTATTATATAACAAATAAGCAATGACCATCATTTGACATTGGTGTAAATTGCGTGACCGGTTCAAGTCGTACTTTTTTCTATGTGGTTAGAATTCTTCACAATTTACGCGTGGATTATACTACGGAGTTTGATTTGGACCCGCTGTCTGACATCTAGCACTTTGACAGTGCCAGTAAAGTGACACAGTGTATAGTGTACCACTACGCAAAAAATAATTAAAGGGGTTGCCTTATCGTACGCATTTAGATAGATTTAGAAATTTGGCATTGTAGGAGCCCTCAATTATAATCTGACGTCATCAACTAAAATAGTTTCAATAATTAATTTTGAAAAAAGTAGAAAACTAAATGACAAAATATTGAAATTAGTTCCTTATAATTGACTTTTCTATACAAAAAAAATATAAAAACCACTGGTCATTTTTTTTAGACATTCCCAATTCCAATACAGAGCTTCGATACGTTCTTATTTTAAATTCAAATATAGCACTAGAGTGCCAGCATCAAACAAATGTCTGTAGAGTTTACATTACCTAATCTGTTTTCACATAAAGCATAACAATACAGGTAAATAAAGAACAATAGCACGATACTTAAATGGTAAGCGCTAAAAATAACTGATTAGAAACCGCTTTCGATTTTACAATCAGTGCGTGGGTATATGTTTGTATAGCTTTTTTATCCACCGCCTAAACGGCGGTTACTATGTAGGTGTCTATTGGTTAATCAGACTGTTCACTTTCTTTTGGTCCATGACGTCTAAGGAATTCGAAGACTGTATCCAGTTTTCCTACTATCTAGGATTATAAACGCAAAAGTATAGTAGTAGTCGTTCTGGTATCTTAAAGACAATCTTCTTTTTTAAAGCACCCAATTATCGAAGTCTATAGGTACTTACAACGATATATCGTGCGAGCGGAAGCATCACAACATGCATATTGATGCCAGCCGATGCTCATTAAATGTCGACATCTCACTATCACTAATTAGCATTAGCTATCGCGGGTCAATGAACCGACTTCCGTAGTCACTCATTAGCTGCAGCGCAAACATGCAGGCGTTGCGTTGAACCCGCAGAGCTAGTAATAAAAGGGATAGACACGTCAGTCATAGAAACAAGTTTAAAAAAACCGGTTGTCTGTAAAGTCGGTTTACGGACGATAGTTTAACGTGACACCGTCATAACAAAACATTCAACAAACAAACAAAAATTAAACCAGGCGGTCACCCATCCAAGTACTGACCGCGCCCGACGTTGCTTAACCTCGGTGATCGGATGAGAAGTTGAGAACCGGTGTTTTGTCAAATCAATTAAATTTTCACCCCCTTTAATACACCCCCCCCTCATCCTCTTTCCGGTGACAGAAGTTTTTTTCGAAGACATTCAATGGGGTATGTGGAATCCGCAGTACACTACTTTGCTCACCCGCAAGCCCGCAACAAAATAAAAATGCAAAATTACAAATACACATAAAATAAAAATGCAAATTACTTTGTTTTGGTCGCAGGTGAGCAAAGTAACTTTTTCAGTTCATTAATGTACCTACCTCCGCAAAGTAACGCTTGATTCAATAAATTTTCCTAGAACATGTCTATATTTGTCTTGTTATTAAGAGGGTTTATACCTGCTGAGCTGGCAACGTTGCATTTTTGTTAGTTTTTCTCGATTATTCCATAAAAATTGAATGAAAATTAAAAATGTTTTGTATACAAATTGTTCTAATATATAAGTTAATGTGTCTACTGCAATAATAATTCGTGATAGACTTTTATTTTCTTTAAAAATAAACAAATTATTACTTAACGGTTTTTAAAGAAAATAAAAGTCTTATCACGAATTATTATTGCAGTAGACACATTAACTTATATATTAGAACAATTTGTATACAAAACATTTTTACTTTTCATTCAATTTTTATGGAATAATCGAGAAAAACTAACAAAAATGCAACGTTGCCAGCTCAGCAGGTATAAACCCTCTTAACTCTAGTCGTTGAACCTGAGATAACAGGATGCTAGTGACGTACCCGCATACACTGACTCAATTATAAGGCATAAGGGCATGCAGGGCCCCCTTCTGACCTAGAGGGATACCTAACGTATTCCTTATCCTTAAGGGGGTACCGTGTTTTCGGCGCATTTATTGCATTCATTTAAACTCGTGCTGTATCATTACTAGCAATGCTATAGTCCTGAAATTCATATCTACATCTACATCTACACTAATATTATAAAGAGGAAAGATTTGTATTTTTGTATGTAATGAATAAACTTAAAAACTACTGGACCGATTTCAAAAATTCTTTTGCCGTTAGAAAGCTACATTATCACCGAGTAACATAGGCTATATTTATTACTAGAAACAATTAGAGATCCTCAGAAAATCTTACTAAAACCAACCCAAGGTATAAAAAAATTAGCCATAAAATGTCTTTCATCGCATGCGCTGCAGAAAGTATTGATGATAGAACAAAAAAATGTTCTACAATATTATAGAACGTATCAATATCTACAAAAAACTTCGCGAGACCATACGTCCAACTATTGTAGTTATGTCACTATTACTACTTTTTTACATTTTAAAAGATGATAGAAATGCCTATCAAAATCAGACCATGTTATCCACACCTTTGTATTAATTCTTATCCAAATAAATTATTTCGTATGCAAGACTGGTTCAATACCAGTTGATTGTTTTTTGAATTATTGAAATCGGACATTCCATTCAAAAGATAATACGAAATTAAAAATGTCAATATAAATTAATGTCAGTTTTTAATTTTGAAAATTTGGGCCTCCTGCTTGGATTCTCGCTAGCATGCCTGCTTGCATGCTTGCTTGCATGCTTGCTTGCTTGCACGCTTGCTTGCACGCTTGCTTGCATGCTTGCTTGCATGACTGCTTGCTTGCGTGCTTGAATGCGTGCTTGCTTGCGTGCTTGCTTGGGTGCTTGATTGCGTGCTTGCTTGCATGCTTGCTTGCTTGCATACTTGCTTGCTTGCATGCTTGCTTGCTTGCATGCTTGCTTGCATGCTTGCTTGCTTGCTTGCTTGCATGCTTGCTTGCATTCTTGCTTGCATGCTTGCTTGCATGCTTGCTTGCACGCTGGCTAGAATCGTTAGGACTGTCGCTTGTATGCTTTTTTACATGCTTGCTTGCATGCATGCTAACTTGCATGCTTGCTTGCTTGCATGCTAACTTGCATGCTTGCTTGCTTGCATGCTTGCTTGCATGCTCGCTAGAATTCTGCTTGGATTCTCGCTTGCATGCTTTCTTGCATGCATGCTAACTTGCTTCCTTGCAAGCTTGCATGCTTTCTTGCAAGCTTACATGCTTGCTTGCATGCTGTTTGCATGCTTGCGTGCATGCTTGCTTCAGGCGTGCTTGCATAATAGCTTGCTTGCTTTATTGCATGCTTCTCTGAAATATTTATGGTTCACGCGAGCGAAGCCGCGGGTAAAAAAGCTAGTGTAAGATATTTGAGGATTCACTCTAGCGACCTGTCTTTTTCGAAACACGATTACTTGTAGTTTAAACTCATAGCACGACGCTTATACTGCACGGAAGGTAATGACTTTTTGAATGTTAATAAAACAAGATGTTTTCTAGGGCGTAGTCTGGCTACATTTTTAAAATATGTATTTGTTTGTTTGTGTGTATGATGAAAATACCCAAAAACACGCGCAGTCCAACCAACCTATCTTGAGCCATCGTGCCTCCCCCAAGCGGCCCCACGCCCGAAATCGCCCACCCAAAATCGATTAGCACGAAAAACGCGGTACCCCCTTAACTTACTGGAGCTGAAAACTTAAAGTGGTTTTACATTTACACGCTTGCCAAGATATGCCTAGGATTTTGGATTTGGATGCCATAAGGGCATGCGACCCCTTCTGGAAACTGATTTGAGGGCCGCCGAGGCTGCGACGCGCCCCCGTCCCACGTCTCTTCTGTGTGGCTTGTGTCTTATGCTATGGTCTCCTGTTAACACCCGGCCGCGTACAGCGTGACGGCGTACAGTAAAATTACATAGTTTGCCACTGACAGATGGTTTGCCTTCATTTCATATTCAACTGTAACGACCCACAAATAAAGCCAATTTTAGGATACTGTCCCACGTTTGCAGATTTTGTAATAGCTACTTTATCTGTATGGTGTTAAAGTTGGAAATGAAATGAAGGCAAGCCATCTGTCAGTGGTAAACTAAAAGTCACAATGCTTACTATTGAAATTACTGTTGTATTCTCCTTCACACATCGACGTTGGCGTCTTGACGCCGTACGCGGCATTCAAACACTGCCGTGTTTTTAGTTATTTCGACTATGACGTCGACGTATTGTCCGCTGACGCTGTTCGTTGTGTTCAGACGTGTCGATCGGAGCGTTGACGCTGACGTCAGACGCCGCGTATAGCGTAAAATAGGAGACCATCGCCTTATAATGGTAAAGGACTTTCTTCATCGACTTATATATAGAGCATCTGAAGGGCCTAGAGCTTTTCGCGCTAATCGATTTTGGGTGGACACGATGGCTCAAGATAGGTCGGTTGGACTGCGCGTGTTTTTGGGTATTTTCATCTTATTACTAAAAAAAATACATATTTTAAAAATGTAGCAACACTACGCCCTAGAAAACATCTTGTTTTGTTTTATTAATATTCAAAAAGTCATGACCTGCCATGCAGTATTAGTGTTAGCGTCGTATGTACTACGAATTTATTTTATTTTTTAGAGACGACGTTGGATTTTTTATTTATCGAGTTAACGATAAATTCTTGTCATTAGAGTGAATCCTCAAATATCTTACACATGAATTTCAAGACTAGCTTTACTTGTAATAGCTTTTGCCCGCGACTCAATCCGCGTGGAATTAGTAATTTGGGCAGCTTTTTTTTTTATCCAATTTACTTTTTCATCAATTATGGCTCTCCTTAGTTCCTCGATATAAAAAAATATCCCCCCGCAACACCCCGCACACCCGCGTTCACATTCACCACCGTACTCCCAAGTCAAGCGTGCCTATGGAAGTTTTACTTCAAAAAACCCTCGATTTTGAAGCATTCTTCGGCTCCGCTCCGCTCCTATTGGTGTTATATAGGCCCTGCCACGCCTGTGTGCATGTCCAACTTAAGATGAACCCTATTTAGTATAGTTTACTATATTGTTGTCTGCTCATTTTATGTTGGATTTTTTTTCTATGTACTATCCATGTTCAATAAATTCTTAAAATAGACGTATCTTTCTTATTTGTGAACCGATTCAAATGAAATAAACACTAAATTAAATAAAATAATATAATAATTAAAAAGAAAATACCAACATATCAGTGAAAACCGCATCCTTCTAGGTTAAGCCGTTTCTGAGATTAGCGCGCACAAACGCACAGACAAACAGACAATAATTCTAAAAATCATTGTTTTGGGTTCTATTGCGCTAATAAATAGCCATAGTGACAGTTTTTCTTAAATATCTTCAATGTACAGACACCGACTTGTTACAGATTTATTATATGTATAGATAGATGATACTGCGCCAAAAACACGGTAGGCCCTGAAACCATACCTAAATCACGATTCCTGACGAAAAATTTCTCGCCAGATGCAGAAATCTAGTAAATAATAAAACAGTAGACGGAACAGTCCATGCGCCCGCGTTTATCTTGAAGGTCGAGACTCGAAACTTATAGAAATGCATTGCGTATTGCGGATAAATGTTATACTTCTACATTCCTATTCGGGCACACCTTTAGCACCGCACAATATCGTGAAACCTGTATATCTACCTACAATTAATTAAGTACCGCGTCAAGAAAAATAAGCTTATATGTTAAAAAAACATTTTTGATATTATATTATAACATACCTACTTAGGTACGACGAGCGGTTGCCTAGTAGAACATGACAAAGACTTGAAGTCCCGGGTTCTACGCAGATAATATGTACGAAAAAAAAACACAGTCGAATTGAGAACCTTCTCCTTTTTTTGTTGTCGGTTGATAACACGGATGTTTGTTCTCGAGTCTTGAGTGGGTACATATTTGTAATATTTAGCAGAATGATAGGATAATTCTTGGCGACGAAAAGATTCGCAAATTAAAATAGCACTTTACAGTAACTGTCTCGCGAACATGTTGGGAAGTTCTGTCGTGTATAGTATAAATCTTCCCAGGTGAATTTTTCGTTTCGAGCACTTATCTTTCAAAACAAACGGTATCGTCATAGTATTAAGGTTCAAATTTAATGTAATGGCTCAAAGCGAAAAATTCACCTGGGAAGATTTATACTATATGTACTAGCGCTTGGTATAGTAGATGGTCCAAGTCCCAACCATTCTTTTCAGTTTTTTTTTTTAAATGTTCTTTTCAAAGAGATTTCTCGCCGAATCCAGCTACTTTGGGCAGCTTTCGGGAAGTTACGCAATATCTTCACGTCCAAAATACCGCAGTGCCTCAAGACGAAAGTCTTTGACCAGTGTGTGTGTTGCCAGTGATGATGGCATACGTAACTGAAACGATCATGTATCGCGTCGTTGTATCGCGACAACGCAGGGCCGATTTATGTGGAACTCTTTGGGGGAAGGCTTTGTCCAGCATTGGACGTCTTTTAGCTGATACGATGATGATGTTCTAGTTGCAATATAGTTGAGTAAAATATTACATCATCATCATCATCATTTCAGCCGAAAGACGTCCACTGCTAAACATAGGCCTCTCCCAAGGCTCACCAAACAGATCGGTCCCGTGCCATCCGCATCCATCGCGAGCCCGCAACCTTAACCAGGTCGTCGCTCCATCCTGTTGTAGTACCTACACTGCGTCTTCCGGTCCGTGGACGCCTCTCGAGAACCTTTCGGCCCCATCGGCCGTCAGTTCTACGAGCGATGTGCCCTGCCCACTGCCACTTAAGTCTAGCGATTCTTCGAGCTATGTCGGTGACTTAGTTCTTGCGCGGATGTCATCATTTCTAATGTGATCCCGCAGAGAAACTCCGAGCATAGCCCTCTCCATCGCCATCTGTCATCACTGGCAACACACTCTGGTCAAAGATTTTTAACTTGAGACATTGCGGTATATTGGATTACAAGATATTGCAGAAATATTACATGCATCATCGGAATGGCCTTCGTAAAATCCAAATACAGAAACTTGCAAGCTGTGGCTTGAGTATGAATTATTTTTACTGCAGAAAACAAAGTCCACATTTCAATTTACGCTCTCACGCTTCACACGCCTATTCACCTACTTTGTGTACCTGACCTTTGTAATCCCTGTCAACAAAGTATTGTGTCTAATAAAATAAATCATAACATTAAACTGATCGTTAAGCGTTAATGGATTAAGTCCAAAGTGCAAAGTCGAACTGCGCTAGAGTGCATTGATGATTCATTAATATAAATCTCAGTATATAATTAAACACGACAAAGTACAATTGTGTTTTCACCCGATTTTCAAAGGAGGGTTATTTATTCAAGTGTAAAAAGGAGGAAGTTTCAATTATGTTCGTATGTTTTAAACATTGTGTGTTCCGATAACTATTAACTTAGTTGACATCCAAATCTCAGCTCCCTTGTAAGTAATGTAAGTAACTGACTGAATGGGAGAACACCTTACTCTTATAACAAAGTCCGACAATATTCTTCTGTTTCTAAGGATGTAAGTTCTTCTTTGATCAGTTTCCATAGCACGGTAAGACGAAAGCGAACCATGGAGTCGAGATTAACATTAAAATTTAAATAATACTCATTCATTGACGATAAAAGCAATTCAGTATTTTGTATTTATAAAGTGAAAAATAAAAAAAAGTATAATTATACTAATACCTACTATGAACTAAAAAATATTATCAAAAGGCCTTAGACATGATTCCGATGATACTGGCAAGGTTCCGTCTTTGAATAGCTAAGTTAATTCTTCGTCCAGGTTCGTCGGACTTAATTCTTCGATCTCATGTGACCAATCTTTTAAACTAGCAATTTCTAGAGTTTCATAGCGCTAGGGTCCCACGGACCAAGGGTCTCGACACCGAATGGGACAATGTGGTATTCGGAGCCTGGCTCACTGCATGTGAGCAACATTTTTCGTAATTACGTTTAATGTCGACTCCATAGTTTGCTTTAGCCTTACCGTACTACGAAAACTCCGAACCCAGTAAGATTGGGATATGTCTCATATGCCTTTTTTAAGCTTTTAGGAGATTTGCAAAAGTAAGCGACAATAACTTCTGCATCCCATTTCCTGTTCGTGAACGTACAAAGAAAACGTATTTCGCTCTTGACATTTAGTCAATCACGCGTACTGTTGTAACGTCTAAATGTCGATCTTTATCCTATGACATTTAATTTTCGATAATTGCTTACGACATTTTGTAACAGTTTACGGATTATCAAGTCATCTTTTACCAAATTACGGTCACAGAACATGATTCGTGACAGATCCACAAAGGTTTTCTATTGCGAAGAAGGCGAGACTTTAACTAACGTGTTTTAGATTGCATTGCGCTGTTTTGTTAAGATTTCGATTTTTAGGCTAAGTTCAGATGAACGCGCGACGAAACCGTTAGGTAATAATTTGTTCGTTTTTAAAGAAAATAAAAGTCTTATCACGAATTATTATTGCAGTAGACACATTAACTTATATATTAGAACAATTTGTATTTAAAACATTTTTAATTTTCATTCAATTTTTATGGAATAAACGAGAAAAACTAACAAAAATGCAACTTTGCCAGCTCAGCAGGTATAAACCCTCTTAATAAAGAACGGCTTGTCACTGTACTTAAAATAGTTACAATTAATGCGGCAGTCAATTTCACTGAAAATGTTAATTATGAGTAGACATCGGATTATATGCATTTATCCATTTGCATGTTAGCATATGCAAATGCATATAATTCTATTTTTATAGCGTTATTGCATATTTTGGTACTTTTTCATTGATAGTGCTTATTTCAATAGTTAGGTATATTTAGTTAGGTATAGCTAGGTATATTTTCAATATTTGGCATTTTGATAGTGCATATAATCCGATGTCTATATGAGCTTATGTCAATTAAATTTTGCCTGTAGCAATTTATCTAACAGTCTCTTACCTCTGTCTTGTCAATCCCGTAAATACTTATTCAGATATTTTTGACCAACAGGCAACTACTAGGTGATTAAAAAAAAATTTTTGAATAACACAGTATTTTTTCTATTCCAGATGGATAGCAGTTCCGAGGCAATGGAGCTGCGGCGGGAGCTGGACGCAGTCAGAAGCGCGCTCCAACAGCAGTCGGAGTCAGTCCTCAAACAGAGACACCAGCTGGTCGAAGCTGGGCAAGCCCTAGCCGCTCGCGACAAGCGAGCCACCCAAGAACGAAGACTACGCCAAGACCAACTAGCTTTAGTACTCCGCTCCCTAGTCCTCCTAGAATCCCGCCTCACCAGAGAGCAAAAACAAGTGCACATAGCTCTACACCTGAAGGAGAAAATCATTAAGTCACAACAAGAAGAGATCGCTAAGCTCAAAGCAAGGAAATCCTATTGCAGCAACTGTCAACAGCTTCTAGGCTTCACAAGCGAACAGACAAACATCGAGACCGATCCTGAGTTCCAGAGCTTAGAGAGCACAGACTCCAGATTTCAAAACACCTTCGTTAGAAGCTCTAGCTACCGTGAGAGGAATTCTCCTCCCGTTTTTCAGAAGAACACGCGGTTGAGCAAGAGCTTCCAATTACCTAAGAATGACGTGATTTATGGTAACACCAGCTCCAGCGAGGAGGGTAACAATGCCAGCACTGGCAGCAAGGGAACGTTTATTAAAAATAAACAGGCCTTTGTTAGACGGGACGTCTTCAGAAGATCAAGGAAGTATTCAGGGAGGAAGAGCAATAAATATTATGATAACTCACAGAAGAGTTACAACCAAGCCAATAGCAGCAGCGCTGAGGAATGCGTCGGCATGAGCTATCAAGTCAACGAAGAAAACGATATAACTGCCAATCAAATTGCTAAAGATATAAGAAGAGCTTCCCTTAAAATAGACCAACTTATTGGAGAAGCTAAAAAAGATTTGGATAACACTAGTGATTCAGATAAGACTTATTCCACTAAAATGGAAAGACTGCATGGTATTAAAAGACAAGCGTCTGATGAGATTAAAGCTAACAGACAAGTTTTCCTAAACAACGTCCTCAGCGAAGAGGGTAATGAAAAACCGTGGTACTGCAATGTAAGTGATCCTGAACAAGACAACGATTGTGTAGAGCAAAGGGCTTCGCTTAATAATAATAAATCCAAGTCAGTAGACGATTTGCTTGTAGCAGGCTTAAATAGTGGCATTCTTAATGCCGAAGTAATATCAGCTAAGAACGAAGTATTGTGTAACAACATGATACAAGATAATGACAGATTCTCGAACAGGTTCGATGATAAAAACAATAATCTACAATCAAGTTTGACTAAGCAAGCTAACTCTAATAATGACCCTAATGATAACTGGTATGCCAGCACAAGCGACGCAGACGAGAGCCCTTCTAACGAGATTTATAAGAATAACCCCGTTCTTGAATGCGTTAATCAAATCTTACTACAAAATTCTCTTGACGATAGCAGCAACGACAATTCTAAGTCAAGTGAAGCTCCTAGCCCTAAATCGACCACAAAGCGTGTTCAATTTTCAACGCTCAATAGCATTTCATACGACGATAAAGTAAGAACGAGCAGTCATACTTTACCGCGGTCTGAGAAGAGAGCTAATAAGATTGTTAAATTCAGTTTGGAAACAGCATCCGAACACAGTTATGAAGTTCCTAACACGGCCCAAGGGTTTCAATACGAGATACAAAGTATATATAGCAACGAATACGAACCGATTGTAACGAAGGCAGCGGAGCGACCTACGCCGCAGCCGCGAGTGACCAACGAAAAGGCCACCGCACCAAACATAAGAGGCTCTATAGTTAAGAATCTAGCTGCTAACATTGAACGTAACACGGAGAAAAAAGAAACAGATTTAGGGTCGATGAAGATATTCAACAAAAAGAAAGTGCCGCGAACTCCCCCCGCCCTACCGCCTAAACCTAAGAACCTGTCGGCCAAATTCAAAGCCGAAAAAACAGAACCGTCAGACTCTGAAGCCGTTGCGGCTAATCAACGGGTTGCAGACGTTAAGAGAAAAGTGGGACAAGTAGCAACAGTTAACATAGAACCCGACTACTGCTCCATTTCAGAGATAAATGTTTCAGTAGTCAGTAATGGCAAAAGGGAGTTGCTACTCTCACAGCCAACGGTCGAGATTCACAACGAACAGTACCCCGTACACGTGAGTCAGAGGAACAGCGTGGCCAAGGTAGTGTCGCTGCCCCGCATCCAAAACAAGATAAGCGACAAGGACATACCGAAACTACCGCAAGTCACAGAGATCATCATACCTGATGAGGACGAGAAACAGGGAGAAACGAATTTCCCACAAGACAGTTACTTAACTAACTTTAACATACATCCTATGCAACCGAAATTGGACCCACGTGCTTCTATTCAAATGGGGAACACGGTGTCTTCTATTCTATCAGAGATCAACAAAGGAGGGAAGAGTGGCGGGAAACACATCAACCTCACAGAACTAGATCACCAGTTCAATCGTGGACACGAGAAAGCAGAGACGCATAAGGCAGAGTATTTCGAAGACATAGACAAATTTGATTTGTCCCAGAATTTTGAGGAGTTCAAAATAGACGACGAGTTAGGCAGCATAGTGCCCGAGGAATACCGCATCAGCTCTGGCAGCAGTGACGGTTCCATGTCTGACGTTGTCACCGAACATATCCTAACCGTATCTGAAAATGATAGTAAAGACGCTAAGAAGGATACATTTCTTGAAACAGAAACGTTAAACAAGCAAAAGAATGCGAAGCTTTCGAATAAGCCAGATCTTCTATCTAATATAGAGAATTTAGAGACTGAATCTGTCAGGAATTCCGATATAGAGTCGAGTAATTCGTCTGGAAGTAATAGCGGCTCTTATAATACCGTCAAGTGCGAGCCTAGGATGATCGTAGCTAAGGCCGAAGTGGCCAGAACGAAGGGGACATTTGATATTTTTTTGGAAACCTCGGGGTTGAGTAGCAAAAGCATTGCGACTCCGTCCAAGCAGTACATCGGAGTGAGACCCCCGAGCGCCAATCACAAAAGCGTCCTCAAACCAAAAGACATAAAAATGAGGGGAAAGCACCAGGCCACAACGAACAAAATCAACGACAAAACAATGACTACAGCTATCAAGTATTTTGAACCGTACGTGTAGAATTAAGTGTATATTTTATTAATAGAATGTTTTAAATTTTATTTATTTTTTTAAATGAACTTGCCTTGCATAATATTACTTTAGTATATTTATCGTGATGTACATACTATTAACTATAGTTATCTTTAATTATAAAGACTTTAACAATTATTTTATTGTTTCATTTGATAATTTATTCCGGACACTGAAATGAACAATGTCTAACATTAATAAAGGAGGAACAAATCAGATCAGTACTTCCAAAATCTTCTAAATCTAGTGGTTAGAGAATCTGACTAGGAAGTTTGAGGTTCCGGGTTCGATCCCCTGTTGGGGCAAATATTTGTATCATCGTCATCATCAGCCTATGTTCGTCCACTGCTGGACATAGGCCTCTCCCATGGCACGCCACTGAGCACGATCCTCAGTCACTCTCATCCAGCTCTTGACAGCCGCCCTGCGAAGATCATCGCTCCACCGAGTCTGAGGACGTCCCACGCTACGTTTGCCGATCCGTGGTCTCCACTCAAGAACTCGTCTACCCAACGGTTATCGGTTCTTCGGGTTATATGGCCGACCCATTGCCACTTCAGCGTGCTAATGCGGTGGGCTATGTCGATAGCTTTGGTTCTCTGTCGAATCACTTCGTTACGAATTCGATCTTCTAGAGAAACTCCGAGCATAGCCCTTTCCATAGCACGTTGAGCAACTTTAAATTTGTGGATCAGCCCTACAGTGAGTGTCCATGTTTCGGCACCGTATGTCATGACGGGTAGGACGCACTGATTGAAGACTTTCGTCTTTAGACTCTGTGGAATTGGCGACGTGAAGACTTGACGCAGTTTTCCATACGCTGCCCATCCCAGCTGTATTCTTCTGTTGGCCTCTTTCTCGAAGTTGTTTTTACCCAATTGCATAGTTTGCCCGAGGTAAACATACTCCTTAACAACCTCGAGAATATTGCCTTGAACTGCAATTGGTTCCAGACTTACATGTTCATTGAACATAACCTTGGTTTTATCCAGGTTCATCCGAAGATCAACGCGTTGAGAAGAATAAGCTAGGCCATTCAACATATGTTGCGAATCTTGCAGCGTTTCCGCCACAAATATTTGTATGAAAAATACGAATGTTTGTGCTCGAGTCTTGGATGTATATGTATTTATCTATATAAGTATGTTTATCCGTTGCCTAATACCCATAGTACAAGCTTTTGCTTAGTTTGGGACTAGGTCAGTTGGTGTCAATCGTCCCAGATTTAGGTAAGTATATTTATTTTATATTTATTTATTTTTACACAAATTGATATTGATAAAAACTATAACTAACTAGAGATATCTACAAATACAATATAATACAAATATTCTTTATTGATCACCAAAAGAAGTACAGTCCTCAATGAACAAAAATGAGGCGAAGAAATTGCGAATTTAATTTTCTATTCCTCTAATTGTCAAGCGATTTTGTAGTCAACTATTATGCAGCTTTAATTACTGAACAGAATTTATAATTCCGTATAAGTACTAAGTATTATCAGAACAGGAGAGAAAATTACACTTGAATATAATATCGCGATTAATTACTCTATAATAATACCTATGTACGTGTGGATGTGGTATTATCAGATTTAAATAAATCCCAGATTGATTGTCGTGCAGCAGAATAGGTTTAGAGGCTTTGTGACATACTATACCTAGTTTGTTGTAGGTTCTCGAAGGAGACACATTTAAGATAGATAAATATACAGACAATCAGTGAGAAAAGTATCTAAGATACGTTTAATCTAAATTTATTGGACAACTAGCCTTCAGTCGCAGCTTCGCCCCCGATAAATTAATTTTCCCGTAGGAAAAGGTATTTTCCCGCGGTAAAAAGTAGCATATGTCACTCGGTGATAGATAATGTAGTTTTCTAACGGCAAAAGAATTTTTGAAATCGGTGTACAACGAAGAGGAGTCCCTTTAGATAAGGTTCCGAAGATATTCAGTGGTGGATTAGCCACGTAGCAAGAGTAGCGGCCCCGCGTATTTAAAGGCCCCGCGCACTAACGTATTCTGACCATAAAAAGTATTTAGATTTAAGTCCGAAAATATATTTCAAATCAATGTCTTAGCCACAGGTCTTACAACAATAGTTATTTGTTATACAAGGGGGGAAAGTTGTATTTTACCTGCGAGTGTTGTCCATTTGAAACACAAGCTATCGAAAGGATGCTATGATTGACCACGAGCGAAGCGAGTGGTTCAAAAATAGAATCCTTTCGATTGCGAGTGTTTCAACACACGAGACGTAAAATAACTTTTCACCCGTGTATAACACAAAACTTTTCACCTCACTACAGCGAGGAAAATAAGAAAAAGGGTTTGTACTATCAATTATTATTTATTTATTCACTCAAAATAATTAAATGAAAAGTTTTGACTTAAGTTTTTTTTTATTATTTCGGATGCGTTTTGTTCGCACATCGACTTACTTGGACTGTCAGAACATTTTATCCGTTTTTGCAACAAGAATGAAGGTTAATGTTGAATGCTGATATTTATGAATTAAAATAAAGTTGTAAGACTGTATTTAGTGTTTTTTACTCGATGCAATTCATTAATTGTGATGTTAAAAATTCAGCACTTTTAACGTTTTACGTTTTGTTAGCTGTCAAATATCACGTAAGCTGCCTTCAAATGTCAAAACTCTTTCTTCACATGTGGATAAAAAGCGATTTTCTCAATAGATGTCAAACAAACAAAAAGGGCTTTCCGAGCTAGTGAGGTGAAAAGAAAATTATTTCATCAAAATGTCGAACTATATTTAAATTTAAACTGGATGACCTACAAGCCGCAGCTTCCCCATCCTTGACCTAAACCAATCCAAGGGCCCGTTGATGGAATTTGCTTCAGGCCCCGCGCTGGGTTAATCCGGCACTGAAGACACTGGCAGCGATCCCTCTTTGAACAGCTAAGCTAGTTCTTTGTCCCAGGACGCTGCCAGCTCTTCAGCCTACTGTGACGTCGACTAACCTCTTTGCTATCTCCCTGTAGAGCGTCATAACACTAGGACCCCAAGGGCCAAGGGTCTTGGGACCGAATGCGAGAAAGTCGTATTCGGTGCGTACACCCCTGTAACGTGCTTTTGGTTTTTCAGCCGCTTCAGATACTATCTTACATAGGCATACACAAAAACCAACTCAAATTACGACAAGTTTCAAAATACCCTAATTAAAAACAACTTTTTAACTATAGAATAATTTTCCAAACTTTCTTTTTAATTACTTGGCTGATATTTTTCTTTTCAAGTCAAACATAATTAAGCGCTGGTTATAAAAAATACAATAATTACGCATACGGGTTTCAGTAATTCGTGAAAGGCACAAGGAAGGGACACATTGACAAGTATTTGAAGATAGAAATCATGAAGAATTCTCACTGTTTATCATCTTCTATAATGGTCATGAAATTTAGTGGCGTATGGAGACCGGACGGTTTGTCGTCCCGAGAAGAAATAGCATACATAGTATTTGGTATAGTCACTCAAGTTTTTTTATTCTTCTTCACTATCTTGGCAGAGATCGGTTATGTTTATACGGTAAGTTATAAGTCAACCCTTCGTATGACTTAGCACTGATGTGCCATCCCCGTCGCATGCCAGAGCACTGATCAGCAACAAAATCACTAAATATATCAAATTAAATGAGTGAATTTAATAAATCAAAATTGAATAAAATGTCTCTTTTGTGATTTTGGCACTGATCAGTGGTCCGGCACAAACAGGGGCAACGTTAAACATGAACAGCGCCAATGCATACTAAGAGTTAAAGTTCTCACATTACAAACTACTTCATCATCATCTCAGTCGAAGTAAGTCCAATTGCGTACAGGCCAACTCTCAGAATAAGAGGGCTAGGGCCGTAGTTCCAACGCGGACCCAGTGCGGACTGGAAACTTCACACACACCATTGTAAGTAAGAAAAGACATGGGTTCCCAGCTCTTCGCAATTCTTTGTTCGCAAAGCGAACTACTAGGATTTTTTTCCAGTTGTTCGCAGTGCGAATAAAGGGGTGTGGGTATCAGAGATAATCCTTTTTAACACGCTCTAAGTACTTAAATCACAATTTACACTGAGAAAAAAAAATTGAGAAAGGTCAGAAGCTTTCGAAATATGGTGCTGGCGGAGGATGGAAAGGATCAGCTGGATGGACCGAGAAATAGACGAATAAAAACGTTCTGCGAATGGTAGGAGAGAAGCGTTGTCTACTAAACACCAGGAGAAATAGGAGAGGCAAGATGTTATTTTGGGAGGCAGGGTTGAGAAGACGAGAGATAGCGGGAAGCCTGAAATAACATTTTTAAGCCGAATAAAGGAGACCGCCTCGTATGAGGAACTCGAAAGACTGGCTCAAAGAAGAGAGGATTGGCGATTACTCCACCGATAAGAGCATATATCTTAAGTAGATGACGATGATGAAGTATTATGTAGGTTCGTTTGTAATTATGTGTATGTAACGGAATCTTTGAACTTGATTTTCACCCACTTATTATTGTGGTATTGACACAAAACATGGCATTTATGAGTAGTTCTGACAGCAGTACAATAATACGATAACCAGCGACCTGATCTGATGATGGAGCCGCAATGAACACTTTAACTCTAAGACAGAACACCGTGCCCTAGCCGCGTTTGGGTATGTTAGACTTAGGGTGTAATTTAACCAAGAATGCAGGGTCTGAAGAGTAGTCAGGCAGGTTTACCAACGTTTGCAATAAAATAAATAGAAGTACTTATGATGATGAAATCCACGCAAGATCTAAAGTCACGGACATAGCTCGAAGAATCGCTAGACTTAAGTGGCAGTGGGCAGGGCACATCGCTCGTAGAACTGACGGCCGATGGGGCCGAAAGGTTCTCGAGTGGCGTCCGCGGACCGGAAGACGCAGTGTAGGTAGGCCTCCAACAAGGTGGAGCGACGACCTGGTGAAGGTAGCGGGAACGCATTGGACGCGGATGGCGCAGGGCCGATCTGTTTGGCGAGCCTTGGAGGAGGCCTATGTTCAGCAGTGGACGTCTTTCGGCTGAAATGATAATGATGATGAAGTACTTATGCAATTTTCAGGATTTTTTTAAATGTAATATTACAGAATACAGTAGATTAGGTTAGGTTAGTTTTATAATAATTCTGAAGAAAATACTGTTTCAGAATTAAATTACTTTATGGCAAACGATAGAGAACCCCATGTGGTTTATTATTAGGGTGAAAATCAAAAAGTTGCACTGTTAAAGCTGCATTAGCAGGTAGTTAGAATTACCATTAACTTTTCCATTGTGACACGAAAATTAACTATACATTTGTATTTACATTTGTATGCTTAATTTTCGTGTCACAATGGAAAAAGTTAATGGTAATTTTAACTTAACTACCTGCTAATGCAGCTTTAACAGTGTGCAACTTTTTGGTCTTCACCCATTAAAGCGTGTTTTTTTTGGTTATTAAACTATAAAATTATCGAACACGAATTTCTATTTTGACCATTTCTCACACTATGCGTCCTTGCCTGACGAGGAACCAACAGTTTTTAGACGACGTGGAGCGAATGGTGGACGCGGCTGTGCTGCTTCTCTCGCATTTGGTTCAAGCTGTTAAGGTGCTAACGATCATCGTGCGCCAGGGAAGGATCAAACGCATGATCGAGATGGCCGATGGTAAGTGGAATTTAGACTTAAGCTTAGTGCAAAGAACCTTAAAGAACGCACTATGCGGTTTCCTACGCCCGTCTTTCTTCAGAGTATTGCTTAGCTTGAGTAATATGAGTATTTTTTAAAAGCATTTTTAACCGACTTAAAAAAGGAGGAGGTTCTATGTTCGACTGTATGTATCTAATTTTTTTTATTAACTTACAAAGTATTAATGTATACATGTACGGGTCAAATCTTAGAAATCGAATTTGACCCACTTCCAGTGGTCAGATTTACTTGAAATTTGGTATACTTATGTAGGTTGGATGACAATATAAGTACAGTCAACAAAAAGTACAGTCAACGAAAAAGCTTGCACTAAAAATTAAATTTTTAACAAAAACTTTTTTATGAGTGTCTGAATATGATACTTTTTCTGATAATTATTAGAATATGAAATAAAAAAAAACGAAGGGCATGACCGTGGTAGATATAGATTTTACGGTAAAAAATATTTGCTTTAACCCTTCGCATTACTTAGCACTGATCAGTGCCACCCAGGTCGCATGCCAAAGCACTGATCAGTAACAAAATCACAGATGGAATACAAAAAGCGGGAACTGTGCTTTCAAAACGCGGATTTTTCCAGCAGTGGGACCTATTACAGGCTAAAAAAAAAAAACAAACGATATCTTCATCCACTTCCCCGACATTCGTGAGCCGTTACTACCTACCTGTGTGAGTGAAATGGCATTTTTTAAAAAAGCGGATCCGCGTTAAGTTAATGGCCAGTGGCAAAAACGCGGGGTAAAAAGCGGGAATGCGGGGTGTCTGGCAACACTGGTTGGTATATCAAATTAAAAGAGTGAATTTTCTGTTCTGTGGTGAATTTAATAAATCAAAATTCAATAAAATGCAGCTTCTGTGATTTTGGCACTGATCAGCATTGGACAGCGCCAATACATACTAAGGGTTGATGTCATTATCCAGGGAGGAAACAGGGGACTACGTTTGTATGGAGAAATGATTCACATCGTAGGTATTCTCTTAATCTGTTAATTATCTGGACAGGACCAGTCTTCACTAAGTCAGAACCCAAGCTGAAAGCCATACGAGAGGCTAATATTCGACTGGCAGCCATCGTGGGCAACGCTATTTTATGCTCAGCCTGCAACACTGGAATTTTCTGGAGCATCGTTCCAGCCCTGAACCCCGATCTGACGTTGCCACTGAGAACAGCTTACCCATTCGACATTGATGGGCCATACATGTAAATTTAATATTTACGTAATCTAGGTGTTACAAGCCCCCTGTGCAGCATGCATGGAGGCAGAAGAAACGGCCACACACATTCATGAATGCACTAGTGTGGCGAGCTATACTCCATTTAATTTAGAACTAGCTTTTGCCCGCGACTTCGTCCGCGTAGAATTCCAATTTGTGGTAAAGCTTATTCATCTCTTTCATTGTATAAAACAAAAATCCGGCAACGGCAACATCCATCATTATTATCATTTCATCATCATCAGTATCAGTTAGTGAATATTATAAATCCCGTTTATTTTTATCCCGCGGGAATTTTGCATTTTCCCCGAGAAAAAGTAGCCTATGTCCTTAAAGGTGTAGCTTTCTACCGGTAAAAGAAGTTTTCAAATCAGCCCCGTAGTTGAATTCACTTATTTTTTTCCCGTGGGAATTTTGCTTTTTCACGGAGAAAAGTAGTCTATGTAAATAATAGTTGGTGTAGCTTCCTACTGGTGAAAGAAATTTACAAATCAGCCCTCAAGTGATATTCACTTCTTTCTATCCCACGGGAATATTGCATTTTACCGAATAAATAGTAGGTAGCCTAGCCTATACCAATAAAGGATAGTGTAGCTTTCTTTTGGTATTTTTTTTTAAACTCAGCCCCGAAGTGAAATTTACTATTTTCTCGTGATTTTCTCTATACCGCGCGAATTTTGCATTTATCCGGAAAATAGCATCCTATGTTAATCAAGGACAGTGTATCTTTTCTATTGGTGAAAGACATTTTAAAATGAGCTCCTAAGTTGAATTTTTTTTTCTATCCGTTGGGAATTTTGTATTTTTCCGGAAAAAAGTAGCCTATGTCAATAAAGGATAGTGTAACTTTTTACTGGCAAAAGATTTTTTTTTAATCGGCTCGGAAGTTTCGTAGATTATCTATCCCACAGGAATTTCCAAAAATCCCGCAATAAGTTTTTTTGCTGTTATGTATGACTATTTACGTTTATACTGAATTTGAAAAGTTTAGTAATTGTAGTTACGGACATAGGATCCAGTTGATTTGAGTAAATAAAATCTGATTTATCCTTATCCCGTGGGAATTTTCAAAATTATTGAAATTAGCTTTATACCTATTCTAATAGTCTACTTGCATGCCCAATTTGAACAGTTTAGTAATCTTCGTTATGGGGATAGGGTCACTCTCGACTGATGAAATATATACATCCCGTATATTCCTTATCCCGTGAGAATTCCGGAAAATTCTTTCTTATCGGATGCCTACGTCATACAAAGACCACATCCTCCAAGTTTCAGGTCTCTACATACAGCGGTTTAGGCTGTGCGTTAATCCGCCAGTCAGTCATTTAGTACTTCAGGACAAAGCATTTTATATGTATTTGCATTGCACCAAGCTTTTATGCGAGTTCAACAATGATGTTTGAATACTCAATTCGATTTTATTCGAAAAAGGTTGAACTCACATAAAAGCATCATCATCATCATCATCATCATCATTTCAGCCGTAGGACGTCCACTGCTGGACAAAGGCCTCCCTCATTGACGCCCAATCTAATGATTGGGAGCAACCAAATTCTATGGAAACATGGAAGTGCGCGCGCGGAGACGCTGTCCATCTTTCCCTAGTAATTGAATTTTTTACGTAAACGCGATCGAGAAGTACTTTGGTGAAGTAAAAACTTATACTAAGCATACTGTGCATTCGCTCGACATTATACGTGTTCGGTGGGTCTCCGATCTTTGTTTACGATTTTGTTATAAACAACTGTTCTCTTTCCTCATTGAATGAAAACGGACATTTTCTATTTTGAGCGAACATCGGCAAAACCGCAATCATATTTGCTCTAAACAAATGTTTGTTTAGAACACTAAGTGAAAACGCGGCTTAACCAAGATGTCTAGTCCTTACCATTTCAAATTTCGAACTCTACGTTCCTATGAAGCCGTGTCTTCGGATCGAGTATTCAAACATGTGTCAAAATAAAATGTAATTTAAATCAAAAGCACTAAGGAGTATTGATATCAACTTCGAAGCAAATCACCCCCAAAATAACTTTCTACTCCTTTTTAACCCCGTCAAGGGATGAATTTCAATAAAATACGAAACACGTCTTCCATCAATTCTGTTAAAGAATGTTTATGCAAAATTTGATGTAGATTGGACCAAGGAATCACGTTGTCCCATACAAACTTTGCCCCCCCTTTTTACCCCCTTAGGAGTAGAACTACGAAAAATCCTTTCTTATCGGATGCCTACGTCATACAAAGGACACACCCTCCAAGTTTCAGGTCTCTACGATCAGCGGTTTAGGCTGTGCGTTGATCCGTCAGTCAGGACAAAGGATTTTATATGTATAGAAGATTATAAACCACAACATTATATTGCGGCTCGTGAACTGTAATCTCCTTACAATTTGTACTAGAGTAACAATTGACGACACGCAAATAAAGTGACATTAAAACAATTTTATTTTGCGGCTCCCAGACTATTGTACTGTACTATTTGCTAGGAAAGAAATAGTTGACGCGCCGCAATTATTTATTTATTTATTTATTTATTTATTTAATGAAATAATAACACAGCATGACAGTCAAACCATGGCACTGTGAAATTTAAACAAAAGAAATAAGCATAATATGAGAATAACAACAGCAAGACACAACAACAACAATAAGATTACAAATAATATTAAAAATTTACAAAAAGTTTACTGAAGAAGGACGGTCATCCTTCGCCTCACAGAATTTCATACACTCATCACATATAATGCTCCAGTTACTCGCAAAAATGTCACAGACAGGTGTTAATGCAAGAAGCTCATTAAGGTTGTGTAAAGCGCGAACAAGAGGTGAACTCTTGTACGACACCGTGCGCGCCTTAGGAACCGCCAGTAGGTCACGGTTGCGGGGCCGAAAATTGAACCTAGATTGGGACTGTGGAGGCGCGAATAGGCGCACGAGTTGTGCTACCAGCTCTGGGCAGTCAGAATCCCCACGCAATATTCGACACGCGCAGGACAAGAGCCCATAATTTCGTCTCGCTTCCAAAGAACTAAACCCCAAGGTGCCCAGTAGGAACTTTGTTGGGTAAAGGTAAGGATAGTACCCATAGCTTTTTTTATATAAAAATCGCAAAAACGCTTTCTGGACTTTCTCGAGGAGTAAAGAGTAAGAAACCTCATGAGGATTCCATACGATAGACGCTGCCTCAAGTTTGCTCCTGACAAGAGCAGTGTAAACAAGCTTAATAACCTTAGGATTGTCAAAGTCACGGACGTTGCGAATAACAAAACCCAACCTTCGGAAGCAATCAGAAGCTAGAGTCTTCATATGAGTATGGAAGTTGAGACGTGCATCAAAAATCACACCTAAGTCCTTAATCGTGTCAACGCGTGCAATGGTCTCCGTTCCAAGCAAGTAGTCTGCTGTTAAGGAACTATGAGCGCGGCCAAAAGACATAACCGAACACTTTGCAATATTAAAGAGAAGTTTATTGCTAATGCTCCATTGATATACTCGGTTGATGTCCTCCTGAAGCGATTCGCAGTCAGAGAGCTGCTGCACGCCATAAACGAGCTTCAGGTCATCAGCATAAAGCAGGCACTTAGCATATTTCGGGATGGAAGCCAAGTCGTTTATCATGATTCCGAAAAGAAACGGACCCAGAATCGAACCCTGGCTGACTCCCGAACGGGTGTGATAGGAATTAGAAACAAAGCACCCGTGCTGCACGTACTGCTGCCTGTCGCGTAGATAACTAGCAAAAAACCGAAGCAGTTTAGGCGAGAAGCCAATTTTGCATAACTTGCTTAATAGTATGTCGTTATCCACGCGATCAAAAGCTTTTTTAAAGTCAAAATACAGCACGTCAACCTGTATACCCCGGTCCAAATGTTCAGAAATGGAGTCCACCAGGGTCAAAAGATTAGTTTCCACTGAACGCCTCGGCCTAAAACCATGCTGTGAGTCACACAGATATGGTTTGATTTGTGAAGCTACACATTTATTCACGATAGACTCGAACAACTTGGCAACCGAAGAGAGAATGGCTATAGGACGATGATCTTCAACTCCAGTTCCGTTACTAGACTTAGGAATAGGGCGAACCCGTGTGAGCTTCCAGGGATTTGGGTACACTCCAGTACTCAGAGCCAAGTTGAAAATATGAGACAATGGCAGTACCAGCCAATCCTTACAGCCCTTCAAGACATAAGCAGGAAGATTGTCTGGACCCAGAGAGCTTTGGGGCTTAAGACGAGCTATGCCAGCCTCCACATCCCGGGGATAGATCGTGTCAATGTGAACATAGTTTGCATTGCAAGACATGTCCTCCCGAATAATCTTTGTATGGTCAAGAGACGGTGCGCCAGGAAGAAAAACACTTGAAAAAAAGTCAGCAAAGGCTTGAGCAGCCTCTTTGCCTTCATGCAAAACTCCATTGTATGACACTTGATTCACAAACCCACCCTTTGATTTCAAGCTGTTTATATGTTGCCAAAAAACTCGAGGATTACTAGTAATTTTGCTTTGAATATGACTAATATAATCATCGTAATTTCTAGATGTTTTTAACTTAATATTCGTTCTAAGTTTAAAAAAACATTGCGTAAACATCCCTGTTCCCAGAGCGTTTCCACTCGCGATGAAGAAGAGCTTTCTTTTTAATATCCTCAATAAGATCCGCAGTAAACCAGACTGGATAAGATCTGCAGGGCTTAAAAGATCTTCTTTTCCTAGGGATACACATGTCAAAAATACCATAAAGTATCTCATAGAATTGATTCACAGCGACATTAACATTACGAGCCTCGAACACGTCTTTCCAGGACACTTCAGTGATCAGTAGGTAAAGAAGCTCGTAATTACCCTTGCAGAAATTCCAATCACGCTCGACATCAACATTACTAGGTTCAATTTTCGCCGAGCGACGTGCTGCGTTTGTAAGCGGAATGGAAATTTCCAAGGGAGGGTGATAAGCATCAGGATGCGGAACCAGGCTACCCTCGATACTTTCCATAACCAGAGCTCCACGCGCGCGCCCCCGCACTAACACCACATCTAACACTCCTCCATGCGTATTTAATACATTATTCATCTCCGTTAAATCACACACGGTAGTAAAATAGCAATAATAACTTAAGACAGAAGAAGCAGTATACTTTGGGTTTAAATTTAAGTCCCCGGCAATTATGACAACACCAATAGAGTTAATAAAGGATTCCACTTTTTGAAAAAACTGCATATACACTTTCTCGGAGGAGTTGGGTGGAATGTACACAGTACATAAATAAAACAATGTATCACCGACCACAAAGGATGTCCACAGGTCTTCCCCATCAGCTGTCTCGAGCTCACGTCTACGTCGTAGTGTAATACCTGGCCTAGCCGCCACCAGCACGCCACCTCCCTGCCGACCAGAAGCTCGATCACGGCGCAGGACACTCCAGGCATCTCCCACTAGTTCCACGTCCTCGACAGATACCGACAACCAGGATTCAGTGGCCACAATTACATCACATTCATGGACTAAAACACTCTGCTTAAAGAATTTTAACTTGGTGTTAAGACCTCTGACATTTAATAATGATGCAATATAATGATGTTGTGGTTTTCAATTCTAAATTAAATGAAGTAAGTATACAGGGCACTAACCTCAGAACAACGGGGTCGCGCCAGGAGGTCGTCGGAAACGTGAAGAGTCTGCTAGGCTTCCTCAAGGAGCTAGGTGGCCACGAATAGTGCCTAAATCCAATTACGCGATATAGGCGCACATAGACGTCGAGTTGCGGAAAATAGCCCGCTTTGATCTACCTATAACACTTAGTTTTTTTTAGCATTAGAAATAGGTTAAACAATCTTGATGAGTCTTTATATCGAAAAACGCTTTTAATAAAATAGTAACTACGGTACCCGAGGGTAATATGGTCACGTTAAGCTTTGAAGATTTTTAAAAAAATAAGTATAGGGGGGTGGAGTTAACAAATATACGGTTGGAAACTTCAACTAATATATTAAGGAAAACATAACAAATAAACTTTGGTAATAATTAGGAATTGCGGTTATTATGGACACCACATGTCCATGTTTACTGTATGAAGTGAATGTCCATTTATCGCTCGCACTTTGGGCACAGAAAATGTTCTTCGTCGTCTTTTGAGAGCCCTACACACTCTTCGTGGACGTACTGACAGCACGAGATGCATATCCTCATATCTGCCACTCTGTCTTCTTGACAGAGAAAGCAGTACCATGACTTGTTGGCACCTGGACGCTTTGAATTCTTTTTTTGTTGAGGTCTGGTTATGGTCTGTCGAGCCATATCCTAAAAACATAATATTTAACATAATTAGTTAGGTATTCATTGCCAAAACAGAATAAAGTCGTGTCACTAAATCATACCGAAAATATGGACATTTAATGTTCATATTAACAGGCGCGTACTTGTTTAACTTTTTACGACTCCCACAAAAACTTTCTTTTTAACCTCTTTATGTGCATACCATTACTTTAAAATATGATAAATTATCTGTTCACTTACCTCCAATAACAAGTTCACACATATCTTTTTGAATTTAGCGAGATTTTAATGTTTACATGTTTTTTAGAAGGTTGATGTCAGTTGAGAATCGAACGCAGTTTTTGATCTGTCAAAACTCCATCGGTAAAGCAGTCCCGATGAAACTCTGCAGCGTTTGAGTAGACTACTTGACGCTATTAACTACAGTACCATCTATCCAGAATGTGTTGTACTTTTTGAAATCTATCGAAGTGACTATATTAACCGGATGACCATATTACCCTCGGGTACCTTATTCCTTTTGAAACCAAAAGAATGTAAATGACCAGACATAGGAATCCGCGGGGCAAATTTTGTTGACAGGTACCTAGGGACTTCCTATATCGACAAATTAAATTATCGGTGCTCGTTCTATATACTAGTGATCGCCCCCAACATTGTGTGTTTTTTGTTCTATTGTACAACATAGCATATTTTAAATAATCGATAGGTTATATAAAGGTAGGGCGTAATACCCATTGCACAACAAAATAGTTAATATTATCTCAACCTCTTTAGATAATTAAATAGAAGTGTAAATTACCTACTTAGACACTCACTATATAACAATAGGTACTTGTCAATGTCGTCGAACAGTGTCATTTGTAAACACGTTATATTACATAAGAATTTTATATTTATGAGTGAAAATAAATATTATTATTGAGTATTGAGTAATTATTTAATTATTTTTTTTACTCAATAAAAATATATTTTTTACAAGCAAACCCTTGAGTGATCACTAGTATATAGAACTAGCACCGATAGTAGAGTTTATCGATTTAGGAACTCCCTACTTGTCAAACAGTTTTGCCCCGCGGATTCCTATGTCTGTAAACGACCATTAATTAGTCCTTTCTAATTGTTACACTACATAGGTATTTATTTGCTTTGATTTATTTTTCAGTAAAAAGACTCTTCAAGATCGCTACACTTTTTTCTAATGCTAAAAAAACGAAGTATAAAAGACCTAAAAAAAAAATTTAATTTGTTTATTGAGAGAGAGAGAGAGAGAGAGAGAAATGTTTATTTACACATATTCGATACACAGGAAATACAGTTGACAGGAAAAGATACAAATAAAAATCATCGAAAAGTATAAATTGGGCCCCACTCAGCATAATGCAATTAACCCTTCGTATGTCGTGTACCGGATCCGTACCCACTTTAAGGCTTTCTTTTTGTAATTTTTTTAAAATCTGTATCATTGGATTTATATGAAACTGTTGAGGCTAGAATGCACGACTTTTTTTTTAACTTCCGGCACACGAAAGGTTAATGCAAATTATTGCAATTAATGTTACAAAAAAAAAATTTTTCTTATACTTAGTTACAATCTTTAAATATTTAAGACCTCAGTCTTTGCCCTTTGTTCTTCTAGATTTGCGGCAATGTACGTGTACTCTGCGATCAGCGTGACAGTGTCGGGGGTGGGCGATGCGGCAGAGAACTTCCTAGTCTCTGGCATGTTCACGATTGCGTCGGCGCAGCTCGACGTGCTGAGGGAAGAACTGGAGGCTATAGGGACCAAGGGTGAAATATTTGCACATTAGTTTGTTTGTTTGTCCTTCTTTCGTCGAAACTGAGCGACAGGTTGTCGTGATTTTTTCTATGGACATAGTCAAAGGGTTGGAGAGAGATATAGGCTACTTTTTTCCACGGGAAAATATCTCATTCTCACGGGAAAACACGGTTTAATCTACTTCAGCGGGGGCGATCCGCGGGCATCAGCTAGTATTCAATTAATAAAATATAAACGTAGTCATATGTTTTTCTTTGTCGACAGATGGCATCACTTTCTCGCTTCTTTTACTATCAATGCGCACGCGTGTTGTTATGGTTTTAGTAAATAACAGTACTCACCAATTAAATGTAATTTATGTAATCCTTTTTGAACTTCTGCAATAGCACATTTTTGAGCAATCAACTTCGTTGTAGCGACTTCATCAACAGAATGATTAAATTATTAAAAAAACCCGATTGCGTTAAATACAGGGTGTTAAAAAAATCCCGTACGATCCGAAACTCAGTGACAGTAGGTACTCATGAAACTGAAAAACTTTCCCCAAGGAACAGAGGTCGAAATACAAAAAAAAATTGGACTGTCCATACAAAACAAACATCCGATCAGCTGACAGAGTTAGTATGAAGAGAAGAGACCAAAATTTTATTTCATATTTCGACCCATGTTCCTTGGGGAAAGTTGTTCAGTTTCATGAGTAGGTACTAGTCACTGTGTTTCGTACGGGATTTTTTTAACACCCTGTATAGACGGAAAGCTAATTATTACCTTTAATTTTATACAATAAAAATTTAATATTTTTTTTGATTTTTCCTCCCAACACACACAGTAAAAGGGTAATCTATCGATTTTTCAGGTAGCACCGATAATTTCGAAAAAGCTAAGGTCTGCGTGAAATACCATCAGGAAATTATTAGGTATGTACCTAGTTATTTACAGTGACGAGCAAGAATTAAATAGCGTTGTATGAACCCAAATTTCAGTTCGACTGCCAGACCAGACCTAATGTAACGGACTAGGTACTCGAGCGAAGCCGCGAGTAAAGGCTATTTTATAATAAAACATTATTTATAAAAATGAAACGTACAAACCTAGGTTTTTTTTGACCGACAGCAAAAAATTCATACTCGGTCAAAGATGGAGGAGATGATTATCATTTTGGTTTACTCCGCAGTGTCACTTCAAGATCTTATGTCGCTATAGCCAGACCGTTAAATGAGTCCCACGCGGTCACACGGCGGACACGACGTACAAAATACGCGTTCTTGAATCTACATAAGCACGACGACGTCTGTACACGCGTACGCCTACATACATCGCGCGCGCACCCGACTGGATTCCGGCGGGGTCCGGCAATCTGCGCCTTGAGGGGTGGGGTAACTCGAATCGGTGCGGGGCGGAGCGTGTCCATTCTGTACGTTAGTACTATTATATATTCTGTGACGCGGTACAGGGACCGGGGGGTATGACGACAAAGGGGGCCGGGAGAGGTGCTGGCGGCAGGCACACGAGCCGCGCTCGCCGCCCGCGCCCGCACCTCTCTCGGGCCCCTTTGTCGTCATACCCCCAGCCCCTGTACAGCGCGGGCGAGGACTCATATAAACGGTTTAGCTATACATAGAACAATATACAGGGTGGTAGGTACATTTAGATCGGTCAGCATGGACAAGTCTGTAACTATAAGACATACAAAGATACGTTCTTAGGAACCATGTCATCGATTTTACAATACGTTTCCTTTTAGTTTACCACTGACAGATGGCTTGCCTTCATTTCATTTCCAACTTTAACACCATACAAATAAAGTAGCTATCACAAAATCTGCAAACGTGGGTAACAGTATTCTAAAAATGGCTTTATTTGTAGGTCGTTAAAGATGAATATGAAATGAAGGCAAACCATCTGTCAGTGGTAAACTGTATGTAATTTTACTGTACCTACATACATTAAAAAAAACTTGTACTCAGCTCGGGAACCGAGCTCGGTTTTTTTGAAATATAAAATGTATTCGTGACTTTCACCTAATACCGCTGTCAACATGACTGTCATTTGAACGAACATCTGCGTTGGTGGCGCCTGAAGAAGTCTCCAATCTGACAGCCGGTAGCGAATGCCTTAACCGTACAAATCGACTTACTGGAAAAAGTTCCACTGTGACACGAAAGTTACCCATAAAATCTGGGGGGGCATGGCGATGCCCCCGCCAACTCAAAAAAAAAGGCACGGCCGTACAGTCGGCCAAAAATATGGTCTACCCCCCTACGGTCGAAGTTCATTTGCACGTCATGATACAACGAGGTCGATTTTCCCTTGCAATAACATGATGACAGTGACTTAGGGATATTTAGATGTCACAGAAACATTTGTCAAAACTGGTAGACCACTTTCTTGGTCGACCGTACCTACTATCCTTTTCTCGGGGCCGCCATTCAGGCTATTTTCAACCTCCTTACCTACTCTTAAAATTGCATGCTTAATTTTCGAGTCACAAAGGAAAACTTCCATACTAAACTACCATCGTTCTCTAACTTTCGAACTCTATCTATCGGGTCTTGGGTGTTTAATATGTATTTTAGAATGTATTTACTTATATATATTTTAGCTTGATAGCTTGATTTGTAAACTTGTTGTATCTGTGTTACTGTTAGTATAAAGTATGATTCGCTTAACTGTATGTCTGTGGACATCTGTTATTGGCTTTTTGTCTAGTACGGTCGGTTCCCTAACTTAAGTATCCACTTTTTCATACAAGTTGTATAGAAAAGTTGGATACTTATGTTAGGGCACCGACTGTACTTAAGTCACATTATAATGTATTGTAATGCTGTTGATGCCCCAAATAAATAAAATAAATAAATAAATAAGTATCTATCTATATAAGTATGTTTATCCGTTGCCTGGTACCCATAACACAAGCTTGCCTAGCTTACTTTGGGACTAGGTCAATAGGTGTGAATTGTCGCATATTTATTTATTGATATTTATCCATATCTGACCCTCCTTTCAGTGTCGGAGAGCTTGAGCTACAGTTCTTGTATAATCCTCTACCGTTTTTACAGATACGTAGAAGAAATGGCGGATATCTTCGGCCTACCGATGTTCTGTCAATTTGTAACGAGCAGCGTCGTCATCTGCATGACAATTTACAAAATTACTGTTGTGAGTTTACGTAGTACCACAAACTTAAATGAGGGATAGACAGGTCATAAACCTAATAAAAATAAGTTTTTGTTAAAACTTTAATTTTCGATGCAAGCTTTTTCGCTGACTGTACTTTTTGTTGACTGTACTTGCATTGTCATCCAGCCTACACAAGTATACCAAATTTCAAGTTAATCTGACCACTGGAAGTAGGTCAAATACAATTAAAAATCTTGGTCGAAATTTCTCGAGAACGGCGAGACATTTACTAAGGTAATTTTTAATATTTGGTAGATGGGCATTTTCAGAGAAAAGTGTACCCTGTAATTTTTTTAAAAACCTAACAAATTTTGGGTTATTTCTACTCAGAATCACAAGCACTATCGATTTAAGCAATAAAAAAGTGTCCCTCTTTTAATTGTCAGTTTTGTGACGCAGTTAACCATACATGTTGTGAGGACCGTCACAAAACTGACTAATAAATTTTGTATGGAAAAATTAAGGATAATTAAGGAAAACGGGTACATTTTTTTCTGAAAACTCCCAGATGACCTACCATTAAGTTTGTCGTACTATTAGCGGGACACCTTGTATATATATATAATGTATTGTATTGCTGTTGATGCCCCAAATAAATAAAATAAATAAATAAATAAGTATCTATATATTTATCTATACATATAAAATCCTTTGTCCTGACTGACGGATCAACGCACAGCCTAAACCGCTGATCGTAGAGACCTGAAACTTGGAGGGTGTGTTCTTTGTATGACGTAGGCATCCGATAAGAAAGGATTTTCCGTAGTTCTACTTCTAAGGGGGTAAAAAAGGGGGGCAAAGTTTGTATGAGACATCGTGATTCCTTGGTCCAATCTACTTCAAATTTTGCATAAACATTCTTTAACAAAATTGATGGAAGACGTGTTTCGTATTTTATTGAAATTCATCCCTTGACGGGGTCAAAAAGTAGTAGAAAGTTATTTTGGGGGTGATTTGCTTCGAAGTTGATAACAATACTCCTTAGTGCTTTTGATTTAAATTACATTTTATTTTGACACATTGTAAACGAAACGAAACTTCAAATATTGCAAACCATTTTTGTCTACGTTTGTCAACCACGTCTTGATCTGATCTCTGATAATAGCTAATTATATGTATTAAGTATTTGCATTTCACCAAGCTTTTGCTTTTACAAGCGCAGCGTGGGACGTCCACCAACGAGATGGACGGACGTTTTGGTGAAGGCCGCAGGTTCAGGGTGGATGCAAGTCGCTTCCAACCGTAATGATTGGACGTCAATGAGGGAGGCCTATGTCCAGCAGTGGACGTCCTACGGCTGAAATGATGATGATGAAGCTTTCAACCTTTTTCGAATAAAATCGAATTGAGTATTCAAACATCATTGTTGAACTCATATAAAAGCTTGGTGCAATGCAAATACATATAAAATGCTTTGTCCTGAAGTCCAAAATGACTGACTGGCGGATTAACGCACAGCCTAAACCGCTGTATGTAGAGACCTGAAACTTGGAGGATGTGTTCTTTGTATGACATCTATAGGCATCCGATAAGAAAGGATTTTCCGGAATTCCCACGGGATAAGGAATATACGGGATGTATTATATTTCATCAAGAGTGAAACTATCCCCATAACAAAGATTACTAAACTGTTCAAATTGGGCATGCAAGTAGACTATTAGAATATAAAGCTTATTTCAATAATTTTGAAAATTCCCACGGGATAAGGATAAATCAGAATTTATATACTCAAATCAACTGGATCCTATGTCCGTAACTACAATTACTAAACTTTTCAAATTCAGTATAAACGTAAATGGTCATACATAACAGCAAAAAAACTTATTGCGGGATTTTTGGAAATTCCTGTGGGATAGATAATCTCTGAAACTTCCGAGCCGATTAAAAAAAAAATCTTTTACCAGTAAAAAGTTACACTATCCTTTATTGACATAGGCTACTTTTTTCCGGAAAAATACAAAATTCCCAACGGATAGAAAAAAAAATTCAACTTCGGAGCTCATTTTAAAATATCTTTCACCAATAGAAAAGATACACTGTCCTTGATTAACATAGGATGCTATTTTCCGGATAAATGCAAAATTCCCGCGGTAGAGAAAATAGTAAATTTAACTTCGGGGTTGAGTTTAAAAAAATGACCAATAGAAAGCTACACTATCCTTTATTGGTATAGGCTAGGCTACCTACTATTATTCGCTATTATTCGCTTAGGCTATATACTATTTATTCGGTAAAATACAAAATTCCCGTGGGATAGAAAGAAGTGAATATCACTTGAGGGCTGATTTGAAAATTTCTTTCACCAGTAGGAAGCTACACCAACTATTATTTACATAGACTACTTTTCTCCGTGAAAAAGCAAAATTCCCACGGGAAAAAAATAAGTGAATTCAACTACGGGGCTGATTTTAAAACTTCTTTTACCGGTAGAAAGCTACACCTTTAAGGACAGACATATGCTACTTTTTCTCGGGGAAAAATAAGCGAAAATTTGCATAGAATAAGGACAAATTTGTTGAAATTCCTACGGGATAGAGAATATACGGGATTTATAATATTCACTAAGTAACTGATACTGATGATGGTGAAATGATAAAATGATAATAATGATGGATGTTGCCGTTGCCGGATTTTTGTTTTATACAGTGAAAGAGATGAAGAAGCATTACCACAAAATGGAATTCTGCGCGGACGAAGTCGCGGGCAAAAGCTAGTACTTATATAAAAATCTCGTGTCACGGTGTTTGTTATCGAACTCCTCCGAAACGGCGAGACTGATTTTTATGAAACTTTTTTCTCTATATTTGGTAGATCTGAGAATAGGTCGTAGGCTAATTTTTATACCCCTATTCTTCGCGGACGGAGTCGCGGGCAACAGCTAGTATATATATATGTATTTTGATCGCTAGAGCTTAGAATCTTGAGATTTTTACGGTTGCAAGAGACCATAGAGCTTAATATATTATTTTTCAGACAAAAGAACCAGTAGAAATGGTTACAATGGTGTTCTACCTGATCTGCGTGTTCATGGAACTGTTAATGTACTGCTACCCTGGCGACGTGCTACTAAACAAGGTTAGATTAAAGGTTTCTTACACACAGCGGGCGTCGACGGGACGGTACAATCTGTAATGTACTACTTTAAATAGACGCCGTCAAACAACGCCGTTTGACAGCGTCTATTTAAAGTAGTACAATACAGATCGTGCAATAAGTATAAAGGTGCTTTTCCACCAGAGATTGTAATTGAAAAAAAAATTATGTCTGCCCAAAATCTTCTTAAACTCGGTGTCCCGTTTTAAAGTGACAAAAAAATGGTCACGTTAGGCATAGGCTTGTTCCGCATATTTTTAATTTGCCGAAATTGTTGTACCTGATATCGTTTGTCCTAAATATTCTGTCCTATCGTTTGTTGTGTCTAAGAATCAATTGTCGAATGAATAAAGTGCATAATTGTGACCATGATGAGGTGACGAACCTAACGAGGCTCAAGAATATTTGAATAAATGATTTTTTAAAGGTTAGAGAAGTGAGGGTGGCGCTTTAAGGGACGCAAGGTAACTAGCGTTTGAGCCGAGTTGGCTTAAAGGTATTCTTTATAATGCGAGTCGATATGACCCAGTAGACGAAGCCCCGCGCGGGGCTTCTATTTCCGCTCTGAGGGACACAAACTAACCAACGAACCTCACCAGGATAAATCGTGAAAAACACTAACGTTTGTTTCCTCCAGAGCATGCTGGTCTCCGAAGCAGCATATCCTAGCGATTGGTCCGGGGATAATAAGACCAAAAGGGCGCTGCTGCTGACAGCCTTGCGGGCCCAGCGCCCCCTGGCGGTCCACGCCGGCGGCATATTTAAAGTCAGCCTACCCACTGCTGCAGCGGTGAGACTTTTGGTTGAGGACCAGATATTAATGGCCAGAGTGAATAGGCTGTTTAGTGATGCGACTCGAGTAGGATTTTGTGACTCGAGTCATTCGAGTAATTTTACTACGTCACTCGAGTTGTACTCGAGTTTTCGAGTCACTCGAGTAAACTACTTATTGGTACTCCTTAAAACTCGAGTAAGAATTTATCACTTGAGCCGAGTTTCGATTAGTTTAGATTAAGAATTTTGAAATACCTTTATAAATATTACATATAGGTAACGCCACCAGAGTTGAGGTCACGCACACAACCACATCTCATGTAATGACAGCGGGATTTTGACGTTGTGTTGTCGTTAAACGTCAACACAACGTCAAAATCCCGCTGTCATTACATGAGATGTGGTTGTGTGCGTGGCCTCAACTCTGGTGGCGTTACCTATACCTACCTTATTTATGTCATTAATCAACGAAGAAAAATAAAATGACTTGCCGAATCTCCTTAGAATCTAATCGGCGCGCCGAGTTGACTCGGTAACTCGAGTGCAAACAAACTCGAGTCAAATTTTTTTTCAGTCGAATACGAGTTTAACAAATTCACTCGAGTCACTCGAGTAAAAAACGGCTCGAGTCGCATCACTAAGGCTGTTACACTATAGCTATACTCCATTTAATTTAGAATTATAAATTTTAAACCACAACAACATTATATTGCGGCTCGTGAACTGTAATCTCTTTACAATTTGTACTAGAGTAACAATTGACGACACGCAAATAAAGTGACATTAAAACAATTTTATTTTGCGGCTCCCAGACTATTGTACTGTACTATTTGCTAGGTAAGAAATAGTTGACGAGCCGCAATATAATGACGTTGTGTTTTTCAATTCTAAATTAAATGAAGTATAGACCTAAATGTGTCCTCGCCCGCGCAGTACAGGGGCTGGGGGTAAAACGACAAAGGGGGCCGAGAGAGGTGCGGGCGGCGAGCGCGCCTTGCGTGCCTGCCGCCCGCACCTCTCCCGGCCCCCTTTGTCGTCATACCCCCAGCCCCTGTACCGCCGGTTTAGCTATAGTGAGCTACATCTTCGGATCTGCAGCTGCCATTGCTTGAGATTGAGGTCAATAGAGATCAGTTTCAATTTAAAATAAGTAGTTTTTGTCTCTGAAGCAGATGGTCGCACCCATAGAACTAACAATAAGAATAAAAATGTCACTCAAGCTAAAAATGCCAGGCATTTTTCGCAATTCAGTTATATTTTTCAGTTATTTATTTATATATCTGTAATTTATTGTAAGAAAGCACTTCTGAGTTTTTTGGAATTTATGTGCGAAATATCATGACGAAACCTAAGGCTGTGTCTGACGCTTGCCTTCGCTTTCACCGTCTCTTTCTGTCATCATCTTATACCGTTTGGCAGAAAGAAATAGTGATTGCAAAGGCAAGCGTCAGAAGCTTTAGACAATAAGCCTACTGGTCACTGCTACGAAATTCAATGGTGAGTGTGAAGTTTGTAATCCGCACTGGGCTTGCGTGGGAACTACACTTCGAGCCCTCTCATTCTGAGAGAAGACCTGTGAACTGCAGCGGGACGTAATTTTATACAGGGTATTTTTTTAATAAGTGCACAAATTTTAATGTGATTCAGTGTTGTTAAAATAACAAATTTCAGTATTTTTCGTTAATATTAATCACTTATTTTTTTGTTTTTCATAGTAACTCGAACAATTATTGGATGAATTACTATGGACAACCCAAATTTCAAAATTTAAAACAATAAATCTTGAACAGATAATCGTGATCTATCAACGGTACTTAATCACGTATCAAAATTTGTGCACTGATTAAAAAATTACCCTGTATATTTATATATTTGAATTAACATTACTTTTTCTGATTCACAGGTGGTCCAGACATCATATTCCTATTACGCCCTGCTGCGACAACAGCTGTCGAAATAAAAGAATCATAACGCTTACCATACTTTATTGATTGCATAATCCTAAAATAAAGCTTCACTTCTTTCGCTTCTTCTTAGAGCCTGCGCTGTCTTTTTTTAGATCCTTCTTCTGAACCTGAAAAAAAATAGAACGAATGGTATGAGTGATGGATGAGATCTTTGTCATTGTTTTGATCAGGGCCAGATGAGCTATACGTAAGGCAAGTACCATCCGTCCGGATTTCCCCGGATTTGTCCTATTTTAGAGAGCGTCCGGGGAACGTCTGGGCGGGGTTCCATTTGTAGTCCGGGTTTGAATTTTTCTAAGTAGTTTTTGGTCGCCGCTGGACGATTGTCGAAAGTATACTATGACTAAATTTAGTTAAAAGTTTGTTTGGAAATAAATAAATTATTTATGACTATTTGGACATTTTAATACTATCTTATTAATATTATAAACGCGATAGTTTGTATTTATGGGTGTTTGTTGCTCTTTCACGTCAAATCGGTTTGACGGATTCTGGTGAAATTTGGCACATAGTTAGTTCATGACCTGGATTAACATATAGGATACCTACTTTTTATTCTGGAAAATTGCATAGTTCTTGCGGGATAGCGATAAACGCGTCACCCGTTAGTACAGACTAAAATAAAATAAAAAAGTTGACGTGTCCGGGTTCTGAGCTCTAAAATCCGGGGATTTTATTTTACGTTTTTTATCCCGGTTGCCGAGTTTTAGAGATGGCAACCCTAGCTATAAGACAGAATAGGCAATTGCCTAGGGGCCCCGCGCGCGCAACAAAGAAATTACAAATGAAAAATTTGAATTCTCAACGAGAATAAGTATTCTTGATATTTTTTCAATGGATGCTACCAGTTGATATGGCTGAAATAAATAGTACTGCATTAAAATAAATTGCATTGCCTGAGGTCCCCAATATTGTTAATTCAGCCCTGGTATTGATTGTCAAATAAAAGGGAGTGAGGTGCTCAAAAAGGACATTTCTGAATATTGAATTAGGTTTTCTTACTCAGAATTTGAGGGTACTGATGATAAAAAAAAACCCTAATTTTCCATACAATTTTCCTGTGTCAGTTTTATGAAGAGCCATACAAATGTTCAAAAAACCGGCCAAGTGCGAGTCGGACTCGAGCACGAAGGGTTCCATACCATTATCTATAAAAACGTCATAAAAAATAACGTTTGTTGTATGGGAGCCCCCCTTAAATATTTATTTTAATTTAATTATTTATTTTTAAAGTGTTGCCGTTATCAATATTGAGCAAAAAAAATCTCGTTTGTTGTATGGGAGGGAGCCCCTAAATATTTATTTTATTCTGTTTTTTAGTATTTGTTGTTATAGCGGCAACCAAAATACATCATTTGTGAAAATTTCAACTGTCTAGCTATCATGGTTCAAGAGATACAGTCTGGTGACAGACGGACAGCAAAGTCTTAGTATAGTATAAATCTTCCCAGGTGAACTTTTCGCTTCGAGCCCTTATCTTTCAAAACAAATGGTATTGTCATAGTATTAAGGTTCAAATTTAATGTAATGGCTCGAAGCGAAAAATTCACCTGGGAACATTTATACTATAATAGGGTTTTTACCCTATGGGTACGGAACCTTCAAACAAAATGGTAGTTACCATTGCAAAATCCTACTAATATTATAAACGCGAAAGTTTGTAAGTATGGATGGATGGATGGATTAATATATAGGATACTTTTTATCCCGGAAAATTGCATAGTTCCCGCGGGATAGCGATAAACGAATTCTCCGCAGACGGAGTCGCGGGCAGTAGCTCGTAAAACATAATGTAATTAAAAAACTTACCTTCCCATAGCCATCCAAGAAGTGTCCCACATCGTTCCCAGTCTTTTTCTTCTTGCCGCCCCTCTGCATTATGCCCTTGGACCTCATTGTTTGCTTATCTTCTTCTAATTTCTTCTTGTCCTGCTTTCTTTTCTGCATCAAGTCTTTGTAGTTGATGTACTCTTTTTTTGGCGGTTTCGCTCCTGTAGACGTAATAGTTGAACAGTTATTTGTGCATTGGTGGCAATTATCTAATAATTAATAAAGTTAAATTAAACATTTTAACCTTTTGAACACCACACGTTTTTGTTATGAACAAAATTGATTCTTATGCGTGCGTGGGTAGGTTAACACACAACAACACGTCATATGCATTTTAAATTTTAGGTCACACATATATGTTTGAAAATAAAGTAATTAGCCATTATGCGTCTAAGATCCCTACTGCAGCTAACAAAGGAGCTGATAACCTTGAAATGGCTGAACCAATTTTGATGAAACATATTTAACCTTTTCAACGCTTTGTCAAATACAACAGCTCTCATACGCCATGACAAATGCGGAGTTGAACCCTACAGAAACGCATGTAGGTAGATATCGCTCTGCACGCCATGACTGATATATCAGTCACTGGCGTAGAACCTGCGGTGCTGCTATTTGACGTGTTGTTGGCGTCGAAATGGTTAAAAACCATCACCAAGAATCCTGCCTTCAAACAAAAAAAACTGCATCCAACAATTAGAGAAACCACTATATTCTACTCTAGCCTTCAGTCTGCAGCTTCGCCCGCGATAAATTAATTTTCCCATAGGAAAAGGTATTTCCCTGCGGTAAAAAGTAGCCTATGTCACTCAGTGATAATCTATCTTTCTAACGGCAAAAGAATTTTTGAAATTGGTCCAGTAGTTTTTAAGTTTATTTGTTACATACAAAAATACAAATCTTTCCTCTTTATAATATTAGTGTAGATCACAATATAGAAGTTTCTCAACTTGGATGCATAAAATTACAACTATCTTCCTTTGGACGTTGGTCCTCTGGCATATCTGCCTAAAGATCTCTTCTATTGAAGCCTATCCTCATAAAATAGGTACAGGAAACTGAAATTTACATCCAGAAGAGTCTGCTAGGAATTGTACATAGTGACTAAGGTATGTATAGCTAAACCGTTTAAATGAGTCCTCACCCGCGCGGTGCAAGGGGTGTCTGACGACAAAGGGGGCAGGGAGAGGTGCGGGCGGCAGGAACACGAGGCCCCCTTTGTCGTCATAAACCCCAGCCTCTGTACCGCGCGGGCAGGGACTCATTTAAACGGTCTAGCTATAATGATATATAATCTATACTTACCTAAACTAACAGCAAGAGCGATTCTTGCCTCTTCCTTCTTTGATGGGTCAAACCCCGACATACCAAACTTTACTACTTCATGCCTAATTTTTTTAAGGTCCTGATCCTTCTGCAAATTTGAATCTCTTTGATTCAATTTTACATCTTTTTCTTCATTTACAACCTTCTTTTTCGGCTTATGAGACTCGAATTTTACGAATTTAAAATTGTCTTCAGCATTTTTAAGAGCTAGAGCAGCTTTAGTTAGCACTAGAGACATATTTGATGCTTCTAAGTCCTAAATTTATCACAATAAATCGACCTTTTCTATTCATAACCTCATCCTAACCTAAGCAATAAAAAAAAAAGTATAATGTCTTCCGAGAACTGAAAACACTTGCCAAGAAAGTTTGCAAAAAGGTTGAGATTTCCAGATTATTCAACAGTACAAGATATAAAAAAAATATATAATCCAGACACTAGTGATCCTATTCACAGAAAACCCAACGTGAACGTGACCAGGGCATACAATCTTAATAATATTTCGTTAGCAAGAAGTTTGATGCTATCCTAAAATATTAAAGAGTACGCTCCATGTACAAAAGTAACTGTCAATCTGATACTTTTAAAAATGGCAGTATAATAATCAAAAACATTACCACTAGAGGATTCAGGTGGCGCTGCTGGTATTATTATCCAAATAAATTAGAATGCTACTATTGTCAACCAACAAACTGCGTATTTACCTACCACCTAATTTTTGTTAAGTTATAAAGCCTTCTATGGAAGATGTTGCCATTAAAATTGGCGCTGGTTGGTAGTTATAATTAAAACAATTTATCTCTAATGAAAGCTGAAATTCCTTTAAATGATGCAAAATGCAATGAAAATCATATATTAACGTTTAAATTATTAAATCAAAGTAGAAAATTTAACAAGGTGTACATATATAAAAAAACGCAATCGACTATTAATTTCTTGGTAGTTATCGTAACTCTTACTGGGCAACATTAATACCTAACGACGTCACACCATAGAGATAAGTGCGTCACACTGTCTCTGTGATGTGATTTTGTAACGTCTTTCGATGCTTTCGAATTACAGGGATAGTTTTTTCTGTTTTTCTGTTTTATGGTGATATCTCCACTAAGTTCGTTGAGTTGAACCACTGTTCCTCCGACTTAGCGTCGAGTTTAATTTGAGATAGAGACTCTTGTGCCGCGTGGATAGGAGGTGTCTGTTTTTGTTTGAGATAGGACTCCTGTGCCGTTTTTGATTGAGATTGGATTTCAGTAACATTAACATCATGTCTGATAGGTTGTGACGAGCGCAAAAGTGATCTCAAAAAGTTTATTTTAGATTTGGTGACAAGATTTGTTATGTATAACTATGTATTGTAAATATTTAAATAAAATCATGTGTGGCAAACTGGCACCTAAGAATGTTTTTAATAAAAGTTATAAATTAAAATAAAACATTGCATTGTATTTTTATTAACATAATAATAATATAATGTTAAAATTAAGCAGGGGAACAGTAAATAACATTTCGGCTGCTCTACGGAAAAAGAAAGTAACCAATTTTTTTCAAAACCAGTATTTTTACATTTTTGGCACTGTTAGATATCTAAAACACTGGTTTGAAAAAAAAATAGTTTCTTTTTCCGTAGAGCAACCGATTTTGAGAAATTGAGATCTAAACGGGCGGGCGTTATGTAGGTTATGGTAGTAGTAACACCGAATGGATTCAGAGGGCGCCACTTAGCCGTTGCTTCCTTTAGCTTCCGAGAGAGGTCTCTATTTCCAGTATATAAAAGTACTCTGTGAACGTGACGTACAATATGTCAAAACATAAACAACCATAGATACGATATGAGCAAGACCTTCGAAATGTATTAAATATAGTGCTTTTATTAATGTCTCAAACATAAAAGTATGTATTAGGAAAAATTAATAGAATTTCTAGCTAATTTGTAATGAAATATTATATAGTCATTGTTATTGTTATTATGCGTAATTTCTCTAATTTGCATTTGAAAGAACTCGATTTTTTATCATCGTTTTTATTACAAACAAAATTGATTTCTATGCAGATGCGGGAAAGTTAATTTTTGTATTACCGTATTAAAGCTTTACTTACAGGGTTTGCCAGCAGTGCTACTGCCAATCACATTATGTTATTTGTATACATGCTGGATCGATATTCCATTGTAAAGTACAAGAAATATTTTTTAATTAGTTAGTATCGACTTTTCCTTAATCGATACCGTATTAAATGGAAACTCTACGAAATGGCTCAAATGGCTCTCCTCCGCGGCAGATAAAAAAGAAAAAGAATGACAAATGTCATTAACGTCTTGTCAAGTTGTCACATGTCACCATTTCTGTCATTTGTCAATTTGCTTCGTATTTGTATGGGTGTACGGTGTTGAGATTTACAGTACAGACCGCTGAATTTACGCACGATAGATCTTTATAGGATTTCTATTAATAGGATGAGTTTTGTTTATTTATCGCTTTGATGTTTCACGCGCTAGCAGCGGCCGAGTCTTCACTAAAAATAATGTAACCGATATACGAATGGACTATATTGAGGCTCAGGTAGTGGCCAACTAATATTTTCAGCTTCAGTAGCGCTGAAATATAACGTAACATTCCTGTAACATTCACTTTCGACGGCTCACGCTGTCGCCGGGTTAGTTTTAAGAAGATTTTATCATTGAAAAGCAATATAATTAAGTAAAAGTACCAATAAGATGAAGAATAAATATAGGAACACAGACTCTATTATCAAGGCTGGAGATCTTATTTTAACTGAGCAGCCGTTCGCGTTTGTGCTAACGTCGAAAGAAAAAGGGAACCGTTGTGATAATTGCCTAGAAAAGTGAGTATTATAAGATAAAACTAAATTTTAATGTCCTTTTCTAAAAGGCACCTCCATATTTACTTAAGTTATTTTAGGTCTTACATCGATTCGTAATATTCAGAAGTTAGTGCCTTGTAGAATTGGATCAATTAACAACAATTCATTTTTATTTGGTCATTTGTCCCTTGTAGTTTCTTGATGTTCTGAACTTAATAGCTGACGGAGATTGAGTCTTCAGAAAATGGTATGCTAAAGATTTAAAAAAAAGTTCTAATGTTGCTGAAATTATAACAACATTTTTTGTATTTTAATGTTGCATGTGAAGAAATTAAAGTGTTGTTTTATATAAATAATAGTAAAACAGGTTTCCACTTTTTGTTCTCTTATCCCTTGGTTTTTTACTGTTTTTATTTCTATTTAACTTACAGGAGATGCTTTATGAATTGATTTATTTAGAAATTCATGACATCCCAATATTTTTTGATTGTGTGTTATATTATTTTGTTTAACCTCTCGTCTGCCGGAACGCGGATCCGCGTCAGATTTTGGCTATATTTTTGTATTTTTTTTTTGTAATCTTTAACAATGATACTATTTAAAACAAACAAGACTAGAATGCAGGTTTTTTTTTCCTTCGGCATACAAGAGGTTAAGTGTTAAGAATCTTTCTACATCTTTATTATATATTTTAATCTGACTGTCTATTGTTTAAAGAATAGAAACCATCACACTTTAACATCCTCTGTTGCTATTTTTAATTTTACTCAACTGCAATAAAAAATAATATTTCAATAATTATAAAAGAAGCATCATGGCATGTTTTGTTTTTGCACATTTATAAGGTTTTTTCTATTGTTTTCTTATTTTACCTATGTTATAAAAATTGCCTGTACAATCGTAAATGTAATTTGAACTTCAATTTATTTTTATCTAAAGTATTATGAATTATCTACAATATTATTATGGGGGAAGCCTAAAACTATTAGTTAATTGATAAATAATACATAAATTTTTCAAACCTTTTAAACATCAATCAACAATACTGGTTCTCATGCAATAAAGATATCAATATAATGTATAGTCAGACCATTATGAATTATATTCTGACAGATTGCATACCTATGATGTATGTATTTAAATACTTTACTGTACATGAAGTTATGATGATGAGTTGTATATGAAGTTTCTGAATATTAACAATAAATAAATATCACAGGACAATTCACACCAATTGACCTAGCGCCAGAGTAAGCAAGGCTTGTGTATGGGTACAATGTAACAGATAAACATACTTAAATAGATATTAGACATCCAAGACTTGAGCACAAACCTTCGTATTTTTCACACAAATATCTGCCTCAACCGGGTATCAAACCCAGGACCTCAAGCTTCGTAGTCAGGTTCTCTAACCTCTAGGCCGTCTGATTGTCTAACAATTTGAACTAAAGGAAAAGATTGCTATACTTTCTAGTCTGTCACACGCAAAAACTATAGCATTTTTAGGGTTCCGTACCTCATAAGGAAAAAACGGAACCCTTATAGGATCACTTTGTTGTTTGTCCGTCCGTCCGTCTGTCTGTCAAGACCCTTTTTCTCAGGAACGCGTGGTGGTATCAAGCTGAAATTTATATCAAATACTCAAGTCTACTGTCCCTTGGAGCTGTGAAAAAATCAAACATCTAAGCCAACGCAATCAAAAGATACAGCCGTTTATGACGCAAATTTCCGCATATTTTCGAAACTCGCAAGGGAATCAAAACCTACAGGGTACTTCCCGTGAACTCAGAATCTTGAAATTTGGTACGAAGCAAGGTCTTATAGCACAGATAAAGGAAAAATTGCGAAAAGCATAAATTTTTTTATCTGTCTGTCTATATCAGTAACCAATCTACAATGATCCCACACTGCGCACATTTTGCTTAGGAGCAGGGGTCTGCTAAGACTGGATGTTCATAGATACATATAAATTTGTATGGAACCCTCGGTGCGCGAGTCCGGTTCGCACTTGGCCGGTTTTTTTTTTCTTATGTCAATATTCAGAAGCTTCATAGTTGTGCAATGCCAGGATTTGGGTACAATAACGGCTGTTAACCAAAACCTAGTCCTAACCCAAAATAAAAATTTGTCAAACAGATAATCACCTCATGTGTCAGGTCTTTACGTAGAATTTGGCAAAATACGCCTTGCTAAGACAGCAAGGTTGAAAGCCAAAGAAAAAAAAACGGCCGTAGGTATAGTATAAATCTTCCCAGGTGAATTTTTCGCTTGGAGCCCTTATCTTTCAAAACAAACGGTATCGTCATAGTATTAAGGTTCAAATTCAATGTAATGGCTCGAAGCGAAAAATTCACCTGGGAAGATTTATACTATAACTAAAGCCTGAACAGTAATATATGATCATACGCTACGTTGCGGAATTTATTGGAACTAATTTCCGGGTCCAGGGTTACTGCGCGCCGGAAAAACTCGAGAACTATGAAAGTCCATCAAATCACGTAAAGTTGGCTACTTGGGTCACGTAATTAGAAATGCCCTTTACCAACTGCTGCAGCTAATAATGATGGGCAAAGTGGAGGGAAAGAGGCGTGCTGGCAGAAGAAAAAAAATCCTAACTACCCAGCATCCGCGAATGGACAGGAATAGCCAGCGTTGTGCTATTTCGCTTGGCAAGAGACCGGAAACAGTTTGCAGAGCTGACGGCAGACCGCCAGTAATGGAAAGCCATAAGAAGAAGAATTTCCAAGTCTGAATTTAAAGCCCTATGGATACCGAATTTGGATTCTGATTTTGATTACAATTTTACAATGAATAAAAATAGATACCTAAGTCAAAATAACGAGTGGCCAATCCACATTGTTCAGACTGTACTGAAATGATCACATAAATGAAAAAAATAGTAGCGCCCTCATGACAATGATCATATAATTATGGTCAGGCTTTTAAAAAAAGCTTAGATCCTTTTCGAGCGGTTCCAAACAAACAACTGTTAATCTATTAAAGTGTGACACGGTTAGTGTTAACGAGCCAATACTGTTTCAGGGGCAAGGTGCTCAAATGTTCCGGATGCCAGTTCGTGCACTACTGCGGCCGGCTGTGCCAGAAGGATGCGTGGAATGATCACAAGGTATGCGAGCGCATAGCGGATACACCCACCTGTCACATGTGCGTGCAGTTTATCAATGTCAGTCGACTAAAGGCCAAAACGAAACGGGAGCGCGGGGAGTACGTAGCGTGCCCAGCGCGGTCAATAACACTGAATCAAATACGGTGTGCCGCGCTCCCGGTGTGTCACGGTATATTTGATTCAGTGTTCTATAACGTCACGCTCCGTCGGCGCCCCGTGCTCCCGGTTTGTGGTGGCCTTAAGAGGATACGATCGCTGAGAGACTTTTGAGAAATAGGTATTTTAATGAAATGTCGCTGTCTCGCCCGAACCCCTCCGTGTCAGTACAGCGAGAGCGGGACAACTGCAGCTCAGACCGTTAATAGGCGCGTAAAATTGATCAAAACAGCATTTCGTAGTCCCCTGTTTTCTTCTCGAAAACTGGATCAATAAAATTATTTTCTTCAAAAATAATTAGAGGACAGATTTAGCTATGCCCCTATGTTTTCCTTTTTTTGTTTATATGAGAGATTCTTTTCTGATCAGTGTCTGAAAACGACGTTGAAATTGGGAATGTCTAAAAAAAATTACCAGTGGTTTTTATATTTTTTTGTATAGAAAAGTCAATTATAAGAAACTAATTTCAATATTTTGTCATTTATTTCACTACTTTTTTCAAAATTAATTATTGAAACTATTTTGGTTGATCACGTCAGATTATAATTGAGGGCTCCGACACTGCCAAAATTTCTAAATCTATCTGAATGCGTACGATAAGGAAACCCCTTTAATTATTTTTTGCGTAGTGGTACACTGTAACCAGTGTCACTTTACTGGCGCTGTCAAAGTGCTAGATGTCAGACAACGGGTCCAAATCAAACTCCGTAGTATAATCTACGCGTTAATTGTGAAGAATTCTAACCATACAGAATAAAGTACGACTTGGACCGGTCACGCAATTTACACCAATGTCAAATGAAGGTCATTGCTTATTTGTTATGTTATAAATTCATTAGATAATATTAGAATTAAATAACTACAGAAAACGAGTTAAAAAGCATTTATCTCGAAATGGTTTCCTATTTACTATACATTGCAAAAAAATAGACATCCCCAATTGGGCAATTTTTTCAGTTTTTGAAAGCTCATATTTCTTATGTTAATTGAAATATGGAAAAAAAACAAAACATAGGGGCATAGCTGTGGTAGATACAGATTACACAGTAGAAAAAATTTGGCTCTAAAGCCATTATCCAGGGAGGAAACGGGGGACTACGTTTCTATGGAGAAATGGTGCGCATCGTATCCTCTTAGGAGTCACTCAACATCTGTCGACGCGGAACCGGCTGCGATTAAATCACGACCAGAGGCCGTATTGTCTAACGCTTCTGACGCTTGCCTTCGCTTTCACCGTCTCTTTCTGTCATCATCTTATACCGTTTGACAGAAAGAAATAGTAATTGCGAAGGCAAGCGTCAGAAGCGTTAGACAATAAGCCTGCAGGGCCCAATTGCATAACAAAGTACAACTTATATTACAAACGGAACTCGCTTATAAATAAATGAAGCGAGAGTTTCGCTTGTAATATTAGTTGTACTTTGTTATGCAATCGGGCCCCGGATATACATACATAATAATCACGCCTTTCAAAGGGGTAGGCTTTGATCAATTATAACTGAAGATACACATTGCCGAACAAAATCCCCTTCAAAAAACGTCCGAACTTTTTTATTTGTTTGCATAACAATTAAAATCATCACCTACACAGAAATTTGAACCTAGTCTTTAATTCATTACAGTCGAATTTCGGTTGACACTTGACAGCTAAACTTGACAATTTCACGCAACGTACTGAGTAAAAAGAAGGCCACTTTTATCAAAGTGGCGCTCATTTTGCTCGGACATTTTCGGGCGCGCGACTGTGGATCTACAGTTATAATTGATCAAAGGGGGTAGGCCTTTGAGTGGTTGGTTAGATCAATTTACCGGAATCGTTATTTCTTAGTAGCAAAATTTCCATTCGCATTTTTCCCCACTATGGTTTTTTACTGAAGCCTATTTTCACAAAAGCGTTTTTTTCCCAATTCTAATAGACACTTAAACATAGCGCGCCCCCTACGCGCGGCCACGTCCATAAGATTCAATGTGTTACAGAATTGCGTTTAAAAAACCGTACGGTGAAATATCGCAGTTTTATAGTGGTAGAGCCATGTTGTAGCTAGCCGCTGCATCACGAATGGGCCGGCTCGTCCGGGGCAGTACCACCCTCTCACAGAACACCGGCGTGAAGCAGCAGTAATCCTGCTTGCGTTTCGTACGGTCAGTGAGAGTGCCGGGGGCCCAATACCTCAGCCCTTCCCTCTCCCCCTTCCCCTATTTCCTCTCCTTTAGGGCCGACAACGCACTGGCATCGAATAAAGCGCTGCGGGTGTCTATGGACAGTGGTGTTCATTTAACATCAGGTGACCCACTCGTTCGTTTGTCTGGCCTATCTAACATAAAAAAAAAAAAATGCGGACTGGGCCTAATAGAAGCTGTATAGAAGAACATTTTGTCTGACACGTCCGCTCGGTTTCGGTAGATATGAATCGACCTTAACCCTTTCACCGCCGCGCCTCGGCAAAACGTAAACCTGCTTTGAATCTTATGTCATTGTGTCAAGGTCACTTTGACACTGTACTTTGTGACACCTATATGTGTCGTTGGCGTTGAAAAGGTTAAAAGCCTCTAAGAATGTGAGGGCTTGATTCGCTAATTGGGCCTTTCTACTTTTCGTTGTTGCGTTTCGTTGATTTTTTGTACTGTGCTCTTCAAATATTTTTTTTACAAAAACGGTAAAGTGCTCGGTTTAAATCATTTAAGATTTAAATAGGCACATAATTAAGCTTACATTTAAAATTATCACTACGTATAAAAAGTAATCATTATTATCTATAAAGTAGGTAACGCAGTGGACATGCATGTCCCCGCCATTTGTATGGAAATTGATGTACTTTCCGCTGAGTTACCAATTTTTTCCACAAAATTTCTTTGAATTTAAAGTTTTATTGCTTTAAAACATTAAATTTAGGTGTTTCAGTTTGTATATAAGTTATTTACACTTGAAAAAAATCACCAGGTATGCCTTATATTTCACAAAAGATTAATGGCTACTTAAAAGTAGAATGGCCCAATTGCCTTTTAATTCAATTTTTTTCGTAAAAATTCTGTCTAGTTATCTGTACGCGGGAGGGCTCCTCTTGTATAGGTACATCTGCGTTCGGTACGCTCTTATGTTGAATGACGTCAAAAAGTATCGAGTAACAATTTGCGTTAAGACTCAAAATAAAACTGGACCAGTGCAACCAGCATAAATATAAACCATCCACAAGGAAATGGCACCGAGCCATGCTCCGTACCTGTCGAGCAACAGACGTACGGACAAAACGACTGCGATATATCACTATAATACCAGGGATCGCACGGATTGACGTCATTGTTCGCAATAGTATGGACATGACTCCAAAATTTATTAATAGGTTAATTATTTTCTTGAAATTACGTTTCAATTCCTGGAGATAACAATATACGCATGCTTTCAAAATAAACCTTGGTAAAATGTTAGTAAAAGTTACAGTTGTTGTCGTTGTTGTAGATATTTTTAATAGGCAATGAAATAGTTTACTAGTTTAGGTAATATATACGATCTACAAAAATAAAAACTAAAAAATATCATCGTGGGACGATTGTCACCAACTGACCTAGTCCCAAACTAAGCAAACCTCGTACTACGGGTACTAGACAACGGATAAACATAGATACTTATATAGATAAATACATACTTAAATACAAATTAAACATCCAAAGTCGAGCACAAATATTCGCATTTTTCACACAATTATCTGTTCCGACCGGGAATACCTCAAGCTTCATAGTCAGGTTCTCTAACGCTAACCACTGGACTATCCGGTCGGTTATCCAATAATTTGAAGAGAAAATAAACTCCGAATTGTACTGGCTTAACAATATTCCTATTAAGCTACTTAAGTTTGCGTCATTAGCAACAGTTCATGGCGAGTGTAGTTTTTCAGCACATACCTAAGTATATTTTTGATACAAACAGGAATAGACTGACAACAGAAATTTTGGAAAAAATATTGTTTATTTTCTTTATTAGTAAATGTAGATTATAAGAAGTCTTTCTGTTACTAATTTACTAGAAATCAAAATAATATCTCAGGTAAGAAATTAATTAATTGATTAATTTACAGTGGGCGGAATTGCTCATGGCAAAAATCAAACGTCAATAGAGTTGGAACGTTGAATTTTATCGACTTTTTCAGCTATCGATAAGTTCAGTCATTACATTAGCACAGACATAGATTACGATACTGTTTTATACGATGAAAATTAGTTCACAGATGATTTGAATCCTTAGGTCGTATTATTGAAACTTAAGTAGTTTTAATAATGCAGTACTAAATTAAGTCTGTACTTTTTAAAATTATCGTTTTATATTAAAATTTAAATGTTATTTCGTAATGTTCATATGAAGTCTATTATTGTTTGCTTATGGATTTGAGGTTTAGTTTTGTTAATAAATATAATTAAGTACGTTAGTATAATTTCAGTTCATTCGATAGTCGATAAAATTCAATGTTCCAACTCTATTGACGTTTGATTTTTGCCATTAGCAATTCCGCCCTCTGTTAATTTAATTATTTAATTAATTTCGGAGTCGTGTCTACATTATTGCAAACAATGACGCTAGCCCGTCCGATCTCTGAAATAACACATATATGGTGGCTCGTAAACTACTCAAAAAAAACACAGGGGTTGGTCACTTGAGTTCAATGGTAAAATGGAACACATAAATCTGATTGTATTCCTCGTGTAAAATAGGGGTAATACTGTAAGATAGGCGTTTCTTTGGACTTGATCAACTAGTAGACGAAAAGTTTAAAGTTTTAACATGTTTCCGCAGTGGGAATGTGCGAACTTGAAGCGTGTCGCGCCTAAGGTGATCCCTGATGCTGCAAGGATGCTGGCGAAGATAATCAACCGACTGGCACGCGGCGACGGGCACTCGTACCGCGCCTTCTACACCGCCACTTCCTTTCGCATGTGGAAGGATCTCATGTCACGTGAGTTTACAATGTATTAAGTACATTGCAGGGGCTTGGTGCTGGCGAGTTGCAAGCAATGGCCCGAGCGCCGCGATTTAGTGACTTTCTCTGGAGTGGGTGTAGTTGTACCGCGCCTTTAACTCTGCTACTTCCTTTTGCATTTGGAAGGATCTCATGTCACGTGAGTTTACAATGTATTAGGTACATTGCAGGGGCTTGGTGCTGGCGAGTTGGAAGCAATGGCCCGAGCACCGCGATTTAGTGACTTTCTCTGGAGCGGGTGTAGTCGTACCGCGCCTTTAACTCTGCTACTTCCTTTCGCATGTGGAAGGATCTCATGTCACGTGAGTTTACAATGTATTAAGTAGATTGCGCACCTTGGAGCGCCCAAGATGCAAGGTGATGTCTGATGGTGACGAAGATGATCAACCGACTGGCGCGCGACGATGGGCACTCGTACCGCGCCTTCTACACCGCTACTTCCTTTCGCATGTGGAAGGATCTCATGTCACGTGAGTTTACAATGTATTAGGTACATTGCAGGGGCTTGGTGCTGGCGAGTTGGAAGTAAGGTTGTCATCCGTCCGAATTTCCCCGGATTTGTCCTAGTTTAGAAAGCGTCCGGGGAACGTACAGACGGGGTTCCATTTGTAGTCCGGGTTGAGTGGAGTTGGCGAATTTGAACTTGGAAGTGGAAGTAGTGGCCCGAGCACTTTCTCGTGTTACGTGAGTTTAAGATGCATTAAATACATTGCGGGGCGTAAAGGTGACGAGTTAGAAGTCAGGAACCTAACGCCGCAATGCATAGGTTGTGTTGGAATAGGCATTTGCATCGCGGCGGCTTTTACCCCGCTACTTCCTTTCGCATGCGGAACCATCTAATAACACGTGATACATTGCTGGACGTGGTGGTGACAAGCAAGAAACGTTGGGTCCAGACTGACAGTGTACAGCTAACAAGTTTAAATTATAATTCCAGATTATTCAGACTTGAAAGCGGATAAGAAAAGGATGGATCACTTCTCGACGCTCTGCGTCGTGCTTTTCGAGTTCCTCAAAGACATATCGATGCCCAACACCGTGGAGCTAATGGGGATATATGGCAGGGTGAGTTATCTATCTATACCTATAAAACAGTACCGTGACTGACTGACTGAATGACTGACTGACTGACTGACTGACTGACTGACTGACTGACTGACAGACAACGCACAGCCTAAACCACTGAGGCTAGAGACTTGAAATTTGGCACACATGTACCTTGAGTATTGTAGTGGTGCACTAAGGAAGGATTTTTCAAAATTCCCACGGGATAAGGAAATATCTCAACTTTCTTTGTTTATTTGTTGTACTATTGGGCCGATTTTAAAAATTCTTTCAGAATTAGAAAGCTACACTATCCTTGATTGACATAAAATACTTTTTATCCGGGAAAATGCAAAATTCCCACGGGATAGAAATAAATTAACTCAACTTTGGGGCTGATTTTAAAAATTCTTACACACTATGTGATATGACTATCCCCGATTGACAAAGGCTACTTTTTATGCGGGAAAATACAAAATTTCCACGGGATAGAAAAATTTGAAATCAACTTTGGGGCTGATTTTAAAAATTCTTTCACCAATAGTAAGCTACAGTATCCCTGTTTGACATAGGGTACTTTTCTCCGGGAAAAAGCAAAATTCCCACGGGATAGAAATAAGTAAATTCATCTTCGGCACTGATTTTAAAAATTATTTCATATGATTCAATATGACTATCCCCAATTGACATAGGCTACTTTTTCTTCGGGAAAATGCAAAATTCCCGCGAGATAGAAAAAACTGAATTCAACTTCGGGGCTGATTTTGAACATTCTTTCACCAATAGTAAGCTCTATCCCTCATTGACATAAAGTACTTTTCCGGGAAAATGCAAAATTCCCGCGGGATAGAAATAAGTAAATTCAACTTAGGGGCTGATTTTTAAAAATATTTTACAATTTGAAAGCTACAATATCCCTGATTGACATAGGCTACTTTTCTACGGGAAAACGAAAATTTCCCGCGGGATCGAAATAAGTAAATTCAACTTTGGGGCTGATTATAAAAAAAGTTTTAAAATTTGAAAGCTACAATATCCCTGATCGGCATAGGCTACTTTTCTACGGGAAAATGCCAAATTCCCTCGGGATAGTAATAAGTGAATTGAACGTGGGGGCTGATTATTAAAATTAGTTCACTAATAAAAAGCTACACTGTCTCTGATTTTCAAAATGTTTTGACAGTTATTTCTATCCCGCGGTATGCTGTACACTTTCCCGAGATAGAATGTTTATGTTTCAATCAGGCCTCCTCCCAGAATGAGAACACTTGGGCCCAGTGCGATTTGTACAGTGCGGGTGTGTTATACCATTGAATTTCTTCTCAGGCGTGTGCAGCTTTTCTCGCGATGTTTTCCTTCACTGTAAAGCTCATGGTAAACTTCAAACGTAATTTAGCACACGAATTCGGAATAACTCAAGAAGGCCAAGCCCGGGCTCAAACCCATGACCCTTTGCTTAAGAGACCATAGGTCAAACAACTAGGCCACCGCGGCTTACCGGCTTTAGAATTCACTTATTCAAATTCCGCGGGAACTTTACATTTTCCTGGTATTACCCTATGTGTTAATCCACGTAATAAACTACCTGTGTGCCAAATTTCATGCAAACAACTGTAACGTTATTGTCTTCGCGCACGAAGTCGCGGGCAAAAGCTAGTTAGTTTATAAAGATGGTCTTACTCCACACAACAATGTCACAATAGGGATGTTCACCACCAATCAACTGAGGTACTTTTTATGAGCTGTCAAAACACATTCTCCCATAGAGTTTGAATGGCAATAGCAACTTATGACGTCACTTGTTCGCCAACTCGATCAACTAAGTTTTTTTTTTCTTTGTATATTATCCGCAATCAGTCAACTAAGTAACTATTTATTTGTTTTAAAGCAACCAAAAAATGTAATTTTGCAGTTAATCGAAAATTATTCTGATTTTCGATACGATGCGGTCCGTTGCGAACTTCGATTTTCGAATTTCGGAGTAGCCCCCCAGGTCGTAGGTACATTATTGACATTCATTCCGTATCGACATATACAGGGTGTCTCATTTAAATCGGTCAGTATGGGAAAGTTTGAAACTATAAGACATACGAAGATCTGTTCTTAGAAACCATGTCATCGATTTTTATAAGAAGAAAAACTGCATTCATACATTTAAAAAAAAACTTGTACTTAGCTAGAGAATCGACCTGGACGTTTTGAAAAATAAAAACTAACACTATTTCTAGATATCGATTGTGTAGGTCTTAAGCAGTGAATGTTACTATGAAACATGATGTCTAAAATGAATAAAATGCATTGTGTTCATACCCTTTAATTTATTTTTAAATGTATGATTTTTATTTTTAATGTATGAAGTTTTCTTTTAAATGTATGAATCCAGTTTTCCTTGTTACTAAAATCGATGTCATGGTTCCTAAGCAGTGGCGTTCCTTACATAGAAGCCCAAAAGCCGGGCTTGCCTTATAAATCTCAAATCAAGATTAAAAATATTAACCCAACATCGTCCAAACGAAAAAAGTTCTAATAAAATCACTTTCATAATAACGCGCTTTATTTTACGTAAAATACCAAGAAATGCATAACAAATCCGCTGCGCGGCCCAGCGGCGCTGAACGGCGATAGTAACGATGTTATAAATAGCATGCCATCTCGCTCGCTCTTGTGGGCTTTTACGGGGCTTCCAAACGCTCTCTTCATACTTAGGAAAACGTTAGTTTTGCAAATATCTATGTATAGCGCTTTCTTTGCAATTTTTAATCTGGCTTACGGTGTGAAGTTTGTTGCGTTTGGTTTGGAACGCGAGTGCGCGGGCGAGATGAATAACTTCACGATTGTTTATATCGAATCGTGGGCCATGCAAGGCGTTGTAAAATGCGTGATTTTATATAATTACTAAATAAACAGGTATTCTTATTTTAGAGAATGAGTCTGTAAAATTCTGTCTAGTAATAGAATGAAGTGTGCTTTGGTAAGATTGTCCAAACTGAAGAGTAAAGCGGCAACAAGATGGAATTACCTACATTAAATTATAAAAAAATAATAAAACATATCTCTCGGCTTGCCATAGCTTGATACCCTAGGCACGCCACTGTTCCTAAGAACAGATCTTCGTATGTCTTATAGTTTCAGACTTTCCCATACTGACCGATTTAAATGAGACACCCTGTATATACGGGGTCGTGTTTTAAGCGGACCCGTTTTTTTGTGTCCACAGATGGTGATAAACAGCTTCACTATACTTGACACAGACATGAACTCGATAGGCACAGGGATATACCTGGCCTCGTCTGTGGTGGACCACAGCTGTGACCCAAACGCCGTCGCCACGTTTGACGGGAAGACCATCAACATACGCGCCTTGAAGGACTTGCCTTGCCTGGATTGGGATCAGGTTTGTTACTATTTTTACATAAAATGGTCCAGCGTAAGAAACAAAAGTCGTCTTACAATACGTTTACTTTTAGTTTACCACTGACAGATGGCTTGCCTTCATTTCATTTCCAACTTTAACACCATACAAATAAGGGTGTGTAATACGAGATATAACAACTTATTATCTAATATTCATAATATATACGCTCACTTTATATAAACTCGTTTAGTATAACGTTCACTGGATATAATGTACGAAAAGTATAATTATAAAATATCCAATTTTATAATGTATAACGTTGTTTATATATAATATCAATTGATATAACGATCAAAGCGTATAATGTTCATAACACCTAAGATTTAAAACGTATAAATTCATTAAAAACTTTAATGCAAGCAAACAGTCAATTTCTTCCGCTCTGTTACAAAAAAAAACCTAACATCGAAGGCTAAGGCGGGAGCTACGCTACGCTTCGCTCCCGCCTTAGCCTTCTGAACCTAACCTATCCAAGTCGCTTCTGCCCCGAAAAGTCTTGCTCGCTCGCTTCGCTCGCTCGCGCCACTTAATTTTACATTTACACATATTATTATATATCATGACTGTTATACCTAATGTTTGTTATGTTAAAAGAAATTAGTCCATATTAATCTTATACAAATTGAAGTTATATAAAAATAACGTTATATAATTTAAGCGTTATAGGTTTAAAAATTATACTTTTTGTTGTTATAGCTAACGTTCATTATATCTTCTGAACGTTATTAAAATGAAAATAGATATTTTGTAGTTATATCTCGTGGGACGCACCCTACAAATAAAGTAGCTATTACAAAATCTGCAAACGTGGGTAACAGTATTCTAAAATTGGCTTTATTTGTCGGTCGTTAAAGTTGAATATGAAATGAAGGACCATCTGTCAGTGGTAAACTTTAAGTAATTTTACTGTATTTGACTCAACAAGAAACCTTGATGTATTTTTTTTCAGATCCGCATATCCTACATAGACCTAATGAACACTCCCTACGAGAGGCAGACAGAGTTGCTCGACAACTACTACTTCCTCTGCAACTGTGTGAGGTGCATGGGTAAATGCTTTCAATGTGCTACCGTCTACATGGCTACTGGACCTTATCTCTAGAGCGAATTTAAATACCTCAAGGCCGGGGTACCTTGACGATGCAGGGTACGGACGGATTAGCGTCATTGTTCGCAATATTGTGGTAATCCATCCGATCCCTGCAATAAACTGACTTACTTTTTATGAGCTGTGAAAAAATAAACAGTCGATCGGGATGGCATAAAACTGACGTCATAGTTAGCTATTGCCATACAAAATCTATGAAAGATTCATGTCTTGACAGCTCATAAAAAGTACGTCAGTTGTTTGGTGGTGTAATTTATTCCCACCGGATCGCCTAACTATTTTACTTGACGTCTTTGATGACAATGACAAGTATGTCAAAGTTGTCGAATACACTCTCGCTTCACTGTCTGGGTTGCCTAACTAAAATGTTTACTCCGCGCCACTGATCCATCCTGTATTTCCAATAAACTCGCTCTACTGATAACAGGGTCTGATACATACCCCAGATTGACGGGAGCAAAAACTGTATCAGTGCTAGTGATTTATTAAATATCGACTAAGAGTTTGTCGATATCGATAAAAAGCAATTTTAATCATCATTATGATAACTAATGGCCAATTATGTGCAAACCTCTTTTATTTAGTCTTATCGCAACTTTAAACAACCGATATCTGACATTGACTCTTGACTCGAGTCACTTTTGACAAAAAAATATTAATATAATTATTAATTTATTAAATATTATACATTAATTTATTAATTATATATAATATATTAAATAAGATAATTCTTCAAAAAGTTTATATTTTGTACGTGATTTTATAAAGTCTTGAACTAGGTACACAACGGTTGTATAGGTGAAAAATTTATTTTAACATTTGAAACTTAACGGTAAAATTTGCACACGTTATTAAATGAAACAACGAAACTATTTAAAATTGTGTTAACTTCCATACTTAGTGAAAACATAATAAATACCGCTAATATTGTACATTTAGGTATTTTTAGTTCATTTGTGTTCGAAATACCGAGAAACGTGTGTTACAATTCGACTGGTAATACAAACCTTAAATTAAACGTAGTAGTGCTGAAAATTGATATGGAGCTTAAGTGATTTTTCAAATTTAGAACGTCAATTTGTTTATACGGACTGTTTACTACGACATACAACAGGTCATTCACTTATGTTTGTCACCTATACGTCATTTATATCGATATCAACTAATAAAATGAGTTTAATTTGTCCCCGCACTGATTAAACGTCAGAACAGAGGCCGTATTGTCTATCGCTTCTGACGCTTGCCTTCGCTTTCACCGTCTCTTTCTGTCATCATCTTATACCGTTTAACAGAAAGAAATAGTGATTGCGAAGGCAAGCGTCAGAAGCGTTAGACAATAAGCCTGCTGATTTGCTCCCGTCAATCCGGGGTACAGACTAACCAACTTATCTGTTAGTCTAAGATCCGAACCTACATCGACCTTCACCGAGCTGATAATAGAATGAAACAATTTTTAATTATTTAAATAAAATATATTTTTAATTAAATGCTGCAAAATCAAGAAATAACAAAATTTTGTCCTGACTTAAATTAAAGTACATATGAAACGTATAGAATGTGCAGCCGTTGGGTTGCCTATTATTTACCTGGACGAACTACTGGGATGCCAGGTATAAACAGGTATGTCGACGCCAGTTACTTTCACTTGATTGGATAATAGAAAAAAAATTATATCATCATAATATAATATATTATATTTTCTTATAAACGACCGCTTTAGCCTAGTTGGTAGTGACCTTGCCTACGAAGCAAGAGGTCCTGGGTTCAAATCCCGGTAAGGGCATTTATTTGTGTGATGAGCACGAATATTTGTTCCCGAGTTATGGATGTTTTCTATGTATTTAAGTATTTATTTATCTATATAAGTATGTTTATCGTCGTCTAGTGCCCATAGTACAAGCTTTGCTTAGTTTGGGATTAGGTCGATTTGTGTAAGATTGTCCCCTAATATTTATTTTTTATTTTTTTTTATAATCTTGATGTTGCAACATTTAATTAAAAATATATTTTTTTTAAATTTTTTAAATTAGTCTGTCCAGGATTTTTTTAGTCAACCCATTTTTAATATATTTTCTAATATACCAAAATTTATTATAAAATATATTTCATTCTATTATCAGCTCGGTGAAGGTCGATGTAGGTTTGGATCTTCTACTATGTGAACCAGACCAAGTAATACTACACTTTGTAGGTACTTTACTTTATGCGTAAAAACTCTTTCAATTCACGGATAAGTTGGTCAGTCTGCCTATACGCTGATGACTACACAAACAGACACAGACATGCCATTCAATGTTTAATACAACGTATCCCTAATCTATGGACAAACAATGTACCTATTATAGTATTTCCAATCATATATTTTCTCGATGACAGCTCCCGTAGAATGTAACTTTGTTTAGTTACGCTAAAATTTACTTTTAAAGGCGAGGTATAAAAAATACGACAACTGCCTAATTTTGTTCCTTGGTACTATAATAATATTCATCTAAGACAAATTGAGTCCATATATGCAGTAGTTTTTTTTTAAAGTACGATAAATACTACTATGGCAATCATAACATGACAATTGTAATGCCATAGAATGTAACTTTATTGAAACGTTTATTATTTATCGTACTTTAAAAAATACTGCATATATGGACTCAATGGGTCTTAGATGAATATTATATGGGATCAAGGAACAAAATTAGGCAGTTGTCGTATTTTTTATATCACGCATTTAAAAGTTAATTTTTGCGTAACTAAATGCAGTTGCATTCCATGGGAGCTGTCATCGAGAAAATATTTTTTTTTTTTTTTATATTTCCCTAGCTACCCCCACATAAATGCAGGGCCTATATCAACAACAACTATCATACCAGTTCCATCAAATACTACACCTCGTACTTTTATGCTTCATACTTTGTCTTTCTATTATGCCATCCTCATACTTTCTTTGGGCTTCCGACCCTTCAAACTAAACTAGCAGACTTATTATCTAACTATACATAACAAATTCTTTTCTCTCATTCCGGCCTCTAGTACCATTCTCGTCAATCACTTAATCTGTCCACTTTGTCACACTTATCATCTTTCATTCTACTTAGGGTCTATTACAGGGGAGCGGGTTATGGAGTCCATTTATTATCTTTATTATCCATAAACAACCAAATATACACAAAACAATTCTTATCTATTACAACTTATTCTATATCTAGTTAACAATTATTCACACTATAAACCTTTGATCAATTATAGCTGTAGATCCATAGTCGCGCGCCCGAAAATGTCCGAGCCAAAAGAGCGCCACTTTGATAAAAGTGGCCTTCTTTTTTCTCAGTACGTTGCGTGAAATTGTCAAGTTTAGCTGTCAAGTGTCAACCGAAATTCGAATGTAATGAAGTAAAGACTAGGTTCAAATTTCTGTGTAGGTGATGATTTTAATTGTTACGCAAACAAATAAAAAAGTTCGGACATTCTTTGAAGGGGGTTTTGTTCGGCAATGTGTATCTTCAGTTATAATTGATCAAAGCTATAAACAAAATAAATGATTGGAACTAGTATAATATATTTTGGTTTTTATAAGATTATATTTTTATGCCGTTTAAATGTGTCTTCGCCCGCGCAGTACAGGGGCTGGGGGGTATGACGACAAAGGGGGCCGGGAGAGGTGCGGGCGGCGAGCGCGCCTCGTGTGCCTGCCGCCCGCACCTCTCCCGGTCCCTCCCTCCTTTGGTCCTGCGGGCGAGGACTCATTCAAACGGTCTAGCTATAGAGTCAAGCTTTACATATTGTATGTCATTGTTGTCCGAAACTACGGTCTACGTGGCGTAGGTCATCTTTTCCCAAACTGTCCGCGCAGGCCAAGCGGAATCCGGTAGGTTTGGGAATCGCTGACCTTTGTCACCAAATCTTATGCGATAAGCTTAAACATGGTGTCCACTTTCTGGAAAGTCAGGGAAAGTCAGGGAAAAGTCAGGAAAGCTCAAGGTGGTCAGGGAAAGTCAGGGAAAATCAGGGAAATTTGCTAGAAATCCAAAAAGTCAGGGAAAAACTCGTACTTTCCCAATGACGTAAAATGAGGGAAATATTTCATGCTCTAGTTTGACCCTTTAACCAGACTATTGAAGCAATTTTTTCAGGTTTGGAGTGATCTACATTATGACAAATACATTTGCAGTGAATTCCCATCATCGGGTCTAGCTTAGTATCTCGGGCAGTAAAAGAAATCGTATAACCTGCTTTGAAATGTACATGATTAGTCGGGGAAATTTAGAAATGTGGTCAGGGAAAGTCAGGGAAAAGTCAGGGATTTTTTTTAGGATTTGTAGTGGACACCCTGTTAAAGGTCCCGCCGTAATTAGTTTGGCTTGGCAGCCAATTGAACGCACATGTGCGTTTGTGGCACCTGAAGAAGTTAGCCGGCAGTGAATGTGTTAACGCATTCACTGCCACCGACGCATATACGCGTTTTTGGGACTTCGCCCAGTGCCGCTGTCATAATTATTCATACATTTTGAACGCACATGTGCGTCGGTGGCACCTGTGGAAGTCGGATGGCAGTGAATGCGTTAAAGGAACGCAACGTTGTGTGTCCACAGTCCTCTTGATTTAATTGTCTTTAAAACTTACATAAAAAGCCGTTGACCTATGGCCTCTCAAGCAGAGGGACGTGGGTTCAAATCCCGGCTCGCACCTCTGAGTTTTTCGGAATTTATGTATGTGCGAAATTACATTTGTAATTTACCTTGAGCTAGACTTTGCATAGAACTGCGAAGAAATTCTACGATGTGTGTGAAGTGACTGGGCCCGCGTGGGAACTTCCTATATAGGCTGGGATGATGATGATGATGACAACTTACATATCGTCAGTGTTACTGCAATACCGCGTAACTAGGTTTTTCCATAAGGCTCAACTTGAAACGAAATAACAGGGAAAATTAGATAAAATAGACCTTATGGGTAAAGCTAGTTACGCAATATTGCGACAGCAGCGACGATATAGGTACAATACAATACAATGACTCTTTATTGTACACCACAAAGAAAACAATACAGAAAAAACAAGTACCGGTAAACTGGGGTTACTTTAGGAAATTTTGGGGCTACTTTGATAGATTTAAAATGGTTATAAAAACGCAAATAGTGATAGCTCGATTGAGCAAATGACGTAAAAAGTTAGGTAATCTATCAAGGTAGTTATTTCACTGCCACAGATGGTCTAAAAAAATAAGGTTACGGCGTAAAAACTGTTATCCAAAGTAGCCCCTGCATTTTAAAGTACTGCTTTACGGTACACATCTATGAACTGAAACAATTACTTTGCACACCCGCGACCTTATGATAGCTACGTCTATGCAAGAGATGTCTGTTCATGCTGTTTCACCTCCACACTGTACGAACACGCACAAATCACACAAACCCATCTATCACCGCAACTACACTAACTGACGCAACGAACTCAAACAAAGCTCATCTGAGCAAAGTAATTGTTTCAGTTCATTAATATGGACCTCCGCAAAGTAACGCCTGATTTATTAAATTACCTACTTGCATATACAAGGTGGCCAACTTGGAGGTATAAAACTTTTTATGCCGCCATTTTGTTTTGGCGGCAAATGTGACAGTTGTTGCATGAAAATTACTTTGTGTAGATACGGCAAAGTTATGGAGCGTTTTACGACTGAAAAATGTGTTTTAATTATTAAAACGTTCTTCTCAACCCAATCATGTATTGCGGAAACTAAGAAAATTGATTGAACGGTGACATTGATTGGCCCCCAAGATCACCTGATTTAATAGCTCCTGACTTTTTTCCGTGGGGTTATCTTAAGGGACGTGTCTATTGCTAACAGGCCAATGAACCTTCAGTAATAAAAACAAAATATTCGAGACAGTCACTGAGATAACGCAGGAAATGTGTGAAAATGTGATGAAAAACGCGATGAAAACAGGTGGACATTTGTCTGACATTATTTTTCATATTTAATTGCCGGCCTTAAATACTATATTTAACCAGAAATACTTAATAATTTTTATATTTCATAGAGTAAAATTACAAAACCAAAGTGTATACCTGCAGGCTTATTGTCCAACGCTTCTGACGCTTGCCTTCGCAATCACTATTTCTTTCTGTCAAACGGTATAAGATGATGACAGAAAGAGACGGTGAAAGCGAAGGCAAGCGTCAGAAGCGTTAGTTAGACAATACGGCCTCTAGCTGTTATTTGGCCACCCTGTACTTCTTAGCATCAGATCTATCACGCTCTGATTTTTAATATATAATTTTTCAATCCATCATTTCAGATGAGGTCCAAATCGGAACGGTGCACGCAGCGAAATGCCTCAACGTGCAATGCGGCAATACAGTCAACATTCCATGGAAAAAGAACTGCCAGCTAGTAAGAAAGCCAGCAATGGACGGCGAAGCGGAGCAGTTGGATACGAATGATGTGATCAGGTGTGGTAAATCTAATATTATATGTACAGGGAGGGTGTTTGGTAGCTACGTGCAAAGCTTTAAGGGGATGATAGCCGAGGTATTTTTGAACATTTTTAGCCATATATGTTTTAGCCGAAATTTGTTTTTTTTTTTTTAATTAAAGACAGAAAATTTAGGAAAATACCCAGAATTTGATAGCCACGAGTCAAAATGGCCCCAATGAGCGTTAATTTGGAAATTTTAAATATGGCACAGAAAAATGACGTAGACTTGTCTTTTTCACATGTTATTTACTAGTAAAATTTCAAGACTAGTGCATTCTTAGCGTGTGCTCCCTGAGTTTGGTTTTTACTTTTTATCTCAGATTTAGCAAGCAAAGCCAATGAGTGATACCTTAAAAGAAAGAACAATAAACAGGCATGTTTCTAAAAATGTTTGAACATATCAAAGATTTTTTTTTTAAATTTTTTTATGGCCCAGAAAAATGACTCAGTTCCAACCTAAGACATTTTTCGTAATTTGGAATGCCTCCATTTTGTTTTTGTGGCAAGAAAGACACTTAAAAATTATTTCATTTGGTCCAAATACACATTAAACTATCCGAAATAAAAGATTTGGTTTCCAAATTAACGCTCATTGGTGCAATATTGACTCGTGACTGTCAAATTCTGGGTATTTTCCTAAAATTTCTAAGTCTTCAATTAAAAAAAAAAAACAAATTTCGGCTAAGACAAATATAGCTAAAAATGTTCAAAAATACCTTGGCTATCACCCCCTTAAAGCTTTGCACGTAGCTACCAAACACCCTGTATACTTATCGACCTCCTTTTTTCTCCATATTCGGTAGGTCTGAGAATAGCTCGTAGGCTATTTTTAGGGTTCCGTACTCAAAGGGTAAAAACAGGACCCTATTACTGAGGCTCCGCTGTCCGTCTGTCCGTCCGTCCGTCCATCCGTCTTTCTGTCACCAGGCTGTTTCTCATGAACCGTGATAGCTAGACAGTTGAAACTTTTACAGATGATGTATTTCGGTTGCCGCTATAACAACAAATACTAAAAAACAGAATAAAATAAATATTTAAGGGGGCTCTCATACAAGTAACGTGATTTTTTTGTTTATTTTGCTCGATTTTGATAACGGCAACAGGTAGACGCTTGAAATATTCACAGAATATTTAGTTATATATTCCCTTTAAAAATAAATAATTAAATTAAAATAAAACAAATATTTAAAAGGGGCTCCCATACAACAAACGTGATTTTTTTGCCGTTTCTATAGATAATGTTACGGAACCCATCGTGCGCGAGTCCGACTGGCGCTTGGTCGGTTTTTATTGATCAAATAACCTCTACCCGAATTTTCTGCTGACAGAAATCATTTTTTTTTATTAGGTGCAGCGAATGCGGGACCAAGTATGGTGAAAAACACGTCGAAGAGTTTGTGAGGGCGATGGAGATTACTGAACAGCATTTACGCGATATGAAAGACGCCTCTGTTGCGTGTATCCTTTTTATAACCGACCGCAACCAATTATAACTTATAAATTAAAAAATTTATAAACCCCCAACGCAATTAAGTCCGAGATCCCTTCCGCAACTGATAACTTTGAAACGGCTGGACCAATTTTTATGAAACATGTCTAAGAACCATCGCCAAGAAACCCGCTTTCAAATAAAAAACCGCATCCAAATCGGTTTACCCGTTCAAGAGCTGTGATGCCACAGACTACACAGACACACACATAGCGGTCAAACTTATATTATAACACCCCTTTGTGTCGGGGGTTAAGAAAGAGATAATTTTGGCTGTACGGACTTGATGCCTTTGGGGCGGATTAGACTATCAATAATATCATCGAACTCATCCGAGACGGCTTGACCGATTTTTATTAAACTTTTTTCTTTATATTCTGTAGGTCTGAGAATAGGTCGTAGGCTATTTTTAGGGTTCCGTACCCAAAGGGTAAAAACGGGACCCTATTACTAAGGCTCCGCTGTCCGTCCGTCCGTCTGTCACCAGGCTGTATCTCGGGGACCGTGATAGCTAGAGAGTTGAAATTTACACAAATGATGTATTTCGGTTGCCGCTTTAACAACAAATACTAAAAAAGGGAATAAAATAAATATTTAAGGGGGCTCCCATACAACAAACGTGATTTTTTTGCTCGTTTTTGCTCGATATTGATAACGGTAACAGGTAGACGCTTGAAATATTCACAGAATATTTAATTATATATTTACTTCAAAAATAAATCATTAAATTAAAGGGTAAGGCCGCGGAGCGTCTCGACCGCCAGTACTTTTATGTAACAAATTACTGGTAAATAAAGTGATAAATGCCACTGAGTTTTACCATTTAGTTAGATGGAATGCATCTTTACGTATTTTCTTTCGTACTTTATGAATCTTTTTACATACAATGGACAACAATCGTTACATATAAGTGCAGCGGTTGTAACGCTCCGCGGCCTTACCCTAAAATAAAAAAAATATTCAAGGGGGGCTCCTATACAACAGACGTGATTTTATAGATAATTGTACGGAACCCTTCGTGCGCGAGTCCGACTCGCACTTGGCCGGTTTTTATCTTCGCAGACGGAGTCGCGGGCAACAGCTTTTCCTATAAAAATATTTCCTCAACGTGTAACAGACGTGGACATATGCCAGTACTGTCTCCAGCGTCAGACCTCGCTGCACCCTCTGAACGTCCTCCGGGCCCAGACCCTGGACCACGCGCTGGACGCCCTGATCCTGGTTCGCCTTTGGGAGTCGGCGCAAGAGATAGCGGAACAGCTGCTACCTTGCTTCCAGTGAGTATGCAATAATCAATTCAGGAGAATCTGACAATCTCGTAAACACTTCTTGCCAACTGACATGGGCACCCAATTGTCAATCTCAATATTCTCAATTGTCAAGGTAGTGATAGGCAGCTTATTTTATCCAATTAGCTCAGTTTATCCAATCTGCTTTTTCATCAATCTGCTTACTATGTAATTTCGGGCAAGAAAACTATTTATATCCTACCTCACAACTCAAATTCTCTTCATGTCATGTCAAAAAAGCTGGTTTTCAATACACCATGTTCCATTCAAAACCGTATTTCCATAATAATACCAGATAGTGAACTCACCAGGCTCGTGAAACACGACCCCCTGGCATCCCCACGACGACCACGACCTGCCTGACGAGCCTGGTGATTTCACTATCTGGTATTATGGGAATTCGGTTTTGAATGGAACATGGTGTATTGAAAACAAGCTTTTTTGGCAATCCGATATAGAGAAAAACACGGTGACAAGTAAGTCTGGTATTCTGAGAATTAGGTATTTTAGAAATAGGATAACTCTGTAATCTAGCATTTTGCAATTCTGATATTTAGGGAACGAGCGAAAAATAGTACAATAGTAGTAGTTCAATAATGACTCATATGAGACTCACGAGCTTATCCCAAAATCCTACTAATATTTAACGCGAAAGTTTGTAAGTATGGATGGATGGATGTTTGTTACTCTTTCACGCTAAAACGGTTTGACGGATTCTGATGAAATTTGGCACACAGATAGTTTATAATCCGGATTAACATATAGGATACTTTTTATCCCGGAAAATTGCATAGTTCCCGCGGGATAGCGATAAACGAATTCTGCGCAGACGGAGTCGCGGGCAGCAGCTCGTACTGATATGAATCATACTTATATGACTCCCTGGACTAGGAAGTTGTTTGGGTGATGAGTTAATCTTTTCCCTATTTCAGGTATTACTACGGCGACCGGCATCCGCTGCTGGGCATATTGCACTTAAAATACGGGAAGATATTGCTCTACAAGATGGAGGTGCAAAAAGCGTTAAAACAATTCCAGTGCGCTGAGAAAATCATCAGAATAACACACGGCGATCGGCACCCACTGTACAGGGAACATCTGATGCCTATAATGAGTCAAGCTATGGTTGAATCGGGACATTTTAATTGAGTTCTCATTCCAGTATGGAGCGCGAAAATTACACGATTTGTTTGCAAATGTTTAAGAGAAGATAAAATAGACTTTATGCAATGCACGTTACAGTGCAGATTCGTTCACTCACTAAGTGTTGCCCCTTTAATCAACTGGGGTACTCTTTATGAATTGTCCAAACAACATTCTCCCATAGACTTTGTATGGAAATAACTACGTAATAAACGTCACTTGTACGAAGTCATTAACTAATCGACAGTTAATTGCTTAAATAATTTAAAGTTCATTTGGTGTAATTAACTCTCATGTAATGAGGGGCGTTGGATTATTTTTTCTAGTAAAGGGCACCGCCTTTACAAGAAACTTCCGCCGTAGTTCATATAAGTTTGGGAACCTATGGTGTATGTGACTGGCGGTGGCTATGATTTTGTTCTATACATACATAAAAGTGTTTACAATTACTTTCATAAAATAAGCTCACCCCTTTGTGACCGAAGGAATCTACACTTAAAGCGCATATATACATATTAAATAACGTCGTCGTTCTACGTTCCGATCGACATGGACTTAGGCACTGGTGCCACCGCCGGCGAGTAAGCGATGAGCTATCGGTGATTTTCTCGACCAAGAAACGAACAAAAGACAATCGCTCCCACGTAATAAAAGAGAGAGATATATATTTACAGTTCATCGCTGGCTGTTCACACTGCCGGCGAGGACTCTCTCTTCACTAGTTGCTCGCAGTGATAAAAGCTGACAATGCTAAAACTCGCTCAGCGGTACTCGGCGATGAACGCTTGGCGACCTGAGCGATCAATCTACCGTACAATCGCCCGTCGCACTCGAACACTCGCTTATTGGCCGAGCGACAAAACTATCGAAACTACACACTCGCTTCTCGCCGCTCGCCCACTCGTTTCTAGTTCTACTCGTTTATCGCTCGTCGCCGGCGGTGGGACTAGTGCCTTAGGCTGCGTATCCACCGGAGCTGTGCGAGGATGCGTTGCGAGCTTTGATCAATTATAACTGAAGATACACAATGCCAAACAAAATCCCCTTCAAAAAATGTCCGAACTTTTTTATTTGTTTGCATAACAATTAAAATCATCACCTACACAGAAATTTAAACCTAGTCTTTACTTCATTAAAGTCGAACTTCGGTTGACACTTGACAGCTAAACTTGACAATTTCACGCAACGTACTGAGAAAAAAGAAGGCCACTTTTATCAAAGTGGCGCTCATTTGGCTCGGACATTTTCGGGCGCGCGACTGTTCTGAATTGATCAAAGGTTGCGAGGGATGTGTTTGTCATGAACCAATAGAAACACTTCATTTACCTATCCTTACTCAGCTCAGTTCTGGTGGAAACAGCTCAGCGGAGCGAGGTTTTTGTACATACAAAACAAAAGAAGGGAAAGATGTGTGCGAGGGATGTGTTGCGAGGGATGTGTTGCTAGGCGGCGTTGCTCCGCTCCCGCCTCACCGCACCCCGCCCGCTTATTTGAAAAGAGCCCGCTACACATCCTCGCTACGCATCCTCGCACCGCTTAGCTACCTCGCTCATCTATGGTGGAAACATTCACACCGTTACACAGCCTCGCACCGCTTAGCTACCTCGCACATCTCTGGTGGAAACGTAGCCTTATACTACTGCAACCATCGCTCGATGTTTTTATTTAAAAACTGGTCAAACACAACATACAGTCATGGCCACAACAAACCGGGAGCACGGGGCGCCGACGGAGCGTGCCCAGCGCGGTCAATAACACTGAATCAAATACGGTGTGCCGCGCTGCCAGTGTGTCACCGCATATTTGATTCAGTGTTATAGAGCGTGCTGGGGACGCTCCGACGGCGCCCCGAGCTCTCGGTTTGTGTTGGCCTTCAAGGAAACTGAACCGCGTACCCCTTTTCACAATCAATTTCACGATGATTTCTTTGGCTCATGTATGGAATGTCAACATAAAATTTGCAATGAAAATTTGCATTTCCTTGACTGTACAGCAAGGATGATATAAGACTGGATTGGCAGTCGCCATAGTACGGATCGGCCGCGGTTTTTGCAGTTCGTTTATTAAATCTAGATGGCGCTGAAATATAGCCAGAGGCTTTGAAGGCAAAACAATAAGACTACAGATATTTCATATCACTGCAAATGTATTATTATGCAATATTTTTGAAAAATAATACATTTGTAGTAATATGAAACATCTCTAGTCTTATTGTTTTGCCTTCAAAGCTTCTGGCTATATTTCAGCGCCATCTAGATTTAATAATCGAACTACAAAAACCGCGGCCGATCCGTACTATGGCGACTGCCAATCCAGTCTATATCATCCTTGCTGTACAGTCAAGGATTTTAATTGATAGGCCACTTGCCACTGTTCGTAATTTAGCCGCGTAATGCAAGTCGGGTTTAGCCGCTTATACTCGTATATGCTGATTTGCATTACGCGGCTAAATTACGAACAGTGGCAAGTGGCCTATCAATTAAAATCCTTGACTGTACACTTTGCTGATGTCAGGAGTCATCAATTGGTAATAGTGGCTAACCTAAAGCGGCCGGTTGTAAAACAAAAAATTAAGTGGAATCATTTTAACCACAACCATTGGTAATCTTAACCCCAGTTAGAGCTTGTTTAGTTTAAAATGACGCGGCCCACCACCGCACTCACGCACAGGATTCGAAACTCAATTCAAGCTACAATAGACTCTATTGTAGCTCAAATTGAGCTCCGAATCCCGTGCGCAAACGCGGTGGTGGGGCGCGTCATTTCAAACTAGACAAGCTATACCAGCAAGAGAAATTGCGCAAGTTCCATTGCATTACATTGCGGCTTTGGATTGACCACTTCAAACTCGTTCGCTTTGCCGCCGCGTATCGCAAATGCACAACGCTCGTAGAACTGATGGCCGACGGGCCAAAAGGTTCTCGAGTGCCCAAGGACTTGACGGTGACGGACTGGAAGACGCAGTGTAGGTAGGCCTCTAACAAGATGGAGAGGCGACCTGGTGCCTTCTGCCTGGCTATAGGTCTGGTAAACCCCCTTCTCTGTCCTAGGTTACTAAAAGATTGCCATTGTTAGCAAAATATGTTTGTGTGGGGTGTCCCCAGAGAATCAGTCTCTAAGTAGTAAGTCATTGTGATGAGATAAATATATCTTGTTGTTACACTGTCAAGCAATTGAAGATCATATCAAATGTTCAATTTGAGAAAATATTTTATGGTGTACCAAGGCCATATCCAAAAATTCATTTTTGGGGGTGGAACTCTGGACTAGAGACAATACAAAAAAGGCGGGCTTGCGCGGATCTGGATTTACTACTTAACTCCAAGTGAACTGCTAACCCAGGGTTAAGGTGTCAAAATGTATGGAACTGTCATTGTTATCCCAGGGTTACCGATTTAATTTTTTAACCCTGAACTGTGCAAGTGGCCCTAAGCACTGTAAAGGAGGATTGGCTAGGCAGTAGAAGGGTGTTGAACCCCTTAAAACTTCCCCCCTGTCTATGGTCTTGGTAGGTCACGTTCTCATATTTCAAGTATTGTACTATTAGAGCAGTTAAGTTATGTAAAAATTGTAAAAACTAATGTCAATTATTTGGCTGTATTGAATTTTAATTACAGTCATGCAATTATTATTTGTTTTATTTACCCAATATGAAAGGCTGGCGACACAGTAGGAATCCTAATCTGTTTTTTTTTATATACAATATAATTATACATTGTTGTTGACTACAACCAACGCTGATGGAAAGTGAAGATGAGGTCTATGGTGGAGCATGCTTGGTTAGTAAATGCTCATTCACCCTAGACTTGAAAACAGCCAGATTGTAGTGTTCAGGGAACACAGTTGCAGGATGAGGTTTTGAAGTCTTGCCTTACTTGTCTTAATTGGCTCAAGCGAATGTATGTGTGCTCATAGGATGCATAGATGGAGGTGCATTTAGAATTTATAATCTTAAATTATTCTGTACTAATCAGTAATACTTGCTTGTCAGTGTCATTCTGTCTGATCGAAACAGGAAAAATTAGAATATGAGTGGTGAATAGTTAAATTAAAATGATCAACATTAGACAAACAGAAACCTGCAGGTCACCATCGCTGGGAAATTTCAAATTTCCTGAAGCAAAGTATAAGTCAAGAGCCTAAACCTTGCAAGTCAGAATTGGTCATGGACACTACTAAGTCAGTAATGGACTTTATCAGGAATCAGGTCAAGAAGAATGTCAGTTGTATGAGTAAAATATTTTTATTTATAGCAATTATCCCAATATTGTTCTAAAATAGAGGTTCCCGTCTAAGAGAAATGTGATGAGTCCAGTCGGTAGTAACTTCATGGATCAGTTAGTTGTCATATCTGGTTCTCTTACTAGAGCTTTCGTCATCATCCATTCGCTCCTCCGCTGGTATCACCTTCATACGTACACCACAAATCTCTGCTCCATGCAAAGTTTTCATAGCCTCATCAGCAGCCGACGCCGAGGCATAGCGAGCAAATCCTACTGTCTTGTTAGGGAGAGTATACACATTTATGAGATCTCCAAAGCGACAGAAAATGTCACGTAAAACAGTCAATGGTGGGGGTTGGGGTTTGCATACTAAGAAGCATCGTTTAGCGACAGTACTGTCTATGTTGGCCAATGGCTGTATGGGAGGAAGTTTCACGCTGCAGTAATTCAAGTCTGTACAATCTGGGACATTATCATCAGAAACACCGCTGGTAGCCATTTTGATCAATTTAGAAGCCTCAGAGATAGCTTCAGCCAGTTGAGCCAAATCTGGTGAAGAAGAGTTGGCTGTAGTTGCTATAGCATTTTTTAAATTACTAACAACATTGGGTATGTCGTTAAACTTCTGCTCATGCGGTTCAAATTTCGAGTTGTTTGGTTTCACAAATATCTTTAGTCCTGGTGGGTACTCAAATTTATTCAGTTTCTCCACTGCATATGCTGCTGAAACCGGATTTGAGTATTGTACAGTCCCTTTGCCAAAGTTACGCACCAGATCAACAAAAAATTGACACTTAACCATCCCAGGGACTATGTCAAAGAATTTCTCAACATGCAATTGAGTGAGGTATGGGCAGCACATGAAATTGACACAGGTGTAGCCTTCAGGGCGGACATTCATCATTGAAACAAGAGAGTTCTTCATGTTCGATGATGACCGTGCAATGTTACTGATGTTAGACTCAAAAGATGTTTCAGGTCGTCTGCCATGTCCTTTAGGAAGAGCAAAAATGGCTCTGTACTTCTTATCGCATTGCTCAAATGCTGTAGCAGCTTCAGAAAATTTCCTGAATTTCACATAGGCAAAGCCTTTGGATTCACCACTGTTCCTATCACGCTGTATGTTTATCGACTCAATTTCCCCAAATTTCCCAAAGTACTCTTGCAGGTCATCCTCATTGGAGCTTCTGGGTATATTCAGGAACAATCGTTTGTACTTCTCGTGGTCCTCGTCATCTGACTGTATTTCAGAACGGTTGGCGGCCACCATTACTTTGAGCGGGCGACTAGAGGATGGCAGTACTTTGTAATTCATTTCTTCTAAAGCTTTGGCCGCTTCGGAGGTTCTGGCGAACTTTATATAGACAATACCCTTCGGTTCACCTGAATTGTGATCGCGCGGCATTCTGACGTCTTCTATTGTACCGTACTTAGAGAATGATTCTCTAAATTTATCTTCAGTCAACCGCCTTTCGCAGACGATAAATAACCTCGAATACGTTGGATGATCCTCTGAACTATCGTCTCCTCGGCCATATTTACGTCTGTGTTCCATTTTTGGTGATAAAGGTGGTTAATTTATAAACGAATCCTCTAGTGACAAATTAGCAATAGAAATATATGAATTAATGCAATTGATTTATTTATGATCCAACTGCCTGAATTGTACTCTTAAGTTACGATATAAAGACTAGATGATAAAACTACACTTAGATACTTCAATCTTTAAAATCTCTTATTCTAATCATGTTCAAAATTTTCTTGAATTCAACAAACACATTACACAAGAAAATACACAACGAACGAACCAAAGAACGAACGCCACGCCATTGCCATTGACGCCATTCGCTTTTTTTTTAATAAGCTGGATTGGCTACGGAGTGATTAGCCAAAGTAAATTAAAAATTAAAAAGATTTGGTTTGGTAGCTACGTGCAAAACTTTAAGGGGGTGATAGCCGAGGTATTTTTGAACATTTTTAGCCATATATGTGTTAGCCGAAATTTGATATTTTTTTTTTAAATTGGAGACTTAGAAATATTAGGAAAATACCCAAAATTTGATAGTCATGAGTCAATATTGCCCCAATGAGCGTTAATTTGGAAACCAAATCTTTTATTTCGGATAGTTTAATGTGTATTGGACCAAATTAAATAATTTTTAAGTGTCTTTCTTGCCAACAAAAACAAAATGGAAGCACTCGAAATTACTAAAAATGTCTTAGGTTGGAACAGAGTCGTTTTTCTGTCCCAAAAAAAACATTAAAAAAATCCTTGAAATGTTCAATCATTTTTAAAAACATGCCTGTTTATTGTTCTTTCTTTTAAGGTATCACTCATTGACATTGCTTGCTAAATCTGAGATAAAAAGTAAAAACCTAACTCAGGGAGCACTCGCTAAGAATGCACTAGTCTTGAAATTTTACTAGTAAATAACATGTGAAAAAGACAAGTCTTCGTCATTTTTCTGTGCCATATTTAAAATTTCCAAATTAACGCTTATTGGGGCAATATTGACTCGTGACTATCAAATTAAGGGTATTTTCCTAAAATTCCTAAGTCTTCAATTTAAAAAAAAAAAAAAGTTTCGGCTAAGACATATATGGCTAAAAATGTTCAAAAATACCTCGGCTATCACCCCCTTCAAGCTTTGCACGTAGCTACCAAACACCCTGTATAAAAATCTCGTGTGTCACGGTGTTTGTTACCGAACTCCTCCGAGACGGCTTGACCGATTTTTATGAAACCTTTTTGTCTATACTCCGTAGGTCTGAGAATAGGTCGTAGGCTATTTTTTATACCTTATACCCCTAGGTGATATAAGGCATTACAAAGTTTGCCGGGCAGCTAGTATATTATAAAAATTTTTTCTAAGTGCGAATATAAGTTACCTATGGAAAAAGTTATTCCAAAATGGAAAAAAAATTACCACTCTATTTACATTTTTGGATCGAATCCGTCGCTTTTATAGCTTAAATTGCTGCACTTTTCCTGCATAATTTCGAAGGTTGTACAGAAGACAGTGAAGACCACGATCATGATTGCTCGTCAAAATTTGTCCAGCCGTTTTATTGTTTATTGTCATAAACATGTCTAAGAACCATATCGCCATGAAACCGGCTTTCAAATAAAAAAAACCGCATCCAAATCGGTTCACCCATTTAAGAGTTATGATGCCACAGACAGACACAAACACACACACACACACACACACACACACACACACACATAGTGATCAAACTCATAAAACCCTATTTCTGTGTCGGGGGTTAAAAATCGTGCACAAGTTGCACAACGGAACGGACAATAGAATTTATTTCATGAAGCTGATTGGGCTAGTTCCCTTTACCTTCAGTGACAAATTAAAAAATAAATAACTGTCCGATATGATAATATGTGGATAATATACTCCGATTTTAAGTATAGTTATTGCATGTTTAGTGTTTATTGTGTATACCTTTTTAATTTTCAGCGGTTTAATCACTTAAACACTTCACAAGTGTTTAGTTAAATATATAATAAAATACGATGTCACAGCCAGACGGTGAATTTCATCGGTATGCTACGGAGTACGATCCTATTAAAATAGGATCTATTGACGGTGAGTTATAGGTGTTGTTTTTTAGTTTTGTGTAAATATTTACTTTTCACTTAAAGTACTGAAAAAAAAAAAACATTTTTATTCAAGGGACGGATTCGAAGCCACACGACTGCGGGATCCTACGAGCCCTGTATGCGGAGTATGTCCCGAACAAGGCTGTAGAGGGAGACCCGCGGCGCACCGTGTTCATTGCGCGGCTCCATCCCAAAACTACTCAGGTAAAGCACTTCTATTGTTGCCTGCGGCTCACGCTCGATACTAGGCTTGGGTAGTACACGCACTAAGTACTAAAAAGAACTAGTTCCTCATACTGTACTATAATAGAATGGACTAACATCTTTCTGCTCTTAAGCCCAGTTTACACCAGCAAAAAAATAGTAAACATGAACCTTATAGTTAATGACATAGAATCTATTTTGTTACCAGGAAACCATCCATGCAGAGTTCTCTCCGTGTGGCCAGATTCTCCGCTGCAGGCTGGTGAAAGATATTGTGACTGGCAAATCTAAGCAATATGCATTTGTAGAGTTCCAACTTGCCTCTAGTGTGGAGCGGGCGCTTAAGAAGCACAAGGTACGTACAGTTACACTATGGGAATGTTTTTACACGGTTTTTCTGAACCAGTGGTAGATTCTTCAATATTTATAGGTGGTTTTTGGGCTAAAATAGCCTAAATTGAATAAATATATTTTGGCTTTGCCTCTGACTTTAAGAGAAACATAATATTTGGCAATTTCCACTTATAATTCCTAACGCACTGGTCTTCATTACGTCTTTTATTTTACCAAAATTAACTTGATGCTTCGGCTACATGCAAAGGCAGGCATGAGAAGACTATTTTTTTTTATTTGCTTACTTTGTTGTCCCACTGCTGGACAACGGCCCTTTTGCTCCACTCTCGCTCTTGGAGGGACGACCTAGATATTTATTACGTGCGATGGCAAAAGCTCGCGTTTGATAGAAGACTAATTACCATTAATAAAGTTTTAGGATTAAAGTAGATAATTTTAGCAATTTGAAAGGTGTTTCTGAGTCCCCAGTTTATTAGGAGTTTTTAAATAAAGGCCACAACTAACCGGAAGCGTGGGGCGCCGACGCGCGGTCAATAACACTGGATCAAATACGGTGTGCCGCGCTGCCGGTGTGTGTCACGTATACTTGATTCAGTGTTATAGAGCGCGCTGGGCACGCTCCGTCGGCGCTCCGCGCTCCCGGTTTGTGTTGGCCTTAAAAATGTATAGATGTAGCTCTGGCTACCCCATTCAAATTTCCACTCTCAATTTAAAAAAAATTAACTTTCAGGATTTCATAGACAATGCAGAGATTATTGTGGAGAAAGAGGCAGAGCGGGTGCTGCGAGGCTGGAAACCCCGGAGACTGGGCGGAGGCTTTGGGGGCAACAAGCAGTCTGGGCAGCTCAGGTTTGGCTGCAGGGACAGACCATTCAGAAAACCCATCAACTTGGTTGTCAAAGAGTCAAGCTATAGAAGGTATGCCATGTGTACGAGTAATTGTGTATTGTTTATTACCAAGAGGTGGATCCTCGTAGCAAAAATCAAACTAAATACTTGACTAAGGAACAGCTAGATACAGGCACCTATCAGTTGCCCTCAACTGCCTGCCTGATAATATAAATAATAATAATCATAATTGATTTCTAAATCCAACTTCTCTACCACTACACAGCAATCAAGAAGACAATCACACAAACACAATAATTCGAAATAACACCCACACTAACACAGATACTACACAAATAACATAACCTACACACACAATGGTCACATGATACTTGGCTTGTGCCCGTATCATGAACCAAAAAAAAAACCGACTTTATGTCGAGATTAAAGCTACTTGAGAATAATAATAATAACTAAAAGCAACAAGGTTCATAAATGATCACTTATTTATGAAATTGACTGTACAGTCGGCCAGAAATATGGTCTACCCCCCTACGATCGAAGTTCATTTGCACGTCATGATACAACAAGGTCGATTTTCCCTTGCAATAACATGATGACAGTGACTTAGGGATATTTAGATGTCACAGAAACTTTTGTCAAAACTGGTAGACCACTTTCTTGGTCGACCATACAATGACCGGGTCAATTGTTGGCTGACAGAGCCATTATGGAGCGAGGCAGTTAGCATATGCCATTTCATTGATCTGTCCCTTAAATAGGGAATTGAGTAAGCTCCCATGAGGCCGACATGATCACCTGGAGCACAGAATAACTAATAGTACTAACTAACATACAGAAGGATCACTCTCGAACACGTTATCAACGTTCAGTCAACGTTAGGTATAAAAACCTACCTCCCTCTACCTACCTCTCTTGCCTACTCTTACGATCGTTGACTGCTTACACGCGAAATTGAAACTTATCGTGTGATACCCGCGTTCATATTCCGTTGGGCACCGCTGAACCGAAACCAAGAGCACAGGGTTCCCAATTAAGGAAGATAAGAGTGTGTATTAAATCAGTAAACTACTTTTAAACGCAACAGTATCTTTTATACGGATTATAAGATCGTTTAGAAGTCATTGTTTGTTGCAAAAATAACAGAAAAATAATTAGACGCGACGCGGCTAGCGTGCGAACCGAATGCCGAGCGACAACCTACTGCCATACCACAGAATATATATAGTACTAACGTACAGAATGGAAACGCTCCGCCCCGCACCGATTCGAGTTACCCCTCCCCCCAAGGCGCCGATTGCTTTTCGCCGCTGTTCACCAGTCGGGTGCGCGACGCGATGCATATCGGCCGCACGGCACTAAACTTTTGCGAAATGGTTATATATTGTGCATTGTATGGGTGTTTGGCATCAAACAGAGACAAGGAAAGGAGTTTTTTTCGATTTCCGAAGGACGAAAGAAGGTAGATAACCAACTTTAATTAGCAATATGTAACATTAGTAACTAGGAAAGTAGGTTTAAAAGTTTGTTACCTATAATGTATAAATAGACGTCTTATATTAGTAGGTATTTGTAAAATTAATTTGTTAATTATTTCCTATCAATAGATCAATATCTACAATTACATTCTCTAATTGTCTTTACAAAATGAATTAGGTATACACTCATTCACTTATTTTTAAACACTTAATTTAGACACGATAAGTTTAATTATATGTACCTACTACGATAATTAGATTACCTACTCATTTTATTTTACATTACAACGTTGCTCGCGCTCAACGAACGGCGCGGCATTCACTTTCCGCAGCTATCTCTTTCTATCTCTTTTTGCGATAGTCAGCCCTGTGCATCTTACGCACACATTGACGCGTGTACAGACGTCGTCGCGCTTGTTTGGATTCAGGAACGCGTGTTTTGTGCGTCGTGTCCGCCGTGTGGCCATACGCCTGCCCGGGAGGCGCGCCGGCCGAACATATAATCAAATCGCAATCTGAACGGGACTGTCAGAAAGTCAGAACTGTCATTTCATACATATTTTGACGTAAGCATATAGAATTACTGTCGACTCCAATCCCTTTCTAAACTCGCCCTGATAATAAATAGAGTGTTCAAAGCCTCTACAAAAGTTAGAAAAAAAAAGTTAGATCCTTTGCCCTACAGTGGGACACTATAGAGTCGGTAACATGCGAAGAGATTCCATAAAGTTGATACAGTAAAATTACACAAAGTTTACCACTGACAGATGGTTTGCCTTCATTTCGTATTCAACTTTAACGACCTACAAATAAAGCCAATATTAGAATACTGTTACGCACGTTTGCAGAATTTGTAATAGCTACTTTATTTGTATGGTGTTAAAGTTGGAAATGAAATGAAGGCAAGCCATCTGTCCGTGGTAAACTAAAAGTAAACATATTTGTCAATACCTCTTGACATTTCATTTCTACTATGAAAATTTCCCGGTCTAATTTAATTATTAATTATTAGGTATTGGACACCTGCTGCAATGGGCATACGCAAAAATATAGGGTTTCGTAAAAAATAATAAAAAATGGATGAAGGAGGAACTAAATATTTCCGCAAAATATTTCTTCCTTAACCCCTCGTATGCAGAAAGTGGAAAAAAAACGTGGAGTCTAGTCTCAATTGTTTCATGTAAAACCAATTTTACAGATTGAAATAAAAATACAAAAGTAATGTCTTAAATTTGTCACGGATCCGTGTCTAAGCATACGAGGGGATAATCAAACATTTTACGTCAAAATTATGACAGATACTACGTAGAAAATGGCGCCCTCATTTAATTTTTGCTGGTCTGGCGTACCAGCGTTTGCGCTCCCGCATATATTTGAGAATTTCGGAGAACTTTAACCTATTTCAATATTTTCTTAAAAGTAAAATGATTAATATTTGTTTATTGTATGTGACTAAGCATGAATCAGTCTTCATATATGTGTATTTTTTATTTATTTTACTATATCGAGTGCGCTAGAAATCGACCACGAATTTTCTTATAATTTCAGTAAATTAGAGCCTTTTCAACTGAGTTTTTCTTTGAATTTCTGAATAAAAGTGCTAAAAACTTCTCGGCCACTTTTTAGAATTGTTCAAGGTCTATAATATTGTATATTTTGTACTCAATTTTATAATTTAGATTCCATTATAAACAACGAAAACATGAACGTCGCGCGCCGAAAATTAATGAAACACGTCTCAGACTATTCGGAATTAAACATATTAGTAGAATGAAAATCAAAAAATTGTTTGGGCCAATTTTGAGATATTGAAATAAACTTCAATTTAACATATTAATAGTAATTCAGTTTGGTTCCAATCAGCTCCAACAGAAGCTAAGAAACAAGTCAAAATCACTGAAAACCATACACGGGCTCTTAAGCGTAATTATTTTTTAATAAAAGTTTTTGTTTGTTTTCAGGCAAAGGAACGAATACTGACCACGACCGCGCTCTAGTGGAGCCCGTATGATGAAATACATAAATGGAGCAGCCAGCAGTATTGCCGCAAAGAAAACGCTCGTCTGTTTTAGCACTCCATTTTGCAGTTTGTCGAAAACGAACTGAGAAATTAAAAAAAAAACGGTTTGAATCTTAAAACGAAGCTTGTATAGTGAGGCGGGTGACAAGCATAAACTTATAATAAAAAATTTAAAAAAAAATGTTTTATTAAACGATTAAATTTCCTTTAAAATATATTTTCAAACATAACTGAAAAAAATTCTTTGTTATTTAAGACGACACTGTGGTATCCTGAGCCGACTCGATGGGGTGCTTTAACACAATCTGTATTGGTCAACCCGGAATGATCAATAATAATGTATGGCCTAATAATCCAAACCCTTATGGCAATAACATGAGGGTTTGAAAAGTTAGGTCGTACATTATTGTCATTAATTCCTAGTCGTCAAAGACTCCCTAAAACTTTTTTGAAATTGGGAATTTACTCAGAGTGTACGAGAGTATTTGTTACTCCTTCACGCTAAATCGGCTGGGCGGATCTAGATGGGTACGTCGATAGCCTAACCGCTGGAATACAAATAGGCTAATTTTAACCTATTATTCCCACGGGATCGACGTAATCTCAATTAAATTTTAGAATAATATGGCTCGGTCCATTAGAGGACAATTTTGCCAGCGTTTTCTATTATATTTATCCGTTACTATGTAAAAAAATGTAGAAAGAAAAATTTAAGAAGTGGTGGATGAACGATGACCTATTTAAAAGCTGTGTTTAAAAGTACACTTTTCGTGTAGTGAGTCATGACGGTGATGATGATGATGATGATGACGGACGATCATTATCAGATTAATCGCATTTGGGCAGAAACTTAATTCACCTGGTTCGGATTTGACCTGAAAAGCGTTTTACCTGATCCGCACTTAGCCAGAACGCATTACGACAAAAACTCATCACTCCTAACACGCAGTTGACCATAAACGCAGTACACCATAAACTCAATTGGTCATATAAGAATTTGGCCAGAACGCATTACGACAGAAACTCATCACTCCTAAAACGCAGTTGACCATAAACGCTGTACACCATAAACTCAATTGGTCATATAAGAATTTAGCCAGAACGCATTACGACAGAAACAGAACTCGTCAGACCTTAGGTAGGTTAGGTTAGGTTAAAACTGTAACCCCTTAGAAGATAAACGGCTGACAGAACAGTAGGTTAGGTTAGGTTAGAACTGCGACCCCTTAGAAGATAAACGGCTGACAGAACAGTAGGTTAGGTTAGGTTAGAACTGCGACCCCTTAGAAGATAAACGGCTGACAGAACAGTAGGTTAGGTTAGAGCTGCGACCCTGCGTCCTTTTACTTTTCTTTACAAGTGCGTTACAGGCAGGGCTGGGCAAAATACACGCTTTGCTTTAATTAAAATACAAATTACAAAATACTATCTCGCATGTATTTAAAATACGAAATACAAAATACTTTTAAGTCGAGTATTTGAAATATAAAATACAAAATACAGTATTTCCGGTATTTTTATTTAAAATACAAAATACAAATTACAAAATACTAAGTAGAATTAAAACGAATCCAACCCGGCATGGGCAAGCGGAGTAAAAGAAAATTACTCTCTTTAAACATGAAACTACCGTGAGGTCGTGAGACTCACTCATAGTGAAACAATACAGATTATGGTCCGAGAGCTGGCACCAATTTTTGGGTAGGTGTTTGAGGCAAGCTGAAAACTTGTCACATACTTCTCCTATTATACCCCAACACAAAACTGCAGACCTGGCTGGTTAGTAGCGGGGCTAAATGAAACCATGACTTTTTAATTATTTTTTTGGTTCCAAAAATATATTAAGGTAATATGCAATTTATATATGTTGTAGTTTAATGTTTAAAGAATAAAAAAAATAATAAGCCAGATGATTTAGTCGGGTCTTTAATATTGCCAGGCGCGTGCAAACATATTTTTCAAAAAAATATAAAAAATGTATTTGATGCAACTTGAAATTTTAATAGAGTATATTATTTATAACTAAAAAATAAGATTCTCAAAAAGACAGGTCATTTTGGTGGGACTTTCTACCTGCCAGGTGATTTAACAAATATACTCACTCGCACGGATATATCATTTGTTAGATCACCTGGCAGGTAGAAAGTCCCACCAAAATGACCTGTCTTTTTGAGATCTTATTTTTTAGTTATAAATAATACCCTATTAAAATTTCAAGTTGCCTCAAATAAATTTTTTATATTTTTTTGAAAAATCAAAATATGTTTGCACGCGCCAGGCAATATTAAAGCCCCGACTAAATCGTCTGGCTAATTTTTTCTTAATTCTTTAAACATTAAACTACAACATATAAAAATTGCATATTGCCTCAAATATATTTTTGGAACCAAAAAAAAATTAAAATTAAAAATTCATAGGTTCATTTAGCCCCGCTACTCACCAGCCAGGGTTGTAGTCTTGTGTTGGGGTATAATAGGAGAAGTATGTGACAAGTTTTCAGCTTGCCTCAAACACCTTCCCAAAAATTGGTGCCAGCTCTCCTACTATTACTCACGTTTCAAAACGAGTCGAATTTAACTCGACAGTTTCGGGCTAATCCGTAACCCTTCCTCTCGGAAGAGTACGCTACGGCTGTGCCACACGTGCACTCAAGTACGCTACGGCCTGAAATACCTATGTCGACTTAAACTAGTTTTGAGACGTGGGTAATCAGTATTATTTTACGAAAAATTACTTTCATTAAAGGAAACTAGGTACTTTTACTGATTAAAAGCAGTTTCCTTTCCTAAACACCAGACTTAAGTGTTATCTGCCTCTCATAGGGGAATGAATAAAGTCATCTCTACACCGGTGCGTTTTCATGTTCAACTTAAGATCGCTAAATGAAATCTAAATGTATTTTGTTAAAATGTATTTTGAAGTCATAAGTATTTGAAATACTAACTACAAAATACCTTAGCGTCAGGTATTTGAAATACAAATTACAAATTACATTTTCAGCGAGTAATTGAAATACAAATACCAAATACGTATTTGTATTTCAATTACGTATTTCAATTACAAGTAATTCAAATACTGCCCAGCCCTGGTTACAGGCAATGTGCGATTCTGGCCACATGAGAGCTGTCCAATTGCGATAATGGCCAGATGCGAGTCTGTCCTTTTACTTTTCTTTACAAGTGCGTTACAGGCAATGTGCGATTCTGGCCACATGAGAGCTGTCCAATTGCGATAATGGCCAGATGCGAGTCTGTCCTTTTACTTTTCTTTACAAGTGCGTTACAGGCAATGTGCTATTCTGGCCACATGAGAGCTGTCCAATCGCGATAGTGGCCAAATGCGAACCAGGTGAATTACGTTTCTGCCCAAATACGATTAATCCTCATTATCGATATCGTGCCGTGCATGGATTTATACCTAATCTGGACTGATCATTAACTTTTATTAGTCAATCAAAAGTGACCCATATTACCAAGCCATACAGTTTAATAATGGCAACTAGAGACAGCGGTCCGAGAGATAACAATAAACTAGAACTAGAGAACTGTAATCCACTCGCACCAGTACTTGATCACCCTAATTAGAACGAGATGCAACTCTCTGGTTTGGTTTGGTTTCGGCCTTACTTTTTTGTCGCAGTCGCAGTACTCAGTCAAGTCCATGGTGCCGTGTAGTTCCATAGTGAATACCAGACTTTTTCTTACGGTATGCACGCACGAGCAATTTTTGGCTCCGCGACTATTTTATCAAGTATATGGGTTAGTATGGAAGTGCGCACATGTAGCCCGCGACTCCCGGGATACAAATACACATAACACAAAAAAAATCGCCTTGCGACTAAGTTGCTCGTGCGTGCATACCCTTAATGTCATTTTGGAATCTAGCTTTTCTAGCCGTCAGATGACGTTTAGAGTTAGGTGCTGCCAGCATAAATATTTTTAGCCAGCACTTCTTACGTCGGGTTTACATCACATCATCATCATCTCAGCCTATATACGTCCCACTGCAGGGCACAGGCCTCCTCTCTGAACGAGTGGGCTTGGGCCGTAGTTCTCACGCGGGCCCAGTGCGGATTGAAAACTTCACACACCATTAAATTTCTTCGCAGGTGCATACAGATTTCCTCACGATATTTTCCTTCACCGTAAAGCTCATGGTAAATTCAAATGTAATTTCAAATGAAAAACTCAGAGGTACAACAACGGATAAACATACTTATATCTATATAGAGAAATACATACTTAAATACAAATTAAACACCCAAGTCCCGAGAACAAAATATGAAATATGAAAATATTTACCTAAATACATTGGAAGTTTAAATTTTTTTATTAATTATTATTTATTGGTATAAATTAATTAAAACAATTAAGAAAAAATAACAAAGAATAAAACTTAACTATAAACTAAATATTACAAACTAAATTAAAAACTAAACTAGATCTAAACAAACAAAAATAATACTATTACAAACTAAATTAAAAACTAAACTATATCTAAAAAAGGCCCCTGCGGCATTGTGCCGAAGATGCTGGCAGCATTTCCTCGTTGAATCGCTAGGCTAATTCTTTGAGCGAGGTAGCTGCCAGCTCTTCGGTCACCGGTAGCATCTATAAGCCTCTTCGAAATCTCTTTGAAGAGGCTTAGTGCTCCTGGGCCCCACGGACCAAGGGTCTCGACACCGAAAGGGATGAAATTATATTCGGCGCCGAGACCACTATACTTGCCAATTTTAGCGGTTTCGGCCGCCTCTGCTGCGGCTGCTGCCCTTGTGGAGGTCCGGTGGATATGAGAAGGGGCTAGTGTGTCTACACAGGTTGCATCCCACACCAGAACCCTTCCCATGCTCCACGGGATCAACGACATACCGTCTGGTCTCTTGCCGTCGTCTCTTGAAATACCTGACGGCTCCAGGAGAGTCGGCACGTTAGCCGACGCAAGAGACCGACGAATAATGTCGTTAAAGGCAGCATGTCACGCGAAGCGGCCCGCGCTCTTCTGGCAGGAGAGTCCGTGGTGCCCAAGCCGGTCTACATCGCTTCCGCAGGGGCAACGATGTGGAGCGCAGACCGGGACCCCAAGACGTAAACAAACTGCGAAACGGAGAGTATTGGGGTCAAGAAAAGTGCCAGTGGTTGCAGATGGGTGTGCGTGGAGCCAGAAACCAGCCTCTTTTGTTCTTACTGCTAGAAGTCTGGCTCGTTCTGCAGTACAACACTGTTCAAGAAGGGAGTCAGCGGTCAATTTGCAAATTATGTCGTCCCAGCACCTTTGAAAATTTGGATTATCGGAAAAATTTTGGCCAGGGCAAGCAATTCGCCAGGCACTTTTTGCGTCCACCAAGCCCGAAGTCTCATAGTATGTAGGTAGGATCTTACCTATGAGACTAGACGAGCTATGGGCTGACGACAAAAAAGCCGGTAAAGCAACACTAGAAATTTTGCGAATCCCTAGGCCACCGTATCAAATGGGAAGGGATCCTTGGGTCCAGGACTGCTCGTTTAGCTGTATATTAAGAATGCTTTCTAAATTAATTTTGATTAAAATGTCTATTTGTGTTAAAAGATTTTGATGTTTCCAAAGAGGGCAGCAACGAAGCGCATAAGTCAATTTTGGGACAAAAAGGCAAAATTTTATTACAGAAAGAGCATAATGCGGACTAATTTCCAAAAGGCGATGACAATGATTTTTGAATTTTGATATTGAATTTTGAAAATAATCCGAAATAGATTCTTCAAAAATAGGGGACCCTAGGAGGCAAAGATTATTCTTTTTGAGTATTTTAATGTTGGGTGCAAGTTGGTTAAACCTGTGTATCAGGTTATTGGAGTCGTTAAGTAAATTTGGAATGTATAATTCGCACTTGTTAAAATTTAGTTCTAGGCCAATGGATTTAAATTTATCAATGATTAATGAAAATGGAAGTGGATAGCAAATGTGTTATGCCTGTGCAACATTTTAATGTGAAATCGTGACTGATACGTCAGAGTCCAAAAATTGTGCTAGAAATTCATTGGAAATAAAAACTAGACACAGTTAGCATGTGTAATCCCAGCAGAGTAAGGTAATGTATATTGGGCTGATAAATACCACTCGAAACCGCAGTGACATTATATCATTCTAGTGTAAAATCTATTATAAAACATGTTTATCATTTGGCATAAATTTATTTATAAACATATCACAAAAATATAATAAGAAAAAATGGAAGTAAAAACGAACGTTAATTTCAAATAATATTTTTTTTTCACTCTGGCAATACTGCTCTCTTGTGTGCTATTTATTTTCGCTAGCTATGGCATTCAGAACTTATGATTTCGATTTTTATCTTTCAATCGCTACGAATTGTATTTAACCATTTTTCCAGTGTTTACTGCGTTATATTCATCAATTGATTCCTCTTGAACGCGTGAAGTAAGCATTTTGTGTGTAGAATTGTTAGCAACCTGTAATAGATGTCTTCGTAGGAGACTGGTCGCGAAGCATGTCAAATCGTCAGTGGCTCTTGAAGCCGTCGGTCCTTTCCGCTGCGAATTTATTTTAATATTCCGCCGACTATTTACGCCGTGTTATTACATATTGAACAATTAAAACAATGCTTGATTGAGCATTTGTGCGTTATAATTCCAGTCTCTACCAACCACAAACTCCGATATTACAAGGACTTTGAAAATTAAGAGTTAGTGTCGCGAATTTGAGGGTAAGTTCTATTATTTTCATCTTTACTAATTAGGAATAGCAACTGAATAAATATTATACTGCTTTCTGTTTATTCTTTTGATATTTGAGTAGTTAATTTTTTAAAATTGTGACTGTCCATCAGTGAGCCAATTTTACCTGTGTCTACTCCACTGTATAATATTTAACTTTAATTTGTATGCATTGCCTTAGTCATGTCATTGTTTCTATGATCCATATTTTACAGTAAAATGAATTTGGTACACATGTTAAGTTTCCATTTAGAAATATTGTATTTGAACTGTGTAGTTTTGTTTTAGATATTATGTTACAATACCCAATATGAATGTATGGATTGTTTCAAGTGTTCTCTTATATTTTATCAAAATACTTCAGTTACAATATGCATTTTTCAGTTGTATGTAGAAATACTGGCAAATATAGATGTAGGCGTTCTCGTAACAAAACTTTGATCGGTCCGGTTTCTCTGCCAATTTCCAAAGTAAAGATTGCATGTCAGTATCACCCAAACATATCAAAGTAGAACCAAACAAATGTGGATCAATGCAAATGCGAATTTTTAATAAAATCAAATGTATCATCTTGTTATCAGATGTCATAATTGTTGGTGAAAAAGTGAGTTTGTATGTTCATGAGTTGTTATAAAATGTGATTGTGATATATAAAAAAAATATATAATTGAATTATAAATTAATATTAATGTGATCTCTATTGCAATATGTAAAAAGAGAATAACTAAAAAGAAATCTGTAGTCAAAGTGTAGCAAAATAAAAATATACTTAATCTTAGTTCAATTTCAATCCATGTGAAGCCGCTTCCGTTTTACACAATTCAATGCCCCTGTTGTTTTGCTCTCTACAAAAATCCTGGCTGCTTTATGAAAAGTATTGTATTGGCGAAATTTTGAATATCAACTAGTGCAAGTGAATGTGATATTCTTAATGGGTATAAACAATCTTTAAACCTAAAAACAAGTAGTTGCTTCAGTACCTCGGTCTTCATAACAGAAATATATCTGTAATATTACATTTTGGCTCACAACAGGTTATGTTCTAAACATCTGGACAAGTTGCTACAAATATTTTCACTTAGATTCGGCAAAAAAAAAGAAAATAAATCTTAATAAGCCTCTGTAGATAATTGGGATTGTTCATTTTTTCAAACCCCCCCTTTTTATTTTTATCGAAAATATAGAGCATTTTAAGAAACTAATTAATTATTTTAGCAATGTGATCAATGCAATTCAGTCGGAATAACAAAAGTATTATTACATCTACAATTACAGTGAAAATGGGTGGTTATAACCTCAGTAAATTAAACTGTCTTCGTAATCCTTATTCTCACAAAAAATGTACACATTCATAACATGCAGTTGTCTTCATAAATATCAGTGTTCAAGGTGGTCAAAAATATCTGTACACAACCGCATTGTCAATTGCGTATGTGCATGTTCAGATATAGTATAAATCTTCCCAGGTGAATTTTTCCCTTCGAGCCCTTATCTTTCAAAACAAACGGTATCGTCATAGTATTAAGGTTCAAATTTAATGTAATGACTCGAAGCAAAAAATTCACCTGGGCAGATTTATACTATATTTTTGAGTGACTTGACGGCTCTGATGCTTATGATGTTGATTGTACAACATAACCCTTTCAGACCCGGCCAATACAATTGTGATGTTTAATTGCAATAAAAATTGAACTTTACATCATTTTGAAATTTGAACTTTACATCATTTTGGGGATTCCAAATTTAAAGATAAATTAGTACATTTCACAAAGTCCATTATTGTAACACTTTTCATACTCACTTGGGTTCGAAAGGGATATAAGTCTAGTGAGTAGTTTGCACTTTTGCACCATAAATTCTGATGTCTGCTTAATATATGTTTATTTACATCTCATTCTCTTCTGCTTACATATTTTTCTTTTTTAGTAAAATATGAAGGGCAAAGACATTTCTGGTCAAGGAAAATGTCTATTTGTGTAATGGTCTTTTAGAAATTGAATAAAGTTCAAATTTGTTACAGTTTTGATTTTGCTTTGATAAATTGTGCGATTTTTCTATTTGGATTTTGTCAGGCTTCAAATAATTATTGTGTGTCCAAGTTAATTAACCCTCTCAACGCCGCGCCTCGACAAAACGTAAACCTGCTTTGAATCTTATGTCATTATGTCAAGATCACTTTGACACTGTACTATATGTAACACCTATATGTGTTGTTGGCGTTGTAAGGGTTAAGTTAAGTACTGATCTAACTTCACACATTTAGTGTGTTGTGTATTATAAAATATTATAATAATACTAGCTGTTGCCCGCAACTCCGTCTGCAAAGAATAGGGGTATAAAAAATAGCATACGGCCTATTCTCAGACCTACCAATTATAAAGAAAAAAAAATCATAACATAAAAATTGGTCAAGCCATTTCCAAGGAGTTTGATATTGATACCAAACATTTTTATATATTTTTTATATATTAGGTATTAGACATGCTTTTGTATACATTACAGAGTTACTGTCTTAGAATATTAAAAAAAGTGATGACATTGCAGTTGCGATTTGTTGTATGTTTTGCACTGTTACTGCTAATATAGTACAATATATTTCATCAGTACTAGCAAGCAGTTATGCCTTTGATTAAACAGTAGCTGAATCAGATGAGCAGTTATGGTATTTAAAATGTCATACAACTAACTACAGCTAAGATAATAAATGGTGTGTCTGTGTAAAATTATTTTGAGAATGGCAACCACTCATCCAATGTCACATGACATTGCAGTCTAGTCTAGTCTAGTGGTACTACAGTTCAGCCAATGAAATCATATAAGTGTATTTTCATCCATGTCTACTGATTTGATTAACGCGATTTTCCCTTGCCCAAGGAGCACAGCATAGCTTTTTTTTCCATTAAGCTGAAATCAGCAATTCAGGCCATCATACCAGCCAATATACGTCCCACTGCAGCCTGCAGTCTGCAGGGCACAAGCCTCCTCTCAGAATGAGAGGAGTTTGGCCGTAGTTCTCACGCGGATCCAGTGCGGATTGAAAACTTCACACACAACATTGAATATATACGCGGGTGTATGCGGGTTTCCTTGCGATGTTTTTCTTCACTGTATGTAAGCTCATGGTAAATTTTAAATCTAATCATTCAGGCCATAATGAGATAGTTATAAATGATATTTGAAATTTCTTTTGGAGGGTTCCATTGAATGCACAGCTTAGCTGTGATCTTTTTTTTTTTGATAATGAATTGGCGTAAAAATTATGATCATGGTTGTGATTATTTGGTGCTCCTTGGGTTAAATGTATATTTTTTTTATTTTACGGTTATCAAATCTGTATAGGTAAAAATCTTTGTATAGCTGCTCTTGCATGTAGTAGAAATATGTCCGTAACAGGCAAGTTGATGTTTCATATTTGAAAAATGACCGAATACTGATCTAGAAAAATGGCTTCCTGACCACTGCATAATGTTTTTTTTTTTAATGAACTGAACAATTACTTTGCTCACCCGCTACCAATAATAATAATAATCAAATCTAAAGTGGTCATATCCAGAAGTGGTCTGTTAAAAGGTAATCAAACGCCTCAATTAAGTGCTTGAATTTTAACAGAAAGTTTCTTCGCAGGAGGCAACATGTTCAGCGAAACGTTTGAAAGGCGTCTCATCCAGCAATGCAGTCCGATCAGCAGGAAGTCTCTTGTGATGCGGACGGGACGCATGGACCGGTTCGTGCCCTCGCGCCGCGGTCAGAACTGGCAGACCAGCTTCCAAGGTATGTGGACTTTCCGGACTTTGGAGACAGGCAGTGATCGGAATTTTGGGAGCTAAACTTTAACAAAACTTGTAAATCTGACATTAAGGAGAATTTACAACCAAGAAAAATAAGAATATTATTGGCAGATTAATTTAGATCAATTTAGATCTATATCGAAATCTCAGATTTTCAGTAGTTTATTAATATTTTCATGTCTGTAAGCACTGTTTCATGCCTGCTTGGCAAGTTTTGTTAAAGTTTAGCTCCCAAAATTCCGATCACTGGTTATATATAGGTGACATCGTCACTTCCATGCCTCGCTTATCTACAATAGGACCAGGCAAGTCAAATCAAATCAAAATGAAAACGATTATTCTGCAAGAAGGCAACAAAGGGTTAATTTACATGTCACTTTTTTAAAACTACAAGCGCTTTCGTAAGGACCATCATTGCCAAGAAGCATGCGCCGCAAGAAACTTGGCAGGAAGTCATCTTTTCAAACCAAAATAAAATAAATAATTACAAACAAAATAAGCATAAAATACATTATAAAAAAATAATAATGTTAAATGTTTTAAAAATATTTCAGGAAAAAAATTACCTACAAAGATCGAATTGAAAACACTGAAAAAACACGTTTCGACTGCATAGTAAATATAACACTGATTTCTGATTCTGACTTGACTCTCTAATTTCGCAAACAAATTCCGAAAAACTCAAGAACCTTAGCACGAACCGGGATTTGAACCCACGACCCTCTGCTTGAGAGGCCATACCATAGGTCAAACCGCTAGGCCACCATGGCTTTTTACGAATAGCTTTAATTTATTATTTCCGTATTGCAAAAACAGTCAGAAACTCCGTATGCAGCTTAGCTACTGTCATCTTTCCAAGTATCAATTGACAAAAAAACTTTTTTCAATTAAACACACTTAATTACACCTCCGCACATCTACTAATGCAAATCTCCAATTTCGATCACAATTGTAATTAACGCCGCAAAACATACAATGGATGTGTTAAAAAACAAATTGTAGGTAATAAAAAGAAGATATGAATTGACCAATCAGAAGTCTGCTTTGTCTTTTTGCGTGCTACTGCTTTATAATGGCTAATAACGCAAACTTATGCGTTCAGTTGGCCAACACTGGGAATGGTGCGGCGTCCTAACAGTTTCTATCGAACGCTCAGGAGATAGTGCCGTTACGAATCGATAGTTTAACTTTGTCAGTCTGTAATGGCGATGAATAGTTGAAATTTGAAATGTACTTAATGGCTCGGACGGTTTTTTGTACTACCGTACAAGCTACCTGTGGCCTTCGTATTGATTGGTATTATTTGAAAGTTATTTTTTACTACTATTCAGTGGCTATCAACGTTTCGCTATCGGCGTCTAGATGCCTGTCAGCGTCAACGGTCACTGAGCGACAGTTGCGCTGTCCGTCCTCTCATCAGGAGTGATTCCCATCTTCCAACCTAGCTATCCAACCCAGGTTGGGCTTAGGCCTCCCTCATTGATACCCAATCATTACGGTTGGATGCGGCTTGCATTCTAAATAATTCTATGCCACACAGAATAAAGTAGTACATCTTATATTTCACGACATATATTTCAACGTCAAATGAAAGTCATCGCTTATTTGATAACTACAGATAACGATTTTAAAAGCATTTATCTCGAAATGGTTTTCGATTTACTATAATGACAAAAAAATAGACAACCCCAATTAGATTATGGTTGGCTTTCGCGTTAAATTGTAAGTGTTAGTGGAGGTAGGTATATATTTTGTAAAAATATGTATCCGCAAACTGCATGTATATCTACATCTATCCATGTATTATATATTTTCAGATTTTTTATACGATTTCAAAATTGGCTTCATACCGTATGGTACAGCTTATCAACGATGATAAAACTTCGAATTAAATCTACTATTAAATCACTTTTTTTAAACGTAGCACAAACCTATGTCCTAACGCAGTAGACCATAAATCCTACTAAGTGTGCCTTTTATGAATTGCAAATACCATAAGCACGAGGCAAAATAATCAGCTAATTAAAGAAAACCAGGATTTTTCTAAAGGGCTTCAACTCGGCCGCGCCGCGCGCTGCTTTTGATTAAAATTTTGCTTTTAATTCACTAATTACGTGAGAAACGTGGTTGCGCAACTAGTTTTTTTTTTAATTAGTAAAGGCACTGTTTATGATTAAGTGGAATGAGAGGTGTAATTAAGTAGGTACCGAGCTGTAGGAGGATGTTTGTTGTATAAAAAGATTTTTTTTTATTTTTGCATTTTTACATCATGGTGTTTGCAATGAAAAGTTAGTCTTAAAAATTGTGGCAATTATGATACATAGCTTTTTGGTGGTTGTTATCAGTAGTTATCACCGTTACAAATAGTATATAATACTTTGGTTGCGTTAACAATTACGGCATTTGAATTGAAATTTCGGGACTCCTTTAAATACCCGAGGGAATTCCCAAAAATCCAATCGAGATCTTCATTAACGTTGCTTAAAAAACACCTGATCAATTTTTCACGTGTCTTAGCGGTTCAGATTTCGCGATTTTATCCCGATCCCGCGGGAATGAGATGATCCAATTCCAGAAATCCAGCTATTTCTACCATATTTCATCCCAATCCGTCCAGCTGTTCATGTGCTCGTAAATTTACGCTTTTTTAATATTACCATTACCATTTTTTTATATTTCACGTATTTAAAAGTAAATCTTTTGCGATCCCGAAGTATAATCGTCGGTAATTGAAGTTCAAAGCGAATTATTAAAAACCTACGATAAATCGTTGACTGAATGATTGAATGATGTGTCAACGCGCATCCCAGACTACTGGGGCTAGGAGCTTGCAATTTTGCACGAGGTTTTGGGCAATACAACCCTTGATGACATTCATCAGAATCAACCCCCGAAGGGGTGAAGTAAAGGATAGAATATTAAGGAGCTTATTTTTCATTTAAAGCTAGCTGCGCGAGCGAAAAAGCATTATAAAGCCAGTTCTATAAATTTATTTTTCTAATTAAAATCTACCGTGCGTTATGGTTCTTAAACACAAGGGAATAATCAATTTGCGAATTCCAAACCTTGGTCTGTGCTGACCATTAAATCTTTGCATTTTTTGCACCTGCTCATTAGACCGTGATGACTTCCATGTTCTGTCGTAAGATTCATGACCTTAAATGTCCGTGGAAAAAACATTAAAGGGTCACCCTGTATAAACGTAAATGACTGGCGCGTGTGCGATTGTATTTATTACCATACTTGATGGTCAAGCGTATAGGAATAGCCACTTGCTGAAAAAAAATCTCGATTTAGTAGTGAGGAAACTTGCGGATTGAGAAAATGACGATTTTGGAAATGACGGACGAGAGCCGAGTAGACGAACGGTGCAGAATTGGAGTAATATAATATAGTAAGATCCATGAAATCTAGTCATGTCTGTGTGGAAAAAAAACCTAGACACTTTCATAAGGGATCACCGTGAGCCGCGTGTATGATTGTATTTATTTATTTATCATTCTCGATGGTCAAGTGTATAGGAATAGCCACTTGCTGGAAAGTAAACTCTTTTTTTATTATGTGAGGGGGTCATCGAGCAAGCGGGAGAATCACCACCGCCCATGAATACCGACAGCTTTATTTAGTTGTAGGGACACTTGCGAACTGGGAACATGGCAAACTGAGAATTGGACGATTTGGGAAATGACGAACGATGCAGAATTGGTGTCAAAATGTATGCAACTGTTAAGCTCAAACTACAAATTGACGACTAAATCTAATGTTTTTTGCACTTGCTCATTAGTCCATGATGATTTCCAACTAATGTAATAACTAATATGATTCGTGATCTCTGCATGCCCGTCCGGACAAAAACCTAGAGAATTTCTTAAGGGGCACCCTATGTATATCTTTGACTGTATTTTACATTCTTGATGGTCGAGCGAATTGAAATAATAGACATTTGCCAAAAAAATAAGGGGCAATAAGTGATCTATAAAAATGACGGACTGGGAAATGGGCGAAAAGGGATCGAGTAGACGAACAGGGAATTAGATGAATGGTGTCGAAATGTATGGAACTGTCTTGCTGAAAGTAGATTTGATATTCCTACATTTTTTTACTGCAAGTAGCCCAAGATTTTAAATTAATACCTCTCGTTAAGTTACATGATGTAAAAAAGTTTTAAAAAATGTAAGGCAGATTTTATCCATACACGTACCTTTATTTTGTAATTTTACATAAGTAAAACTACTTTTATAGCAAACATATTATTTCACGTGTAATTCCCTTTAAAGTCCGATAGATTCTTGCATTGCCTTATCCCGTTTTCATACGAGGCTTAAGACGCTTAGCGCACCGGACTTGAATCAGATATATACATTTCTAACCAAGTAGCGAATTAAATGACATATTGGCTGTATACAAACCAGTTCCTTTGCCTATTTCTGGATTAAAAATATATGCTATATGTCAGCGGCTGCTAGCGTGTCATGGCCTCTATTAAACAAATGAAACGCAACGCATGGCCGCGTCCAGTGTGAACGGACCGAAATCCAACTTTTTTTTTTAATGATGATCTTATTTTCGCACTGATTTCCACCGTCAGGCGCCGCCGAGCGTGGCACATAAATATTGTAGTGCGATGCCCTCCTCTATGCCCTACGGGCTGCCATCCGAAACGGCTCTTGAGAAAAATGTAAAAAAAAGTTGCCTCTTTGTTGGCATCGTTGTTTTATATCCGACTAGTCTTTACCCGCTGGTTCACTCTCGCGAATCATCAGCAACCGCTTTAAACCCAGGTAAATTTTCTATTATCAGAATTTGAAACTTATGCAAATCAAAAATAGTCTTCACTTGTTTAAATGTATACTACTGCGTTTTTAATCGAACTGAAACAATACTTTGCTCACCCGCGACCTTCAAGAGAGAGAGAAGGTCGCTGTTAAGCAAAGTAATTGTTTCAGTTCATTATTCATTAATATGGACCTCCGCAAAGTAACGCCTGATTCAATAAACTTTAATCGACACAGAAACAATAGGTAGGTTTAGGTAATGTTAAGTTTGCATCGGCCCGAAGGGTCAAAAGGACACAGAATAGAAGGCGCTCCGTCGACACTGTTTCTGTGTCAATTCAAATTGGGAAAAAACGCTACTGTGATAATAAGCTTCACAGTAAAAAAACTATAGTGAGAAAAAAAACATTCGGGAAAAAATGCGAATGGAAGTTTATAGCAACTAGGAAATAACGATTATGGTAAATTGGTCTAACCAAAATGTTGTCATTTTTATACTTAGTAATTTTTTTCCCTAACACTTTAGTCGCCAAATGGAAGCAGGCGTTTGTATCATTACAAACCCGCGCTGCACATAATAATGAAACCAAATTATGCACAGTTAATGAAAGGCTAATTGGCATTTAACCCATCCATGATTGCGGCAATATCTATTTAGCTTTATTCAATGGCAGGACGGGCTAACGACATCCGTTGTCTTTGGTTTTAATCAATGCCTGCTTATAAATCAGGAGCAAGTGTGGGTATGAACTAAAAATAAAACGCTTCGAACTAACAATATTTAATACCATATATTAGAAGTGCATCATTATTTCCCTTGATCATGCCATAACTTAACAACGACTTGTTTTCTATAGGTTTGTAGAAAGTTCTTACTGAAAAAAAAGTAGCGCAAAAAACTCGGAAATTTCAGAAAACTCTTTCTGATATATAAAAATTTCGTGTCACGGTGTTTGTTATCAAAATCCTCCGAAAAGGCTTGACCGATTTTTATGATTTTTTTGTCTATATTTGGTAGGTCTGTGAATAGGTCGTAGGCTATTTTCACCCGACTGTCGAAGGAGGGTTATGTTTTTCGAGCGTATGTATGTAACATTCTTTGGCACGCCCTACAGCCTAAACGGCTCAATGGATTTTAAAGTGTGACATCAATGTGAGTGATTGGTCTCAGTTCCGCGAGTGACGTAGGATATATATTTTCTCGGAATTCCTATGGAAACGGGAATTGTACAGGCGGGTTTTTTTCATGAAGTATTTAAATTAAAGTTATTTATACCCCTATTCTTCGCAATGCAGACGCGGGTAAAAGCTAGTAACGACTATAAAAAATGTTTGTAGTTGGTGTTTAAAACAAAATATGACTCTCTATTAGACGACAATTTCGCCAGTGTCAAGAAGAGATGTTGTTCGGCATGTTGGAATTCGTAGTGACCTTGTGCTTAGACCTGCGGCCACTCAAGCAGAGGTTTGTGTTTTCGAGCCCGGACTCGAACCTCTTGAGTATTTCGAAAAAGTGCGCAATTAAATTTGAAAACTATGAGCTTATACGGCCAAGGAAACCTGCACACACCGTGTGTGTGTCGTTCCCAATCCTGGACCCGCGTGAGAACTACAGCAAACCTTCTCATTGTAAGAGGAGGCCTGTGCCACGCAGTGGGACTGCATAGGCCGCGATGGTGATGATGTTGTGATGCCGTGTCTACGGATATAGTTCTCTCCGTCTTACCACAGACTTCAATTGCGTATCATTGCCGATAAATAAATTGCATTTTAACAGGCTAGTGACCTAGGTAGATGGCTAGCATGCATAGTGTGAAAAGAAGGTACGATTATTGGGTAACAGTGAAATCACTGGTGATTTGGCTGGCCTCGTAAAACACGACCCCCTTGCCTTCCCACGACGACCACGACCTGCTCGAAAAGCCTGGTGATTTCACTATCTGGTATTATGGGAATTCGATTTTGAATGGAACATGGTGTTTTGAAAACAAGCTTTTTTGGCAATCCGATATAGAGAAAAAGACTTTGACAGAAAAGTCTGGTATTCTGGGAATTTGGTATTTTAGAAATAGGGTAAGTCGGCAATCTAGTATTTTGCAATTGTGATATTTAGGGAACAAGCGATTAACCGTTAGAGTTCCGACCTGCGTAGACGATTCTGGCCGGACCTTCATTTCACTACCAGATTCAGTAATCTGGTAAATTTACTAGTATCAGAATAATACACCAGGAAATTTGAGGATCCAAACGATAAAGACAAGTAGTAGAAATCAGTTGTGCTAGCCGTGCAGATGCAAAAAACGTCTCGAAAAAATATCTAGATAATTTGTTTGATCTATTTGATGCTGTGATATGGTATGACGCGTGCGCTGCACAATTGTATGCTTAAGTTGGTCTGACTTATTGTCTAACCGAGTCTAACGCTTCTGACGCTTGCCCTTGCAATCACTATTTCTTTCTGGCAAATGGTATAAAATGATGACAGAAAGAGATAGTGAAAGTGAAGTCAACGGTCAGAAGCGTTAGACAATACGGCCTCTGGAATCGCTAAATAGTTAGTAGTATAGTTGGAATTTTTTTAACAGAGCTCATCCACTTAAGACTCAATGCCATTGCTAACCATAACATAACACAAGCTTTGTTTACTTAGGGACTAGGTCAATTGGTGTGAAGTGTACCGTGATATTTATTATTTATTTATTGTGCCCATGTCCGCTCATTCTGGGAATAGGCCTGTGTCATACAATGGGACGTATTCAGACCGCGTTGTTGTAGTAATGGTACTAACCAATTTGATTCCTAGGCAACTAATAGAACCATGTCTTAATGAATCAATTTGCTTATCTACGACAGTGATTATTGCGTGATGTATGTCATGCATGACGACATTTCGATGTTTGGGAACATTTTGTCAACGATAATGAATAAGAATGGAGTTAACTTGAATTGTCACTGTCCGTCTGTCAAAACTTCTTATTCTTCTCGTGTCATGGAGCGAAAACGTTTATAAACTCTACGTTTATTGCATGTTGTGATCGGAAAGTCGATAATCCTTTGACCCGCGCTGACGTTTTGATTATCTAGTAATTAATGCGACAAGGTTCTATAGCGGCCTAAGAATCAAATTGGTTGACTGTACACGGCGAGCGACGCGCCTGTCAGGCCATAAACAAACTCACTCATAAAGTTCACGTATTCATAACTCATTATAATATTTATAATAAATGTTTTTTTAATAACTACAGTTATAATTCATTAATACATTACTAATTATTTCATCAGACGCGCAACTGGCGCATTCCAACTAATTTCTCACTCGAAATAGGTACGTATTTCCATAACGTGTGGGTTGCATTTCCCAGGTGCATTTTCCGATTTCACCTCCGGCATTAGAGCGTGACAGCGTGACTACTTTCACAATACCTATATTAATTATGTTTACCTTCTAAAGTATGGTGGAGGCTGTACCTTTCACCTAGGAGAAGTCTTTGAGTCGAGTGCGTATGGAGGAAAATTTTTGCACAGGTTAAGTAATGGAATGGATAAATAGTTAAGACCTTTTTAGGTTTCCGTAGCCAAATGGCAAAAAACGGAACCCTTATGGATTCGTCATGTCTGTCTGTCTGTCTGTCTGTCCGTCCGTATGTCACAGCCACATTTTTCCGAAACTATAAGAGCTATGCTGTTGAAACTTGTTAAGTAGATGTATTCTGTAGACCGCATTAAGATTTTCACACAAAAATAGGAAAAAAAACAATAAATTTTGGGGGTTCCCCATACTTAGAGCTGAAACTCAAAAATTTTTTTAATCAAACCCTTACGTGTGGGGTTTGGGTATGTATTACAATACCGAAGTACGAAAGACCGACTGTATTAAAACATCGAATGGGTCAAAAGACCGACACGATTTTTTTCTGAAACCGTTAACTTTTAAGATTGTTATAAAACAAACCTAACCTAACCTAATGGGTTCTGTACGATGCCGTTTTAATAAATTCTGAGAAGTTTACGGATTTAGTACATTCGGTCATTTGTACTTCGGTATTGTAATACATACCCGTGGGGTGTATATGGATAGGTCTTCAAAAATGATATTGAAGTTTCTAATATCATTAGGGTTTCTAGTTTCCCGACCTTTTTTTTTTCTCGAGTTTGAGAATTCTCGAGGCTAATTTCACGAGTTTTCTCGGGTTCTCGAGTCTTTTTATAAAAACCATGAAACTAAACAACTTTTAAATCTGTGGCGTTTTGTTATTGCACCGTAATCATAATTTTGTCGTATTTGGTACTTCTAGTAGCCTAGAAGCAATCTAATACTATTTTTTAGTCAGCAAATTATTTTTGTCTTAGAAAATAGGCTTTCAAGAATATCAGAGCATTAATCGACTCGTCCGAAAGTCAGTTTTTTATTTTTGTCGCGATATTTCCAGATAGGCTGAAAACACGCTCATTTTCGGTTGAAGTGGGCTTGACTGTCATGAGCTCATGAGTGCTTGAAATAAGCTCTCGAGATTGGGTGTACGTTTCCCTGTTGATTCGAAAATATTAAACTCTTTTTTTCTTATTAAACTTCTTGTGACTTGGGATGTGGAATCACGATCAACTGGGGAACTCTGTCAACTTTTTCTGTCTCTCTTTTTAATAGTAACTCAAATGAAGATCTGCTGGGAGTTGGTTCAACCCATTCAGCAGTGTCTGGATGGCTGCTTTGGCATTCGACGGTTGATGTTGCTGTTGAGTTACCCGGAAACAGTCTGTTGTAAAAATTACACTTTCGGCTTCACAAACAATACAATTAATTTACGATTCGAAAAGTGTCAACCCTGAATGACCAATTTTCGACCAAATCTTTAGTTAGTTATAACTTCTGTACCAATCGAGATTATGTCTTGGTTTTTTTTAGTGTACATTAACCATAGTCTGGGATTATTTGTTGTGTAACAATTTTATGCTAATGCGACTTGGTTTAAGGGAAAAAAATTAATAACGAAAAATTAAAAATTATTAATTTCTCGTGGTGTACTAACTGTAGAAGGTTCCAAATGGTCTCAAAAGATGCAGCTTCGGCCATTCTTAAATTAAGGGATCATTAAACTATTCAATCCCATAAATTCGGAGCAATATTTTTTTTTCTCTTTTCGATCAAAGAAAAAGAACATTTTACAAGCCTCCATAAGTTTGAAAATAATTATACATAATTGTCACACGGGAGTTCTACTCATCCCTTTTAAATATCAAATACTAGCCAATTCTGGAATAAAACGACCACGTCCGAAAAAAAGGTCAAATTCCATACTGTGCGCAGCGAAAAACTGCATCTGGCGCATTTAATTTCGGAACTCGAGAATTCTCGAGCTCCGGTCATATTTTTCTCGTCTCGAAGCTCTAGCAGAAACCCTAAATATCATTTTTTTTAAAAACTGAACAGTTTGCGCGAGAGACTTCCAAAGTGGAAAAATGTGTGTCCCCCCTGTAACTTCTAAAATAAGAGAATGATAAAACTACAAAAAATATATGATGTACATTACCATGTAAACTTCCACCGAAAATTGGTTTGAACGAGATCTAGTTTGTCTGTCTGTCTATATCAGTAACCAATCTACAATGATCCCACACTGCGCACATTTTGCTTAGGAGCAGGGGTCTGCTAAGACTGGACGTTCATAGACACATATAAATTTGTACGGAACCCTCGGTGCGCGAGTCCGACTCGCACTTGGCTTGTTATTTTGTGTTGCTAGCGAAACGTTAGAATAGAGGGGGATAGGATATCCATACTTCCGTACTAATATTGTAAATGGGTGCAACTTTTAAGTGCCACCCGTTGCTATGGTTACACTAATTTTGTCCCTCGGATAGGGTTACCATATGACAGGCGTTTGCCGCATTTGACAGGCATTTTAAGGTTTAGACAGGCGTGCGGCCGGCATTGGTATGAGACAGGCATTTTTAAAAATTTCACGCTTGCATAATGTCCTCTGACAAATATCAGTAATAAACATCCTTCTTCATTATTATCTGCTGGCTTTTACTTACTTATTACTTACAGCGTTTTGCTTTAGACAGGCATTTTTCTGAAAAATCAGGCATTTTAGGTACCATAGACAGGCATCCCTCTATTTACATATGGTAACCCTACCCTCGGACAACCTAAGCATTTTTCTATGAGAAATCCCGGAAAATTGCATTATCATACCTGTGTAGGTATGATAATGCAATTTTCCACAGCACAAGAAACAAATGTTATCTCTCCCGGGTGAGCAAAGTAATTGTTTCAGTTCATTATCCCTCCCTTTACATAAAATTGGCGACTCCGGGTCAGCAGACTTAGGAGAAAATTGGTCAGGCGTCCCATATGCCGATGTAATTTGACTAAAAAAATCGTCTGTAGATCCTTAACTTTTGCCGTGGCCACTGGAAATACGCAAATCAAACAATGTGTTTGATCCAACTAGTTACCATGTGGTTGTCGTCAAGACATATACATATAAAGTTTCGTACAAGTAATATAAGCCGTATTTAGACAAGTTCGCACAAGCGAGCTTAGCTCCGAGGTGTTTGGTCTCGTGTTAATCGTTGCATTGTACGTTCGATACTAATCCTTGTTAGTTGACAGCGCTTTGACAACAATGTATACAAGCCGTAAAACGATTGCAAAAAAGGCATCGCGACTCGATAGCCGGGCCTTAATACGTTGTTCAAAAGTCGAGCTTCGTACCATGTCGTGATGTCGTCCCGCTCGCTCGAATACTATTTAATACAAGAGTGAGCGAGGTGGTACGATACGGACTTCGGTTTTGGAGTAATCCCCTCAGTGCGTATGGATTTCAAATACTCGTCTTGTTGTACTGTTTTTAAGGTTTTTAAGGCCCCAGGTCATTTGAATTCGAACTTCATGCATCCAAATCTACTTTTTGGTTGGATAAATTTTTTTTTTATATTAACGAGCTTTCTTCACTAATACGATACATTAAGCTTTACAATAAAAAAGGAAAACAGTTAAATTGAAAATTATCAAACCTGTTAATGGCGTGTAAATAGCAAATTCCAATGGGTTGCGGGAGGCCAGGAGCCCGCTGGTGCCAAAAGGGAATTTGGAATAAGTGCAGAAGCACTCACCTGTTTGAAGGTCCGGCGATGATGAAATATGCTGGGAGATGCGGTGGTAGTAAGGTTTTCGGATTTGAAGCACAGTTATTTAATTAAAGAATAGGGTAGACTAGATATATAGATTAGACGCGGTGACACGAAAAGTTATAGTATGACAGTTTTTTTCTTCTTTGAGCCAGACCCCTGCACTATAATAATGTAAAAAAGGAGGTTTTAGTACGCGAACAAAACCCTTCCTTGCAAAAAATATGTGGAAACATTCACACGGTTATTATTTGTTAATATCAAAAAATCCTACATATCTTATATTATAAATGTTTTTCTTACTCCTTCACTCTAAGAGCGCGCGCAGACAGAGAGCGGTCTGGAGTTCTGAGTTCCCCGTTCGGAATTCTGCCTTCTTTCGAATGTACTGAGTCTCTTACGATAACGCACACAGCAGCCGACTGGAACTCTCGAGCGGTCAAAACACAGAACTCTGAACGCGGAACTCGGGACTCCAGACCGCTCTCTGTCTGCGCGCGCTCTAAAACGGCTCAAAGGATTCGGATGATATATGGTAGGTAGATAGTTTTTCGCTTAGGTAGATAGTTCAGATATTTTTGAGCACCTTGACTGCTCCGATGTTTACGAGTGCGACTGTACCTTAAATTATGTTATGATTATGACCCTCTGGTTAAATAATTTTTTTAATCATGGGTTTTATTGACGTCGCACATTAGCGAAAATTTACTATCCAACCGAACAAAGCATAACCCGATGATGCATATACATTAAGGCTAATCCTACGCATTAAGATCAGGTTATTCGGACGCCGATATGTTCACTGGAAGCCTTCGCTCCCACGCGAAAACGTTATAGTAAGGGAGCCCAAGAGGGGATTTTTGAAGTTACTCGAGCGCGGCAGATTAATATACTGAGGGATACCTTATACCCTCTAGAGTACCCCCATGAGCACCTCATGTTTTTGCCTAGGGCACCCCGTCAAAATATTTAGTAAAAAAATTGATTCTTTAAAATACTCGAGCGCGTCAGATTAAGATATGGTGCGTTAATTATTAGCAGAACAATGCACATTTCACTTCCAAATCGTCAGTCTTTGGAATTAACATCCCCTATGAAAACCTGACGCGCGCCCTTTCGTATGGCTACTCCCACCATGCAAAGTGGCAGATTATCATACATTTATTATCAGTGGCACGCTGGAGTATCAAATTATCAAAATCTGACGCGCTCGAATATTTCAAAGATTTTTTTTTATGTTTTTTAACGTGGTGCCCCAGGCAAACCATTGGCACATGAAGTGCTCATATTCAATGGGGGTACTCTAGAGGGTATAAGGTATCCCCCGTACATTAATCTGCCGCGCTCGAGTAACTTCAAAAATCCCCTCTTGGGCTCCCCTACCATTAGCCGGGTTTCCACTGAGGGAGCCGCCTCGCGAGGCAGCCATTTTCGGTGCGATTTTGAGCTTTGTGTAGAACTCGCGAGGCGGCTCGCTCAGCGGAGACCCGACTTCTGACTGAAGAATTGCAAAAAAAAAATTATAGGCAACTAGCTGTTGCCCGCGACTCCGTCTGCGAAGAATTCGTTTATATATTAGTCCAGGTTATGAACTGTGTGTGCCACATTTCATCAGAAATTAAAAGAGTAACAAACATCGACACATCCATTCATACATCCATCTGTTCAAACTTTCATTTATAGTATTATAGTACGATTGTAGTGTATATCTTTACTAGGCCTTATTGCCCGCAGGTACCTAACTCCATTAAAAGTAAAAATACGAGACGGCCCGTCTCTGGCTACGCGGACGCCATGTTGTAAATTTAAATAATAACAATTTTAAAACACCAAATTGCACATCGCAAAAGATACGAGCCCTGACCTCAGCTAACGATGTTTACAATTATGCAGGCCATCTTGTTTAACTTAAAATAACTATTATAAACTCGAGCTTATCGCACTGTATCGTACGGTTTTAACGACTCTGGTTCCGTCGGTGCCGTTTCGCGTTCAATTAGCAATTTCGACGTAATTAAATTTTCTGTAAGAGCACTTTTGTCTGTCAAAACATCGCGGTTGGTAAAGCCGATTTGGGGATCCAGCGGAGGATTTTTTATACACAACTCCCGTGGTAAAAAGTAGCCCATGTCGCTCTCCAGCTCATCAACTATGTCCATACAAAAAATCACGCCAATCCGTGGCTCAGTTTCGACGTGAAAGGACAAACAAACAAACATGGATATATGTAGGTTTGCGTTTGCCCACAATCGCGCCTGATGGAGCGAAGATGAGGCCTACGATGCAGCACGCTTGCTTAGTTTATGCTCATTCACCCTAGATTTAACCCTTTCAACGCCACGCCTCGACAAAACGTAAACCTGCTTTGAATCTTATGTCATTGTGTCAAGATCACTTTGACAATGTACATTGTGACACCTATATGTGTCGTTGACGTTAAAAACGGCTGACAACATTTCATATTTTTAAGACTGTAATTTGATTTGTTCTCTGTATTCTGTTAGGAAAAAGAAAGAAGCTGATAGTTTTAAATTTTCACTAGAATTATTAATGTGCTTATTCTAATATGGAGTAACTCCAAAACTACCGCACAATAGATCCATTACTTTTGTCTAGTCTCTATTAAAAAAAAGTGATGACGTAAATCTGACGTTGAGGTTGTTTATCAAATTTAAAATTATTACAGCTCTTTTTTCTGGTGAAAAAGGCAAAGCAAACATATCTTTATCATTCTGTGGTAGTTAGTATTGGTAAATTCAGATATTTTTTAAAATTTCTTGTATCTTTTTAAATATGGAGAAATAAATTATAATAAATATTTTTCCGTATTTAGGAGGCAAAACTCTTTCGATTCCTGTAGTAATTTTCAGGTGTCAAAAAAAATAAATCTCGTCAATTCCACTCAAGCTGTTGTGGTTGATGAAGGAATAGCGAAAACGCTCATCGTCATTGGTTTCGCGCTTGGGTTGATATGAACATTCACGTGCTTTTACCGACCACAGAAGTTTTAAAGAGAGAAAAATGTTATCATATCCTACTAATATTGTAAATGAGAAAATTTTAACCTTTTTATACGCTCTGTCAAATACAACAGCTCTCACTCATACGTCATGACATCGAAATGTCGAACGCGAAGTTGAACCCTACAGAAATGTAGAGATAAACTACGATAACATGGCCCGCCCCTCACCATTACTATTTCAATGTGTTTAGTCACATATTTACGAAATAATTTTTATTTAGTAGTATCTGCTTTTGTTTGACGGCTGTCTCAACACGCACACATGCGTTGAAAGTTTTGGTGTGCTTTATAAATACTTTCACAATACATTGAAGACTTCTCGAATTGTGGAGGGGGGGCCATGTTATCGTATAATATTATCTCTATGTAGGTAGATATCACTCTGCACGCCGCCGTGACTGATATATAAGTCGTTGGCGTAGAACCTGCGATGCTGATATATTGTGTTGTTGGCGTCGAAAAGGTTAAAGATGTTTGGATGTTTAAATGTTTGCTAGTCAATTACGAAATAACTCCAGAATGGATTTAATTGAAATCAAATACATACCCCATACTAATAATATAAATGCGAAAGTGTCTGTCTGTTACTTCACGCTTAAACCGCTGATCTGATTTCGATGAAATTTGGTATATACGGCTTTGATCAATTATAACTGTAGATCCACAGTCGCGCGCCCGAAAATGTCCGAGCCAAATGAGCGCCACTTTAATAAAAGTGGCCTTCTTTTTTCTCAGTACGTTGCGTGAAATTGTCAAGTTTAGCTGTCAAGTGTCAACCGAAATTCGACTGTAATGAAGTAAAGACTAGGTTCAAATTTCTGTGTAGGTGATGATATTAATTGTTATGCAAACAAATAAAAAAGTTCGGACACTTTTTGAACGGGATTTTGTTCGGCAATGTGTATCTTCAGTTATAATTGATCAAAGATATACGGATAGTTTTTATGCTGGAAAATACATAGTTCCCGCGGGATAGCGATAGGTAAACGAATTCTCTGCAGACGGACGGAATCGCGGGCAACAGCTAGTAATAAAGTATTACTAGAAAAAAAACTTTGTGTCTGGCCACTTCTGAAATGTGGTCGGTGATAACGATGCTTAGATACACTTAGATTTCACCCAAGGAACCCTCCTGAGTGCATTTTTGGCGATAACAGTAGCTAGCTACATACGCCCGGGACCTGTCCCACTAAACCTCGAGACAAATTGCTCGACTCACGATAAGCGAACCTTATCGACGGCGCAAGAGTTCATACTAAACACCACGAAGATACACTTATACCAATCTTATCAATGCTAACTACGCACCATGCTACACTGACGCTCAAAAATAATGGTCCACGTTTCATACAACGCTTTGCGGAAAGTGACTCTGTGTTATTGCTCGACAGTGTAGATCGGTTCACTTGCTTACTCACGATGGCAAATCTTACGTATACATGGTCACACGGCGGTCATGACGCACAAAATACGCGTTCTTGAATCTACATAAGCACGACGACGTCTGTACACGCGTACGCCTACATACATCGCGCGCGCACCATACTGGTGAACAGCGGCGACAAGCAATGGCGCCTTGGCTTGGGGGGGGGGGGGGGTAACTCGAATCGGTGCGGGGCGGAGCGTGGCCATTCTGTACGTTAGTACTATTATATATTCTGTGACAAAAGAGTATTTCTTACTCATTTAATGTTAGACAACATAATGCATTAACTCAATTTTTAAAATTATCTTAGTACTAGCGCTCGGGTTTTTTTCCATAAAACTGACCCGTGACCACTATCTCACCTGATGAAAAGTCCGGATGAGGCCAAAGGTGTATCTCACTGGTTCAGTAACAGCCTATTCACTCTGGCTTCGTGCCCTAGGTTGTATTTATCTGGAAATACAGACGACGGGATAACTGTTGGTTATCAATATCGTACGTAAAGCCTCGTGCTTACACGTCATTGTGTGCGTCTGACGTTACCGACAGCAAACTAACACGTTCGAATTACACACACACACACACACACACACGTAAGATATTCTATGGATTTGTGTGACGGCGTAGCGTTGTGTGCGAGCCTGAGATCGTCCTATACAATACGGTTTAAACCGGGTTGCTCATGGAAGCGTGCATGTGAACTCTGCGTGTGCTATGTTCATTGCGCGGTCGAGATGTTGACCGCTCAGTGGTCACAAGGCAGCACATGCAATGAACAGCGAAAATGCTTGCTTCGCCACTGCCCGCTGGCGTCCCGTTCTCAGTGTATGAAGCTCCGTGTCTATCCCAAAATGACCTCAACAATCATAACCGATGTGGTCGAAGCGAGAGCTAAGTAATTAAATTACTTCATGACATTACATACTCTTATCTATTGTGATAATTTTATTCTCGTACTGACATTGGTGTGTTTGAGACAGTTTTTGCGTTTTTTAACATTTTGCTGTGTCTAGTCGGTACTGATCAGTCAAGGTAACTTAAAACTTATTCGGCTCAGTTTAGGGGTTGTAGAAACCGAACTAAAATTAGATGCCGTGTCTCACTTATCGTCATCATCATAATCCCAGCATATATACGTCCCACTGCAGGGCACAGGCCTCCTCTTAGAATGAGAGGGGTTGGGCCATAGTTCTCACACTCTGTTTCTAATATTGCGCGTGCGTGCCGCACGGTCAGATCGCACTACATATACAAAATATATAGAGACCGACAATGTTGTTCATACATAATGCGGGCTGCGTTCAATTTGACCTGACCGCGACCGCAGAATGCAGCAATCCTTTAACTTTTGTCATGTCTCATGTCAATAGGAGAGAGAGACGTAAATAGAAAAATGTGTATGACCTTCATAGAAAGATTTGGTTCCGAGTGCATTAGATTATAAGCCCTCGGAATATGCGCAAGTGCACGATTGACATCTTCATCATCATCATTTCAGGCGAAAGACGGCCACTGCTGAACATAGGCCTCCCCAAAGGCTCGCCAAACAGATCAGTCCCGTGCCACCCGCATCCAACGCTATCCCGCAACCTTAACCAGGTCGTCGCTCCATCCGTCCGCGATCGCGTGTCGTTCCGTCGCACGATTGACAGTTCTCCTACAACTACAACCCATAACGTAAATAAAATCTGTAAAAACAAAGTTTCAAAACAAATAAAATGCACCTACAAAAGTCAATGAACCCACGAGAAATCTAATCCCGAGTGCCCGCTAGCCTCTTAATTATAATACCCTCCCCACGCTCGGGAGTGGGTCCGTGCGGTTTGCAATTTGCGCCGTAATGCAGGCTTTCTCTGCGCCCGCGCAAACCGGAACCGCAACTGCACCGGCGCTGACTAGCCTGACCTCGGCCGGAGTTTACTCACCGCTCGCTCGTGTATCTATTTGGATGTAGATGCAATTAAATAAGCCCTAACTTATAGTAGTAGTATTGGCCCGAGCCACTACTACCACGTTCCTAACATGTCTGCTTCCTAAAGTGGCCTTCTTCCCACATTGACCGTTTCCTATGATGTCTACTTTTGAAAATGTCTGTTTCCTAAAATGTCTGCTTCTCAAAATAACTTTCTTCCCACATTGTCGCGGCTCAGGCTCGTTCGGTCCGTTTCCTAAAATTGTCTTCTTCCCACAGCGTCAGTTTCCTATGTTGTCTACTTCTCAAAATGTCTGTTTCCAAAATACCCTAAATTTATTTATACTACAACTCTACAATATTTATTTAATAACTACATTCACTTAATAAAGTAACTTTGAAAGAAAAAAAACATTTAAAAGTGAAACAAAATAATAATCTCCATTGGTTAAACAAAGGTTTCTACACGATCAGTTTGTTTTTGGTGTTTTTTGGGACTCTGGTGTTTAGAGATTAGGCTATTTTAAATTAATGTATAAGGGTAATTTGAGCTTAGGTTCTAATGTACCGAAAGCGATATATTTTTTTGTCGATAATATTTTGCTACATCACTTTCGTATAGATGCCCCGAAGTATCCCAGGCATGCTTATTTCAAGTACTTCCGGAAACTACTTCTTGAATTCACGGACAAAAAAGAAAACATTTTGAAAAGCAGACATTGTAGGAAACGGGCTTTAGAACACAAATAGTGGGCATTATAGGAAGCATACACCGTAGTTAATAGGACATCACAAGGAACGGACATTATAGGAAGCAGGTCAATTTTCGAAACGGACATAGTAGGAAACGATCATTCTAGGACAGTGGCATGATAGGAAACCATTTGCTGACATTATAGGAAAGAGTCATTTCGTGGAAGAAGACCAGTTTGAGAAGCAGACATGTTAGGAAACGGACTTAACGAGCCTGAGCCCCAGAGAGCTGCCGTCAACACTTCATAAAACACAAATTGTTGACCCTACCCTCAATATACTTACTGGAAACGGCATTGTTTGTACGTAAACATCCTGACCTATTTAAAGTAAAAACAGATAATATTACAACTAGGACACAAATGACACAATACAGAAATAGGTTAATGTTACCAAAATCAAATATAAAAATGTTCAAAATGGTCATCAGTGTAAATGTACTACACAAATTATGAATAAAATTCCAGAATCAATTAGACAAGACAAGAGACCCGATACAATATTTTTAAAAACAATTTCAAGACATTACTACTTATCACCATTACATTACTCTGTTGATGAGTTCTTGAATGATCAAACTGCAAGTTAATTATTTATTAAGTAAAGTAAATTGGGTAAAATTATTATTTTATGATTATTGACATTTTAAGTTATTATTAATTGAAATTATATATATAAGCAATTGTTTTAAAATTACATTTCAATAACTCGTTAACATAGGTAATTATATCAATAATATAGTATTAAATGCATGATTATAATAATAATTTTAATTTAATATAATTTTGTAACATTTTAAGCTAATTTTAGGGTGTCATGGACTGACATAAACATTTATTGTAAAACCTAATTTTATACGTACATGACTTAATTGAATAAATAAATTGTCGACCAAGTGAGTGCTTTACCATTTTTGATTGAACATTTATTATTGGGCATCTATGTATACATATACACGATGATTTTTATGAACCAATTTTTCTAGAGCAGTACCTATTTGGTGGCGACCACGTTTAAGTTGCAGTTACAAGAAACAAAACGTCTATTTTTTTTAAAAATTATAATTTAGAAAATCACTTTTTAATTAAATTAAAATCGTTGCTACCCTACACATAATTTAGTCAATGAGCTTAAAACCTCTTTGACAAGTCAGTTTCTCCAACAAACTTTGACGCGAGACCTGTCAAATTACCCGCCAAAACGATGACACTTGACGAAACTGCTTAACTTAAACAAATGTAGGATAACCATGCATTCGGTGGATGGAGGAAGTTTTAACAATAAAGTTCATTGCTTTTAGACCTCGTCCATTAAATTCCATTTTAGCTAGGTGGTACCGGTGGGACCTTGTCACTTTAACCACTGTGACAGTTCATATATGGCAGTTCAAATATGACGAAAATAGATAAGGTACTAAAGTGTATATATATTTTTGCCCTTGACTGTACAAAGAAATTCAGTGGTGCGTATGAAGTTCCCAATTCGCACTCGGCCCGGACGGCCCGCTTGTAAACTGCGGCCTGAGGCCTCACATTCTGAGAGGAAGCGTTATGCTCTACCATGGGACTCGAATAGGCTGAAATGATGATGATTACTACAAGTGTCTGATTTACTAAAACAAAAAACATTTATCTATTCGCTAATTCATAATCGGATCCGTTAGCAAACACTGCATTCCTAAAATATTTTTCTGCAGCTGTGTCAATATTGGCCGAAATCAAAGCTTCCAAGTGTGGGCGAATGCATATTTTCCAATTCACAAATTAGCACTTTCGGTCGAGTGCAAGTGTCGTTACCTTAAATGTCGGATAATATCGGTGTTTACCCAAAGTGGTGGCATAATAATTTGAGTGTTTTTGTTTCACGTTTGGAACCCTTGAGAATTTTAGTGATGTAATTTCGGGTTAGTTTTGACCTGAAGGTTAACTATTGGGATCATCATCATCATCATCATTTCAGCCGAAAGACGTCCACTGCTGAAGATAGGCTCCCACAAGGTTCGCCAAACGGATCGACCGTGCGCCATCCGCGTCCAACGCCTGCAGATTTTAATATTACATTGAAATAGGGATGTTGACGCCATTAAAAAATAATTCGAAGACACGACTCCAGTAAAAAAACGCTTTGCTTTAGCCCTGAAAACCAGATTATGTTTCGATTAACTGCAAAATTAGATTTTTTTGTTACTTTAAAACAAATAAATAAACAGTTAGTTGATTGAGTTGGCGAACAAGTGACGTCAAAAGTTGCTATTGCCATTCAAACTCTATGGGAGAATTGTTTTGACAGCTCATAAAAAGTACGTCACTAGATTGGTGGTGTCAACATCCCTATTATGAAATTATGATCCGCGTATCCGTCCTCGAAGATTTCTTTTATCGGTATCTTTCGGGAATTATACAATTTTCCGCGATAAAAACTATCCTATCCTATCTCCATATCAAATGTCATCTAAATCGGTTGGATGGTTTAAGCGTGTATAAATAACGGACAGGCAGTTACTTTCGTATTTATAATATTAGTAAGGATGACCAACCGCCCACGTTTTTCATACGGATCTAAGTACCTACCCCAATTTTACGGTTACGTCTAAAATTCGTGGAAGGTATTTCCCTTTATCATACATGGCACACATGGTTTGAAAAATAAAACGATTCTTCAGTTTTTTGGTCTGGCGAAGGTTTTACTATGTGCAATTGCTATTGTGTTTTTTTAAAACTTATCTTTTGCGTTATAATCAGATCAAAATACCTCTAGACTTTTTTGCCATATTTTGGTACTTTTTAAAACGAAGTGGCAGTTTAACACCATTATCTTATCATAACCGATTATTTTATGCAGAGGGAAGTAAAGTCTTTCTTCTTCAACCAGGTGAGGGGGGACAGAGACGGCTTTCGTCTCCGCGACAAACGATAAATTCTAGCATGTTAAGAATACCGGTGGTATCTTTACGATTTGCTTTTAGCGTAAGTGTTTTGGTGATTGTGTGTTCGTTTATTTTTTTGTCGCCCGCTCGCTTAGTCACGATATGTCGACATATCATCTAAATATGTTTTAAAATGTCACAGTCTTTTAGGTAGTGAGCATTTACTGGATTTGAGTTTTTAAGCTTAAATACCCAAGCGTATCTGGAAAGATCGTTTTGCGTACATTCGTATTACGTGACGGAAGCTACGACGTAGAGTCGTAGACGTCTTTTGTCTCACACCAACGGATAACAGCGTCCCTCTCTGTTTACCTGACGGCAGGCGTATTATAGTTTTTCACAAAAAAAACCTGTAATTGAGTCATCGGTTCCTATTTTGTCGTCGTGCTTGTTTTCTGAGGCCATTTCAGGGTGTTTGACTCGATCCTCGTCTCGGATGACCAGCCTTCAACCGATCAGCTGTGGTGATGTCATTAGGTAATATTTGCTTTGCGCATTGTGTTTCCAAGTGTGACATCGACATCACTTGATCCTGTGTAGGTGGCTTTAGAGTAAATAACTTGGTGTTAGTACGGTGCTAGCTTCTGTACTGACGATGGCCGTGCACCTACAATTAACTGTTACATATTAATGTTTTATTTCACGAGTGCGGGTTTCACTCGATTGTGTGCGTCGATGTACATGTGATCCGTCGTGTACTGCCTTACGCACACAGAGACAATATGTATGTATGTACATCGACGCACACAATCATGAGAAAGCCGAGTTTGTGAGATAAAACAACGATACTGTACGAGTGCCCTTCTGTGAATAATCTTTTTCGTGTTGTTTACTCAGTCCCCAGTTATCCAAGTGACATCTTCATTGTTTCATAAAAAACCGGTTGTCTGTAAATTCGGTTTACGGACGATAGTTTAACGTGACAACGTCATAACAAAACATTCAAAAAACAAAAATGAAACCAGGCGGTCACCAAGTCACCCATCTCTTGTACATACTGTCGTTCGCCGCTCAATGTAATATTGCAACTGGCCTTCACTGCTCTGTAGGTACATGTAACGTTACAATGAGTCATACTTTTTCATGTATGCAGCCGGCGTTCATCGATTTATTAGACGTTGTTACGTCAAAAAATGCTTAGGTTGCCCAAGAGACAAAATTTGAGTAACCATAGCAACGGATTGCAAGAAAAAGTTGATCCACCCCTTTACGTTTATGCTCTCGCCATCTAACTAGCCCTTGATAATGTACAGTCAAGGAATTTAATTCCCTACCGATTTCGTAAAAAGATCGTTAAGCAGTCGCAATGGATTAAGGTCGAAATGTCAAGTGCAACACGTCAAAGCAACATCGTAACTAGCTCTTATGGTGACAGTTTGCTGTACGATATTCAAACTTAGGTGGGTAGGAAAATAAATTCCTTGACTGTACTCCAGTAAATCCGGTAGCTGTGGGAGGTTTCAAACATAATTAATTTATAGATAATGACGCCCGTTGCTAATTGTATGTCTTAAAAGCAAGCGCCTAGAGATAAAATATGTAATTATCTATCGCTCTATTTAATACAAATGACGGTATAACTCACTACCCACTGGTTCAGTAGAGCCTTATCAAAGCAAGTGTCCTGGAAATGTTAAGAAAATCCGTTTGGATTTGGATTAATGCTTTAGGTTATATTATACTAGTTAATTTAGGGTTCAAGCTAGAGCAGCTAGAATCTGACTTAACTACGATTTCCTACTAGTAAGTTAGTAACAATGAACTCGCTTCGGGAAAAGAGTATCAAATCACATGACATGACTGTAAAATAACATTCGATAGCAATGAAAAATTGTGCTGAATTCTGGTGCGGTAAAAGTCTTTTCGGAATGTACGACCTCATAGTTCAAAATAGTTCAAATCCTCATGATTTGCCGTTTATTCTGGGTCGAGAAATACGGGTTCGAATTTCTTCTTGACTCGAAGACTTGTAGAGTCGTAGAAAATTGCATACATCTCTGATTAATTCTGTCAGCAAGTCAAAGTTTTATTTTGAGCTGCAGTTTTTACCATTGTCAAATTGTATTTTGTTAACCCCCGACACAAAAAGAGGGGTGTTATTATAAGTTTGACCGCTATGTGTGTGTGTGTCTGTCTGTCTGTCTGTGTGTGGCATCATAGCTTTTAAATGGGTGCACCGATTTGGATGCGGTTTTTTTTAAATAGAAAGCAGGTTTCTTGGCGATGGTTCTTAGATATGTTTCATCAAAATCGGTTCAGCTGTTTCAAAGTTATCAGCTCTTTTGTTAGCTGCGGAAGGGATCTTAGACTTATAACGGGCATTGACTTAATGTTCAAACATACGAGTGACATAATTGCGTTGGGGGTTTTTAAAATTTTTAATTTATAGTTATGTGGTTTCAAAATCGATCTGTAGTTTTATTTCTAGAGTTGTATACAATATTTTTGAGCAAAAAATATGTGAAGCTGACTTTGACAAGGATATTATCCCTTTGTTATTATTTGAGTCATTTTTGTCTCCGATTTTCTAAACGCCGTCCTTGAGAGCGGTCAGGTCACGAAGGACACACGCTCTTAAAATTTTAAATTGCTCGTTAGCGCGTACGTTGTTGCGACAATAATAAAATTTTATTTTACTGCGGATATGATGGACGTTATTAACATTTATTCAATTATCAAAATGTCGCCAGGGTTTTGACCGAACATTTAGTATTTCTTCGCCCTTTTATGTAACGTTGTAAGATGACTTCTTTGTGCTCAAAAAATTATATGTTAATAAATTTTAGTGTAGTGTTTTAGAGCAGTGTACTTAGTCTTCCGACAAGATGGAGGTACGACTTGGTTTAGGTTGCGGGGACGCATTGGATGTGAATGGCGCAGAACTGGCCTGTTTGGTGAAATTTGGGGAGGCGTTCAACAGCGGACGTCATTCGGCTGAAATTATGATGATATATTAATATGATAGGGATATATTGTGCAGCTGTCTAAATCCAACGGTTTACATCTCAATTTTCGGCGCTCGTGTCTTAAAAGTCAACGGAACAGACAATAGTTATGTAAATACGTTGCCATCCGAATACTGGGGTCTGTACAGAAGGTCACAGCGTGTTCTATTCACCAGATTGTACAAACAGTGCACTTCTAAAATTCTTAACGGTACGACGCCACTGCAAAGCGGAAAAGCTCGAAATACATTCGGCAGTAGGATTTTCTGTTCGTGATTCAGGGCGCCGTGCGCGCATTCATAATGGGACTTTCAGCTTTACAAACTTACCTCTCGTTCTAAGTTCAATGCACCTATCAGCTGAGTCAACTTGGATATTTTTATTTCACCTTTTGTGCCGGCGACGATTCCCGGACAAAGTTGCAACCGATATTTTGACGCGGGGCCCCATAAAGCGTCGAGAATTTGATTATTTGTTACTTGGCACGTTTTACCTCAATTTCAGAATTCATAAAACTGGTCAACTGCCAGTCGGACTCGTACATGAAGGGTTCCGTATGTGCCTCCGTGCAATGTTTTATAAATAGTTCAGTAAAAAGTTACAAAGATCGAGTAAAAAACGCTGAAAATAAAACACGTTTCTTGTATGTCGACCCTTTTTTTTTATACTTAGTATTTGTTGTTTGTTATGTAATCGGCGAAAACTTCATTTGTCTATTAAAGTTGAAGTTGTTATAGGCGAAAAACTAAAATAAAGGTCCTGTTGTATGTAGTAGTGCACAGAACTGATATGGAGATGAAGTCAATTTTTAAATTTGGAACGTCAATTTGTTTATAGGGACACTATACTACGTAGGTACAGTCAACGTCATATAAATAAGTGATCACTTTTGTACCTTGCAGCTTTTTGCAGTTACATAATTTCGTATGGCTTTTCTAACGTGACGTTAAAGTGACAAGGTACAACAGTGATCACTTATTTATGACGTTGACCCTACAACAGGTCTTTTACTTAACTTTTTCACCTATATAGCCCTGGGACAGACGGACGGAAGGACAGAGAGCGGAGTATCTGTAATACATAGAGTTCCGATGGCTTCCTTTGGGTACGGAACATTAAAAACAAGACGCATGCTGTCCGCGAATCGATTTGATATTATGATGTCATCTCAACTTGCATCTTTACTCGCGCCAGTTCAGACCTGCTCGCGACCAACCTTCAACTCCATCAGCTGAGCGCGCCCCGCTAATACGACAGGTATTTATTGTCCAACATTCATCATTCATGTCATCGCACTACGGATTTGCAGACGCGATATTTAAAATGCCCCTCGAATTCGACTTGTCTATGCCCAGCCCCATATAGGAATCCGATGCAGGTTTTTATTTATCATGCCTAATGTCTAATGATTCAATAATTTATAATAGACTTAGTGATCATTATTACATGTGGCTTTTTGTTTATTTTTTATTGCAATGGCTTAGTGTTTTTTTAACGTCTGCTGTGATGTGAAATTTTTCGTTTCATGTCCGGTTGGGTTTATTGATTTTCAATCCCTACGTACATGGATGTATCTGTGCGGCTAGTCTAGTACCTCTCGAAGTAGGTTAAAGTAACTGTTCATAGGCCCTAGCTGCGCTTGCATTAACGACTTGGCAAACTGCCACAGTAAAATAGCACTGTTCAACTATTTGTGTAGGTAGGTACTTTATCTCGTTACGTTAGTGATACATGTGTACTTATTTATATCGGGTGAAATTCATTCCAATCCTGATTGCTCAGTGTTACTAGGCTACATGCGTAATGTGTAAGGAGCGTTCGTATTAAGTTACAAGCTTATAAATGCAGAATTACGGGTATTCAAACCAAGCTGTACTATGTACGAAGACCTTAAAATGTAATTAAACAGAGCACCTTAAATGATAAAAAACCGGCCAAGTGCGAGTTGGACTCGCGCATGAAGGGTTCCGTACCATTATCCATAAAAACGGCAAAAAAAAATTACGTTTGTTGTATGGGAGCCCCCTTAAAAATTTATTTTATTCTGTTTTTTAATATTTGTTGTTATAGCGGCAACCAAAATACATCATCTGTGAAAATTTCAATTGTCTAGCTATCACGGTTCATGAGATAAAGTCTGGTGACAGACGGACAACGGACCGACGGACAGCGTAGTCTCAGTAATAGGGTCCCGTTTTTACCCTTTGGGTACGGAACCCTAAAAAAGAAAGGATTGATGTAGTGTAGTCAACGGTCGTTATGTAGTTAATGCAGACACATTGCACAACTATAAAGTTTCCGAATTTGACAATGTAACCCGTAGAAAAAATGTTGTACTTACTATAATTCTCTCAGACGCTACAAGTGTATATAGCGTTTATTTTCCTACGGTTGACATAATCAATATTCAGAAACTTCATAGTTGTGCCATGTGTCAGGACTTACTTTATAGCAGCCGTTGACTGTAGGAAATAATTGGGTGGTGGTAAGAAAGGACTGTCGAGGTACATAACATTTAATCAAGGATTATTTAAACGTTTACTTGAATAAGTAAGGTTTTCTCGGCTTACTTTTATCGCTTACTTTTATGCGTAAATTGCACATTCTGCTCATGAATACACAATTTTGCTCAGCCGTTTCAATTAGGTCCCTAGTTTCCCGGAAAGTCTACATGGCGATTAAGATTTATGCGCTTGGTCGGAGTGCTGTGGGCGGACTACTATTCTAAATATACTTCTCTTAGTAAGCGAATGTTACTTCGACCAGATACACTCCGTGCTACGATTGATTTATACGGCTTCGTAACGGTTGTCTCACATACACCTAGAAGTCCAAGGTGCCACCGACAGCGAGCCATTATGTAAACAATACGCTTTATGATATTTGCTCGACCATGCCGGCGGTGCCAACAGCGCCGACCTCATTGAGGCACCTGCGGGCAGTAGCAACAAACCACCGACAAGTGTTAAAAGCACAAAAAACGGAAGCCTCAATACCGACTCACCAAACCGCTCGATGCCAGTGACACATAGAAATAACAAATGATTCCTCTCGATTGTCAGCGGGTTTTTTTTTCCACCATCGATCACTAACGCATATCACGTACAAGATCGCGATATAGACAGTGCAGTTGATAAATGTTAGACTTACTATTGTGGTGTAGTGCCTACATGTAATTGCTGGTTTTTTATTGTCAACGCTCTTGACACCTGAGTAGGAGCATTAATCAGTTGTCAACGTGCTCAATGTAGAACAGCGGACAATGCGCAGGCGAATAGACCTCTCAGGACTCTGACATCATCCACAAACGCTAACGTACGGCTGGATGGCCAATTTTTTTACTTAGCTTTTATTTAATATTTCATCAGCGTCTCAGCTGGTGATGAACAGCAAAAACGTCAACATTCTGCTGGTATTAGGTAAAATAAAAAAAGTTTAGTTTTGAGTGCAAAAAGCGCTTTGCTCACGACTGGTAATGTGTTAAGTAATCAGCCACGTTCTGGTTCATTGCACTCACGAAACTTCGCGCTACAACTAGTGCCGTGACGGTGAATTCATTTCTACGCTCATTATATTTGCAACGCCCGTTCAATTTGACATACAATATCGTTATTATTGCCTTGTATCTCCGCTTTTCTCACCGCGTCTTTAAGTGCTGCCTTCCGCGGCTTTGTCTGGGTTGCGTTCTCTCGGTTATTATCTTCGAGGATACATTTTATGTATTTAGGCACATTCCTGAGTAACAAAATTACACACGTGTTTATTTTTTGAGCAAAATTTGCGAGAACGCTTTTTTTTAAACGCCTTCGACAATGTCGTTAAAACTAGACAGGTATCATTGCAGCTGCGATGTACATATATTCTTGGGGATAAGTTTCAGTTTATGTAGCCTAAACACACGAAATATAAAGAGAAGACACGCCGTTCGTTCGTTTTTCAGTTATTATTATAACTGCAGCTATTCTTGCTAAGTTTGTTAAATGCGTGCAATTCCTACACATGCCATGTGCCGTTTGGCTTGAGAACCAATAACCGCATTCGTTCTACTGTAACTATGTGCAATACTTCGTTAGGTGCCGGTATGGTGGGTCTGAGTGACATTCTAACCTCTTGTATCTACTCCGAGGTTAAACATCTGCAGGGACAGAGGAAACATTATATAATTTATGGATGTTATATGTTTTCCATTGTGACCGACCCACAGACCTTAGCAAAGTAAATCATCGCTATACTTATTAATAATAAATCACTGCGACATTTATTTTACAGTATGTTATAAAAAAGTGTTGGTAGCCTAGTGGTTTGGCTTCTCAAACAGATCGTGGGTTCGAGTCCGTGCTCGCAACTAAGAGTTTTTCGGAATTTATGTGTGAAATTTCATTTGAAATTTACCATGAGCTTCACGGTGAAGGATAACTCACCCACACAGGTACGTAAAGTTCTCTCTTCGTTCTTACTGGGCTCGCGTGAGAACTACTGCCATAGTCGTCTCGTGCTAAGAGGTCCCGTAGACCGACGTAGAATTTTCCTTAGGTTTACGATATGAGTTGAATCATAAAACCACCCGTTCTTGTCAAACAATTTAACGAGACTTAAGTAGAGATATTTAAACGTGCAACCTCGTTTACATAGCGAGTCCATTCTGTCAGGAGACGCATTGAATTTAAAATTTATCTCCTAAGTTAGTGCTCCAACGTGGGTTTGCAAAAGACCTGTTTACTGGACAAACTGCATGCGATAACGTGTGATACCTACACTGTATCGTTCTGCAAATATTTGCACGGATTTCTACGTTTACCTTAGAAATATGACGGTAATTAAAAGAATTAACGTGGTTAGATTTGCATTGCGGCGGCGAAGAGTTAGCTTGTATGTTGCAAATATAAAAAACTAGCGACCCGCCCCGGCTTCGCACGGGTGCAACTATATTATGCATGTATTTTACATATAAACCTTCCTATTGAATCACTCTATCTATTAAAAATAAACCGCATCAAAATCCGTTGCGTAGTTTTCAAGATCTAAGCATTCATAGGGACAGACAGCGGGAAGCGACTTTGTTTTATTTTATGTAGTGAAGCTGCCACTATTTCAACCATTGACAATGTGGTATAAAAGAACAGGTACACGCTCGAGTCCTAACTTGACCGAGGAACCCACCAACGAACTTTGTTAGTTTTATCCTCTAGGATTTAGAATGACTTACAACATTAAATCTATATCGGCAATATATTTGCAGTCAAACAGAAATTAAAGTCTATTCAAATTAGCAACATTTACGGTCCATAATCGAATGTCTTGATAGGGTTGTCAAATAGTTTTAAGCCTAATTGTTACTACTTCTTCTTTCAATCAAGTCTAGAGCTCAACTTGAGTTCGCACCTCTAACAATCACAATTTACATGTAAATTTCAAATTGACCATGACTCTTTGGGACTTGGTCCTACCGCGAGTTAACATGCAATTTAAATTAGTTGCAAGTTTTATGTGTCACGCGTACCATTCCATTGCTATTCAGTCATGACACACGTTTCCAAAGACCACGGCGCCGAGGCACAAAACGCACTGACTCATTTAAAGCGCACTGCTCAAAACCTGCATCTATTATACTCCACCAAAACACCCGGGTCACCTGATAATGTATAACGAGAGCGATAAAAATGCATTCGACAACAGTCGCCATTGTCGCGATAACATCGTTATTGGCTAACTGGGATGTCTTTCGATAAACTAAGGTTAAGGAACCCGTATCTGGGTAATAGACTAGCCAGTGTTCGTGCTTGCAACATGCATTAAGTTGCCGTTTGTGATGCATTCTCCTGCCGGAGTACAGTTAGTGACCCGGCGCCGGGGCTAGGAGCGCGTGCGCTTCGTATATATTTTATATTCAAGTTATTCTGATTAGGTTGCATTGATTTTGCGTTTATCATACTAGGTATACCTATGTGTTTAGAGACTGGAGTGGAGACCAGCTTTTCGATTCTCATTTGATGTAGGAAAACATCGAGTGAAAAAAAAGTACTACTATTGTTTCTTTTTTGAGTTTATCGGCTTTATTGCAAATAAAGAACAATACAGATATAGACTCTAAAAGCTGAAAATTCATTAGGGAGATACCGTGTCTGTTATCTTATCACACGAATAGATAGAGTTCAAAAAGTAGGGACCTTATCGTTGGTAGTAACTTTTTCCGTTGTGGAACTGCCGTGTCAGTTAATTACTATTTTAACGTAGTCCAACTTTTTGGTCTCACTCAAACAGTTTCTGTTATATCAATCTAGGGTATTGATCAGACTAGGATTAAACCGTCTTGCCCTCCAAAACTAAAATGGTGTACCAAATTTTTGATCAATCGATCAACAGGAAGGAGGTAAATTTTCAATTACCAGATTTGACCCACACCAGAAAAACAAAGCAAGCTATTATTTATTATTAAGCTCTTGTGTGCATAGATAATAAATGTAGATAGGTTTCTTTGCAATGTGTAGGTACGCTCTCTGACAACTCGTTTGATGGAACGTGAGTTATTATTTTTAGCAAGTTATTAACCATTACATGTGCTAAAATTTCGTATTAGTCGACGATACTATAACGCAAAAAGCAATTCATTTGAAATGGTTGAGTAAAATAAACAACTAGGTACATTTTTACACTACAATATTAGACGGTAAATTATGAAGTTTACAAAGCCTAGGCGCGGAATTTACCTACCTCAAAATGATGACTAATGTTCACTTGAAACTATGTTATTTGGTTACGCAATCAATACCCAATGACGTAGGTACAGAGTTCGAGTACCTGCTTGCTAGAAATATACCTAAGAATGATACCTACCATACCAACCGATCGTCGATCAATGGTAGAATAAAATTTGTCGACGTCGACCGGCAGTTTCCACTACATCAATCGATCGGCCGTCGATGTCATCAATCGATGGTAAAACGGATTGTTGAACTTCGATCGACATTTTCTACTAGGTATATCAATACGTGGAAGCATCGATTGGCTGTTGTTCAATCGTTAATCGACCAGTATCCGTCGATCAGCTAAGCCTAACACCCAGTTTGAGCGTATTGAAGAAACGTAGAAGTAAGTTAGTGTTAGTGCCTACATAACCGGTACACACTGGTTCCGTATGCATATAAAGTTCTATAATTTTATTGCTGTACTGCAGTTGGCAGTTGTGCAACCAGATGCATCCGTGTCATTGGACGATTTCTGTATCGGCAGCATTGCAATGCACACAGACGTACGCGGCGCATCGTAGCTAACTAGCTCTAAACTTGAAACGACAGAGAATCTTTCACAAATGTTTTTACAAATAAAATGTCGGTGTTTAGCTTACTCGCCTAAGGAAGTTTTGTTGAGTTTGAAACGGCTTAGGATTGTGAAATACGTTTTTTCACTTTGCCGAAATGAGCACTTTCTGTAAGGATAAGTAATAAGGGTAAAATAATAAGGGTACTATCACAAAAAGTGCACTTGCCCAGAAGGTGCACTTTTTCATAAGAGCCTTATTTGTATATGGGTCATACACAGAGTGAGAAACAAAAGTTGTCTCTCCTGTGGCCATAAAATTAGAGACTTTGACTCTGCAAACTTAAGATTTATTTAAAAGGTCTGAAAGTTCGCCAGGCGTCCCACTCGCCGATGTGTATCACCCTAAGGTTCAATGTCATTTGTACGATTGAAAACGTCAGACTTTTTTCACATGTACAGCCTTCTTGGTTTTTTTTCGGATGAACTGTCATAAGAAATGGTGAAGCACTTGGACTATAAACTATATACATTTAGAAAGTGAACATTTTGGGAAGGTGGGTTTTACGAGCCTGAGCCTTTAAAATCCTTTTCCAGACAGTGCATATAGCGACCACATAAATCTACACAGATTCTATCTTGGGCCCTTTACAATATGGTAGAAAATCTATTGAATTTGTTTAAAACATGTTTTGCTTTTAAATTAACCCTACTAGATAAACAAAATTAGCCTTTTAAAAAAAATACACATTCAAGGGATTTAATTACAAAACTTAATTTAATCCTTAGTGTAATGAAAGCTACCCATATAATTTTGTATGACTAACTTTCGTTACACAAACACGCGATCGTGATTTTGTTTTCATCAAGCCGTTCATTATGTACAATTTTTATGAAACCGACCCACAAAACGATGATTAATTTTGTCGTAGCGTATCCATATTAACAGGGCCTGGAAAAGGGTTAAAACTAGGGCATTTGAAAGCGGTAGTACAGAACATGGTACTGACTGTGATGTAGGTCAGCTTATCAAGTTACGCACCTGCGCTGTTTGCCACCTGTAATTCCTTTACAATCACTACTAACCCTTTGAGCTGTTGTACGAGCTTATTTATGACTTGTCGGTAGTTTCGCTAACGATAAACAATCCAAGGGTTTCTTACCAAAGGGCGACGTTGTCGCTGCAGAGCGATCTCGTCCACGGGCGGTAGGTTAGGAATATTCTATTAAAGGTAGATTCCTTAGATTATTTATACACTAGATAGAGTGTCAGTAGCAAACACTGCGAAAACCCATTTGACAGCTTCATCTTACGATTGCGTTACGTCATTCAGACTGAAGGGGGCAAATGACATATAAGCCAACGGTTGGCTTATATTTTTCGGGACGGTTTCATGCCGCCTAAGCTCTATCTAGTGTATAAATAATCTAAGGTAGATTCATAATCTACAAACACCGAGCGTGTCAGACACGTACACCGGGTTCGTATTCAAAAAAATTGTATTGTACATAATTAAGGGCTGGAAAACAGAATCACGATCGCGTCCTTTGTTTTACGAAAGTTAGGCATACAAACTATATGGGTAGCTTTCGTTACATAAAGGAAGCAATTAAGGATTGTTTTAATTACATCCTTTGTGTACAATTTTTTTGAAAACGCCTCATCGACAAATATACTTTCCGCGCATACTGGCGGGGTACGGCCCGTCTGTCGGTGTCTGCGCGGCCGTGTTACGATAGATATGAATTGTGGAAGAATATTATTTTGTCTGTGACACGCTCGGTGTCCGTAGATATGAATCGAACTTAAAAAGTAGCCTTTTATAAAACTCCAACTATCTGTTATCTGTTTTAGCGTGCAGTACTAACAAGCGCACACGCACGCACGTTCATACAAATTTTTGCATTTATAATATTGGTAGGATTTTAAAAAAACCGGCCAAGTGCGAGTTGGACTCGCGCACGAAGGGTTACGTAAGTACCTACCATTATCTATAAAAACTGCGAAAAAAACACGTTTGTTGTATGGGAGCCCCCTTAAATATTTGTTTATTTTAATTTAATTATTTATTTTTAAAATTATTATATAACTAAATATTCTGTGAATACTTAAAGCGTCTACCTGTTGCCGTTATCAATATCGAGCAAAAACGAGCAAAAAAATCACGTTTGCTGTATTCTGTTTTTAGTATTTGTTGTTATAGCGGCAACCGAAATTCATCATCTGTGAAAATTTCAACTGTCTAGCTATCACGGTTTTTGAGATACAGCTTGGTGACAGACGGACAGACGGACGGACGGACAGCGAAGTCTCAGTAATAGGGTCCCGTTTTTACCCTTCGGGTGCGGAAACCAGAAAACCGCTTCCTCTATTTCGTACTTGGTCGCACAAATTAGAGCGCTTTGAATAAAGCCCATGCATCTAATTCAGCCTTTTAAAGTAGGTACAAGTTGAAGTTAATGATCTGATTTTACCTTTCCTTAATGTGTACTGTACAGTAGCACCAGATTTTAATATTTTATTTTGACGTCTCGAGGCACGAGTAAGTTTATTTAATAAGCCTTTTAATGGCAAAGATTCTTCGCCGGTCAACGATTATACCATAAGCAGAAACACAAAGTGCATACACAATTTTACGCCTTATCCGTAGCAGGATACAGTCCATTTTTGTATGCCAATTTAACTTTACATAACCCCTTTAACTTGTGGGCATTGGCTGTTAAAAGGGGAGGTGTAATTATAATTTAGCGTACGGAAAACAATATGACAAATATTCATTGCGAATTTAACCTGTATTACTTGGAAATTGGGCTTAATTACGGTAGGGGATTCTTTGAGAAACAATAACCTTTGTCGTATTTACTATGTTATAAATGTAAAAGTTTGCGCAAGCGCGGTGTTTTTTTACTCCTGCGCACTAAAACGGCTGGAAGGATTTGGATGAAATTTGGTATTGTAGATTTCTGCAATAACACAGGATACATTTTATCCCAATATTCTCACAGGAAAGGGGTTTTCTTGAAACTTGGCGTACAGGTGGACAAAGATTTGGATTGAGACTTAGGATGCCTTATGTCCCGGGTAATGCGCCCCTTTGATAATATTGTGCTTTAAAAACTCTAAGTTTGTAAATGTTTCTCGCGTAGGATTTTCTAATGCGGGCGGAGGAGCCACGCGTTGTAGCTAGTTGAAAATAAATGTGTCATGTCGTTTCAATAAAATTCACAAATGTATGATATTTCACTAGAATCCGTATCAGTCTCAAGTGCATGACATACTTTGCGCATTTCCACGGCGATATCGTAATCACAGCACCTTTGATTTTAATTCCCTTATCAGACGTTAGTCGGGACGGAATTCGGACAACGTTTCGTTTTAAGGACCCACAAAGTCGAATAATTTAAAGCTTTAGAATTGGCATTGCTTCGTTACTGTTTTCTCACACTGATAGCGGATCACTTTGCCCCACAAAAATGTGACTTAGAATGCTGGCCGGGTCCTTTGCTGCGCTTTTCAAAATAATTGATACAGAAACTTATTTTTCTTATAATTATAGCTTGAAATCGCAGCTTCACGTTAGAACTACTTAAAAAAAGTATACGTTAACATTTTTAAAGCGCAATGTTTGCTCGGACTACGCCATCTAGTGATTGCAGACTAATTTAGATACAAAACACAAACACAAAAATTTCAACCGGGAGGATGGATATAAGCTTTCGTCTTCGTGGAATCCTGTTATAAACAAATGTTGGCGTCGGCAGGAGTGTTCGGAGAGATCGTCGGTTGTTGCGAGTGTTGTGTGTCGGTGTGATGGGGTGCCGTTAAAAAATCTTGATCAAATGCGGGTAGTACGGGTGCTGATTCTAATCGGGATCAAGTGCGGGTAGTTCCAAAGACTCGTGCGGCTAAACGATAAATATTTATTGCGTGATAAGTCCCGTTTAGTTTAGTAATTATAATTTAGATACTTCGACGTTCTTGGAGAGCGCCCTATATTCTCGTTACGTTAAAATATTATCATCCCCAGGGAACGTTTTAACGGGTATTTCTCAATCCAGATCTTTGTATATCTGTATGCATGATTGACTTAATGAACATCGTTTGTAACATTAGTAGGATAATTTAACTTATCCTTTGATGATTAACCCTTTTCTTTAATTCAATTATAGAAGGAACTAAATTGTTTTCAAACACGCGGTCTCGAGTAAGGAACGCAAGTGAAGTTACAAGCCACGTTCTTGCTTTGGTCTCTATTTGAACCAAGTTTGGCCTTATGATATAAAATTGATTTATATGATACTGAGCTTGATTAGCTACGATATGTAGCCACAGAACAGAAATTTAGCCCAATTTGCGGCCATTCACTAACGCTGAATTGGATGTGGGTAGCATCCATGTAGGTGGAGGCCCAACCGACGGTTAGACTTAGACGATACGGATTCAAATATGATCCTAAATGTACACACCGTTCGGCGTATATTCGCTTGGGATATTGCGCGGCCGAATTTGGTAATGTTCTGAATTAATTGCGTACGTTGGTTTGTCACGTAGCTCCCCATATACGGAGGCAATGGGCACCTTGTATGGTGCACCGGGAAGAGTGATTGAACTTACCATTTGAATTTTAACTCTTGCGAAACGGAATAATACAGAACACGACGTCCCGGCGCTTCCGATTCCCCCATCCGGAGCATTGGCCTGGTGACGGGAAATTTGTGTCTACGTCCATAGCGTGAGCGGCCTTGGTGTGTTTGTAGGATCTCGGGTTGCTATGGACGATTATGGTAATCAGCTATGATTCATCAAAGCTTTGGGTCACGATCGATCGGGTCTGTCTACGAATGAAAAGGGAGAAATGACCAGTCTAAGTGTCGTTGTAAATGAAGTCTTGCGGTTTCAGAAGAGAGGATAGAAAGAGACGAACACGTGTAGTCTCTTTCCTGAACGAATTTGGCTGTAAAATTCCTTGCTTTTGCCATGGTTTAATAGTAGTGACCTTAGGCAAACCAGTGGAGCTGTAAAAGTTTGATTATGGTTATCATTATCAGTATATGACCGTTGGAAAAAGAAAGATACCACACACGTGTCGCAGGATACTGAAGGCATGTCTAACCGTGGTGAAATGATTCACGGATGCAGCAACAGTGAATCATTTAGCCATAGCATAGTGGATACGGGGAAGCTTATTTCGGTCGACCCCCGGACTGTCGCAGATACGTCGCTGATTGATGCCGAATCTCAAGGTGATTAGCCAGGGTAACGACCTGGTTATAATGTCATTTGGAGGGCCCACCTTATAAGGGTAAAGCGAGATAGTGCGCGTTCTAAGAAATACAGACCTCGTTACATTTGCGAAGTTTTATCTAAACGGAAAAAGTTTGAAGCTTTTTCTTGTGCTCTTCTGGGGTGCGTTCATTACATTTGACGCAAATGGACTTGAAACAGCATAAAGATTTAAATTCTCTTTTTTGGTTTGGTGACCAACGTTATCTTATCTTATTCCTATAATAGCGTTCCTTGCGGATACACTTCAAGCCACAGGAATCTTTTGTGTATTTACTCCTCCTTCGCACTTATTCCATTACTTTTATCGCTTCATCTATAGTAGATTGGATATTATATACTTCATTTATTTTAGCATTAGGGAAAAGGTAGACAATCTTGGAGTGTTTTTATTGAAAAACGGCTTAAAATAGAAACTATTACTTATGCAACCAAAGGAATGTAAATTGTTACATTACATATTTGCTGTTACTTACTTTCTCAAAAGTGTTTTTCAATAAAAAGGCACGTCAAGATAGCTTACATTCTTCCTAATAGTAATAAAATGAACGAAGTGTATTCTCGTGGTACGTTGAAACAACGTACTTACTTAACCTAATGCAAATGTAAAGACATTGTCAGGTAATAAATATACGTGCCCTTGAAAACTCTTAATCTATGCAGTCCAACGACACGAATATTTTAATCTTAAACGTCTATTAGTTACGTCTGAATCTCTCACAATATTGTCATATTACGTATTGATAAATGCATGTTTTTTCTGCACACGTGCGGCTGATGACGACGCGGCGCGTGCGCCGTCCAAGCGGGATATTTGTAAATGAAATTATTTATAGATGTTAATACCTATTCCGGTTTTTATCGACTCGTTTACATTCTGGGATTTGAAGTAGGCAATTTCGTTTGCTAATTGTCGACGTGGCTAGAAAAAATTGACTGGTGACGGGGACGGGGACGTTGCCCGAATGTGAGATTGTATATCTTACACATACTTAATGTGTATAATAAAAAATTCTATTTGTATTTTTGTACTTGAATATCCCTTAGTGTTTTTTGTGACCACATAGGGTGGCGTGGTAGACGAGCAATAAGGTCAACTGATGGATAATGTAAGTATACATAACTAGACGACCAGATGGCCTAGTGGTTAGAGACCCTGACTATGAAGCTTGAGGTCCCGGGTTCGATTCCCGTGTCGGGGCAGATATTTGTATGAAAAATACGAATGTTTGTTCTCGGGTCTTGGGTGTTTAATATGTATTTAAGTATGTATCTATCTATATAAGTATGTTTATCCGTTGCCTAGTACCCATAACACAAGCTTTGCTTAGCTTACTTTGGGACTAGGTCAATTGGTGTGAATTGTCCCGTGATATTTATTTTATTTTTTATTTTATTATTTTTATAACTCAAGAGGATTGTATGTATGTATGTGAAGCCTTAATTGTACTAAAATAAAGAAAGAAACAATTGACAAACTTGAATACTTGAGTTAACCATTGTGTGAATGAGAGACTGACAAAGATAGGTTTAAAAATTAGAAATAAAAAAGCTAAAATACAATGCGATTTCATATAATATGTAGTCCTGTATGAAAAGTGGATTGTAGCTGAGTTGTTAGCAAGCGCTAAAATAATTCTTGCACCGATAATTTCACCGGCTGTCCTACGGCCTCCATAGACGGACTGCTTAGAGCAGTCAGTGCCAACAGCTTCAAGCGGTCGCTGTTGGGTGATCTGCAGTTTCAATACAAAATTCAGAGCATTCGGGTTGAGATCGACTCTAACCGCAACACAACTGCTCTCTTGCCGTTAGTCTCGACTACTCTAAGCAGTCCGTCTATGGACCGTTTTACTCTCCATATGGTGGCAGGATTACCGAGTTCTTTTTCGCTCGTTCAGACCAACTACTTATGCACAAGGACCTACCGCCATTTAAAACCTCGCCTACGTAAATGTTTGTGTCTTTCGATGTAACTTTGGCTTGACCAATGCACGTTAGCCCTTTTCCAGCCCCCGTCTATTTAGATACGCTACGACAAAATGAATCATTGTGTTGTATTGTTTACCTATGCAGGATTAATTTAAAATCAAAGCATATTTAAAAAAAACCAATTGATTTTCTATCATATTATAAAGGGGCAAGATCGAATATTTGTGTAGGTTTATGTGGTCGCTATATGCGCTCGTAATAAATACTTCTCAATATTCATTATGTATATTTTTAGTGTATTTACCAGTTAAGCGATACAATTGTCCTTAATTAATTTTCAATGTTATTTCATTTGTTTATTTCAAGTCCATCCTCGTAGGCAGCCAGAATCCAGACCTTGCGGTTTTCGTGACTCGCTATCCTGCGATAAACAATGTTTGTACATTTATTGCTGGGACAATGTTATTATCATCCTGGAGTAATGTTTATGTACACTTAAATTGCGTTTTACCACGCTGTGCGTTAATTTGAAAATAAATTAGCGGTTGAAGACTGAAACCGTATTGTCTAACGCGCGGACGCTTGCTAAGAGCATTCACTATTTATTTCTGTCAAACGGTATACGATGGTGACAGAGGGCATTTATTCGAGCGTTTTAGCGTAGCTTTTTTTAAGAAATAGCAGAAGATTCTGATACAGTGAAGTACCATAAAAATTTACAGCTATTTTTTAAAAAATGAGGCGGTTGAAACGTTGAATGAATGCCCCAGAAAGAGACGGGGGACAGCGATGGCAAGCGCCCGCGCGATATGGCTCAAATAGACTACGAACTAGGACACTATACACGGTACACTCAGTGTATAGGTACACCGAGTGTCTCTGCATGAACCCGAGTGTCTCTAAATGCGAAATTTATTGTGACACCATAATTAGCAGAAAAAGTAAACTCAGTACAAGTGTGAACAGTACAGAAATTAATGTCTGACATTTATGTCGTAATTTCTGTCGTAGTCTAAATTTAGCTTTACAATAAGGCCTCAGTAGTCTCCGTTACTAAGGTGAAAGAAAGAAAGAAGACTATATTACCGTGAGGTCGGAGTATTTTGACAAAATGGAAGTTATCGTCCATTATGAAAACCACAAAAATTGGCCTAACAAAAAACAAAGATGTGGGCGGTCAGCTAAACCAACCATATGAAAATCATAATTTCAATGCAACAATAAAACCAGAGGCCGTATTGTTTAACGCGTGGGCGCTTACGGTCGCATTCACCGTGTCTTTCCACCCTCATTCACACGTTAAGAGAGAATGAAGTGGTGAAAAAGATTGTGATTTTGAGTGCGTTAGACAATGAAGCCTCTGAACCGTGTTAATTCCAATGCCTTACGCTACAAGAGTTTCAACAAAAATCATAGAAAAAGATGCATTCAAACAATTCAAACAATTCCCTGCATCCAAATGGTTCCTGCCACCTTTACCTGTCCATCTCGTAGCGGGCCTTCACTCGCCACGACTTCCAATTTCCAGTCTCTACTCTAAAACCTTACAGTCCATCGGCCGCACTCGATTTGCTAAAGTGAAAATAATAAACCACCCTTGTTAACAAACGCTTGTTATGCTTCCTGTTAACGAGCTAACGACATTAACGAGTTACTTTTGTTTCCAGCAAAAGGCAGGATGGCAGAGAACAAGGCACCGAAATCTCAAGAAGCCGGCAACGACAGTCCGGGCGGCGGGGGTCCCGATTACCAGGTCTACGGGTGTCTGCTACGCAACGAGCTGCTCGGGACACAGATAGAGGAGTTGAGGGGCCCGCCAGCCAACAGGACTGACGGCAAGAGGCCAGTGCTCCAGCCCCTGAACAGCCTCAAGGGATGCGTGCCTCCTGTATACAATTATGGAACGCCTGTCAAACAGCTGGAGGTGAGTGCTCTTTTTACCCCAGCAAATGCACATCCTGATTCTAGTCATGTGCTCAAATTCTGACTCAAATACTGCCCGGTTGTTGCTGTGGACGTGACTTTTCATTATTCCCTTCCATTATACTCCAAATGATGTTTCGTCTTTATGAAATAACAAAGAGTGATTATTGCGACTGCATTTACCACGCGCTCGGCTGCACGGGCGGGCATTTACTTCGTCCTTTTGGATCTCCCACATTTAAATTAAGTGTGGCATTTTGCGATTTCAAATAAAACAAGCCCATAATTAAATATCAGTTATCTTAGAAGCTACTACGTTTTATACGCGGCACGCTCAAAGTCAAATTAAGATAAAATAAATTAGTTCCTTTCGGTATTATCTCTTAGCCTCTAGCTACACGCCGACCGCGGACAAATCATTCGCACACACCAATAAACACTAAGGACACCACGATCCAAATTGCACCATCAGTGTTTAAAAAAACCGCCAAAACAACCGAAAAGCTTTCAGCTATACTACGTATTCGGATTCACGTCACAATATAAAAAGAACGCATACCTAATTAGCATCCTTTATCAACGACTATAAACGGAATCGCCAACAAATGCTATATCTGCATATTCTCTGTCTAATTGCACCGTCTTTATACGACAGCAATAAAACGAAATTGAAGAATAAATGCGTAATTAGCCATTCGCACGTTTTTCTAACACAAACGCACGGTTTTTTGTGCATTTTGATTTATACCATTATGCAGATTATGAAGTGGGCTCGCAGATAAATCTCGCCGGGTGAGCCGAGCTTTTTGATGTCGCACGTTATTTATGGACATTACCGCTGATGTATTCAAGAAACCTTTCAACGTTGACGAGTCATTTAGACGATTAATAATCGTTAATGCTGGCCGAATGCAATTTTTGTTTATTGCCCCCATAAACCATCCGTTTGTTTTTTTTTCGCAAATTCCCAGCGCAAAACTCGAGCACTTTAGATACTGCCAGCGTCAGTCAATTAAACATATCCTGTTTTTAGGTTACACGGGAACCACGTACGTTTTTAGTAACCTGCTCCTCGCTGACCCGAGTCTTGACCCGTCGATGTGTTTCTAAATTGAATCCGCTAATAACGAGCGTCATAATGTCACGTAAAGTAGCGTATCTAATGTGAGCCTGCATTGACAGCGGCTGAGGGTAAAAACAAAAAAAATATGCTAATATATACAAGCCGAAACTTGCCGGGTCAAATGGTGCAGCCACAGTCCTGTCTAATTTAGTTGCCCATAATATCGATTCTCGTTGCATTCTTTTAGGGTCCTCCGGTTTTTTGTTTCTGTCGTTTTTGACTTGTGCGGTTGACCTATTTATTGATCTTGTTTATGTTCAACATTGAACTTGCTTTGATATGACGATGCGTTTAGTTTAATAAGATGCTTAAATATAGTGGAATTTGATACTGCTAATGAAATCTAGAATATTTATTGGCTATAATGATTCGATAGCACTCATTTCTGTAGTGCACGTGTCAATAATAGATGTTTTGCATAAGTGTTTGTTATTAGATTGTTCTTTTTGTTCTGGTTTTTTTAGACGCAGACGAAGATTTAAATTCTTTTATTGCACGTTTTCAAAATAGCTTTTAATAGTGAACGTTTTCGTCAGACAAGGTGATTAAGAGAATCTTGTGTTAGGTATTTCTTCGGAAGTTCGGATGCTACCTGGCAGTTAGTATAGACAAGCTTTGGCATAATTTTCATCTCTGTCGTAATGAGTAAAATCCAGGCTAACCTGTGGGAATTGAGTTAGGACGTCACACGTTATCGTTATTGTACTAATATTAGAAACGCGTTACTTGGTACGGATAGATGGGTTAGTATCATTTCGTCCAACTCATTAGTTTCCAAACTTTTTTTTCTCATTGACCACATTCAAAATTTAGCTGGTTCCGGTGGACCAAGAACATTAGTACCAATTTTTAAAAACTCGACAAAAATGTGAAGATTGAATCTAAATCAAAATCCCGTCGAGTCTCCCGTGGACCGCTATGGGAATCAATGATCTAACTAAACGCAACTATAGTCCTAGCGGTAACCGGTCTAAATCGCTGCTAGCCTAAAACGCATAACCAGTCAGCAAAAATAGCTTGTATTAGAAATGGAAATTTAACGAAAACTTATTATTAACCCAATGTGTACTTGTTTGGAATCAGCATTAGGTGTCCTTCAGCGTTGCGGAACGTTCGATCGTGACATTTCGCGATCCACGGTAGCATTACAAAGGCGGTGTAACAGAACCTACCGCCAAAGGGGCCGACGATGTCAGCGGAAATCGGAACTGATCACAAGCTGGCTATCGAATTAGTGGCCGAGTCGTGAGTAGGATTACCAACCGTCCCGCTGCAGTCGGGACGTCCCGTTTCTGGTGCCCTAGGGCATGCGTCCCGCCAGGGCTGGATTGAAAATGTCGGGCTCCTAGTTTTCAAGAAGTCAAATCGAATCAACTGGTATAGGTAACGCCACCAGAGTTGAGGTCACGCACACAACGCGCGACAGCGTGATTTTGACATTTATCCGTGCCGATAGCAAGTTCAACAGACTCAACATAGAATTAAAAGATTGACTAAAAATTTCTTCAACCTATTTCTTTAAGAATAATTTAGGAAAATACATCTAGTTCAAACAAAACAGAAAATAAAATATTTTGATCTATTTTATATAAATCAGATAAGCATACTTTTCGCTATTTATAAAATACCGATTTTTTTCTTGCGAATATTTCTTATCTGTTTCAAATTGTTTTATTTCATAATTAGGTTATATGAAAAAAGAAAAATTATAATATGCATAGTATTGCGTAAGTATTTCATCATAAGATCATATAACTCACATTTTCATTCACTCGGTCATTACATTCATTCACTATCATTTTTGCAATCAGTACTTTATGTAGCTGTGTGTGTAATCATTCGCCCCAACTCTCGTGGCGTTACCTATAGCGTGCATCGAAGAATAGCAAGAATACTTATTGTCATCGAGGATACAAATTTTGTTCCGTTTTCAGGCTAGACTTATGAGCTTCGAAATTTGAATATACCGCGATCAAAACGCGCGAAAACACCGTGTGCTCACTCGCTCGCTCGGCACTATCATTATGCTTAGTATAAGTTTTACTTCACCAAATACTTCTCGATCGCGTTTACGTAAAAAAATCAATTACTATGGAAACACGGACAGCGTCTCCGCGCGCGTGCGTCCATGTTTCCATAGAATTGAAATTTTTACGTAAACGCGATCGAGAAGTATTTGGTGAAGTAAAACTTATACTAAGCATACTTGTCTCCTTCCCAATCTATATTGCACCAAATTTTTAGGGTTCCGTACCCAAAGGGTAAAACGGGACCCTATTACTGAGACTAAGCTGTCCCTCCGTTTGTCTGTCTGTCCGTCTGTCACCAGGCTGTATCTCATGAACCATGATCTAGGCAGTTGAAATTTTCATAGATGATGTATTTCGGTTGCCGCTATAACAACACATACTAAAAAACAGAATAAAATAAATATTTAAGGGTGCTCCTATACAACAAACGGGATTCTTTTGCCGTTTTTATAGATAATGGTACGGAACCCGCCGTGCGCGAGGCCGACTCGCACTCGGCCGGTTTTTAATATTTGCGTCATAAAACTTATGTGCAGTGCAGTAAAAAATAATCTGGTTTAAGTTTTCAGGCCTTTCAATACGTTGACGGCCACTATACTTAACCAAGTTAGGACAGGTTAATGAACCCCCAATTAATGGACAATTCCCGCAATGTGATCGCTAATGTACCGCAAATATGCACTAAGGTTGGTCACCCTAGTCATGAGTCTCGTTTAGATGAATGCAATTGGAGTTGTTAAATGGTATAGTGCAATAAGGGCACGCTTCCGTAGATGCAGAAACGGCCAATCATAGTCTTAATTCGGCCTATATAAGGCGCTAACAAATTTGGTACCTACCAACTATAAGAGATGTTACCTTACATAAATAGAAGTTAACATTCTTTTTTGTTTTAATTTTCCGAAACAATATACATAATTAAAACTTTTTCCAAACAGTCATTCGGTGCTTTATACTTTTTTTTAATTTTAATATGTACAAGTTCATATAAAACGATTGTGCCTTTTGATAAAGTGAGAAAACTGGCGCAATATTCTTTAAAAAAATCCCCGACTTTTAAATTTAGGTAGGAAGAGAAAAGATCAGAATAGTTATGTTATGTGACGGACGACTATACTTCATTTAGTTTAGAATTGAAAACCACAACAACATTATTTTGCGGCTCGTGAACTGTAATCTCTTTACAATTTGTACTAGAGTAACAAACAATTGACGACACGCAAATAAAGTGACATTAAAACAATTTTATTTTGCGGCTCCCAGACTATTGTAGTGTACTATTTGCTAGGTAAGAAATAGTTGACGAGCCGCAATATAATAATGTTTTGGTTTTCAATTCTAAATTAAATGAAGTATAACAGAAAGTAACATACAGGGTGTAAGAAGGAGATAGGGCAGGTCATCTACTAAATATAGAAAATTTTCTATTTTTTTTTTGAAAATGTATACTAAGACTTTGAGTTATGCTTATAGGAATTGACTGTTTTTAACATTTATTTTTATTGCAAAATAGTCTTGAATAGTTGTGTTATCAAATGCATTAAAAAAATCATTGCAGTTTCTTTTAATTCGATTTAATATTTTGGATGACAATGCAGTCAACAAAAAGAACAGTCACGGTCATGAAAAAACTTTTATTAAAAACACGATTTTTTTTTACATAAACTGTTTTAGATTGTAATTTATTACGGATGTGTACTTAGTTGGGATATCGATGCAAGTACACAAAAAAAGTGCAGTCAGTAAAAAGTTATTTTATAAAATTTCATAATGGGTTAAGGAACCCTAAAAAGCCTAAGACTCGAATGCAAATTGTTTTGTGTGTCAATTAACACACACGGGACTGTTAGCGCATGCGCGGCAATGAGGATGTGCTAATAAACACTGTTTTACCCATTTTTACTTTAGACAGAAACTCTGCCGTGCGGTGGCAAAACACTGTATCTTAAAAACGGCTAATTTACAGAAATTAAAATAAACTGTTTGGATTGGTCAATAAGTTTTAATGGTTACAGTTTTAATTGTAGGACGTTTCTCAATATATTTAATACAAACTTCGTACTGGGTATTATTCGAATAAATAAAAGTCAGACTCAAAATGAGTACTGTCAATGTACAGTCGAGGAAACTGAAACGCGTACCAGGGTAGAACCTTATCGTCCCAGCCTATTTACGTCCCACTGCAGGGCACAGGCCTCCTCTCAGAATGAGAGGGTGGAACCTCATCACAGTCAATTTCTCGATGATTTCTTTGGCAGATGTAGGGTATGTCAATATGACGTTTGTAACAAAACTGTTCCATCCTGGTACGCGATTCAGGATTCGATTTGTAGCATTCGAACTTGGCGGATGTAGACAGTATCTAATATTGGTATTTCCGTTTCTTTGGCTAGTTGAAGTATAATTTTGATAGTGTTTTATGCGGCGATTAACCTTAACATAACAGTGATCACAAAATTCTATATTGCTCTCGTGTCTGACATTTTTTAATGCGCAAGTTGTATCCACGTGGTTTCTGGAATTTTACTATCAAGTTGCAAAAACTACAATCACAATCACCGTACAACGTAGCTCCCAAAGAGAGCTTATACTTTGTTTCTTTGACACTGGCGAAATTGTCCTAAAATAGGACAGAAGCCATAATTTAAATAAATAAATACGCGATTCAGTTTCCTCGTCTGTGCGCATTTATAGTAAAGGGACCCTAAAAGCTCAATTATTTATGTTACAAAATACTGTAACTTGAGATCCAGTGTTTTGCCATGGCACGGCAGAACTGCCGTAAGTATATACCTATATATGTTGCGGTTTTGATATGTGTGTGTTTTCCCTTAAATGCGAATTTGAGTGAGCTAAGCTAAGGTAACAGGGTAATAAAAATAAACTAGTGTAGGTATATCACAATGCACATTTTAATATTATAAACGCGACAGTTTGTACGGATGTTTGTTAACCTTTCACGCTAAGATTATAACCTGGATTAACATTTAATGCTTTTTATCCCGGTGAATTGCATAGTTCTCGCGGGATAGCGATAAAGGCATTCTTCGCAGAGAGTCGCGGGAAACAGCTAGTATAAATATATTTTACAAAATTTCAAATGATATTGTGTTCATCGTTTTCTTCACAATTACTTTGCTCACCCGGATACTAGTTACGTTTACATAAGAAATGCGTGTTCATGCAGAAGTGGAGGAACGGAAGGACGCGGGTGAGCAAAGTAATTGTTTCAGTTCATTAATATGGACCTCCGCAAAGTAACGCCTGATTCAATAAATTAATAAAGGGTTTACATACATATTTTTGGCATCACACTATAAGAGCTATTATTGCATGTAGGTGTCACAGGGATCAGCTTAAAATGACACTACCTGACTCCACCTAACAGTTTGTCGAGACCTTACAAAACTATCGTGACATAATCATTCGTCAATTTGAAAGCGATCGAACTGACGTTATTCCAAATTAAGTCACTTTTAAATTAAACTTTACTGGCATATTCTTGAGGCTTAAATTTAAAATGACACCCATGTAGCTATGTGACGTTTCACGAACTGACATCTTGATACAAAACGTATAAGAATCATAATTTCATTTACTAATTGCGATAGACGATCTAACAAGCTCTCGACGGGTAATTTCGCATATTTTTTCACTTCTTTTTTTAATTTGCCTCGCGTCTGTATTTGCCACAGAGTATTTAGGACGAGAGTTGTCTTTGGCTTATCTTTACACTGCTAATTTTTCTGGCATTTCTCGCCGGGTGTAAGTTATTTACAAAATTTGTTGCTTTCTAAAATAATTCCAAGGGAATGCGAAACACGGGCACAATTGAACATTATAGGTCTGTGGCTGTCAAGATCCTTTTTATCACGATCACGTCAAGTTGAAATCATTATAAAAAACCTAGACCTGTACTCTCTTGAAATTATATATTTTTAACCGTCCTTAAAAAGGAGTAGGTTCTATGTTAAAAAATGCAACGTTATGAATTTTGTTTACATACAAAAACTGTATGAATCAACCCACGGGTTTCTTCCCGTTGACATGTAATTAATATAAACAGCAAGTAGTATGACCTCAAAGTACAAATGAAGGAAAAATTCCGGAAATCAATGATCTGCAAAAAATAACTTTGTTTTTCATAAATAAGTATAATATAGGTTACGGAATCCCCAGTGCGCGACGTCGATTTATTGGCAGTGGGAAAAGCGTTCGTCGCCGTCTCTTGTCGTAAGTGCTTCGCGGTATTTACTCGCATATCTCAAGTATGCAAACATTTTTTTTGTCCAGCAAATTACTAAAATCCTTTGTCGCCTGCAAAAGCGAGTTTTGGATTCTCGACGGCCGGCGGTTTATTGCATTTACTACCAATGTTAGATTTAGAGTGACATCAGCGACACACTAAAATTTTAACTCCTCAAGTTCATTAACTTCAGCTCGTATATTTTTTAAACAAGTCTCTTAATAGTTAGAAACACTGGATTCCCACACAAATATCGATTATATGCAAAACGCCCTTCATAAGGCACTGGTTTCACCGCCGACTATGAGCGATAAGCGAGTAGGTAGAGCTATAAACGAATTAGCGAGAAGGGAGTGTGTAGTATAGTTTTAGAAGAGTGATTACTCGCATCCCTCGGAATACGAGCACTCAAATCCACCCTGTTTAGTAGAATGATTGGTTGGTCTCTCAGAGTGAGTTCTGACCGCCAAGCGAGCATCGCTGAGTGGGTACCGCTAAGCGAGTTTTATCGTTGCTAGCTTTTATCGCTGCTATCAACTAGTAAAGAGAGAGTCCTCGCCGGCAGTGTGAACAGCTGGCAGTCAACTATAAATATATCTCTTTCTTTTACCGACATGGGATCTAAATCTTTTGTTCGATTCTTGAGCGAAAAAATAGTCGATAGCTAATAGCTTCCTCTCCCTCGGTAGGACCAGTGCCTAAGGCGACGACGTCCAACTGTTTTATAGGGAGCAGAACTACCTAAATATCGACCGATTTTCCCGTTCTCTTATTTTTCGCATCCAAGATTTTAATATGGCTTGTAGATTTAGTGATAACCCTAAATGTGCAAATAAAACAGAATAAAGTTGTCTAAACATATTAAAAATAATCCAACAAACAACTTATTCGTGGAGAATTACAAGGGAAGCAGTCCACATAAAAATCTGATCTCAATCTGAATGCGGCTAAAATAAACTAAGCGAGTAATGCTTGACTCTTCTTTATTAAAGCGCGTGAAGATGCAACACAATTTATCTATTTTACGAAAACAAAAGGAGGAGGTTCTCAAGTCAACGTGTATATATATTTTTTTTTATGTATGATCACGCATAACTTTTTACAGAGTAGTCCGATTTTGATGATTCTTTTTTTATTGGAAAGCGTTTACCCCGAGGGTGGTCCCATTTAAATTTGGGAATAATATTCCTACCCTAAGGGTAGGAAAACAGGGGATGATTGATTGTTCAGTCACTGATTGTACTATATGACAACGCATAACTTATTACAGAGTAGTCGGATTTTGATGATTCTTTTTTTATTGGTAAGCGTATACCCCAAGGGTGGTCCCACTTAAATTCGGAAATAATATTCCTACCCTAAGGGTAGGAAAACAGGGGATGATTGGCTAACTTTTTACAGAGTAGTCTGATTTTCATAATTCTTTTTTATTGGATAGGGTATACCTTGAAGTTGGTATTATATAAATTTGGAAAAAAAATTACCCCAAGGATGGGAAAAAAGTATAAAATAAAAACTTTTTAACAAAAAAATTAAACCGCCGAAAAAACTGAAAAGCAAAAAATAATACCTTTTTTGTTTGACCTTAATCTAGGTACCAGTTTAAAGTCGGTGCCTCAGCACTTAGCCAGGAGGAGTGGACCTATAATCGTCTACCTGATTGGCTTCTATCACTCCTCCTGGCTCGTGCTGAGGCACCGACTTCAAACTGGTACCTAGATTAAGGTCAAACAAAAAAGTTATTATTTTTTGCATTTCAGTTTTTTCGGCGGTTTAATTTTTTTGTTAAAAAGTTTTTATCGATTTATTTCTTGCAAGAAAGCGTTTTTTTTAAACTTTAAGAAAAACTAGTAAACAATCCACGATTCACTTGTTTTTTGATTTTTACTTCGATCGAGTGTAGTTTTATGTATCGCGTTTTAAGTCGTTAAACAATCACGAACTCTTGTTAAACTACAAAATATATTTTAATCAAATCAATAAGAAGGTTTGTATAAAGATAGGCAAAAAATGTTGATGTCAAAAAACCTAGCTTATCGTGCCATTCCGTTCACGCTAATAGTCTTAAACAAAAGAGGCAAAGAGACGGCACGATACGAACTTCGAATTTCGTAGTGTCACTCATGGTTTTAAACTAAGTTTTGAACAACATACACGCTTTTGCGTCCTCCTTGCGATATGCTAATACTGTTGACTTTTTCTAAATGTTTATACCATAAAATCTGCATCTTTTTATCCGTCGTCCATTACATTAGCAACACAATGGTATTGTGTGCTGTTTTTTCCTTTACTGTAATACTGTCCCGTCATTTTTCTGCCCGTCCGTCTGACATCACTCAATGCGGCGACGACCTAAAATATTGAAATTCTAGCGTCCAAAACTGACTGTTGGCTGTTTGGCTGGTTTGCTTAATGGCTATAATCCAGCGGTAGGTAAATACTGTCTTCTAAATAGACACTTTGGGTGTTGGAAGTCTTAATTTATGTGCAGTGTTCGGGCATTCGTGGTTATAATGGGTTTGTATTTAAATTTTAGTGGCACCGATGGTATTGTCCGCTGTAATAGAAGTTGACACGGAGGTTTTCGGAAAAAAGCTTTTTTTTTCCGGGCGCTCGCATCTCGACGGATCCCGAAACCGCATTATCAAAGTTTAAACGTATTTTTTTCAAAGTGGCCACCACTTGGCGTGCATTAGTCGCTTGTCAGTCGGTCTGACGAATCACGCGCATCGGCTGTCATCGCAGTTCTTACCACCAGCTGACACCCCGGAGTCGATTACAAGTGAATTCCGTGTCCACTGCGCGGTCGACACGCTCGCAGCAATAAGATTCGATGGTAACATAGCAATGAACAAATAGAATATCACTCGCCGCACGCAGTCATGGCTGGGCGGCGCCACTATCGCATTTAATACGCGTTACTTTTAAAAAATCAATTAAGAAATACCAATCAATCGAACAATAATTCACTTTCCGTGCAACGCAATAAGCACTCTACGGACTTTATTGTTGAAGCGGTTTTTGCTAGTACCATTTTTGATCACCGACTCCGTGAAGTACGGCGGAGCGGTAATGTAATTGAAATAAAGAAAAAACAATGTACATACATTAACAAACGCTAGAGGTGATAGGTTACCGCGAGCTTCATAAACCGGTCATTTTATTAGTGTCGAAAACTTGAATGCGTTTTTTTTAGAGTTCAGTAAGAGGTATATTGTTAGTCCATAGAGTCGTGTTACAAAAAATAAAAGAAGGTTTTTTTTTTGGTATAGGATTAGTAGAGTGATATAGATACATTTGACTAAATCTCGAATTAAATTTGCTACTTACTAACGTAAAAAATAATTAACAAATCATTTATACGATACCTACTCATTTCATTTTGAAATATTTGTTTGGAAAGTAAAATCTACCATATAATAATATACACGCATTAGCACGCTGAAGTGGCAATGGGCCGGCCATATAACCCGAAGAACCGATAACCGTTGGGGTAGACGAGTTCTTGAGTGGAGACCACGGATCGGCAAACGTAGCGTGGGGCGTCCTCAGGGCGGCTGGCAAGAGCTGGATGAGAGTGACCGAGAATCGTGCTCAGTGGCGTGCCATGGGAGAGGCCTATGTCCAGCAGTGGACAAACATAGGCTGATGATGATGATGATGATAATAATATACGATTTAATAACTGACGTCGTTAAGTTCAGTAGTTAGTACTGTAGTCATATTTATTAATTTAAAATCATTTTTAACTATACACTATCCCGCGGGAACTAAGTATTCAATTTTCTGTGATAAAAACTATCCTAACTCCTTCCCAGGGGCTCAAACTCCATCTAAATAGATCCAGCTGTTCATACTAGTAAGGATTAGTTACAATAACTTACTGAAATTTCACGGAACCGGCAGATATTAAAACTGTTTTATCTCTTGTAAATATGAGGTGTCAATCGCCAAAACTAAAGGTCATTCCTGCGCATTGACACCAATAACACTTAAGCACTAAGTGTGTCGTTTACACGTCGCTCTATAATAAATATAGTCAAAACATCTGTCTCCGTAGAGGTGATGCCTAGAAGGTTGACGCTGGACGACAGGACATATTCCACTTAGTGTAACAGTATGTACCAGGTAGTGATCGGAAATTGACAAGATTTCATATTTCTAAGACTATAATTTGATTCGTTCTCTGTATTCTGCTTGGAAAGAGAAAGACGCTGATAGTTTTAAATTTTCATTAATTTATTACAATTTTTTTAACATGTGCTTGTACTAAAACGACATAACTCCGAAACTACCACACAATAGATCCATTACTTTTGTCTAGTCCTATTAAAAAAAGTGATGACAAATCTGACGTTCAGGTTGCTATGAAATTTAAAATTATTACAGCTCTTTTTTCTGGTGAAAAAGGCAAAGGAAACATATCTATTCTGTGGTAGTATTGGTAAATTCAGATATATTTTAAAGTTTCTTGTATTTTTTTTTAAATATGGAGAAATAAATTATAATAAATATTTTTCCGTGTTTAGGAGGCAAAACTCTTTCGTTTTCTGTATGTAATAATTTTCAGGTGTCAAAAAAATGAAATCTCGTCAATTCTGATACATATTTACCTAAAGTTGCTGAAACCTAGGAAAAGGCTAAGTAAATATGGAGTGATCTTAAAAAAAGTTTTTATACATTTAGGTTCCGGGATTCCGGACAAAACGTCACGAGAACGTAATAGCTCGCAAATATATTTAGGCTTTTGCTGGTTTTAACCATTTTTGTAAATACACAAATTGTTATACAGAATAAATACTTGAATATGCTTGCTTGACTTTGGCCTTATTAGTTAAGAGTTGGCTTAGCTTTCCGTAAATCTCATATTAATTTCACTACACTTTTGACCGAGCGAGTGAAGCTTGTCCGATTCAGCTTGGGTAAAAATGCTTTCGTATATCTGTCTGGCGATGTCCGGCTGTTCTTCTTTACTAGTCTCAGTTCTCGAACGATTCTTGCGATAATTTATAGTTTGATAATTAGTTAATTACAGTATAGGTACGGGTAGGCCCGGCCATAAAGATTGCACACGGTCTTTGAAAAAAGACTCGGCAAATGTCGGACATTTGCATTATTTCAAAGACCGTGTGCGATCTTTATGCCCGGGTATTGTACTTATTTTATTATATTATGCATTATTTTTTCTGTTATTTTTTGGAAATATTACAAAATAACTGAGCCACGTGGGTTGAAAACGATAAAAAGATATCATATCACAGAGGCACTAGTTTCATTGAATTCGGGCATTTCAATATTTGGCTGAATCAACTTTTTAGTGCCATCCGTTGCTGGTTACACAAATTTTATCCATTGGAAAAAACCTAAGCATTTTTCTACGAAAGAGTATGAAGTGTCACTTGGACAGCCGGGGACAGAGTAAACAACACAAAAAAGTTGATACACCCATTTATCGCGCAGCAATGTAACCACAATCGATTGAAATAATCGAATCGATCCCGTCACCAGGTCACTAGCTGGCGTGTAGCGCGCATTACTCTTCTCGTTGAAAAAAAAAAACAATTTACTACCAGCATATAGAATTCTGTAACTGTCCAGTGTTACCACCCACAGGATTATCGGAAACACTCGCTGCATACAAAACAATCGGCGTCGTTTCATACCGACTGCTCCCTGCCGAATAAATTCTGAATCTATTTCAAATTCTGTTTTTTTTTATCGGAAGCTACCGAATTTGTTTCGAAGCGCAAAAAACACTCGTGACCGTTTATATTAATAAATTAGGTTTATTATGCAATAAGCTTAGAAGTTATTAGATATGTATTCGGCTGATGTTTAATTAATGCTTGATGATAAGTTTTATTAATTGCTATGTTTTATGGGGTTGTGAGCATTTTTATATTTCTATTTGTACTGATACAGTCTAGTTTGTAACTCAAGTTCTTTACCTATGGGCAAAGAATGAAAAAAATTAAAAAAAATTCACGCATCTCTCTTCCGGATTTAGCACCATTTTGATGTCTAAATAAAGTACAACTTTATGCTATCGTATTGACGATTCTCTTGCCATTTTAGATAAAAGTGAGTAGTAAATAATTAGAGCGGTCTTAATTAAATTGATATTAACTCATTCGTAGTTCTAGAGAAAGCCTCTGCCTCAACAATAGCAATGAAGCAATCATTTGACTCACACCGATGACCATAAATACCATAATCTATCATTACGGGGTATAAAGTGATGAACGCTGCGCTATCGCCTGCAATTATACAACGGCCGGCACTTGTGCGCGGGCGCGGCGAATCGACACGGCATGGATTTGTCTAATGTCTTTTACGCCAAGTCCTTGAACGGATAAAAGTCTAGACGGTTTGCAATTTACAAATTTCGCGGCCACGCATTTAAATGTGCCTGCCTAGGGTTCAACGGTCGTGTGCCACCGCGAACGATGCTGACTGATTTTTTTTTCCCCAGGACGAACAGGACGTGTCCGTGATTAAAATTTTCAACGCACGATACCGTGACGTATTTTTGCAGCGATGCAAAAAGTAGTTGCGGCCCAAATCGCCTTTTGATGCAAATTCGACAAAGCGGCAATAGTAAAGATAATAGAAATGTTTCACAACCCATCCGCTGCACGCTAGCTTGTGAGCATGAAATAATGCGGAATATGACGCGAATCGCCTCGAATGTAACGCGTCAGTGCCATTAGACAAATTGCACGAAACAAAAACATTAATATCAATTAGCTAACATTTGAATTGAGATAGCTGGAAGCGAGTAATCATTCTAAAAAGGCCGGCCACATTTGCAGAGTAATACTTTAAAATGGGCGCCGATAAAAAACCGACGATACACCTACAGATAATGCGTATTTGCTCATCAGATTGTTATTATTTAGTTTTTTGGCAGGGACAACTCGCAACATACAAAGTCTGGTCTAGACTCGCGGTCATTGGCAGGGGATGAATCGTAACTTTTGTCCGCTCGGTTTGTTAGAATGCATTTTTTTCGCTTTACTTTTTATCAGACTGCATGGTGTAGGTTTCTTTGTGGTTGTTTTTCAACGCGTCGGGAGGCGGTAGTGTTTTTACAATCTAGATCATGTCTTAGATTGTCCCCCGATTCGCTGCGCAGTCACGTTCGGGATCATTGTGTGGGTGCTCTAGTAATTTCCGAGACATCTCGATTGCTATTTCTCATTAATTATAACGAAATTATTTTTTACCGTCGTCGTCGTTATCGGGCATCTACCGTTTGTTGCTGACGTTCGTTCTAATAATATGTATTATTTCGTGTACGGGAGCCTTACCTTCCGCTTATCTGTCCGATCTGAACGTATCGAAATAAAGTCGGACGAAGCCACCAGTCAAAACCTAGTATGCTAATAATGACGTACAGCTCTGTTATCTGATATGTAGCAGTTTCGGATTACTAACGCAGTGACGGGTGACAACAACAGGCTGTTAGAATATTAAATCATTATTTATACTCCGATTAACCAGACGCCTCATCTGCTGAAGTGCGTTAGCTAAATTAGGCAAAGGAGTTTCTGGTTCAAGCCCCTTTTAAGAACTACCAAGTTGTAAACCGGCAAAGGCAACTAACTACTTAGTCCCCTTAGACAAGATGCATATGAATATGAGTAGTATTATGCTAGCACTTCACTTGGCGTATTTCACGAAATAGTTGCGTGTGCGAGAGAGGAGCACTATGCCGATTCTAGCGTGAAAGACGGAGATGGCAATAGCGCAACGCGAACACGCAACGCCAAGTGAAGTGCCACCATTAGTTAACAGCTGTAAATCTGACACAGCACAACACTATGAAGTCTCTGGATATTGATAATGTGACCCGTAGGAAAAAAAATGCTATGCTAACTATTCTGTCACACGCAACAAGTATTTATTTTCCTATGGTTGACATTATCAATATGCAGAAACTTCATAGAAATATGCCATGAGTCAGGATTGTGGGCCACTATACTGTACTGGACATCGTTCTGCCGGACAAGGAAAGTCACAACGACTCTTAATCTGAGAACGTTGGGATCAGAAAGCAGGTTCTTGCTCGCGTCGTCCTGCACGAATTAAATATAGTATTTGAAACACGTGATTTTTTTTTTCTACTCGCATTTCAAGTTTACCAATTTCGCCTGGTAATTTCGCATGAGATTTCAGTAATCGACCCCCAGCGCCGCCGGTAAAAGAATGGAGTTGCGTCTCCCACCTGGGCTTTTACTACAAACTTAGATCTTTTAACATCGTATCGTGACGTCCCGTTCACGCTAATAGTATTAAAGTGAAGAATGCAAGCGACGACACGTTACAAAGTACAAATTTCAAACCCCCCCTAGAAACTAGTCGTGATCGTGTCAACGTGTTCACTAGCATCAACCGTATTCCAAAGCAGCCGTGACAACTCGATATCCTTTATCGTCTAGTTATACTGGGCGGTGTGCCTAGGTTCTCGTTTGCCTGCCATTGTTCGGGTCATGCGAAAAAATATCAGGAATGCATTGTGTGTCTAATGTCTGTGTCTGGTGAGTTAGGCACGGCCAATAACACTTGATTGGCTCCGTCTAGCTAGATGTTCTCTTGCCTTTGTACTGGTACACGATCGAATCTCAATAATCTCGTCGCATTTGCGTTTTACGGTCCCGGTAATGCACGCACATGTATTCGATTGCTTATACGAGATGTGTTAATCTGGGATTCTATCCTACTAATATTATAAATGAGAATTTGAGAAAGTTTGTGAAGATTTTTGATTGTTCGGATATTCGGATGTTTGATAGTCAAGTCAATCACGCAATAATGGCTGAACGGATTAGACAAAAATCTGAGGCCGTATGGTCTAACGCTTCTGACGATTGCCTTTGCTTTCACCATCTCTTTCTGTCATCATCTTATTGGTACCGTGCACGACGATGGCGCCGCATAGCGTTGACAACATTTCCTCCTCATTTACTTCCAATTTTTGCCATGTTGTGCGTTGCGATCGTTATCTGTACCCCCACCACCCGCTTCTAGCTACGTGCACGACGGTGGCGCCGCGTAGCGTTGACAACATTTCCTCCTCATTTACCTACTTCCAATTTTTACCATGTTGTGCGTTGCGATCGTTTTCTGTACCCCCACCACCCGCTTCTGGCTACGTGCACGACGGTGGTGCCGCATAGTGTTGGCAACATTTCCTCCTCATTTACTTCCAATTTTTGCCATGTTGTGCGCTGCGATCGTTTTCTGTACCCCACCATCCGCTTTGCACATAGCCAATACCGTTTGACAGAAAGAAATAGCGATTGCGAAGGCAAGCGTTAGAAGCGTTAGACAATAAGCCTGTGGTTTGAGACGTAAGATACTTAATATACCGGTAACGCGTTCCCATGGGGGCAATGTTTTAAATTTCAACAAAAATAAAAGGAGCTGTCTAAGAGCGCGCGCAGACAGAGAGCGGTCTGGAGTTCCGAGTTCCGCGTTCAGAGTTCTGTGTATTGACCGCTCGAGAGTTCCGACCGCTTGCTGTGTGCGTTATCGTAAGGGACTCAGTACATTCGAAAGAACGCAGAACTCTGAACGCGGAACGCGGAACGCCAGACCGCGCTCTGTCTCCAAGCGCTCTAAGAACGTTGAAGTAGATACCTCGGCTATCGAGATGACGCGTTAACGTCGTCTGCAATTCATAGATGGCGCTGTCCGAGCAAACGTGCTTTCAATGTTTCTCGTGAATGTATTTCAGACGCAGGCGATGACCTTTAAAGCTAGTATGGAATATAAGGCTTGTTCACGAAAAAAAGTAGCCACTATTGTATAATTCAGGTATTCAATATGAAATGATATTTTTTAAAGAATTTGATTAGTAAGAAGGACTCTTTACCTTTCATTCTGAGTGCTATATCCATTTTTGGGCTTACTTTCGAAATCTCTGGATTTTAGTCTTAGATTTTGTATTTTTCACGTTTGGGTCTCAGTTTCTTATTTTTCTTTACTCAAATAGATTATCAACGCTATAATGTTCCGCGAATATCTTTCCAGACTCTTAATTACCGTATGCAGGTCATAAATTGTTTTAAATCATGCCAGAAGTACACACATTTGTATGCAATCAAATAAATATCAAATATCAATTTGTATGCAATCATTTTAGCTCTAAGCCTAAAGGCCGGCGCCCACTGACGGCATGGCACGGCGTGGCATTTTATTACTATCAAGTCATTTTGAATCTTATTTCAATGACTTTAGAATTCATGTTTCTTTATTTCGATACCACGATGCCGCGACGTGCCAAGGGATGACGCAACGCATAACCAATAATGTAACATGAATTCTAAACTCATTGAAATAAGATTCAAAATAACTTGATAGTAATAAAATGCCACGCCGTGCCATGCCGTCAGTGGGCGCCGGCCCTTAACTGGCATTATGTAGGATTTCACAACTTGTAAGGAATAATGTATGGATTTTAGATTCTTACACATAAAAAAGAATACTCATTGGCAATCTAATTGCGGTTGGAACTGCCTAGACCTACTGGGAGACAGTGGAGACTTACTTTTCGATGGCTACTTTTTTTCGTGAACAAGCCTTAGAGCACGTGGTTTAGAGGATTTATTTTATTCTATCTTTTCCACGGAAGCCCGGTTTAAAGCATTCGCTGCCGGCCGTCAGACTCGAGAATTCTTCAGGTGCCACAAACGCACATGTGCGTTCCAATTACTGCCAATAAAGCAGCGAATACTTTAAAATCGGAATAGGATTACATTGGCATGCTCGGGCGTTTTTGCTTGCTGGCGTTTTGTCCGCGGCTACAGTTCTCGTGCTCAGCAGGTGGATTAACCTTCCGAGACCAAGGACGCGCGACACTCCATCGACTAATGCCAACACAAACAAAGGCTAATGGTGCGCAATCGCTGCCGCGGCACCGTCAGCCTATGGAGTCAGGGCTGCCAAAGCCACCGTATAACCTGTCATTTTTTAAATATAATTTTTGATAGATCGCTTGCGCGGCTGTTTATAAAAATATATCGATAAAACTGAGGCCGTAATGTCTAATGTGCGGGCGCTCGCGATAACATTCATAATCTTTTTCTATCCTCATCCTAATACCGTTTGAGAGAAAGACATGGTGAAAATCATGGTGTTTCCGTGTGCGTTAGACTATAAGACCTGTTGCTTTTTAATGTCCTTTTTAAACCACAGTCCCCTTCCTACCTCTCCGAAAGATTTAATTGCTTAGGGCTGGGAATGGGAACCGGTTGCGGTCAAGTAATAATCATTCGCTAGCTTTTCCTGTAACTAAATCCAAATCCTATTCCAAATCCTTCTCCGTGCACGCTGTTAGTCTGGAATCGGTTGCCGAGTGACATCAAAAGGTTGCAGTCGGTAGCCATCTTCCGGAATCGCTTAAGGGCGAATATTATTAGTCTACTGTATTCATTATATAATAATATATCAGTGTGTTCTTGCGTGTATTCTATATGTTTTGTTTATGTTCTATTGGTTTGGTTACTTTTGATTTCGGCAATTTTTATTCTGCATTGTATGCCTTTGATGTCCTGTCAATTGTTCAAAGGTTAACTGGAAGAGATCCCTTTAAGGGACAAGTTCGCCTTTGTACATATGTTTGTCTTGTTAACTGTTGATTTTCATGTTTTATGTACAATAAAGAGTTTTACATACATTCATAAAGCCTCTGGGTTATGGATATCAGTGCCAGCCACTATAGAGTTCGCCGTCGTCAGATCCATCCGTCGTTGAGTGGCAAGAGTGTCAAACTTTAGATCGTTAGAGGCTTTTGGAGCGAGTGTTAGTGGTGTCAGTCGTCACGACAGAGTGGCAGATATAACTGCACTAGGCAACTTATTTTCGCTTTAGTTGCGACATAGCGTGATTAACAAGCCACTAGGTAAGATGTGTTGTCACTTTGTCAGTCTAGAGGGTTCAATACCTGTTGTGCTGGTAGTTTTACGGCTGTCGTACCTACTGCCTCGCCGTAAAACCTAGCACTGCTTAGCGATTGCAAGTGAGACGGTGATAGGTGGTTGCTCAAGATCCTATAGCTATGTCCACACCAGTGCGCTTTCACGTTCATCTTGCGTTTTCCTTTGACGCATGCCCGAGCAACCATAGCGCATGCAATAGCGCATGCCGCAAAACTAATTGAACAGCAGCGCGTGCCGCTAGCGCATGTCTATCCAACGTCGGTGGATCGTCGTGCAGAATTTCGTGCGTCAAAGGAAAACGCAAGATGAACGTGAAAGCGCACTGGTGTGGACATAGCTTATCCCCCGCAAAAACTACGCTCCTATCCTGACAGCTACTTATTCATAGTAAGCAATACTTATTTTTTACTATAGTTATACGGGCTTGCTCAAAGTGAGGCTCGAATCAATTATAACCGTTATATTATTTCAAAGCCGGCAACCCTAACCAGAAGTGCCCTGCCGTGGCCGTGTTCTCGTCCGCAGTGTTTACTCAAACAACACATCTACCGGGGAATTTGCGAGGCCCCCTATTCAGTCGCGATTTTTTTCCCCTACCAATATTTGCTGAGCGTGGCTGTTTAGCGAGGCCCGATAGGGTTTCGGCTGTTGACACTGAGACGATCCTAAGGCACTTGTCCCACCGCCGTCGAAGCGATTAGCTATACGTTATTTTCTCGCTCAAGAAACGAACAATGCATAATGTGTCAGTCATTGGAACTTGCTAACTATGTAAACAAAAGACGTAACTTTGTTTTGTCACTGTTTCTTCTTGAATTTTCACACGACCTCATCAAACACCATTGAAACCATACACTATTGAAACGGTCGTTACCCTAAAATACAAATCCATAAAATATATAACTGTATCTTGGATATTTTATTAAAAGTTTAAAATGGTTTCATATGTTAGGTTATTAGGACCTGATGGAATGACGTTTTTGTTTCTTTTAAATTTTACAATTGTCTACGATGGGTAGTGTTGTGACTAAAGTTGGTGATCTCACGCTCTATACCTGCCAGCCAACGCGGTTGTATACACTACGCGGTAGTTTGAAAATTTTAAATTTCAATTACTACGTGAATTCAGATTAATCGTTTTAATTCTCTTTTTCTCAAAACCTACTTGTTTTTTACTTTCCGTATTTTATTATTCGATATGGTGTATTCGCCCGTCGCACGCGTCAACACTCTTCTAGCCCAACGACAAAACTTTCCAAAATACACACTGGTCTCGCTGCTCGCCAACGTATTATCTACATTAAAGCTTTACCTACTCGCTTCTCGTTCGTCGGCGGTGGGATAAGTGCCGTAATCATCGACGAGATTTAGGACTGGTGTGACGTGAAATTATTTGGTAGCAGCGGCTAGTGACATAAAGGAGAATGAGAAATTGTGAGTGGTGAAAATCTAGATAACTTGTTTGAATACGGTTGTTATTGAGCCATGCTACTGTGGAACATAGCTGGGTGCCTTTGAAGCGTTTCAACCGCCCGTGTGTTACGAAAAACAACTAATAAGATGTCCGTCAACTAAACATCCTAATGACAATGTCGCAGATTCGCAATTTGTTTTATAGCTAGACCGTTAAATGAGTCCTCGCTCGCGCTTAACAGGGGCTGGGGGGGGGGGGGGGGGGGGGATGACGGCAAAGGGGGCCGGGAGAGGTGCTGGCGTTTAGCTATGTTTCATGGATTTTCGTAACACAGTATAAGGCGGTTTAAACGCTTCTGAACCCCCACCCATTTATTTCATCATTCAGAGTAATAAACGATCATTTGACATCTTGAAATGGAAATTAAATAAATAAAAAAGATTTATGACATTCTTTACATTGTCTATAAATTATAATTTTATGGGTGTAGGTACCTCGAGTAAAAAAGTCTAGCTTATTTAAATTTTGGACAAGTTTGTGATCTTGGACGGTTTATATAAACACCATCAAAATCTTACTATTATTATGTTTCAAAGGAAAATCAGAGAGCAATTACATTGACGTTTATTATTATTTACTTGTTGAATTGAAATTCCTTGATTTTACAAAATTCCCAAAATGTTATGTTTCAAGTCTTTGCGGTTCAGCTTTTGGGTTTTTCTTTTAAATCTTTAAATAACGATCCCATTGAAATATCGGGTATTAAGTGGCTTAGGCGCAAGCCACACAGAAGAAACGTGGGACGGGGGCGCGTTGCAGTCGCGGCGCCCCTTTGAGGCCGGGGCCGCACTGGTAAGGCGACCGGCGACCCGACGGCGACTAAATCAAACATAGTTGATTTAGTCGCCGTCGCCGCTGCGGCCGCTGCGGCGCTCACATAACTCGAACTGTTTGATTTAGTCGCCGTCGCGTCGCGTCGCCGGTCGCCTTACCAGTGCGGCCCCGGCCGCCTTACCAGTGCGTCCCCGGCCTGAATCAATTTTCATTCAAAACGTATAGAAGCGTCGCGATCCAAAGCAGACAGAAGAGACGGTGCGACGCGCCCCCGTCCCACGTCTCTTCTGTGTGGCTTGCGCCTTAGGTGGCCTGTATGTTGTTCCAAGCTTTCGGCATACTGAAAATCCAAATCAGTCCAGCTGTTTTAGTGAAACGATAACTAACACGCAAATACTTACAAACTTTCTCATTTGTAGTATTAGTAAGATTTAACTGAATAAATGAACCGTTTTAACAACAATGGAGTTGCGGCCCTAAATAACGACTCGTTAGCGCGACACCTACTACCGTTATGGTCACAGAAATGAAGTGTTAAGAAAGTGCACTGCGATTATTATACGCTTGTTATTTGAATGTTTTTTTTTTGTTTATTTATGCAATAAAAGTAACGGACTCCCTTTGGAGGTTTGGTGAAAAACTTAAGAAAGGGCTCCCGTGTAGTTGTGATATGTCTGTGTCTGTACAGACAACCTGAGATCTCAAATTAGAAATTTGACTCATGTTCAATATCAATTCTGTGCACTTGCGAGGAGGTGTTTTAATATCATCTTTAACCTGTATCGAAAGAAATAAAACAAAAAATAAATAAGAAAGATCAATCAGATCAGATCAAGGTTTATCAGATGAGATAAAGGTCAATCTTAAAAAAGTTAACGCCATTACAGACGATTTGAGAAAATCTTAGTTGCTCATGAAGTCTTTTAATATTCATCGACACACAACTTCAATATTTCAAAATCAGACAAAATAAAGGACGAAATATTTCTTACCAGAATTGTTTAAGAAAAAAAAACTCGCGGCTTAGAACAGTGCACCATCTTGGTATCTCCTCTCCGTTACCAGTGATTGCCACCGAGGCGTACCTACCGTGGCATTGCTTACAAAAGCTACAGTTAGCTTTTTGATGTCAACAGTTTTGTTGCAGTTACGTTCAGTAGACAATGTCAATGATGAAGTAAAATGTTTAAGATAAGTAAAATCAAGCTATGGAAAAACATGACATATGTACTCTCTAAATACACTATATTTACCATAGCGCACTTGCCAGTGTGATTAAAAAATACACCTAATTATCGCCTTGGGGGGGGTTGAATTTGATTCCGACGGCAGGGCGTATAGTGACCTCTCTGTATGAACTATTTGATACTCTGTGACAAAGACTCCTTATTTACTGAAGTTCCGGTGGGACCTTTGTACATTTCCTGGGATAGAAAGGAGGTTTTACAGACTCGGTCAGTAATTCAGGCCCCTATTTCACCAACGTGACAATTGTCGCACCTATAAATACACATTATTACATGCGAATAATATTTAAGACATACGTATGTGAACCACGAAATACTTACTACAATTGTAACGCAAGACTGAGAGAGCTTTAATCTCATGCCAAGATAAAACAAATCTACAAATATGTCGACTAGAAAAAAATATTCTTGTTTCACAACATAAGTTCACAAAGTAAATTCAGTGCCAAGAGTCTGCTTGTACAATAGTCTCTCGACATATGTCACTGACAATTGTAACGTGAGTGAAATAGAGGCCTGAGATTACATCATATACACAAACAAACTAACTAGTTTACTTCAACCACAGAATAATTATAATAGTACTAACGTACAGAATGGCCACGCTCCGCCCCGCACCGAATCGAGTTACCCCTCCCCCCAAGGCGCCATTGCTTGTCGCCGCTGTTCACCAGTATGGTGCGCGCGCGATGTATGTAGGCGTACTCGTGTACAGACGTCGTCGTGCTTATGTAGATTCAAGAACGCGTATTTTTTCTTTTTCTTTTTTTTTTTTACACAAATCGACCTAGTCCCAAACTAAGCAAAGCTTGTACTATGGGTACTAGACGACGATAAACATACTTATATAGATAAATACATACTTAAATACATAGAAAACATCCATAACTAAAGAACAAATATTCGTGCTCATCACACAAATAAATGCTCTTACCGGGATTCGAACCCAGGACCTCTTTGCTTTGTAGGCAGGGTCACTACCAACTAGGCTAAAGCGGTCGGTAAACGGTGGTCGGCGGTATTTTGTACGTCGTATCCGCCGTGTGCTTCAACATTAGGTATAAGTAGATTGTTACACTCGTAGGTGATGACAGCGTGATGACTTCATTAAGGTGCAGCTCAATTGATACGAGAGAGAGTTGCTACGTGAGCCCAGGCTCGAACCCACGGTCCGCTTGAGAGGCCACAGGGATTTAGGAATCTATAAAAAAAAGATAAACTATCCCCAACTAATCCTATGAGCTCCGAACGTGTTTCGATTCCGTAACAATACAGCATAGTATAGGCACTAACTCCGAAAAAATGCATACATTGCCCCGAGCGACATCTCCGATATTTATCTCTGACGTTTGACTTGCGAGCGCAAAGTTACACGTGCGGGTCTGAACCGCACTATCATCGCAAATATCTATGAAGCTAGTACGCGCTGATGTCTAGTCCTAACCTCAACCGATGTCGTGTGTAACTTTGCTTGAGATGCGCGGATCCGCGTGTACCAATTAGTATGCAAGGCCGACCTGAAAACCCAGTCTTAGTGCTGTAGCTCATGTATTTTATTGCAGAGCTTAACGTGACCTGAGTACTTGCGGATGTAGACCGAGAGGTGGACGACGTTTCAGGGAAGGTTGTTTGGGCACGCTGAACAAAATTGTACAGCAGTTTAAAAAGTTTACATAAGAGAATAAGTTTGCTTCAATTTTATTTTCGTTGATGGCATTGGAATGCTACTCAAATTAAAAGACTTTGAATTCCTTAAAGAAAACAGAGCGTTAACTTTTAGGTCTATTTAGGCAATTAGATAAGTATTCTGACACCTACTACGACTTATGTTTAACCTGACGTTTGAGGGCAGTAAAAAAAACTATGTTTTGGACTCGATTGTCTCAAATAATACCAATTTCCAGTTAAAGCACTGACATTCTTATATTCAACGACCGCTTTCGAATCCCGGTAAGGGCATATATTTGTGCGATGAGCACAAATATTTGTTCCTGAGTTATGGATGTTTTCTATGTATTTAAGTATTTATCTAATATATAGAAATCTCGTGTCACGGTGTTTGTTACCGAACTCCTCCGAAACGGCTGGACCGATTTTTATGAAACTTTTTTCTCTGCATTCGGCAGGGCTGAGAATAGGTCATAGGCTATTTTTTATACCGGTATATATGGGAAAACAACGTTTGCCGGGTCAGCTAGTTTATCTATATAAGTATGTTTATCGTCGTCTAGCACGATAAACATACTTGGACTAGGTGGACTAGGTCGATTTGTGTAAGATTGTCCCATAATATTTCTTTATTTTTTATTTATTTTATTTCAATTTTCATTTGTTGGAAGTAAAAAGAAAGACTCGATTGTCGCAAACAACACCAATTTCCCGAAAGTTTTGCACTGATCTGCCTTGGCATAAAAAAAAATTAATCTTTGAAAGTAAGAAAAAATGTGTTTTATTTGACTTAGACAATAAGAATTGTATTTTCATTTGTATTTATGCTTGTAACAAATAGTTTTGCCTACATCGGTAGCAAATGTACGATACCGCGGCGCGCCACTGTGTGGCACGTCAAACCGCCGCGCTCCCTCCATCTATTAGGTCACAAAATTCATTCTTTATGGCACCAATCAATTTGTTACCTCGAATATATCTAGCTTTGCGTTTTTATGCGTCTGCGGGGGTGAACAAACTTGAACACTGATTGCTCATCCATCTTACATCATTCCGCGTCCGAGATTGATTCTTTTACCTTTTTTCTGCAATACGTGCACTCGTCACAGACCGCAGATGTGATTTTTTTGCTATTGCTAATTGAAATTTTTATAATGCTGCGCCTTAATCGTTTTCCTGCCACGTTTTTTTGAAGGGTGAGGGCGTTGTTTTATTGGTTATGTAGACGATTTTATACTTGCAAACAGGAATAAATTTGTAGTGAAGATTTTATAAAAGCGAAGCAAGAGCGAGCGAGTTGGGATAGCACGCTGGGCGGGCGGCCTACAGCCAGGAGATATGGCTTCGAATCTTCGAACTTTTCCCCTTTTATAAAATTTTTGATTTCTATAAATAACCTACTGCTGACAAAAAACAAATCAAATTTTGCTTGGCTTCGAATTCTTTTTCAGCAGGGTTTTTTTCTGACCGATTTCGTTTCATACAGCAAATGGTTGTTTTTAAATTATAGTTATTATTATTACCAACCAATGAGTTAGATGTAGCGTGAACGATGCTACCCCATGCAATTACCGTTTGAGAAAAATGTAATCTACTTAATACCATTACACGGCTTCTGCTTGACGTGACTTCTTTAGAAACCATCGTAACTCCAGTTTCCGATTGCCGACTTCCTTCCAAAGCAATTGACCCATTCAAGGCGAATAGACAAAAAGTTTACACAATAGATACAATTGTAGCTACAATAGCCAAGTCGTATCGGCTAGCTCGAGCGATGTCATTGTGCCTTGCATATGGAGCTGAGATTTATTCTCTAACTAAACCTGGGCAACTATAACTTGACTAGTTTTCTGTATACATTGTACGCAGCCGTGTCGTAGTTGTCTGTTTGAAAGGTTTGTTTAGTGAAATAACACTGCTGATGTATGAAACGCATACTTTCGATAGCTTTTGTCTGTCAAAAGCTATAATAAAGAACGCGTTAGTGACCGTGGTTGCCGGGTTGTTTAAAACGCATTTGTTAGAAACCTACTCTGAAGTCCTATACTTGAATGGATTGAGTGAGACTGACAATGTTCTTAAGTAAGTTGCCTTCAAATCATGCAAGTTGAATTTCATCCACTTCTTGGTGGGTCGACTTGAAAATTGATAGGAACATGTAGCTTAGATGACGATGCATTTGCGTTGTGAGAAAAATTGTTTCAACCAATTTGAGCAGCATTCAATTCAAATAATCTCTATTATTTTTATGATCTTCTAACTTTTTTCTCGCAAGTATACGTCTCGCAAATTTACTTGCGGTATACTGACATTTGAATTAAATTTCCATCTACCGCTTACAAACTTAAATAATAGCGTTTGCTGTTGCATAAAAAATATAATTCGCGTAATCAAAACAGCATTAGTTATAGCTAAATCGTTACGGCCGGTTCTACAGACTTTACTATACATACATAGGTTACAAATACATATACATACAAACGGGAATGAGGATATGCTAATATACTGTTTTCCCATTTTAGTTTTGGATCGCAGCTGCCATAGCTGCGGCTGCGTCTACCATTATGTTGCGGTTTTTATAAGTACCTACGTGTGTTTTCCCTTAATGAGAATTTGAGTGAACTATGGGAACAAGGTAATGAAATTAACCGGTGTTGATGTATAATAAAACTAGCTTTTAAAATAAAATTCTGGATTTCAATTCGAGTACAAGATTCAGTTCAATTTGGTACTTTTTTTTAAGTCGAGTGGATCCTATCAATAGATCGATGGATCTTAGTGGAAATGCCCGACAAAACATATATTCAGGAACGCCAAAAATCACTGGTCGAATTACCTTTCGCAAACCGTGTTGAGCCGTTCCTGAATTTAGCCCCAGGTATATAAACTACTAGCTAGTGTCGGCGACTTCGTCTGCGAACCATGCATTTTTCCGGGATGAACACTATCCTATATTTTCCCAGGGTCTGAAACTATCTCCATACGCTATATCTTCTTAACCGTTCAGCGGCATTTAATTTATAATTATAAGTTATAATTTATAACGTTAGTAAAGATTAGTAAATATTGGAAATTCTCAAGTATTTTATAGAAACACCCAGCTTATGAATTACACATTGTTTGGCAACACAAGTAGGTATTGTTGATTTTTTCATATCCGGCTTATTTAGTCATGCATCGCTTTAGTATCGTGTCTAATGATGCCTCGAACATCGCATGCTCATCATCAATTACTGGCAGTGCTTTGCTCTGGTTTTATGCGTGTATTGGAATGTTGTAATTTTGGGGGGATTTTTTAAAATTTTCTTTTATCTGTGGATATTGTTTGTGTTCTCAAAAACAGCCTTTCGATTTATTCAGCTGTTATCTACCATGCATGATTTTGCTATAAAAATAGTGGTAAAGTTTCATAAAGTTTCATAGTTGGTTTGTAGTGACGATTTAGAGCATTGAAATTGAAATATAAAAATAATATCGCTTTATTTTGACAACAAGAAAAATGTTCCGGTTGAAATGCTTAGGTTAATGTGTATAGTTGACAGTCCTTTGCGCGTAAAGATTAAAAAACAGTATTTTAGGAAAGGGCAAAAGATATCGATGTTTTTTTCTGAAAATCATGCCTTGGGGTAAAACTATCGAGATTGTTTAAAGACATCGATATTTTTTTTACAATATTACCGCTTTGTGAACAAAACATAATTATATTCGCTTCGAAGAAGCCAAATAAACCTCACTTCCTCAGAGTTCACGTTATTCCAAGTAGCACTTTACATTCATTTGTTCCGGAGCTCTCAGCAACCAATCAGGCATAAAAGTCGCGAGCATATATCACGAAAAAATCTCAACTTATCATATAAATCCTCAAACATACGCCGAGCCGCATCAACGTCCTCCCCTAATCAGCTGATTGATCCACGCACCGTTTCATATAGTTCTTGCCGCTAAAGCATTTAAGTCCCATATCGCAAAGCTGTACAGCATCAAAACCAGTTGCAATTCGCTGCAGGCTACTTACGTAACCAAGTTATTCATTTGTTTCTCCAAGGCCGCGGAGCCGTCGACACGGAGGCGTGCCCTGCCAAGTCGATACCACATTAAGTGTTTGCGCTAATATATCCGTGCATGCATGCACTTTCGATCTTAGTGTGATGTACCGTTGGGATTGAGTCATTCATGAAATGCGTGATGTTGGGCGGACTGAGCTGTTTTTGTGCGCTGTAATTTGTTGTTTTAAGAGTTAGGTATAATCTCGTGTTAGGTCTTGGATTCGCAAGCGTTTGTTATACAGTTCAAGGCCGTTAAAAAAAACCGTGGCTCCGGAACATGCGGGAATGGGCGGGAAGCAAGAGTGCCGCTGAGCTTTTCAATATAAGGCGGTAGCTACGCTCCTGTGTGTAGTATAGCAACAGTTAAAACGGGAGATGTTTGGGATGCACGGACACAGGTCCGGACAAAGCAGGATATTTTTCTTTTTAAATGTAATATTATTCGGTTTAATAACACGTGCACATGGTTTCTGGTTTATTACCCAGTGATATTATTAATTGCAGTTTAAACGAAGCATATTTTTTTTAATGATAAAAGGCCGAGCATTTAAATTTCACAACGACATTTTGCTGACAAATTTTACTGCCACGTCTCGCACCGACAAACGTTTCTCATTCCGAGTAATTTGCTGCAAAAAATGCACAATTCTGTTGAACTCTTGTCAACGCTGCGTCCGTGAACCCGGTTTTATAATAACGTAATCTAGATAAAAATAACACCTTTATACAGCCACGGACGGGCTCGAGAGACAACGTGGGCCGCCATAACCATATACGTAATTCTCTTTATTGTAACATAGAATTTGGCGGCGTGGGTGAGAAATATTGGTAGTTAACTTGCATTATAAGGTCCGCGACAAAGGATGCCCCGGGTTATTGTAAAAGAATTGGGCCCTGACGCCTACGTCAAGCGGAAACATAAGGACGACAAGACGGCATAAACATGAATGTTAAAGTTTAGCGCACTCCCAATAAATATCGCTGATAAAAGAGAGTCTTGCACGTAGTACACGATATGGTGCACCGTTACAGTGACAGATGCTACGCCATCACGTCTGATTTCTACTGTATATGTCGGATTTTAAAAATAATGTAAATTCGAACTCGATGCATAATGCACGCGCGACATCTAAAAATACGCTGAGCGTGTTGGTTGAATTGGTTTTGTCGAAGTCGTTGTGTACAATTCGAGCAAAGATAGTGTTTAAATAAAGAGTCTTGTTATTCATTACTTTACTGCATGTGATGTATGTATACTTCATGCCGAAAGACTGACTTCCATCGACACCAGATACACTTCCTTCAACGTACAGTGAAATTGTAGAATGAATTCCCCTCAGTGGTATTTCCTACTGTGACATAGAAGGCTTGAAGAAAATAATAAAGTCCAAGGTCGGCGTGGACTAGCGAAATTTGGCGTTGCTAGTTCTCACGGGCAGTGATCGCTCACCATCCAGATAACCAACCAGATACGACGATGTCTAACGAAGTTGTACCGTCGCTGAATTTGTCTCGAACTGGTCTATTTCTGTGCAAAGCACTCCTGTACGTGTAACCACGTGGTATTGCAATTAGCTCATTACATAACCCATATACAGTAGCCACATACGGACACGTGTATTCGCCAATAACTACAGTCATCAGCATTGATTAATTGAAAATGTCACGTAAAAAACCTATGACAAATCGAGACGAGACACACACACGTCTTGTATCGTTGCATATTTTTTCAGCCGCTTCTTTTAGCTTAGCACAAAGGAGCGGAGGTTTTCGAACTTGTCAAGGACTCGTTACGCTTCAGGGGTCTACGTCCACCGGCTGGCCCTCCAAGATGGCTCTTAACTATGTACCCTTAATTATCCTACTGCCAAATGTAACTTTAGAGCAAATACGTTATTCTCAGTGACTTTTAAGCACAAAATATAGGCATGAACATACTTAGAATGGCTTCTGCCGCCCGCAGACAGTGCTAGATCACTCTATATATTAGAGTACTTCCCCTTCTCTTTAATTGGCACGTAGTGATACTATACATTGGCACTTGTCACTCGAAAATGCACTTTGCGATGCGACTGCTACCAGAACAGTTGGCGGTGAGGCCGTTTGGTAGTTTGTTGCCAAACGCGGATATCGATGTTCTTCTTCGTAGTAGCTGTATATTATGTATTCTGTGACGCAGGCATCCATGATTGTATTTAAGGGCTTCTTGTGCAGACCCAATTGGATCTTTGGCACCGACGGCACAGCGCTCATGTTGAGGCAACAAACATATAAACATGTAAAACTACCTCTACGTTGACATTGACAAGCGAGAATAACGGACGAAAATGTAGTTTTCATGCGGCCTCTTCCTCACCTCATGTCTGGGCGCTCGTGATCGTATATAAGTTCATACATTTGTGTATACATAGACGTCGTGTCGCGTATTGTTCGTTGTCGAATAAGTTTGTAACGGAGATCCGTGAGGTCCTTTGCTGCGGCCGTCTCGGTGGCAAACCAAAAACGGGGCATGCTTCTATTGTAGTCCTTAGATACTTAAATAATTTGACATTCGTCAATCTTACTTATATTATAAATGGGAAAATTTGTAAAGATATTTGGATGTTTGAATGTCTGTTAGTCAATCACGGGATGATGGTGGAACGGATTTAGGTGAAACTTTGTGTACATTTGGACAAAGATCTGGATTCAAACATAGGATACCCGGTAATTAGTTCTAGTGGGATAAGAATGGAGGGTTCTGTCCAATAACGTTGAAGTACCTCGGCTTATGGTTCGTCTGCAATCCATAGATGGCGTAGTCACAGCGAACGTGCTTTTAAAAATCGGCCCAGTGCGAGTTTGACTCGCGAACCGAGGGTTCCGTACAAATTTTTGCGTATGTCAAAGTATACGACGTAAACAGCTGTAAGTAACTATAATAATCCAATGTTAATAGAACCCTGCTTTTAAGTACATTATACTTTTAAGTACTTTTTACGCATTGTGAGATCATTTTATATTGGTTAGTCAATACCGCCTTATTAATATAATTATATATTTACTATTTATTGCTGTACCGGCTACTGTAATACATAATCGGTGAAAATTTCGAGAATCTAGTTGACGCCAATATAAAGATTCAGTTAAAAACGATGAAAAAAAACACGTTTCTTGTACGACGACCCTCTTTAATTTTTAGCTTTATTTTATTTTTAGTATTTGCTGCTATAGCGGCAACAGAAATACATCATCTGTGAAAATTTCAACTGTCTAACTATCACGGTCGGTTCATGAGATACAACCTGGTGACAGCCGGACAGACTGACAGACGTACGGACAGCGGATTCTTAGTAATAGGGTCCCGTTTTACCTTTGGGTACGGAACCCTAAGAAGTTTCCGAAGCCGCGGGATAGAGCTAGTTGTGTCTAAATGATTGCATTGAGTATTCGTTTGTGAATAATAATGAGTTTGTCAATGTTTAATGTATCTAAGAAACAAAGAATTGAACCGGTTTGTAATGGTTTTCTACCGTGCTTCTAACTAGCGACAACGTCCTGGGATTACGTAGGCGCTAGGATGCCATTGTTTCTCGTAAGGGTAATAGATTACGAGTATTCAACTCTAGACTTGTAACGAGATATATCGTGTGTTCTCTAACAGTCGCCCCCAACTTTGTCCGATTGCCGTGGAATCAGTGTTGCCAGATTGTTTTTCGGGCAAAGTGGGTTCTTAAACTTTTTGAGAAAAAAGCGGGTTTTTTCGTCGAAAGCGGGACATACTAAAAAACGTAACAACTTAGTGAATTTTCAATTTTCATCCTTTTATTTCAATTCTAAAAACTCAAACACAAAAATAAAATTATGTATGACTAGCCTTCCGTCCGCAGCTTCGCCCGCGATAAATTAATTTTCCCTTAGAAAAAGCTATTTTCCCGCGGTTAAAAGTAGCCTATGTTACTCAGTGATAATGTAGCTTTCTAACGGCAAAAGAATTTTTGAAATCGGTCCAGTAGTTTCGGAGCCTATTCAATGCAAACAAACAAACAATCAAATCTTTCCTCTTTATAATATTAGTATAGATTAATCTGAGAATAAATGATTATTATTATTAATTGCAAATCTAATGCCTTTAAATTACGTTTATATGACAAGAGGTAGCCAAAAAAGCCATGGCAAACGTTATTTTATCATACGTCGTCGCACAGGCGAGCAATTTCCCAAGAGCGGGACTAAGTCTGTCCCGCGCGGGACATTTAAATTTTGCTCAAAAATCGGGACGTTCCGCCAAAATCGGGACGTCTGGCAACGCTGCGTGGAATATTGTAATTGTAATTGCAAAAACCGGCCAAGAGCGTGTCGGACACGCCCAAGATAGGGTTCCGTAGCCATTACGAAAAAATTAAGTAATATTTTTCTAAGGATTTCGTATGTGTACGGAATCTTTCAAGTTAGGTATCGTCAATACTTTGAAAAAAGCTCGTATCTCAAAATCGTTAATCTGGCAAAGTGAACTTTATTACGCGCATTTCAAGGTTCAGTTTTGTTTCCATGCTGATTTGAGATACGAGTTTTTCAAAGTAGTGACGGTATGTTTAATACCTTAGGCTACTATTTACTCTTAAACTACAAATAATTCCCAAGCAATCTTAGCCGCTATAATTTTCCTTGTAAATTTAATATATTTACTACCATTTTGATTTTTTTCAAATTTTTCCTCTTAACAGTTTAGATTTTAGAGGGGGGGGGGGGGGACGGTCGATTTTAATGAAATTTTTCACTTTTAAGTTGAATATTTCGCAAACAAATCACTGAATACAAAAATCATGTGAGCAACCCCCCAATGGTTTTAAAAGACCTATCCAACGATACCCACACTATAGGGTTAGTCGAGAAAAAAAAAATCACCCCCACTTTACGTCTATGGGAGGTACTCTAAAAAAAATTTTTTTAGTTTTTTTTATTTAACCACTTTGTCGGCGTGACTAATATATATATTCATGCCAAATTACAGTTTTCTAATACTAACAGTCTCTGAGCTTAGCCGCGGACAGACAGACGGACAGACATGGCGAAACTATAAGGGTTCCTAGTTGACTACGGAACCCTAAAAATGGAATTTCGTAGTATAGTTAAAATTTTATAAGCTGGGAATTTCGGACTGCAGAACTCATCTGGTATAGATAACATTGTTCTCGTTTGTTGAAGCCTACCGCTAATAACAAATCAGAACAAGTAACAAAAAAATGCAAATAAATAGCTACGTCTCTAAGTTACAAGGTTGAAATTGCAAAAGCTTAACTCATTAAGAAAGGTCTTTCGTCATTGTAAGCGGTACTCAGGTGGATCGTCGGCGTTGTAGTGCGTCCATAATAGAACAAACGAGAACAATGTTATCTTTACCAGATGAGTTCTGCAGTCTTAAACCCCCAGCTTATAAAATTTTAACTATATAATGCCTGTTTGGCATAATATAATGGTCTTTAAGAAATTTCCATAGAACTTGATTTATTGCGTCTCTCTGATCACAATGCATACGTTGGTACAGCTCTAAATCATTTCGTTTCATACGTACAGTAATATGACATTTAATTATGTAGGATTTTAACGACTAAGAATGAGAGGATCAAGCGATTATTGAGATTTTCATTTGTATCCGATAGCATGGCAATTATAAAGGCCGGCGCAGACGGTCATGCACCAGTTGTAATGAACGAAACTGTAAGAAAGATGGCACACCACGTGCAAGCATCTACACATACACCACTTCACATACACTACTGAATTGCTTCGCCGGTGTGGGCACTGGTTTCCTCACAATTTTTTACTTCAACGTAAAGCTTAAAACTTAACTTAACTTAGTATAGTAAAGGAGGGTGGGCTATGTCATTGGATAGGTTATTCTAAGTTCTAATACTTCTAATAATTTTACTATGGCAGGTAGTCCCGAATCTTTGTGTGAAAAAAGTTAGTTAAGTTAACATTTGTTTTGGTTTGTTAGTTTAACATTTGGTAGCATAGCATACGGTTGTGGTAACTCCGAAGATGAGCTCTGGTTGAGTTCGAAACGCGTCAGTGTAGCTTGGTGGTGGTGATGGTTGTGTTTATGTGATTTGTGTGTGTTCGTACAGTGTGGAGGTGGAGGAACTGCATGAACACACATTTCTTGCATAAACGTAACTATTGTAAGGTCGCGGGTGAGCAAAGTAATTGTTTTAGTTCATTAATATGGACCTCCGCAAAGTAACGCCTGATTCAATAAATTAAAAAAGTTATGGCTACATAAAAGTAGTTTGAGCTGAAAATTTACTATGTAGGTTTTTCGATACTGAAATCCTGTACTTACAACTTAACAGACTATGAAGGTTTTGTAACTGTCGCTGATTTTGTGTCATGATGTTGTTTTTTATGCGTTTTATGTTTTTTTTTTATTTTGCCATACCTTTTTAACCGACTTTAAAAAAAGGAGGAGGTTCTATGTTCGACTGTATGTATCTTTTTTTTTTTTACTTTTTATACACAGCGATTCGAGATTTCCCGCCTTTTCACTGATGGGTTAACCTTTCCAATGATTGTCGTTATTGGTCCCTAGGCCTGTGTCCCGTGAAATTTAATTTCGCATGTAAATTCCGAAAAACTCTTGAGGCGCGATTTGTTCTGTGGGATACCGAACCCAATGCCTTTCGCGACTCGTTCGTTACTTGACTTTTTTTTCTAATTTACAATGTGAAACCTAATGAACGTATAGTAATTTGTAACTTCCACACTGTTCTCGTGTTACCCGCTTTGTAGACTAATGCTCTGCCATTATTCTTGCTGTTTTTTAGAGCGAGCGTTTGAATTGCCCTAATTAAACTTAATGATTTTATTCTGGGTAAAAAATGTGTTTTGTTTTATTTCAATTTGCGTCATTTATATGTACAGTCACTATGATAAAAGAAATGCGTTAAGTAAAGGAGTCTCTAGTGATGGCCTCTTGGATGTCCCTTTGGTCCCTATGCAACAGTAACAGTAAGAGGTGAACTGGATTTAGGTCATCATCATCATCATCATCATCCCAGTCTATATACGTCCCACTGCAGCGCATATGCCTCCTCTCAGAATGCGATGGCTTGGGCCGTAGTTCCCACGCGGGCCCAGTGCGGATTGGGAACTCACATACACCTTTGAATTTTCTCTCAGATTTATACAGGTTTCCTCACGATGATTTCCTTCACCGTAAAGCTCATGGTGAATTATACAAAATGTAATTTCGCACATAAATTCCGAAAAACTCAGAGGTGCCCGGACTCGAACCCACGACCCTCTGCTTGAGAGACCAGACCACTAGGTCAGACCACTAGGCCACCACGGCTTCCTCCTCGAATTTCCCTCGTCGAACTACGCCAGAGTGATAAAATAATATAGCTTTGTTTCCTATTTGCAGTAATTCGTAATTTTAATCATTATTACCTTAAAAGCAAAAGTCCCTGGGCGACCGAGCTCTGCTCGGGCAGAAACTCGGTACCAAGCGTTTTCCCAGAGATAAGACCAAGCTAGATCAATTTTTCATCCCCGAAAACCCCCAAATACCAAATTTCATCGAAATCGTTGGATTGGAGCCGTTTCCGAGATCCTGATTATATATGTGCGGTTGGAGGGGGTTCAGGGGGTTTCAAAGGGGGGATGAAAATTTCATTGATTTTGCCGTAGGATGCACCGTTTTCAAGATATTTGACAAAAACACCGGAGGGGCGGGGGGGGGGGGTGAGAGGGGGGAGGGGATGCAGGGGAGGGAGCGCGGGGGTAATAAAAGGGGGATGAAAATTTCATTGATTTTGCCGTAGGATGCACCGTTTTCAAGATATTTGACAAAAACACCGGAGGGGGGGGGGGTGTGAGTCACGTTAAACTATCGTCCGTAAACCGACTTTACAGACAACCGGCTTTTCCTGTTCTGTGCTCCCAATTAGGGAACGTGCACATAGACGGTGCTGCCAACTAGTGCCATAAGGGTGCCATCAATTTGAATGTTTTACCTTGATAAGTTTGTTTTACTGTCCGCATAGTGTCTCTTCTGTCGCATTAATGCTGCCGCCTATAGTTACTGCACGTTCCCTATAATACTTTTTCTCACAAAAGAAGAAACTTGACGTTTTCTCATGAAAAATAAACTTAAAAAAAAAACTAAAAATCTTGAAAAAAAAACGTGGAATCGAACCGAGGTCGGCTGGATCCGCGACCACCCGATTTCTAATGTGCTATTACGATCTGCTCGAAGTCGGCGAAATTTAGCTTTGTATTCTAATGCAAACAAAAATAGCCGGAAAACACGAGTTAAAGCGGTTTTCTGAAAATGAAACATAGCTAGATCAGTTTTTCATCTCCGAAAACCCCCACATACCAAATTTCATCGAAATCGTTGGAGCCGTTTCCGAGATCCTGATTATATATATACATATATATATACAAGAATTGCTCGTTTAAAGGTATTAGATATATAATATGGACTTTATTTTATAACTGTTATACCATAACGATATCTGGTGAAGTTCGCAGCAACCACTTGAATGCGGAACTTTTTGGTTGTGGAACTCATTGGGGGACGCCTTCGTTCAGCAGTCGTCTTTTGGCTGATATGAGGATGACAAACATTGCAATTAAAAGCTTGTAGGTAAAGATAGACAGGGTGCTTATGGTCACGGCTTTGTCCCCGTTTCGACTAAGCTAGATGTCTCATTTGGCTGTCGTATGCCATAACCAACACAAGCTCATTACCAATTTTAAACTAACCTTAATCATCTCTCTTTGCAGTACGAGCCGTACTCACCAGCGCACAACCTTTCTGGCATTTCCACATCGTCGCAGAAGCTTCTAGACGCGCCACAGAAGACCATGCGCAAGATATCGAGGATACCTTTCAAAGTGCTGGATGCTCCGGAGTTGCAAGACGACTTCTACTTGAACCTAGTCGATTGGTCGGCCCAGAACGTGCTAAGCGTCGGTCTTGGCAGCTGTGTGTACCTGTGGAACGCTTTCACCAGTCAGGTTGGTTCATGAGTTGAGGATTGATTCGCAGCTTACCCGGCGCGAACGATCTGGCACTAGATATTCCAGGATTTTTCAAAATTGACACCTTGGTCTTCGTTCACACTGCACAAAGAATATCCTTGTTTGTGATGTCTCTAGATTTAGTGAGAATTCTAGATTTAACATCTAAGTCAAAATATTTTTATTCAATATATTATTATGTATGGTATAGGCTATAACAAGCACTTATGAAAGTCGAAGATTCTACCACCGGTTCGGAAAAACCCTGCTGAGACAAATCCAGCAAGAAACTCAACAAGGTGTTGAAACTCAAAAAAGTAGCCTATGTGTTATTCCAATGATCAAACTACCTAAATATCAAATGTATATAATAATAAATAATGTAATGCTAACAACCCGATTCTCCCCGGGTTGACTAAATTTTCGAACTTACCAAAAGCTTCTCTTCCATTTACTGCACTTTCAAGAAGAGGATAAATGGGTTTTAGGTTTTTTGATCCGGCTTTACTTGCAAAAATTTTCACTTCCCACCACTGTGCCCTAACTAAAGCTCCAAACGCACACACATGTCGGCTGTAATCTTCTAACTTATAGGAACGGTTGTGCGGTACCGTACAGCGAACTCGTTCATACAAGTTAGAATATTACAACCGTCACCGCCACGCCTCCGCTGACTGTGCGTTTAGAGCTTTACATTCATCAAGCGGGAGTTGGGATATTACCAGTGTTTGGCTTTAACCCTTTGTAGGGCAGAGGCGATTTAGCGACCACATGCATTGAGTTGGAATTTCAAATTTATTGTTTTCACAATAAGTCACAATTTCCATTGTAATTATTGAAAATACGAATAGCTTTAAAAATATCCTTTGTCAGGTGTGCATTCGATAGCTGCTTTTTATTCTGTGGTAGTGTGCTCCAATAAATGGGGCCTTATAAAGGGTTAAAGCCCTTCTGTAACTCTCGGTCCGTTGTCGCAGGTCACTCGTCTCTGCGATCTGTCCTCGGAGGGCAACACGGTTACTTCGGTGTCGTGGAGCGAGCGAGGCAGCATCGTCGCCGTCGGTACGCAAAAGGGGCACATCAGCGTTTGGGACGTCGCTGTTAACAAGGAGGTTGGTGAAAATAGAATTCCTCTCTAACTTGAAGTAGGGTGAGTGGGGGTAAGATGAAAAGCAGTGTAAGATGAAAAACACTTGGGTGCTACGAGTAGTTTTTCATCTTACGCTGCTTTTCATCTTACCCCCACTCACTATACGCCATCCTTCTTGCATTAATTCCTACGCAAAGAAAATCTAATTCATCATCGTGTTCATACGTAATGCAATATTCATAAAAATACTTTTGTTTTGTAATCGTATTTTTGTTTGTTGTGTCGCACATTTGGTTAATTTTTAATGATTGATGATTCATGATTGATTATCACAACTACTCAAATTGCAATCATCCTGTACAGTAAAATTACATAAAGTTTACCACTGACAGATGGTTTGCCTTCATCTCATATTCAACTTTAACGACCTACAAATAAAGCCAATTTTAGAATACTGTTACCCACGTTTGCAGATTTTGTAATAGCTACTTTATTTGTATGGTGTTAAAGTTGGAAATTAAATGAAGGCGAGCCATCTGTCAGTGGTAAACTAAAAGTAAACGTATTGTACGGGCCCTGTTCATGAACCATTTGTTGTACAGGTGATGAAACTGCACGGGCACGCCGCCCGGGTGGGGGCGTTGGCGTGGAACGGCGACATCCTGAGCTCGGGATCCCGGGACCGCTTCATCAGGCAGCGCGACACCAGGACGCCGCGTTAGTACATACCACTGTCCATAACGAGGGCCGCTTGCACGGTCCACGGTTATAAACAAGATTATAGATTTACTGTCATTACGTTACCCATGGACTTAACCTTTTCATTGCTCTGTCAAATATAAACAGCTCTCACTCATACGCCGTGACATCGGAATGTCAAACGCGAAGTTGAACCCTACAACAATGCACGTAGGTAGATAGCGCTCTGCATGCTGCGACTGATATATCAGTCGTGGGCGTAGAACCTGCGGTGCTGATATATGTGTCGTTGGCGTCGAAAAGGTTAATACGAGTACCTAACCAGGACCAGGCCGGGAAAAAAACAAACCAGAAAGTTGCATCTCGTTCTAATTAGTATGATCAAGTACTAGTAAGGTATAAATCTTCCCAGGTGAATTTTTCGCTTCGAGCCCTTATCTTTCAAAACAAACGGTATCGTCATAGTATTAAGGTTCAAATTTAATGTAATGGCTCGAAGCGAAAAATTCACCTGGGAAGATTTATACTATACGAGTGGGACACAATTCTCTAGTTTCTCTAGTTTGTATGTAATCTCTCGGACCGCTGTCTCTAGATGCCATTATTAAACTGTATGGCTTGGTAATATGGGTCACTTTTGATTGACTAATAAAAGTTAGTACACAGTCCTGGTTAGGTATTAAGTCCATGACATTACCATTACATACCCCGGATTGACGGGAGCAACTGTTCTGAAGTTTATTTAGCGCGAGGACAAATTAAACTACTTTCTTTAGTTGATATCGATAAAAATGACGTACAACCATTGTGTAGTTTAAGATTTTATATAATTACATACAAAAAAATAAATTATACTGATATTTTCTGCCATATACTAATATTTTGTGCACTTTCTTGTCAAAACTCAAAATGATCAATTCAAGTGGACGATTTTCCATTTGTACTATTGACAGTAAATTAATCCAATAACTAGAATTACCCTTCAGGGCCAAAGCAACCCAATTTCGTGGTGTCCATTTTTGCTTATGGAACTGGAGAGCCGCAATTTTAACTATAGCTACACCGTTTAAACGAGTCTTCGCCCGCGCGTTACTGGGGCTGTGTGCCTGCCGCCCGCACCTCTCCCGGCCCCCTTTGTCGTCATACCTTTCCAGCCCCTGTACCGTGCGGGCGAGAGCTCATTTCAACTGTCTAGAGCTATAGCCATACAATCATCTCGAGGTTTTCGTAAATCTCGTCGGAAATTAACAACATTTAATATTTCTAAGACTATAATTTGATTCGTTCTCTGTATTCTGTTTGGAAAGAGAAAGACGCTGATAGTTTTAAACTTTCACTAGGATTATTAATTAATTTATTAAACATTTTTTAAGATGTGCTTAATGCTTATTCTAAAATGGCGTAACTCCAAAACTACCACACAATATTATAGATTCTTTACTTTTGTCTCCATCTTGTTGGAGGCCTACCTACACTGCGTCTTCCGGTCCGCGGACGCCACTCGAGAACCTTTCGGCCCCATCGGCCGTCAGTTCTACGAGAGGTGTGCCCTGCCCACTGCCACTTAAGTCTAGCGATTCTTCGAGCTATGACCGTGACTTTAGTTCTCGCGCCCTCGCGCGCCTGGTGAAGGTAGCGGGAACGCATTGGATGCGGATGGCGCAGGGCCGATCTGTTTGGCGAGCCTTGGGGGAGGCCTATGTTCAGCAGTGGACGTCTTTCGGCTGAAATGATGATGATGATGATGACTTTTGTCTAGTCTCTATTAAAAAGTGATGAAGCAAATCTGACATTGAGGTTGTTATCAAATTTAAAATTATTACAGCTCTTTTTTCTGGTGTAAAAGGCAAAAGGAAACATATCTATTCTGTGGTAGTGTTGGTAAATTCAGATATATATTTTTAATTTCTTGTATTTTTTTAGATATGGAGAGTTAAATTATAATAAATATTTTTCCGTGTTAAGGAGGCAAAAATCTTTCGATTCCTGTAGTAATTTTCAGGTGTCAAAAAAATGAAATCTCTTCAATTGACAGTGTGTTTGTTATTTCCAGAAGTGAACACGTCAGTGCGAGTGTTGCAGGGGCACAGGCAGGAAGTGTGCGGTCTGAAGTGGTCGCCGGACGGATTGTCGCTAGCTTCTGGCGGCAACGACAACAAACTGCTCATCTGGTCACTGGTCAGTTCTGTATTCTATCGCGTACCAACCCGTATCATCTTCGCCCTAGTGAAAAACCGGTGGTCTGTAAAGTCGGTTTACGGGCGACAGTTTAACGTGACAACGTCATAGCAACGTCAAAAAAACAAGAATGAAACCAGGCGGTCACCCATCCAAGTACTGACCGCGCCCGACGTTGCTTAACCTCGGTGATCGGACCGGTGTTTTGTCAAATATCTTGAAAACGGTGCATCCTACGGCAAAAATTAATGAAATTTTCATCCCCCCTTTAATACCCCCTCAACCCCCCACCCCACACCCCCATTAAAAATTACCCGAGCGCTAGTACTAAGATTGTACATCCTGGCGCGCGCTGCTCTCTTGTACATCCTGGCGTTAACTGCTATGTACGGGACATTAAGTCATTCCTTTTCGTGCGTGCAGCCGGCGTTCATTGATTTATTAGACGTTGTCACGTCAAAAATACGGATAACTCATGTCTATGATCGAGTTTAATTTGTCAAGTTTCGGGCTAATCCGTAGCCCTTCTTCCCTTCCGTATTCCGTTGTCGTACTTTTTCGCAGTGTAGGCCTCCAACAAGATGGAGCGACGACCTGGCGAAGGTGGCGGGAACGCATTGGATGCGGATGGCGCAGGGCCGATCTGTTTGGTGAGCCTTGGGGGAGGCCTATGTTCAGCAGTGAACTTCTTTCGGCTGAAATGATGATGATGATTATTTCACTATGAGCGTACCTACAGGTAGACGAATTTTTTTCATCTAAATCGGTTCAGGAATTCGTTTATCATTATCACTATCCCGCGGGAACTATGCTACTTTTTTGGATAAAACCTACCCTATGTCCCAGGGTCTCAAACTATGTCCGACCATGTCAAATTTCATCTATACTTCATTTAATTTAGAATTGAAAACCACAACATCATTATATTGCGGCTTGTCAACTATTTCTTACCTAGCAAATAGTACAGTACAATAGTCTGGGAGCCGCAAAATAAAATTGTTTTAATGTCACTTTATTTGCGTGTCGTCAATTGTTACTCTAGTACAAATTGTAAAGAGATTACAGTTCACGAGCCGCAATATAATGTAGTTTGGTTTATAATTCTAAATTTAATGGAGTATAGATTGAAGCGTGAAGTGGTAACAGACAGACAGAGTTAATAATATTAGTAAGTAATATGAATGAAAAGCCGTGGTGGCCTACCGGTTTGACCTATGGCTTCTCGAGCAGAGGGTCGTGGGTTCAAATCCCGGCTCGCACCTCTGAGTTTTTCGGAATTTATGTGCGAAATTACTTTTGAAATTTACCGTGAGCTTCACGGTGTAGGAAAACATCGTGAGGAATCCTATATCCACCTGCGAAGAAATCGTCGCTACTTTTAATAAAGCTCGTATCTGAAATCAATATGTATAGGTACCAAACTGAATCTTAATGTACACACAGTAAAGTCCACTTAGCCAGATTATCGGTTTTGACATATGAGCTTTTTTAACCTTTTGAACGCCACACATAGTTTTTTTTACGAACAAAATTGATTCTTATGCGGATGCGGATAGGTTAATATTTGTACTAACGCATTGTTGTCTATAGCCGACGCTGGCATTCAAAAGGTTAAAAGTAGTGACGAAATTTAATTGTGTGTGTGTTCCCAATCTGCATCGGGCTTGCGTGGGAACTACGGCCCAAGACTTTTCATTCTTCGAGGAGGCATGTGCCATGCAGTGGGACGTATTTAAGCTGATTAATATGAATGGCGGTGTTAGAGAAGAAAACAGCGCGGCTTTTCGGATTAAATATGTTTATTTGTACCTTACAATTTTAAAACTCTTTTTCCTACTAGACATTGACGTGCTTTACACTACATTTCATATTTCAAAGACAATAAAATACTAATATTCAACAGAATTGGTTGCCAGTCAGCCAACATCCGGAGTTGCTAATTGATTACAGAATCGCTAACTGTCCCACGGAAATAAAAATAAAATGTACTGATCAATTATATTATTGAAACAGATAAAATAATAGGTAGAAGTGTGTGAATGCGGTTGCGCGATAACACGTAACTTTTGTTATACGTCTTTTTGTCCACCGCGTTGTTTTCCATACAAGCTGTGGCATAATTACCACTATTGGTTAAATAAAATCTACAAAAAAAAAATAAAAAATATTTGGTAAAAAAAATTTACCAAATATTTTTTATTTATTTTTACTAAAAATGCCAAACTGCATAAAATGCTGAAAATGTAAAATTGTCAAACGTACAAAATTTTTGTGCCATCAAGTCATTTTGTTTGAATATTTTAGGGGTAGAATATGCTTTGGCCATCCTGTTAGTTGTTAGTCAAAATGTTTCCAAGGCAGCATACAAAGTGCGATTGACTCAATGAGCTCAGTTAATATACTTCAGGACTTTAGTACAATTATACAAGGGTTGAGTATTTTGTGATCTTGACCATTTATCTCATGTTCGTTTATTCTATCATACAAGATATAGATATCGATTTTTGTGGCATCTAATAAGATCTACATGACAACATTTGATGCTATAAAGAGTTTGAGTTTATTTTGTTTTTTATTAATTATAACATTAATTAAATTACACACTTATTGACCGTTGTACATTTTTGATAATAAGAGATTTTGTACCAAAAAGACCTGGTACCGTTAGGACGACAATGCATTTAGTGCTTGTTGTTTGATCAGGTCTGTTGTTAAAGATACTAATTAGTCAAATTGCCTTTGAAATGCGTTAACTATTGTTATGTTTGCCATATATTTTAACTATTAGTTTGTTTAACTATTGATCAAACAACGGGCTCTTAGTCGACAAAAGAACCTTGTAGGTATGTATTAATATTTTTTTTCTCTCTCCCCCGCAGCACTCGTCGTCCCCCATGCAGACGTACTCCTCCCACGTGGCGGCCGTGAAGGCGATCGCGTGGTCGCCGCACCAGCACGGGCTGCTCGCGTCCGGCGGCGGCACCGCCGACCGCTGCATCCGCTTCTGGAACACGCTGACCTCGCAGCCGCTGCACTACGTGGACACTGGTGCGATACCTTTACTTTTAGCACAGAATATATCGCACTCCCAGTACAACAGTGCATCATCTCGAAATAATACACCATTTTAATTTAGACTTTCCGGAAATTAAGTAAAGTCTAAATTAAAATGGTGTATTATTTCGAGATGATGCAGTGTTGTACTGGGAGTGCGATATGGGTGGATCAAATATTTCTTGTTGTTATTCTGTCCCATCAGCGAGAGGACAAAAGTAGTACAGTTTAATTAGAACAAATGTTGTGTCACATTAAATAACATGCTTATTATATGACCAATTGTAGAAGGGGTTTAAAACTACCACAAAAATGCATGTTTGGCAAACTTTAATCAGTTAAACTTACGGCTTCAAGAGTTACTCAGGAGACCGTCACTATAGCAACGAGTGACAAAGAAAAGTTGATCGACACATATAATAGTGTTAGTACTTACTACAATTGTAATGCAAGACTGACATAGCTTTAATCTCATGCCAAGACTAACCGACAAATCTACAAATATGTCGACTAGAAAAGAATATTCTTGTTTCACAACATAATTGTCATTAACACATTCAGTGCCAAGAGTCCGCTTGTACAATAGTCTCTCGACATTGTCACTGACAATTGTAACGTGAGTGAAATAGAGGCCTGAGACACAATATATAATAGTACTAACGTACAGAATGTCCACGCTCCGCCCCGCACCGATTCGAGTTACCCCTCCCCCCAAGAAGGCGCCATTGCTTGTCGCCGCTGTTCACCAGTATGGTGCGCGCGCGATGTATGTAGACGTCGTCGTGCTTATGTAGATTCAAGAACGCTTATTTTGTGCGTCGTGTTCGCCGTGTACTTTTAGTTTACCACTGACAGATGGCTTGCCTTCATTCCATTTCCAACTTTAACACCATACAAATAAAGTAGCTATTACCAAGGATGATATAGACTGGATTGGCAGTCGCCATAGTACGGATCGGCCGCGGTTTTTGTAGTTCGATTATTAAATCTAGATGGCGCTGAAATATAGCCAGAGGCTTTGAAGGCAAAACAATAGGACTACAGATGTTTCATATTACTACAAATGTAATTATTATGCAATATTTTTGAAAAATACTTAAGACATTTGCAGTGATATGAAACATCTGTAGTCTTATTGTTTTGCCTTCAAAGCCTCCGGCTATATTTCAGCGCCATCTAGATTTAATAATCGAACTACAAAAACCGCGGCCGATCCGTACTATGGCGACTGCCAATCCAGTCTTTATCATCCTTGCTATTACAAAATCTGCAAACGTGGGTAACAGTATTCTAAAATTGGCTTTATTTGTAGGTCGTTAAAGTCGAATATGAAATGAAAGCAAAACATCTGTCAGTGGTAAACTCTATGTAATTTTACTGTACATCAGTATCCTATAGCGGGTAGCGGTTGAAACGCTAGTAGAACATAACCCTTTTGTTTGTTGTCTTATATTTCTGGGAAAAATACGAATGTTGGTGCTCGAATCTTGAGTGTTTAATGTAAATTTAACATCTTTATCCGTTGTCTAGTTTGGGACTCGGTCAAGTTGGTGTGAATCGTCCCATGATTCATTATTAATATTATTTATTATTAAGTATTCTTCTTTGCAGGCTCTCAAGTCTGTAACCTGGCTTGGTCAAAGCATTCGCTCGAGCTCGTTTCGACGCACGGATACTCGCAAAACCAGATTTTAGTATGGAAATTCCCCTCGCTCACGCAGGTCAGTGTCATTGCCGATAGATAGCAGGATGTGCAAGTTGCAAACTGTGCAGGCTACGTAAAATGAGCAAATCGTAAAATGTGCAGATCTCATATTGAGCAGATCGCAAAATGTGCAGATCTCATATTGAGCAGATCGTAAAATGTGTAAGCAGATCTTATGGTATATTTAGGTTATGTGAAGTTTGCATCGGCCCGAAGGGCCAAAAGCACACAGAAGAAGGAGCTCAGCGTGAGCGGAGCTCCGTCGACACTGTTTCTATGTCAATTTAAATTGGGAAAAAACGCGAATGTGAAAATAAGCTTCAGTAAAAAAACATTGCGATTTGCAGTTATTGCGATCTGCACTTATTGCTATCTGCACTTATTGCGATCTGCACTTATTGAGATCTGCACTTTTTGGCGATTTGCACCTTTGCACATTTTGCGACTTGCACATCCTGCTATGTATCCGTCATCGCTATGTTATCCCGTTCAAGTTTTATACGTAAACTTGAGCAACGTAACGTTATGCCCACACTTGTGCACTAATTCAAATTTGTGGTGAAGCTTTTTCTTTGAGTAAAGCAAAGCCGGCGACGTCAATATTCAAAAAACTGTTGTCATGATTTTTGAAAATTCCTACGGGATAAAGAATAGATAACTATAATGAATAGATACTTCAAATTCGGCATATAAATATGCAATTAGCAGTGGCGTGCCTAGGGTATCAAGCTATGGCAAGCCGAGAGATATGTTTTAGTATTTTTTTATAATTTAATGTAGGTAAATCCATCTTGTTGCCGCTTTACTCAGTTTGGGCAAGCTTACCAAAGCACACTTCATTCTATTACTAGACAGAATTTTAAATTTTACAGACTCATTCTCACACGCAACGCACTAAAACAAGAATACCTATTTATTTTGTAATTACATAAATTCACGCATTTTACAACGCCTTGCATGGCATGGCCCACGATTCGATATAAACAATCGTGAAGTTATTCATCTCGCCCGCGCACTCGCGTTCTAAACCAAACGCAGCAAACTTCACACCGTAAGCCAGATTCAAAATTGCAAAGAAAGCGCTATATATGCAGCTATACATAGATATTTGCAAAACTAACGTTTTCCTAAGTATGAAGAGAGCGTTTGGAAGCCCCGTAAAAGCCCACAAGAGCGAGCGAGATGTCATGCTATTTATAACGTCGCTACTATCGCCTATCGCCGCGTCGGCCGCCGTACAGCGCCGCTGGGCCGCGCAGCGGATTTGTTATGCAATTCTTGGTGTTTTACGTAAAATAAAGCGCGTTATTATGAAAGTGATTTTATTAGAACTTTTTTCTTTTGGACGAGGTTTGGTTTTTATTTTTAATCTTGATTTGAGATTTATAAGGCAAGCCCGGCTTTTGGGCTTCTATGTAAAGATCGCCACTGGCAATTAGAACAGATTTTTTTGGAATTTGGAGTAGGATAAGGCATAAAGAGGATTATCTAATATATAAAAATCTCGTGTCACGGTGTTTGTGACCGAACTCCACCGAAACGGCTCGACCGATTTTTATGAAACTTTTTTTCTCTGCATTCGGCGGGTCTGAGAATAGGTCCTAGGCTACTTTTCTTCGCGGACGGAGTCGCGGGCCAGCTAGTATTTTTTAATAACGGACAAGATGTATCTGTTATAGAGATTTTATTTACTTGGCAAATATCATCATTTAGGCAGTAAGAAGGGATTAGAGATCAAGAGTTAATAGCAATTTGTATCTGTGAAAAGCAAATAAATAAATAATGTACTTACTGCTTGCAAGATGAACCGGCCTAACCGGCGAGAGCTTGAACTGGAAAATAATTCAAAATGTATTATTCTAGGTGGCGAAACTAACGGGTCACACTTACAGAGTGTTGTATCTGGCTTTGTCACCCGATGGCGAGGCGATAGTAACCGGTGCTGGCGACGAAACGCTTAGGTTCTGGAACGTCTTCTCGAAGACTCCCTCTCATAAGGAGAGACAAAGCGTCCTCAATTTACACACATCGTTGAGATAAATCACTGGAGTCAATGGTGGAGCGTGAAAAACTTCGGTGTCACTTGTGGGCTTAAAGCCAACTAACACTCCGCAGATCAACACAATAGAAAGATGTAACAAAACAATTGTGATGCCTGTGTGGAATAGACTAAAGTGATTTTCGTAATTTATTAAAAGTTATTTTAATATAAATAGCTTATTGAAAATTGAATGTGTTAGTTGCTTAGACGCTGGACTAATACCATTCTTGCATTTGTCTACTGTGTGAATATTACTTTTTTATGATGTACATAGGTTTTAGAAATTGAGATATAATCTTTATAATTTATCTAGTTTTCGAATTCTTAACGGGGTCGAGTGCATTGCGATTTTTTTTTTTTTTGCTTTTTTTAATCTAAGTCATTATGTGTGATAGTTTATAGTTCATAGAGTGAAAGCCGCGATGTGGCAGCATATCTCTAATGAAAACAAATTATGTTTATAAACATATAGATAGATAATAACCAGTGATCGGATCTAGGATGCAATTTTCTGGGATTCAAGTCCGTTATCTTAACACGGATATGAATTACAATCCATGTTAAGCATAACGTTTGAGGTCGTTCACCCTAAATTGCATCCTTGATCCGATCACTGATAACAACGCAATAAATGCACTATTATAAAATATCTAAATGTTACACTCCGTTAAGCTTTTATTGTACTAATAAGACGCCACGAATACGTTATGTATTTTTTTTTGAGTTGTGCTAGCAAAGCTCATTCATATCAAACATCAACTGTTTCTTTCTATCTAGTAACTGTGGAAAGAGACTGACGATGAATAATATTTCAAATGTATCCTGAGTTTAATTAGTCTGCCTGCATGCGGGTTCTAGGCTATTAGCTCTAAGGGAGAATTTCACGCCTGTTGTCTTCTCATATACATAATAGTCCCGTCCTTCACACACATATATACTATAGTCACCACTACATAAATATAAGGTAGATGTAGATGACCCAAAAATGTGGAAACACGATTTTTATGAAATTGTCAAATCACTAAAACGTGTTTACATATTTTTAAGGATCATTCCTGCTACAGTATCAAATGGGAACTGTATATGTACATACAAATATCAATCAGAAAGATGGCTGTAGAAAGACGTGGCGAATTCAAAGCTTTTTCATCACAACATATCTGAGATTGCACTATCTTTTTGATTTTGGCATTATGGTGCGCATGGAGAAGATTTTCAATCAGTTTTTATTCTGGATAAAATTATAGGCGTTAAATAGTAATAACTAATAAACTATAATTCGATAAACAATCGATTCGTTAAACAAATTACATTTGGTATATTTTGTTTGTGATATAATTATTAATTAACATGTTTTCTTCTGTTTCAGCCTTTTGTAACTTATTCAGTGTCTGTAGGTAAAATGCGTTGTATAACTTGATTATAAGGCAGCGGTTTGACATTGCGCTAGTAGTGAGCAATGATCATCCTCTCGTCTATTTGACGTTGAAACAGATGGTGGATATGCGCAAACACTAGCTGCTCGCTACTAGCCACGAGTCTAGCATGTACCTAACATTAAATTTGATAGCAATAATTTACATTTTTTTCCGTTTACAAGAACACAACAAGTTATTTTGATAAAATACTATACAGGAGTTTTCGAAAGGGTGTAATTTATAAAATTTTAACGCTTTCGTTCTCACAATTATATACAGACAGGGAAACAGTTACCGATGTTACAGTGTTACTTAGTTGACACATAGGAGCCATCTAACGGGATATTTGAAATGGTAGGTAAATAAATTTGTAACTAACTACGTGCATGTAGTTTCAGCTTAAGCCTTGGGCGGAGCGTTTATCAGCGTAAACGCCATACGCCGCGCGAAATGTTACACCAGTATTACGCAGTAATGCTAATGTAACACCTCGGCGAGCATATCCCATGATAGAACTTTGCTCGCGTCGACAGGCTTCGTTGTTACGCCTGTCACATGGTCAAGGTAGTTCCATTTTTTTTTAGATTTAATTGTAAGGTTACTGCGGGAAGCCGATTGGTGACTGAAACACTCCCTTATTCGGTTTTAATTTTTATCCCCCCATGCTAAATTTATGTCACACGTTTTCTCCAAAGTCCTCGGGCAATGCCCGCTTGTGCAATGTACATTTTCATATAAAATATTAGTCGTTACAGAGGTTATTTAGAGTTTTAAAACTTGCCGAGCAAAATGTATGTAAATATTTCGGCCGATAAAGATGATTTAGTTTGGGGCGACATCTTTCGGAAATGATTACGCAGACACCTTTATTATTTTACTAATAAATTGTTTGGTTAACCCATTCGTTGCTGATGTCTAAAAGTCACAAAATGAACGGTTTATAATGAATGAATCGGTTAATAAGAATGCCACGCCTGATCTCATAATTTTCAACTATGATCTACATATTGGCAACATTATTTTATTAACTTATGATGACTGAATTGTACTTTTATTATTTGTCATTTTATTTATTTATATCAACGCATTTAACATTGTATTGTTTATGGTTTTTTTTGATGTTTCTAGATTAAGATTTGATTGTATTTATGGCGTAAGTGAAATGTCGCGTTGGTTAATTGGTAAGCTGATTTTGCACATGCGCGTTCGAGGCCTTTGCTCCTTGCAAGCGAATGTGATGATTCAGTCTTCGTATTATTTCGCATACATGTCCGCCAGCCGAGCTTGTAGTAGCTTGTAGTGTGACTTGCAAAGAAACAAGTTAACATTTCATTGGTATCTTGTACCCGTAAAATGATTTAATGACGCACATATGCGTCATAAACTTACAAATGCTGTGGTAAAGTGATTCGTGAGTTGATTTGTAGTAAATTATTTGTTATTATTATTATGTCATTTATTTCGGACAACACAATGCATTAAATATAAATGTCCATATTTTGTTACTAAAGATAGTTTAAATTATGTTAGTATTGTTATTTAGACGACCGGATGGCCTAGTGGTTTAGAAAACCTGACTACGAAGCTTAAGGTCCCGGGTTCGACTCCCGGTCGGGGCAGATATTTGTGTGAAAAATACGAATGTTTGTGCTCGAGTCTTGGATGTTAATATCTAATATATATGTGGGATAAGTACACGCGCGAATTAACAATGTTATTTCTTTATTACAAATAGCATCGTAGTCTTTTCATTAGCTGACCGTTTTGCGTAAATCATTGTTTCTATTTCACTCCATTGCATCAATGTTGCAATGTCTTCAAAGTCATCAATCCATGTATCAATGCCGTAAGTGTCATCTCCGCTGAATGTCCTCATAGACTTCTCCAAATCGTTAATCGAGATTCGAGGGGGAGGATCTACGAAAGGCAAATCTTCTTCTTCTTTATTCTTCTTCGGTGGCATTTCGATAATTATTGATAATGAAGTCGTAGTCGTAAACTCGTATTAATCTTTCTTTCAAGTCTTCTAAACAAACGTCTTAAATTCACTCTTCCATATTTAATTAAACGTTCAAGCAAACATCTTCAAATCGTGAGACCAAAATATTTTTTAAATCGAGTCGTTACAAATAATCGATTGCTTGAGTAATCGACACTCCACTTAACATTCGTGAAACGGGACGCAGCAGTTGACGTCTTGGCTTTGACAACTGTCCGTCGGTAAAGCAGTTGGTACGAGTCGCGTCCAAGTCACGTCATTCACTCGACTCGATTCGATTGACGTTGACAAGCAAGTAAACAATGGCGTCTTACTTCTTGTATTGATGACAATAATCTTTCATCTTATCCTTCGTAAACACGTTAAATGCGATGTTTCTCACTATCCCGGACGAGCCCCCATAATTTTGTGGGATAAGTAATAGAAACACGCGCGAATTAACAATGTTATTTCTTTATTACAAACAGAACTTAGACAGTCATTACAGCATCGTAGTCTTTTCGTTAGCTGACCGACATTTCTTCTTTTTCTTCTAAATTAGAGATATAGTAACAACTTTTTAATATGACAAGAAATAAAAAGGCAAAAGAACTTAAAACTATCCCACATATAAGTATGTTTATCCGTTGCCTTGTACCCCTAACACAAGCATTGCTTACTTTGGGGTTAGGTCAATTGGTGTGAATTGTCCCGTGATATTTATTTATTTTTTATATTTTTTTATTGTTATGACTACAATTAGATTGTTATTTTATTTTTCATTATAAGTAGATGCCTAATACTAAGTTGGTGCCTAGGTTTGACCGGCGAAGGTCGAAAACTATCCAACTGCGGTACAGATAAAAATATGCTTTTATATATATAATTATATATAGACATTTTAATAATCATGACGTCATTTTCCAAATATATGGGTCAAATCTTACATTTTCAAATGACCAATATCCCTCGTTATTTCTCGAACTTTTGAAGTGTTAACAGCAAGTCACACTACGACCTGATCTGTCATAAAATGTAACAATCCTGTATATTTTTTTATATTATATTCCTATTAGTAATATAATCAGTGTGCAATCTAGGTTAGTAAAACAAGTATGCTAATACTTACTAATTACGACTGTAAACCATGTAAATTCTAACCCCCTTGTTCATAAAAAGTTACAGGCCAGTTAAGAAAAAAATATGGCCGCCTTTGCCCGCCAAAGGCAACTGTCAATGTGACAGAAAGGCAATGGCGTTGTTAAGAGAACTGCCCCAAGCTTTTTATGTTTATGGGAGTTAGGTTGTAATGCCCGTATTTATAAATTGGATGCCAGCACATCAACCGTTGGCGTGTGCCTGAAGACTAAAAGTAAGGTTTTCTCCATTAGCGACGCCTCGGTGGGCATTTCACTTTAAAACGTACCCTTCTATTCAGAATTAGGTAGTGTTGATGTTTTTCTTACTCAGAATCAAAAGCGCTTTTGATTTTGATGACAAAAAATGGACGTAATTAAAAAAAATGTGTCAGTTTAATGACTGGCATACAAACTGTATGAAAGAGTCACAAAGCTGACTTAATAATACGGACATTTTTTTTTCTGTAAAAATGCGTAGTACTCGTGATTTTAAATAAGAAAAAAACTAGAAGGTATACTTTAAATTGAAAATGCCCCTGTTTAGCGTCCAACGATAGCACTGAAACGTTGTACGTGAGAATAAGATGGCGTCCTCTCCTATAGTTTTATTTACATTATAGCGTAGAAGCTCCCTAGGAAAGCATGCCAACTCATTCACACTTTGTGACGTCGACGGCCATTGCTACTGGAAGGAACCTTAGATTTAGGAGCCAGTTGAGCCGTACCAGTTTCAGATATTTTATGTGATATAATATCTGTTGATGATGATGTGTTCCTGTTATCCCTTACTAGCTTTCGCCGGCGACTTTGTCCGCGCAATTGACCCGTGAATGGACCGAATATGTACAATGCATTGTTTGAGCAGTCTATCCCGTCATTGCTTTAGCGCCTTTCAAATGATACCTGAGGCCGTATTGTCTAACGCTTCTGACGCTTGCCTTCACTTTCACCATCCCTTTCTGTCATCATCTTATACCGTTTGACAGAACGAAATAGTGATTGCGAAGGCAAGCGTCAAGCGTTAGACAATAAGCCTGCTGGTTGAGGCAGATCGGTTGGGTGCTTTTAAAGTTTATATCGAACATAGATAGAAACATTTTTTGTGTCATTCTTCGTAATCAACGTTAGTCGTAAAGTGATTTATTTCCGAAACGGTTCTTTTATCGGAATGGTAACAAAACAAACCTAACCTAACCTAACCTACTGTATTCTATAAAAAAAATCCTGAATAAAATAATGTTTCATGCATGACCAGCGTTCATTATAAACAATGTTACATTATGACTTATTAAATTATGGGAAACAAAGGGATCCCATTTTGTATGGTTCTCAGAAGAGCTTTTCCATTTGTCTCTTATTCGATTCACAGATATCTGTCGCATAAAATATCAGACACTTACCAGCGTCGTGGAACAGGTTCGCGTTAACATTTGTTTTAGGTCTGTGATTGGCTGTGTTTTTGATTGGTTTATTAAATACAGGCCAAAATGTATGATAAAAATCTGTGTCACCAAATATTAAATTGTCGTAATGTTTGTATGGTACTTAAGTGTTGCTTGCCCTGTATTGATGTCAAATCTTTTGCTTGTCTAAAATTGGGGTGTTTAAAACACGACCCGGAGTGAACGACAATACTCGACCTTATAATTCAAGCCCATGTTTGAATGTTATCAGGTGGTTCATTCCGAGAAGAAAGATATGGGTCGTACACTAATCGCGTACATAAATAGAACACAATTTGAAATTTAAACTTGGAATTTGCAACAATTTCCATAGTTTTATATTAGCATAGAAAATTATCATAAAATGCATAAGGAATCAGATCAATTTGAATTATAGTTAAACCATCTTTGTTTTTAACAATGAATACGAATAAGTGTTTTTAGGTAAAGAACTACGGTATCACTTGTAAAATGTAAAGATTTATTTTAATACAATGCAAGCAACGTATTGAAATTTATGTAGATTTATTGATTGTTTATTGTAGACCCGAGTAAAATTAATTTAGTGTCTTCTATCCCTTCTGTATTGTATCCTAATCATATTTTTCCATCTGTCTACTTCTTGTTTCGGGTCTGTAAAGCTTAGTAATGAAAGATTATTTATATAGAATGATATAACACGATTAATATATTAAAATTTTAAAAATAGACTGATTTAGTAGTGCACAATAAGTGTTTAGATGTAATCTACATTTTTGAAGAATAAATATAGATGTGTGATCTGTGCGTGTGCGTTTTTTTTTGTGGAGTGCAAATTCTCTTATCTACCTACGATACATAAATGCCGCGTATTTGCACTACATTTAGTTTTACACGGCATGGTTTAGTATCCAATGCCAGTTAAGCGGTATGAACTAACCCCGACGGTCCATAATGTAAGGTTCTTAAGGCTTAAAGAGAATAGGATGTTTCTAAACCAGTCTCAAGCCTGGGTCAGTATTTTTTTTATAAACTTTAAATATTTTCGATTGATTTTCATTAACCCCCGTTGCAAAAAGTGTGTGTGTGTGTGTGTGTCTGTATGTCTGTGGCATCATAGCTCTTAAACACATGAACAGATTTGAATGCGGAACTATGCAAGATTAAAGAATTCTTGGTCTGATGCTGCAGCCAGGATAACCAGCACACTAGTAAACTCTTGAAAATATAAAAGCAGATAGGTAGCGTTTGAGTTTGTTTTGATCAATTGATTTTACGTACAACGCAATGTTCGTAATTCATTGGAAATGCCAATTGCCGCGTCTCAAAATTAGCTCGAAAAGCGAATTGTTCAAACGTATGGTACCAATTATGTTATAGCGTAACTAACACTCCTCCAATTAGAGTTGAACACGACAAAGTTATTTGTTCTGACGAAAAACTGGCCGCAAATCTGCCCTGCTAGAGAAAAAGATAGTTTTACACGTGTTATAATATAATATTTTAATGTAGCTTTTTCACTTTTCATATTAGCTAAACTTAATTACTTATTCTGTAATTAGGCCCCATCATCTCCGGCGTTTTAGTGTACCCCTTACAGGGCCCTTTTCTGCAGGTTTTTTATACAATTTAGGCTTTCGTTTCACCACAATTACGCCTGATGGAATGCGAAGATGGGGGCTACGGCTACGAAGCACTCTTTCCTAGTTGATAATTCACTCTAGACTTGAAAACGGCCAAGCGGATTTATCCAGTAAAAACAAAATGGTCCAAGATCCCAGAGCTGCCAGACGTTACTTATTTTCTCATAAGCGTGCTACATCGTAGGCCTGATCTTCGCTTTCCATGCGGCGTGATTGTGGTTAAATGCAAGCCTATAATATAAGCCTATATTCGGAATAAAATAGTATTAGTATGTACTTTAAACATAGGCATACCTGCTACTTTGTGCCGACGGTCAATCTCAGATACCAGGTGCTAAAGGTACGTGAAAAGTGAGTAGTCACTTTTCTTAATTTCTCATGGCTGATTTTTATGCATCTTTAGAGACCGGCTTCCGGCAGCAGTGTTTCCAGAAAACTATGATATCGGGGCTTTCAAGAAAAGGGTACCTATATCTTTTAAAGGCCAGCAACAGATTGGTGACTCTTTTAGTTGTTGATATTTATGGGCGGTGGTGATCATTTTCCATCAGATGACCCGCTTGCTCGTTTGCCTCCCTCTCACAATTAAAAAAAATATATTGTTAGAAATTAGTATTCAATACTGTCAGACATCTCCCACCGGCGGCAACTTTTGCCAGACGCAGAAACTACGAGAATGGCTCTCTCCATCGCCCTCTGAGCTTTCTAATGAGGCCCATCGTTAGCGGCCACTTCTTAGTGCCATAAGTGATGACTTATATAAGCATAAGTTACAACACACACGGGTCAAATACTTTTTAATTGAGCCATTGCGGTATATTGGATGACAAGAAATTGTGAGCTTCCCGAACGCTGCCCAGCCGAGTCTGATTCGTCGATTGACTTCGAAGAATAGCTATAGGTGCTAAGTGGTAGTGGGTAGGGCACATTGCTCGTAGAACTAATGGCCGATGGGGCAAAAAGGTTCCCAAGTGGCGTCCACGGACTGGAAGACAAGATGGAGCGACCACCTGGTTAAGGTCGTGGGATCGCGTTGAATGCGGATGGCGCGGGACCGATCTGTTTGGTGATCCTTGGAGGAGGCCTACGTTCAGCTGAGCAGTGGATGTCTTTCGGATGGAATGTTGATGATGATTTTTTGTAGAAATAAGTTTGTCGTACATTAAGCGATAAGTGTAGAAATCGACTCGAAATTCGTGCATAAAACGCCGATACGGCTTTTAGCGGTATGCCAGACATTAAAGCGTGATTGTTAATTAGTTTGTGAAGTTCTATAAAGGTCTGTGCATTCAGTTTACAGCGTCTAGTGTTGGGGCTACGCGGTTAACTGTAGTTAGTTGCCAAATGGTACTTCAGTGCAAATATTTTAGATTATTATAATACTTTTATAAGATTATGAATATATTTTGGCGACCGGATAGATCATTGGTTCAATTCCCGGTCGGGGCAGATACTTGTGTGAAAAATACAAATGTTTGTGCTCGATTCTTGGATGTTTCATATGTATTCAAGTATGTTTATCCGTTGTCCAGCACCCATAGTACAAGCTTTGCTTAGTTTGTCAATTGGTGTCAATCGTCCAACGTATTAGATATTTATTTATTTCATGGTCGATCAAAGGTACAGTCAAAGGGCATAAATATATGTACTATGTATTTATTTATGCTTTCGACTGTACATAGGGTGTGAAAACTAAAAATCGTATTCCCAGTTACAGATATGACGGTCTCCAAGGCGTATTCCCTCATATTCTTCACGGCACTTTTCACCAACGTCCGAAGCACCTTCTTCGCCTCGGGCTGCTTCGGTACACATTGTCTGACAACCCAAGCTCCTCGTCCACGCCTCCCTGCACGGACCAGCGCCGGGCTCCGATCCCTCCTCGCGCAAAACTACGACGACATCCCCGACCGGAGAGGCAACCAACTAACCGAAACCCTGAAGCGTAATATGCCACTTCCGCTATCCCCAACTGCTCGTCTGGATGTCCCTTTGGTTCCTCTTCCAAATGTACCTAATCTAGTCGGAGTGGAACAAATTGGACCGCCTGAGGAGCAATTTGTAGAATTCCGACCATCGAACAAGGACGTGGAGCGCAGGTCCAACGTGTATAGTGTTGTTTATCCTAACGGTCCTGGGAAATGGTACACCGAACATAAAGCTCCTGAGATTGTGCGCCGGTACATAGAGCGTCACAACGGTGAGACAAAAATTGTCGATAGAACGGGACGAATAGGCAGTAAAAGAAAGAATGCACGTAGCCATATTGTTGCAGAACCTTTTTGATACAAAACCTTTACCTATTTCATGATTTTGTTTTATAATTCCAATTTGACACTTGACAATAAAAAAGCTGAAAAACTATCTAAGGATTTTGAATTTTTATTCAGATACAGAGTGCATGGTCTATCGAATAAAACTTTTTTTTCACTTCTCATGCTCGCCAAGTTGTTCTTTGTCAAGAGAATGTTGCATAAAATACATTTTTATGCTCTCGTGCATGAAGTAAAATCTTAGTCTAAGACCGCTTGGTCTTGGCCTTCCAAAGACATTATATCTAGATAGACGACGCGACCACCTCAAACTGTATGAAAAACAAGCGTGCCAAATTTTTTGTACCTACTATCTATAGGTAACGCCACCAGAGTTGAGGTCACGCACCCACATTAAACGTCAACACAACGTCAAAATCCCGCTGTCATTACATGAGTTGTGGTTGTGTGCGTGGCCTCAACTCTGATGGCGTTACCTATACAAGAGCAATTTAGTGATAACTGATGGGAAACACGCATGTGTTTGCGTTTTGTTTGCATGCGCGAATTCTTTTAAAAGCGCGCCACCAAATCGATTCAAAGCGTGCCGCCGAATCGATGCAAAGGCCTGAGCGCTCGCGCCCATAATCTCGTACTCTGCTGTTCGCGCCGCCAATTTATTGCTACCCACGATCTACTATTTACTAGTAGGTAGTATTGGAAAGGGTCTTTAGCTCTGCTGCTGAATTTATTCAGGAACGACACAACTCGGTTTGCGATCGGTAATTCGATCGTTTGCGAGAGAATAGGGATGAACTGCTCTCGAACGCCAAAAATCACTGGTTTGCGAGAGGTTTGGGCTGAGATTGGGATGAGCCTTATTTTCCTAAGAAAAAAAGACGTGTGTGAAGTTCCCAATTGGCAATGTCTAAAAAAAAATACCACTGGTTTTTATATTTATTTTTGTATAGAAAAGTCAATTATAAGAAACTAATTTCAATATTTTGTCATTTAGTTCACTACTTTTTTCAAAATTAATTACTGCAACTATTTTGGTTGATGACGTCAGATTGTAATTGAGAGCTCCCACACTGCCAAATTTCTAAATGTATCTAAATGCGTACGATAAGGCAACCCCTTTAATTATTTTTTGCGTAGTGGTACACTTTCACTTTGTCACTTTACTGGCGCTGTCAAAGTGCTAGATGTCAGACAGCAGGTCCAAATCAAACTCCGTCGTATAATCCACGAGTAAAATTTTGAAGAATTCTAACCGCACAGAATAAAGTACGACTTGGACCAGTCACGCAATTTACACCAATGTCAATTGAAGGTCATTTCTTATTTGGTATGTAATAAAGTCATAACATAATATTAAAATTAAATAACTACAGAAAACGGGTTAGAAAGCATTTATCTCGAAATGGTTTTCGATTTACTACACATTGCAAAAAAATAGACATCCCCAATTCGCGCTGGGCCCGCGTGGGAACTGACCCAAGCCCTTGCATTCTGCGCCCTGCAGTAGGACGAATATAGGCTGGGGATGGGAAGGTGATTAAGTCCCGAAAAATAATTAATAAATAAATAAATCATGGGACAATGGACATCAATTGACCTAGTCCCAAACTAAAGCAAAGGTTGTACCTACTGTGGGTACTAGGACGGATAAGCATACTTATATAGATAAATAAATATTAGTTATCTCTGTTCTTAATTTCAGTAGATAACGTAAATGTTTTCAAGAGACCTATTGTCCGAATGAACGTTTGTACAGTTGTTTTGAACTTGGACGTATGCTTTCTTGCTTTTGGCCGTTCGTTAGCCAAGACAATCAACCATAGAGGTCTGGACCAGACACGCTCAATCAAGACATTTTAAGCTTATAATAAGCGAAAAGAGGCTAGGGTAGCAATTTTTTTACAAGTTTTTCTATAACTTCCTTTTAGTATGGGTCAAATTTTGGAAGAAGTTAACCCGCTTCCAGTGGCCGGATGTTCTTAATATTTGGTTTGTATGTCGGTTGTATGATAATGCAATTGCACTCAACAAAAATACAGTCAAAAGAAAGCTTATAATTACTAAAGTAAACGGGACTTATCACGCAATAAATATTAACTCGTGACCACGGTTGCTGCAATGTGGCCGAAACGTCGAGGTAAATAAATAAATATTCCCGTTCCCGTGGGATGGCAGGAGCTCGCGTTGAATAGGCAAGAATGGAGCAAGAGAGGAGAGGCCTTTGCCCAGCAGTGGGACACCAAAACAGGCTAATAAAAAAAAAAGTCCCGTTTAGTAATTATAAGTGAAAATCACGAAAGTTTAAAACAGTATAAAAGAAAGCTTGTATTAGGCCGGATTAACTAGTAGGCAGAGAAGGCAACCTATCTAGGGGCCCCGCATCGCGAAAGGGCCCCACGCACAATACAAAGACAATAGAATGTCATCAAAAACAAAACTTGTATAAAAAAAAAACAAATCTCGCAACTCAGTTCTTCTACCCTAAAAAGTTGTGAGATTCATGTAATACCCAGTCGGTTACTTTATTAAGTCCCTACTTAAGGGACCTTCTGTCTTAGCTAACCTAACATTATCTTATACTTAGTGAACATTATCAATATTAAAAATCTTTCTTTTTTTCTTTCTATCAATACTAAAATTCTTTATCTTTTTCTTTTTTCTTTTTTTTAAATAAAATAGATTGACTTCGCCATAGTATGAAAACACAATGTAAATATCTCACAAGTAATACATATTATCTATACTAATATTATAAACAGGAATGATTTGATAGTTTGTTTGATTGTATGTTTGTTTGTTTGCATTGAATAGGCTCCGAAACTACTGGACCGATTTCAAAAATTCTTTTACCGTTAGATTAGAAAGCTACATTACCACAGAGTGACATAGGCTACTTTTTACCGCGGGAAAACACCTTTTCCTACGGGAAAATTAATTTTATCGCGGGCGAAGCTGCGGACGGAAGGCTAGTATTAAATAAGATTGTTTAGTGCGATGGCCGCCGATAGATACATGCTTAAATACATATTAAACACCCAAGAGTCGAGAACAAACATTCGTCCCACCATTCATGGACTGTACCAGTTAGGACCATCAGTTATCTGAGCATAGTGTTGATAGTTTAAAAATGTAAGTAGCGTTTTTTTTTAAATTTGGTTTTACGGAAAAAAAACCATAAGTAGTTCTTGTCCATTACTGGTGCTTTATTATTTTATTAAGTAATTTAATTTCTATAATACAAGTTTTTACTTAGCTTAGGAGTTAGAGGGTTTACTGTTGTGTGTATGGATTATGTACAACAAAGGTTCATCTGCGAACAGATATATATTTTTATATGTTTTTGTTTGTTTTCTGCTATTCCTACCATATTGTTACCTGTATTCTTTATATCCTGTTGTATTTTACGAAACAAACTATTATTATTTATTGAAAACAACTCATCAGCTTTATACAAGAACTAAGTAACCAGAAAACCAATAGCAACGATGTCCTTTACCTGCACATGAATGTAGCAAAACTGAAAACACTGCATTTCCCGGGAATTGCGATCAAGCTGTACGAAGCGAACAGAAAATGTCAAATACAATATTTTTTGCTATTTATAAAACACCGATTTTTTTGTTGCGAATATTTCTTATCAGTTTCAAATTGTTTTGTTTCAAAAATAGGTTATGTGAAAAAAGAAAAATTATAATAATAATATGTATAGTATTGCATAGGTATTTCATCATAAGATCATATAACTCACATTTCCTTCACTCACTCATTTCATTCATTCACAACTTTTTTGCTATCAGTACTTTATGTAGCTGTGTGTGTAATTATTCGCCTAAACTCTCGTGGCGTTACCTAGGTACATCGAACTCCCCCGATCGGCTGGACCAATTTTTATGAAATTTTATCTCTATATTTGGTAGGTCTGAGAATAGGTCGTAGGCTATTTTTTATAGGTACCCCTATTCTTCGCAGACGGAGTCGCGGGAAACGGCTAGTAATATTATAAAGCTGAAGAGTTAGTTAGTTTGTTTAGTTGAACGCGCTAATCTCAGGAACTACCTACTGGTTCGAATTAAAAAATTAAATGAGCCATGCCTGCCAGTACTTTTAAATTTCTTACTAAAGAGTTTATATGTCAACCTCATTACTTATCGAACACCCCTCGTATGCCTTGTTTCCTGATTTTCCTTTTCGTATTAGCAATAAGTCAAATTACTCACTGATCTTCAGGCCTCACCCTCCAGATGTAAGGTTCTTTTTACTTTTACTATTTATTATATCCTCTTCTGCAATCGTACCAACATTAGCACCTCTCAGTAGTGTTACTAGCACACAAATTTATTATGATGTGTTTCTTACTTACCGTTTCGATGTTCTCGCGTCAATTCGCGACAACCTTGTTAAGGTCCTTAGGTTGATTCACGTGCCGTATAGTTACGTAGTTTCAAGCTCATACATACGTGGGGTGGTGGTTAGGTAGGTACTACCCGAGTTGGCTGTAACACAGACGTACTAAATAGACTTCCCATTAAATTTTTAGGACTGCATAAAAGGAATCTAGGGATCATTTCGTTATTCGACATTCGTCAATACCTTAGTTAGATTATTTATACACTAGATAGAGCTTAGGCGGCATGAAAACGTCCTGAAAAATATAAGCCAATAGTTGGCTTATATGCCATTTGCCACCCTTCAGTTTGAATGACGTAACGCGATCGTAATATATGAAGCTGTCAAATGGATTTTTGGACGTTTTGTATCGCAATGTTTGCTACTGACACTCTATCTAGTGTTTAAATAATCTAAGGTCAATACCTACCTTTTTTTCTGGAATGCGTGGAGGTATAAAGTTGAGATTATTGTGAAGGATAAAGTGACAATCGTCAGTGACATTATCATCATCATCATCATCATTCCAGACTATATACGCCCCACTACAGGGCACAGGCCTTCTCTCAGAATGAGAGGGGTTGGGCCGTACTTGCCACGCGGGCCCAGTGCGGATTGGGAACTTGAATTTGAGCTTTTTTATGAGGCCCATCGTTAGCGGCCATGTCTCAGTGGAGTCTTGGGGGAGGCCTATGTTCAGCAGTGGACGTCTTTCGGCTGAAATGAGCACTTATTTGGTTTACTAATACACTTGCGTTGTCTATGTTGGTGAGTCTGTGGTTGTAACCTTACCGAGTCAACTTCGCCATCGTATTAAGATTTAAGTTTAACAATTCACAGCTATGCAGGCAAGGTCTAGGCCGTAGCATTAATTATACATTATATCGGGCAGAGTTTCCAGTCTCAATGTACAGTCAACCAATTTGATATTTGACACGCAAATTAAGTGACATTAAAACAATTTTATTTTGCGGCTCCCAGACTATTGTACTGTACTATTTGCTAGGTAAGAAATAGTTGACGAGCCGCAATAAATATAATGATGTTGTGGTTTTCAATTCTAAATTAAATGAAGTATAGTTTGTAATAAAATGGATATTATCAAGGATGATATAGACTGGATTGGCAGTCGCTATTTTACGCATCGGCCGCGGTTTTTGTAGTTCGATTATTATATCTAGATGGCGCTGAAATATAGCCAGAGGCTTTGAAGGCAAAACAATAAGACTACAGATGTTTCATATTACTGCAAATGTATTATTTTTCAAAAATATTGCATAATAATACATTTGCAGTAATATGAAACATCTGTAGTCTTATTGTTTTGCCTTCAAAGCCTCTGGCTATATTTCAGCGCCATCTAGATATAATAATCGAACTACAAAAACCGCGGCAGAAGCGTACTATGGCGACTGCCAAGCCAGTCTATAAATCATCCTTGATATTATCCAGTAGTCTTGTTAGATCAATTTGTCACAATCATTATTGCTAGTAGCAAAATTTTCATTCGCATTTTTTTCTCACACTGGTTTTCTACTGAAGGTTATTTTCACAGCAGCATTTTTTTCCAATTTGGATTGACACCGGAACATTTTCGACGGAGCTCCGCGCACGCCGCCGATCGGACGGCCGGGTGCAAGCTTAACATAACCTAAACCTACCTATGTTTCTGTTTCGATTAGAAATGGGATAAAAAGTGTGATAATAGGCTTCAGTAAAAAAACATGGGAATAAATGCGAATGGAAATTTTTCTACAAGGAAATAACGATTCTTGTAATATGATCTAACCAAACGTTGATCTCCCAAATATTATGAGAAACGACATCATCCAACTTTCAGACGAAAGATGTCCATTGCTGAACATTGCCCTCCCCCAAGGATCGCCACGCAGCGCAGACCAATCCTGCTCTATCCGCATCCAACGCGTTCCCGCAATCTTAACCAGGGCGCCGCTCCATTGGAGGCCTGCCTACACTGAGCCTTTCGTCAACGTACGCCATTCGAGAACCTTTTAGCCCCATCGGCCATCAGCTCCACGAGTCTACCTTGCCACTGCCACTTGAGTCTGGCGATTCTTCGAGCTAGGTCGGTGAACTTAGTCCTTAGGTGCTTTGGACCCTGCGAAGAATTATACCAGGACTATGCCGTATTAAAGCTGAGCCCGCATTGCACGGTGTCGATCAGCGAAGCCCTATCCCGGGGCGGCCAGTGGGCGTCGCGGTGTCTCTTCATGCTCCCGTGGCGTTCACAATGGCAACGAGGGAATCCGTGCGGTTTTTAGTGTGTGGGAGTGCCCCACGTACCCTCTGTTTCCCCGAACAGAGACGAATGCATAAGGCGTATTTTCCGAACTAAATAAAGGACTACCAAGGTTTTTTATCTAAGAAAGTTGCATAGTTCCCGCGAGAGTGCGAAAATGAATGCATCACCGCGAATTCGCGGGCAACACCAATTTAGTACTGAATATTAGCAAGAACTAAAGTCAGAGACAAAGCTCGAAGAATCGCCAGACTTAGTGGCAGTGGGCAGGGCACATCGCTCGTAGAATTGACGGTCGATGGGGCCGAAAGGTTCTCGAGTGTCGTCCGCGGACCGGAAGACGCAGTGTAGGGTAGGTAGGCCTCCAATAAGATGGAGTGATGACGTGGTTAAGGTTGCAGGTACGCGTTGGATGCGGTTGGCGCAGATCCGAGCTGTTTGGCGAACCTTGGTAGAGGCCTATATTCAGCAGTGGACGTCTTTAGGCTGATATGATGATGATGATTGATTAGTAAGGAACCCACGGCGCGCAGCTCTTGGTCGGTTTTGAAACTTCGTCCCAAGTCTTTATGTATATATATTTTAAATACCTTTAAACCAGTGAAGCGAACTTAACATTAATGACCAACAAACTTGCCGAGATTTCGAAACAGGCCAAAAGCGGGTCGGACTCACGCGCCGAGGAATCCCTACAAATTTCTAGGTACCTACGTCAAAATATACGCCGTAAACAGAAGTAACCATAAAACTCCGTGTTAGGAGTTCTGCTTCCAAGTAAAATGTACGCATTGCGGGATCATTTTATATTGGTTATTAGAGACCCACCTTAATGCTTAATTTAATTATAAGTAAACCAAACAGCTCAAAACTAAAACTTTAGACTAGTGCCTACCAAGCACCAGCAAATGTTCCCGCGCTCCTACTTCTGGCCGGAGGGTGTGGTGTTCCGTCGTTATAGATGAACGACGAAGACTACTTCAAAAATCCCTAAATAAAAACTACTAGTACTAGACGACGATAAACTACTTACTACGATATACTTATATAGATAAATAAATACTTAAACACATAGAAAACATCCATAACTCAGGAACAAATATTCGTGCTCATCACACAAATAAATGCCCTTACCGGGATTCGAACCCAGGACCTCTTGCTTCGTAGGCAGGGTCACTACTAACTAGGCTAAAGCGGTCGTTAAAATAATTTCTTTTGTTTTTATATTATGTATCTTAATATGTTTTGCAAGTTCTCATTAAACCATATTTACTACTTAAACAGTTTATTTTCATTTAATTTATCACGACGTGACCCATTCTATAAACAGTGTAGCGGTCTCATTCGCCACATACGTTTTAAAGACAAATTTTCCAGCAATTCCCTTGGCGTTGCCAACGAATAGGGATGAGGTAAAGTTATATTAAATCGGCTCAAGAACTTGACAAACTGGATGCGCAACTGAGTAGATAATCCAGCAAAACACAAAACGCGCTTAGCGTTTCCAATATTTTGAAAATAGCTGTTGCCCGCGACTCCTTTGCAAATAAAGCGCTGGTAGTTTTAAAAAACCGACCAAGTGCGAGTTGGACTCGCGCACCGAGGGTTCCAAATTCATATGTATCTATGAACATCCAGTCTTAGCAGACCCCTTCTCCTAAGCAGAATGTTGCGTAGTGTGGGATCATTGTAGATTGGTTACTAATTTATGCTTTTCGCAATTTTTCGCTTTTCGCAATTTTTCCTTTATGTGTGCTATAAGATAAGACCTTGCTTCATACCAAATTTTAAGATTCTGAGTTCACGGGAAGTACCCTGTAGGTTTTGATTCCCTTGCGAGTGTCGAAAATTTGCGGCTTAAAGGGCTGTATCTTATGATTGCGTTGGCTTAGAAGTTTGATTTTTTTCACAGTTCCAAGGGTCAGTAGACCTGAGTATTTGATATAAATTTCAGCTTGATACCTCTACGCATTCCTGTGAAAAAGGGTCTTGACAGACGAACGGACGGACGGACGAACAACAAAGTGATCCTATAAGGGTTCCGCTTTTTCCTTTCGAGGTGCGGAACCCTAAAAAAGTGACACGTAAAAAAGCCCTTTGCTGCCTACTTGCAGTATAAACTTTCTGATTTTTTTTTATTAATTTTTGATTGAAGGCCTTAGCCATAAATCCATAGATTCGCCGCTGTTTTTTTTCAGTCCGACTTGGCTCGCATAGCCCAACCCTGGCTGGAGACGGGACGATTTAATCCCCTCTCTCGGGACACGAATCTGATAAGCCAGAGAGCTGATAAGGATTTCAATTATCGCTAGACGTTTAGTAATTGTTTTTGAATTACGGGTATTGTTTATAGTATTTTACTATTTTTTTTTAGATTACCGACACGAAGCTTTTGCTGCTAAGAAGGACTAAAAATTTCATTATACTATCGGGGATCGTTACCGGTATTCTTTCTACTGGTATTAAATAAGATATAACCGTTGCACTAGCTACCCGCCCCGGCTTCGCACGGGTGCAATGCTGATACTAAATATACTACTACAGAATGTCTTTATATACAACGCTCACAGCTTTTTGTACCACCGGTACCGCCGCAACCGCTCAAACCCTGCATTTTAAATCTGCAATATCTTCGAAAATATTCATTTCAATTACATGCTGTAAAAGGGCCATATTTATCTACAGAGTTCGGGTTTTTCATCGCACGGTAAGATGAAAGAAAACTATGGAGTCGATATTAAAGTTAAAATTTAACTCACATTCATACTCATACTCATTCATGTAATTAATATCGAGAGTAAATTTTAAATGAAACAAACAATTTGAATTCAATTAAATGCTATTTTAATAATCATGATTCTATCCCTTAAGTCGTGTTTGCTTCCGAAACACGATTAAAAAATTTGGCACGATATCCTCTGAAAATTGAATCTAAGCAAAGCTTGTTCTGTGGGTACTGGACAACAGATAAACATATGTACTTACTTATATGGATAAATACATACTTAATTACATATTAAACATTCAAGACTCGAGCACAAACTTTCGTATTTTTCACACAAATATCTGCCCCGACCGGCAATCGAACCCGGGATCTCAAGCTTCGTAGTCAGGTTCTAACCACTAGCTAGCACAGAATAACTAATAGTACTAACGTACAGAAGGATTACTCTCGAACAAAAGTCAACTTTAGGTATAAAAATTTGCCTACTTAAGCGACCGTTAACTCCTTGCACGCGAAATTGAAACTTATCGTGTGATACGAGCGTTCATATTCCGTTGGGCACCGCTGATCCGAAAATAAAAGCACAGGGTTCCCACTCCAGATATTTAGGTAAGTAGTATATAAATCAAGAAAGAAACAGTGTGTATTAATTCAGTAAACTATCTTTATTAAGTAAGTAAGTTAATTATAAAATCGTTTAGAAGTAATTGATTGTTACAATAATCACAGAAGAAAAGATGCTTAAATACGCGCGACGCGGCTAGCGTGCGAACCGAATGCCGAGCGACACTTACTGCCACACGCCTGCCCGGGAGCACAGAATATATAATAGTACTGACGTACAGAATGGAAACGGTCCGCCCCGCACCGATTCGAATTACCCCACCCCTCAAGGCGCAGATAGCCGGAAACCGCCAGAAACCAGAAGAGTGCGCGCGCGATGTATGTAGGCGTACGCGTGTACAGACGTCGTCGTGCTTATGTAGATTCAAGAACGCGTATTTGTACGTCGTGTCCGCCGCGTGCCGGGAGGCCCGCCGGCCGAACATACCTAAACTACGGAGTGAAACCCCCCTGCCCTGAGCTATCCATCTGGGCCCAATTGCATAACAAAGTACAACTTATATTACAAGCGGAACTCCCTTTCTAGTTAATATAACTGAAGCGAGAGTTCCGCTTGTAATATTAGTTGTATGTACCTACTTTGTTATGCAATGGGCCCGTCGTCACTTATGTCGTCTACGTCTATTATCGTAAGCTTTGAAAAAAATATTCCCCGCTATAGCGACCTGTTCACTGACCTGTTCATTGAGTCGCGATACATATTATTTTAAAATTAGGTCATAGAGGGCTTTACGAGGCTGAACTGAACAAACGGCGCGCGTAGCCTCGCCACTATACAATAGGTACATGGATTCTTTATATGTCAGCTAATTACTCTGCGCTTTTACTTGATTAGCAATACATGCTCGGTGCGCATTCATTCGCTTTATAGGATTGATAAATAATCCTTGCTAATATTAAAACTCTCTCCGCTCGAAGTTATTGACGACTATATCTATACTTCATTTAATTTAGCATTGAAAAGCACAACAACATTATATTGCGGCTCGTGAACTGTAATCTCTTTACAATTTGTACTAGAGTAACAATAAAATTGACGACACGAAAATAATGTGGCATTAAAACAATTTTATTTTGCGGCTCCCAGACTATTGCACTTGTACTATTTGCTAGGTAAGAAATAGTTGACCAGACGCAATATAATGTTGTGCTTTTCAATGCTAAATTAAATGAAGTATACCTGGGACTTACAAACCAATTAGGTAGGTTCAACTTCGAGAAAGAGGTCAACCGAAGAATCTGGCTTGGTATAAACTTTATCATAAGTAGGTATTTGTCTTAGAAATAAGACTTACAAAATGATACAAACTTACAAACAAAGCTGGGGGCGATCACTAGTATATAGGAAAAGCGTCGATAGTTCAGATAATTGATAAAGGAACTCCCTACCTGTAGTTAAATTTTGCCCCCTAAATTCCTGTCTGGTGGTGATGGCAACACATGCTGTGTGGAGACCTTTTTTCGGTAACAATTGGTATCACTACCATAACGAACTTGTTTATTAGGTGTATTAATGTTGTTTTCTACTGTTTGGTGATGGTACTCTTGTAACCTTAAATAAAATATTTTTCTTTTTTTTCTTTCTTTCTTTCTTTATGGTGGTGCTGATGTCACTAAGAGTCACTGCTTATGAGAATACGATGCGCACCATTTCTCCATACAAACGTAGTCCCCTGTTTCCTCCCTGGACAATGGATTTAGAGCCAATTTTTTTTAACTGTGTAATCTGTATCTACCACAGCTATGCCCCTGTTTCATTTTTTTCCATATTTGTATTTAACATAAGAAATATGAGCTTTCAAAAACTGAAAAAATTGCCTAATTTCAACTTCATTTTCAGACACTCATCAGAAAAGAATCCCTCATATAAACAAAAAATAAAGAAAACATAGGGGCATAGCTAAATCTGACCTCTAATTATTTTTGAAAAAAATAATTTTTTTGGTCCAGTTTTCGAGAAGAAAACAGGGGACTACGAAATGCTGTTTTGATCAATTTTACGCGCCTATTAACGGTCTGAGCTGCAGCTGTCCCGCTCTCGCTGTACTGACACGGAGGGGTTCGGGCGAGACAGCGACATTTCATTAAAATACCTATTTCTCAAAAGTCTCTCAGCCATCGTATCCTCTTATATCGTGCTGTCTCTTTCCTTCGAAGCTCGCCGCTCGCCAAAACGCTAGTGCTCCAGCTAAATCAAATTATATAAAGCATACTTAGTGACGATAACACATTAAGGTGTCCATTGCCTTTTAGTTGAATTGAATACGTGATTGTTGCCACTGAAAGGTTAAGGTTGGATTGGCCAAGGTTTTCAAGAGGTTTGCTTGCGTAGCTATTGATTTTTTTTTAATCATTTATTAAAATTTGCTGCAGTGTGTAATATTAAGGAAAATAAGATAATAATTTACGTACGGCCTTTTACTCACCCATGATTGATTTGATTTCTCTTATTACCTTTTTTTGACGTGACAACGTCAAAAAAATCGATGAACGCCGGCTGCACGCACGAAAAAGGATGACTCAGTGTAACGTACATAACGCATTGTCCGGTTACGCGTCCCGTTACGCTTGAGCCGATGAACGATCGGAGCGAGAGCGCGGCACGAGCGAGCGAAGGGCACAATCGGCTTGAGTGTTCGACATCAATGTTTTGCTATGACTAGACATCGGTAACTCGTGGCATTTAGGTAGCAGTACCTGGGCGACCGAGCTCTGCTCGGGCAGAAACTCGGTACCAAGCGTTTTCCCAGAGATAAGACCAAGTTAGATCAATTTTTCATCCCCGAAAACCCCCAAATACCAAATTTCATCGAAATCGTTGGAGCCGTTTCCGAGATCAAAACACCGGAGGGGTGGGGGGGGGGGTGAGAGGGGGGGAGGGGATGCGGGGAGGGAGCGCGGGGGTGTTAAAGGGGGGATGAAAATTTCATTGATTTTGCCGTAGGATGCACCGTTTTCAAGATATTTGACAAAAACACCGGAGGGGGTGGGGGGGGGGGGGGAGTCACGTTAAACTATCGTCCGTAAACCGACTTTACAGACAACCGGCTTTTCCTGTTCTGTGCTCCCAATAGGGAACGTGCACATAGACGGTGCTGCCAACTGGTGCCATAAGGGTGCCATCAATTTGATTGTTTTACCTTGATAAGTTTGTTTTACTGTCCGCATAGTGTCTCTTCTGTCGCATTAGTGCTGCCGCTTATAGTTACTGCACGTTCCCTATAATACTTTTTCTAACAAAAAAGTAACTTTTTCTCACAAAAGAAGAAATTTGACGTTTTCTCATGAAAAATAAACTTAAAAAAAAAACTAAAAATCTTGAAAAAAAACGTGGTATCGAACCGAGGTCGGCTGGATCCGCGACCACCCGATTTCTAATGTGCCATTATGATCTGCTCGAAGTCGGCGAAATTTAACTTTATATTTTAATGCAAACAAAATAGCCGGAAAACACGAGTAAAAGCGATTTTCTGAAAATGAAACATAGCTAGATCAGTTTTTCATCCCCTAAAACCTAAACCTAACCCTAACCTAAAATTTCATCGAAATCGTTGGAGCTGTTTCCGAGATCCTGATTATATATTTACATATATATATACATATATATATATATATATATACATATATACAAGAATTGCTCGTTTAAAGGTATTAGATTTGACATTTCTGACAGACTAGTGAAGTGACTTTGTTTCTCTGTACGACTCGAGCAAAGAAACCAATTACAAGAAATCTTTTCAACCATTTAATATTGACTTTCGTGATAGACAATAAATATTTGTTCAAAATTTTTAGAAGTTATCCTACGTTATTTGAGTGGGTTGTTTAAAAAAAAGTTTTTGTTAAAAATTTCTTTTTTATTGCAAGCTTTTTTGTTGACTTTACTTGTATTGTATTCCAACCTAAATAAGTATACCAAATTTCAAGCCAATACGACCACTAGAAGTGGGTCAAAATTGACTTCCAAAATTTGACCCGTACATACATACATTGCAAGTTAAATAAAAGCTTGTAAAAAGCATTCTTGCGTAAGTTTGTTGATGTTCTCTTTGATTTCAACTTCTTTATTTTGTAATAAGCTATTAAAAATTACTATTGTGAGATATCCTGGATTTTTTGATAATGCTATTTTTAGCTTTTGATAAACAAGTTTACCTTTTGGATGTAGTCTCGGTAATAAATGTGACCTTTCAATTTTAAAGAATTATTTTATCTTATCTGATGACACTTGAAAAACGTGTCTCATCACTAGTGCCACCTAATTGCCACGAGTTACCGATGTCTAGTTATGAGACTTATGACGTTGTCACGTTAAACTATCGTCCGTAAACCGACTTTACAGACAACCGGTTTTTTCATGAAAAAAAAGTGGATTTTATTCAAAATGCCGCATCGGATTTGATTCTCAGCCTTAAGTCCTTTTCTGGTGTTTCCAATGTGCTAGTATTGATATAATTTTGATAAATAATTTCTGACAAGAATATACATATAAGACAAATAAATACAACAATTGCGAATCGGATTCGCGCACGAAGGGTTCCATACCATTATCTATAAAAACGGCAATAAATCACGTTTGCTGTATGGGAGCTCCCCTTAAATATTTGTTTTATTTTAATTTAATTATTTATTTTTGCGGTAAATATATAAAGAAACTAGCTGTTGCCCGCGACTCCGTCCGCGAAGAATGGGGGGGATAAAAAATAGCCTACGACCTATTCTCAGAGCTACCGAGTGTAGAGAAAAGAGTTTCATAAAAATCAGCCAAGCCGTTTCGGAGGAGTTCGGTAACAAACACCGTGACACGAGATTTTTATATATTAGATATTCTGAGAATATTTCAAGCGTCTACCTGTTGCCGTAATCAATATCGAGCAAAAACGAGCAAAAAATCACGTTTGTTATATGTGAGCCCCCTTAAATATTTATTTTGTTATTTTGTTTTGTTATAGCGGCAACCAAAATACATCCTCTGTGAAAATTTCAACTATCTGGCTATCACGGTACATGAGATACAGCCTGGTGACAGACGGACAGACGGTCGGACAGCGAAGTCTCAGTAATAGGGTCTCGTTTTTTAGGGTTCCGTACCCAAAGGATAAAAACGGAAACCCTATTACTGAGGCTCCGCTGTCCGTTCGTTCGTCCGTCCGTCCGTCTGTCACCAGGCTGTATCTCGGGAACCGTGATAGCTAGAGAGTTGAAATTTTCACAGATGAGGTATTTCGGTTGCCGCTATAACAACAAATACTAAAAAATGGAATTAAAAAATATTTAAGGGGGCTCCCATACAACAAACGTGATTTTTTTTGCTCGTTTTTGCTCGATATTGATAACGGCAACAGGTAGACACTTGAAATATTCACAGAATATTTAATTATATATAGACTTTAGCAATAAATCATTAAATTAAAATAAAAAAATATTTAAGGGGGCTCCCATACAACAAACGTGATTTTTATAGATAATTGTACGGAACCCTTCGTGCGCGAGTCCGACTCGCACTTGGCCGGTTTTTTTACCCTTTGCGTACGGAACCCTAAAAGTGAAGAGCTGAATCGACCGAACGTATCGAGTTTGATGTGATTATTATATCGTCGTAGGAAACCTTGAAAACAGCTATGTTATTCTGTAACCTTGGTATCTGTTGAAAATGTTATGAGACAGGTGACATGATAACTTACTCGCTTGCATATACATAATAAATTACCTGGAGATGACAACTTTGGTAGAATACAAAGGCTTTTCTTTTTATTTTAACAAACGTTAGAAACGTGTATATTTTTATAATTTGTATTTTTGTATCATTATTTCAATTTTACGAATTGAGAGCTTCCTTATACCTGATTGACAGTGACTACTTTTCCTCTGGGGAAATGCCAAATTCCCACGGGATATAAATAAGGAATAGAAATAATTGGGCTGATTCTTAAAATTATTTCACTAGGTAATAAAAAGCTACACTGTTTCTGATTTTCAAATTAGGACAAACAGTTATTTCTATCCCGCGGGAACTTTACTTTGCGCTTTCCCGGGATAAAATAAGCTTGTTTGGTTTGACATGGGCGTAGTTTCCACGAGAGCCTAGTGCGATTTGTGAACTTCACACACACCATTGAATTTCTTCTCAGATGTATGCAGGTTTCCTCACAATACAATACAATACAATACAATACAATGACTCTTTATTGTACACCAGGAATAGTAAGCAATACAGAAAACAGGTACACAGAGAGAAAGATACAAGGTAAGCAATAGGCGGCCTTATCGCTTAAGAGCGATCTCTTCCAGGCAACCCTTTACCAGAAAGAAGGAAGGACTAGTTTACAGCAGGTGGTGCATCAACAGTGGATCAGAAAATTAAAACGCAACAAAAATAGTACATCTACCTATGCATAAATAGTACTTACATTATAATAGGTACACGTCTAAAACAAATATAAGCAGTGGGATAAACAGACACATATAAATAAATAAATAAACTATAACAAAGCTAATTATTACAAGATGACAGATAATACACCTTAAGCATAGATTTAAAGATTGACAGAGATTTTGCCCGTCGTAAGTCAATCGGTAAGGCATTCCACAACCGTATAGCCTGGACAGTATAAGAATAGACATAAAATTTGGAGTTAGAGAGAGGCACGGTAAGGAGAAAGTTCTGAGAGCATCGAATAGAAGTTACGTAGCTAAACCGCTCTTTGAGGTAGCGAGGAGTTGCAGGGTTAAAGAGAATGCCGTAAAGAAGGTGGAGAATGTGAGAGTTACGGCGAAGGCGGATTGGGAGCCACTTGAGCTGTGATCGAAAAATAGAGACATGATCGAACTTACGCAGACCAAAAATAAACCGAATGCATAGATTTTGAATTCGCTCAAGTTTATTAAGCTGCTCTTCTAGGAGATCGGGATAACAAATGTCAGCATAGTCGAATATAGGATGCAGTAAAGTTTGAGCAAGCGCAACCTTGGTAGCAAAAGGTAGGAAATTCTGAAGCCGTCTTAAAGATCCCACCGCAGCAAACACCTTCCTGCTCACCTCGCACACATGAGGAGACCATGAGAGAGTGCGGTCTAAAATAACACCCAGGCTCTTGACCTGATGTGCAAACGGTATTAGTACTCCGTCGAAAAGCACCGGTGGCAGAGATGCAAAGTCGACTCTTGGGACAAGTTTCGAGCTACCAATAACAATGACCTGGGTCTTTGTCGGATTAACAATCAGGCCAAATCGTTGGCTCCATTTCAAAATCTTTTTTAGATCCAAGTTAACAGACTCGATAACCAACGGAAGATCGCCAATCACGCCCTGAGAGTAGATTTGTAGGTCATCAGCATAAAGGTGATACGAAGAAAGAAGATTACGAGAAATAGAATCTATAAAAATAGAGAATAATAATGGAGATAGCACTCCACCTTGTGGCACACCAGCAAGAGTGTTGCACCAGGAAGATCGAGAATCTTCCACCTTTATTCTTTGCCGACGACCCACTAAGTAACTACGAAACCATTCAATAACCGCAGGAGATATGTTAAGAGAGCGTAAAATTCCAAGCATAATGTCGAAATCAACAGTGTTGAAAGCATTGCTGAAATCCAATAGAGTTAAAACAGTGAGTTTTCTATTATCCATACCCATTCGGATGTCATCGGTGATCTTCGCAAGTGCGGTTGCCGTACTATGACCAGGACGGAAACACACGATGTTTTCCTTCACTGTTAAGCTCATGGTAAACTTCAAATAAAAAAAAAACATTTATTTCGGACAACTTATGATGTGATCCATATCGAGTTAGTAACAAACTTACATGACTACGTTAGTTAGGAATATATGATGTCAGGGAGTGGTGCAGGCTGGCCCAGTGCTGAACATGTCGACTGTCCAGTCTGTCCGCTATCACTCTCAAGAGGCCGATTTAGCACATGAATTCGTAACAACTCAGAGGCACAAGCCCGGGCTCAAACCCACGACTCTCTGCTTAAGAGACCATAGGTCTAACCACTAGGCCACCAGGGTTTAGCGGCTATAGAATTCACTTATTCCGCGAGAACTTTGCATTTTCCTGGCATTATCCTATGTGTTAATAAGTATATTATATTATAATAAATATTTTTTTATATTTCCTAACATTGTTTGAGAAAAGCCTATACAATCCTCGGCCGGAACAGGGATTGCAGGACTCGTTTTATCCCAAACTACGCCAATCTCGTCCAGCAATCCCTTACTTCACGGCCTCTGCAGTACTATCAAGGATGATATAGACTGGATTGGCAGTCGCCATAGTACGGATCGGCCGCGGTTTTTGTAGTTCGATTATTAAATCTAGATGGCGCTGAAATATAGCCAGAGGCTTTGAAGGCAAAACAATAAGACTACAGATGTTTCATATTACTACAAATGTATTATTTTTCAAAAATATTGCATGATATTACATTTGCATTTTTTGCCGGTTTCTTCTCAACAGGGCTTTTCCGAACCGGTGGTAGATTCTTCGACGTTCATAGGAGCATCAATTGATGCCTAGATTAAATAAAGAATTTTTTGACCTTTGGGTATTGAACCCTAAAAATGACTTAAGTTCCATATGAATTCTGTACAACAGGACTTTTACATAAGTTTTTCACCTCTACATATATTGCAAGTTAATAAAAAGCTTGTAACTTGTAAAATCAATCGTTATCATTACACACCCAATCATTAGGCAGCAGTCTGGTCAGCCATTAAACAATTTCAACCAATCAGGAAGCAGCAGAGCGTTTGCGCCGCGGCGTAATTTACACATTCAGTGAAGAGCGGGTTTTAATTACGACGTTCGTATTTTGAAACTTTCAGTTCTCTATTCAGAACATTGTTAGAATTTTGCAATTCAGCCAGTAACATAGATACTCGTCGTAGACCTTTGATTAAGCTCTAAATGAAATCCATTCCAACTGGACCCTAATTACTGAGACTCCGCCGTGTCGGTCTGTCAAAGAGCTCTATTAATAATTAACGACCGCTTTAGCCTAGTTGGTAGTGACCCTGCCTACGAAGCAAGAGGTCCAGGGTTCGAATCCCGGTAAGGGCATTTATTTGTGTGATGAGCACGAATATTTGTTCCTGAGTTATGGATGTTTTCTGCACCTAAACCTTTGTGCTATTCAAAATTAGATTAGAGTCTGGCTAAAGTAAGTTGGCAATAGAAAATCGGCAAAAAAAAAAAAAATTGCAATTTGTTCTGACAAGGAAGAAATTTTCTATTCATACGCTTCGGTTTCGCATTTATTCCGTTCCGTTTTGTATATTTTTTCTAGTTATCGGCGAAACAGGTAGGTAAATTTAAAAAATGAGGCTAGTCTGAAATTTCGTAGACTAGCCAAGAATTTCCGTAGGTCTGGGCACAAGGCCTAAAATCCGTAGATCTACGGATTTTTCCGTAGATCTGGCAACGCTGCGGTACAGTCACGAGCTTTAATTTGGGTTGACAGTCCTGTCATATTGTATAAGAATTCAAAGGATATTTTTACGAAATGGGTCCCAAATTAAAGCATTTATAAAGAAATAGGTATCCTAACCCTGCTGTCGTTGTATATATTTGAAATAATCATGTATGTAAGAAAAAACATATGTGATTTTCCCACTAACGTCGATAAGCCAAAGGCTACTAGAAACACAGGGAAGCTTAAAGTTCCATCTTACAGACTGGCTAAAACTAAAAAGTCGTTTCTGGGAAGATGCATACGTTTTTATAATAAAATTCCGAAAACAATAACCGAACAAACTGATACAAAATTCAAATCCATTGTGAAGAAGACATTAATATCTAAGGCGTACTATAAAATTAATGACTATATCACGGACAGGAATGTTTGGAAATAATTCCGATCCGCATTGGCGATCCCTAGTCTCAAATAGCGTATCTACTGTGTTAAAAAATTTTAATTGTATTAAATACTTTAGATGTATGTAATTTAATAACAATGTAGATCTGATTGAAAAAAATATACCTTGTTGAGTTTCTTGCCGGTTTCTTCTCAACAGGGTTTTTCCGAACCGGTGGTAGATTCTTCGACGTTCATAGGAGCATCAATTGATGCCTTAACTGAATAAAGAGTTTTGACTTTGACTTTGATGCGATCGTACCTTTACATGAATCCTTTCTAGCTTTTAATCTTTACTAATTTTAGGATTTTTCGCAAGTGTAGACAGGTCTGAGTCTGTATTTTACAAACTTTTTTGCAATGTATATACCTTGGAGCTAAGAGTATGTACGGATAAAATCTTGCAAATTAAATTTGACCCACTTCGCGGTTTCGTCTGAAATTTTGCATGCACGTATATTTCAATATTATTATGACACTCGTGTGACCTTATCATGTAACTCCCCTTCGGTTCATTACATAAAACGACACACGTGTCGTATTAAATCCGTCTCATTAAGCGCCAATCACATACACATACACTGTGATGAATGTATAATCCGCTTTATCAGAATAAACTTTTCCGCATGCACCTACCCCAACTCCCACCCACTGAATAATCGTGACCCATTACGTGAGACCTCTTCATATATGTATGTACAGTCACGGGCATACAATTACCAAGGTGTCAAAAATATCTATACACATCTATACCACTAACCATAAGGTTGATGTTTACCTACATATATATGACGCTATGGATGTATAAATATATGTATGCCTTTAACTGTACTTACATCTCTATCAATCCCGTAAACTTAGATTATTTATGCACTAGATTGTGTCAGTAGCAAACATTGCGATACAAAACGTTCACAAAATTCTTTTGACAGCTTCATATTACGATTGCGTTACGTCATTCAAACTGAAGGGAGGCAAATGACATAATAAGCCAAGTTGGCTTATATTTTTCGGGACGTTTTCATGCCGCCGAAGCTCTATCTAGTGTATAAATAATCTAAGCCCGTAAACTACGCAGCTCACATTGGCGCTGTCTGACGCTTTAGTGCCGCCGGCACCCGCCGGTACTTTGACACGTTTTTAACAACGTCAAAACAAAATTTTCAATCAAATTCTTACAGGCTTACTAACCATATCAATAGCATTCTACATGCACATTTCGCGGTATGACGCCATTCGAGATGTTTCACTCGAGAGTTCGGTTTATCCGAAATTTTCGTTATCCGAACGTTGTCCCTATCATTTAGGAGAAACGGGAGTTTACTGTAAAATGTCTCTTGTGAAGTACCAACGCGGGCGAAGGCACAAGTTGAAGATAGATAAAAACTTTTTAACAAAAAATTAAACCGCCGAAAAAAGACTGAAAAGCAAAAAATGATACTTAAACCTCTTTTATTTAACCTTAATAACTAAGTTCTGAAACTAATGTAAGTATACCTAAGTAATTTTTAGCCGGTGCCAAACAATCACGTACAAACAATTTCGTGGTACCTCCTGGGCCGTTATTGGCCATGAAGAGGCACTGGGGCACACAACTTGGGGCACTTATGTAAATTAAAGAAAGTCAATGATAATTTTTTTTAAACTCGTTCGTCTTACAGTCTCGCAATGTAATGCAACTTGCACAAATTTTCTTGTATAGAACTGACTTGGCTTTTAATTGACGAGATTTCATTTTTTTGACACCTGAAAATTACTACAGTAATCGAAAGAGTTTTGCCTCCTGAACACGGAAAAGTATTTATTATATACTAGCTGTGCCCGCGACTTCGTCCGCGTGGAATAGTGACTTTGGTTGGGAAGGTTAAAAAGTAGCCTATGTCCTTTCTCAGGCTCTAGACTACCTGGGTACCAAATTTCATTTAAATCGGTTCAGTAGTTTTGGCGTGAAAGCGCGACAGACAGACAGAGTTACTTTCGCATTTATAATATTAAGTAAGGATAATTTATTTATCCATATTCAAAAAATACAAGGAATTAAAAAAACTATATCTCCAATACTAACACAGAATAGATATGTTTCCTTTGCCTTTTTCACCAGAAAAAAGAGCTGTCAAATTTTTAAATTTGATATTGACATTGACACTTGACAGATACACAAAATGATTTATTTTATTAATTAATGCACGAACGACGTGTTATTGATTCAAATTAGATTTTAAAGGAGCCCGTAGTTGTGATCGAAAAGCAAGAACAAAACCGTCTATGCAAGCCAAACGCCACGCACAGCAAAATTTTGACAACGTCAACGTCAGATTTACGTCATCACTTTTTTTTAATAGAGACTAAAGTACGATCTATTGTGTGGTAGGTTTGGAGATGCCCTTTTAGAATAAGTACATCTTAAAAAATGTAATAAATTAATTAATAATCCAAATGAAAATGTAAAACTATCGCGTCTTTCTTTTTCCAAACAGAATACAGAGAATGAATCAAATTATAGTCTTAGAAATATGAAATCTTGTCAGTTACATGGGAAAAACCCAGGGGTTTCTGGCCAGCATTGGGGCTTGCCCACCTTCCACACGGCAGAGCGCAACCAGGGATGAGCCAAATGTTAATCTGGATTTGAGTTGCTGTGCTGAAATATCCGAAGCACACTTTTTACTGGCAAACTTCCGTTTTAAAACAACTGTGCCTAACACGGCGGGTGCGGCGCTCCTTGTGACTCGTTTAGAAGACTCAGGACTGGACTTTCAATGTTCTTAACAGTATCTGACAGATAAATGGAAGCTCTGTCCATTTTAATCCCTGACAAAAAAGAGGGATGTTATAAGTTTGTCTGTGGCATCATAATTCTTAAACGGGTGAGGCGATGGTTCTTAGACAGTTTTATCAAAAAATTGGTTCAGCCGTTTCAAAGCTCTCAGCTCTTTTGTTAGTTGCGTAAGGGATCTTACTCGTAGACGCATAATGGGTATATACATTATTTTCAAACAGTGTGACCTACTGTGGCCCAGCGGAAGACCAGTGCGTTTTTAACTAGCGACACGTTGAGCCGTGACCCCTTTTGTAACAGCATCAATATGTACCATGTCTATGTCTATGTTTGTACTCTTACTTTACCCTGTGTACGTGTTATTGTTGTTATAAATAAATGTTTTTCTTTCTTTCTTCTAATTGCCACCTTCACCAGGTCGTCGCTCCATCTTGTTGGACGCCTACCTACACTGCGTCACACCAAGTCACACATATACACATATAATATATGTATTACATTAAACATTGAAGCTCTAAACGCGCAAACAGCGGAGCCGTGGCGGTGCGGTGGTGGTGACGGTTGTAATCTTCTAATATAAAAATCTCGTGTCACGGTGTTTGTTACCGAACTCCTCCGAAACGGCTTGGCCGATTTTTATGAAACTTTTTTCTCTATCTATATTCGGTAGGTCTGAGAATAGGTCGTAGGGTATTTTTTATACCCCTAGGTGATATGGCAAAACAACGTTGCGGGGTCAGCTAGTAGGTATACTATATTATGCAATATTTTTGAAAAATAATACATTTGTAGTAATATGAAACATCTGTTAGTCTTATTGTTTTGCCTTCAAAGCCTCTGGCTATATTTCAGCGCCATATAGATTTAATAATCGAACTACAAAAACCGCGGCTGATCCGTACTATGGCAACTGCCAATCCAGTCTATATCATCCTTGGTTTGGAGCTTAGGGCGATCCCGGGTGACCAATATAAAATGATCCCACACTGCGTCCAGTATTATTAGAAGCTGGGCTCTGCTAATACTGGATTATTATACTTACGGATGTTTACGGCGTATATTTTGACATACCTAATAATTTGCACGGAACCATCGGTGGGCGAGTCCCGCACTTGACCGGTTTTTTCAGTTCAGCAGTTTGCCATGTTGGGTTTTTAAAGCCGTGGTGACCTATGGGCTCTCAAGCAGCGGGTCGCGGGTTCAAATCCCGCTCGCACCTCTGAGATTTCGCAATTTGTGTACAAAATTAATTTGATTTTTACCCCGAGCCTTACGGTGAAGGAAATCATCGTGTGTGAAATTCAATGGTGTGTGTGGAATTCCGAATCCGCACTGGGCCCGCGTAAGAACTAGCCTACCTCCTCTTATTCTGAGAGGTGGCCTGTGCTCTGCAGTGGGACGTACCTATATAGGCTGGGATGATGATGATCTCATCAACCCTATTGCTATAGGCAATAAGTCCGAATATTAAATTTTAAGATGGTTGCAGCTTAGTCGAGTCAACTCGCCCGTGTCAACGACCTCTAGCGGACTGGGGTGCAGGGTCACTGAACTCTGTCCCGCCCCAGCGCAATACGGTTGTGATTATTATATTATATGTATATCTATACGTATAATTGCATAGTACTAACATTTACGTGGGCATCGTAATTTTGTTAAACGTTTTTCCGTCAGTTGCATCAACTTTATGAAGCGAAAATGTTACCCCTACTAAATTTTAAATGGGAAAGTATTTGCGCCTGTACGTGCGTTAATTGTGTTTGTTAGTATTGCACGCTAATGGATGTCTTTAGTAAAAAGTTTATCCGGGTCATACGTTTTTGTTCCCGTCTCTTCTGTGGTCATGGTAAAAGGGGTCTATAGCCAATGTTTTTTAGTCAGGTCTGCATCAGCGTGCGCCTGGCGTGGCTTTTGTAATTACCTATTTGGAGTTCCTATACAGTCAAGGAAACAGAATCGCGTACCACGGCTGCACCATTTCAAAACATAGTATAAGAGACATTCAGCTAATTTTACAGGAGAGCGAAAAAACATGTTTTGTCTCAGCCGTACAACATTTTGCAATATTTGTTCAAAAGGTGATACTTTCTTGATTAACTAGATCAAGACGAATATCCAGGCACTTATATTTATGTTTGATTTCTTATAAGTATTGCATGTTTTATCTGAAATTATGTACCATACTGGCTCTTAAAATGAGCTTATTGATTACCGTTTGACCACATCAAACCTAATAAGCCTAGGTATATGACTTTTTCAAAACCTATTAAGTGCATGCCACATACTAAGTTTTTGAAATAGTTTTGTGCCATACTAGGTTTTGAAATGGTCAAGCCCGTTTTTTTGTGTACTTACTAGGTTTCGAGGTACCTACTAGTATGTATCTGTGAAAATGAGCGAGATAGGCCTCTAAATGTTTTTGTGTCCTTTAGGCATTTACTAGAAACCACGTTTTATGCAAAAATTGCAAAATTGACTTTTTGATAGTTACTAGGTTTTGAAATGGTGCAGGAAGGAACCTTTTCAAAACCAATTTCCCGATGATTTCTTTAGCAGATGTATGGAATGTCAACATGACATTTGCAATAAAAAGGCTTCACCCCGGTACGTGATTCAGTTTCATTGACTCCACGTCCACGCACACACATGCCTCCTATCAGGATGTGGGTCATTGTTCCCACGCGGGTCCAGTGTGGATTGCCAACTTCACACACACCATTGAACTTCTCAGGGGCAGGTACAGGTTTGCCGTCACCGTAAAGCTGATAGTAAATTACAAATGTAATTTCGCACGTAAATTCCGAACTCAGAGGTGCGAGCCCGGGCTTGAACCCACGATATTCCGCTTGAGAGGCCAGTTCAAGCCACTAGGCTACAACAATACGTTTACTTTGATTTTACCACTGACAGATGGCTCGCCTTCATTCCATTTCCAACTTTAACACCATACAAATAAAGTAGCTATTACAAAATCTGCAAACGTGGGTAACCGTATTCTAAAATTGGCTTTATTTGTAGGTCGTTAAAGTTGAATATGAAATGAAGGCAAACCATCTGTCTGTGGTAAACTTTATGTAGTTTTACTGTACGACTTTTTGACGTGACAAGTGCGTGACAACGTCTAATAAATCGATGAACGCCGGCTGCATCCACGAAAAAGGATGACGCAATGTAACGTACATGTACGTACATGTACATAACGGTACGTACAGAGCGGCGAAGGCCAGTTGCCAGAGAGCGGCGAACGCCAGGATGTACAATGCGGGGTTCGGTGGGGGGGGGGGGGGGGGGGGGGTTGAATGTTTTGTTATGACGTTGTCACGTTAAACTATCGTCCGTAAACCGACTTTACAAACAACCGGTCAGTATGGGTAAGTCTGAAACAATAAGAAAAGGGTTTTCTGCCTTTTGCCAACTGTTTCGTTTTCAAACTGTAATTTTTTATAATTTTTATTTTTATTTTTTTTGTTTTTGTTATAACACAAACCTAACCTAACCTAACCTACAGGATAGTCCTGAAATATATCCTGAATAGTTTACAGTTTAAGAAAAAATAAACAGTTGGCATATGAATCATTTGGGAAATAATTTTGGACGAAAAGGCATACTCATACAAAGATCTGTTCTTAGGAACCATGTCATCAATTTTAGTACATCCTTCAGGAATTGTAGTGACGTCGAGGACATTTTTAAATAATACAAACTTTAATATTCGTAGTTCCATTTATTGAATAAATTTTAAAATGCATTGTATCGCACATAATAGACGTGTTTGTGCTACTGTCTAATACATATAGAGTTTAAACATCTTCACATAAAATTAAATATTACCGCACCTTTAAAAGTAAAGTGCACTAAGTCGAAAACAAATCCCTTCCAATATCAACCTTGTTTTTGATACGTCTGCGTTCAATTTAAGTTGATGGCAATCTCTGGACTTAACTCTCTTTGGTTTTAAAGGAGCGTTACATATACTACTATTAATAGTAAGTGATTCAGCAGATTCTTATTCTGTAAGATCCATGTGGTCAGATTCTTGCCTCGTCAGATTCGCAAAAGAATTAGGAATCTGATGAATTACAATTATGAGTTCCCACGTATATTCCAGCAAAGTCTACCAGATATATTAAGTACTTAGTCCTTAGTTCTATTTTGACATCGTGACAAGTATTGACAACAGCTTACGACAGAGAATGCACATGTAACACAGCGACATCGAGTGGAACCAGCAAGCGAGTGGCGCCACTGTTGCAAGACCAAGCTGGGAAAAATACTTATATCAGCGATTAACGAACACTATGTATTTACGAATTACGAATATTAATAATAATTAACGCGAAGCGAAGATCCATCACTGGGCACATCACAATTCTAAAATGGTTCTGCTTTTTTTTATCTCCGGGGTTTTTGTACTCTGCCTCGATGACTTAGTAAACGATTCGCAAGATTCTGGTCGTCAGATTCGTATTCCGTAAGATTCTTGTTTAAGCAGTCCGCGGCCTTAAGTCCCATTTAGATGTTGCAAGAAATAGAGTCGTAGCCGCGTGGCCCCGCAATACCCTACATATAGATAAAATAATAAATAAAATGGAACGATTGACTCCAATTAACCTAGCCCCAAACTATGTAAATAGCCTAGGATCCGAGTATACAACGACCTTCACCGATCTGGTTAATGGATGAAAAGTATTTTATATTAAATTAAATATGTTAGTAAATATATTGCAAGTGGGTTGACTAAAAAATTTCAGTCCAGAATTATGATTAATCAAATTTTTTTTTAATAAATAATTTTTGTTTCGGTTAATAGACAAATGACTTACCAATCAAAAGTATAAAGCCTATAGAATATGCAAACGTTAGGTTGACTAACCAGACCAGTTAGTAGTGCAAATAATATCGATATAATTATATCGATTTACCTGTTTTTACCTGTTTGTTTTGTCATGACCGGAAAAAATAGTCAACCTAACGTTTGCATATTCTACAGGCTTCATACTTTTGATTGGTAGGTATTCATTTGTCTATTAACCGAAACGTTGAAATGAAAAAAAAAATTGTACTGGACTGAAATTTTTAGTCAACCCACTAGCAATATAACTTAATTAATTAATTTAATATAAAATACTTTTCACCCATTAACCAGAGTGCTTAGTATAAGTTTTTACTTCACCAAATACTTTTCGATCGCGTTTACGTAAAAATTTCAATGCTGTGGAAACATGGACGCGCGGCCGCGGAGGCGCTGTCCATGTTTCCCTAGTAATTGATTTTTTTACGTAAACGCGATCGAGAAGTATTTCGGTGAAGTAAAACCTATACTAAGCATACAGATCGGTGAAGGTCGTTGTAAGTATACCCTGATCGAAAATTCGTAAGACGGGGGGGAGGGGTGTTCGTAAGACGGCACAACGTTAATGTTCAAGTTTTCATTTCTGGCGGCACTCCCGGAGTGCAACCCATTTTTTTTTTTAGTGCTATAATGGAATGCCTCGGTCTTCACGTTGAGAAAAATCCGCGTTTCAACGAGAAAAACAAAATATATTTACGTCCTGGCGTTGGTCCTTGCAACGGTAGCAACAGCGATTCCACAATTCTATTTCCATTATGTTCTATTTAAAACTAACGAAATCCTAGTACAAGTATACTGTAGGCGTGGAATTATCGTCTCTTTCACACGCATCAACTAGAAATAGAAAGGGACATACAATCTCAAGGGATTGCTTTCGATGGCCCTGTGAATAGAGTCGTCTGTCTCATAGGTCTTAGCCGCAAGCCACACAGGAGAGACGTGGGACGGGGGCGCGTTGCAGTCGTGGCGTTCTAGAATCAGTTTTCATACTAAATGTATACACGGTGATTTTTAACCGGTGATCAGGAGTTGGAAAATATTGACCCCTAGCAAAATGGAATATAATAGATGTAGTCTAAAAAAAAAGTCTCTGTTAAATTAATAAAAAAACTTTATTGCTAAAACTTCCTCCATCCACCGAATGCATGGTCATCCTACATTTGCTAAAGTTAAGTTTTTACATCAAGTGTCATCGCTTTGGCGGGTAATTTGACAGGTCTCGCGGCAAAGTTTGTTAATGTATTGGTGAAAAACTTAAGAAGATGACCTGTTGTATGTAGTAGTGCACAAAATTGATATAGAGCTTAAGTAATTTTTATAATTTGGAACGCCAATTTGTTTAAGCGGACACGTTACAATAGTATAAATCTTCTCAGGTGAATTTTTCGCTTCAGCCATTACATTAAATTTGAGCCTTAATACTATGACGATACCGTTTGTTTTGAAAGATAAGGGCTCGAAGCGAAACGTTCACCTGGGAAGATTTATACTCTACTACTTACAACAGGTCATCATCTTAAGTTTTTCACCTATAAATGACTTGTCAAAGAGGTTTTAAGCTCATAGACTAAATCATGTTTAGGGTGACAACGCTTTTAATTAAAAAGCTTTGATCAATTATAACTGAAGATACACATTGCCGAACAAAATCCCTTTCAAAGAATGTCCGAACTTTTTTATTTGTTTGCATAACCATTAAAATCATCACCTACACAGAAATTTGAACCTAGTCTTTACTTCGTTACAGTCGAATTTCGGTTGACACTTGACAGCTAAACTTGACAATTTCACGCAACGTACTGAGAAAAAAGAAGGCCACTTTTAGCAAAGTGGCGCTCATTTGGCTCGGACATTTTCGGGCGCGCGACTGTGGATCTACAGTTATAATTGATCAAAGTTAAAAAGTGATTTTACAGATAATCATTACTTAAAAAAATAGACGTTTTGTTTAATGTAACTGCGACTTTGGTGGTCGCCACTGAATACTGATATAGAAAAATTGATTCCTGATCACCAATTAAAAATCATCGTGAATTAACGACGCGGACTGCGACGCGCCCCACGTCTCTTCTGTGTGGCTTGCGCCTTAGGAGATTGTCTGAGGGTGTTATTGTGTGTTATATGTGGTAAGAGTGGGAGCATTTATTTCATACTAGTATTATCCTGTGGGCTCGCTTTCGTGGAAGAATGAAAATTGGCCGATATATCCCGTCATCACCTCAACCTTTAAACGTACCTCAGCAGGGCACAGGTTGCCTCTCAGAATGAATGGTCTTGGGTCGTTGTTCCCACGCTGGCCCAGTGCGGATTGGGAACCTAACACACACCATAGCCGATCCGAGCATAAACCGACCGCCGATCTCACCGATCTGGTTAATGGATGAAAAGTATTTTATATTAAACTAGCTGTTACCCGCGACTCCGTCCGCGAAGAATGGGGGGGGAGGGGGATAAAAAATAGCCTACGACCTATTCTCAGACCTACCGAGTATAGAGAAAAAAGTTTCATAAAAATCGGTCGAGCCGTCTCGGAGGAGTTCGGTAACAAACACCGTGACGCGAGATTTTTATTTATATATTAGATTAATTATGTTAATATATATTTTTCATTTCAACGTTTCGGTTAATAGACATATGAAATACCTACCAATCAAAAGTATGAAGCCTATAATATGCAAACGTTAGGTTGACAATTTTTTCCGGTCATAACTTTAGGGTACCTGTATAATACCTGTCTACCGAAACAAACAGGTAAAAACAGGTCAATCGATATTTGCACTGGTCTGGTTAGTCAACCTAACGTTTGCATATTTTATAGGCTTTATAATTTTGATTGGTATGTCGTTTGTCTATTAACCGAAACGCTAAAATTAAATTAATCATATTTTGAACTGAAATTTTTTAGTCAACCCACTTGCAATATGTTTATTAACATATTTAATTTAATATAAAATACTTTCATCCATTAACCAGATCGGTGAAGGTCGTTGTATACTTGGATCCTATTATTATGTGCGTACGGCTTCCTCACTATGTTTCCCTTCATGGTTCAAATATAATTTCGCACTTAAATTGTGAAAAACTCAGAGGTGCAGCCAGGATTCGAACCCTCGACCCTCTGCTTGAGAGGCGATAGGTCAAACCACCAGGCCACCAAGGATTCCCGCGAGAATTCGATAAATCCCTTATTAATAATTATTGCACCTCTTTGACATAAATGGAATATGCCTGCCTATTTTCACTCTTCCAACTCCAGTTGTTTAGACTGAGCGTTTTCTGTACAATACGTTTACTTTTAGTTTACCACCGACAGATGGCTTGCCTTCATTTCATTTCCAACTTTAACACCATACAAATAAAGTAGCTATTACAAAATCTGCAAACGTGGGTAACAGTATTCTAAAATTGGCTTTATTTGTAGGTCGTTAAAGTTGAATATGAAATGAAGGCAAACCATCTGTCAGTGGTAAACTTTATGTAATTTTACTATAAGTCAGTTATATACACACAGAGTTATAGTACTATAATACACAGAGACCTGAGGCTGTATTGTGTGACGCGTGGATGCTGGCGGTCGCATTCTCTATCTCTTTCCACCTTCATTATGTACCGTTTGACACAGAATGAAGTGTGATGAAATTGATTGCGATTCCTAACGCGTCACACGATATGTCCTCTAGATGGACACAAAGGGCCGCAAATTCAAGGTTCATAGGACTTAATCAACTTATCGACTTTTCCGGAACATCGAAAATGTCATGGCGGGAAATAACAATGGGCACTGCGATGAACAATTAAATTTATTTGTATGCCCGTGCGCAATATCGTAATCCTATTTAGTAGTGCCGAAACCAGGATCAAAAAATCGATACTCGTACCAATCGCTGTCTAGTTCGATTTGTGCACCAAAAGTTCAGATGTAAAAATACCATAATCATTACGAGGGTTGCGTGGTCAAACCCGATAACTCGATCGAATCGATCGAATGTTTTGTAGGAATTCCGAATTTAGATCTTTTACATAGTGTTCGTTTTCCAACACATCGCGATCACCTGGAAGGTAAAACCAAGTCGGCTGCTAGAATGTTGGGCGTGCTTGGCCGCTCTAAGCGATACTTCACTCCGAAGCAGCGGCTTCAGATATATAAAGCCCAGGTTCGGCCAAGGATGGAGTATTGCTCTCATCTCTGGGCTGGCGCGCCCCAATATCAGCTGCTTTCACTTGATCGCATACAGCGCAGAGCGTGCCGAGTTGTCGGCAACCCCTCACTCTCCGTTAAACTCGATCCTCTTGCTCTCCGCAGATACGTTAGCTCCCTTTGCGTGTTCTATAAGATCTACAACGGGGAATGCTCTGAGGAACTCTTGGACCTCATTCCAGCTGCGGGGTTCCATTACAGATCCACCCGTCGTAAGCGTTCATTTCATCGACATCATGTTGATGAATGGCAGTCTTCGACGGTGCGTTTTAAGCGGTTTTTTTTTGCCACGAACTTGCAAAATCTGGAACGAGCTTCCCGCTGGGGTCTTCCCATCGAGTTACGACCTGGGTGCCTTTAAGAGGCGAGTGTACAATTTTCTGCAGGGCCGACAACGCACTGGTATCGCGTAAAGCGCTGCGAGTGTCTATGGACAGTGGTGTTCATTTAACATCAGGTGACCCACTAGTTCGTTTGTCTGGCTTCACTAACATAAAAAAAGTCACCCGATAAATCGAAACAATTGATTGTTGAAAAATGAACTCTATGTAAAACATTTAAAATTAAAAATCCTACAATACATTAGATCAACTTATCGGGTTTGACCAGGCAATCCTCAAATGGGTCGTACACAGCGTAAGAAACAATAGTTGTCTCTCCTGTGGACATAAAATTAGCGACTTCGTGTCAGCAAACTTAAGATTAACTTAACCGGGCCGAAATTTGGTCGGACGTCCCACACGCCGATTAAGACTCAAACAAATTATATTGGCTATACTCGTAGATCCTTAACTTTTGCTATTTCCACAGAAGAGACGCGAGCAAAAAAATATGTATGACCCTAATATTGTACGGCAATTTTCGCTGAAACCAAGAGAAAGTCTTCCATTTCAGATACTTAGGTAGGTACTAACCACGTGAACCTGCAGAGCCCGTGCGCTAGAAACATTAAACCACCGACGTCTGACACCGATACAATAATGCTGATACAATTACATGATAAACATTCTGGAATCTATCATACTATACAATTACCTATAAACTAACTCTACGTACATTTATAAAATCTACATAATTACATTCATTCGTTTAGTTTAACCGTCTAGAGTCTTGGATAGTTTATGAGCGCGAGCGGTAGGCGCGACTTTGGTCTTCTTTGGCTTTGGGTCGAAGGTTTCGTTGGCGCTGGTGGTGGGCGGAGTAGTGCTGAATGAGCTCTTGGAGCTGGGAGCGGAGGTGCCGGGCGAGACGCCGCTGTCCGTGCTGACGGAGGCCGGGCTTGGGCTGTCACTTACCGCGCTGCTCACAGCCAGCTCCTGGCCTCCCACAGACACGATCTGCCCCACGGGCTTTCCTCGCACCACACTGATACTAGCGCTCTTTTCCGAATCATCTTTCTTTTGGTACCGCGTTAATGTACCAGCCGATCCAGCCGAATTAGCTCGAAACATTGGCACGAATTGAGACTGCGGATAATACTGCATCTCAGGCGGCACTTGCCCGTCGACCCACGGAGTCGTCATAACGGGTGGCAGCGGCGACCACGTCGGCACGTGGGAGTGACTCACATCAGAGATGGAGAAGCCAGCTCGGTTCGGCGCGCTGTGGGGCCGCAGACCAGGATGCCCGTATTGTGCGGCCAGCTCCTCACCCTCGTCCATGCGAGGCTGGTTTTGATACTCCATATTAGGAACCACGCCGTGAGGACTGCGCTGCATGTACGACATAAACATTTGCTGCTGCGCTTGCTTCATCGCCACAAATTGCTGCAAATGTATAGCCGTCTGCTGACGTTGCTGCACGATATCCGGCGTCGTATTACTGTTGCCGTGTATGTAATAAATCTGAGACTGCGTGTTGACTTGCGCGACTGTCACGTTTCTGTCGCTAGTGCCAGGGTCTTGGTATTCAGCGGGAGGCGCGATGAACTTGGAGGGTGACGGCGGCGTTACCTGCTGCGATAGAGGGTAAGATGAGATCTGCGCTATGTACGGCTGGCTCTTGGTATGTGCAGGGCTGTGGTTCTGGAATGTCGGGTTGTATGTGAACTGGGAATCCTTGCTGCAGCCGGGTACGGCGTCGTCTTTCCTGTCCTTCGGTTTGGGGTATGGGGCGACTTTGAGGTTGTTCTTCCAATTGGTGCCGGCGCTTTGGGAGCGCTTGACTGGGGATTTGTTTGGGTCCCATTCGCTTGTGGAGGGACGGGGCTCCTGGGTCTGCGCGCTGTGGGACCGCCTGGTGGGAGGAGATTCTCGCTTGTAGCATTGTGCGGAAGTGCTGGGGGACCCGTGCCTTTCGGAGGCCTTGGCAATTGACCGCGTCAGTCGTCTCTTGGCCTGAACAGGAGGATTCGACGCCGAGGCAGAAGCCTGCACGGACTGCGTAAACGACAGCCATCGTTCTAAGATCACGTTACGGCGCTCCAGCTCGCACTGAATCTCTGTCTCGCTCGAAGAGTCGTATTCCTTTCCCTGCGAAAAAAATATTAGATTCTTACTCAATTGAACGAAAGCCTTATTTCATGTCGTAACATTTCTTTCTTTATGCATAGTTTTCAAGTTCGATAAATTAGGATGAGATTTTTTTTTGCGTGCTTAATTATTGACGAGATCTAATGTTGCAAAAATCGGCGAAATAATTATGGCATAAGGGTCATACACAGCTTAAAAAAGTCGTATCTACTGTGGACATAACATTATCGACTCCGAGTCAGCATACTTAAGATTAGGCATCCCACGACACGGCGATGTAGACTTGACTAAAAAATATTGACTAGACTATAGACCCTTAACTTTTGCCATGTCCACAGTGAGACGCAAAAAAAATGTGTACGACCCAGTTTTAAGTGTCAAAAGAACACTAGAAGAAATATCAATAAATTCGAGTTAATTATTGTACAGCGTGTCGATAAAGAGTAGGAAAGAGTGTTAATATATTTTATATCAAAGTTGCATAAAATATATGCCATATTCAAAGATAGTAGAGCTCTCGTTTAACTTCCACTATTTACTGTCATATTTTAGAAGACAATTGTTTGCGTGTAAAATACCTGATCTATTTTTTCATCCAGCATTTTGAAAAAGTCCTGCTGGCTGGCCGACACCTCACTATAAGCAAAAAAACAAATTTTAGAATTTGAGTAATTCGTGAGCTCATATGAAATGTATTTTTTTTACGATCCGAGGGAGGCAAACGAACAAGCGGGTCATCTGATCGGGCCACCAGCGCCCATGAATATCAACAACACAAGGATAATCACTGATCTGTCACTGGCCTTCAAACGAAGTATACCTAATCCCTTTTCTTGAATGCCCCTAGTCATAATTGTGTAAAGAAAGCAAGAAAGAAAGAAAATACATTTATTTACAACAACATAAGATACATCATCAATATTTTTAGAGCTAAAGATAGAATGTGTCATTGCGGTTGCAAATTGGACACTGGCTCAGCATAATGCTGAGGCGTTTAACACCCCAGCGCTGAATTTCAGCCAGCACCGTTGGTGACACCCGGATCGCTGTTTAGATAGATAAATAACTACTAATAGCTACATAAAACTACATTGCGTAAATAGATACTTTGTAGATTATAAAAGCAAATAATAATAACAAAATTACTTAGACATAATTACTGTCTGGCAAAAAAAAAGGCCATAATTAGTTCTTGTCCATTACTGGCCCTGTCACCCTATTCTACAAGTACAGTGCACTATACAGGGAAATTGTGTAATCAACTTCGGGCAGCAGTGTTTCTTCTTTCTTCTTTTGATGGGATACTTTGTAGAATAGGGTGACAGCGCCAGCAATGGACAAGAACTATTTATGGACTTTTTTCCGTAATCCCAAATTTTAAGAAACGGACGCTACATTTTTAAACTACCGACACTATGCTCAGATAACTGATGGTCGTAACTGGTAAAGTCCATGCATGGCGGGCTATAAGGCATTGAATCTTTGCTGTCCATTACTGGCTACTACTATGATTGTCATGTCCATGACAGTGTCAATTCACAAAAAGCTGGCACGAATGAATCGAATGAGTAAATGATAACGTTTATATGTGCATCAAGAAATGTATTTAAGAAAGAAAGAAGAAAGAAAAACATTTATTTATAACAACAAAAACACGTACACAGGCTAAAATTAAAAGTACAAACATAGACATAGGTAGGTACATGTTGATGTTGCCATAAAGGGTCCCGACTCAGCGTGACGCTGCTTAAAAAAACCAGCACTGGTCTTCCGCCGGGCCACAGTATAGCAAAATCACGGAAGGCCACTCAAACAAATATTACACTAACATAAAAAAAAAACAAATAAATAAAAAAAATGCAGGTTGATTCATAATCGTGTTTTTCGACGACCCACTGGCTCGTCCCCACTCACAAATGATGGAGCACTGTCTATACCCTCCTCAACATTGTTGGGTAGCTGGGATATACTTGGACTTACAAGGCAGGCTGATGGTCAGCGATGGGCAGCACGTGTTGTCTTGTGTCCGGCTCTTCCAGTTCCTCCATTTCTTCGGGTGCTTCTTCGGGGGTGCTTCCCTCTTCCTCATCCTCATCCTCTTTGTCTGCACCTACGAATTAAAAAGCAAGGGTTTAATTAACATTGTAGTGGTAGAGCCATGTTGTAGCTAGCCGCAGCAGCACGAATGAACCGGCTCGTCCGGTGCAGTACTACCCCCACAGAGAACACCGGCGTTAAGCAGCAGTCCCTGCTGCGTTTCGTACGGTCAGTAAGAGGTCCGGGGGCCCAATACCTCTCCCTCTCGCCTATTCCCTCTCCTTTTTCAAAGGACAGGACAGATCAGTGACTCTCTTTGAGTTGTTGATATTTATGGGCGGTGGTGATCAGATCATGAGTTTTCTTACCCGGGACAGTTATTCGCTCATATTTCAATTAAAAATTTAAAAACTAGTCCTAAATACTTAATATGTATTTAGGTATCTATCTATTAAAGTATGTTTATCCGTTGACTAGTACCCTTATTAAGTACAAGCTTTACTTAGTTTGGGACTAGGTCAATTGATGTCAAACGTCCCGTACTAATTACACGCTTTACAGATTAATTTTCAATTAACTGCAAAATTAGATTTCTAGTGGCTTTAAAACCAATAAATAAGGTGAGTTGGCAAATAATTGAACTCATAAATAGCTATGAGAACCATGTTTTGACAGCTCGTGAATGAAAACCGGTCAAGTGCGAGTAGGACTCGTGCATGGAGGGTTCCGTACCTCGATACAATGTTTTAATTTAAAAACAGTAAGTAGTAAAAAATCGCCGTAATGTAAGCACTAAAATGGCAAACTTTTTGAAAAACATACATACAATACGTTTACTTTTAGTTTACCACTGACAGATGGCTTGCCTCCATTTCATTTCCAACTTTAACACCATACAAATAAAGTAGCTATTACAAAATCTGCAAAAAATTGCTTTTATTTGCATCTAAAATTGGCTTTATTTGTAGGTCGTTAAAGTTGAATATGAAATGAAGGCAAACCATCTGTCAGTGGTAAACTGTATGTAATTTTACTGTTTATCGTATGTGCGCGGCAATGATTAGGTATTGGCGGCTAATCGTAGCCTAGCAACTGTCTGTTGTCGCCTACCAGACAGCGCCGCAGCTAAAAACGCTGATAATTAATCAATTAATTAACTTTATTTTATTTTTAGTATTTGTTCGTATAGCGGACACAGTAGTACACAATCGGTGAAAATTTCATGTGCCTAGCTATTACGGTTCAAAAGATGTTTCGGAGAGATAACATCTCCTTGTCTGACTCCCCGCTGCAATAGAATGGGCTTCGAAATCTGATCCTGAAGTTGGACGGACATTGTGGCGTTATTATACAGACACTTCAACACTTCGATGTACCGGTAGTCTACTTGGCACCGTTGGAGAGACTGCAGTACAGCCCAAGTCTCCATCATTACTTATCTGCTAATAAAGATTTTTCTACGTATTCATCGATTCAAGAACCTTTAAGGGTCATTCTTCAGAATCGGATTCTTCATGCTTATGAAAGAGGGGCAGTCAGACAGACAGCGGAGTCTCAGTAATAGAGCCTTTGGGTACGGCACCCATAAAAAAGTACGTCGGTTGATTTGATGTTGGAATCGTCCTTATTAAATACTTAGTTCTACTAGGAAAGTTAAGGGAGTTTTGATTATGGCGATTATTGTTGAAATCTGCTTTTGTAAGGTTGCAACGAGCCTTAGTTGATTATAGTGTGTAAGCGAGATAGAAACAGTAGTTAAGATCATATGTTAGAGCGAGTAAAACTAAATGAATCATAAGATTCAGACCCCATGTTTAGCAGCAAAAATACGAAATGGCAAAATTGAAGTTCGGAAAGTAAAATCGAAATCTTTATTATCCAATTTCAAAATTCCCGGAAAACTTTTCGGAAACTTTTTAGAATTAAGTAAATTGATTTTATGTATCATTACTTATCTGCTAATAAAGGTTTTTCTACGTATTCATCGATTCAAGAACCTTTAAACATCGACCAATGCATGGAAAACTAGTGCGGCTCGAACTCGAGCACGAAGGGTTCCGTACCATTATCTATAAAAACGGCAAAAAATCACATTTGCTGTATGGGAGCCTCCCTTAAATATTTGTTTTCATCATCATCATCATCATTTCAGCCGAAAGACGTCCACTGCTGAACATAGGCCTCCCCCAAGGCTCGCCAAACAGATCGGCCCTGCGCCATCCGCATCCAATGCGTTCCCGCTACCTTCACCAGGTCGTCGCTCCATCTTGTTGGAGGCCTACCTACACTGCGTCTTCCGGTCCGCGGACGCCACTCGAGAACCTTTCGGCCCCATCGGCCGTCAGTTCTACGGGCGATGTGCCCTGCCCACTGCCACTTAAGTCTAGCGATTCTTCGAGCTATGTCCGTGACTTTAGTTCTCGCGCGGATTTCATCATTTCTAATGCGATCCCGCAGAGAAACTCCAAGCGTAGCCCTCTCCATCGCCCTCTGAGTGACCTTGAGCTTCCTTATAAGACCCATCGTTAGCGGCCACGTCTCAGTACCATAAGTCATCACTGGCAACACACACTGGTCAAAGACTTTTGACTTGAGAAACTGCGGTATATCGGATGACAAGATATTGCGGAGCTTCCCGAACGCTGCCCATCCGAGTCTAATTCGTCGATTGACCTCTTTCTCGAAGTTGCACCTACCCAATTGGATTGTATGTCCCAGATAGATATAGTCGTCAACAACTTCGAGCAAAGTATCTCCGATTACGACGGGAGTTGGTACAACATGGGCGTTCGACATGACCTTCGTCTTGTCCATGTTCAATTTAAGACCAACTCTCTCGGAGACTCTTCCGAGGTCAGCGAGCATCGCACTGAGGTCCTCCAAGGTCTCAGCCATAAGCACCACGTCGTCGGCAAATCGAAGGTGAGTGAAGTATTCGCCATTTACATTGATGCCACGCCCTTCCCAGTTCAGAGTCTTGAACGCATCCTCTAGTGCAGCGGTGAACAGTTTCGGAGAGATTACATCTCCTTGTCTGACTCCCCGCTGCAATAGAATGGGCTTCGACATCTGATCCTGAAGTTGGACGGACATTGTGGCGTTATTATACAGACACTTCAACACTTCGATGTACCGGTAGTCTACTTGGCACCGTTGGAGAGACTGCAGTACAGCCCAAGTCTCGATCGAATCGAAGGCCTTCTCGTAGTCCACAAATGCCAGGCAAAGGGGGCGGTTATACTCCTCGGTTTTCTGTATAACCTGCCGCAACGCATGTATGTGGTCCACGGTGCTAAAGCCTTTTCGAAACCCGGCTTGTTCGGGAGGCTGGAAGTCGTCTAACCTGCGCGCGAGACGATTCGTAATGACTCTCGAAAACAGCTGGTAAACATGGCTCAGAAGTGAAATGGGTCTATAATTCTTCAATAAGGTATTATCGCCTTTTTTGAAGAACAGCACCACTACACTTCTGTTCCATGCTTTTGGTGTTTTCCCTTCACGGATGGCGGTATCAAATAGTTTCTGAAGGGCTTTGAGGATCGGTTTTCCGCCCGCCTTCAGAAGTTCGGCTGTTATTCCGTCATCACCAGGGGCCTTGCCATTCTTTAGTTGTTTGAGAGCCGTACTAATCTCGTACAGGCTGACGTCCGGGATGTCTTCGGTATAGTGCCGGGCTAATCTAGCTCTCGGGTCTTCAGCTAGATCCATGACGGGTTTCTTCGTTGATGTGTACAGCTGTCCATAGAACTTCTCAACCTCTAACAATAGCTCCGGTTTAGAGGTCACGATCCTACCTTCATCGGTCTTTAACTTTGCCAATTGGCTTTGCCCAACAGACAGATTCTTGGCAAAAACTTTAGAGCCTCTGTTGCGCTCTATCGCCACTTCAATACTATTAGTATTAAACTGGCGTATATCGCGCCTCAGAGACTTTGAGATCTGTCTGTTAAGCCGCCGGTATTGGCAAGCGTCACCAGATGTCTGTAGGATCATCTTACGTCGATCTTCCATGAGCTTTAGAGTAGAAGGTGTGATTTTTTTGGTTCTATTTGTACGGTGAGTCTTAAAGAACTTTGACCCAACCGTATGGACAGCTTCCACAAACCCGTCATTGTAGTCATCCATGTCGCTTCCTAGGCATTCGAAACGGTTTTGAAGTTCAAGCTGGAACGTTTCGAGGTTTTGTATATTTATATGTTTTATTTTCATTTAATTATTTATTTTTAAAGTGAATATACAGGGCGTCCCACGGCTATGCCACATGGAGGGAAAGTACCTTGAATATTGTAGATTGAACATTTTAGTGAAAGAAGACATTATTTTAATTTAAAAAACAATTTAAACTGCATTCATAGATTTTTAAATAATTACATGCTTGAACCGGGAATCGAACCCGCTACACGAGAAAAAAAATTACCCTGTAGCTTTATCATACCGATCAAAAGGCTGAACATTTTTTTTGCTAAATAACATAGTGTCAGAAATAAAAGGAAGACCATGAATGTTAAAACATTTGATGTGAAATTATGTTCAGAAAAATGAAAATGTGACATTGCCGTAAGGACATACAACTGACCTTATCATTTTAAAGTACCTATTTCTAATGAATCAGTACCCACTTGAGAAGTACGCATCATTTCCCTATTATAATTTAAGTGCATGATAAAATGATAAAGAGATACGTAATTAGTTTAACGACCGCTTTAGCCTAGTTAGTAGTGACCCTGCCTACGAAGCAAGAGGTCCTGGGTTCAAATCCCGGTAAGGGCATTTATTTGTGTGATGAGCACGAATATTTGTTCCTGAGTTATGGATGTTTTCTATGTATTTAAGTATTTATTTATCTATATAAGTATGTTTATCGTCGTCTAGTACCCATAGTACAAGCTTTGCTTAGTTTGGGACTAGGTTGATTTGTGTAAGATTGTCCCCTAATATTTATTTATTTAGTTGGTACCTGGTTGTATGCAACAAACCGAGTTTCTGTCCAATCAAGTTTCTGCCGTATCCTGAATCTGCCGAAAGACGCGTAAATGATTTTGTCCATCGCAATGCGGCTGGCTGGTTGTATGTCTGTTGTTGGCGGCAGCATGTTGGCAACCCCATCACAATATTGTTAAGTTGGCACTATTGCCGTTTGACTTGTTCTCTTTTCCATCTGTCATGGCGTCGTATAAATGTGAGAGTTAACGAAAACTTGGTGTTTTTTAATTACTGAAGTCTCAAGCACGAATCCAGCCTCTCCACGAGCGCTTCGACATGGTAATAATAATTCCACCACAACATGATCAAAAAATCGTCAGGGAGCGAAATAATCAAAAGAGTGCGACTTTGTATTGAACAGGATTGGACTCATTGAGCATTTGATAAATTAAATTGATTAATTTAGAATTAAAAATGTTATAATTCATGGTCTTCCTTTTATTTCTGACACTATGTTATTTAGCAAAAAATAATCCTTATGAGGAAGCCTTTCGATTGGTATGATAAAGCTACAGGGTATTTTTTTTTCTCGTGTAGCGGGCTCGATTCCCGGCTCAACCATGTAATTATTTAAAAATCTACGAATGCAGTTTAAATTGTATTTTAAATTAAAATAATGTCTTCTTTCAGTAAAATGTTCAATCTACAATATTCAAGGTACTTTCCCTCCATGTGGCATAGCCGTGGGACGCCCTGTATAACTAAATATTCCGTGAATATTTCAAGCGCCTACCTGTTGCCAGTATCAATACTTATCGAGCAAAAACAGCAAAAAAATTACGTTTGTTGTATGGGAGCCCCCTTAAATATTTATTTTATTCTACTTTTCAGTATTTGTCGTTATAGCGGCAACCGAAATCCATCATCTGTGAAAATTTCAACTATCTAGCTATCACGGTTCATGAGATACCTACAGCCTGGTGACAGACGGACGGACGGAAACCAGAATAAAATAAATATTTAAGGGGGCTCTCATACAGCAAACGTTATTTTTTTGCTCGTTTTTGATAAGGGCAACAGGTAGACGCTTGAAATGATCACAGAATATTTAGTTACCTATATATTCACTTTAAAAATAAATAATTAAATTAAAATAAAATAAATATTTAAGGGGGCTCCCATACAAAAAAAACGTGATTTTTTTGCCGTTTTTATAGATAATGGTACGGAACCCTTCGCGCGTGAGTCCGACTCGCACTTGGCCGGTTTTTTACTTCGTCCTTATCGCGCGTAATCATGGAAAATAATGATGCAGTACCAGAGCGATCGAGTTTCACTCTTTAACTCCACAACAAGCGTTCTTCCAAAGAATTTATGAATAAAAAAATAAAGATACTTAATACCCAGCTAGGTAGATTGTTCGCCCTTGTTTAGAATTTCCAATGTCAAGAATCGCACACTAGAACGGTTTCCCAAGCTCCGTAACAATTGCGAACTGCAAACTGCATCTGCAGTGCTTGCTGCAACAATTTGTCGTGCTTTGTTATGTGGATATTATCAGTGACGAGAACAGCGCTGTCGTATAGCAGGCAGAGTTACTAGCTAGAACAGTAATATCAAACCGCGTTTAGAAAGGGATTGAGCTCATAATGTCATTTTTGAACTAATGCAGATAAATGAAATTGTTATTTTAGTACAAAGAAGTTATAAGCATGAAAAAAACATGAAATTATATTACTAAAATAAAATACAAATATTGTAAATAATTACTTTTAGTAAGACCATAAAAATATTCAGTCATCTTTATTGAAATAAGTTAATTTCTCGGCACCGACCGTTTAATACTATACCACGATTCATATTTTATACATACGTATTTTTTAACAGCTACGGCAATTTGATAACGCGAAAATGATGTGAATTAGTGACAGATTTGTCAGATATGATATTAATATTTTTTATAATAATAATAATAATAAATATCACGGAACAATTCACACCAATTGACCGAGTCCCGAAGTAAGCTAAGCATAAAGGCAACGGATAAACATACTTACTTATATACTAGATAGATACATACTTAAATACATATTAAACACCAAAGATCCGAGAACAAATATTTATAAAATAAATGACAACATTTACCGAGAATGGAGTCCAAATATGCAAAGCATACTCTGTAAATCTATTAATTCTATTATCAATAAACAGTGTCTGCACTTAGGAAGATATCAAAGATTGACTTATGATTATATTTAATCATTTATAAGTTCTGTTGTGCTAACGGTACTCTCGAATCTCTTTCTAAACGCGGTTTGACAATACTAAGAGGAACTGAAGTGTCAGACTAGCTGAAAACGATCGGCGTATGATTTATACACAGCTTAAGAAACGAAAGTGGTCCTCCTTTGGAGATAACTATAAATAAAATTTTTTAAAAACCCCCGACGCAATTTGGTCACACATACTTTGAAAATAAAGTAAATGCCCATTCTGCGTCTAAAATCTCTTCCGCAGCTAACAAGAGCTGATAACTTTGAAACCACTGAACCAATTTTGATGAAACATGACCAAGAACCATTACCAAGAAAACTTCTTTCAAATAAAAATCGCATCCAAGTCGGTACACCCGTTTAAGAGCTATGTTGCCACAGACAGACACAGGGGGTTAAAAACTAGTCCTGTAATGAGTAAAAAAAACGAGAATCTTTTGAGGCACGAGGCCCCTTACCGCGAGGCCACATCGCCTATGCCTTCCGCCTTTGAACGCCAGCCACAATTTCCAGCAATCAGATGTTCTGCGAGACACCAGAGCTCACAGGGATATCTACATCATCCGCGACGTCGCACCAACTGACATTTACAAAAGGAATGCCTTCAACGTGTCCGTTGTATTATTCAACAATGTTCAGAGCGAATTGACAACATTTCATATTTCTAAGACTATAATTTGATTCGTTCTGATTCTGTATTCTGTTTGGAAAGAGAAAGACGCTGATAGTTTTTAATTTTCACTAGGTTTATTAATCAATTTATTACAATTTTTTAAAGATGTGCTTATTCTAAAAGAGCGTAACGATAGAAAATGGATCTATCCATTACTTTTGTTTAGTCTCTATTAAAAAAAAGTGATGACGTAAATTTGAGGTTAGTTAAGGTTGTTATCAAATTTAAAATTATGACAGCTCTTTTTTCTAGTGAAAAGGGTAAAGGAAACATATCTATTCCGTGGTAACATTTGTAAGTACACATTGGTACACATATGTTTTTTAAATTTGTTCTATTTTTTTAAATATGGAGAAATAAATTATAATAAAAAACAAAAGTGCCTCAAAACAAAAGTCTTTAATCAGTGTGTGTTGCCAGTGATGACATATGGATCCGAGACGTGGTGCTTCACTATGGGCCTGATGAATAGGCTTAGAGTCGCTCAGCGAGCTATGGAGAGGGCTATGCTTGGAGTTTCTCTACGGGATCGGATCAGAAACGAGGAGATTCGTAGAAGAATCGGGGTCACCGACATAGCCAAACGGATTAGCTCGTTGGAATGGCAATGGGCAGGCCTTATAGCACGTAGAACAGATGGCCGTTGGGGGCCAAAAGTTCTGGAGTGGAGACCGCGGACTGGCAAGCGCAGCGTGGGACGTCCACCAACGAGATGGACGGACGATTTGGTAAAGGCCGCAGGTTCAGGGTGGATGCAAATCACTTCCAATCGTAATGATTGGGCATCAATGAGGGAGGCCTATGTCCAGCAGTGGACGTCCTACGGCTGAAATGATGATGATGATGATGATGAAATTATAATAAATATTTTTCCGTGTTCAGGAGGCGAAACTCTTTCGATTCCTGTAGTAATTTTCAGGTGTTAAAAAAATGAAAGGTTGTCAATTCAGGTCATTGCATGGCACAGATTTCGAGAAAAAATTGGCTGCGTGAACAGTGATTCTATTGACGTTTAAAAGGCGAATTGATTCAAGTGCTATCCTGAGGCCGTATTGTCTAACGCTTTTGGCGCTTGCCTTCGCTTTCACTATCTCTTTCTGTCAACGTTTTATACCGTTTGTCAGAAAGAGATAGCGATTGCGAAGGCAAGCGTCAAAAACGTTAGACAATAAGCCTACAGGTTGATATTGAATTATATACATTATGCTGATTCTAATTGGGAATGTCTAAAAAAAAGTTAATTACGAGAAACTAATTTCAATATTTTGTCATTTAGTTTACTACTTTTTTAAAATTAATTATTGAAACACACTGATGACGACCAGATGGCCTAGTGGTTAGAGAACCTGACTATGAAGCTTGAGGTCCCGGGTTCGATTCCCGTGTCGGGGCAGATATTTGTATGAAAAATACGAATGTTTGTTAGCTATCACGGTTCCCGGATACAGCCTGGTGACGGACGGACAGCGGAGCCTCAGTAATAGGGTCCTGTTTTGTACCCTTTGGGTACGGAACCCTAAAAAACCGGCCAAGTGTGAGTCGGTCTCGCGTACGAAGGGTTGAAACGAAAATGGCAAAAAAATCACGTTTGTTGTATGGGAGCCCCCTTAAATATTTGTTTTATTTAAATTTAATTATTTATTTTTAAAGTGAATATATAACTAAATATTCTGTGAATGTTTCAAGCGTCTACCTGTTGCCGTTATCAATGTCGAGCAAAAACGACCAAAAAAATCTACCTTGTTGTATGGGAGCCCCCTTAAATATTTATTTTATTCTAGTTTTTAGTATTTGTTGTTATAGCGGCAACCAAAATACATCATCTGCGAAAATTTCAACTGTAGATCACGGTTCGTGAGATGCAGCCTGGTGACAGACGGACAGACGGACGGACAACGGAGCCTCAGTAATAGGGTCCCGTTTTTACCCTTTGGGTACGGAACCCTACAAACTAGCACCTCTTTAAAAAACTTTACTTATCCAATTCAAAGCTGAAAATTGTTAAGGGCATGCCTCATTGTTGCTAACCGGGCGCTTTACTTGGCTGTATAGGCTGCGGCACAGAATAAGAATATATAATAGTACTGACGTACAGAATGGAAACGGTCCGCCCCGCACCGATTCGAATTACCCCACCCCTCAAGGCGCAGATAGCCGGAAACCGCCAGAAACCAGAAGAGTGCGCGCGCGATGTATGTAGGCGTACGCGTGTACAGACTTCGTCGTGCTTATGTAGATTCAAGAACGCGTATTTGTACGTCGTGTCCGCCGCGTGGCTGCGGTGAGCCTCATTACTCTCATCAGCTTTAGGATAGTAATTAAGTGTATTAATGAGTGATAGGGATACCCGTAAATAGGTTTATAGGTCATTCCCGTATGGTCGTTACAATTTCACGGGCCGATAACTGACGCAAGGGGATTAAGGATAGGTTATTTGAAATTCATCAATTTTTAGTTCACGTAACTTATAGTACATTGTGCATCAAGGGCCGTAAGTAGGGGATTACTAACGAGAGCCTATTAGAAGCCCGATGCCGGAGGCGGAGGGCTTTTAATGACTCGAGTTTGTAATCCCCTTACTGCCCGTGATACACACAATGATTTTCATCACACTGCAAGGAAAAAAAATCCAAAAATGAAATTATTTTGTCTCTAAACAATTAAATTAAATAAATAATGGCTACTCGCCAATACAGATTCTCACTTTTTTCAAGTCATCTACCATAGATAATGTAAACTGTGTTTAGAATTCGAATGGCCATACGGCCACATTCTGCCAACATGTTAAAAAAATACTTACTAAAATTATTGCAAAACTATTTCGTATAAATTTAAAATATAAAAATTACGAAGTTTCATGAAGCGTAGACAAGTTTTGTGTAGTAAAATTAGGTTATAGCTAAGTTTTAAACATATAAATAAAACGTTGGCTGACTTGAAACCTCCTTAGTCTGTTTGAAAATTTTAAAACTAAAGTTAGAACTCCCTTGGGAAGAAAAACTGTACGTAAATCCATAACTCCCTTAAGAACAAATCAGGCCTTTGACATTTAGTATACAGGCATGGAATAACACCATTGACGAGCAAGTGTGATGAAAATATATAAACAAACTAGCTGTTGCTGATCGCTGCGGAGAATACGTTTATTGCTATCTCGCGGGAACATCGCAATTTTCCGGGATAAAAAGTAAGGTAAACGTCCCTGTGCTCGACGCTGACCTAAACCATGGAACTTTCAGTCTTATGTCATAGTAAGAGAGGTGACGTGCTATGGAAAGGGCTATGCTCGGAGTTTCTCTAAAAGATCGAATTCGTAACGAAGTGATCCGACAGAGAACCAAAGTTATCGACAAGGCCACCGCATTAGCACGCTGAAGTGGCAATGGACCGGCCATATAACCCGAAGAACCGATAACCGTTGGGGTAGACGAGTTCTTGAGTGGAGACCACGGATCGGTAAACGGAGAGCGGGACGTCCTCAACTCAGTGGAGCGAAGATCTTCGCAAGGCGCTGGCGAGAGCTGGATGAGAGTGGCCGAGGATCGTGCTCAGTGGCGTGCCATGGGAGAGGCCTATGTCCAGCAGTGGACGTACATAGGCTGATGATGATGAAGAGAGGAGACAGATGGGTGTCATCTATTGGGCGTTGAGGTGTCAAGTATTGGTACGTTTACCTTCATCATCATCATCATCATTTCAGCCGAAAGGCCTCCCCCAATGCTCGCCAAACAGATCGGCCCTGCGCCATCCGCATCCAATGCGTTCCCGCTACCTTCGCCAGGTCGTCGCTCCATCTTGTTGGAGGCCTACCTACACTGCGTCTACCGGTCCGTGGACGCCACTCGAGAACCTTTCGACCCCATCGGCCGTCAGTTCTACGGGTGATGTGCCCTGCCCACTGCCACTTAAGTCTAGCGATTCTTCGAGCTATGTTCGAGCTCAAGGCCACTCAGAGGGCGATGGAGAGGGCTATGCTCGGAGTTTCTCTGCGGGATCGCATTAGAAATGATGAAATTCGCGCAAGAACTAAAGTCACGGATGTTTACCTTATCGTGATTAAATACTGATTAAATTACTTATCGGTTATTATTTTATCAAGAGTATCCTAGTGTACTGGATATCCTGGCTGCAGCACCAGATCATCGTGTTGGCAAAATTGCATGGCACGTAAATTCAAATACTGATTAAAACGAATCCAAACACGACATATCTGCTTTTTAATTAAAATCCGCATCCAAATCGATTCACCCGTTTAAAAGCTAAGATGTCACAGACGTATACACAGACAGACAGACACACACACACATAGCGGTCAAATTTATAACAACCCTCTTTTGACGTCGGGGGTTAATAATCGAACCTTTAGCTCTTCAAATAAAGCCTACGAAAATTTCACCCGAAACTTTGGAAAGTAGTTAAAATCTACGTTCATTATTAAACACGTGTTGAGCAGAAAATTCTGGCGTCGTAAGAAAAAGGGGCAAAACTTGTATTTTTTGTGAAACAGAAAAAGCCTAAGTGCACACTTGTTCTTTGTAAACTTAGGCTGTTTCTTTTTTGAGCAAGTTTGCAGTTGTGCCTTTTATAAATACGACGGCAGAATTACCGTCCTCATTTATTTTAGCCAGTGTTATTGCAATAGCGATAGTTTCGCTATCGATAGTTGATCTCGAAAATCAGTCATACTCTCGATAGTATAGTATAGTCGATAGACCCTTGACGATACTATCGTAGTAAAAATTAGGCGATACTATTGAACTTGATCGATAATATCGACAGTATCGCGTCAAAAAAGTCGATACTATCGATACTTGAAAATAAGTAATACCATTGCTAAAGAATCGATCAAGTGCAATAGTATCGCCCAATTTTCACTATCGAAACTATCGGTACTATCGATGACGTGAGATGCGAATGGGAATAAAAATATTGGTAAATTTATCTATAAAGTCGGTCAAGTGCGAGTCGGACTCGTACATGAAGGGTACCGTACCGCCGCACAATGTTTTAAAAACAGTTAAGTAAAAAATCGCCGAAATGTAAGCACTAAAACCGCAAACTCACACACGCAGTCACACGTCACGGCGGCAACCAAACGCGCACTGCGCGCTACCGCCCTACCTACCCTACCCTACATTCGACAATGACAATAATGATGAAAACGGTGGTAGTTTTGTGTCGCTGTCAGTTGCGTCAAGTAGCCGCGCGACCAGGGCGGTAACGCGCAGTGCGCGTTGGGCAGCTACCGTGATGTGTGACTCCGGGAAGTATACGGCTACGGATTAGCCCGAAACATGTCGAGTTAAACTCGTTTTAAGACGTGAATGACCGTTTATTTTCACTATGAGTGAGTCTCACGGTAGTTTCATGTTTAAAGTACTCCAATCGTTCATTTTGGGCCAAAAGATACTGCTCTGTTTTAACCGAACGAAAGCAAAAGCAAGTCACCATCTGCGTACACTTCATATTTTTCATTTAAAACGTGGATTTTATGGTATATAAAATCAAAAGTATAACATCTCAATACGATAAGGTTCTACATCTTGTTTCGCGCACAGTCAACCCGTAACCCTATTACTTTTGGGCACGGTCCAATCTCGAGTGTTTTGAACTTGAAAAGTAACCTTATACCCAGTAATAAGCTAGCGAAATTGTAAGCGCCTGTAAATTTGCTTAATCTCCTGGCCCCAATATTTGCTCTCGCTTCTGTACAGTTGGAAGTCAGCGTGGCGCGAGGAGACTGGCCGCAAGAAACTCACGGTGGGAAAATGTGGCTTCATATATTTGGCAGTAAAGCGGGTTACATACTTAAAGTACGAATACAAACTTTTTGCAAATATAAAAAATATAGAAAACCTCTTTTGTGTTTTATGACGCGTAAATTCATAACTTTTATTTTTAGGTAGGTACCTAGTCAAAGTTGAGTTTGCCTAATCCAGTAAGCCTGAGATTGGATTTTTTTATTAGTACTTCATCAACATCTCAGTCTATATACGTTCAACTAGAAGGCGCAGGCCTACTCTCAGAATGAGAGGGCGTGGGTCCTATTTCCCATGCGGGCCCAGTGCGGATTGGGAACTTCACACACCATTTAACTTCTTCGCAAGTGTGTAAAGCTTTTTTAGTTTTTTTTTTAATTGTGTTACTAATTTGAATCATTTCAACATAGGACTGTAGATTCGAACTTGTTTTGAAATAGTGTTTTGAAGACGAGTTTCTTTCTGAAAGTGCTGGTAATTACTACAACAGAGCCCCTTAACAGAATAAACGTTTTTATTATAATGTAACCTGTTATACTATAAAGGTTTAGGTACTTTACAAATGTATACAAACTCCTTAGATTATTTATGCACTAGATAGAGCTTTGGTGGCATGGAAACGTCCCGTAAAAATATAAGCCAACAGTTGGCTTATATGTCATTTGCGTCATTTGCAGGGTTGCCAGTAGTAATATGCTAAAATCCCCAAACGCATTGTCGAAATTCCCCACGTGTGGGGAATGAAAAATTATGTGGGCCGAGTGACTTAGTTTAGAGCTGTTGCGAATAATGAATTGTAGGAAATTAATCAAGACTAGCAGAAATTTGATGTCAAATGTCGCGTATTTGTGTTCATACTTAAAATACACACATTCCCCAATCAGCTTCACTTTTCCCACATTTTGGGGAATGTGAAATTAACTGGTATCATTAAGCACGCACACAGTGACAACCGGAATGACGTAACACGATCGTAATATGAAGCTGTCAAATGGATTTGTGGACGTTTTGGATCGCTATGTTTGCTAATGACGCTCCATCTAGTGCATAAATAATCTAAAACAAACTCCATATTATGCGACAAAATTAAAGAGTACGTCGAAAATATAACATCTCAATACGACAAGGTTCTACATCTTGTTTCGTACGACCGCTTTAGCCTAGTTGGTATTAGTGACCCTGCCTACGAAGCAAGAGGTCCTGGGTTCAAATCCCGGTAAGGGCATTTATTTGTGTGATGAGCACGAATATTTGTTCCTGAGTTATGGATGTTTTCTATGTATTTAAGTATTTATTTATCTATATAAGTATGTCAATCGTCGTCTAGTACCCATAGTACAAGCTTTGCTTAGTTTGGGACTAGGTCGATTTGTGTGAGATTGTCCCCTAATATTATTTATTATTTATTTTATTTAAAATGTGACGCGTGAATGTCAATTACAAATGTTGCATTTGGCTGGTCAACCCGACGGCATAACATTTGGTCGCGTTGGCAGCTGATGTTTGTTTACATTTAATAAAGTACCTAAACCAGTATAGTATTGGGCATTTATTTGAGCGTGTGAACCGCCTCATTTATCTGCTCACATTTTTTAAGAAATGACTAGATTTTGACGGGGCTCTCGGTTATATATTAGAAGTCTAATTCCACCATATAAATGGAAACTGTATCGGAATCTTCTGCCATTTCTTAAAAAATGAGTCCAGATAAATGAGACGGTTGAAACGCTCGAACAAATGCCCAATGATCATTTTCGCGCCGGCCTGTCTCGAGGTGCGTGACAGAGCATAAAGTAAACTTCTGTAGAAATATATCGGGGTCGATAGAACCTTGTGTTAGTCTTAAACTTTCGGAAGACGAAGTATTGGTTGATCTTGCTTTAATAGCATTCCTTGAGCAGACTAACATTATTCACTGTCTAGTTAGCTTTACCTACAAAAGTATAGTGTCTTTGAGAATGTAAAAAGCCGTGGTGGGCTAGTGGTTTAGCCTCTCAAGCAGAGGGTCGTGGGTTCAAATCCCGGCTCGCACCTCTGAGTTTCGGAACTTATGTGCGAAATTACATTTGTAATTTATCATGAGCTTTACGGTGAAGGAAACAACATGAGGAAACCTGCACACACCTGAGAAGGAATTTAACGGTGTGTGTGAAGTTCCCAATCCGCAATGGGCCCGCGTGGGAATACGGCCCAAGCCCTTTCATTCTGAGAGGAGGCCTGTGCCCTGCAGTGGGTCGTCTTTATGATGATGATGATACAGAATGTTCCAAAACGTGCCAAAACTCAACGATAAGAGGCCTAATTATACTAGTTCTGGGAAAACTAAGAAAAAAAATCTTTCTCTTTCTTAAAGGAAGTTTGATTTCAAAATGAATATAACTCTAACTGCAATTATTGGAGGGGTACGTATCAAAATATCTAAAGTTTAAAATTAATAATGGACGAAATACATAATGGTCATATGATATAATGTAATTTTCTTGGAAATTCTCAACTTCATAACATCAACCTAACCTAAACTAAACCAATCTGTAGATAAACATGATTAAAAAAGTTCGTTTATCAATAGTTTCATAGAAAATTATAGTATGTATTATGACCATTATGTATTTCGTCCATTATTCGTTTTAAACTTTATATATTTTGATACGTTCCCTATTGCAGACATCAAGGACGTCAAAGTTTATTTATTTATTTATTTATTTCAGAAACAAACTGTCGTTTACAAATATTTGCTTATAAACTATGATTTACAGTTTAGACCTTGAGTTTCCTTTAAGTATTTCAAGTGCAAAGTATATCTAAAGAAGTTACAAGCCCTAAGACAACAATAAATTTTTTTTCACAATGAAACTGAAATTATTAATCACAAGATGTCCAGTGGGTATTCTATCACTACCCCATACTAATATTATAATTACGAAAGTGTCTATCTATCGGTCTAATACCTCTTCACCTTAAACCGCTGATCCGTTTAAGATTAAATTTGGTATAGAAGGTTTGAGTCCCAAGAACGGACTAGCCTTATTTTTATCCTGGAATTCACCCTTTCTGGTTCTCCCGTTCTGGTTTAATTACGAACATTTATTTACCAGCACCGAACGTATCGAAATAATTTTGGCGAATAAGTTATTGAGACAAAAAACGAAAGTGAAGAACGACGAATGAGTCCAAGGAAGACCGTGACGAAAAACAAATAAGACGTATTAAGAGATAGACAAGTTGCAGAATTTGACTAAAAAAATATTTTGAAGACTCACAATTTAGTGCCGAAAAACCGGCATTTTAATTTTTCAAGAATTTCATATGCCCAGTGTCACTCGGGTTATCAAGACAAATCCAATGACGTATCATTTATCAAAATCGGTACAGCCGTTGAGTAGTTACTAGAGGACATAGGAACATACCCCTCGCAGTCGGGTAAAAAGATAGTGACGGATTGCGAGCAAGACTGAAGACGAATACAGAGTGAAACGAAAAACGAATGAGGCGAGATAATAAGATACCGAAATTAGGTATGAATATAGTTTAAGACCCTGGAAGTTCTTTATCCCTGAAAATTACTACTTAGTTCCCGCGGGATAGCGATTTACGAATTTATTTATTTAAGGCAACAGCTGGTAGTTTATACAACGTGCCCATCAGGTTTCCGCGAGAGTCTAACCACGCATTCCTGAGGCCATATGGAGTAATAAATGTTATGTGAACCTAGGTTGAATTATGCTTTTTAACTTTATTATTTTTTCATACATAATAAATACGCAATCCCAGCACCTCCACCACTTTCATAGTAAAATTTAAACATAAAAATGGAAATATCTCAAAAACTAAGCATATTTCGACCTAGGTTCAGATAACCTTTATTACTCCATATGGCCTCAGGAATGCGTGGTTAGACTCTCGCGGAAACCTGGTGGGCACGTTGTATTATAATACCAGTCAATTGAAATTGCAAACAATGTAAACAAACCTTGTATTTAAAATGTCTTTAAATTCCATTTTCCCTCATCAAATACCTAAAGCTAAATCCGTGTGTTATTTAATCAATACTTACCATAACACTATGCTAAACCATTAAAACAATAAACAAGTGCTAGAATATGGATATTTCATTAAATGGTTTATTTACATTGTTAGCAATTTCAATTGACATTGATTTTACGCCTACGTCTTCAGCAAGATCTTCAATGCAATGTCCAGTGTGCTTGTGAGATATAGATCGGTGCAATAAACCTTTCTGGGTCACGTTTGTTTGTGTTTCTGTTCCCGCTACTCCGGCGCGTGGTGCAGAGTGCACGCTGCGCCGGCGCATGTCAGCTGATGCACATTAAAATAAGGATCACATGAGTTGCGAACAGAAATCATTGTTCGTAAAGCAAATTTTCGAGGTAATAAAGTCAAAGTCAAAATCACAATTATTTTAATTTAGGCATCAAAATAAGTTTTTAAAAATTTCATTTTTAGAGCAGGCTGACTGTACTTTTTGTTGATTGTACTTGCATTGTCATCCAACCTTTACATATAAGTAAGTATACCAGATTTCAAGGGAATCCTACCACTAGAAGTGGGTCAAATTCGACTTCCAAGATTTGTACATAGGTACATTGCAAGTACCGGTTCGCAAAAACCCTGTTGAGAAGAAACTGGCAAGAAACTCAACAAGGTATATTTTTTCAAACAGATCTACATTGTTATTAAATTACATACATCTAAAGTATTTAATACAATTAAATTTTTTAACTCAGTAGATGCGATATTTGAGACTAGGGATCACCAATGCGGATCGGACTTATTTTCAAACATCCCTGTCCATGATATAGTCATTAATTTTATAGTACAAATTTCCTGTAAGGATTTTGTAGTACGCATTAATAAGATGCATTTGCTATAAGACGAGCTTTTCCAGATTTGTGCACTCTGTCCAAACGATTGATTCCTTTTTCGTCGAATTCCTGATTGGGCATATTCTTGTTTCAGCACATTCTTGTTTGGACGTATTCCATTTTCGGCATATTCTTGTTTCGACACATTTTAACAAATAAATTATAACATTGCTTGCGTAATAAAATAAAATAATATTTTTTAGTACAATATTATATTTTAATCAATTAAAATAAAAGAAAAAAAATCAAACAGTACCTACACTGATTACTTAAAATAATCGGCCAACTAACTAATCAACAACCAACTATCTAAATTCATATGTTTCAGGGACCCGTCTTTTATAAAAGTTGTCAGTTGTATAACTACTATATATTTATGTCTTCAAAATAAAAAATAAAGATACCTAGGATTGATATAATTTGTTGTATGTAATGATTTATGCCGAAAACGGAATACGTAAAAAAAAATTAAAATGTAATCTGTTTATTGCAAATTAAAAAGAGTTACAAGTTTTAATTATAATCTTCCTTTTATTTATGAAAATTTACAAATTACAAAAAGTACACACAAATTACAAATTAATTAAAACAAAAAAAAAACATACGTCGTAAACATATGTGTCTTCGTTATAATCTTTAATTATTTAAGATTTTATAAACTAAGTAGTGCGAAGGGGACGCCCCTATGTTTGTAATTGGGATGCACCAAAAAAAATAACCTCTAGTTTTTATATTTTTTTTGGAAAGTATAGGATATTTTAAGACACCATTTTCATCGATTTTGAATTTGGTTGAGTATTTAATTTTTTATATTTTTTTTTTAGAAATACGTTGGATGCCGTCACAGTGAGAGAGCCACGTTCCATAGCCTAGAAAAATTCAAGTCGTACATAACATAATCTGTGGCACTACCACGGCACTACTGAGACCCTACTACGAAGTGCATAATTCGAACTTCGTTTCATGCCGTCCCGCTCACGCTAATATGATTTGACACGAGAGTGAGAGGGATGGTACGATACGAACTTCGAATTTTGTAGTAGTGCCCCTGATTTGTCTTGTCACTGTCAATATTACAAGCACGGCTTAGGGTCCTAAATGAACCATGACAAAATAGTTTTATTTATTTCTCTTCTTTTAGCTTCGATTATTCCTGTTTGTTTAATGGTGTGATAGTAAATAGATATTTTTTATTAAAATCTGATATTTAAATTCTTTCATATTTACTTGTAACGTAGTAATTTAATAATTAAATTTGTAAAAATACATTGCGAGTATTGTATACATTCCGGACTTTATGATAAATGACAACTGTTTAAAGCCAGGTGTGCATCATGTGATTAAAGTTCTGTCTTTGTCACTCTTTGCTATTATAAGCAGGACAGCAACATTTCAAACTGTCAATTTGCTTTAGAGTGTAGACCTGCTTTATATCTGCCTTTGTGACGATTCACTGCAGGGGTCAAATGAAAAACATTATACTTTGTGCGAGATAAACCTGGAAAAAAGTTCATTGACCCGCCTTCTACCACGTTTCACACAAAATGTACGTTCTCTGTCGCTCGCTATACAAACTGTCGCTAATCACGTCGCGACACGAGTTTCATAATACTCTGACCAAATGTGAAAAGAGTAACTTCGAAAGTAACACTTTTTAGGATTTTTTGTTGATGTATATGACATTATTACTATTTTCTTATTTATTATTGTAACATAAATTACGGTTGATGTGATTGCTAAATTTCACAATTTTCATAATTTTTGATACAACTGATTTTTTTCTTACTTTTATACACTTTAAAATAAATATTTTGTAAATTGAACCATCAATAATATATGCGTAGTTCATTATATACTGTAATTACTTCATTACATAATATTAATCAACAATTGTATTTTACACACTCAAAACTCGAAATTTTAAGTTACGCGCTTACGTTTGCAAGCGTCGTTCGGGCAGGGACGCGACACCCGTGCGCTTAGTATAAGTTTTACTTCACCAAAATACTTCTCGATCGCGTTTACGTAAAAATTTCAATTCTATGGAAACATGGACGCGCGGCCGTGGAGGCGCTGTCCATGTTTCCCTAGTAATTGATTTTTTTACGTAAACGCGATCGAGAAGTATTTTGTGAAGTAAAAACTTACACTAAGCGTACAGGTCGCCAATTTGGCCGTCTTTTACTTTTGTTTCGTTTCCATTCCTCGTTTGGCAAGCGCTTGCGTTAGACGTACTTGGGAGAATTCCACTTTGTTGTTTGTTTGCTAAAGGTGTTGTTATTTGTTTTTGTTAATAGTTTATTAGTTGTGTTATTTGATAAGCTTGTTGAGCGACAATGGAATTGGAGAACAAAAATAAAACTCGGCGTCGAAGGATTATTGAACCTCAGGCAGGTGAGTACTTACCTAAATTTCAAATTCAACTTGCAAGATTTGACCCGTTGCCGGCGGTACATACAGAAAGCGCGCGCCGACACGATCGGGTAACGAGTGTGAGTGAGAGAGAGTGGCGCGGTTTCCTTTGACGCGCCGCCACGGCGGGCGCCGCGTCAAAGGAAACCGCGCCAGCGCACAGTGGGATATTTTGCTATTCCAGCTGGCCAAAAGTCAAAAATCTCAAATTCAATGCATGTAAAAAAAAATACTACCTGTCCTAAGCCAGGTGGTCGCCGAACAATAGACAACCCTTCATACCACTCTCACTCCTTTCTGGACCCGCGCCGCAGCAGTCGAAAGTTGATCGTTGTCTAAACTGCACGCATCGCTTATTGGCATATTTACCGTACGCATCCTTTAACATCGAATATTTTTAACTTGTTCACTGTTATACAAAAAGTGATAATGGGTGACGATAATCTAGGTAAAAGTACAATTTATTTTATAGCTTTTTGCATATTCTTTGCTGTTACATTTACAATATATAATACTAAACAGAGGTTGTTTTTAGTTAATTTTTTTCGGTTTGTTAAAGTTATGAGGGGTTTTGGCTAGAATCACAAAATATCCCACTGTGCAGCGCGGCGCCCATATCTACTAGGTACTTACTTAGGTTATTAAATTTAAAAATAAAAAAAATAACTAGCATGAAAATGTTTGTTACGTCTGGCGAGGTCAAGCGCTCACCCTGCCTTCTACTACGTTACGCAAGGTAAGGCGTATTAGCGATAATTGTCATAGATTGTGTATCGTATCGTTTGTAAAAATGACGTACATTGGTAGACAGGCGTCAATGAACTTTTTTCCAGGTTTATCTCGCACAAAGTATACTTAAATTTTCTTTATTTAATTCAGATTATCATATTTTTGGAATCTGATTTCTGAAAACGCTTCACAAAGCCTATTTCTCCAAACGGTTTTCTATTTATTATACGTTGCCAAAAATTGGGACATCCCAATTGAACGAGGTGCAAAGCCAATGGGTTGTTCAATGGCAAAGCTGAACGCGTCGGAATGTCACACCCCCCCATCAGCCTTCAGCACCTCCTCTCCCGCCCAGTCCATCCAAAATTGTCCAATTTTAAGTGGACCAATCGAAAGTAAGGCGCTAAAGTTACCAGGAAGTATGCCACCCCTTAGCGCTCCACGTCCACGTCCAAACAGGAATGTGCCGAAACAAGAATATGTTCCACTTATGGTGGCACTTCACTTGGCATTGCGTGTTCGCGTTGCGCTATTGCCATCTCCGTCCTTCACGCTAGAATTGGCATAGTGCAGCTCCTCTCTCGCACATGCAACTATTTCGTGAAATACGCCAAGTGAAGTGCTAGCATCACGTCGTTCTGCCCCGGATGCAATAATGCAGTTAATGAGAGTCTTTTATCAGCAAAACGCGACGGTCTCATTAGAAACTCTTCACTTCCGTTTAGGGGAAGCTGGGGTTCAAAGTGCCGCGGGTAGGCTGGGATGAGGATGTCTAAAAAAATCTAAGAACGTGTCTGACACGCTTAGGATAGGATTCCGCAGCCCAAAAAACCCTTGTATATGTGGCAATGCTGAGGGAAAATCCCCCAAAAACCTACGCTCAAGGCATTTAATCCCCGCAAAATTAAGAGGATACGATGGCTGGAGAGACTTTTGAGAAATAGATATTTTAATGAAATGTCGCTGTCTCGCTCGAACCCCTCCGTGTCAGTACAGCGATAGCGGGACAACTGCAGCTCAGACCGTTAATAGTCGCGTAAAATTGATCAAAACAGCATTTCGTAGTCCCCTGTTTTCTTCTCGAAAACTGGACCAATAAAGTTATTTTTTTCAATTATAATTAGAGAATAGATTTAGCTATGCCCCTATCTTTTCCTTTTTTTGTTTATATGAGGTATTCTTTTGTGATGAGTGTCTGAAAATGACGATGAAATTGGGCAATTTTTTCCGTTTTTGAAAGCTCATATTTCTTATTTTAATTGAAATATGGAAAAAAACGAAACATAGGGGCATAGCTATGCTAGATACAGATTACACAGTAAAAAAAATTGGCTCAAAAGCCATTATCCAGGGAGGAAACAGGGGACTACGTTTGTATGGAGAAATGGTGCGCATCGTATCCTCTTAAGGGGATTTTGCCAAATGAAGTGCGGTTTTTAATTGATACACGAAAAACGCATCTGCAGTCATGGTAAAGTTTGTTATGTTCACACTCATAACAAAAAACCGGTCAAAAGCGGGTTGAACACGCCCAGAATAGGGTGCCGCAGCCGTTACGCAGTGTACTATCTGTATTCAACAAGTAATATTTTTACTAGGAATTTTTATTTTGTACGGAATTTCCCAAGTGGTTATATTTTATAGGACAGGTTGCTATTTACCTTTAAACTACTAACAATTCTCAAGCACACTTAGCCGTTATAGTTTTCCTACCAACAGTTTAGCTTTTTGTGGGGGAGGGACGCTCTATTTTAACAAAAATTTGCACTTTCCAGTTGAATATTTCGCAAATGAATCACTGAACCGAAAAGTCGTCTTCACGACCCCGTAATGAATTTTAAAGACCTATCCAACGATACCCTACGCTATAGGGTTAGTAAAAAAACCACTTAAGTCTATTGGATCTAACCTAAAAAAAAATTTACATTTTATTTTACCACTTAATCTGAGGTGCTTACTAAAATATAGTCTTTAAGCTAAGCCGTGGACGGACAGACAGACATGGCGAAACTATATACGATGGTTAAAAGGCAAAACGCATCAAGCGACATTTTTGAACTTTACAGGAAACCCGACTCAAACGACGGAGAAAAATTCGCTAATTTCAAATATGTATATAACTCTTTTTGACAAAAAGTGTCGCTTCATTCGTTTTGCCTTTTAACCGTCATTTTAACATTATTGCCTTTTTGGCTACGGAACCTTAAAAAGAAATGAATTAGGTAAATTCTGTTGTTGCGTCGATAAATGCTTTGCCGTCATGCACATCCTCAGCACAATCTACCCACGACACTTTGTACCCCTCCTTCCCCTACCTACAGGAATCTACGTTAAAGAACTTTGTTAAATTAATATGCGAATATATACAGGGTGATTTTTTAATAAGTGCACAAATTTTAATATGTGATACAGTAATTGAACCACGTCGCTCCCAACCGACTTCCCCGAAATTTTTAATCGCTTACATACGCCAACAGTGGCGTGGCGTGGATGGATTAACATCCATCGCAACTATTAGAAACTATTGGTTCAATTGGTAGAACACCCAGGTTGGGGCGCATACCCAGGAGACGTGGGTTCGAATCCCACCGGCGCACCCGAAAAACTTTTTCGCTTTTAAATAATCTTAAAATCGGTAAGCAGCCGTACTGCTAATAAAATAAATAATATGTGATACAGTGTCGTTAAAATAACAAATTTCAGTATTTTTCGTTATAATATTTATCACTTATTTTTTTATTTTTCATAGTAACTCGACCAATTTATTGGATGAATTACTATACTATGAACAACCCAAATTTCAAAAAGCAAAAAAAAATCTGGAACAGATAATCGTGATCTATTAACGATACTATCACGTATCAAAATTTGTGCACTGATTTTAAAATTACCCTGTATACATCTAATCCTATTGTACTGATATTATAAATGAGAAATAACGAGAAGATGTTTGCATGTTTAATAGTCTTGGTGCACAGTTAGACAAACATTTTAAATAAGACAAAGGATACTTAATAGACAGGAACGCCCCTGGGATAATATATTAACTTTTAAAAATAATAGAGGACTCTGCTCGAGAACGATGAGGTAGACACCTCGGCTTTCATTAAGACGTCGTCGTCGTCGTCGTTTCGTGTTAAATTCGTCTGTAATCAATAATTAATGGCGTCGTAATATCATAGTTCTTATAAAAGAATTGGTGAATGAATAAATTACATTTCTCATTTAATGCTCTCACATTCTATCATAATAACTAATTAACTGCAATGTCGCAATTACCGATATGTTGTAATAATAACGTCCCGAATATGCCGCCACCGCAAGTCGCGGTTATGCAGTGCACGTGTACCGAATAGTGCCAAACATTCCGGACGTGCGGTTGTTACTTTTATAGTGATGCCGATGTGTCGATAAATGTGTTATCATCGATACCAGACAAGTATCGACATGTCTCGAAAAAAATAGATTTTCGTTCTTTGATTCCACAGCGTCATCTTCATAGTTTCTTATCTGTAGGTAGCGCTCAAATTATACTTAAGTATTTTTAACGAAATTGTGTGATTAACCAAATTTGGATGGATGTGACAGCGTTTTTAAACTATTTGAAAGTGACTACGAGATTAACAACGGAACGGCGATTAGTAATTTTGTAGGTATATTAAATATGCTATTTATTAGTATTAGTACATTGCGACGCTCGATTGACCTCTTCAAACTTTACCGTAACGGCCGTGCATTGTAATTATAACTGCACGTCTTTCTTCCGTGTGCACTGATTTTTAATCCTACCTATCCTACTAGTATTATAAACGAGAAAGTTTGTGAAGATGTTTGGATGTTTAGATAATCACGACCAATCTAGTTTATCGATAATTTGACATTCCAATAATCGATAATGTCAACCAGCCTAGTTTATCGATAATTTATTTGCTGTACAGCATCAAGTCACTAGCACTAGTGTCGGGATTAATGCATAAGCTGAATCATCTCCGTCATGTCAAGCGGTCCGTTTGCGATGTCAATAGACACCACCGTGACGTTGTCATGGTTCATTTGCCAGATTTGTGCATTCGATCTAATTTGAAAGACAAAGGTTTAAGAATCCCGCTTTCCCCAAAATAAATCTGGCAACGATGTGGAGTAGGGTGGAGCGTCATGTACGGAGAAAATTAAAAATTGTGTAATCGACAGTGTTGCCAGCCAGATTTTTTTTCATTTTTTTATACAGGGTTATTTGTAATTCACTAGCATCCTTTTAACCCTATACTCCTACCACTTAAACAAATGTTTTTTGTTATACGACTTTTTAAAACGGAGTACATTTTTTTTCCATACACGGCACAGAGTATCGTAAAAATACAGGTAGTCTCAAATTTTCAAAACGTTATTACACCAAAAATATAAAGTTATGACAAAAGTCGTAAAACAAAAAAGATTTGTTTAACTGGTAGGAGTTTAGGGTTAAAAGGATGCTAGTGAATTACAAATAACCCTGTATAAGAGGTGGCAAACGAGCAGACGGGTCACCTGATGGAGAGCGATCACCGTCGCCCATGGACACCAGCAACACGGGGGGTATCACAGGTGCGTTGCCGACCCTTAAAAATGATCTTGACAAAATAACCTGAAATATGTGAAAAAGTAACCTTTTGGTGTCAAAAATAACCTCTCATTTTTTTCCCGACCGAAAGGTATTAAAAGTTATGGCTTATGGCACTGAGACGTGGCCGCTAAAGATGGGCCTAATAAGAAAGCTCAAAGTCACTCAGAGGGCAATGGAGAGGGTTATGCTCGGAGTTTCTCTGCGGGATCGCATAAGAAATGATGTAATCCGCGCAAGAACTAAGGTCACCGACATACATAGCTCGAAGAATCGCCAGACTCAAGTGGCAGTGGGCAGGGCACATCGCTCGTAGAACTGACGGGCGATGTGGCCGAAAGGTTCTCGAGTGGCGTCCACGGACCGGAAGACGTAGTGTAGGTAGGCGTTGCGGGATCGCGTTGGATGCGGATGGCACGAGACCGATCTGTTTTGCGAGCCTTGGGGGAGGCCTATGTTCAGCAGTGGACGTCTTTTGGCTGAAATAATGATGATGAATGATAGGTGTTTTTTGTATGGACTAACAAGATGGATAATTTTGCTATACCTACTCCGTATTTAGTATACAGGGTGAATTCAATTGGTGATACAAAATTAGTGTTTCGTATTCAGTTAATGCTGGACAATATAATGCGCTAACTCATTTGTTTTCATCTCTCCTGTTTGGAAAGTTAAATTTTCATGGGTAGATAGCCGGGTGGAAAATTGCGTTTTCATCTCTAGGGTGGAAAGTAAAATTTTTTTAATTTTTACGATCAGCCTTGGAGTCGAAGATAATTGGGATGACGACTGGGTTAAAAATTGGTCATTCTAATTAGTCCGTCATTTAGATTATGGGAAAATATGGGACACGTATTTTTTGGTTTATCAAATTATTAAAAAACGACAAAGATATAGATCATCAAACTTCCGGAGTGGGGGCTTGTGACGTCACCCTTAGGTAAAAATTGTACCATATAGTGACGTCACTCGAAACTTCTAAGCACTGTATCCTCCTCATTTTTTGTTTGTCAAACAAAGGAGAAAATACGTGTACAATATTTTTTAATAATCTAACTGACGGACTAAACAGTTTTTTTTAGTCGTCTAGCCTATTCAGTTACGTCAGTGACCCTTTTTTTCACGTTTCGGCATGGCCACCTAGATGCACGTCGTGACCATGGAGCTTATATACAACACTGGAGGTTGTACGAATTTTTTAAATTTGCTTACTAACATTAAACTGACAAAGGAAAAATTACATACAGCCAACTCTAAGCATTCTAACGACATAAAAAAAATCTATCTTCTTTTGATGGATGGATGGAGGGATGCATGGATGGATGGAAGGATGGACGGATGGACGGACGGATGGACGGATGGATGGATTGATTGTAGTATTTTGCTTTCCTCACAGTCAAAATGAGAAGTAGAGTGTCTAACTCGGGTGAAATTACCCATTTCCCCTCGAACTATTGGCGCTCTCACTTCGTTCGAGCGCCAGAAATATCTCGGGTTGAATGGGTCACTTTCCACCCTTGGTTATCAATCTACTATTTAATTGGTGCATTATATTGTCCAGCATTAACAGAGTAATTTTGTATCACCAATTTGAAGTCATCCTGTATACATTTTTTTTGCCACTGACATTTAAGTTAGTATGCAGTATTATTTAATTTCTAAGATATTACCGATTTAAGAGTTTTCGGAAAACTGCCAGATTTCCTTTATTGTTTTTACGAATTCGGAAAAATCACCAAAAATAAACCTTTCAATTAGTTAAACTGGGAGTAACCTGAAGGAGTTAAAAATCACCTAAAAGGTTACAATGCAATATAAATATATGGAATTACAGACGATAGGAGACAATCCCATTATGAGATGTATTTTAAATGGAACCCTAAAAACTATACTCCATTTAATTTGGAATTATAAACCACAACAACATTATGTTGCGGCTCGTGAACTGTAATCTCTTTACAATTTGTACTAGAGTAACAATTGACGTCACGCAAATAAAGTGACATTAAAACAATTTTATTTTGCGGCTCCCAGACTATTGTACTGTACTATTTGCTAGGTAAGAAATAGTTGACGAGCCGCAATATAATGATGTTGCGGTTTTCAATTCTAAATTAAATGAAGTAGGTATAGAAACATTTTAGTGAGGTATGTCGGCCGTTGCGTAGCGCGCGAAGACATTAATTGTGTTGCAGTGAATGATAGCGTGCAATAAAACCCAAATAATCCAATAAAGTACTAAACTGCAGAATGTAGGGCGCGAGGATATTCCACCAAGAAACTATCTACTTTAACAGTATTTAATAAATACTGAATAGTTTCTGCACCATTTGCAGAACATTTCTCAAAAACTTTTTACAGTCAAAGCACACGGCGGACACGACGTACAAAATACGCGTTCTTGAATCAACATAAGCACGACGACGTCTGTACACGCGTACGCCTACATATATCGCGCGCGCACTCTTCTGGATTCCGGCGGGGTCCGGCAATCTGCGCCTTGAGGGGTGGGGTAACTCGAATCGGTGCGGGGCGGAGCGTGTCCATTCTGTACGTTAGTACTATTATATATTCTGTGGTCAAAGGCATAACTATGTATACAGCCAACACGACGTCAACTATATCAGATGTTCCTGCGCTCCGACTTCTGGCCGGAAGGTGTGGTGTTCCATCGTTTCAGGGAAGCGATGAAGACGTCTATCAAAAATCCCTAAATAGTTATATTATTTAAGTTTTCTTGTTTTTTTATTTGTATTTTTGAATATTACAGCGCATTGGTGTTATACTGTAATGCTGTAATTTTTATTGATGATTAAATAAATAAATCTAATTATAAAAATCTCGTGACACGGTGTTTGTTATCGAACTCCTCCGAAACAACTTGACTGATTATTATGAAACTTTTTTCTCTATATTTGGCAGGTCCGAGAATAGGTTTATTCTTCGCGGACGGAGTCGCGGGCAATAGATAGAAAATAATAAGTAAATATGACAACCTTACGCATAGAGTTGTCTAGATACTTTTAACGCCTTGGTAACGCATACAGCGTGTTTTTTTATGTCCGTTAACTTTAAGGGAAGATTATTCAGGTCAAATAGTGTTAATTTCTCGCAGAAACTAGTGTCTTAACTCTTACTATTTTTGAGATATTCAATAATTAAATTTAATGGCTGAACCAGTGTAAAATGTCCTTCCTTACGTCTTATTATTATTTATCTTTTAAATTTCGTCAGTAAAGAGTATTCCATTCATAGTCATAGCTATTCGCTACAAGGAGATTATTGAGGCGAATTCATTCGACATTACATACTTTTTAGGGTTCCGTAGTCAACTAGGAACCCTTATAGTTTCGCCATGTCTGTCCGTCTGTCTGTCTGTCTGTCCGTCCGCGGCTAAGCTCAGAGACTGTTAGTAGTAGAAAGCTGTAATTTGGCATGAATATATATATATATCAGTAACGCCGACAAAGTGATTATATAAAAAAAAACTAAAAAAATTTTTTTTATCTCGACCAACCCTATAGTGTGGGGTATCATTGGATAGGTATTTGAAAATACATACGGGTTTTCTATAACCATTTTTTGATAAAGTGAACAAGTGAAGCAAGTTGAACAGCAAGTCTAAAAAATATGAAAAAAATCACATATGTTAAACTTAATAAAAACTTTCTAGAAAAATTATTTTCAACTTAATCAGTTTAGCAGTTTTCAAGTTTTTGTAAAAAAATATTTCTAAATTAAGATTTTACTTTAACCGCCATTGCAAGCATTTTTTTTTCTGTAAGTGCCTTTGATCACTCTAATAGTATCTTCTTTCAAATAAAAAAAATAAAATTGAAATCGGTTCATATAACAAAGAATTACATCTGAAAAACCATCAACATACAATACTAAGCTAGTAGACTGCAGATTAGATTAGGTAGTTACCCAATTCGCCGATAGATGGCGCTGTACCGCTGACGTTGAAATTCTGCGCGCGGTGGGAGTTGGGACCAAAACAACCATATTAATAAAGTATTTTATTATGTTTGTGTTACATCAATGTCATAATCGTAAACATTGGTATTGTATCAACAATCGTGTTTATTTTCAAGGGAATATGCCGCGAATTTTTTTTTCGATTTTACAAAAATCAATGTACCAGGTAGTTTCTGAATGTACCGCAATGTGTCGAATTTAACGGAAATCAATGAACATTTATGACCTCGACTGTGCATTTCATTTTAGACTACGGCTTGAATAGAAATATACAGGTAAGTATTAATTCGAGTGCGAAATGTTTTTCCACAGGCCAAGCGAAATACAGCGTTATGACAATGTCATAAAGGCGCTGTCATGGAAAAACATTTTGCACTCGAACTATATTTAGCGTGAATACATCTACGAGTAAACCTAACTGACAAAGGCCTCACAAAATGTCCTAATACATTTGTACGGAAATTTGGAATTTTTATATCAAAAAAAGTTGTCTTTTTAACAAAAAATGTAAATTTCCAAACAAATGAACCCAAGAACCATACAATTTTGGTGACAAATACGACTGTTTTTGATACCAAAAAATATTTGTGGTTTGTTCCTTTTCCATACAAATGAATCATGACATTTTTGGAGGCTGTGTTAGTTAGGCCAGGGCCCAATTGCATAAATTACAACTTATATTACAAGCGGAACTCCCTTTCTAGTTAATATAACTGAAGCGATAGTTTCGCTTGTAATATTAGTTGTAATTTGTTATGCAATTGGGCCCAGGTTGCATTCAAGCTCCTTACCCGTACTGTGCAAGTTGGAGTCCAAAATTAAATGTAAGTACAAAGTTTTTGAGTAATGCGCCGAACCTTCAGGGGTTATTACCCTTAAGAGGTTACGATGCGCACCATTTCTCCATACAAACGTAATCCCCTGTTTCCTCCCTGAATAATAGCTTTAGAGCCAAATTTTTTTTACTGTGTAATCTGTATCTACCACAGCTATGCCCCTAGGTTTCGTTTTTTTCCATATTTCAATTAACATAAGAAATATGAGCTTTCAAAAACTGAAAAAATTGCCCAATTTCAACGTCATTTTTAGACACTCATCAGAAAAGAATCCCTTATATAAACAAAAAAAGGAAAACATAGGGGCATAGCTAAATCTATCCTCTAATTATATTTGAAAAAAATAATTTTATTGGTCCAGTTTTCGAGAAGAAAACAGGGGATTACGAAATGCTGTTTTGATCAATTTTACGCGCCTATTAACGGTCTGAGCTGCAGTTGTCCCGCTCTCGCTGTACTGACACGGAGGGGTTCGGGCGAGACAGCGACATTTCATTAAAATACCTGTTTCTCAAAAGTCTCTCAGCCATCGTACCCTCTTAAAGTGGTTGAACTATAGGTCGTGGGGGTAAACGAACATGATGCCATCAGACATAAAGCGGTTAGTGGGTACAAATGAGACTGAACAATCGCATTAATTCAAAGTTAAAGTCGATATTTATTCAATTTAGGTTATAAGGTTATAACAAACACTTATGATGAAGAATCTACCACTGGTTCAGAAAACCCCTGTTGAGAAGTAGCCGGCAAGAAACTCAATAAGGTATAAGTATTCTTTAAAGCAGATTTACATAATTTCATCTCTTAAGTGGGTACACCAAAGTATTTTACGCAACAATTATTTTCAACACATTAGATATAGGTAACGCCATAAGAGTTGAAGTCACGCACACAACAACACCTCATGTAATGACAGCGGGATTTTGACATTTTATTCGTAGGTACCGATAGCAAGTTCAACAGACTCGACATAGAATTACAAGATTGACTAAAAATTACTTCAACCTATTTCGTTAAGAATAATTTAGGATACATCTAGTTCAAACAAAACAGAAATTAAAATATTTTCATCTATTTTAAAATAAATGGAATACCTGTGTTGCTCCTCCGCTAAGTAAGTTTACTTAGTGGAGGAGCAACACAGGTATTCCATTTATTTTAAACATGGACCTCCGCAAAGTAACGCCTGAATCTATACAGTATTCATCTATTTTATTTAAAATCAGATAAGCATATTTTTCGCTATTTATAAAATACCGATTTTTTTCTTGCGGATATTTCTTATCAGTTTCAAATTGTTTTGTTTCAAAAATAGGTTATATGAAAAAAGGAAAATTATAATATGCATAGTATTGCGTAAGTATTTCATCATAAGATCATATAAGTAACTCACATTTTCATTCACTCACTCGTTTCGTTCATTCACTACCTTTTCACGTCAACTCTCATGCCGTTTACTTACACCTACGCTGTTTGATGCTAGCGATCGCCAATGCAGATCGGAATTATTTCCAAACATCCCAGTCCATCAATATTCGTTAATTTATTAACACGCTTTAGATATTAGCGTCTTCTTGACAATGGATTTCAATTTAGTACCTGTTCAATCGGTGCAATTTTCCGGAGATTTTATATTAGAACAAGTTTTGGTTTTAGCCATGTGCAAGACGGAAATTTTAAGTTTTTAGCTTTAGCTTTCCTGTGCATCCTGGGCGTGTTCGACGCTCTTGGCCGGTTTTTTTTTTAAATTTATTTTTGAAACAGGTTTCGTACAATTTGTCACATTAGCCTATAGGGCAAAAACAACTATACAAAAAACGGATGCTCGCAATGCTATTTATAATTATAACTGTATCACATCAGCCAACCTGGAAAGCGTCAACACCATGTCTGAAGTCAGCTGGGCTAAAATCCCCACAAACATTCCCGTGTTATATTTGCTCAGGTTGGCTGCTGCAACCAACGCCTCCCTCGCATCGCGATTCCGAACACATACCACCAACAAATGTTGGACATCTTCTACTGTACCACATAGTTCAAATCATAGCATCGCATATAAATATTTCACTATCCGGTCTCCGGCGGGATAGTACGCAATTATCCGACTCCGATACCGATTACTGGCCGGATATCCGTTGCATCTCTACAAAATATCTGGTCGGACGGCTAAAGCAAAACACCTGGCACTCCAAAGCGGGGCAGTACTAATTGTACGGAGTGATGTACCACTAACGATGTGCACTAAGCGACCGGAGCGAAACGACCTCTGATACAAATGAGAACGACCAGGAATCTGTACTATGCAGGTACCTACCTGCGATTTCCAATTTAAAACTGGGACAAGTGACACTCAGAGTTTGGCCTTTGATGTGAGTTTACCAACATGAAACTGGCATTTGATTAAAACAATTCAGGCGGATAGTTTCGCTGCACTGCATTTTTAGGTTACACGGCTGAATGTGTGCTGTGTGCGTACGTGAGTGCGTGTGTGTTACTATTTCACGATAAAAAAGCTGAATGGATCTGATATTGATATCCAGGCAGCAGGATCTGGGTGGAAACCAAACAGTTACAACCAGACATTATTGTTAGCCATACAAAACAATTGTCTGGAAAAACTTACGGAAAATTACCCTAACAATTGTATGGTTAATTTCGTTTCACTTCGAAAAACTTTAAGTACTGTCGTAAGTGTCCAAGTTTTTGCACTCCACCCATCTATGGAAAGAGACAGGCTACTTTTTACTATGGTTAAACATATCCAAAGGATTTATGCCGTGAACGTATAAAATTCTCCCGAGATTCAGATTAAAGTTGCCTGCAACATCTACTCTTCTTCCATACATATAAAAAGGAAACTACTGACTGACTGAGTCATCAACGCACAACCCTAACCCTTGGCCCACGAAAGCTGAATTTTTGCATATAGGTTTCCTTTATGACATATGCAGGGTAATAAGGACGGATTTGTTGAAATTACCACGGGATAAACGGAATTGATATGTTCGATTCATAGTGATCCTATTTCCGTAACTATTTACAATTACTAGACTCTTCAAATGGTCCGCAAGTAGGTAATTATAGGTAACAGTAATAAACCTGATTTTAGGAATTTTGCTAAATTCTCACGGGATAAGGAAAAAAACGGGATTTATAATTCACTAACTGAGACCGATGATGATGGATTTTTGTATATTGCTTTGCCCGAATTTTGCTTTTTTCAATTAAACCGATGAAGAAGCTTTACCGCAAATACGCAGGCAAAAGCTAGTTATAAATGAACTAGCTCTTGCGCGCGACTTCGTCCGCCCAGAATTAAAATGTGTGGATTGTGTGGTAAAGTTTCTTCATCTATGATATTGAATAAAGCAAAAATCCTAGAATTCATCGTCACCATCATCGGTATCAGTTAGTTTAATAATATAAATCCCCTTTTTTTATCCCGTGGGAATTCCCAAATTTTTTTGCTGTTATGATCACTAACTTTGTATCCTTGATGTATACAGAAGAGAGAAACAGAAGAAGATAAAATTGAATTCTTGAGGAGTTAGCTGGCGTTATTGAATTCCCATTGTAGTGTTGGAAAATCCATTTTTTCCCAAAATATCAGCGCGGAGCTCGCGCCCGCGTCGCTCGCTGAATAATATATGTACGTCAACATTTTGAATGTAGGAAGTGTACCAGAATATCTGAGCAAATAATACGATTACCAAAAACAGACTTTAATTTCACAGTGTTTTGTATCAAAGTGCTTCGTTCGTTAGTACCGGAACCCATTGAGCCAAATGTACGTGCGAAGCGTCCTTTAATGGCCGTGTAAAAATTTAATGGGAGTGTAACGTCACGGTATGGTCCCCTAAGGTCTTAGTTCTCGCGGTATCTTAACACCCCTTGGTAATTATAGTGGTATTAGAACCAAGGTAAATCTAGTCTTGGAATCCTACCGCCTACGTGAAATTAAACTTTATGTCACTTTGAGTGAGTTCGAAGTCACAATTAAGGCGGCCTTACACTGGTAGGTTTTACTTACGTAAGTAGGGACACAGCTATAAGTTAGAATAAGATAGCAATACTCATCTCTCTTTTTAGCAGATAGAACAGTTGCGTCCCTACTTACGTAAGTAAAACTTACCAGTGTAAAGCCAGCCTTACAATAAACCCTATATGTATATAGGACACTGGGTGATAGGAGGTTAAGACCACCCATACATAAATGAAATCTGGGTTAAGACACGTCTATTAATTTCCGTTAGCAGTTGATTCGGAATTATAATAGTTAACTTTATACATTTTGAAACTACTTAACTCTGGGTTAACAACTAACTTGAAGATAAAAGGTACCGGTCCGCGCAAGCCCACCTCAGCGTGATTATCATCAAGTCATCATAATGATAACCAATGGCAAATCACCCGTCAACCACCCCTAAATCATGTTTGCCCGATAACCTATACTTTTCTATGTTTTATGTAGTATTTACGTTCAACTTTTGCTGCCAGGCGAGTTCATGGCGCCTTGTGCCGGAACTGTGTGAATACGTCACGTTTGTCACAATAATTTCACGAGGACTTTTGGTTTAATGAGTTTAACAGACGTGGCAATGCTGAAGGAAAATCCCCGAAAACCTACGCTCATTGTAGGCATTCAATCCCCGCAAAATTAAGGGGATTTTGCCAAATGTAGACCGGTTTTTAATTGATACACGCAAAATAAAACTTTGCAGTCATGGTTAAGTTTGTTATGTTCACACTCATACCAAAAAACCGGCCAAGAGCGTGTCGGACAGCAACTAATATTTTTCTAAGGATTTTGTATTTTGTACGGAACTTCCTAAGTAGGTATATTTTAGGGGTCAGTCTGCTATTTACTCTTTAACTACTAATAATTCTCAAGCAAACTTAGGCGTTATAGTTTTCCTTGTTCGAAGTCCAGGCCCTCTCATTCTAAAAGGGCTATGCCTAGAGAATGATTTTTTCTCAAAATACTGAATTAGGCAGATGCTAAAGTATGGTTACGATCATTTCTTAGATCAGTTGGTTGACACGTGTCCCTAATTGGTTGCCCAGTCGATCGATATTAGCGTCTAGAGTGATTTCTCTGGCGGTGCAAATATAATTGGACACCCTGCAGATATCGGGGTATCGGGACATTCGTTAGGCATGGAGGCAAATACAACAGAAAGGCTAGTTAGAGAGATGGGACTGAAGTGTTACCTTGTTAATGTGTTGTCGCTGAAGACCAACACCACAACTGTATAACCATGTTTATTATTTCATTTGCATCGCTTTCGGAAAGTGATAAAAGGAATGGATGCAGAAGTGTGAAATTAAGAAGATTTCATTTGTCACGTTTGCCGTAAAATATAGGAATCGTCCCGTTTTCAGAATTATCAAAATGTCATCTTATAGACTGTTTAGGTTTAAATTAGGTTAGTTGTTGATCAAACGGGTCATACACGTTATTTTGTTTGCGTTTCTTCTGTGGATATGTGAAAAGTTAAGTTTTTTTTTGTAAAGTCTAGATCGACACGTGGGACGCCTAGTCAACATTCGGCCCTTTTAACTAAATGTTAAGTTTGCTGACTCGGAGTCACTAAGTTAATGTCCACAGGTGAGAGAATTTTGATTTCTTACGCTTATTGAGCCAATTATATGTATACTTACTGTTTCAGATATTTGTGTGCGGTATTATTAGCTAAGGGACGATACGGAATACGGGTAAATGATAGAATACCCACCTCAACGTGTCAACAGCGTCTACAACATGTTACAATAATAGCCAAGGAAATCCTTATCAATGCCAAAAATAGGATCAACCGTAGCAGGCAGCCATGTCAATCAACCAGATGTGGCACAGACTATTTGATTTGAATAGAGAATCAAGCTTCTACGGTTCTTATTTGTCGTAACGCTACAAACTTTCTGTATTGTAGTCTTCAGTTTTATCAATTTGTCTCAATTCAAAATGTTTCAATTCAGGTCTTTGTCAAAATCAAAACGTTTTTTCTAAAAAGGGCGCTTTTACATATCACTTGTTTTTAAAACTACCAGCGCTTTTGTAAGGACCAACATTGTCAAGAATGCGCCGCAAGAAACTTGGCAGAAAGACATCTGTTCAAACGAAAAGTTCTTTGTCTATCTGTACCCCAAGTTTCATCATCATCATAGACTAACAAATATTTTTTAAACATCGTAACGTTTCCATTTCTAAAACATACAGTCAACCAATTTGATTCCTGGGCCACTATATAAGCCTTAACCGCCCCTTATCGCGTTAACTACTTCTTAATTAAAACGTCAGTGCGTGGCAAAACCCTTACCAGTAATCAATTAGCGCATAGCCTCATATTTTCCTTCGCGTAATGCACTGCGAACAAAAGTATCCACAATCCCATTAGCAAAGAGCTTTCCGTTGCAAGGGCGTCAAAATGACGTCACTTCACAAATATACGATACTAGCTTTTACCCGCGGCTTCGCTCGCATTGAAGCCATTAAATGAGTGTCAGAGATCATACAATCGAAATGAATCTGAGATAATTATTTTTTAAAAATTACTACATACAATGAAGTTTCAGAAACTTAAAATATGTTTATTAAAATACAACAACAAATTTTAAAATATATTTCGCTGTAACAAAAATAAATAATTTTGAATTCTAATTTAAAAAGATAAAATGCAACAATTTGGTGCTACTTTTGCTGCACGGGCCCGGGCCGAATTTTAGGATAGATCAGATTTCCGCTTCCGATGCATTTTTAAAGAAGAAAAGTGAATCAGCGAGTAAGATTTATAATAATGAAGTGGCATGTAACCACAAAAATTACACCTAACCTCAAAAAATCGAATAGTTTTATACTGCATATATATAATGACAGAAGAAAATAACAATAAATATAGAAAAATTCCAAACAGCTGAAACTTATAGGCAATTGGATTGGATTGGATTGGATTGGATACCTATTGCCGTGACTATGGAGCCTATACACTCCATAGTGACGTGACCGTCTTTATACAGTGCGACGGTATTACAGTACCTACTCAGGGTTGGAACTTCATTTATACTAGAATGCTAGATGGCGTTGAAGTAGCTAGATTTTGAAATTTTTAGACTAATAATTTTTTTCTTTCGTTATTTTTTTTTTAATAAAAAGCATCCTAATATTACTTCTGTCTGATACCTCTTAAAATATGTGTACAAAGTTTCATGATGATCGGTTAAGTAGTTCTCGCGTGAAAGCGTAACAAACAAACGGACATTCACATTTATGATATTATTATTATTATTATTGTAGTAGCGATTTCATCCGTGCACGTGATTCTTTTATCATTGCGCATAACTAATAAGATGCATAGCTTATTTACCATAAAATAAAACAAAAAAAATGTGTGACAGAGTAATAAGGCCTACGTGCTTAGCAAGCGTAGTTAAATAGTTAAGCTATACTTAATAGGTATATTTGGGAATTGAGATCCATAATCATTTGAATACCGTAGTAATACTGTGATCATCGGTCTTAAATAACCTGTAACTATTTAATAATTAATGGTAAATAACGCCATACCATAGTAAAAGGCCTAGTACTTATTTTTTTTTTTTTTTTTTTTTTAAAGCCTGTGTTAATGTCCCACTGCTGGGCAAAGGCCTCTCCCCTGGACTTCCAACTCTCTAGTACTTATAACTTTTTTAAATGTATAATTTTGTCATTGGTTATGTTATGTTATGTTTATACAGGATGACACAAAAATAGTAATACAAAATTAGAGTTTCTTCTCAGTTAATGCTCTAACTCATTTGTTTTAATGAGACTCCAGAGAGCGCTGATCTTTATTAATTTAATAACATTAAATTTGTTTTAATTAGTCTTACTAAATTTGAGATGTCTATACCTACGTTGAGTTCGTGATTTCATTTCAACTTAGTATGAACATCATAAACTTAATGAGACTAATTTTAAAAATCGAGTTAATTCATTATGTCGTCCAGCATTAACAGAGTAAGAAACAACAAGTTTCTTTTTGTATTTTTTTATTTTTTTATTTCTTCAACTTCAATATTTTACTTTTACGGTCATCCCGTGAGAAGACCTGGGTTCGATTCCCAGCATTGGTTTTTTTTCTGGTGTTTTTTCTGTGCATCTATGTTTCAGTTTGTATTTAGTATGAAATATATGAGTAAGAAACATTAATTTTGTAACACTATTGTTTAGAAAATGTCCTCAAATTATGATTAAAATTAAAACTAGTTAATTAAACGGCATATTTTAAATTTTATTACAAATATCCCTTAAGGTATAAGTTGGCACCCGTCCGCACGCAGCAACAGCAGACGACGTGTCGCTAGCTACGCTAGCTACGGAGGGAATTTCATAGAAATAAGGTATAAGTTGGCGTAGCTAGCGACACGTCGTCTGCTGTTGCTGCGTGCGGTCGGCTGCCTACTTATACCCTTATCCAGGCTTTATTACCCGCAGGTAATCTACATTTTAATACTAAACTACTTATAGTACAAGTGTAATATGATGCGATTAGAAGAGACTCGCTTTGGCTGATTCTGCTCAGAGGGGCTACGACGAAACTCGAAGTCCGTATCGTGCCATCCCATTCACTCTTTCCTTTAACACTGTTATCGAGAACGGGACGGCACGATGCGAAGTTCGAAAATCGACTTTCATAGTTTAAGTCCTGGTATATAAGCGGTGTGAGAATTGGGTTTCAGGTAATAACGAGCAAAAGGCAAACTTTGAAAATGCGTGTGTAGTTTCTTTCAAAGGCTGTGAAATGCTCGAGTTCGTTTGTGTTGAAGCACAAGTTCCCTGATTCCTGGACTTTTATAGTTTGACAAAGGACTGAACAAGTGAACGTGCAGTGGAAGGTACAAAAGAGTTTTGCATGGCATTTTCATTCTAAAACCACTCTAAGTGTCAAGTTTTGTCCGACCGAGACATTAAGCGTGTAACTAACACAGAAGCGTGTAGCATTTCACCGAATCGCATTTCACCTCGATCATGTATATGACTATCGCTTTGCAACTCACTCGTCAATTTTCTTTGTCGTTGTCAGTTTTAGCCACATTTCATCTCGACCGTGCAATTAACTGTCGCGTTGTGTGTCAATCGTCTGTTTTTGTAGTCGCTATTAGTTTTAGTCGCGTTTCACTTCGATCGTATACCTATTAAATTTTTCCTTTTTTATTTATTAGTTATTAGTCACCAAGATGTTATTTACACAGCTACGAAATTCGTTTTAAAAACTTTTCAGAATATTAATGCAAACTTATATTAACGCGTCAAATTAACTGAAGTCTCAAACAATCATCGTTCGCGGCGAAATGCGTCTGAGTTAAAATATTAGGCACACAGAAAATGAAATGCTACAAATAAATTATACTAATGTAAAAAGCCACGCGGAATATTATTTCAAGTAAAAACTTCTATTGAGTTTTTTTTTTCATTGAAGGCGAAATGAGATTCGGTGAAACCCTTCAAGGTATTTATGCTTTAAAGGTAAAGTACTCACAAAAGACATTAATTAAGGTCGCACCGAGCTTTTGGCGCATTTATTTCATTCATTCAATCCCTTGCTATATCAGTACTAGCAAAGCCTTAGTTCTGAAATTCATGTGTAAGATATTTGAGGATTCACTCTAGTTACCAATGATTTTCGAAATACGATCACTTGTAGTTTGCTCGATAGAAAAAAATTCAAAGAAAGTAGTTTCTAAAAAAATAAAATAAATCCTTAGTACGGCGTAGATACTGCACGGCAGGTCATGACTTTTTGAATGTTAATAAAACAAGATGTTTTCTAGGGCTTAGTAAAGCTACATTTTAAAAATATGTATTTGTTATAGTAAAACGACCAGATGGCCTAGTGGTTAGAGAACCTGACTACGAAGCTTGAGGTCCCGGGTTCGATTCCCGTGTCGGGGCAGATATTTGTATGAAAATACGAATGTTTGTTCTCGGGTCTTGGGTGTTTAATATGTATTTAAGTATGTATCTATCTATATAAGTATGTTTATCCGTTGCCTAGTACCCATAACACAAGCTTGCCTAGCTTACTTTGGGACTAGGTCAATTGGTGTGAATTGTCCCGTGATATTTATTTTTATTTTTTTTTTATTTTTATTTAAAACGATGAAAATACCTAAATACACGCACGGTCTGGCCTGTCCTCGTTCTCGTCCGCGATCCTATCTTGAGCCGTGCTTCCCCCTTGTCCGAGTAGTTAGTTGCGTTAGTTCTCCTTCGGCCATCGGACCTGTCTTTTTTGGCCTTTTTTTAACAGACGTGAAAATTGGAGATTGGCTAAATATTTCAGATACGCGATATAATCCAAAGCCAGTTAAGCGGACTTGCACTATCCCCGACGATATGCTCATAAAACAACCGAAAAACATGGTTCGAAAACAGCAGCAGCAGCGCACACACCTAGGTAGGTACATACACTGTTTATGTACCGATTTAAAAAAAGTACCTTAGATGGTGGATTCGTATTTCTTAATCACCGCGTCAAGGTAGTTTGCCAATAGGGATGTTGACACCACCAATCAACTGACGTACTTTTTATGACCTATCAAAACAATTCTCCCATAGAGTTTGAATGGCAATAGCAACTTATGACGTCACTTGTTCGCCAACTCAATCAACTAACTATTTATTTGTTTTAAAGCAACAAAAAATCTAATTTTGCAGTTAATCGGAAATTAATCTGGTGTTCAGGGCTAAAATAAAGCGTTTTTTTACTGGAGTCGTGTCTTCGAATTATTTTTTAACGGCGTCAACATCCCTATTAAACCAAAGTATTCCTGTTGATCAAATGTCTAGGAAAAGCTAATAAAAATAATAAATTAACATTTCTCACCTGCTTTCTTAGCACCGTTTTCCTTTCGGCTGTTCTTACTTCTTCTTGGGTATAGATTGATTTTACTCTGACCGCAGCCCATTGTTCACGTTACAATTCAGTCCACGATCAGTTCACAATTTTGTATAGTTCGACTTGTGCTTGTTTTTCTGAATCAAGTTTTTCTCAGTTCCATTTCAAGGTTGTTCAAAGTATAAATGCTCAGAGGGAGAGTTCAAATTTGTGAATTTTTTTAGTCGCTTCTGTGTTTTGGACGTTCCTCTCTTGACGCGTCCATTTGAAATTGTGCTCGGTGTTTACTCTGCAATGAAAAATATTTTTTACCTACTAGGTATCTAAGGAAGGAAGGATGCGTATGAGTTTTGTAAGTTTTTAAGATTTTTTGCCATTTTCATTCGACAACATCAAAAAATGCTAGTCTTATGACCACTCTTCCACAAGGACAGGACTTAGGCGAATTATACGGGGTTATTGGTAAGTCGACCTACTCCCGTCAAGGGGTTATGGGGGAGGTCATTTGCAATCATTTTTGTCAAATTTAAGGGGGTATCGTGTTTTTGGCGTTTTTATTGCATTCATTTAAACTCGTGCTGTATCATTACTAGCAATGCAATAGTCCTGAAGTTCATATGTAAGATATTTGAGGATTCACTCTAGCGATCAGTTTTTTTCGAAACACGATTACTTGTAGTTCGCTCGATAGAAAAAAAATCCAAAGTCGTCTCTAAAAAATAAATTAAACTCGTAGTACGACGCTAATACTGCACGGAAGGTCATGACTTTTTGAATGTTTAATAAAACAAGATGTTTTCTAGGGCGTACCTAGTTTTGCTACATTTTTAAAATATGTATTTGTTTTAGTACTATGATGAAAATACCCAAAAACACGCGCAGTCCAACCAAACTATCTTGAGCCATCGTGCCTCCCCCAAGCGGCCCCACGCCCGAAATCACCCACCCAAAATCGATTAGCGCGAAAAACTCTGTACCCCCTTAAGACTTTTGCAAAAAAGTCACACCTCTTCAAAAATTTATTTAATAAAAGTTGGCAATACAAGTCAAATTTTTATTTTCTTATTAACAAGATAAAATTGCTGTTCTCATGCAAAATTAAAAAAAAAAATATTATTTGTACTACTTACACGTTTAAGAATGCGAGACGAAAAAGTGAAAAATAAATAATATGATTTTTATCAGGTTGTTCAACATTATTGTCACAAAAACATAACATTTTAGTAATACATGTATGTATTTCTATATTTCTAACGAGCTATAGGTACTATGATTTCTGTAAATGGTTGCTAGAAAAAAATGATCACAAAGGACGTAGGAAGAAAATAAACTCATTAAATCTTTCAATAATTAACTGTTATACATTTGCATAACAGAACATCAATAATAAATGTAAAATAACAAATTCAAACTTAAAAAACAATTAAGTTTGAAATTCATTTGATACCCATTTATAAATATTCTTTAGGTATTTGCTGCACTGGCCGACTAGGTACGAAATTTGAAAGCACAAATATAACCTATTTTATAAGATGACATTTCGAAAAAATCCTGAAAAATGCACGTTTCTACATTGTATGGCAAACGTTGTTCTGGCAGATGAATTCGGGCAAAGGAAATTGTGGCAATTAAAGATAAATGATTCCAATATAATCGTCATTAGTAATGCATAAATATCAATACAAAACAGAAAGGTCAAAGACAGTGCTTATAGGTAAGTAAAATAAGCAGGCTGTCTCTGTTGGAAATATACGTAGGATCATAAGCATGAACGTTTAAATTAGAACCTCAAATGACTTGTGTCATTTGTAGAGTATCTGCCAAAATTTGTTTTTTTTTTAACTTGTCTTTTTCGCTTCCGCCTCCTCTTCCCTTTCGGACGCTGCATGAATTGTACGTACTTTTTGATGTTAAAGTTATAGGTAACGCCACCAGAGTTGAGGTCAGGCACACAACAACACGTCATGTAATGACAGCGGGATTTTGACATTTATTCGCGCCGATAGCAAGTTCAACAGACTCGACATAGAATTACAAGATTGACTAAAAATTTCGTCAACCTATTTCGTTAACAATAATTTAGGAAAATACATCTAATTCAAACAAAACAGAAAATAAAATATTTCGATCTATTTTATTTAAATAAGATAAGCATATTTTTCGTTATTTATAAAATACAGTTTTTTTTTTTTTTGTTGCGAATATTTCTTATCAATGAACTAAAACAATTACTTTGCTCACCCGCGACCGCTGCGCGCGAGGTCGCGGGTGAGCAAAGTAATTGTTTTAGTTCATTAATATGGACCTCCGCAAAGTAACGCCTGATTCAATAAATTATTTCTTATCAGTTTCAAATTGTTTTATTTCATATACGTTATTTTAAAAAAGAAAAATTATAATATGCATAGTATTGCGTAAGTATTTTATCATAAGATCATTATAACTCACATTTTCATTCACTCACTCATTTCATTCATTCACTACTTTTTTGCAATCAGTACTTTATGTAGCTGTGTGTGTAATGATTCGTCTCAATTCTCGTGGCGTACCTATATCTCTCAACATCGTGGTCATCTTTTGTAACTGTGTAGCACTCGCTCACTGAGAAATATAGAGCGGTGAATAGAAACGTGTGTAATTTTGATTTTCATTCCAACGAGAAGTCCATTGCACTGATCCAGGCTCTAACAGTCTATGAAATCTCTCGTCACTTCATACGAAATAGCGTATTAAACAAGCAACCAAGTTATTCATCAAAACAAAAACCAGAGTTACGCCATTGAGCATCTATAAATATTGGTTCACTCAATAGGGGAGACTGGGGTCAATAGAAACACGGGTCAATAGAAACAAGTGCAATAACTACGAAACAAGAACCGATAGCGGGGCGGTCCCTGGGAGGCGATGGATCTGCGTTCGTGTCAGAACCTGTGGAACAGTGCTAGCCGCGGCTCTGTGGCCGTCGGATGTTATTACGCGAGTGTATTGCTTTTCCGGCACCAAAAGTAAGTATTTTTGATGTTTTTGTTTTGTATATTAGTCAATATTCATTGGTAGTACTTTAATACTATTTAACTTTCTGTTTGTATGGTTATTCTTGTTGAATTTGTAGTGGTTTATGAATACCTACCGTCTACCGTTATTTTTCTACGATTTTAAATATTCACCATGACGTTGCTGGGTCAATTGAAACAAAATTTACCGGGTCGATTGAAACATGTTTCAATTGCCCCTTGTATGTGGTTTTAAGATTTTTTTTTGCAGTAAGATTCTTTTTTGTTTTTAGATGCCGCGAAACCGTCCAAAAACTACTAATCGCGGAAAGTGCAGTATAGATTTGTATAAAAAAGTTTACGAAGAGATTCCAAGGAATAACACTTAGACAAGCTGCCGAAATGTATGACTTTAATTTAACATCATTGTTCAGATACAAGAAAAAACGGGACAGTTGCAATGAAGAATCCTCAGAATCTGTAAAGATGGGTTATTCTCCCCACAATAAAGTGTTCTCTGAAGCCCAAGAAAAGGATTTATCAAAATCGTTCTATGTGTGGTGGGCACACGTGGGATTTTACAAAGAGTTAATTACGTCAATCACCTTAACCCTAGTTAAGATGTATAATAATGGTTGCTCACCCTATATTCAATGTTTGATTACATTTCTAGATTAGTAATAGTTGATCTTATTACTTATAAATATTTAAATATTCTAAATGATTAAGCAAGAAGTACCATATGAAAATTTTGTTAAGTTAATAGCAATAAATGCTAGTTTTTTTCGTTAAGTTGATGGTAGAAACTACCTTTTACTGTGTTCTAATCAAAGACTGAGATTATATGATTTAATTATGACTAAAAAAATAAACATATATGATTATTACAATAAATAAATATTTTATTTCTAGGTGTTTCAATAGACCCCATTCATTGTTTCAATTGACCCGCAATCAGGGTCAATTGAAACAATTTTCGAGGATTTCTAAAGCACATGTGATTCCGTATCTGATACCTATGGATAAAAATCAACATAGCAACTTTAAAGCCAGATAATCTAGCTATAGTCGAAACCTTTCACAAACCAGTATTGATAGAAAATGTAGGCACTATGGCCATTTTTTCGGAAAACGTTTCAATTGACCCCGGTCTCCCCTACTTACTCAATAGAAAACAAGTTTGTACGTGACCAGAGCGGACCGTCGAGGATTCTAGCTTTTATTATGAACTGTAGCACTAAACAACGGCCAGTATAATCCATTAAGCGATTCACGCTGTATTTACTTACGACACGAAGTATAATAATTGGTAGCGACAGACAAATATCAAAGCATAATTATATCGGAATGTGTAATCTACTCACTAAACCTATTATCAACAGTGATAGAATAGATGAAGAGTTATAATTAAGTAATATTTGGACATCATCCTCATCATCATTTCACGCGAAAGACGTCCACTGCTGAATATAGGTCTTGCAAAACAGATCGGGCCTTTTTTTATGGTGAGGAAAATGCGCCTTATGCATTCGTCTCTATTCGGGGAAACAGAGGGTATGTGGGGCTCTCCCACAAGGGGCCTTATCACAAGGCTCACATCCGCGGATGCGAATGCGGGTGTTAGATTTGGTACATAAAAAAAGCAAAAATATATATTTTTTTTAAATAAATAAATGTTTGAACATGAAAATGGGTGCGTTATAAATATTAATTTAATTTAAAAACAGCAATTTGGGTCCCTTTTCTGGGTCTAGGCGATACCTCGGTCCCAGTCCCAGGCATAACATCTGCCTTGAGAAATATTTCTCTATTGTGGTTTAATCTCTAATATGGATTAAAAATTAGTTCGGAACCACTAAACAATTGAGTTCCAATTTATACTATTCCTGTTTTTTAATTTGTATCTTTACGTGCCAAATGTATTTTTTTTGTGTATCGAATATGTAAATAAATATCTCTCTCTCCCTCACTAAGACCTATCAAAAGTTTAAGGCGTAAACACCTAGCAAGTGCGCTGCATGCGCCGCCGCTAAGTCGTCCCTGTTCCGACTTGTCCAACATCGCGTTGATTTTATAAATAAATAAAAAAAAACATGGGACAATTGACACCAATTGACCTAGTCCCAAACTAAGCAAAGCTAGCCAACGGATAAACATACTTATGTAGATAAATATATACTTAAATACATATTAAACATCCAACACTCGAGCACAAACATTCGTATTTTTCACACAAATATCTGCCCCGACCGGGACTCGAACTCGGGACCTCAAGCTTTGTAGTCCGGTTCACTAATCACTAGGCAATCCGGTCGTCAAATCAGTCGTTATGCGGATACGAATGTTAAATATAATGCGGATAATCCGCTCTTCCGCGGATGCGAATATCTGTATCCCTGATCTAAAGCAACCAATATTATTGTCTCCCTCTATAGGCCCTTATTCTTATGTGTATTATGAAGTGGGAGGGTTGAGGGCCTGAGGACCCTCGAAACCCTCCGCCACCACACTCTATCGAGACTATTGTGCTGAGTAGCCATCTACTATGTTCGGGCTAGTTATTATTTTTAGAAGTTATAACTTGCTGTCGTCTAATTGGGAGTTTGAATAATGGCTTCATTCCGTTTCACCCATTTATCAATAGGACTTTTACTCTTAGCACTCAAAAAGACTGAATGTAAAACACCTAAACCCCTGAATCCCTTTCTTCTTATAACGCCAAATTCGTAATGATGGCTGAATTTTAGTCTTAGTCCCTTGATGACCAAACATCACAACACCTTTATCTCAAAAAAAAAACAAATACCAGAACAGGTACTTAAGTATTTAGTCCTAGCCACTTATATTGAAGTGCTAATATAAAAACGATAGACATCAATTACTGACCTAGTCACAAACTAAGCAAACCTTGTAGGTATTAGACAGCAAATAAACAATTTTATACAGATATATACATGCTTAAAGAAATAAATAAATAAAAATAAATTCACTCCTATTGACCTAGCCCCAAAGTAAGCAAAGCTTGTGTTATGGGAGCAAGGCAACGGATAAACATACTTAAATAGATATAAACATCCAAGACTCGAGCACAAACATTCGTATTTTTCACACAAATATCTGCCCTGACCGGGCTAATGCATATGAAACATCCAACACGCAGACATCAAGCACACATTGTATTTTTCATAGAAATACCTGCCCCGACCGGGGTTTAATTAATACGGGACCTCAAGATTTGTAGTCACTCAGATAAAATGATACAGTAAAGAACACAGTAATCGCACGCATACGGCAAACAACTGCTTCATTCGCATTAAGGGCCTACCGAGCTTTTCGCGCTAATCGATTTTGGGTGGGCGATTTCGGACGTGGGGGAGGCACGATGGCTCTAGATAGGTTGGTTGGACTGCACGTGTTTTTGGGTATTTTCATCTTATTACTAAAACAAATACATATTTTAAAAATGTAGAAACACTACGCCCTAGAAAACATCTTGTTTTATTAACATTCAAAAAGTCATGACCTTCCGTGCAGTATTAAATAAATAAATAAATATTAGGGGACAATCTTACACAAATCGACCTAGTCCCAAACTAAGCAATGCTTGTACTATGGGTACTAGACGACGATAAACATACTTATATATATAGATAAATAAATACTTAAATACATAGAAAACATCCATAACTCAGGAACAAATATTCGTGCTCATCACACAAATAAATGCCCTTACCGGGATTCGAACCCAGGGCCTCTTGCTTCGTAGGCAGGGTCACTACCAACTAGGCTAAAGCGTCGTACTACGAATTTATTTTATTTTTTAGAGACGACTTTGGATTTTGTTTCTATCGAGCGAACTATAAGTAATCGTGTTTCGATTAACACCTTGTCATTAGAGTGATTCCTCAAATATCTTACACATGAATTTCAGGACTATAGCTTTGCTAGTAATGATACAGCACGAGATTAAATTAATGCAATAAATGCACCAAAAACACGGTAGGCCCTTAATATGGCCGCCGCAGTAGGCAGAAAGATTTCTGAACTCCATATTGTGTTGCACCATTTACGCTAATAGTATTTAAGCAGAAGTGTGAACTAGTCAACACGACACGAACTTTTAAGATCGTAGTAGCCCTCCAGACTGACGTGAAGGCATCGTTCGTAGTTTGAAACAAGTTCAGCGACCGCATTAGTTGAACGAAGTAGTGTAATTGCTGCAAAAGACATTTCGTGTTACATGTGCTTCAGCGCAAAAAATACGTAAAATAAAACAAGATTCAATAGAGTCGTACTAACTAAGATTATGATTATCTAAAGCGGATATTATTACAATTAACGTTCGAACTTTTTTAGTTGCTTTTCTGTCATAGTTTTGCCAAGCGGCATTCCTGAAACAGTTTTATGATAGCTAAAACTTTTGGTTATTTTGAAATAAACTGAAACAATTACTTCGCTCACCTTACGATAGTTACGTTTAGGTAAGAAATGCGTGTTCATGCAGTTCCTCCACCTCCACACTGTACGAACACACACAAATCACACAAACCCAACTATCACCACCACCAAACTACACTGACGCGTTTAGAACTCAACCAGAGCTCATCTTCAGAGTAGGTACCACAACCGTTCGCTGCGCTACCAAATGTTAGACTAACATCGTAACTTCGTAAGGTCGCCGGTGGGCAAAGTAATTGTTTCGGTTCGTTAATAAGGACCTCCGCAAAGTAACGCCTGATTCATTAAATTATTTTTAAATAATTTATTTAAAATAAATCATCATATTTATGGTGAAATTAAAAATGGTAAATAAGTGGATTATGAACTATCCCGAATTCTCTTATGGTGAAAATGTCTGTAAAATATTGTGTCCAGTACGTGGCATTCTTATTAAACAGTTAAAGACAATATTTAAAATCACGTTAATAATATTATAAAAATATAATTAAATAATACATAACATAATACGACTCTGTTAATCTTGTTCTATTATCTTGTTGCGATTGATTTGCGATGACCTGCCCGAGCTATGTTTATGATTATGACCAAGGATATACAACTTCTATACTGAACATGTAAGTATAAAGATATATAATGAAGGTTAAAGAGCAGCTGATAGTGAAAAGCACTATGCATAAGTTCATGTCGAGAACTTTTTTAATTTCTAACTTTCATAAAGATCTATACTGATAAATATTGGGTCGTAGTAAAAGTTTTTAATAAAAAAACAGGTGATATTGATCGATTTGATTTTCCTACCACATTATAAATATGAAAAATTGTAATTGTCACATATTTTAAGATTTTATGTACTTACTTAAAATGCTTGAACGCGGTGACAATTGGCTAAGTAAAGTTTTTTGAAGAGGTGCTAATTATATTTTTTTTCGACAGTCGGCGTTCTGGAGATCGAGAAACTGCAGCTGTGTTATTTTTATCTCCTATTGTTTACTGGAAATATTTTTTTAAGTGTTCGAGATGACATTTGTGAGATTTTATGGCTGACTAGCCGTACGTGCTCAGAACTTAGTAGAAACAGAAAAAAAAAACCGAAATTTGCTGTCGCTTCTGTCAATGTCAAATGAAATTTAACAGTTTGCGTTTCGTTTGCTTTGCGTTGTCCAAGAAGCAGTTCCAAAATAGTGATCGAAAGTATTCAATCGTGATCCGGTTATCGTGCATAGGTCGTGGAGAAATGCGGTAAAATTGAAAGTCGGATTTTATGCGTAGGTCGATAAAAATAGTCCAAAAATCACACTGAGCACACCAAAATGCAAAGCAAACGAAACGCAAACGATTTGTCATTGACAGAAGTGACAGCAAACTTCGGTTTTTTTTCTGTTTCTACTAAGTTCTGAGCACGTACGGCTAGTCAGCCATAAAATCTCACAAATGTCATCTCGAACACTTAAAAAAATATTTCCAGTAAACAATAGGAGATAAAAATAAAACAGCTGCAGTTTCTCGATCTCCAGAACGCCGACTGTCGAAAAAAAATATAATTAGCACCTCTTCAAAAAACTTTACTTAGCCAATTACGACAAAAAACTTTAAGTAAATACGTACTTAATGTTTTATGTACTTTGGATTCGAATAATTAAATAAACATTGTAGATATGCTTTGGAAAATATATACCGAGTTTCTGCTTCTAAGTAGAGGATTTTCTAAACCGGTAGTAGATTTTTCGACATTCATATAAGTGGTTTTCTGCCTTTACCCAGCTATATTTTTCCCAACTGATTAATTTGCCAACTCTTTATTTTTTCTGAAACTGTAAACTATTCAGTTCTGAAACTATAAAGCTACCCTAACCTTCAGGATAGTTCTGAATAGTTTACAGTTTCAGAAAATATATATACTCACTAAAAACATTTTCATGCAAAATGTTGCCGAGACGAGGCTATATTCCATGCACTGTCAAAAAGTTATCAGATTTCATAAAGAGCCAAGCTTCCTAACTCTACACGCCCTAACATCACAAACTATACACCTTACTCAATATCTGGCTTGCTCGTTTGCCTACGTAAAGTGAAAAATTTATTCTTATTTATTTATATCAATTTATTTCTGTTCATTACTTGTCTACTAATCATACTATTGTTCCTGTACTTAGTAGCCAAACGGCCAAGCTATGTAGCTATTTTGACTAAGGTAAGCAATTGAAACTTTATATTTTTAATGAGTCTACTATTGACACCATATCCCGACAATTTTGTTTATCTCGTATACTAGATTGGATCATAATCCAAACTCAAGTTATGAGGGTTCAAAAAACCGATGAAGTGCTTCCAGAAATGGTAGGTACTAGGTAGTTTCCTTGCGCTTCGCTTGGCTCGTCTTGGCGGGGACATAAGAAAAAGTTGACAAATGAATTAGTTGGGAAATAATTTTCTATGAAAAGGCAGAACCCATATAAGTGCTTGTTGCCTGCAATAAACATAGAGAAGTTTTGAATTTGTTTCGTGTTTTTAACTGATTCTATGCCATTCTAAAAATAATGGAATACCTATAAGGATGAAGCCAGTCAACCGTACTTTTTAAAATTTTGGTTACATACATACAAAAAGATATTTTGTAAAACTTTTTCATCAATCTGGAGAATAGGGGCGATTTTAGGGATTTCATAACGGTATTCTACCAATTTGCCTGTTGAGACTGCCGACGAATGTGCAGGGACATTGACGTGAAGAAAGAGGACTTTCATCTTCGCGAAATGTGATCGTTTTTTCATAACTTCTGCGATAAACTTATCTAGCAAAGTAGCGTAACAAAGATCATTTATTGTTTTATTTTTCTGTAAATATACGATATAAATAACACCTTGTCTATTCCAAAAAACACTTGCCTTTACGTTTCCTGCCGAATTAATAGTTTTTGCTTCATTCGGGGCCTGTTCGCTAGCAGAAGTCCACTTTTTAGATGATTTTTCGTCTCTAATGTATATTGATGGATTCTTGTTTCATCCACCGTCACGAGTCGACGTAAAAATTCATTGGAATTACGCTTGAATTTGGCCAAGCATTGCTCAGAAGTTGTTACGCGATGTCGTTTTTGCGGAAAGCTTCTACATACTTGAAATATTATGCAAAATATGAAAAACTCTCTCAGATGAAATGCGTACAGTCTCAGCTATCTCGTGTATCTTTACTCGATGATCATCCATTACAATATCGTGAAGTTTATTCACGATATACTTAACCAGTTGTTACTTCAAACGGCTTTCCAGGCTCTGCGTCATTAGTAGTGATAAGTCCACAACAAAATTCTGTAAACCACCTGTGTACCATTTCATGAGACGGAGCAGATTCCTCGTTATACTTTATAAGCCGGACTTCAGTCTCTTTGATAGTTTTGCGACGTAAATTGTAGCGTTTAATCAGCACACTAAATTCACATTTCTCCATTTTCCAGCAATTTTCCGAGGCCATCTGATTATGTGACTCATTTTTTTTCCCACGTTTTTAAAACTTATGACAGCCAGCTTCCAAAGAGTTACGAATTATTTTTATTTTTTATTTTTACAAAAATCAATATACCAGGTTCTGTTAACCGAGCAACGTGTCGAATTTAACGGAAATCAAAAGAAACACGTGTATAATACTTGAACTTACACGCTGCCGGCGTGTCTAAATAACACACCACACAAAAAATTATGCTTAATAATTTGAAAGCAAAAGTTAAAATGTTCCTTCACTATGAATATATATAAAATAGTAGAGCTATCAACTTTTTATTAGTTTGACTTTGAGTTGCCATTATACTCTGATAAACGAGATTATTAGTACATTACTGCAGCGGCCGCGAAATAGGGGATTGCCGGCCGAGTAGTTATAGATGGCCGAGTGTTAACGAGGCCATCTAGAGATACGAGGCCGGCAATCCCTGTTCGTGGCCAAGGCTTGTATAGAGCTTTTCTCAAACATGCATCATCATCATCATCATCATCACCATCATCATCGTCGTCGTCATCATCATCATCATCAACATCATCATTATCATCTCATCCTCATCATCACCACACCATCATCATCATCACCACCATCACCATCATCATCACCGCCATCATCAACACCATCAACATCACCATCATCATCATCATCTTAACTTACCTAAAATAAGCGTAGTGGCAGAATGTCTTAATGAACCAAAACGCAAATATTGCTTATAGTTTTTTTTTAATGGCTAAATGCTATGATGCCATAGACCTATAAACGTCATGGTATGAAACAATAGACGATCACTTTGCTGGCCAAGGCCAGCAATGTTGTATGAAATTCCATTATTGAGCTCTCGTCTAGCCGCACACCACGCCGCGCCTTCATCGTGACACTTCGTGGCGTATTATAAGGAACATAACGTCAATATTTCATAGCATGTTTGAGAAAAATAATATTATAACCTTTTAGCTTATGATTAAAACTAAATGCGAACAGCTTCTGTCAATATCATTGCAATTTCTTGTGATTCCTTGAAGTCAACCACTTACTTGTCTACAAGAAATGTAGAGTTTTAAGGCCGGCGCAGACCAGATAGGTGTGCGTGCACCAGTTGTAATAATAAATAAATAATAAATTATTTATTTCATTCCAACTTAGGTGGTAAATACAAAATGGTCGAGACTTCCTATTAGGTATAGTGTACCTGTGTCAGGAAGCCTCGCTCTTCCAGCTTATAGTACACTCATGCGTTAGAATGCAAGAATAACATAAAAGTAAAAGTTCTTAATAACTACATAGTACTTAATGGGAATTATGACATTGTGTTATTTGTGTGTGTGTGCGTGTGTGTATGTGTATGTAACGTGTATGTGTGTGTATGTATGTGTGTGAGTACGTGCGTGTGCGTGCGTGCGTGCATGCCAGTACGTTCATATCTCATTAAAATTCAACGTTAAACCTTATGTATACAGTACATTTTCAGTTGCTACATAATCAAGTTCACTTATCCAATTTAGTGTCGCTTTTTTACAGTCATGGTAGTTCATAGTATAAATATTCAAAATCCTGTTTACTTTATTATACATAATTGCAGAAAGAACATCATACTGCCTCCTCGCAAAAGCTGACCCACTCCAAGGCACAGTTACAACTGTGTGTGCTTTTCTTTTATTTAAAAGTTTGGGATTAAAAGCAGTTGACCTGTGAAGTTTTAAGAGAGCAGAGGTAATATATAATTTACGCATACTCAGTAATTTACAAAGTGCGTACAGTTCAGTAGTGGGGTATCTGTATGGTTTAAAGAACATAGTTTTTAACAAACACCTCTGGGCTCTTTCAACTTCCAGGTATTTAATGTAATGAATGAAGCTGTAAGAAAGATGACACACATAATGGCATCTAGTTCATCATCTTTCTTACAGTTTCATTTATTACATACATCGGGTCTGTGCCGACTTTTAAATGAACCTCTTCATTCCGCAACAGTGTATACATATGGAAAGTCGACAAATGAGTAGTCCTTACGAAGCTCAAAAGTGCCACGTTCGTACTAGCTGCTGCCCGCGACTCCGTCTGGAAATAATTAATTTATCGCTCTCCCACGGGAACTACGCAATTTTTCGGAATGATAAGAATTCTATATGTTGATCCAGTTTATAAAATATCTGCGTGATAAATTTCATCAGAATCTGTCAAACCGTTTTAGCGTGAAAGCGTAATAAACATCCATCCATCAGTGTTGTTGCAATAGCGATGGTTTCGCTATCGATAGTTGTCCTCAAACAATCGATAGTGCGATAGTTCTATCGAAAATATCGACATGCTGTAATACTATCGATAGTATATCGATCCTATTGATCTTTAGCAATAGATTTTAGTTACGATAGGACTATCGATAGTATGAGTGATTTCCAAGCCCAAGATCACGATACTATCAATAGGCTATTGCCAGAGATCGGAATTTTCACGGCAAAATATAAGACTGTCGCAATCAAGCTAGCGTTAGAACCAATTTTTTATCGATATCGATAGTTGTGCAATAGAAGAAAAAAACGGTTAAAAAACATATTTAATACAGAATTTAAGGACAGGTGATAAACGAAACAGGCTACTCCCAGAGAATGTTGAGGAATTAATGATTATCTACTCCTATCACTATCACAAACCAAATAAAATGTCATGTGCTGCTGTATAAAAATTTATACAAACCTGACCTAAAATTCTGTATCAAATATGTTTTTTTATTTAGTGGACCGTTTTTTTCTTCTATTGCACAAGTATCGATATCGATAAAAAATTGGTTCTAACACTAGCTAGATTATGACAGTCCTGTATTTTGCCGTGAAAATTCCGATCTCTGGCTATTGCTATTGCCACAACACTACCATCCTACAAATTCATACATCCATACAAACTTTCACGTTTATACTCGTAATAGTCGTAATGCTAGGCTAGTGGTATGAGATGGGTGTGGCTTAAGGGTCTACCGAGTTTTTCGCGCTAATCGATTTTGGGTGGGCGATTTCGGGCGTGGAGCCGCGTGGGGGAGGCACGATGGCTCAAGATAGATTGGTTGGACTGCGCGTGTTTTCGGGTATTTTCATCATAATTACTAAAACAAATACATATTTTAAAAATGTAGCAAAACTACGCCCTAGGAAACATCTTGTTTTATTAACATTCAAAAAGTCATGACCTTCCGTGCAGTATTAGCGTCGTACTACGAGTTTATTTTACTTTTTAGAGACGACTTTGGATTTGTTTTCTATCGAGCGAACTACAAGTAATCGTGTTTCGATAAACGCTTGTCATTCAAATAACTTACACATGAATTTCAAGACTATAGCTTTACTCGTAATGATTCAGCACGAGATTAAATTAATGCAATAAATGCGCCAAAAACACGGTAGGCCCTTAAGGTTCCTAGATGGCTACGGAACCCTACAACGGACGCCGTCAAAGAATGTAACAAAGTAAAAACACCTAAACACCGCACGCCCGTGTTTACGGAGTACGTAAATAACAATATTTCCTGCTACAATTCTCGAATTAAATGCGTTTGTAATCACTTTTAATTCTTTTGATGTCATCGCGAGCAGTCAAGCGCGAGCTTTTCATTCAGTAGGTATATTTTTAGACTGACAAGAATGAAATGCTCTTTGGGGTTCCGTACCCAAAGGGTGTCAACGGAACCCTATACTGAGACTCCGCTGTCTGTCTGTCCGTCTCAGGGCTCTATTTCTTGAATGGTAAGAACGTAATAAAAATACAACCAACGTGAAAGACACTTGAAATTGTCACCGATTACGTATTGCTGTGGCTGGTACAACAACAGATAATAAAAATATTATTAAGGGGGGTCCTGACAAACCAATATAAAATTATCTCACACTGCGTACATTTTACTTAGAAGCAGGTTTCTGCTAACACTGGATTATTATAGTTTCAGCTGTTTAGGTACGGCGTATATTTTGACAGTACCCAAAAATTTGTACGGAACCCTCGGTGCGACAGTCCAACTCGTGCTTGGAAGGTTTTTTATACAATTAGGTACTGTAAGAAATGTTCACCGTCCTAGCCTATATTCGTCCCACTGCAGGGCACAGGCCTCCTCTCAGAATGAGAGGGCTTGGGCCGTAGTTCCCACGCGGGCCCAGTGCAGATTGGGAACTTCACACACACCTTTGTATTTCTTCGCAGGTGGATGCAGGTTTCCTCACGATGTTTTCCTTCACCGTAAAGCTCATGGTTAATTACAAATGAAAATGTAAGAAATGTTGGAATACTTGATACTGACATACAGAAAGTTTAGGCAACAATAAACCTCGTTTGCATTAAACCGTGTCGACACTCTGCAACAGGTGTTACATGTCACGAGCGTTTCACGCCGTTTTAATTCAATTTTATTTGGCAGCTTACTTCCGAGCTATAACGGATTAGCGGAAGGTGACGTCATGACGTTTCTGGCTTGCCACAGTGTAAACCCAGTGTGTGATCTCTATACCTAGAGATTTTCCTGGCACGAACGACGTGTGGTTAAAATTTCATTTTAAGAGCAAGCTTTTTAGCTGACTGTACTTTTTGTTGGCTGTACTTAGGTATATTGTCATCCAACTTACATAAGTATACCAAATTTCAAGTGAATCTGACCACTGGAAGTGAGTCGAATTCGACCTCCAAGATTTGACCCTTACATACAGATACATTGCAAGTTAATAAGAAGCTTTTAATAACATCGATTCGGTTTGGTATTATTGTTTCTATATTTACAAACGTGTCACATTGATATAATGCCACTTATTAGACATCGATAAACTAAGTATCAGAAAGAAATCACTATTGGTGCATCGTTTGTGCCAGGAAAATCTCTAGTTATAGTGGTCTCCAAAGAATGCACGTTTGCACCAGCGTTGTACATCATGCAGCCACAGAATAAGTAATAGTTCTAACGTACAGAAGGATCACTCTCGAACAAAAGTCAACTTTAGGTATAAAAACTTGCCTACTCTTACTGCTTGCACACGAAATTGAAATTCCGTTGGGCACCGCCAGAAACCAAGGCCACAGGGTTCCCACTCGCCGATGTTTGGTAGGTATATAAATCAAGAAAGATAACAGTGTGTATTAATTCAGTAAACTACTTTTAGTAAGTAAGTAAGTTATTTATAAGATCGTTTAGAAGTCATTGTTTGTTGCAAAAATGACAGAAAAAAGATGCTTAATTACGCACGACGCGGCTAGCGTGCGAACTAAAGGCCGAGTGACAACCTACTGCCATACTCCTCCCCGGGAGGAGTGCCAGCCGAACATACCTAAACTGCGGAGTGAAACCCCCCTGATGCAGCGCCAGATTTAGACTGTGTGAAAAAATCTCTTCTCTTATGATGCGTGCGACGCTGTAGGTCTGGATGAATTTTCAAAAAAAATACATCGCGTTTTTACTTACATTGTATGATGAACAACCGTTTACATGGATCCCGTAGAAATATTGGAGTAAAAGTTAACTATGTGTTGTTCCAATGTCCACTATGTTATTACCAAATCCGTCCTATCATTTTAGGGTAACAAATACACACATACTAACATACACGCACACATATGTTACCCGCAGGCTAATTGTCTAACTCCCTCGCAATCGCCATCGCGTTCATTTTGACAGTTCTTGTATGGGGTGACAATTGGTATCGGAAACAGCCAGCTGTCACAGCACAGCCATACAAAAACTGTCTGTCGACTCGTCAATCATCAAAGTTGGATGAATTAGTTGCAGCGATAATGGTGGAAGATATCACAAATAAACATAGAATTTATTTACCTATCTTTCTTTTTGCGTATGCCATAGTCGAGTAAAATGTTGAATTTTGAAAGACGTTTTCTTCAGTTTGGTAAACAAACAACCATAACAAACAACACGTGTTTGCTAAAGGAATTGCGAATACGACGCGGTGAGATTATTTACTGTATTTATACTACGAGTATGACTGAACCTGCCACCAGTAGGACCTATCCGTGTCTCGCTTCAACCAACCTTACGAGAAAGAGATGCCCTGATAAAATAAAGCTTGATAGCTGCCCCGGGAAATAAGTTCAGCGTTAAAATACCACTGAATCCAAAACGACGTAACGTCCTATGTACCATATTAGAATCAGAATATTTCACTTTAGACCGTCGGTATAGAGTTGAGAAAATCGTGCGAGTCAAATGGGATTTGTGACGTTTTGAATGGAAAGTTGTAGACAATAGTGATGAACAACAGGTTAGAATAATGAGTCAGTGAGTTAGATTCGTGGATTCGACCTTTCAACGGTTCCATAGTTTACATTACGCGAGCTACGCGTCGTATTACAGCTGTGGAAATACTGGCCGCTAATGTCTCGTGTTGCATGGGCTCTTGGTCTAAAGACCTTTTACGGAGAAAAGACGTAGGTGACCAACTTATGTAATCTATACTCCTTTCACTGTAGCATGGTGCGGGTGGCAGGTGTCAAAACCCACAGACTTGAGAAGTGAAAGCTTTAAAACTCGAATCGATAAAACTATAAATTTATAACTTTAATTAGGTATGTGTAATTAATAATATAAATTTACGATTATTTCATGAAATCAAGTAAAGTAAACTAAGTACCGGAGTTCTTTATAATGCAAAAAAAAAAGAAAAGTCGAGGGTTCCGTACATATTTTTAGGTATATCAAAAATAGGCCGTATGTAAAGCAAAACTATAATTATAGAAAACTAAAACAGTAACCATAATGTGGTGGTTAATGATTTCTCTGTGATAGATAAGATGGAAACCGGCAGTGATCACTTAATAGTCAAGAGGCACATGGATAATTTAATACTGCTTGTATTAAAGATGCGATAGAGCGGAATAAATGCCTCAAAGTGTTCGTAAAAGATAGGTCTACATTTATCTCATTGCTAGCTGATTGAAATGGCTACGAGCAGGACATATAGCACGCAGAACAGGTGGCCGTTGGAGCTGAAAAGTTCTCGAGTGAGACCACGGAATGACAAGCGCAGCGTGGGATGTCCACCAATGAGGTGGAAGGATGATTTAGTAAGAGCTACATGTTCAAGGTGGATGCTATCCGCTTCCAACCGTAATGTTTGGGTATCAATAAGGGAGGCCTGTGTCCAGCAGTGGACGTCCTATGGCTGAAATGATGATGATGACCTACTTGTATCTTTTATTTTAACCGAAACTTATTGAATAAAATATGTCATTATTTTTGAAGCATTATATCACGTAGGTAAGGTAAGTGTCATTCATAAACACACGTATTTGTCGGACATACCAACCTGTTCGGTTATCACGGCATGGAATAATTTTTTTTAAAGCGCATCGTTATTAACATTACAAATTAATAAGTATCGATAAACTCGTGGTAGATTGTGTCCCATCATTAAATGTTTTGTTACACGCACATTACGTTTCTTAACTTAATCGTATTTTTTTTTTATTACCAACTAAAAATAATTAGGTTAAATTTCTTTTGTGCAGGATAGTTTTTTCGAAGTTTTAATTTTTAACTCCAGACAAATTCAGACTGGAATTTAAATAATTCGCCATGAAATACAGCGCAGCAATTTTGTCTAAGTGTAACGGAACGGTGTGTCAAGTGTCACCCGCACCATGCTACAGTGAAAGGAGTATAATCACATCGCGTTTGGAATACGGTACGTTAAATAGAGTAGAAATGTTACCGTGACTGGGGGGCTACCCCGAAATTCGAAAATCGAAGTTCGTATCGCATCGTCTTGCTCGCTCTTGTATTAAATACTATTAGCGTGAGAGGAATGGCACGATACGAAGTTCGAATTTTGCACTTCGTAGTATAAGGCCTGTTTTCCTGCATTTTTGAAACGAGCGAAGCTATGGGTAAAAAGCTAGCTTAATACCTATAATAGTAATATATAGTAATAATAAACTCACGATTTCTTATAAATTGAAACAACTACTTATGCACTTGAAATCTTAAATATGCAATCGTGAAACATTTTATTCCGAGCTTCTTCATTCAAACAAACAGGAAAATAAAATTGAGCTCTAATTTTGTTTAAAAATTCAAGAGAAGTTCTTTAATATGCTTAATAAGCTTTAAGCAAGTTGTTATTTCGCTTATTTCTCTCGCTGCTAAGCATTTAAAATTCTTTCAGAGAAACTAAGCAAGGCATTTAAAATATAATTGAATGGGACGGATGGAGGGCCATAAACTACGAACGAACCCGCCTAGGTATGTGTAGCAGGAGAAGCGAAAAAGTGGCGACATTGATTCTGAAACAATAAAATGTTGCTATTCTTTTTGCCACTTTTCGCTCGCTTTTTTTCCATAAAAATGACCCGTGATTGTTTCCTATCTCATCTGATGAAAAGTGCAAAAGGAATATGGTGGAATATGGAATGGTTTAGTAAAGTGACGTGGGACGGGGCCGCGTCTCCGCCCCGTCTCTTCTGTCTGCCTTGGATCGCGACGCTTCTATACATTAAGCATGAAAACTGATTTAAGGGGCGCCGGTCACTGCGTACCGCCCCCGTCCCACGTCTCTTCTATGTGGCTTGCGTCCTAGGTACTGTATCTATCGGAAAATATGATGGGAACGAATTCTATTCCTTAGCAGTTCGCAATAGGAAGCACGAGCTTCGCGCGTTTCGCTTTTTATTGCTTTTACTATTAATTCCATGTTGCTAACGAACCCACAAGCTGAACCTAGTGTATTATAGTATTGTATACGCGTATGTCGGCTTACTGCCTCATTTCCCCGGGATCAGGGTAAGCCGTGTGCTATTTACCCGGACACAGTTTTTCGCGGGAAAATTATATTTTGAGAAGCTTTCACTCTGCCTGTGTAACGAGTCAACCTTTGTGTCAATAAGTCCTGTTACCATGTTGAAAAACTATATTAGCTATTTTGGTGTCTAGTTAGTTATAAGTAAAATTCAAAGTCTTAACTGACTGATATGCTAACGCACAGCCCAAACCGTGAAGCTCAAGACTTGAAATTCGGCACAGATATGCATTGAGTTCATAGCGGGTTCTATGCCTTTTCCCAAGTATATTTTTCCCAATTATTATTAATGTGCTAACTGATTTTTTTTGAAGCCGTAGTCTTTTCGGGTTGTTATAAAATAAACCTAACCTAACCTAACCTACAGGATAGTCCTGAAATATATCCTGAATAGTTTTGTTTCAGAAAAAATAAACACTTAGCAAATGAATAATTTGGGGAATAATTTTCGGCGTAAAGAAAGGATCCCGTCATAGCGGTACACTAAGAAGGGATTTTTTGAAATTCCCACGGGATAACGGAAAAAATTTATGTATTCAATTCAATGTGGCTCTATCTCCGTAACCATTCCTTTTGGATTCATATTAGGATCATAGAGGTGCAGTAAGAAGGGATTTTTGGAATTACCCGCGGAATAGAGGTCAGAAGTTGACCGCAAATTTAATTTGTACGTGGACGAAGTCGCGGGAAAAAGCTAGTCTCTTTATAAAGCCTTATGGTCCTAGGATTACACGGATCAAGGGTTTCGACACTGAATGGGACAAAGGCTTAGTCGGTGCCTAGCCCCCTGTATTTGCGTGCTTTCGCTATTCTGTTGCAGAAGCTACAAGTCTGTTGCCAGTTCCATTGGAGGTGAGAAAGAGTCAGCGTGTCTGAACAAGTTGCATCTCATACCAGCACTCGGCCCATCCTCAGTGAAAACAGACTCAAACCAACTGGTCTCTTGCTATCATCTTTAGCAATACCTGCGGGCTGGTTCCGCTGAAGTTGGCACGTTGATGGTAGGTAGTTTCGACTACCTATATACGTGGATGTAGTTTATACAAACGAAGCAAACAACTAAACCCACCACCATAAATAAAGTCCGGACACGTGTTTCGCCTCTCCCCGAGGCATCATCAGCGGCTGTCCATCCTACGGTCCGATAGTAAAATAAGTATTCCATTTATTTTAGATCAGAAGAACATTATTTTCGTGGTTTTTTGGAGTTGGTTAATTTTTTTTGAGGTGCAGATTTTTAATGAATGTCTTATTAATTTGGCAGACGCGTGGAAAAGAAGCCATCGACGTGACGTATTTATTCGTACAGGAACCGAGATCAGCTTTAATCTTTGAAGTAATTCATAGGGCCTATTTTTTTATTTGCTCTTATACTAGCTTTAACCCGCGGCGTCGCTCGCGTTAGAAATACCTTCGGGAAAAATATTTACAATCCGACAGTTTGGGCTGAAAAATGTTACGATAACATGTTAGGTACTTACCTACACGGAGAAAAATGTCTCGGAGATGTAACAAAAACTACAATATTTTAGTATTAGTAACCGAGTAAGGTAAACGTACCAATGCTCGACACCTCAACGCCCAGTAGATGACACCCATCTGTCACCTCTCTTACTATGACGTAAAATTGAATGTGCCATGTATTGGGTCAGTGTCGAGCACAGGAACGTTTACCTTAATCCAACATCTGTATTTGAAAAATTACTGAGCGCTTTGTAAAGTACACTTTTGTGATCATGAATTTTCCAAACATTCCAATAGCGTATCATTACAATTTAAATTAAAGTAACGTGGCAGAGGTTAGGAGCTTAGGGGTGGCAATGATGTAATAGCTCACTGGCTCGAGTAACATTTCTATTCTTCAACAGTGCTATGCCCTCCATCGCCCTCCGAGTGACTTTGAACTTTCACGTCTCAGTGCCATAAGTCATCACTGGCAAAACACACTGGACAAAGACTTCTGACTTGAGACATTGCGTTATATTGGATGACAAGATATTGCGGAGCTTCCCGAACGCTGCCCAGCCGAGTCGGATTCGTTGATTGACCTCTTTCTCGAAAGAGACTAAGTATGCTCAGAGTTTCTCTGCGGGATCGCATAACAAATTATGAAATCCGCGCAAGAACTAAAGTCTCCGACATTACCGACATAGCTCGAAGAATCGCCAGACTCAAGTGGCAGTGGACAGGGCACATCGCTCGTAGGCTGATGATGGGGCGAAAAGGTTCTCGAGTGGCGTCCACGGACCGGAAGACGCGTGCAGGTAGGCCTCCAACAAGATGGAGCGGTGACCTGGTCAAGTTGCGGGAACGCGTTGGATGCGGACGGGGACCGATCTGTTTGGCGAGCCTTGGGGGAGGCCTATGTTCAGCAGTGGACGTCTTTCTGCTGAAATGATGATTATGATGATGAAAAGTGCTATGATGGGCACAGAAAAAAATTTCAGTGGTAAGCAAATAACTTATTAGAGCAAAAGAAACACTGTAGTCACATTCACTGTGTCAACATATCGAAAGTGGGACAGCGACACACAGACATGGAGGTTGTTACAAAAATATTTGTGGTCAACATTCGTTTGTTTGCTACTACGGTATCAACCTAAGAGTTAATAGCTTAACCCTTTGGCTCGCCACGTTAGAAGTATCACGAGGAACATTTATTTACAATCTAAAAGTTAAGTTTGGCCGGAAAACGGTTTTGGTAACAATTTTAATGCGCAAAGATCGCTCGGTAAGTTTGTATTGATTGCAGACGAAAACAACTCATCGTCTTGAACGTCATTTTGGTGTACCATGTCTAAATACTCTCAATATACAATGTTCAAAATGTCTCATTATCAAAATGTACAACGGTTAAAAAGTACCTACGTAAATGTAACATGTTATAACAAACAAAGGAATTAGATGCCACAAAAACCTAAGAGCCTATTGTATGATTAAGCTCTCAAGCGCTATAACGTAAGTAATTTGCTTTTTTTTTTGGTTTGTACAATTAATATTACTATTATTTTCTTGTTGGTAACAACATCTCTCGTACTTAGGAGGTAAAATACTGCACGGGCCTAACTTCGGTTAATCGCATTTTGTACATTTTGGCCCCACAATAGGTACTCTGTCGTAAAAACTTCCAAACACAAGGAAATTTAGACCACAGTGAATCTGCCTTGCAAACATTCTGACTTAAAGAACACAATTATTGTACTAAACGGGACTTATCACGCAAATAATATTTACTTACTTACCTATAAAAAAAAATATAATTATTTATTTTAATTATGAGTGAAAAACACGAAAGTTTAAAGAACATGTTGGCAAAAGCATATTCTGTATATTCAGACAAAAGGACTGGGTGCCACAAACATTTTGTACTTTTTGACAATGTTACATCTAAACATTATTGTATGTTGGCATTTGTACCAATCATGGTCTACGGAGCCGAGTCATGGACGCTGACAAAGCAGGTGATACACAAGCTCCAAGTCACCCAAAGAGCCATGGAACGGGCTATGTTAGGTATCTCTCTACGTGATCGAATCAGGAACACAGAGATCCGGAAGAGAACGAAATTGGTCGACATAGCCCATGTGATCGCTAGCAGAAAATGGAAGTGGGCGGGCCATATATGTCGTAGACAGGACAACAGGTGGGGTAGTCGGGTGCTTGAGTGGAGGCCTAGAGTAGGGCATAGAAATGTGGGCAGGCAACCGATGCGTTGGACCGACGACCTTGTTAGAGTGGCCGGAAAGGACTGGATGCGAAGGGCGCAAAACCGGGAAGAATGGCGTGCATTAGAAGAGACCTACACTCAGCATTGGGTGGTGAAAGGTTGAAAAAGAAGAGAGAAGAGATTTGTACCAATATGACCAGTTACCCTTATTAGGTAAGTAACAAAATCGATATTTTTTTACGGACATTATCTGGACGTTTAGATCCCGTTTAGATCTGTTCAGCCGCTATTGTTTTGATTGAGTAACAAAAATCTTCACAAACTTTTTTATAAATACTTAAGTAAATAATATTAGTAGGATATGATATATGGATGGTAAAAAGTAGCCAAGATTTCGCCACATACAAATCATGCGATACGATGGACCTTATCAATGAGGTAACTGATGTAATAGCTCGGTCGGTCAAGGAAGTAACCAACGGGTAAAAACATAAAAGACCGATCTAAGCACCCCCAGTGCCCAGCGGGAGAATGCATGCTCCTCTCCCGGCCTTCCAGCAAATGGCTGAGGCAGGACACTGTGGGTAGATTAAGTCCCCTCCCTACCCCTCCCCTCCTCAAAATTTAAAGCACACGTTTTTTGTTTTGATAACCAATAGAGAAGGGGACTTGTGTCCCGGTTTTTTAGTCCGTGCAAGTCGGACACTGTCTGGGCCCTCCATTCCCAGTTCGTCCGAAGGGATTTTTCCCGAGCACAAGACACCCTTCCAATCCTTAAAGTAAAAAACAGCAAAGACTTCGCGTCTTTGGCCCCTCTGGCGACTCATTAAAAAAAAAATAGCTAAACCGTTTAAATGAGTCCTCGCCCGCCGCGCTGGTAAAGAGGGTTAAGTCGAAATCAGCTGTTCAACTTCTGCAGAATTCAATTTTTTTTTCACTAGAGCTCCGCAGCTTATTGTTGTACCAGCCCTTGTGCCGCTCGGGCGAGGATTTATTTAACCCTTTGAACGCCAAGAACTCCTAAGAGGTCGTATACTGCCGTGCCTACCACGCCACCAACGCTTATAGTGGTCATGACGTTTATTGTCAAAGAAACTTTGACACGCGACATTACGATTGAAATTTGCGTTACTTTTCGTCTACACTCGGCGTGTTGGCGATACATTTGTACTCGAAATGGGGCGTTCAAAGGGTTAAACGGTTTAGCCATAACCAAAGTGTCACATTTCCGCCTTATACGAGTAGGTAAATCCGAATTGGGATTGTTCATTTTTTCTAACCCCCCCTTTTTTTATCGAAAATATAGAGCATTTTAAGAAACTAATTTGAATATTTCAGCAATTCATCACTCCAATATTTTTTTATAATTTATTGAAATTGAGATACGACTTCTCGTAAATTACATGCCGCAGCAGAATCTGTGTATAAACCACAGACATAATGACAAAAAAATGTGTCACAATCGATGGTTAGTTGTCATCTGACAATGTCACTTTACATTACAATAACAATAGGTTAGAAAAAAACGATTTACGACTATAGTATTTTTGTACGTATAAAATAAAATGGTCAGAAGTGTTCGCTTGAAAGTTCTTTGGCGGATTTAATCCATACTTACATTAAAATGATCCTCGCAACAATAAGTACATCTTGTAAACTTTGAATTAACTTTGCGGCACCACTTCTCTTGTATATCTTCTCTAATGCGAACAATTAATTTGTTTGGGCTATTGACAGAATCATTTCCACAAGGTAGGAATGAAACACTTCCTTTATAAATCCATTATTAAAATATAAAAAACGCGAAGAATGTTTTTCAAAATAGTATCCTTAAACTGACAGATGATAACTACGTCGAAGTGACAGAGAATAGTATAGAAAAACTAGACGGACGGCTTTTTTTTTCTTGTTGCAAAGAATTTCAAAGTTAATGCCCACAGAAAGGTCAAACAAAGGTCAAACATTATTTTGCAAAAATACACACGATCATTTAATATTTTTTTACTACAATGTTATAAAATGATTTAATAAACCTATTTCTCGAAATGGTTTTGGAATTAGACCACATTGTAAAAAAGTGATAATGCCAATTGAGGGGACTTGGGCCGTAGTTCCCACGAGGGTCCAGTTGGAATGAGGAACTACTTCACACACCCCATTGGAAAGCTTCGCATGGAAAGGGTTCATGTATTTGCCATAAAGGTTCGAATTATCAGGTCGTGTATTGAAGTTGTTCATTCCGGATCACGCACTAACCGTACGCTTTCGTAAATGTGTGTAGATTTCACGGTGTTTTGTATCACCTCGTGGTAAATTTCAAATGTAATTCTGCACATGAATTCTAAAAAGCTGTGGCGAAGTAAAGAACACGAAACAACTTTATCGATTCGCCCAAAGTATCTGAACCCTTGAGAGATTGTACATTACCGTAATTAGGTGTTCAAGTAATATTGCTCCCGCGGAATCCGAAGGTTTGGTCAGTCCGCGACATTTTCCTTATAATCTTAACCTTTTTTTTACTTTTACCCAAATTGAAAATCGTTTCGGTTTAAATGAATCTTGCAAAAACGTTCGGGTAAGATGAGGTCACTTAGGGTACGCGTCAAAGGAAAGAAGTGTCATCTGGATTCGAACAAATTTATATTCTAATATACAGGTTTATTTGTAATTCACTAGCATCCTTTTAACCCTAAACTCTTATCACTTAAACAAATGTTTTTTGTTTTACGGCTTATGTCATAACTTAATATTTTTGGTGTAATAACGTTTTGAAAATTTGAGACTAACTCTTACTTTTACGATACTCTGTGCCGTGTAAGTTATTCATTCATTGCCCGCCATGACCGCGGCGCTTGGCCCCGCAGTCGAATGCCATAGAGTACGAAGTTGTGTTAGAAGTATTTATTTATTACTACCTGTTGCACGCGACTCCGTCTGCAAAGAATTTTCTTTATCGCTATCCCGCGGGAACTATGCAATATTCCGGGATAAAAAATATCCTATGTCCTTCCCAGAGTCTCAAACTATATCCATACCAAATTTCGTCTAAATCGGTTCAGCGGTTTAAGCGTGAAGAGGTAACAGACAGACAGACACACTTTCGCAATTATAATATTAGTATGGATTATTTATATGTATGGAAAAAAAGTGCTCCATTTAAAAAAGTCGTGAATCAGAAAACATTTTTTTAAGTGATAGGAATTCAGGATGTCTGTGAATTACAAAAAACCCTTTAAAAAAATCTCGTGCCACAGTGTTTGTTATCAAACTCCTCCGAAGCGGCTTGACCGATTGTTATTTTTGGTAGGTTCGAGAATAGATTGTAGGCTATTTTTATACCCCTATTCTTTGCAGACGGAGACGCGGGCAACAGATAGTTTTAGTATAAGATCCCGCCTAAGACACTTGACCCATCAACTTCCAGAGGCCTTATTGTCTAAAGCACTTAGAATCACAAGCGTTTCACACTATTTCTTTCTGCCACACGATACAAGATGACGATAGAAAGAGTTGGTGAAGGCGAACGCAACCGTCCGCGCGGGCACAAGCCACACAGAAGAGACGTAGGACGGGGACGCAGTCCGCATCGTTTGTCCGCAGGCCGCGTCTCCGCCCCGTCTCTTCTGTCTGCTTTGGATCGCGACGCTTCTATACATTTGGTATGAAAACTGATGCAAGAGGCGCCGCAACCGCGACGCGTCCCCGTCCCACGTCTCTTCTGTGTGGCTTGCGCCTCAGACTATACGGGCTCAGAAAGCGATTCGCCTATACTTCATTTAATTTAGAATTATAAACCACAACAACATTATATTGCGGCTCGTGAACTGTAATCTCTTTACAATTTGTACTAGAGTAACAATTGACGACACGCAAATAAAGTGACATTAAAACAATTTTATTTGGCGGCTCCCAGACTATTGTACTGTACTATTTGATAGGTAAGAAATAGTTGACGAGCCGCAATATAATGATGTTGTGGTTTTCAATTCTAAATTAAATGAAGTACAGCTATCGACTATTTTTCGCTCAATAAACGAACAAACGAACATCATACTAGGCGCGTATAGCCAAGAGCCTAAATCCCGTTTAGAGCACCCAAAAAGTTTTACGTTCTTAAGTAAACCGTTCTGATAATAAAAACGAGTCGGACTCGCGCACCGAGGGTTCCGTACAAATTCATATGTATGTATGAACATCCAGTCTTAGCAGACCCCTGCTCCTAAGCAAAATGTGCGCAGTGTGGAATCATTGTAGGTTGGTTACTGATATAGACAGAAAGACAAAAAAAATTATGCTTTCCTTTACCTGTGCTATAATACCTTGCTTCGTACCAAATTTCAAGATTCTGAGTTCACGGGAAGTACCCTGTAAGTTTTGATTCCCTTGCGAGTGTCGAAAATTTGCAGCATAAATGGCTGTATCTTTTGATTGCGCGATTTTTTCACAGCTCCAAGGGACAGTAGACCTGAGTATTTGATATTTATATTTCAGGCATTCCTGAGAAAAAGGGTCTTGCCAGACGGATGGACGAACAACAAAGTGATCCTATAAGGGTTCCGTTTTTTCATTTTGAGGTACGGAACCCTAGCAAATACATGAAATCACCAATAGGGTTCAAATCCGCCTATTCTCAGATTGAGACGGTTTTGGTTGTAATTCAAACGCAGGCTCAGAGCAGATTACGAACTCACACACACAATTGAACTGTTTCACAGGTGCCATACCTACACGTGGTATGAGCCATTATTGCACTGATAATTTGTGAGCGTATTAGAATCGGAGCGAACGCACGGCATAACGTATTAAATATTTATCTTCTACACCTATATAATAAAACATTAGAAATCATGCGTCTGTCTGTATGTACACGCTAATCTTACAGTAACGGATTTTCTTGCAGTTTTCACAGATATGAAGCTTAACTTGAAGCAACATTTAAGCTTTGTTTCATTAAAATTGGGTAACAATGAAAAAGTTATCGTCGTTTAAATCTTCTTCTTTATCTATCTATACATGTAATAAAACAGTAGAAATCACGTGTCTGTCTGTATGTACACGCTAATCTTCGAAACTACTAAACGGACCTACTACGGACGGCTTTATGCGCGGACGAAGTCGCGGGCACCAGCTAGTGTCTAAATGAGTCATTTTCAAAAAAAGTGTACACAATTAAGGGATTTAATAGAAACAAAACTTAATTCATTTGATTCTAAATCTAATCTTACAGTAACGGATTTTCTTGCAGTTTTCACAGATATGAAGCTTAACTTGAAGCAACATTTAAGCTTTGTTTCATTAAAATTGGGTAACAATGAAAAAGTTATCGTCGTTTAAATCTTCTTCTTTATCTATCTATACATGTAATAAAACAGTAGAAATCACGTGTCTGTCTGTATGTACACGCTAATCTTCGAAACTACTAAACGGACCTACTACGGACGGCTTTATGCGCGGACGAAGTCGCGGGCACCAGCTAGTGTCTAAATGAGTCATTTTCAAAAAAAGTGTACACAATTAAGGGATTTAATAGAAACAAAACTTAATTCATTTGATTCCTGTGTGTGATTCAATGTCAAAGTTGTCAAACGGACCTGACGATACTAGCGCCAAATAGCCTCTCATAGAAAACCCTCATTTTTTTGAAAACGACTCAAATACGTCGGGCGTTCGCGGCGATAACGCCGCGCTTTCCAGCCACTTCTAATACGTTGATATGGCTCTAAATATCAAGTAACGCAAAATTATTTCGAAAACCCGAGCCCGGGGTAAGACCCTCTGCTAAGTTTAGGTCCTGATTTTTGACGTAACCAAATGTGTTGATTTCTTTCAAATTTTTTACTGCATTTTTTACATCTGGCAATACTGGTTCGTGTAAAATGGCGTCAGTTACATAAAACCGCCATGATAAGTCGCCCGCGATATTTCTGCTACGTGATCTCGCCCAATATTTATTGCTGCGATAGGCTTCGTTTGGATCACTATACATTATTTGAGCGTTTCTGAAAAACGATGTGCGTAACAAAAAATTTGCAATGAAATATCGTAACGAAATAGTACCCCTTCACAGTCAATTGCCCGATGACTTCTTTGACAGATGTAGGAATTGTCAACATGGCATTTGTACGTACCTAATTCGGTTTCCTGGATTGTATATAGGACTAATGACTACCTACTTTTCAGCGAGTGTGTACACGGTGCTTTACTAGAGTTAAAAGTATTTAAAAATATTAATCCTGCTAATATCTATTTGTATTGTGTTTGTGTGTTTATGCGTGCGTGCGTGCGCGCATACGCGAGAGCGTACAAGTGCGTGTGCACGTGTGCTTACATGTGTGTGTGTTTGTATCTGCAGGCTTATTGTCTAGCATTTCTGACGCTTGCTTTCGCAATCACTATTTCCTTCTGTCAAACGGTATAAAATAATGACAGAAAGAGATGGTGAAAGCGAAGGCAAGCGCCAGAAGCGTTAGACAATACGGCCTCTGGTCCAATAAAAATCCATGTCGCTTTGTTTAGCGAAATAAATTAAGTCACAACGTATCAATTCAGTATATATATTCTCGTAAGAGTCGATGAGTTTAGGGACAGTAGATAGCAGGATCTCTGGAATAACATATAGGTACTTTTATTTCTATAATACTACAGGATTGGAATATACGGATACCTACGCCAAAATCTCGAACTTAAGTCTAGAGACAAGACATTCGGCACGAACGTGTTTCACAGCGTGAATGAAGACCACAATATTGTATTTAGTATTATTCTTAAATTCTAATTAACTGCCAGACCTATGCGAGCGAAGCGGGTAAAAGCTACTAAATTACATCATTAAACTACCTAGGACACGTATAAAAGTAATTTTCTCAAATATGCTATGAAATATTGACGCTATGTTCCTTATAATACGCCACGAAGTGTCACGTTGCAGGTGCGGCTAGACGAGAGGTCAATAATGGAATTTCATACAACATTGCTGGCCAAGGCCAGCAAAGTGATCTTTTTTAATTTCCTTTACACACGGAGTGACATGGCATCATGGCGTTCAGCCACTAAAAAAAAAAACTATCAGTAATATTTGCTTTTTGGTTAATTATGACATTCTGCCACTACGCTTATTTAAGATGATGATGATGATGATGATGGTGATGGTGATGGATGATGGTGATGATGACGGTGATGGTGGTGATGGTGATGATTATAGTGATGGTAATGATGATGGTCATAGTGATGATGCATGTTTGAGAAAAGCTCTATACAAGCCTCGGCCACGAACAGGGATTGCCTGCCTCGTATCTCTAGATGGCCTCGTTAACACTCGGCCATCTATAACTACTCGGCCGGCAATCCCCTATTTTGCCATTATTTATTAAGACACTGGGGCGTCCAGCCGTCCGGGGGACACTCCTCGTCCCTCCGTATTATTATAGCAGAAAAACTATCGATGGAAGCGGAAACGAAAAGAGGGTAGCGCTAGGAGACAAGCGCAAAAAAGCACACAGCATGCCAAAAAACCACCAGGCATAAAGGGTAGCCCCACCCAAAAGATGGCATCCAAAGCCACACAATGGGTCCAAAAGATCTCCGACCCACCCTTCCATCGCAGGGCAATAGAAAGGAAGCCCGTAGTTATAGATAAATGCATATGACAGGAAATCCCACCAACCCAACCAATAGCACTAAGTACTTAATTGTACAGAAACGGGCGAGGGTCGGTCAAGGAAGTAACCAACGGGTAAAAACATAAAAGACCGACCTAAGCACCCCCAGTGCCCTGCGGGAGAATGCATGCTCCTCTCCCGGCCTTCCAGCAAATGGCTGAGGCAGGACACTGTGGGTAGATTAAGTCCCCTCCCTACCCCCCCCCTCCTCAAAATTTAAAGCTCACGTTTTTTGTTTTGATAACCAATAGAGAAGGAGACTTGTGACCGGGTTTTTAGTCCGTGCTTGACGACCCTAGTATTAATTCTCGTTGTGAAATATTTACCATTTACCAACGTGTTTGTTAGATGTATCGAGCGGTTTGAAGATTGCACCCGATTGACAGATGAAACAAAATGGCGGGTACTATTGACGAATGACAGAAGTTTTTCTGCTTTAAGGGTGAGGCTCTACTTGTGCATTGCGTTGCGTCGCGTCATCGCAATTTTGATGAAATATGTCCAAGAACCATGTCCAAGAAATCAGCTTTCCAATAAAAAAAATCGCATCCAAATCGGTGCACCCGTTTAAGAGCTATGATGCCACACGCACACATAGTGGTCAAACTTATAACACCTCCTCTTTTTGAAGTGGAACTTCTAATGCGACTTCCAAATAGAGATGTGTAATTGTGTAGCTCGCGAAAATTTCTTTGCCTACGAACTGAGGAACTGGCCCGAATTCACCCGACGAACTAAAATGATAAGCGAACGAGTAAGTGATGAGCGAGTGTACGAAGGAACTATATGAATCAGATGAACCGCAGATACGCGTAGGAGTTACTGAGGTAAATGAGCTACTGAGCTAAATGAGTGATACATATCTCGGTAAGCTGAAGACACATATCACTCTTTTCAATCAAGTGACACATTTCGCGCACCTCTACTTCCAACAAGGTCGCGTTAAACGTTTAACGCTTCCATGGAGGGGGTATGAAAGCATTACTATATGTACTGCCGAAGCAAGTAATCTCGCATTGTATTGTATACTAACGGATGTTAAAAACTTCGACAGTGCGATGCAAAACTCATACTGTCTGTGCAAATTTGTATGAGACTTGATAAAAGCGCCATCTAGTGATTAATTTAAACACATAGATGCATAAGTAAATTTGGTTCTTTAAGTTATTGCAATAAGGTTCATATTGATATTAAGATGTGCCTTTATCATTTCCACATTACGAAGTTTCACTTCTCCCGCGCGGAGGAACTGCACGCACGATTTTTTGTGAGGGGTTAAAAAACGTGCAGAACATTGCCGTGTGAACCTAGCCTAAGGTCATGATCACGTTGAAAGGAAGGTGTCGGAGATCAAGTTATTAAGTATAACAATAAACAAGGTCACAGCCGTCAAATATCGTATTAATTAAATTCCAGCGTCCTTGACTCGTTAGGTTTTGTTTCATCTCACTAATGTCATTATCCGGAAGAGCGAATTTACATTAGTATGATCATCATCGGGTGTATAATGATCGATATAACAACATTTTGATATAATCTTCTTTTCATATAACAACATTTGGTATATTTTCAAATGGTATAATCACTCATTTGATATAAATAACGTTTGGTATAATTTTAAAATATATAATTTTATATGGTATAACGTTATTATATGTTTTGTTTTTACATCTCGTGAAACGCAACCATTTGTTTTGTGTAGGAGGTTGCTGTTCTAACCTAACCTAACCTACTTTTCTGGCATTAAATACAACCATTATTAAACTGATCCTCAAAGCCCTTCAGAAACTATTCGATACCGCCATCCGTGAAGGGAAAACACCAAAAGCATGGAACAGAAGTGTAGTGGTGCTGTTCTTCAAAAAAGGCGATAATACCTTATTGAAGAATTATAGACCCATTTCACTTCTGAGCCATGTTTACAAGCTGTTTTCGAGAGTCATCACGAATCGTCTCGCGCGCAGGTTAGACGACTTCCAGCCTCCCGAACAAGCCGGATTTCGAAAAGGCTTTAGCACCGTGGACCCTATACATGCGTTGCGGCAGGTTATACAGAAAACCGAGGAGTATAACCGCCCCCTTTGCCTGGCATTTGTGGACTACGAGAAGGCCTTCGATTCGATCGAGACTTGGGCTGTACTGCAGTCTCTCCAACGGTGCCAAGTAGACTACCGGTACATCGAAGTGTTGAAGTGTCTGTATAATAACGCCACAATGTCCGTCCAACTTCAGGATCAGATGTCGAAGCCCATTCTGTTGCAGCGGGGAGTCAGACAAGGAGATGTTATCTCTCCGAAACTGTTCACCGCTGCACTAGAGGATGCGTTCAAGACTCTGAACTGGGAAGGTCGTGGCATCAATGTAAATGGCGAATACTTCACTCACCTTCGATTTGCCGACGACGTGGTGCTTATGGCTGAGACCTTGGAGGACCTCAGTGCGATGCTCGCTGACCTCGGAAGAGTCTCCGAGAGAGTTGGTCTTAAATTGAACATGGACAAGACGAAGGTCATGTCGAACGCCCATGTTGTACCAACTCCCGTCGTAATCGGAGATACTTTGCTCGAAGTTGTTGACGACTATAACTATCTGGGACATACAATCCAATTGGGTAGGTGCAACTTCGAGAAAGAGGTTAATCGACGAATTAGACTCGGCTGGGCAGCGTTCGGGAAGCTCCGCAATATCTTGTCATCCGATATACCGCAGTGTCTCAAGTCAAAAGTCTTTGACCAGTGTGTGTTGCCAGTGATGACTTATGGCACTGAGACGTGGCCGCTAACGATGGGTCTTATAAGGAAGCTCAAGGTCACTCAGAGGGCGATGGAGAGGGCTATGCTTGGAGTTTCTCTGCGGGATCGCATTAGAAATGATGAAATCCGCGCAAGAACTAAAGTCACGGACATAGCTCGAAGAATCGCTAGACTTCAGTGGCAGTGGGCAGGGCACATCGCCCGTAGAACTGACGGCCGATGGGGCCGAAAGGTTCTCGAGTGGCGTCCACGGACCGGAAGACGCAGTGTAGGTAGGCCTCCAACAAGATGGAGCGACAACCTGATGAAGGTAGCGGGAACGCATTGAACGCGAGCCTTGGGGGAGGCCTATGTTCAGCAGTGGACGTCTTTCGGCTGAAATGATGATGATGATGATTATTATTATATAACCATCATTATATCTTATGAACGTTATATGAAAAGTTGATTATATCAAATGATAATATATTAAGTGTTGTTATAAGATTCAATAATTATATCAAATGAGCGTTATAGCGACTGAAGTTATATCAAAAGTTTTTATAGCGATCGTTGTGCACCCATCATCATCACCTCGACCTGTGGTCCCACAGCTGGGAACAGACTTCCTCTCAGTATGAGAGCGCTTGTAATAATATTATTGTTATGTCACGGTGTCAAGCCATGGTGGCCTAGTGGTTAGACCTATGGCCGCTCAATCATGCCTAATGTGCCCTTACGCCCCGTTTTGAACGGGACTGTCCCGCTCTCAGGTACTCTGTCCCGGTGTCCCGAAAAACAAGCTGGCGACGCGAAAATGTCCCGTTTACATAAGATTTAAAATAACGACACGTAAGAAACAAAACCGTTTATAAACTCTTTACGTTTATTGCAAATGTTGTTCGGAAAGTTGGTAATGCTTTGACTCGCACTGACGTTGTAATTGTCTAGTAGTTAATACGACAAGGTTCTATAGTGGCCTAGAAATTAAATTGGTCGACTGTACCAGTAAAGTCACACATGAGGCGCATCTGCCTCATGGGACAGGGAGCCTGTTAAGATTGTCAATGTCACCTGCCGCAGGTCGCGTTGAAATATGGGCCCGCAATCACGTAGGTAACATCGTCAATAATTATATTATTGTGTTATTCCCTGCCCAGCCTGTTTCATAATGAAGGCAACAATAACTTTGTTATACGGTCTATTGTCTTATAATTCCTGCAGAACTAAAGCGCAGGACTCACGGACAACAAAACAGGACCGTAGAATTTTGTAGCTTGTATACAAGGAAATACCGCTGTTATCGAGACTAATTATTTACAAGACAAAGGTAAGTAAAAGTATGTAACATTTTACAAGATTTTATGTGACTTGTAATGTTCGTATGTATTGTCTTCAAATCTTGCAAATTAAATTTCATCCACTACTAGTGAATGGATTGACTTAGTAATTTGTTACGGATATGTAGATAGGATCATCAATAAAATCCCGTATCAAAAATGATGGACAACGAAGTCTAAAGTTTCTTCTTTTCCTTTAAGCTATGAAATCCTTAAAATCATCAAGCAACGCAAGTTTTCCGAGGACAGTCGTAACAGTAATAGTGGTTTTGTTATTCACAAATGCATGGCCTGATAGGTACTTGCTTGGAAATCTTGTGCTAACTCCAGCTTGTTCGCTCTTGAAAGTTCACAAGAAGAAGATCACAATATCAAGAGGCCAAAGACATAGAAATGTTGCTATGCTATGTATATTTCTTTCCAGAATCTTCTTCGCATCGCCTGTTTTACACACGTTTGTACACGTTTTTTGTTTTTGCATAAGTTTCAGTAAATTGTGCAGTACTCGTCATTAAAATGTATTCATACCCAGATATTAAAAGAAAAGTCCTGACTGATTGATTGACTCGCTGACTGACAGCAACGTCCAGCCTAAACCTTTAGACGTAGGAGGTAGTGCTTTGTATGTCATGGGTGTAGATTAGGCATAAGTAGCTTTAATTGTAAACAATGTAAATATTCTGCGCTTAATGGACTGCATGAACTAAAAGGGCTTCTAGGGATTGCTTGTATTAGAAGCTTGCTTGTAATAGAAGCTTGCTTGTAATAGAAGCTTGCTTGTAATAGAAGCTTGCTTGTGTTAGAAGCTTGCTTGTAATAGAAGCTTGCTTGTAATAGAAGCTTGCTTGTAATAGAAGCTTGCTTGTAATAGAAGCTTGCTTGTAATAGAAGCTTGCTTGTAATAGAAGCTTGCTTGTAATTGAAGCTTGCTTGTAAAACATCAGTGTATTCTGTCCTAAAAGGTAAAAAAAAATATTAAAAAATATTAAAGGACAATCTTACACAAATCGACCTAGTCCCAAACTAAGCAAAGCTTGTACTAGACGACGATAAACATACTTGTATAGATAAATAAATACTTAAATACATAGAAAACATCCATGACTCAGGAACAAACATTCGTGCTCATCACACAAATGAATGCTCTTACCGGGATTCGAACCCAGGACCTCTTGCTTCGTAGGCAGGGTCACTACCAACTACGCTAAAGCGGTCGTTAAAACTATAAGGGCAACTAGCGACAGATTGTAATACATAGATGCTTGCATGTAAACAATCCTTATCCTAAAATACTTAGTGAGTTTTCTTTGTATACCTTAATACATTTGTGGTTACAAAAAAAGAAAAAAAAAACCCGCTAAGTGCGAGTCGGAAAAATCATGTTGTATGGAAGCTCCCCTTAAAAATTTGTTTTATTTGAATTTAATGAAGTATTTATTTTTAAAGTGAATATTTAACTAAATATTCTGTGAATATTTCAAGCGTCTACCTGTTGCCGTTATCAATATCGAGCAAAAACTAGCAAAAAATATCATGTTTTTTGTATGGGAGCCCCCTTAAAAATTTATTTTATTCAGTCTTTTAGTACCTATTTTTAGCTACAGCGGCATCAGAAATAAATACATCATCTGTGAAAATTTCAACTGTCTATCGCGGTTCATGAGATACAGCCAGGTGACAGACGGACGGACAGCGGAGTCTTAGTAATAGGGTCCCGTTTTACCCTTTGGGAACGGAACCCTAAAAAGAAGACATTTGGTCACTTTCGCAGGAAGACACACAAACAAAGACAATACACACAATTACAAAACACACACAGTTAAAAAAATCACAAATAGTTGTGTATTGTAAATAAATCGTAATCTGTATTGTATTACATCCGTTTTTAAAAAAAAAAACTTTGTTTTGTATCAAGTATCTTGCAGCGCATTTTTCTTGGCAATGAAAAGACTGAAACAAACATGTAAAAGAACTCATAATGGCCTAATTAAAGAAAAAAAATATTTTGTTTTTGATTTTTTGATTAAGAGCTAGCTCATAATGGAAGTTTGCTTGTAAAACATCAGTGTGCTCTGCCCTAAAAGGACTGCGAGAACTATAAGGGCGATGTTCGTCGGGCCGCGCCGTATCGACCGGCGCTCGCTCCCGACCCTCCGAACGGGGACGGGTGGGGTTACCAACCCGAACTTGGGAGCCCCGAAAAACATGTTCCAGAAAAAAGGTCGCATATTTTACTACGGAATTAAACTACACAATTTTACAAGGATAGCGAGTGTTTTATGGGCCGAGTTACGCCCCAATTGTCTTCAGCGTACTTACTCGTAACCACTGCTGGACCAGACCTCCTTTTTAGGATTCTGGCGCAGAATATATAATAGTACTAACGTACAGAATGGACACGCTCCGCCCCGCACCGATTCGAGTTACCCCACCCCTCAAGGCGCAGATTGCCGGACACCGCCCGAATCCAGAAGCCAAGACCAAAAAAAAAGCTACTGGCGCATGTTAAGGAGGGTCCCGAATAAACAATATAAAACGATCCCACATTGCGTACATTTTACTTAGAAGCAGGGCTCTGCTAACACTGGTTTGTTATAGATACAGCTGTTTACCTAAAAATTTGTACGGAACCGTCAGCGCGCGAGTCCGACTCGCACTTGTCCGGGTTTTAGCATTTCCTGTCATTTATTGAGAAGTGATTTCAAACAATGTCATTACATTCTGTACTCCATTTAATTTAGAATTGAAAACCACAACATCATTATATTGCGGGTCGTCAACTATTTCTTACCTCGCAAATAGTACAGTACAATAGTCTGGGAGCCGCAAAATAAAATTGTTTTAATGTCACTTTATTTGCGTGTCGTCAATTGTTACTCTAGTACTTCACACACCATTGAATTTCTTCGCAGGTGTAAGCAGGTTAAATCACGATGTTTTCCTTCACCGTAAAGCTCATAGAAAATTTCAAATGTTATTTCGCACATAAATTTCCAACTAGTTATGGCTTTTAACAGTGGCTAGCAATGTAAAAAATGTAGAAATCTATTATATGAGTAAATAATCTAAAAAAAAAACTCAAAGGTGCGAGCCGGGATTTGAACCCACGACCCTCTGCTTGAGAAGCCATAGGTCAAACCGCTAGGCCACCACGGCTTTTCTTTGTAAGTAAGTGAGTGAGTTTAGTGAGTGGTTATGTGGTCTGAAATAAATATCTTCTAATCGCGCGCCCGAAAATGTCCGAGCCAAATGAGCGCCACTTTGATAAAAGTGGCCTTCTTTTTTCTCAGTACGTTGCGTGAAATTGTCAAGTTTAGCTGTCAAGTGTCAACCGAAATTCGACTGTAATGAAGTAAAGACTAGGTTCAAATTTCTGTGTAGGTGATGATTTTAATTGTTATGCAAACAAATAAAAAAGTTCGGACACTTTTTGAAGGGGATTTTGTTCGGCAATGTGTATCTTCAGTTATAATTGATCAAAGTGTCACGGTGTTTGCTATCGAACTCCTCCGATTTTTATGAAGCTTTTTTCTCTATATTCGGTAGGTCTGAGAATAGGTCGTAGGCTATTTTTTGTATACCTACCCCTATTCTTCGCAGACTGGGTCACGGGCAACAGCTACATTTTTTATAAAATCACAGCTAAGTGTTAAAACAATATCCTAATAATAAAATGATGTTCGGGAAAATTCTGAAGCATGGCAACCCTAGACGGGAGGCATACTTTCGAAGGAACCAACGGGGAATTCGGCGCGTGTTGCTCAGTTCTAACGGCGGGGGAAACGTACCGTTGAAAGCTAAACGTTGAGGCTACATGCTACCCTGTCGTAATATAAAATAAATAAATAATAATAAATAAATCGTGGCACGACAGACACCAATTGACCTAGTCCCAAACTAAGCAAAGCTTGTACAAGCTTTTTCAAAAATATTGCATAATAATACATTTGCAGTGATATGAAATATCTGTAGTCTTATTGTTTTGCCTTCAAAGCCTCTGGCTATATTTCAGCGCCATCTAGATTTAATAATCGAACTACAAAAACCGCGGCCGATCCGTACTATGGCGACTGCCAATCCAGTCTATATCATCCTTGCTAATAGTAAAAAAACAATACTTTTGTGAATTGTTTCTTAACAACTTAAAGTTGATGTTGCCCGCGACTCGTCTGAGAAGAATTCGTTTAACACAAGATGGAGAGATGATCTGGTTAAGGGCAGGGGACTAATCTGTTTTGCGAGCCTTGGCACTATGTTCAGCAGTGGACGTCTTTCGCCTGAAATGATATGATGATGAAAATTTTGGGGCCCCAATTTTGCGCCAAGATACTGAGTAAAATATGGTACGATGACTTTGATAGGATAGAGATGAATAAGAACCGGATTCAAAGTAAAAGTCAAAATTTCAAATTAGGCACTTGTGAAAGTCTAAGAATCTACCATCGGTTCCGAAAAACCCTGATGAGAAGAATCCTGCGAGGAACTCTATAAGGTAAATAGCATACAATAATTATCTATAGTTAACACAACTAAAACTTTAACCTCCTGAGACCCACGAAAATTTTGTTTCAATGAACTTTAAACTTTGTATCACTCCTGAGTGAGTTCAATGTCACATTAGAATTAGTCCTTTTTAAAGGACTTATTCTAATGTGACATCGAACTCACTCATAACTGTACCTAGAGATTTTCCTAGAACGAACGAATATTTTTCCTTCCAATACTTAGTTTATCGATGTCTTATAAGGGGCATTATATCAATGAGACACGTTTGAAAATATAAAACAATAATACCAAACCAAATCGATGAAATTATTATGTCAAACACTAATCACAAGTTGTTCGTGCTAGAAAAATCTCTAGGTACTTATACTCATATCATAAGTAACATAAAATTTAAAGTTCATTGAAATAAAATTTTCGTTCATTGAAATACAGAAGGAAGGTATAGAGTGAAGTACCCAGTAGTAAGCCAGGGACAGCTGTAGGTTAGGACATTACCACTTTTTCATGTATAATTTTGACATTATTGTACTTAGGTTTAAATTATTATGAAACGTATACCTCGTCTTGTGCTGTGTTGTATTTTAAAGTGTATTTTAGTTAAGTATATCTTTAATTTGATCTATTCATATAATTGGTCGGCCGTATATGAGAGCGAGGACTACGAAAGGTACCTCTCGTACTTTTCCCACCCGTGCGAAAGATTGACAAAGGCTATACCGGTGCCTGGCTGATTACTGGGTATTTTCCTATATGCTATTTCCAACTAGGTGTAGGCGTGCCCCTAAAAAATAAACAAATGATTTTAAATTTTAATTAGTTTTAGCTACACTTCGCGAAAGTAAATAAAACAGAAACTAAATCCCCAAACCCAGGGTAAAATCACACGGAACTCTGTCCAACTACTAGTATAAACGTGAATGTTGGTATGGATAGGTAGATGATGTGTGGATGTGTCCTCTTTCACGCAAAAACGGCACGACGGATTCTTATTATTCCTTTAACTTTTTTAAACATTTGATATTATCGGAGAGCCAATAAAAATAGAAATAATACAAACTAATCTCCAATTAGGTAAGCTCTTGCCAAGAAACTTGGGTTTTATAATTTCTGTTGAGAATAGTATTTTTATAAGCTCCTCGCAATTAATATTTTAATAAGATAATCGGTCGTATTGTCCACGTAAAAGATTAACTATAAGACTTTGAAATAAGTAGGTAAATGAGTTACAAATGTTTCAATTAGTAGCTTTATGACTAGACGTCGCAAGTTTTTCGAAATGACTGAAATAGGTAAATATATTTTTTTACATTTTCGAATCCCGCGCCTCTGCTATTTTAGAAAAATTCCCAAAAAAACCATGTAAGTATCGTAATCACATAATAATAAATACAGGGTGTAATAAAAATGGTGATCCAAAAGTAGTGTTCCTTACTCAGTTAATGCTGGACAACATAATGCATTAAAACAATTGCTAAATTGAGTCTGATAAAATTTGGGATGTTCATACATTGTTGCCATGAAATCACCCACTCAATGTATGGACACCTCAAAATTTATAAGACTATAACAAATGAGTTAGTGCATTATGTTGCCCAGCATTAACTGAGTAAGGAACACTACTTTTGGATCACCATTTTGATTACACCCTGTGTAATAATAATCTAGAAGCCCTGTTTTATTCCAATTTTGTCTCCATAGACAATCCAATTATAAGGATCCCAAGTTTTACTCACTTTTAAAATATTTAATAATGTTATCAAACAAATGTACAAACTCAAAAAGTATTCATTTATTCGTCTCGAATTCGCATTGTCGCACAAAACTTATGAAATATTTATCTTTTTATCCAATAACTGACTATGAAATAAGTTCTTGAAATTTCAGTATGTAAAAAACATGTCTGGGAGCTGTTCGTGCAATCTTAACGCTGCCGACTTAAAGTTTAAAATGCAAGAAGGTCCTCTGCCGACTTAATTCACTCTGGCCCTACTGTGTGTTCTATACTCGGAATTGTTATTCTGGAATATCAAAGCGATTTCACTGTCACGTATACGAAATTTAGGATTCTGTAATTCAAATTACAATGTGTACGTCAACTCCCATTCTGTTTAAGGAAGATGTTTCTAAAATATAAAGTTAATGTATGTAATGTAATTGTATTTTATGCAACGGTTGTATAAATGAGGTCTTAAAAGCCAAGTGACGTGAGTTGCGATACATGTTTAGACCAAATTAAACACCGTTGCATACAATATTTTTTCTACTTCATCCATGTTTTCTTCTATTAACTTTAATTATGGCAAACTTTGGCAAAAGCAAACAGTATCGAGCGAAGCCAGTGAAAAATATAAAAAAATGTTTGACATAATATTTGACAGATGTGAATGTCTATGGTAAACTTTGTTTTCAACTTGACTTTCGATATTAAAAAATACATTTTTCTTATGTTGACAGTAAAAAAATATCTCGGAAAGTTATATTTTTAATAAAAACCGCATGAATTCAGTTGCTTGTGTTAAGCCGAGTTTACACTTGCAAGAAAAATCGAATTAGAACCAGGGCCCAAGTGCATAACAAATTGCAAGCTAATAGTATTAGCTATTTTGTATTGAAATTCACTAATACTATTTGCTTGTATTCTGTTATGCAATTGGGTCCAGGTCAAGGTAACTTCGGATATGCTAAGGAATCATCATTTAAATTTATTGTTTTACTTATGGACGACACCCGGTATACCCGGTATACAATAAAAGCCGGTAAAACAATAAATTTAAACGATGATTCCATAGCCTAGGCGAAGTTACCTTGACCTGGTCCTAATGCGCCAAAATGCTTAATCTCAGAAAAATAATAATTTAAAGTTACAATGCATAATCAATGAATTTCATCATTGCGAAAATGTCAGTTATCGGTCGTTAGATGTCTTGGTACAGGGCATTGCCTTGGTACAGGGGCGGTGTTATTTTTTTATAAATATTTACTCATAAACACAAAGATCTCCACAATCTGCGCCTATTTAAACTTTTTATTAACCTTACGTTGTTGAACTCTAAAAAGTTCAATATTACTATCTCTGACCTCCACAGACCAAAAACCATACATTGCAAATGCAACCTTGGCTTTTCATTATGAATGAGTTGGTTACTCTATTACTACATACTACATGTTATATTGACAAATACCAAAGTCAAGTTAGTAACAAATCAAAATAATTTAAGGCCCAAGCCTTAACCTTTTCAACGCTCTGTCAAATACAACAGCTCTCACTCATACGCCGTGACATCGGAATGTCAAACGCGAAGTTGAACCCTACAGAAATGCATGTAGGTAGACATCGCTCTGCACGCCATGACTGATATATAAGTCGTTGGAATAGAACCTGCGGTGCTGATACATGTGTCGTTGGCGTCGAAAAGGTTAATGAAATGAAATGAAATGAAATGAAATGAAATGTTTATTTGCTATAACACTATGTATACAAATGTGATTTGTATTTTATTAATGTTTATTATTAAGGCCGCCATTAGGGGAAAAATCAAATAAAAATAATTTAAAATGACATCAACAAAATTAAATTAAGATGCAACAAGAGCAAATATGTAAGCCGAGATATGAGTCAAATAACGCATACGGGGATCCTCCGATTGATAATATTCGTCTTTTTGTCGAATCCATTGTGAAGAAGACATTAATATCTAAGGCGTACTATAAAATTAATGACTATATCATGGACAGGGATGTTTGGAAATAATTCCGATCCGCATTGGCGATCCCTAGTCTCAAATAGCGTATCTACTGTGTTAAAAAATTTAATTGTATTAAATACTTTAGATGTATGTCATTTAATAACAATGTAGATCTGATTGAAAAAAATATACCTTGTTGATTTTCTTGCCAGTTTCTTCTCAACAGGGTTTTTTCCGAACCGGTGGTAGATTTTTCGACGTTCATAGGAGCATCAATTTGATGCCTAAATTGAATAAAGAATTTTGACTTTGACTTTGACTTTGATCCTCGGATAGGATTCTGATTGCGACCGCGGCTGTGCGTGCAACCAGCATACGATCCATGGGCATTTTCGCTGTAAAAGTAGGTACAAGTTATCTAGAGAAGAAGTTACCTGGTGAGATTAGCATAATTTAACTATGTCGGTGATATTATCCTAATGCACTTTTTTGTTGGTAAAGGTAAACCAAAAATATATGACTATTGTCAAGAGGGCGCTATTATTCTTATTTATATGGCAACTAGCTTTTGCCCGCGGCTTCGCTCGCGTGTACCATGAGTATTCCAAAGAACCAAGATATGAAGCAATCAAGCATACAGGTAAGCAAGCAAGCAAGCAACATGCCAGCAAGCATGCATGCACGCAAGCAAGCAAGTGTGCAAGAAAGCGTGCAAGTAAGCGTGCAAGCAAGCCCGACTAAACTTCAGGTAGATACGGTCCTTTACAGTATTTCTTTATACACAATGTTTTTCACTAAGTTGGAAGCGGGCACTAAAATAACCAGGCTTGTTAATAATATAAAACCTATTATTACTTTCCCCCGTCCTGCATTAGGTATATTTAATTCAATGTTTTCATACCTTCTACGGAAACTTGAGTAACTGGAAGTGCTGTGTACCTACTTAGCATTGATATTATACATATTATAGTATTTTGTTAAGGTGTTGTGTGACCTAACCGTTAAGGAGTTATACCTTCCATCATCAGCTCAACTGAATAACCAGAAAATATACAACTAAAGGTCTATACGTGCATATGATATTTAAAGAAACTTCCTATAACTCCTAACCTTAAGGAGTTTAACCTTCCATCATCAGCTCGCCCGGATAACCTGAAAGAATACAACTATCGGTCTATACGTACCTATAATATTTGAAAAAATATCCTCAACTCCTAACCGTTAAGGAGTTTTACCTTCCATCATCAGCTCATCTACATGAGATGATGTCTACCAGACGCAAACACTTAAATAGCATGAGAAAATATATGAAAAACGTAATGCATGCCTACAAAATTTGAGGGTTGCCCTCGATTTCCCTGAGATCCCGTCATCAGATCCTGATTTGGTGACAATGGAACCATCTCAGGAGTGTATTGTATTCTTTCGAATAATAAAATATTTTTTATAATCGGTTAACAATTGACCAAGAAATCGGCGAAAATACCTACATAAAAAAATACATAAAGTTGAATGCATAATCACCTCCTTTTTTGAACTCGGTTAAAGAGCCCTTTGCGGCCTATTTACAGTGTAAACTTATGAATTTTGAAATTTTAGCTTTCTGCAACCAGTAAAACGCAAAATCCCGTTTTTTCCCGTTCCCGTAAGAATTTCGGGAATTGCTTTCTTAGTGCTCCCCTACACTCCCCAAGGAACCCACTTGCCAAATTTCGTCTTTCTACGACCAGTAAAACGAAAAATCCCGTTTTTTCCCGTTCCTGTGGGAATTTTGGAAAGTCCTCTCACAATGCTCCTCTACACTCCCCAAGCAACCTACATGCCAAATTCAGCTTTCTACAACCAGTAAAACGAAAAATCCCATTTTTTCCCGTTCCCGTGGGAATTTTGGAAAGTCCTCTCTCAATGCTCCTCTACACTCTCCAAGCAACCTACATGCCGAATTTCAGCTTTCTACGATCACCAAAACGAAAAATCCCGTTTTTTCCCGTTCCCGTGGGAATTTTGGAAAGTCCTCTCTCAACCCTCCTCTACACTCCCCAAGCAACTTACATGCCGAGTTTCAGCTTTCTACGACCAGTAAAACGAAAAATCCCGTGTTTTCCTTATCCCGTGGGAATTTCCGAAAATCCTTAAAACAATTTTTTACTATTATAATTACCTACTTCTATGTCAAACTTGAAGAGTCTAGTAATTATAGTTCGTAGGATCCGGTTGAACTGAATATATAAATCCCGTTTTTTCCTTATCCCGTGGGAATTTTGAAAAATCCTGAAATTGATGTATTGACTAATATAATACCTACTTGTGTATCAAATTTGAAGAGTCTAGTTATTATAGTTACTGAGATAGGGTCACTCGGAATCGATTATATAAATCCCGTTTTTTCCCGTCCCCGTGGGAATTTCCAAAAATCCTTCCTTAGTGGATGCCTACATTGTATAAGGTATCTATGTGCAAAATTTCAAGTCTCTAGGTTCAGTGGTTTGGGCTGTGCGTTGATATATCAACAGTCATTTAGTTTAATTAGACATTTCAACCCCATCGCACCCCATCCAGGGAGATGGTATTTTACGTCCGCCACGTCAGATTTTAAAACCGTTGTTGTTTTCATAACCAGCGACCCGATAAACCATAGAAACAACACCCATGTTGATTTTCATACTTTGTTACCCCTTTTCCCCCTTTCAGGGGTTGAATTCTCAAAAAACCTGAAACACATGTTTAGTCATTTATCATTAGGAGTACTTCTGTGATGTTTCGAATAAAATAGTCGAACGAATCTTGTTTCCCCATACAAACTTTGGACCCCCGTTTCACCCCCTTAGGGAGTGAATTTTGAAAAATCCTTTCTTAGTGCACCCCTAGACCTTATAAGGAACCTACATGTCAAATTTGGAATCTCTAGGCCCAGTGGTTTGGGCAGTGCGTTGATATGTCAGTCAGTCAGTCAGTCAGTCAGTCAGTCAGTTTCTTCTTTTATATATTAAGAAGATATAGATAGTTCAGTATAGTCGGAACAATAACATCTTGACTTGTCTAAACTGTCAGGCAATTGAAATTGCAAACAATGTAAACAAATCTTGTATTTAAAATGTCTTTAATTTCCATTTTCCCTCATCAAATACTGCTAAATCCGTGTGTTATTTAATCAATACTTACCACAACACTATCCTAAACCATTAATACAATAAACAAGTACTAGAATAATGGATATTTCATTAAATGGTTTATTTACATTGTTCGCTATTTCAATTGACAGCGATTTTGCAATGTTTACCTACCTGTTAGCTCTGATGTTAATTTGGAAAGGTTTTGTAGCCAAATAGTTTCATTCCCCAAGCGTTCTTTTTCCAGTAGTTTATTATAAACATTATTTACAATGATCCGTTGTTGACTACAAATCGTTTTGGGCATTTTTGTTATTGTTCAAAGAAACTGCCACAGTGACACTGACAATCATTAAAATTATTGCCAGTGTAAGAAATTAGTTCCAATGAAATTCCGCAACATGGCGGTCAGGCTTACAAGGTAAAGTTATTTTAGTCTTTTAAACATTTCACCCACACCTCTAGGTACTTGATGAGGAAACTATTACGTAATTTTGAAGGAGCTGATGTTTTAATTAAGAACTGCGCATGTTTATTAAGCAACATATTGGTGTATTTAGTTTCAATTTGAAAACGATAGTAAATGTCAACGTCAAGTACCTACCTACTTACGTAAAGCCTGACCAGAAATATATGACTATTCGCCATGTTGCGGAATTTCATTGGAACTAATTTCTTACACTGGCAATAATTTTAATGATTGTCAATGTCACTGTGGCGGTTTCTTTGAACAATAACAAAAATGCCCAAAACGATTTGTAGTCAACAACGGATTATTGTAAATAATGTTTATAATAAACTACTGGAAAAAAACGCTTGGGGAATGAAACTATTTCGCTACAAAACCTTTCCAAATTAACATCAAAGCTAACAGGTAGGTAAACATTGTAAAATCGCTGTCAATTGAAATTGCGAACAATGTAAATAAACCATTTAATGAAATATCCATATTCTAGCACTTGTTTATTGTATTAATGGTTTAGGATAGTGTTGTGGTAAGTATTGATTAAATAACACACGGATTTAGCAGTATTTGATGAGGGAAAATGGAAATTAAAGACATTTTAAATACAAGGTTTGTTTACATTGTTTGCAATTTCAATTGACTGACAGTTTAGACAAGTCAAGATGTCATTGTTCCAACTATACTGAACTATTGCCATATAAATAAGAATAATAGCGCCTTGACAATAGTCATATATTTTTGGTTTACCTTTATATAAGTACGTTTATCCTTTGTCTAGTAACCATAGTACAAGCTTTGCTTAGTTTGGGACTAGGTCAATAATGGTGTCAATTGTTCCACGATGTATTTATTTTTTATATAGTTCGGATGACAAAATGACGACGAAATTTTAGAAAAAAAACTTATTAGAGTAGTTTTAAAAAAATTGTACACAATTAAGAGATTTAATAAAAACAAAACTTTTTTTGTGTAACGGATTCACCCGTATACTTTGTATGACTTAGCTTTCGTTACACAAAAAAAGCGATCGTGATTTTGTTTTGCTTAAGCCTTTTAAAACGATCCATGCAAAATTAATCTATGATGATAAGTGAATTTCAATTCGGTTTTCCGCGTGAATGCTTTTCGCTATAACAATTTAATATTACAATAAGAATGTGTGTAACCTCGATGTCTACATGATTATGCGCCAACATCCCGACGAGACGGAATATTCGAATACATTAGCTCACCTTTGACGACACGACCCCCCGTTAACGCTTTCAGAAAGTCCAAGGGGAATATTAATCCCGAATAAATACGGATAGTTAAAATAAATCTCCATAATCAATATAGACCGTTTTTTGCTTCAGATTCAATGATTCCAAATCAAGTTTCGATCTGTTATTGGGATTTATGAGGCTAAAAGGATCATTATTCGAGCGTTTCAACCGCCTCACTGTCGTGGACACTTTTTTGTAGAAATGGCAAAAGATTATGATACAGTTTTTAATTATGTGGTAGAAGTACAGGTCCTCTAATAAATAACCGAAAATGCCATCAAAATCTACAGCCAATTCGTAGAAAACGTCACCACGAAAGTGAGGCGGTTGAAACGCTCGAATAATGACCCAAAAAGGAAATATGGCGGCGTATAAAAATGTCCACTTGAATAATTCGTATCTGTATTTATTTTGACAAAGCATAAAATTGTCCACATGTTATAGATGGAACATAAAGTTTTTGCGGCCATGGGCTAGAAAATATGGCGATAAAAAAATGTCCATTTGAATAATTTAGTCCCTGTGTATTTTTGACAAAGTGTAAGTAAAAGTAAGTGTTTTTGGCACGTTTGGCCCAGGTTTGAATCAGACCGGAGGATATTCTGTTTATGTTATTATTTAGTCTTGTTATTTTTATTATTAATTATAGTTCTAATTTAGCTCTACCAATTGTCACGAATAGTTAAAGAAAGCATAAGTAAGTAGTACTGTACATACTTAGGCACCTTTATGGTAGACTTCATTATTTTAGACATTTACTTACACTATGATTCTAGACATAAAAACATAAATAAAATAAAAAATAAATATCACGGGACAATTCACACCAATTGACCTAGTCCCAAAGTAAGCTAAGCAAAGCTTGTGTTATGGGTACTAGGCAACGGATTAACATACTTTATATAGATAGATATATACTTAAATACATATTAAACACCCAAGACACGAGAACAAACATTCGTATTTTTGATACAAATATCTGCCCCGACACGGGAATCGAACCACTAGGCCATCTGGTCGTCAAAACATGAAAATAAACAGTTAACAACAGAAACAGATGATGATGATGATGGTATGAAATGAATGAAAAGAAATTAAAAGAATTAATTTTGCTGGAACAAACACAGGTGTTACTGAGTTTACATAGTTGGATGCAGTTCCATGAATGTATGCTCCGCCACAATAAGGCACGTTTTGTCGTTAAAATATTTAGTAACCTATAATAATTAAATCCTCGGTATACCGGGCCGTTGTTGTTTAAATGCAACAAATAATTGTGGCGGTCGTTCAATTAAACAAATAGTTGTAAGCACTTTATTAATTTCATTTAACACGCATTATTGAACCATGAAATTGAGCTGGAGCAACCTATGGTTTGACCTCAATTACCCTCGGCTCTCGCCGTCGCACGTGTGAACCAAACATCTAGTAGGATTTTCCGAAATTTCCCCTCGGAATTCCCGTAAAATAGTGAAAATAAACGGATCACTCACGTTTTAAGAAACGAGTTTAACTCTACTTTTATTTTCACTATGAGTGAGTCTCACGGTAGTTTCATGTTTTAAGCCCCGTATAACTATAAATTGAAAATTTAAAAAAAACGAAATGTTTGAACGTTAAGTCAATGCCCATTATGCGTCTAAGATCCCTTCCGCAGCTAACAAAAGAGCTGATAACTTTGAAACGGCTGAACCGATTTTGATGAAACATATCTAAAAACCATCACCAAGAAACCTGCTTTCTACTAAAAAAAACCGCATCGAAATCGGTTCACCCGTTTAAAAGCTATGATGCCACAGACAGACAGACACACACACATAGCGGTCAAGTCAAACTTATAACACCCCTCTTTTTGTGTCGGGGGTTAAAAATACAATCATTGACGATGCATAAAAAACACCGTGCCTAATTTCATGTCTCTAAGCCTACCTGTTAAGGTTTCAGGATTTCGCGCACCGTCATCATCATCATCCCAGATATACGTCCCACTGCAGGGCACATGCCTCCTCTCAGAATGAGAGGGCTTGGGGCGTAGTTCCCACGCGGGCCCAGTGCGGATTGGGGACTTCACACACACGATTGAATTTCTTCGCAGATGTTTTCCTTCACCGTAAAGCTCATGGTAAATTACAAATTTAATAGATTAATCACATTTTTTTGTAATGAACAAATTTACGATTTTGGGATTACTCCCTTTACCTACTTGTGTTGTAAGACCTTTCTTCATGCCCTATTTCATTTTGATTCCCTTGAGAGTGTCGAAATATGCGTTATTTGCGGCATAAACGGCTGTATCTTTTTTTTAAGTAACTTAGAAATTATATACGTATACAAGCCGAAACGATATTCCAATCCAGATTTTTCTCTGCTTGTAGGTATGTTATGTTTCATCTAATAACCGTTATTGCGTAATACTAACATTCAAACATTTGAACATCGTAACAATCTATCTTATGTATAATATTACTAGGAGAGACTCATTAACCATTTGACCTTTAACATTATTGGGTTAAGACGGATTAGCCGGGCAGTCACCTAAATAGTTAATTAGATCTGCAAATCGATGGAGTCGGAAACTACTTATTCTTATACCTACACTTAACGTGTACATACACAATTCAAATCCATTGCGAAGAAAACATTAATATCTAAGGCGTTCTATAAAATTAACGACTTTATTGAAATGAAACAATTACTGTGCTCACCCGCGACCTTACGATGGTTACGTTTATGTAAGAAATGCGTGTTCATGCAGTTCTTCCACCTCAACAACGAACAGAGTCTAACATTTGGTGGCATACCTAGCGTACGATTGTAGTACCTACCTACTCTGAAGATGAGCTCTGGTTGAGTTCGAAACGCGTCAGTGTAGTTTGGTGGTGGTGATAGTTGGGTTTGTGTGATTTGTGTGTGTTCGCACAGTGTGGAGGTGGAGGAACTGCATGAACACTCATTTCTTACATAAACGTAACCATCGTAAGGTCGCGGGTGAGCAAAGTAATTGTTTCAGTTCATTAATGACTCGTTTTCAAAAAAATTGTACACAATTAAGGGACTTAATTGAAACTTAACTTAATTGATTCCTTTTGTGTAACGAAAGTTACCCATATAGTTTGTATGAATAACTTTCGTTACACAGAGGAAGCGATCGTGATTATGTTTTCACTAAGCCCTTAACTAAGTACATTTTTTTTAAAACAACTCCAATATGGACCTCCGCAAAGTAACACCTGATTCAATAAATTATTTAAGAATCTTTAGACTATCAGCATTGAATCGCATTAAGCTCGATGATTTCAGACACACTGTACGCCTTGCTGTATGCTTAGTATAAGTTTTACTTCACCAAAATACTTCTCGATCGCGTTTACGTAAAAATTTCAATTCTATGGAAACATGAAGGCGCGCGCGCGGAGTCGCTATCCATGTTTCCCTAGTAATTGATTTTTTTACGTAAACGCGATCGAGAAGTATTTTGGTGAAGTAAAACTTATACTAAGCGTACTGTACGCTTAGTATAAGTTTTACTTCACCAAAATACTTCTCGATCGCGTTTACGTAAAAAAATCAATTACTAGGGAAACCTGGACAGCGCCTCCGCGGCCGCGCGTCCATGTTTCCATAGAATTGAAATTTTTACGTAAACGCGATCGAGAAGTATTGAAGTGAAGGAAAACTTATACTAAGCATACTGTACGCTTAGTATAAGTTTTACTTCACCAAATACTTCTCGATCGCGTTTACGTAAAAATTTCAATTCTATGGAAACATGGACGCGTGTGCGCGGAGGCGCTGTCCATGTTTCCCTAGTAATTGATTTTTTTACGAAAACGCGATCGAGAAGTATTTCGTGAAGTAAAAACTTATACTAAGCATACTGGCTAAATTCAGAAACTGCCCGACACTGTTTGCGAGCGGTAATTCGATCGTTTGCGAGAGGATAGGGATGAACTGCTATCAACGCCAAAAATCACTGGTTTGCGAGAGGTTCGGGCTGAGATTGGGATGAGCCTTATTTTCCTAGATCTAGATCTAGATTGAGCCATTTTTTTTTCTAGATCTAGATCTAGGAAAATAAGGCTCATCCCAAGCTCAGCCCAAACCTCTCGCAAACCCTTTGATCAATTATAACTGAAGATACACATTGCCGAACAAAATCCCCTTCAAAAAATGTCCGAACTTTTTTATTTGTTTGCATAACAATTAAAATCATCACCTACACAGAAATTTGAACGTAGTCTTTACTTCATTACAGTCGAATTTCGGTTGACACTTGACAGCTAAACTTGACAATTTCACGCAACATACTGAGAAAAAAGAAGGCCACTTTTATTAAAGTGGCGCTCATTTGGCTCGGACATTTTTGGGCGCGCGACTGTGGATCTACAGTTATAATTGATCAAAGCGCAAACCAGTGATTTTTGGCGTTCCTGAATCAGTTCATCCCTAAATCCTCTCGCAAACGATCGAATTACCGCTCGCAAACCGTTTTGGGCCGTTCCAGAATTTAACCCCTGGTCAGAGTACTAACACATGCTTTCACCTGCTATAGGATGCCATCGCATGCTTTTAGCTACTGAAGGATAAATGTGACATACATAAATACGTGTCTCATGAAGCTTCAGCTATTCAGTTTTTTATAAATTAACAGAATTATTTTGTTGCGTACAGTAAGATTAGTATTTACACTTTGACACTCGGCAATTCTCGACATACATCGAGAGAGATCGGAAGTGCATTGAGGTTTTGTTATAATTTTTTTTTTTTTTAGGCTGTTATGGTGTCCCACTGCTGGGCAAAGGCCTCCCCTCTTGACCTCCACAACTCCCGGTCCGGTGCAATGTCAGGCCAGTCCTTTGCGTACACGTCCAAATCGTCCCGCCATCTCCTTCTTGGTCTGCCTCGTCGTCGCTGGCCGTTCTCCGGCACCCACCAAGTGACTGTGTGAGCCCATCTTTGTGGGTGCATGCGACAGACATGTCCGGCCCAGTCCCACTTAAGCTTAGCACTCTTTTTCCCAACGTCGGTTATGCGTGTTTTTGAGCGCAACGTGGTGTTCCGGATTTTATTTAGCCTTTTCACACCTAATATGCTGCGCTCTATTGCTCTTTGGCAAACCTTAAGCTTGGACTTTTGACTTTCGGTCAGAGACCATGTTTGGGCACCGTAGGTTAGGACGGGCAGGATACACATGTCGACGAGTTTTCGCTTAAGTGTTAACGGAAGGTTTCCCTTCATAAGCTCTTTCATGGACCATTGTTATAAATAAATAAATAAATATCACGGGACAATTCACACTAATTGACCTAGTCCCAAAGCAAGGATGATATAGACTGGATTAGCAATCGCCATAGTACAGATCGGCCACGATTTTTATAGTTCGATTATTAAATCTAGATGGCGCTGACATATAGCCCGAGGGTTTGAAAGCAAAACAATAAGACTACAGATATTTCATATTACTGCAAATTTATTATTATGCAATATTTTTGAAAATATATTTCAGCGCCATCTAGATTTAATAATCGAACTATAAAAATCGCGGCCGATCTGTACTATGGCGATTGCTAATTCAGTCTATATCATCCTTGTCCCAAAGTAAGCTAGGCTAAGCTTGTGTTATGGGTACTAGGCAACGGATAAACATACTTTTTATAGATAAATACATACTTAAATACATATTAAACACCCAAGACCCGAGAGCACACATTCATATTTTTCATACAAATATCTGCCCCGACACGGGAATCGAACCCGGGACCTAAAGCTTCGTAGTCAGGTTCTCTAACCACTAGGCCATCTGGTCGTCTAAACTAATTATTATTAATTAAATTATTTTTTGTTATTAATTAAATGGCTTTGATCAAAGGAAATAGGTTTGGATATTTTGTGTGACTCTAGGATTTTATATAAGTCATCATCATCATTCATCATTTAAGCCGAAAGATATCCAAACAGATCGGCTCTGCGCCATCCGCATCCAATGCGTTCCCGCTACCTTCATCAGGTCGTCGCTCCATCTTATTGGAGGCCTACCTACATTGAGTCTTCCGGTCCGCGGACGCCACTCGAGAACCTTTCGGCCCCATCGGCCGTCAGTTCTACGAGCGATGTGCCCTGCCCACTGCCACTTAAGTTTAACAATTCTTCGAGCTACGTTTCTAATGCAATCCTGCACAGAAACTCCAAGCATAGCCCTCTCCATCGCCCTCTGAGTGACTTTGAGCTTTCTTATGAGGCCCATCGTTAACGGCCACGTCTCAGTGTCATAAGTCACCACTGGCAACACAGTCAAAGACTTTTGACTTGACACACTGCGATATATTGGATGACAAGATATTGCGGAGCTTCCCGAACGCTGCCCAGCCGAGTTTAACTATATATAAGTACTGTATGAGAAATCATGAACCTTTACGATTAAAACTGAGACGTCCCGAGTTTCATAGTGGAAATAATCTTACCCTAAGCAACCTTTCTCTATAGTCTATCGCAAGCATCGCGTCATATGCGTACGAGTAAGTAACCATTCTAATAGTTCGCAAGCGTCCTGTCTCACACGTAAGCAACCGTTCTCGTGCGTTAATTTGAATATTCATTCTTCAACACGTCAAATGAGTGAGTACCTACACCTTTACACATTTAATGCTGTACGCTTAGTATAAGTTTTACTTCACCAAAATACTTCTCGATCGCGTTTACGTAAAAAAACCAATTACTAGGGGCACATGTACGCTTAGTATAAGTTTTACTTCACCGAAATACTTCTCGATCGCGTTTACGTAAAAATTTCAATTCTATGGAATCATGGACAGCGCCTCCGCGCGCGCGCGTCCATGTTTCCATAGAATTGAAATTTTTACGTAAACGCGATCGAGAAGTATTTTGGCGAAGTAAAACTTATACTAAGCGTAATGGACAGCGCCCCCGCGCGCGCGCGTCCAGTATGATTAGTATAAGTTTTACTTCACTTCAATACTTCTCGATCGCGTTTACGTAAAAATTTCAATTCTATGGAAACATAGACGCGCGCGCGCGGAGGCGCTGCCCATGTTTCCCTAGTAATTGAATTTTTTACGTAAACGCGATCGAGAAGTATTGAAGTGAAGGAAGACCTATACTAAGCATACAGTATGCTTAGTATAAGTTTTCCTTCACTTCAATACTTCTCGATCGCGTTTACGTAAAAATTTGAACTCTATGGAAACATGGACGCGCGGCCGCGGAGGCGCTGTCCATGTTTCCCTAGTAATTGATTTTTTTACGTAAACGCGATCGAGAAGTATTTGGTGAAGTAAAACTTATACTAAGCATACTGTACGCTTAGTATAAGTTTTACTTCACCAAAATACTTCTCGATCGCGTTTACGTAAAAATTTCAATTCTATGGAAACATGGACGCGCGCGCGCGGAGGCGCTGTCCATGTTTCCATAGAATTGAAATTTATACGTAAACGCGATCGAGAAGTATTTTGGTGAAGTAAAACTTATACTAAGCGTACAGTATGCTTAGTATAAGTTTTACTTCACCAAATACTTCTCGATCGCGTTTACGTAAAAATTTCAATTCTATGGAAACATGAACGCGCGCGCGCGGAGGCGCTGTCCATGTTTCCATAGTAATTGATTTTTTTACGTAAACGCGATCGAGAAGTATTTTGGTGAAGTAAAACTTATACTAAGCGTACATGTTTCCATAGAATTGAAATTTTAACGTAAACGCGATCGAGAAGTATTTTGGCGAAGTAAAACTTATACTAAGCGTACTGGAGCTACTTAAATCGATGCGGAAAGGTGAATTCATGTAGACGCCTCTTCATAAAAACAAGGGAATTTTGCTAAGGGGAGGCAGGGCAGTCGTAGATAAACCAACAAACCAAACAAATACTAATAATACTGCGATAATACTCGCAGTCGCAGTATAGTCACACAATCGATTAGCGCCAAAAACTCAGTAGGGCCTTAAGGGTCTGGCCAGTATTTTTAGTCAAGTCTAAATCAGAGGGGCTACTACGAAATACGATTTTCGAAGTTCGTATCGTGCCATCCCTTACACTCTTATGTTTAGTACTATTAGCGTGAACGGAACGGCACGATACGAAGTTCGAAAAACGGATTTCGTAGTATAAGGCCAGCGTATGGGACGCCTGAGCAAGTTTCAGCCCATTTAAATAAATCTAAGTTTGCTGACTCGGAGTCACTTATGATTATGACCCACGTTTCTGGTTCTACAGTAGGTACTTCCAGAAAGAAGGAAGGAAGTATTGCACTCTCCCATCGCGAATGCTCTGCGCGATGCAGCTACGGACTGGATCGCAATCGCCCGTCGGTCCTTGATCCCTTCCAAATTGATTTTTCCGATCCCTCTAAGTACGTCTGCAAGTCGGAATATAATCTGCTTTTAATATTATCTTCAAATTTATAACGTACTTTGCCACAATTTTACGAATGGAGTCTTAATCCTTAAACAGGGGTTTTGGAAAATTGGCTTTTACCTAAACATGTGATGGAATCTCGAACATACAGCGACTGCAGCATCTAAATATTAGGGCCAATTTTTATTTTGTTGTATGTTTTGAATTTTTTTTTATTTATAATGTTTATGTGATTTTTCGATCAGTATGAGAACAAAAGTGTCCTAAGTTTTTTCCCGTTCACTTACCATTTTTCATAGACTTCATTATGACCGTAACTAAATGAAAGTAGGTATAGAAAATTATATTATGGAAGTTTTAGGAAATTTTTTTTCCTAGTAACATCGAAAAAAGTCGTGATTCTGATCAGAAATCACGTACAATTTTCCAAACTAAAAAAAAAAGAAAAACAAATTGGCCCGTTACATGTACAAACTTATTTTTTGCTAGCTAGGTATAGAACCCACAGTGGACTCTCCAGCTCGCACTCGGTCGGAGTGGAGACCAAAAAGACGGACCACGTTAAAAAATGGTATCCATACAAAACGACATGGAAAAAGTTCCGTTGTGACACAAAAATGAAGCATGATAGGGATGTTGACACCACTAATCAACTGACGTACTTTTTATGATCTGTCAAAACACAATTCTCCCATAGAGTTTGTATGGCAATAGCAACTAACGACGTCACTTGTTCGCCAACTCAATCAACTATTTATTTATTTTAAAGCAACAAAAATCTAATTTTGCAGTTAATCGAAAATTAATCTGGTTTTCAGGGCTAAACTAAAGCGTTTTTTTACTGGAGTGTCTTCGAATAATTTTTCTGGGTTTATTGTCTCGCGAAAGGTGAGAAAAGTAGAGTATACTCCTCGGGGATAAACCTGACTGCCTTGGGGCGCTAAATCCTTCACTGCTCTCAGGATTCCATCTTTCTTGATTCCCTCGCTTCGCTCGGGAATCAACCTGGAGTCCTTCCTGGCGCTCAGGATTCAATATTGCGCCCGTGACATAATACAGTGCTTTATCCCCTTGGCGTACAATCTACTATTTCATTTGTTTTGAATAAAATACACCTCGTTGAAATGGCCGGTTTCTTCCCATCGAAAGTATTTTTCGAAAGTTGCTTTTTCAATGTTCACAAATGCTTGTTATAGGCTTAATTAGATAAAAATATTTTGGCTTTGACTGTAACCTCGATACCAGCGGGTTTATTACAAACCGATTTGTTCGCGTCCCTTGCCTAGAGCGTCTCATTTTCTAACAATCTCTGTAAGAATATCCTTAAAATAATTACGCTATCTTTCGTCTACTGTTTCAGATTTACGACACGATGGTTTTGCCTTCAGTCGCCTAAATTAAATTGAAATTTATAAATCAGAGCCGACTTTAACTCGGCTCTTAAAATTGACAGCCGATGGGGCCGAAAGGTTCTCGAGTGGAGTTCACGGACCGGAAGACGCAGTGTAAATAACCTGGTTAAGGCTGCGGGAACGCGTTGGATACGAATGGCGTAGGACCGCTATGTTTGGCGAGCCTTGGGGGAGGCCTATGTTCAGCAGTGACGTCTTTCGGCTGAAATGATGATGATGATGATGAGCCGACTGTAGGGAGCGACCATTGCTTCACTCACGCTACAAAACCATAGTTCATAGACGAGACTCTAGTAAAGAAAGCGGCCTATTGCGAGAGGGACTCGTGCACCCTCGGTTCCGTACAAATTTATAGGTATGTCCAAATACCGCGTGGAACAGAATGAAGGGTTTTTACAAAAACCGGCCAAGTGCGGATCGGACTCGCGCACCGAGGGTTCCGTACAAATTTTTAGGTAGATAATAATCCAGTGTTAGTAGAACCCAGCTTCAGATCAGATCAGGGTGAGATCAGTGTGAGATCATTTTATATTGGTTAGTCAGAAACCCCTTTAATATTTAATATAATTATATTTTTATTATTTGTTATTGTACCGGCTACAGTAATACATAATCAGTGAATATTTCAAGTCTAGCTAACGCCATTATAAAGGTTAAAAACGTTAAAAAAACTCGTTTCTTGTATGATGAATCCCTTTAATTTTTAACTTTATTTTATTTTTAGTATTTGTTGTTATAGCGGCAACCGAAATACATCATCTGTGAAAATTTCAACTTTCTAACTATCACGGTTCATGCGATACAGCCTGGTGACAGATGGACGGACGGAGAGCGGAGTCTCAGTAATTGGCTCCCGTTTTACCCTTTGGGTACGGAACCCTAATAACGGAGAATTGTTCACCCTAAGAGCTTTATCTTTCCTTATTAAACTATATTAATATTCTATTATCGTTTACAAAATAAAGCTTGTTAAACTTTAAAATCCTCATGTTTCAACCCTAGCAAGTCGGGCAATGAAGAAGTGAAGTGAAGTGACATGTGTCATGTATTGTGCAAATGTAAATAGTAACTTTATAGCGGCAGGATTGTCACCTATAGAGATCGGAAAAATTGGCGTCATTGCTCGCAATAATGTGGAAATGCCTTTAAAATTAATTAATAAATAAATTCTTTCTTGAAATTACATTTGAATTCTCAGAGATGACAATTTACGCGCGCATACAATTACATATAAGTAAAATGTGAATAAAAGTGGCATATATATATTTTTAATGAAGAAGTTTTCTGGTTAATGTATTACGATTTATAAACATAAAACATCTTTCGTAAAAAAATATTTTGACATTGATATTAATTTGGAAAGAATACTGAATTTTTTTTTAAATAAATCTATACCTATTATAAGAACTCTTTGTGTTATTTATTAATTGGGAATTAAAACTAAATCTCAAGTAAGAAATCAATTAAATGATCAATTATTTAATTATTTTTAGAATCATGTCCACATTATTGCGAGCAATGACGCCCATCCATCCGATCTCTGTATAATAAAACGTTTAAATTTAAATGCCATTTTGTTTTACTTACCCTAGCTTTAAAATGATAATAAATTGATTGAAAATTAATTAGATAACATTCAGCAAAGCTCATAGTAAAGTGCCACCCGGTATACCTACGCCTTGGTGCCTTTCCACCAGAGATGTGCTACGCTACGTTGCTATGGATGTGCCTGATATCCACCAATCATGTTCATTGGTCCACATAGCATAGCACTGGTGGGAACGGGTCCCACTAAGCTATGATTTTTATATGGAAAGATGCGTGCTACGGATGCGTGGCTATGGATGCTTGCTATGGATGGTCGCGAGTCGTGTAGCAATGTCCCCCCTCACCGCGCTGCCGCCCCGCGCGCCCCTGTCGATACATCGCATAGCTCGAGCTGCACATCTTCTTCGCCAGTGTTGCCAGGTCCAATTTGAAAAAGTCAGAAGATATGAGCACTAAAAATCAGGAGATTGAAAAAAAAATCAGTAGACCTTATAATAAGTTCTTAATGCTTTTCAGTTTAGTTTTTTCTTTACAAGAGTTTAATCTTTATTTTTTTATTTCATCGATATATTTTTTAATTGCTTAATCCATTCATTTCGGGCTCCCTCCCGCCAAAACATTAACAATATTGACATAAGGTGCCTCCATGTATATTATTTGGGTTTGGCTGTAGTGCACACTATATGTATAAACATTATGTTTCACATTTTATTGATTGACGATACGTTTAATTTTACTCATTCGATATTCTGAATTGATTGAAGTTTGTTTGATTCAAAAAGTTGACCAGTTTCCAATAATGCCAATAGTCATGGGTATCTTTTCCATCATCATCATCAGTAGATTCTTGTGGAAATTCAGTAGATCAGTAGCCATACCTGGAATTCAGTAGATCTCCTGAGAAATCTGGAGACCTGGCAACACTGTTCTTCGCACAGCTGCCTCGCGGCTGCTCATCTACAAAGCGCATCTTCCTCGCACAGCTACATAGCTTAGCATTGGTGGAAACGGTCACACAGTTTCGTAGCGTAGCTTTCACATCGTCGCAGCATAGCTGCATACCACATCTCTGGTTGAAAGGCACCCTTAAACACCCGTAGGTATATATTGTAGTGCAGTATTAGCAGAGCCCTAAGTAAAATGCACGCAGTGTTGGATCATTTAATAAAATAAAAAAATAAAATAAATATTAAGTAGGAGACAATCTTACACAAATCGACCTAGTCCCAAACTAAGCATAGCTTGTACTATGGGTACTAGACAACGAAAAACATACTTATATATAGATATAAATAAATACTTAGATACATAGAAAACATCCATAACTCAGGAACAAATATTCGTGCTCATCACACAAATAAATGCCCTTACCGGGATTCGAACCCAAGACCTCTTGCTTCGTAGGCAGGGTCACTACCAACTAGGCTAAAGCGGTCGTTAAAGACCGATATTGGTAAGTCGGGACCTTACAAAATTACAAATGTATCTAGTTAGTTTAGGGCATGTCGAAAGGACGGTCGAAGGAAGAATTACGAAAGAGATATATAATGCGAGTGTAGATGGAAATATTGGAAGAGGGAGACCAAGAAGGACATTCCATCATCAGATTGGGGATGTCTTCAAAAAGGGTCAGGTCAAGAGTACCCTAAACCGGCGAGCAAGTATGAAAAGACTAATGAGTGTTGTCGAAGCGAAAGATATATGTCAGTACGCTTAGTATAAGTTTTCCTTCACTTCAATACTTCTCGATCGCGTTTACGTAAAAAATTCAATTACTAGGGAAACATGGACAGCGCCTCCGCGCGCGCGCGTCTATGTTTCCATAGAATTGAATTTTTTACGTAAACGCGATCGAGAAGTATTTTGGTGAAGTAAAACTTATACTAAGCATACAGTACGCTTAGTATAAGTTTTACTTCACCAAAATACTTCTCGATCGCGTTTACGTAAAAATTTCAATTCTATGGAAACATGGACGCGTGCGCGCGGAGGCGCTGTCCATGTTTCCCTAGTAATTGATTTTTTTACGAAAACGCGATCGAGAAGTATTTCGTGAAGTAAAAACTTATACTAAGCATACAGGTCAGGATCGTAAGCGATTCGAGTGTTTCGACGTGGTTTTGACCGCCTCACTTTACTGGTATTTTTTTTACGGATTGGCTGTGGATTTTCACGGCATCTTCGGCTATTTATTAGGGCCGGCGATCACTAACGGCATGGCACGGCAAGGGATTTTATTACTATAAAGTTATTTTGAATCTTATTTTAATGAGTTTAGAATTCATGTTACTTTATTTCGATATCACGATGCCGCGACGTGCCGAGGGATGCTGCGGCAAAATTCGTATGTAAACTGCCGTGCCAACCCGTGCTATGCCGTCAGTGAGCGCCAGCCCTTAGAGGTCTGCCAGATAACCACATAACATCTACCAGATAACTTGAAACTATATCAGAATCTTCTCATATGTATAGTCTCTATTTCTACAAAAATGTATCCAAGAAAGTGATTTGGAATTTAAACACTTGAAAAAAGACCCATATCTCAATCGATTCTCGTGCATTATGTGAGCAGGTTCTTAATTATTTTGCATTGGTATTTAACGATTCAGTTTTTGGAAATATTCCAAAATGGCTGAACCATGGGGGTTGAAAACGTGAATCATATAATATTAGCACTGCATATTGCGCGCGTCTCTATAATAAAATTTTGTTCACTAAATACTTAAGTAAATTTGATCTGAAATAATGATAACCAGATAGATTATGTCATTAGCGCGTCGAAAACGAAACTTAAATCATTACACTTCCTTTTCGCTGCCGTAGACGTGCGAAAAAGGAGAAAATTGCAGACTCTGCGTTCATGTAATGAAAAAGAGACAACTAAGTATATGATTCTGATAACGAGAGTAAAAAAGACATAAAGGGTCTATGTGGGTGTGCTGCCGCTGCGTTCGGAACAAAAATCCAATAAGGCAACTGAGTGGTCACTAGGTATGGTTGGAGCCTGGATAAGTAAAATTGAATTGTTTCTCCAACAGTCAGAAGTTGTCAGAATTTAAACATTTTTATTCCAATACAAAATGGAAGTAAAAACAATGATTTTTATTGTGATTTACTCAGTCCTAGTTCAAGTCGGCAGACATGTAAAAATTTCGTTGAATATGTAATGCCTTAGCGGCTCGGCCGTCCATTACTGAGAACCTTAAATCTTTCGTATAAAGTCTATTTTACCTTGACAGTCGTTAGCTAAATACGAAGCACCCTATTTTCGTGGGACGATTTCAAACGCCAGTCTCGAGCGCCACAAGTATAATAGAACCACGTTACGTCTGCACACCAAGACGGCGCCACTGTCACACTAAAACTTCCTTTTTATACGTGTTATTTGAGTTTCCAAATTTCACCGCCGGCACACTTAAGTTGGTCGTACTATATGTGTATTGATTGCTCTGTGTTTCTGGGTGAGGGGATTGGAATATGCACTTTGAGAGAAGTGTGTAGAGTTCGGTTTTGAGTGTTTGGCCGAGACGTTAGCAGGTGTCAGCCATCGAACTTGAAGGGGCAACTATTCCGAAGGGTGTTTTATGTAGAACAATAGAAAATATAACAATAAAACCCTTGACGAATGGTAGACTTCGATAATTATCGATTTAATGAAAACGTCGAATAAAATTTTCACAAAAAAAACTATCCAGACTTTCAACTCGGAATTGTTTTTTGTCTAGATACTGATCCCTCGAATCACTTCATTTCTCATAATTTAATTTGTCATAAATTCATAATAATACCTAATCATAATCATAAATTTTATTCGCTGAGAATAAGTTAATTACAAGAGCTGTTTCACCGACTCCGACTCCGTCTATTCGAACAAAACCAACAGAGACGGCATCACATTTTTATCCGTCAATAAATTTGATCAATGGATGGTGAAACAGGTTATTCTGCTATACTCGTATGTATTTGGCTTAATTAGTAATACTAGCAAGCAAATATTAATTTCAAATTACATAACAATGTATCTCATACATAATACCATTTGTCATACGTAGGTACGTTTCCCAAAAAATATAATAAAATAATATAGAAGCGCGCTGGTTACAGTATTTTTAAAATAGCATATCATTGAATACAGTAAGTAGGTAGTCGTCATATTAGGTTACCGTTTCAAGAATAGATAAGTAATTCATTTCTACGTAGTACTTGGTGATAGAGGTAATCTGGCAGTCAAATTCTATACTATGCGTAGTTCACGAACTAAGTATTTTTGTGAAGGAATAAAGTTTCTATTCGGTTAATCACTAAGACATGGTTCAAAGTATAGAACTACAATAAATCAGTAATGCAATAGAAAGAAATAGCATTAGTACGAGTATAATGTGTGTGAGACGAAAGCATTTTGCTATACTCAGGCGCAAATGCTGTCAATTGGCTAAGTAAAGTTTTTTGAAGTGGTGCTAATTATATTTTTATTCGACAGTCGGCGTTCTGGAGATCGAGAAACTGCAGCTGTTTTATTTTTATCTCCTGTTGTTAACTGGAAATATTTTAAGTGTTCGAGATGACATTTGTGAGATTTTACGGCTGACAAGCGGTTCGTGCTCAGTACTAAGAAGAAATAGAAAAAAAAACGAAGTCAACTGTCAGTTCTGTCAATGTCAAATCGTTTGCGTTTCGTTTGCTTTGCGTTTTGGTGTGCTCAGTGTGATTTTTGGACTATTTTTATCGACCTCCGCATAAAATCCGGACTTTCAATTTTACCGCATTTCTCCACGACCTATGCACGTTAATTGGATCACGATTGAATACTTTCGATCACTATTTTGGAACTGCTTCTTGGACAACGCAAAGCAAACGAAACGCAAACGGTTATATTTCATTTGACATTGACAGAAGCGACAGTTGACTTCGTTTTTTTTTCTATTTCTTCTTAGTACTGAGCACGAACCGCTTGTCAGCCGTAAAATCTCACAAATGTCATCTCGAACACTTAAAAAAATATTTCCAATAAATAAAAGGAGATAAAAATAAAACACCTGCAGTTTCTTAGTGTTGAAGTCGACCACTGTCGAAAAAAAATATAATTAGCACCTCTTCAAAAAACTTTACTTAGCCAATTCTTTAATCTCGTGTCAGTAATTTCAGAGCCGTTACACATGTTGTCTCTACCCTGCCCTCTGGAGATAGACGAGGATACTACTAAGCTATGTACAAAGCCTCGCACCAAACACCACCGTATTAACTTTGGAACAACCAGGGTCCAAATTCAGGAACGGCCCAAAACGGTTTGCGAGCGGTTTTTCAATCGTTTGCGATAGGATAGGGAAAAAATCACTGGTTTGCGAGAGGTTTGGGCTGAGATTGGGATGAGCCTTATTTATTTATTTATGTATGTATGTAATCTCTTTATTGTACAAAAATAAGGAAAAAAGAAAGAAATACATTATTGACAACCGTTGAAATGCATGTACAAAGGCGAACTTATCCCTATCTTTATTCATTTATTTATTTACAAAAAGCGAATTAACAGGAAAATACCTCTAGTTGCAGTAGTTCAGTTGATTTGTCCGGGACCGAACTGCTGCAACACTTTTTGTCTCAGTAGTTCGGTTAAAACGTCAAACCGAACTGTTGGGAAGACTTTAGTTGCAGTAGTTCTGTTGACTGTCCGGGATCGAACTACTGCCACAATTTTAGTCTTATTAGCTCGGTTATGACGTCAAACCGAACTACTGAGAATTGAAACGACTCAAAAGGACGTTTAAGGATTAGATTGTACAACAAGAGCATAAAACGAGCCATTTTACCCGAGACGTTTGGTTGGTCAATTTAATTTAATGCTAGAGTTTTAGGTACACTCTTCTTTTCACTTCGATTGCAAGGAAATGAAATAAGTAGCAACATTGCAAATAAAATTAACTAGCTCCTATTTTTCTTGGATTGTGTATTTAGCTATATTTTTAATCGCGCTTTTGAGTCGTTTCAATTTTCAGTAGTTCGGTTTGACGTCACAACCGAGCTAATGAGACTAAAAGTGTGGCAGTAGTTTGGTCCCGGACAATCAACCGAACTACTGCAACTAAAGGTTTCCCAGCAATTCGGTTTGACGTATTAACCGAACTACTGAGACAAAAAGTGTTGCAGCAGTTTGGTCCCGGACAAATCAACCGAACTACCGCAACTAGAGGGGAAAATAAGGCTCATCCTAAGCTCAGCCCATTCCTATCCTCTCGCAAACGATTGAATTACCGATCGCAAACCGTATCGGGCCGTTCTTGAATTTAGGTTGGTTGTTCCAAAGTAACAATATATTATGTCCCCTGTACCTATGTAGATACATGGTAATCAAAGAGTATTTCCACTTGATCAACCTCTGAACCGCAAAACTCATTGCAAACAACTGATACAGTATATTCCTACTTATTGTTGATTTTTTTGTGGGCCTACTAATTGGGGATGTCTATTTTTTTGCAATGTATAGTAAATCGAAAACCATTTCGAGATAAATGCTTTTTAACTCGTTTTCTGTAGTTATTTAGATTTAATATTATGTAATGAATTTATTATATAACAAACAAGCAATAACCTTCATTTGACATTGGTGTAAATTGCGTGACCGGTTCAAGTCGTACTTTATTCTATGTGGTTAGAATTCTTCACAATTTACGCGTGGATTACTACGGAGTTTGATTTGGACTCGCTGTCTGACATCTAGCACTTTGACAGTGCCAGTAAAGTGACACAGTGTATAGTGTACCACTATGCAAAAAATAATTAAAGGGGTTGCCTTATCGTACGCATTTAGATAGATTTAGAAATTTGGTATTGTGGGAGCCCTCAATTATAATCTGACGTCATCAACTAAAATAGTTTCAATAATTAATTTTGAAAAAAGTAGAGAACTAAATGACAAAATATTGAAATTAGTTCCTTATAATTGACTTTTCTATACAAAAAAAATATAAAAACCACTGGTAATTTTTTTTAGACATTCCCAATTGTACTTGAAAAAAAAAAATATTTATCTAAGAATTTTACAGAAGTAGAACATTCCTGAAAAGGAACTCTACTCAGGATTTCGGTCTTTGCCCAGAGAGTAGAGACACATTGCATACTACAGTAGATATATTATATATGCTAAATCTATGAGAGGTGCTTGCAAATAACAAGGCCTAGCTAAGAGATATCTATATTATACATACTAGCTCTTGCCCGCGACTCCATCTGCGAGGAAAAGGGGTATAAAAATAGCCTACGACCCATTCTCAGACTAATAAATATAGACAAAACATTTGATTAAAAAGCGGTCAACCGTTTCGGAGGAGTTCGATAACATTCACCGTGATACGAGATTTTTATATATTATCTAAGAAGAAAAAGATGTAAACATACTTTATATAGAAGAAAGTCGTGTAAGTTACACCATTTATATTATAACTCAACAACGGCTGGAACCATTTCAATAATTTTTAGTTTGTTGGATTCGTCTTCGCTCGGAAAAACAGAAACACTCGTGAAAAACTATTAAAATACCGGCTACATTACCATAATTATATGGTTAAAACTATAGTTTAAATATTTATGGTTATTTAAGATCAACAATCTAACTGGATCCAAAATATATTAAATACTAGCTTTTGCCCGCAACTCCGTCCGCGTGGAATTAGTAATTTGGGCAGCTTATTTTTTTTATCCAATTTGCTTTTTCATCAATTATGGCTCTCCTTAGTACCTCGATATAAAAAAAATTACCACCCCCCCCCCCTGCAACCCCCCCTCACCGACCCCCCACCGAACCCCCCCCCCCCCCGCACCCCCGCACACCCGCGTTCACATTCACCACCGTACCTACTCCCAAGTCACTACTTCTAAAAACTGTTCTATAAATTCTTAAAATAGACGTAGGTATCTTTCTTATTTGTGAATCGATTCAAATGAAACAAACACTAAATGTTAATCCAAGAAAATACCAACATATCAGTGAAAACCGCATTCTTCTAGGTTAAGCCGTTTCTGAGATTAGCGCGCACAAACGCACAGACAAACAGACAAACAGATAAACAGACAAACAGACAATAATTCTAAAAAACATTGTTTTGAATTCCATTGCGCTAGTAAATAGCCCTAGTGACAGTTTTTCTCAAATATCTTCAATGTACAGACACCGACTTGTTACAGATTTATTATATGTATTGATAGCTTCACTATTTTTAATATGTATGTATGTTAACCCCGTAGGCCTTATTTTATTACCCTGCACAAATTACTTGTTTAATATCGTCTTTGGTTATGGTAAATTTCCAATTGATTGTTTATATTTTATAGAAAATATCCTTTTATAAAGATTAATATAAAACTTGACGTTATTTTAGTTTTACAGTTATACTTTAACTTGGCCTTATTACACGACCGGCCTTATTTCACACAGATACCTTATTATATGTATATGTATGCTAAATCTAAGTTGTAGATAACATTTTTCTACGACAAATTCGCTTGCATGTAACAAAGATAAACATTTCGCTTTGGCCGGCAAATAGAAAAAAAAACACACAGTGAAAATAATATAAAATAATTTTACGATAATTTAGTCTATCAGTTATGTAGATTATCAAAAAATATTAAACACGTATTTTTTCTTTTGTGACGTTACGTTTAAGTAAAAACCGTATCAAGGCGTAACGTCACTCGAAACTTTAACGAAAAACAAAAGAAAAACTAACAAAAGAAAGAAATACGTGTCAAATATTTCTTGATAATCTATCTGACGGACTAATTATATTTTTATATGTATATTATCTTCATTCGAACGCCCTCCTTCGCTTCTACAATCAACATAATCGTATTAAAACAGTTGGATTTCTGACATGTTATTATGTTAATTCATGTGGAAACGGAGGAGCATTAGGAGAATCGCTTAGCGGACTCTTCCAGCTGGGAGAGCAAAAGACTAGTGCAGTCAACGTTAAATACATATAGGAGAGCTGAAAATAAATGTCCTAGTACTCGACATGCTAATACCCGATAGATACATATACAGCTGACACCTCAATTGCTAGAGACATGAAATTAAAGTTGACAACTACTGGGTTAGGTAAAATGATCTTAAAATACCTAACTATAGCACATGTATTCAGCATGCAAGCAAGCGTACAAATATTTAGTTTTAGGTCACTAAGATTAATTTACAATTTTCGTCATATATTATTAACTGAGCAATGAAGACACGTAGCCATGGTACGCCATCAACGCAGCTTTTAAACCAACACACTCTCTCACTCACTCTTTTCAAGGCATACGCAAAAATATATCAATTTGGGCTTTCCAGTTAAGATGTTTATCAATCATTAAACCTAAAAATTTAATTACGTTTTCCTCGTTAACTGTGTCACCATCATACTTAAATAATATATAGAGTTCCGTACCCAAAGGGTAAATGGGACCCCTATTACTAAGACTCCGCTGTCCGTCCGACCGTCTGTCTGTCCGTCTGCCACCAGGCTGTATCTCATGAACCGTGATAGTTACAGTTGAAATTTTCACAGATGACGTATTTTTGTTGCCGCTATAAAATACTAAAAACAGAATAAAATGAATATTGAAGGGGGCTCCCATACAACAAACGTGATTTTTTTTCCGTTTTTAAGATGTCTAATGGTACGGAACCCTTCGTGCGTGAGTCCGACTCGCACTTAGCCGGTTTTTTTATAATTTCCGTTATCTTCAACAAATGGTTTGGTATATAAAAATAAAAAAAATAAAAAAAAAAAATATTAGGGGACAATCTACACAAATCGATCTAGTCCCAAACTAAGCAAAGCTTGTACTATGGGTACTAGACGACGATAAACATACTTATATAGATAAATAAATACTTAAATACATAGAAAACGTCCATAACTCAGGAACAAATATTCGTGCTCATCACACAAATAAATGCCCTTACCGGGATTTGAACCCAGGACCTCTTGCTTCGTAGGCAGGGTCACTACCAACTAGGCTAAGCGGTCGTTAACAACCGACCGCGGTCGTTATATGAATAAAAACTAACTGATAAATAACTTTTTTCGCTAATCGAAACAACTTTTTTTTGGTTTAGACGACCGGATGGCCTAGTGGTTAGAGAACCTGACTACGAAGCTTGAGGTCCCGGGTTCGATTCCCGGTCGGGGCAGGTATTTGTGTGAAAAATAAGAATGTTTGTGCTCGAGTCTTGGATGTTTAATATCTATTTAAGTATGTTTATCCGTTGCCTTGTACCCATAACACAAGCTTTGCTTACTTTGGGATTAGGTCAATTGGTGTGAATTGTCCCGTGATATTTATTTATTATTTATTTAATATGACTGTAAGTATTTTAACTGCGACAGCACAATTTAGCTTACTTAGTTGTTATGTAATTTAATTTTAAAAGCTTTTTGTTAACTTGCAATGTATCTATGTATGTATGTACGGGTCAAATCTTGGAAGTCGAATTTGACCCTCCTCCAGTAGTCGGATTCACTTGAAATTTGGTATACAGCAAAAAGTACAGCCAGCTAAATAGCTTGTTTTTAAAAAGAAATTTTTAACATAAACTTATTTGATTATGTATCTTCTAAAAAGTAATAGTAGAACCAGTAGCTTCTTAGAGAAAAATTATTTTACCTCTTGAATGTTCAAAGTTAATGGTAAAAAACGTGGTGTAGAAATCAAAAACATGAATAGGGCATAATCCGGTCTTACACAAAATTGCTAAGAAATTTAAATGCCTATGTATTAGTATTGACATAAAAAACATGTTTTGCTTGGTACGCCAGACGTATTTTTCTGCTTCTATAGGAGACAGCTACACCAAAGCTTGGTACCTATATCAAAGCTTAGTATTGATTATTTTTTGTGATTTCTTGTTACATCGTAACCAAATCAAATGAAGCTTTTTTACTATGAACGTCTTCTATGAACTACAAAACTCAAATTTTTTTTTTTTATTTTTTTCTTCTTCTGTACTTTTATCTGTTTTTTACAATGTCGCGAGCAATTAAATAAAATTCATAGAAAATATGAGTTCAAAAAAGTCTATATACATTCTCTGATCCCCATAACAACACTACTTGTGTTGTAATGAATGTCGTTATTACGATATACCTAGCTGCCACAGATTAGTCAATGTAGGTTACACTCAACACTAAGTGTAGTTTGGTGGTGGTGATAGTTGGGTTTTGTGTAATTTGTGTGTGTTCGTACAGTGTAGAGGTGGAGGAACTGCATGAACACGCATGAGTAATATATAAGCAAAGTCAGCAACACCCACTTCAAATTAAAAACATACAGAAGATTTGACCGAAATATATTGAAGTAACACTATAAAACTGCATTCTAAGTTGCTACAGTACAAAAAGTAGATGTTGCTGACTTTGCTTCTGTATGACTCATTTCTTACAATAAACGTAGCTATTGTAAAGTCGCGGGTGAGCAAAGTAATTGTTTCAGTTCTATTTATTAAGCATGTTTATCCGTTGCCTAGTACCCATAGTAGGTAAGTTAAGCTTTGCTTAGTTTGGGACTAGGTCAATTGGTGTCAATTATCCCATGATTAATTATTATTATTATTATAAACAGTTTCTTATTGCGTATGATATGACAGGCCATTGCAAAACAAAAGACGAATGGCCAATTTTTTTCTAAAGGGTAAACCAGAATTTAAAAAATTTCGCCAAGTTCTTTGTTCTTTTCATCTACATATAGAATTTAAATTTTCTGAGAAACTATAGAAGGATAGGGAGAAGATTGCGTAGCGGTTCCATTAAATATAAACGAACAATACTTCGACGAAAAACAATGTCGTTTATTTACATACATCGTTATCGCGGGAGCAAAAACGATTTGACAGTACTGAAATATGACAAATAAGCAATAACAGAAGTGACACTGATATCAAGCAATATTTAAATGCCGTTGGACGTATAAAGGCTGCGATGATTATATTCAAAAGAGTCGCAACTTGGAATAATCGTTTCATGACCATCGTCTACGTATACGGTTATAAAAAAAAACAAAGTGTCAGTTCACATAGTTGAGGCCTCTCGAGAACATTGCGAGAACATCCAACGAGTCGTGATTATAGAACAGCCTGGCACCTCCCTCGGGGTTAAACGTATGAAAATTGAACATCTAAACTGTTTAGTTGACTTGCTAAAGTGTTTGGTGTCTACCATCGCGGAAAATTACTTGATTTAAATTCGGAACGGTTTAGGAGGAATGAAGCTAGACGAGCAAGTGCTTTGCGGTTACTACTAGACATTGGTAACTCGTGGCAATTAGGTGGCACTAGTGGATGAGACACGTTTTTCAAGTGTCTTTTCAGATAAGATAAAATAATTCTTTAAAATTGAAAGGTCACATTTATTACCGAGACTACATCCAAAAGGTAAACTTGTTTATCAAAAGCTAAAAATAGCATTATCAAAAAATCCAGGATATCTTACAATAGTAATTTTTAATAGCTTATTACAAAATAAAGAAGTTGAAATCAAAGAGAACACCAACAAACTTACGCAAGAATGCTTTTTACAAGCTTTTATTTAACTTGCAATGTATGTATGTATGGGTCAAACTTTGGAAGTCGATTTTGACCCACTTCCAGTGGTCGGATTGGCTTGAAATTTGGTATACTTATGTAGGTTGGATGTCAATGCAAGTACAGTCAACAAAAAAGCTTGCAAAAAAATGAAATTTTTAACAAAAACTTTTTTTAACCAACACACTCAAATAGGAGACGTAGGATAACTTCTAAAAATTATGAACAAATATTTATTGTCTATCACGAAAGTCACATATTAAATGGTTGAAAAGATTTCTTGTAATTGGTTTCTTTGCTCGAGTCGTACAGAAAACATAGTCACTTCACTAGTCTGTCAGAAACGTCAAATGCTACCTAAATGCCACGAGTTACCGATGTCTATACTACATCACTTTTTTAGGGTTCCCCTTATAGTCTCGTCATGTCTGTCTGTCCGCCCTTCCGTCCGCCGATTTATAGTTAAGTAGGCATTGATTAAGTATTACAGATCAATAATCACATGATTTTTTTTTCAAATCCCAAATATATTAAGTATAGCTTTTGCCCGCGACTCCGTCCGCGTGGAATTAGTAATTTGGGCAGCTTATTTTTTTTATCCAATTTGCTTTTTCACCAATTATGGCTCTCCTTAGTTCCTCGATATAAAAAAAATTATCCCCCCCCTGCAACCCCCCCTCACCGGCCCCCCACCGAACCCCCCCCCCCCCCCCGCACACCCGCGTTCACATTCACCACCGTACCTACTCCCAAGTCACTACTTCTAAAAACTGTTCTATAAATTCTTAAAATAGACGTATCATTCTTATTTGTGAACCGATTCAAATGAAACAAACACTAAATGTTAATCCAAGAAAATACCAACATATCAGTGAAAACCGCATCCTTCTAGGTTAAGCCGTTTCTGAGATTAGCGCGCACAAACGCACAGACAAACAGACAATAATTCTAAAAAACATTGTTTTGGGTTCTATTGCGCTAGTAAATAGCCCTAGTGACAGTTGTTCTCAAATATCTTCAATGTACAGACACCGACTTGTTACAGATTTATTATATGTATAGATAGATGGATAGAAGATAGATTGTTTCACTATTGAAGGTATTACCATCATCATCATCATCATAATCCCAGCCTATATACGTCTCAGAATGCGAGGGCTCGGGCCGTAGTTCCCACGCGGTCCCAGTGCGGATCGGGAACTTATTACCCTGCTACACATAAAACTTTTAGGTTTGTCTTTGCTTATGATAAAAGTTACCGTATTTCACACACACATAGCGGTCAAACTTATAACCTTTTTGTGTCGGGGGTTAAAAATGCCCTTAAATAATGATTACATTAAAACTTGGGGTTAATTTTACAGTTAAAAAACCGGCCAAGAGCGTGTCGGACACGCCCAAGATATTCATATTCATATTCATTTATTGATAAAATTAAAAATTTTACATGTCATATTATTATAGGTACATATTATTATACATTATTATTATTATTATTATTATTATTATAAATAAAAAATTAATAATATTAATAGGGTTCCGTAGCCATTACGAAAAAATCAAGTAATATTTTTCGAAGGATTTCGTATATGTACGGAATCTTCCAAGTTAGGTATCGTCAATACTTTGAAAAAACCGGCCAAGAGCGTGTCGGACACGCCCAAGATAGGGTTCCGTAGCCATTACGAAAAAATCAAGTAATATTTTTCTAAGGATTTCGTATGTGTACGGAATCTTCCAAGTTAGGTATCGTCAATACTTTGAAAAAAAGCTCGTATCTCAAAATCGATAATCTGGCAAAGTGAACATTATTACGCGTGTATCAATCAAGGTTCAGTTTTGTTTACATGCTGATTTGAGACACGAGTTTTTCAAAGTAGTGACGGTATGTTTAATACCTTAGGCTACTATTTACTCCTAAACTTCAAATAATTCCCAAGCAATCTTAGCCGCTATAATTTTCCTTGTAAATTTAATATATTTACTACCATTTTGAATTTTTTCAAATTTTTCCACCCAACAGTTTAGATTTTAGAGGGCGGGGGGACGGTCGATTTTAATGAAAATTTTCACTTTAAAGTTGAATATTTCGCAAACAAATCACTGATACAAAAATCATGTAAGCAACCCCCCAATGGTTTTAAAAGACCTATCCAACAATACCCCACACTATAGGATTAGTCGAGAAAAAAAAAATCACCCCCACTTTACGTCTATGGGAGGCACCCTAAAAAAAAATTTTTTAGTTTTTTTTATTTAACCGCTTTGTCGGCGTGACTAATATATATATTCATGCCAAATTACAGTTTTCTAGTACTAACAGTCTCTGAGCTTAGCCGCGGACAGACAGACAGACGGACAGACATGGCGAAACTATAAGGGTTCCTAGTTGACTACGGAACCCTAAAAAGCTCGTATCTCAAAATCGTTAATCTGGCAAAGTGAACTTTATTACGCGCGTATCAAGGTTCAGTTTTGTTTACATGCTGATTTGAGATACGAGTTTGTCAAAGTAGGGACGGTATGTTTAATACCTTAGGCTACTATTTACTCCTAAACTTCAAATAATTCCCAAGCAATCTTAGCTGCTATAATTTTCCTTGTAAATTTAACATATTTTCTACCGTTTTGAATTTTTTTTAATTTTTCGACCCAACAGTTTAGTTTTTAGAGGGGACGGTCGATTTTAATGAAAATTTTCACTTTAAAGTTGAATATTTCGCAAACAAATCACTGAATACAAAAATCATGTAAGCAACCCCCCAATGGTTTTAAAAGACCTATCCAACGATACTCCACACTATAGGGTTAGTCAAGAAAAAAAAATCACCCCCACTTTACGTCTATGGGAGGTACCGTAAAAAAAATTTTTTTAGTTTTTTTTATTTAACCACTTTTTTGGCGTGACTAATATATATATTCATGCCAAATTACAGTTTTCTAGTACTAACAGTCTCTGAGCTTAGCCGCGGACAGACAGACAGACGGACAGACATGGCGAAACTATAAGGGTTCCAAGTTGACTACGGAACCCCAAAAAAACACGGTGTATGCGGCCGACTACCGGTGCCTAACTAACTATTGGGTATTTTACCCCACACTAGCTTCAAAATGGGCGGTCGCTACACTAAATAAATTATACGGTAGCTTCGAAGATATAAAAACGCGTTTTATTAGGCACAAAATAATAAAACAAATTTCCATTTTACATGCTCTAAAAATTCGTATTTTTGCTGGATGCTGGATGTGGGCTGCATAAAATGACTTTTATGGTCTAGCTACTGCATAAAATCTTCGTCTAAGACCAAGGCAATCATTTGCCAACAGCCACGAACACAAAACTTTAGAAAATAAAGATTTTATTTCATTTTGTTTCTTCATTCTAAAAACCGTGACATCATCATAATACTAGCCTATATACGTCCCCCTACAGGACACAGCCCTCCTCTTAGAACAAGAGAGCTTGAGTACCTAGTTCTCACGCGGGTCCAAAGCGGATCGGGAACTACACACACCGTTGAACTTCTTCTCAGGTATGTGCAGGTTCCTTCACCGCAAAGCTCATGGTAAATGCTAAATGTAATTTCGCACATGAATTCCGGAAAACTCAGAGGTACTAATATTAACTTTATTTTTATTAACTTCGCTCTTTTTATTTTTTCGGTAAAAAAAGGGTAAAAAAGGGTAAAAACGGGACCCTCTTACTGAGACTCCGCTGTCCGTCCGTCTCTCTGTCTGCCAATCTATCATCATAATCATCATCATCATCATTCATCATGTTCGTCCACTGTTGGACATAGGCCTCTCCCATGGCTCGCCACTGAGCACGATCCTCGGCCACTCTCATCCAGCTTTTGCGAGCCGCCTTGCGAAGATCATCGCTCCACCGAGTCTGAGGACGTCCCACGCTACGTTTGCCGATCCGTGGTCTCCACTCTAGAACTCGTCTACCCCAACGGTTATCGGTTCTTCGGGTTATATGGCGGGCCCATTGCCACTTCAGCGTGCTAATGCGGTGGGCTATGTCGAAAACTTTGGTTCTCTGTCGGATCACTTCGTTACGAATTCCGTCTATCACCAGGCTGTATCCCATGAACTGTGATAGCTAGACAGTTGAAATTTTCACAGATTATGTATTTCGGTTGCCGCTATAACAACAAATACTAAAAAACAGAATAAAATAAATATTTAAGGGGGCTACCATACAACAAACGTGTTTTTATTTACCGTTTTTTAGATAATGGTATGTACGGAACCCTTCGTGCGCGAGTCCAACTCGCACTTGACCGGTTTTTTACATATAATATAACTGACGACTATCTCACCAGCCAGCTGTCACAGCCATACAAAAACTGTAATAGTGCTAAAAAAGTAACTACCCTGCTGATGAAAAGGGAGTGAGTGAGTGAGAGAAAGTGAGTGAGTGAGTGAGTAAAGTGAGTGAGGTAATTGACATGTGTATAGGATAGTTAAATCGATGTAATTTTTGGAAATTCCCATCGAATTTTGGAAATCCCAGAATTACCCAAGCCGCTTTGTTTACGCAAGCAAACCCGCGAGTGTATGCTAGTAAACAAATAATTATCGTTATTCTATCTACTTAATAAAATAATAAAATGAAACTGTTATTTTGTGCAAAATATTTATGCTGATCTATTACTGAATTGTTATCGGACATGTGTCAGATTTCCAGTCAAGCCGACAACTGGAATTGGATATAAGTTTATTTACTTACACGATTTGATTTAAACAAACAGTTTATATATAATACTAGCTGACCCAGCAAACGTTGTTTTGCCATTTTGCCATTTTGCTCGCTGATATTATTTGAAATTGTATATTTTTATTTTTTTTTATTTTTTTTTTTATTTCGGTGAAACATGTTACTGAGTCCGAGAAGCTCGTGCGCGGCTCTCCGCGGAACCCTGTCGCAGTCAGCATTTGTCGCACTTGTTAAAAACAATCTCGTTAAGGACAGCAGAGACTCCCTGCGACAGGGTTCCGAGCTTGTCGGACTATAAGAACCAAACTATAAAGAATATTTCTCAAGCAGAGGACCATGAGTTCAAATCCGGGTCGCACCTCAGAGTTTTTCAAAATTCATTTGCGAACGTATTAAAAACACCAGCTTTACAGTGAAGTTCCCAATCCACATTAAGTCATATTCACCATCATTTCAGCCGCAAGACGTCCACTGCTGGACATAGGCCTCCCTCATCGATACCCAATCATTACGGTTGGAAGCGACTTCCATCCAACTTGAACCTGCGGCCTTCACCAAATCGACCGTCCATCTCATTTGTGGACGTCCCACGCCTTTGCCAGTCCGTGGTCTCCGTTCCAGAACTTTTGGGCCCCAACGGCCATCTGTTCTGCGTGCTATATGAGCTGCCTATTGCCATTTCAATGAGCTAATCCGCTTTGCCTGATGACTTATGGCACTGAGACGTGGCCGCTAACGATGGGCCTAATAAGAAAGCTCAAAGTCACTCAGAGGCCAATGGAGAGAGCTTTGCTCGGATTTTCTCTCCGGGGTCGCATTAGAAATGATGTAATCCGCGCAAGAACTAGAGTCAACGACATAACTCGAAGAATCGCCAGACTCAAGTGGCAGTGGGCAGGGCACATCGCTCGTAGAACTGATGGCCGATGGGGCATAAAGGTTCTCGTGTGGCGTCCACGGACCGGAAGATGCAGTGTAGTTAGGCCTCCAACAAGATGCAGCAACGACCTACTTAAGGTTGCGGGATCGCGTTGGATGCGAATGCCACGGGACCGATCTGTTTAGCGAGCATGGGTGAGGCCAATGTTCAGCAGTGGACGTCTTTCGGTTGAAATGATGATGAATCTGCTTTGTTATATTGGTGAATCTTGTTCTTCTACAAATCTCATTCCTAATTCGATCCCTTAGAGAATCCCCGAGCATGCCCTCTGTATGTATAGCTCGTTGAGCGTCTCTGAGCCCGATGCACATTAAATAAGTAAGGAAATTACATCCCAACCCCTAGCATCATTTAGTAAGGAGACCTGTATTCAACGGGGCATATTTTTGCTAACGTGCCCTGGTCAACACGAATGATAATAAATATAGGTAACGCCATGAGAGTTGAGGCCACGCACACAACAACACGTCATGTATATATATATATATATATATATATATATATATATATATATATATATATAGTCCTCCTCGCCGTCTCCGGCGACAGCGACTCCGTCAATTGTCCTTGTCCGGGTTGTGGAAAGCTCGAATGTGACTCGCGAAGCCGAACCTGGTTCGGAAAATTCGATCACACGAAGCGCAGTGAAGTTGTCCGGAACTGTTGTATGCTTGTTGTATGTGTAAGTGTAGGAGCGCCTTGGTCGTGGCTTACGCATTTGACGCTTAGCATCCAGGTCCTCCAGACGCATCTGTTCAAAACGTTCGACACCTTTGCGAACAGTAGATCGCCACTCTGGTCTTTGCAGTGCAAGTTCCTCCCAACGATCACAAGGTATACCGCAAGCTGTAAGGTGGCGTTTGAGGACATCTCTATAGCGCAGAAACACGTCAGACGCGTCATGTAATGACAGCGGGACTTGACATTTATTCGTACCGATAGCAAGTTCAACAGACTCAACAGTGAATTACAAGTTTGACTAAAAATTTCTTCAACCTATTTCATTAAGAACTATTTAGGAAAATACATCTAGTTCAAACAAAATAGAAAAACAATATATGCATATGTTTCGCTATTTATAAAATTACGATTTTTTGTTACGAATATTTCATATCAGTTTCAAATTCTTTTATTTCAAAAATAGTAATAAGTAGTAATAAAAGAAAAAATATAATATGCGTAGGTATGTCATCATAAGATCGTATAACTCACATTTTCATTCACTCATTCATTTCATTCATTCACTACTTTTTTTGCAATCAGTACTTTTGGTATCTGTGTGTGTAATCATTCGCCTCAGCTCTCGTGGCGTTACCTATACAGGCCTTTCCTTCATGATCTTTTTCATATATAACTAATAACTTATTTATTATAGTCCGACAAGCTCATGCGCGACCCTCCGTGGAACCCTGTCGCAGTCAGCGTCTGCCGCACTTATTAAAAACAATCTTGTTAAGGACAGCAGAGGCTCCCAGCCTATAGCAGGTATGGCTATACCTAGCTATTATTAGGTGCATGACGTCAACGGGCTGACTAGGTGTCAATTACTATTGGTGTCTTATTCGTATTAATAGGACAAATACTGGACACTGAAGTACCTAACTGTATCCAAGGTTCTTTGTACCTACGTGACGACCGGCAGTGATCAAGTAACCGAAATGTAATGTATTAGAAATCCATAAAATTACAGGGTGTTAGGTAGGATCGTTGGTCAAACGAAAACGGGAGAGTTGGGGTCAATTGGAACGTATTTGCCCTAGTAATTATTATTCTAAAGTTGACCATTACTTTTGATTTAATTTTAAGTTTATTTGGAAAAAAATCCCGAAATTTCACCTTTTAAGTCTTATGAGGTTTTTTTAAAGCAATTTAAACATCTTTTTTTACATTACCTTATTAATTTGACACGAGATTTTTGTATATATTTTTTTTAATTTATTTACTAAACAAACAATATAACATTTTACAATTTTATTATGCAACGAGCAAAACCATACTTTTGTTTAACTGCCGTTGAATTCACTCACAAAGATAAGTAGGTAATTAATCAATCACGCACGATTTAACTTTAGGCTAGGTAGGTATATAGGTAAGCTTAACACAAAGTTCACGTTAGGTAAATTGCTTCAACAATACGTTTACAGTGACGTTACGTTTATTAGATTAGGTACGATATGATAGGATATATGGGAAGTAGGATACGAAAAATATGTAAGTAAATAACATCTTCACAAACTTGATCTGTTTGAAAAAAAGCATTTTGTTGTTGTTTATTTACTCGAGGAAACATATTTTTTCGAATTAGATTACTCACTAAAATGTTTTATTCGTAGGTAATTAAATTTACATTACCAATAAACTATTAATATTATCAGAGTATTGCAATTTCGTTTTAAAAAACATCCTATATGTGAGCGCGTCATAATGCCGTCACCCGCGCCAAAACTACGCTCCCTGGTTAGGTAGGATGAAGGTTGCTTGACCGTGGAAGTATATCCTGGACTATCATGAAAGCGATGTAATGCCCACGCGATAGTGAACTCCAACCTTTCACGATAAATCACAATAGTAAGGAAAAGGTCGCAGTTCATGATATGGACGTCCATGTAAACTATAATCAATAAAGTAATATTTTAAAGAGGAACTCATATGTTTTTAATCACAACCTTTTAAAACAGCTATAAGTACTCAACCTGCGGCCCGTGGGCCGTATGCGGCCCACTAAGCTTCTACGAATGGCCCGCTTGGTATAAAAATCGTATCGTTTTTAAGGTTCCGTAGTCAACTAGGAACCCTTATAGTTTCGCTCGCCATGTCTGTCCGTCTGTCTGTCTGTCCGCGGCTAAGCTCAGAGTTTGTTAGTACTAGAAAGCTGTAATTTGGCATGAATATATATATCAGTCACGCCAACAAAGTGATTAAATAAAAAATAAATAAATTTTTTTAGGGTATCTCGGTATGGGGTGCGAAGTCGGAAACCTCCTCGAGTGCCCGGGCGTTACCACTCCCTTCTGTCCGAGGCGTAGGCCTCATGGGGTGGGGAAGGGTAACGCTTGGGACGGTGCACCCTGGGCAACAACGGTAAGCTAATGTATTCGTACATTATCTTACCGGTGGCTAATATCCGACTGGGGGGGAGGGGTGGTGAGGTGAACCCGCAACTAGTTGCGGGGGATCCGAGCCAGCGGGCCCATCCGTGGGTCCGCAGTGAGGGCGGCGTCTCGCCATTGGGCGGGCGCCTTTGACGTCGGCGAACCCGAGCTGAGTACCTGCTCTGCCACGGCGGACAGGGAAAGGCGAGGGGGAGCCTGGTGGCGGAGGCGACCGTGCCCTCGATTCCGCTCTGCTTTCAGAGCGGGACATGAGGGCGCGGAAGCTAACGTGAGGGCACGTAACCCCGGCTTGCCGGGAACGTGGGCATCTGCGGAAGCCACGAGGAGTAAACCTCTTTAAACAATCCTTCACCAGCGGGGGAGGCCGGGGAGTGCCGAGCCCGCATTGCACGGTGTCGACAGAGGAGCCCCATCCCGGGGCGGCCAGTGGGCGTTGCGGTGACTCCTTATGCTCCCGTGGCGTTCACAATGGCAAACGAGGGAATCCGTGTGGTTTTTGGTGGGTATGCCTGTTGAGAGGAGAGCCCCACATACCTCCGTTTCCCCGAACGGTGACGATGCATAAGGTGCATTTTCCACACCAAAAAAAAAAAAAAAAAAAAAAAAAAAAAAAAAAAGGGTATCTCGGTATCTCCCATAGACGTACAATGGAAGTGATTTTTTTTCTCGACTAACCCTATAGTGTGGGGTATCATTGGATAGGTATTTGAAAATAAAAAGGGGTTTTCTAAAACCATTTTTTGATAAAGTGAATATTTTCGGAGATATTCACTCCGAAAGTTCAAAATAATGTGTCCCCCCTCTAACTTTTGAACCGCACGTCTAAAAAATATGAAAAAAATCACGTAAGTTAAACTTAATAAAAACTTTCTAGGAAAATTATTTTTAACTTAATCAGTTAAGCAGTTTAATTACGTTTTTGTAAAAAAATATTTCTTAACTAAGGTTGCAATTTAACCGCCATGGCAAGCATTTTTTTTTCTTTAAGTACCTATAAGATCACGCTAACAGTATCTTCTTCCAAATAAAAAAAATATATTGCATCTGAAAAACAATCAACATACATATACTAGTTCTAGTAGCGGTTCTAGTAGACTGCAGATTAGTTACCCAATTCGCCGATAGATGGGGCTGTACCGCCGACGTTGGGACCAAAACAACCACATTAATAAAGTATGCAAAGATTTTTTCGTACCTGCTACGGAACCCTATCTTGGGCGTGTCCGACACGCTCTTGGCCGGTTTTTGACTTTTAATGCTATTGGAAATCTAATTTGCGGCTAATTTGAACATAAGTTTTATCGACTATTCCAGTTATCGATGTTATCGAATCGACTCTTCGCTTGTTGTCGCCTTTTAACATTATTTGTAACATTTGACCTCTTTGAGCGACTTGCATCTCCATATTAAAATAAATCGCGTCAACGTCACATTATGACATTTATGTCGCTTGAGTTTTTCTAAGTCATTCCCGTGTTATTAAAATGGCTAATCCTAAAAGAAAAACGATTAAAAAATGGATAAAAAACATCCCTTACTTACATCAACGGAGGTAGAACACTCTTTCTCAAGCTAAAAATGGATCTACAATGATAACAGGACCAATTTAAAGGGTGACAATATACGAGTAGAAAAAATTATGACAATTCTCTATTACTACAGAGAAGATGAAGAAAATGCGATTAATACAGAAATAGATTTCGATTGTTATTTTGAATGAAGGTTATATTTTAGTTTCGTTGCATTTCCGTTAAAATATAAAACCTTATTTATATTTTAATTGTAATTAACTTAAAAAGTGCTATTTTAAAAGTACCTACTATTTGCTGAAATATTTATCGATAGTCGATAAAACTGATGTTCAATCCCTTTGATGTTTTATTTTTGCTATGAAAAATTCCGCTCCTTGCTTATTAAAAACAATCTTGCTAAGGACAGCAGAGGCTCCCTGCGACAGGGTTCCGCCGAGCGCCACGCACGAGCTTGTCAAGGTATAACAATGTTCAGAGCAAAAATGCACAATAAACATGGATTTCATATCAAACCCGATTACCGAGTCAGGTCTCGTTCGTGGGGTAGCTCTGGCACATACATATATAAGTATAGTATGCAGATACAAGCCACCCCTATAGAATTCTGCTAATATTATTAAATGTGAAGTATGCGAGTGCGTGGTTTTACGGTGTGTGCTTAAGAAATAAATATCATGTTGGTATGGATTGCCGATTGGAGTCAAGATGATGAGGGCTTAGGTATACTAATATTGGAAATGTGAAAGCGTCTCTTTTACCTCTTCACGCCCAAACCGATAAAATTTGGTGTAGAGATTGTTTGAGACCCTTAAGAGTTCTTATCCCGGAAGATTCATTGCATAGTTTCCTCGGGATAATAATAATAATAATAACGAGGCGTAGGGATGTGACGACCCCATCGCCCGCTGGTGTTGTCGTGTCACCAGTGCAGTCAGTCATCGCAGGGCGGCTTGTGGCGAGCTGTTGGTGCGTAGCGACACCACGAACCCGAGACCTCCAGGGGTACACACACATACACCCATGCGCTTATACACACACTCACACACAGTTACACACCCACCCCACCTCTAGTTTGCCTTTGTTGGCCGCCTAGAGTGGAGCGCAAGAGCTAAATGCTCGAAGGATGGATGTGTTTGGCCGTAAGTGGCGATTTGGCATTTTGAAGTTTAAAATCCAGGAACACCTCTCCATCCTTAGCCGTTCACACCAATGTTACCGCCTCGTTGCCCCGAGCGGGCAATAGTTTCAGGGGCCCATTTAGTGAATGGCGAGTCACCGCCTACCAAAAGTTCAGTTTATGAGATATTGAAATGGTAGGTGTCCGTTATCTCACTCCATAGCCCGGTAATCCTGTCCACAACATCCAACCCCATAGCCAATTCCATGTCGCTTCCTACCTGGCAATAGATTGGCAACTTTGGAGGACTTTCCGCTAGCACATCCCCATGGTGTATTAGGGGATAGACTTCCGTAGTTGCGCCCATCTCATTTATATTATATGGTAGGTACCTACCAAAGGCCTCTTCATGTTGGCTTCGGCCCCATAAATGCCTTTCAAATGACCGGGTCCCCATGGGCCCGTGATCGGAAACCCGTACCAACATAATAATAATAATAAAAACTTTATAACTAATTCTAATTATTCGCAAACGGAGTCGTGGACAGCTGGTATCTCCATATTACCTTTGACATATAACTATAATCAATTCAGTAATACAACAGTCTTCTGTCTTTGGGACAGTACTTCTCGCAAGTCCATCGCTTGCAGCTCTATAAGGCGCAGGTTAGGCCGCACATGGAGTACTGCTCTCATCTCTGGGCTGGGGCACCCAAGTACCAAATTCTTCCATTGACCGCATCCAACGTAGAGCTGCTCGATTCGTCGATAATCGGGCACTCTCTGGCCAACTCAATCCTTTGTCTTTGCGGAGGGATGTGGCGCCTCTCTGCATAGTTATTATACCGTATTTATCATGGGGAGTGTCATCTTTCTATCCTCACCATCTTGATGATTGGCAGTGTACCTAGTAAACTTTTTTCCTCGCACGACGAAACAGCTTACTGCGGCAACATTCCCGTAGCGTTACAACTTAGGGATCTTTGAAAAACGAGCCTACCAATTCCTAAAAGGGTCGGCAACGCACCTGTGATTCCCCTCGTGTTGCGGGTGTCCATGGGCGACGGTGATCGCTTTCCATCAGGTGACCCGTCTGTTCGTTTGCTCCCTCTTATGTATAAAAAAAAACAGTAACATCACATTTATCCGCACCTCTTATAAATGTAAAGAAATTATAAATAACCCGGAATCTAGTCCATGTTTACGTACTCTATAATATCCCGCAGTAACTCATAGAAACCTGTACGGTGGAGCAAATATTTAAAAGAAGCAGTTGTTATGCTGCGTAATATAGCAACAATAAAACAAACAACGGGCCGAGGAACAGTACAATTTAGTATGCTAACTGGGTTGGAAAGAAGAAAGAAAGAAATACTTTTATTTACAACAACACAAGGCACATCAATATTTTTACAAAACAAAAGACCCCCGTCGCACAATGACCTATTCTACGAACGCAAATGACCTAAACGCAAATTGACCTAAACGCAAAATGCCCTAAGCATATCATACACGGTATTAGTTGTAACTTATGTTATAAGTCATATCATAAGTAGGTACTATCTCCATAGCAAATTTCATGTAAATTGGCTCAACGATTTAAGTATGAAGAGCTAACAGACATGCACTTTAGCATTTATAATATTAGTATAGATTTTGAGAATTTATATTTTGAGAGTAAACATTCCAATCGTAGACTATGGATCCTCGCTACGATTATACGATTAGGGTAGGTATTTTGCGTTTAGGACATTATGCGTGTAGGTCGTTTAAGTTTAGGGTATTTTGCGTTTGGGACATTTTGCGTTCAGGATATTTTACGACTTCAGGACAATCTGCGTCTAATCCGTCTGTTCTTGGTCCCAAAACAATCAATAGTTATACCCACATTGAATGAGCAGGCTTTCTATGAATTTAAACCGGACAACAATAACATTGTTGGCCTGTTCCATTGAGCAAGTCCACCAATCACATCGGTCCGCTGACCACTGATTCGACCAATCAGAACACGACTTGTGCTGCATATGAAATTAAATTGGCCAATAATGAGAAGTCGTTTTATTTTTTAATAATATTCATCCCTTCACGGATAGGCAAAGGAATCAGATTCCATACAATACAGCCACATATGTCTGTTGTAAATTATCTGAAAGAAAAATTATCATAAGAATTTATTTTTATTTCCTCCCAGTAGTCGTGAAAAGCACTGTGTTAAGCCTCGGCCGGAAGTGCAATAGATGGATTCGTAACTAACTCGTCCATCTATTGCTTACTTTCTAGCCTCTACAACAATGTACTAATTCATTATGTGCGGCTATACGAACATTTGATTTAAGCTTTAGTTTTGTAACAACACCGAGATATGACCCCTTTACCGTTTGTTTTCGCAGAATGATTCAATAAATCGGTCTACGTACAATCAAGCTCTCTTTGCCTACCAAATATTTGATTCATAAGAATTTTTCTATACGTAGCGGCTGTACAGACCTCCGCGTTTCCATGCGGTATTTGTAAGTAGATCAAATACTGTTTTAATGTGTGGTTCAGGTTAAAATCGGGTAGTGACGTCGGAGAAATCAGTTGAGCATCATTATAATTTAACTACGGATTTAACGCCTACCTACGACAGGGTAAAGTTTAACATTTTAAAACTTAAAGTAGTCATACACATTGTAAGAAACAGTTGTCTCTCCTGTGGGCATTAAATTAGCGACTCAATCAGTGAACTTAAGGTGGAACGGCACGTTCTAGGCGCGAAATTCAAAATTTTTACAGGTTTTAATTTATTGTGGGTAAACGGTGTAACTGTTTAACTTCATTCATATTATGGTATTTGCGCTTGTAAAACAGAGTTCTTTATATTATTGTGTAAAGTTTTTTAAGAGAGAAACTGTTAGCTTGATATAAAAGTTGTCAAACCTAGAAATTCGGACTTTCAACGTTTTGCCAACTTTTATTTCAAGCTAATAGTTTTATTGATATGTATGTTCACCCACCCAGTTCTTTAGTATTAAACTAGCTTCCTTAATGAACGGTTGTTTTTTCTATATAACGCACCTCGCATCTCTCGATACAGCTCATTGGCGACGAGTCTACCCACTAATAAAAAAAAGAACAACTCGAGTGTTAAAATGTCGTTTATCGGGAATTTAGGAATATTTGATCATAAATCGCACACACACTGTTTTACAAGCGCAAATACTATATGAAGTTAAACAGTTACACCGTTTACCCATAATAAATTAAAAACTGTAAAAAGTTTGAATTTCGCGCCTAGAGCGTGCGCTTGCACCTTAAGATTTATTATGTACAGCAGCTTCATTCTTTGCGATTTATTGTTTACATGCTGTAGTAGCGCCTCCTAGCGTCAGCCTTGCACGGATTTTTAGAGTTTTTTTTTTTTTTTTTTTTACTAGCAACATTTAGTAGGTAACGGTGTGTACCCCCACCCACTAACCTAACATTCCTGAACAGTCCGTTCGGCGTTTTTAAATCATTCTGCGTTTCCGTGCTCAGGCCTTCGCACGTCTCCTGAACATAAAAGTTAGTCCGTTCAAAAAAGTGTATACTAGGTAGGTACCCGAGCTACGAACATGGGAAAAAAGAGGAAACACGACGAAAGTGAGGAAGAAATTCGGCGAAAAATCCTCAAATTGCAAGATAAGCTTGCAAAAACGACAAATGAACGTGAGCGTTATTCATCAGAAGAAAATTTAAACGGTAAGTTTTATCTTTGATCAATTTTTTTTGATGCGAGGATACCGCACCTGGGTTACCTCTGTCAATTGCTAAGTGATGCGTACTGCTAAATCTGGGCTGTTACTGTCACATTTGCTTGATCAAAGATTGTCTTCCGGCTATATAGCCACCGCCTGTTAATTAAATATTAATAGGTAATTGATGCGAGTTTACCAAATGCGGGTACCCTCTGTCAAAATAATAGTGATGCGTACTGCTTTCTGGGCTGATACTGTCACATTTTCAAAAGATAATGTTCTAAATAGAACCATATTTTTCGCAGATGTACCACCTACATCGGAAACACCTTATACGGAGTTGCTACCGTATTATTGTGTACCTGAATGGGACGCATACGAGGAGCAATTGCCACAGCCGCCAATGTCCACGCAAGCATCTACATCACGACTGCCTTCGCCAAGTCCAACCGTGCTTGAAAATCTGTTGCAACCCGCCTCGCCGCTACCGCCGCAACCCGCCTCGCTGTTACCGCCGCAACCCGTCTTGCCTTTACCGCCGCAACCAGGTACATCAGCAGAAAGTCAACCAGAAGATTTACAACTTGATGAGGACATTCTCCAGTTGCTGGGCGATGCCCCGAAGGCAGAGACCCCGTTGGGTCCGCCTATCCATAAAGACGTGGCTAGTAGGTGGCAAAATGTCCTTGAAAAAGGTCTGTCAAAGGACGTAAAAGAGAATTTGACCAAGGAATATTTAGTTCCTAGCAATTGCGACCTTTTGTTAGCCCCTGCTCTCAACCCGGAAGTTAAAGTCGCTATACCTGAAATTCTAGTAAAAAGGGACTCTTCACTACTCTACAAGCAAAAGCAGCTTGGTATTGCATTGTCTGCTTTAGCTTCCGTAACCGAAATGGTTATTTCAAACGAGACTTCAAAACAAAAAATTTTGAAGCCATTAAGCGACGCTTGTCGTATCCTTTGCGATAGCCATTTTATGGAGTCGAGAACCCGCAGGGGCTTTATCATATCAAGCATTAACTCCAAATTGAAACAGACTCTAATCGATTCTAGTAGAGATAAATTTTTGTTTGGAGATAACGTTTCAGAAAAATTGAAAGCAGCAAAAACTATCCAACAGTCTGGGGAGGCATTAAAAAATGCCCCTAAGCCTAAATTTAATCGTCCAAATATTCCCTCAACAATTGGAAACAAGGGTAATTTAAACTTCATGCCCCAACACCGCAAGACGGACACGAAGACGAACAGCAACCGGCGAGTAACCACTTACTCGCAGAGACAACCGCCCCACAACAACGGTGTGCGACGCCAGAACGACCGCGCACCGCCGCCATCGAGGACAGCGGGTGCTCATCACCGGAAATAATTAGCCAGGTAAAATATGCTGGTAGGCTCCAGTACTTTCTTGATAGCTGGGCTACAATTACTGATGACAATATACTTTTATCTTGGTTAGAAGGATATACAATCCCTTTCAAATCTATCCCTTATCAGACAGATAACCCTAGTGTTTACCCCAAAACCAAGCAAGAACAAATGGACTTTGATCACTGTATTAAAAATCTACTTAACATCAATGCTATATCTCACTGCAATCATGAACCTGGCGAATTTCTTTCTTCGGTTTTTTTAGTGCCAAAACCAAATGGAGATAAAAGATTTATTTTGAACTTGAAACGCCTCAATAAATTTATTGAAACTAAGCATTTTAAAATGGAAGACTACCGTACAGCCGCAAAGCTCATTACAAAGAACTGTTTTATGGCTTCGATCGACCTGAAAGATGCATATTTCTTGATTTCGGTACACAAATCACATAGAAAATACCTAAGATTTAAATATAACGGCATTCTTTATGAATTTAACTGCCTCCCATTCGGTCTTTGCACTGCACCTTATGTTTTTACGAAGCTATTAAAACCAGTCATAGAATACCTAAGGAAAGTTCATCACATGATTTCAGTGATTTACCTTGATGATACTTTCTGTCTTGGTAGAACATTTTCAGAATGCGAAAGTAATATTGCACTAACTAAAAAAGTATTTGAAAATCTAGGTTTCCTAATAAATTTTGAGAAAAGCTGTTTTGTGCCTAAAACACAGTGTACTTTTTTGGGTTTTGTTTTTGACTCTGAAGATATGATAATAAAATTGCCAGATTCTAAAAAAGTAAAAATTAAACACAGTCTCATTAGTATGTTAAAAACGAAAAGATGCAAATTACGAGAATTTGCTAGATTTGTCGGTTTATTAGTATCTGCTTGTCCTGCAATTCATTACTCATGGTTATATACCAAATACTTTGAACAGTTTAAATATACATGTTTACTTAACAACTACAATTACGAACAAATCGTAACAATACCTGAAAAATTGAGACCTGATATCATTTGGTAGTTAAGTAAAGTTGATGATGGAAATAATTCCTTATACTGTGATGAATATTGCATGGAAATATTTTCAGACGCATCTTCCACTGGGTGGGGTGCTTATTGTAACGAAAATGAAGGATTTGGTTACTGGAAAGATGACGAAAAATGTTTGCATATAAATGAATTAGAGCTCAAAGCTGCTTTTCTGGCCTTAAAATGTTTCGCGAAAAATCAATTTGATACAGATATATTATTACGCATTGACAATGTAACTGCTATTTCTTGTATCAACCGAATGGGAAGCGTTCAATACGAACACTTAAATATTATTTGTAGAGAAATCTGGCAATGGTGCGAGATGCGTAAAATAACTATTTTTGCATCCTATATTAATACTAAAGACAACTGTGAAGCCGATAGTTTGTCACGAAAGAAATTTCAAGACACAGAATGGGAACTTAATACCGCTGCTTACACTAAAATTATAGATCACTTTGGACTTCCTCATATTGATCTTTTTGCAAGCAGGTGTAATACAAAATGCGATAGATTTGTAACATGGAAAAATGACCCGGAAGCATGGGCTATTGACGCTTTTACAATTTCTTGGAAAAATATGTTTTTTTACGCATTTCCACCATTTGCCTTAATAACTAAAGTTATGCAAAAAATAATTATGGAAAAAGCAGAAGGAATAGTTGTGGTACCATACTGGCCATCCCAGCCTTGGTTTCCTATATTCCATAGATTAACCGATTCTGAGATATTATTTTTTGGACCTGATATTGAATTGTTAATCTCTCCTTTCAGAACCCACCACAACCTACACCGCACCTTGAAGTTAGCTGTCGCGAAACTTTCAGGCAAACTCTTCTGAAAAAAGACTTGTCATCTAGTACGGTGGAAATTATGTTATCATCATTATCTGATTCTACGTACAAACAATATGATAGTTGTATTAAAACATGGATATTGTATTGTAATACTCACAATTATGATTATAATTCCGTATCAGTCCCAATTGTTTTACAATTTCTCACAGATATATTTAATAAGGGTGCTAGATATGGTACCATTAACTCCTATAAATCGGCATTGTCTCTTATACTTGGTAATTTAGATGACGGTAGGGTCAAACGTTTCATGAAGGGAGTCTTCAAGTTACGTCCTACAAATCCAAAATATAATTTAACTTGGGATCCGAGTATAGTTTTGGACTACTTAGCACAAAAATGGCCTAATTTAGAACTTGACTTGGAAACTCTTTCAAAAAAGACTGTAACGTTGTTGGCTCTAGTAACTGCACATAGAATACAAACTTTTTCATTCATTAAATTAAAAAATATTAAAATAAATTCTTCCAAAGACATTATAATTATGATACCTGAACTAATAAAAACTTCAAAACCGAATTCTGCACAGCCGGTTCTGAGATTACCTTATTTTGATGATTGCCCTGAAATATGTCCAGCTAGATGTCTGGAAACTTATATTAATAAAACACAATCACTTCGTAAAGACGATTCTTTATTTTTGAGCCACAAAAAACCACACTCGAAAGTTTCATCTCAGACCATAGGTAGATGGATTAAGGATATGCTATTTAATAGCGGAATAGATACATCTATCTTTAGTGCCCACAGCACTCGTCATGCATCCACCTCTACAGCCAACAGGTCTGGAGTCAATATTGACACCATAAGGAAAACTGCAGGTTGGACAGACTCCTCCTCAGTTTTCGCAAAATTTTATAATCGGCCAATAATTGCCAATCCCAATGATTTTGCAAAAGCAATTCTCTCCTCCAATCGTAACCTGTAACAATATAAAACAATTGATTAGTTAGAAACTAATTACATTTTTAATTATGTAAGAAAATCTTAAAATTATAAGTGTAAAACAATCACAATGATGTATGTAATAATATCACCAAATATTTACTGTAGAAAGTAAGTTGCAATAAGCAGGTAGTTGTCAATTATGAAATAATACTTACCAGTAAGTTATTGTATGTATTTGTTACTCCTATTTAATAAATACACTTGGTTATAACCACTTGTTTACTTCTTTTACATTCTTCAGTTTCACATTTTATATTGTGGATGCTCTGAACATCTACAGCATGTAAACAATAAATCGCAAAGAATGAAGCTGCTGTACATAATTGAAAATCAAACGAACTTACCAAGTGAAGTTCGATGACAATTATGTAAGCAGCTTCATTCGACGCGATTTATGCATTCCCACCCGTGATTTTATATCTACCCTACCCCATAACAATATAAAATGTGAACAACAAACTAGCTCTAAACAAAATGATTTAAAAACGCCGAACGGACTGTTCAGGAATGTTAGGTTAGTGGGTGGGGGTACACACCGTTACCTACTAAATGTTGCTAGTAAAAAAAAAAAAAAAAAAAAACTCTAAAAATCCGTGCAAGGCTGACGCTAGGAGGCGCTACTACAGCATGTAAACAATAAATCGCGTCGAATGAAGCTGCTTACATAATTGTCATCGAACTTCACTTGGTAAGTTCGTTTGATTTTCAATTATAGGTCGAACGGCCAGCCGTCCCAAGCAATATAGACTTGACTATAAAATACTAGCTTTTGCCCGCGACTTCGTACGCGAAGACAATAACGTTAGTTGTTTGCAGGAAATTTGGCACACAGGTAGTTTATTACGTGGATTAACACATAGGATAATGCCAGGAAAATGCAAAGTTCTCGCGGAATTGGAATAAGTGCAAAGTACAGCAGCATACCGCACCGCGGGATAGAAATAACTGTTTTGACCTTTTTTGAAAATCAGAGTTAGTGTAGCTTTTTATTAGTGAAATCATTTTAAAACTCAGCCCCCACGTTCAATTCACTTATTTCTATCCCCTGGGAATTATGCATTTTTCCGGAGAGAAAGTAGTATGTCAATCAGGGATAATGTAGCTTTCAAGTGGTAAAATATTTTTTTAAATCGGCCCCAAAGTTGAATTTACTTATTTCGATCCCGCGGGATATTTTCATTTTCCCGTAGAAAAGTAGCCTATGCCAATCAGGGATAATGTAGCTTTCAAATTGTAAAATATTTTTTTTAAATCAGCCACTAAGTTGAATTTACTTATTTCTATCCCGCGGGAATATTGAATTTTCCCGGAAAAGTACCTTATGTCAATCAGGGATACTGTAGCTTACTATTAATGAAAGAATTTTCAAAATCAGCCCCGAAGTTGAATTCAGTCTTTTCTACCCCGTGGGAATTGTGCATTTATCCAAAAAAAAGAGTAGCCTATGTCAATTGGGGATAGACAGTCATATCATATGAAAGAATTTTTAAAATCAGTGCCGAAGTTGAATTTACTTATTTCTATCCCGCGGGAATTTTGCATATTTCCAGAAATAGGTACCCTAGGTCAATCACGGATACTGTAGCTTACTATTGGTGAAAGAATTTTTAAAATCAGCCCCAAAGTTGAATTCAAATTTTTCTATCCCGTGGGAATTTTGTATTTTCCCGAAGAAAATGTAGCCTATGTCAATTGGGGATCGTCATATTATATCATATGAAAGAATTTTTAAAATCAGTGCCAAAGTTGAATTTACTTATTTCTATCCCGTGGGAATTTTGCATTTTCCCGGAAAAAGTATCCTGTGTCAATCAAGGATACTGTAGCTTACTATTGGTGAAAGAATTTTTAAAATCAGCCCCAAAGTTGATTTAAAAATTTTCTATCCAGTGGGAATTTCTGTATTTTCCCAAATAAAAAGTAGCATTTGTCAATGGGAGATAGACATATCACATTTTATGTAAGAATTTTTAAAATCAGCTCCAAACTTGAGTTATTTATTTCTATCCCGTGGGAATTTTGTATTTTCCCGGATAAAAAGTAACCTATGTCAATTAAGAATAGTGTAACTCACTAATTCTGAAAGAATTTTTAAAATCGGCTCAATAGTTTCAGAGATTCCGCTACAAACAAATAAACAAAGAAAGTTTAGATATTTCCCTATCCCGTGGGAATTTCGAAAAATCCTTCCTTAGTGCACCTCCTCAATACTCAAGGTACATGTGCGCCAAATTTCAAGTCTCTAGCCCCAGTAGTTTAGGCTGTGCGTTGTCTGTCAGTCAGTCAGTCAGTCACGGTACTGTTTTATAGGTATAGATTGGATATATTAGTTAAGTCGACATATATTGTTCGTTTGGATATAGGTATATAAAATATATTTTCTTTTTGTTATTTGCTAAGTAATGTTTTTTTATTTTTTTTTCACACGAAACGGCGGTAGTTTAAATTTATTGTGAACGACTTTACAAAGGGCCGGGCTGCGTTCCCACCAAACCGTAAGTCATTAGAATGTTTTGTTGTTTTTAAGTTTGTTTTATCGGAGGTTGAGTGATGCGTCACAATATCAAAATTAGTGAAATTGCTGATAATTCACTACAGTGTAGCCAGAATAATCCTTGGGGTAATTTGTTGCGGTTTAATGGTTCAGATACGATTGAACTGATCAAGTGTTGCCATACATACTTCCGGTTTGTACCTATTTAGGTTTTGTTGCGAACTACACTTTCTTTTGGCGTTCGTGTCATCACATTGTGTTGTTTGTTTTTTTTTGTGTTTAGTTTTTAAATGGGTCCCACTGAAAAACAGCGTTGCGGCTTGCCGCAACATTATGCTGAGTGGGGCCCAATTTATACTTTTCGATGATTTTTATTTGTATCTTTTCCTGTCAACTGTATTTCCTGTGTATCGAATATGTGTAAATAAACATCTCTCTCTCTCTCTCTCTCATATCATACTTGATCGTACTTGTTGGGGCCCAGAAGTTCTGGAATGGAGACCACGGACTGGAAGCACAGCGTGGGACATCCACTAACGAGATGGACGGACGATTTGGTGAAGGCCGCAGGTTCGGGGTGGATGCAAATCGCTTCCAATCGTAATGATTGGGCATCAATGAGGGAGGCCTATGTCCAGCAGTGGACGTCCTGCGGCTGAAATGATGATGATGATGATGATATCATACTTATATGTCGACTTAAATTTTGCTGTGTCCTCAGGAGGAACGCAAACTAAAAAAACCGGTCGAGTGCGAGGAGGAGAGTTCCGTACCTAAGTACATTGTTTTAAAAACAGTTCGGTAAAGAATCACCGAAATGTAAGCACTAGAATCGCAAACTTATAGGTAGGTTTTCGAAAAACATTCAAACAGCATAGGGTCACTGGCGCGTATGCGCGCGGCCGTGGCTCTGGCTGTTAATCGTTGCCTAGCAACTGTCAGCTGTCGCCTAGCAACCAGCGCAAAACGCTGAAAAAGACACGTTTCTTGTATAACGAACGATCCCATTTAACTTTAAAGCCTATTAAAGCCTGTTCCGTATTCCAATCTGTTGTTATGACGAAGCTTTTTGCGGATAACAATATGTTTCCCTGACGAAGCCTGCGCTGCGGATCTGATTTTCTTTATCCTTGAAATAAACTTTTATTTTTTATTTTTAGTATTTGTTGGTAGCTATAGCGGTCACAGTAATACACAATCTGTGAAAATTTTAACGGTCTAGCTCGGCCATTCTCACTTCTTGACACGATTTTCATCTAATTACCGTAGTCATTTTTTTTTTCGTTAATACGACCAAATATAGACAAGAATATGAACAATTATGAGCTAAACTATTAATATTTCAAAACGGCGTTAGAATAAACAAAATAGTTTCTGATTTATCGAGGTCATTTTTTTTACAGATACGGTAATTACAAAATTGAATTGTAGATGGCTACGGTACTCAGAAAGAGGATATTTATTTTTAGAAATTCTATCTCATTGTCATAAAGGTACGCTTCATAGTCAGGTTCTCTAACCACTTGGTTATCCAGTCGTCAATAAATTAAAAGTATATTTAAAAAATTGTTACTATTTTCATGCTACGGTACTTAAAAAGATACGGTAATTAACACTACGGTGCTCAGACCACAAGACATTTTTCTAAAAAAAATTAAAACTGGAAGTAATACAAAATACTGGAAAATGGTAGATTCCAGAGCCCACACAGCTCTATTATTTTTATAAACATTAGCTCATTTACAATACAAACAAAATTTATAAATAGAGGAACGGGAATTGGAAAAATTGAAAACCAAAGTTACGGTGATTAGAAACTTACGTGCGTCGTAGCCATATATTTCGACACTACCACGTCCACATTGTTTGGGTGCCGCGGTACGACTAACAGCTCGCGAGTGACGCAATAGTGATGTGCAAATACATCGTTGTTTAGGGATGACCACTTTGAAATTGAAGGGCGATGGTACTCAGGTGTTAAGGCTGGACAGGCAGATATTTGGTTATATATTTGAAAAAGCAGGTTTTATCGAATTGTACTTTAATGTAGTCAAACAAACTGTATTTTATCTACCAGGATTTTAAATGACATATGTGTAATCCACTCCTAACTAAAATGAGAAACAAGTTTCAAGACACAGATAGCGTGCGGACAGGCTACGGTAATCGAAGAACAAGGGTTTGAAAAATAAAATAAGTATGATAAATAAACAATATAAAGCTAATTCCTTCTAAAACCATTAGATAAAGTTAAAAACTATTTGAAAAAAATATTTTCACTCGTATTTGATTATATTTAGAGCTACTTAATAGCTCGGACACGCAAATGTTTGCAATTCTGAGAATGGCCGAGCTATTACCGTTCAAGAAATAGAGTCCTGTGACAAACAGACAGCGGAGTCTCAGTAATAGGGTCTCGTTGGCACCCTTTGGATACGAAACCCTAAAAATGTGTACGACCGTTCGCGGTCACTGAATTTTGTAGAGGATTACACATCGTCGACTGTACCTTTTGGCCTTTAACGAGGCTGTTAACCTTAAGTAGTAAATAAGTAAAATACCACATCAATCGTATTGCTAATGAAACAAGGTCGCTATTTGAACAGCGGGGAGCTACAAAGGCCTCTCAGGGAAATAACAAGATTTGCTATGCTAATGACGTATTGAAAGGAAATTGGAAGAAACTTACCAGCCTGTTTTCTATAGCTATCAACGTAAATTAGATCCTACTAATGCGAAAGTTGGCGAGTTTGACGGTTTGTTGGTGGTCCATCTGTATCTGGATGGGTCTAGAAACCGACAGCAGGCGTAAGATACATGAAAGACGTGGGACGGGGTCGAGTCGCAGTCGCGGCGCTTGAATCTGTTTTCATACTAAACAGCTAATGCCTGCGGCTTCGCTTCGTTGAAGTTGATTTAAAAGTGTTTTTCCGTGGGAATGAGACATTTTCCCGTTGTAAAAAGTAGCCTATGTCACTCTCTAGCACTTCAACTATGCCCATACAAAAAATCACGGCAATCTGTCGCTTAGTTTCAGCACAGAGCACAGGGTTCCAACTCGCCGATATTTAGGTAAGTATATAAATCAATAAAGATAGCAGTGTGTATTAATTCAGTAAAATACCTTTAGTAAGTAAGTAGGTCAATTACTTATAAGATCGTGTAGAATTCATTATTTGTTGCAAATATCATAGAAAATTAAGGTGCGGCTAGCGTGCGAACCGATAACCGAGCGACAACCTACCAGCCCTAGCCTGCCTGCCCGGGAGACGCGCCGGACGAACATACCTAAACTGCGGAGTGAAACCCCCCTGGTATTAATTTAGTCGCTGAAGTGGAAAAATATCCTTTTTTATAACTATAAGCTACCTGAGCATTCCAGACGAGTATTAACGGAAAAGGCGTGGGCAGATATTGCTAAGTTTACAAACATGTCTGCAAGAGTACCTACTACCGAGACGATCAGCGTATTACCGACACGATAGAGTATCGCCTAATGAGGAGATCTGACTGACATTTAGTAAGTTCGCGGTAACGTATAAAATAACGCATAGGTTCGATACCGCACCGCCAAGTGAACAAGGGACCTTATCAAAAAGTTAAGCATAATTTTCTATGCAACGCAGTCTGATGTGTCATAAAGTTTAGAAAGCAAACATATTATTATGCTTGCAAAGTGTTTAATTAAAGTATTGGAAAACCGACAAACTTTTTCGTTCTGCGACTGTAATATCAAATGTTATCTAAATCCATCTACCCGTTTTAGCGCGGAAGAGTAACAAACAGATGGAGAAACACAGAAACTTTCACATTTATCTCACTAATTATCAATGTAAAAGTTTGTATGGATGGATGGATGTGTGGATGTTTGTTACTCTTTCACAATAGAACAGTTCGACGGATTCGGATGAATTTGACACACAGATAATTTATAACCTGGATTAACATATAGGATAGTTTTTATCGCACTTTTTTATGTACCGCAGTGTCTCAAGTCAAAAGCCTTTGCCCAGTGTGTGTTGCCAGTGATGACTTATGGCTTATGGCACTGATACGTGGCCTCTAACGATGGGCCTCATAAGAAAGCTCAAAGTCACACAGAGGGCGATGGAGAGGGCTATGCTTGGAGTATCTCAGCGGGAAAATGATGAAATCCGCGCAATCGCGGACATAGCTCGAAGAATCGCCAGACTTAGTGGCAGTGGGCAGGTCACATCGCTCGTAGAACTGACGGCCGATGGGGTCGAAAGGTTCTCGAGTGGCGTCCGCGGACCGGAAGACGCAGTGTAGGTAGGCCTCTAACAAGGTGGAGCGACGACCTGATGAAGGTAGCGGGAACGCGTTGATGCGGATGGCGTAGGGCCGATCTGTTTGGCGAGCCTTGGGGGAGCCCTGTGTTCAGCAGTGGACGTCTTTCGGCTGAAATGATGACGATGATGATCCTTTGTATCCCGGAAAATTGCGTAGTTCCCGCGAGATAACGTTAAACGAACTCTTCGCAGATGGAGTCCCGGGCAACAGCTAGAAATTAATATTTCTTAATAACGGTCGCTTCAAGATGAATTCATGGGTTATTGATGATGACATAATTGCTTCCTTAATTGTATTAAAACGATCTCTTGGTCACGCCACCGAGCCTCTATCGAAACAATATATTATTAGGGTGCCGCACCTCGAAAAGAAAAGGAGCCCTTATTTAATAGGACGCTGTCCAAGACACTTTTTTCCCAAGACGCGTTTGTTTTTTATCGTTTGTCCTAATATATTGTGGAATAATCTATTGCTTCCCATAATTTTTATTTGTCATAGAGTGTTATGCGCAGAATCCTTTGTGGTAGCCTCTTCATCTTCGTCATTGAATACATCAAAAGTATTGAATACATTTCAAAATCCATAATCAGTGGTATCACTTAGTGAATATAAATCCGGTTTTTTTCTTATCCCGTGGGGATTTCCGCAAAACCTGAAATCAGTATTTGAAGAGTCTATTGAACATAATTACGAAGATAGGATCACTCGATATCGAACATATGTGTATAACTAATGGCAAATTCAACAAATCGGTCCTTATTCCTTGTCTAAATCTGCAATGACATCATACTGAGTTGAGACCATTTCTTGACAGTTTGTCCCTTTTTCCGTTTTTCCCTATTAAAGCTTATAAATGTCAAGAATAAATAATTTTCTTTCTTTCTCTACTTTCTAATAAAATAGAAACCTGTTTATTTTCATCTGGATGCGTCAGTGCGCGTGTCCAACTAGTACTTGGCAGGTCTCTTATTATTCATTCAAATACTTTCTTACTTCCCACTCTAACTTCCTGCTTCATTCTTCCTAAGTACCTACTAATTATTATTAGATTAATATAAAATGTCATCAGGGAGATGGATATTGTTTATAGTATAAACTTTATACGACGGTCAGTGTTGCCAAGTCACTAATCCCAGACTATAAACGCCTAGTTTCCTCGCGGGCTCGATGGCGATTGGGAAATTCACACACATAATCAAATTTCTTCGTAGGTGTATCATGACATGAGAAGTCCTAATACACTTCAAATGTAATTTCGCACATAAATTAGGAAAAACTTTGAGGTGCGAACAAATTTCATGGAAAGTGTTATTATATTAGGGATATTGAACATTATTTCAATCAAAAACTATGGCATATGATATTAGGACAAACGAAGATTATGGCCAGTGACCATTATGGCAAAAAAAATTAGTGCAAATGAAATTATAGGAAATGAAGGGATACCTGAATATTGCTATTTTCGAAGTTTTATGTTTAGAAAGATGTTTGATTTTAGAAATTCTGCTACGGACCCCCATAAAAAGCTCACAGTAGCGAATGTAGCGAGTGTTGGATAGGACATGACATGAATGAACTTGTAAGAGTAGCCTCTATTTTCCACTCAACCAGTACAATGTCCTACTTTAAATGAAGCGAAGCGTGCTTCTCGGTGATACGTTTGAAGTTAACAGTACAAGTATGACATTTATTGATGTTATTGTCGGTCGTACGGAGAGCGAGTAATGCGACTACCGCTGCGACATAAAATTTTAAGTCATAAGCATCATCATCAACCTATGCTCGTCCTCTGCTGGACATAGGCTTCTCTCATGGCACGCCACTGAGCACGATCCTCGGCCACTCTCATCCAGCTCTTGCCAGCCGCCTTGCGAAGATCATCGCAGATAAAATTTTAAGTACCAAGTACACTTTAATGTTGAGCCCCTCTTACATTTTGACGTAATGCACGGGACAAATGTAGCGCCTCTCGTATGTCCTACTCAACACTATGTCACTACGGCTTTTTCTTTGATGGTGGCTCACAATTCTGTTGGTTTAAAAGCTACTTTACACGAGCAATTGAAGGAATAAATCGTCTAAAATGGGAAAATTATGAAACTAATTATTCGAATCGCCGGGTAACTTGTTGCCAGCCATCATTTGGTAGATTGCCCGTGCCATGAGCTCCTCTAGCGTCAAAGTTGCCGCGTTTAGCGCCCTTAACGGGACTTAGTATCGGCCTATCTCATACCAAGTAAGCTCTTAAGTGCGTTAAATATTCATAGAAATCGATTCTCATGAATTTATTCCATACCTCGCCTTTCAAACATGAATTCAGCCCTGTTATGGGTAGGAAATTGAAGAAGATATGTTTTTTATCGATACCCTGTACTAGGAAACGTTTGATATATGTGTACGTAAATATGTAAACAGGGTGGCCCAAAACTCAATAACAAACTATAAATTTAAAAATTTAAAAACTCCCAACGCATTATGTCACTCGTATGTTTGAACACTAAGTCAATACCCGTTATGCGTCTAAGATCCCTTCCGCAGCTAACAAAAGAGCTGATAACTTTGAAACGCCTGAACCGATTTTGATGAAACATATCTAAGAACCATCGCCAAGAGACTAGCTTTCTATTAAAAAAAACCGCATCCGAATCGGTGCACGCGTTTAAGAGCTATGATGCCACAGACAGACAGACACACACACATAGCGGTCAAACTTATAACACCCCTCTTTTTGTGTCGGGGGTTAAAAATATCCTGTTATAGGTGAAAAACTCATTTTTTCAACGTCTGCCTAAAACGCATATGCCTGTGTCGCGTTTTGCCTAAACTTCATTCTTTAGTTTCATTTAGGCTATATGTTTCATTCGTCTATTTCGCTGTTGACCTGTTGGGTATAGTGTCTATTTCGGTAATGTACCTTGTCGCTTTCAGTCGTTATATGTCTTCGTATGACTTTTCAAACATGACGTTAAAGTGACAAGGTACAAAAGTGATCACTTATTTATTACGTTGACCCTACTGTATGTACCTAATTCGCCATTTGACTCTGATGTAGTCCTATTGCGTTTATGTCTTATTACGAGCATCGTACCCCACCCGGGGAGATGTTATTTCACGTCCGCTACGTTGGATTTTAAAGTCGTTGTTTGTTTTTTGTTGATAAACCATAGAAACAATACCCATGTTGATTTCTAGACCTTGTTATCCCATTTCCCTCTTTTAGGGGTTGAATTCTCAAAAAACCTAAAACACGTGTTTACTCATTTATTGTTAGGAGTACAACTGTGAAGTTTCGAATAAAATAGACTAACTAATCTTGTTTCCCCATACAAACTTTGGAACCCCGTCTCACCGCCTTAAGTTGTGAATTTTGATAAATCCTCTCTTACTGCACCCCTAGACCTTATAAGATAAGGAACCTACGTGCCAGGAATCTCTGTAGGTAGAATAGAATAGAATAGAAACGGTTTATTTCTTAGAATATGGTAGGTACAGATATTACAATTTATAATCAGCAAGAGATCAACATTATTCTGCCAGTTTTGGCGTAGAAATATTAAAAAAAAAAAAACAATAAATTAGATTAGAAACATTATACAAAGTCAATATAAAGTAATAAAATAATAATAAGAAAAGTAAGTTAAGTTTCGTAATTTAAAAACTCAGTAACGGAGTAATAACATTTGTCTAGTAACCATTTAAATAAAATTTTAGGAAATTTGTTATCACAGTGGGATTTCATGTCATTTGGTAATGACAGGTATGTCATTATATATTTTTATTGCCATGCCATAAATATTTTTGCTGAATAGTTTTAAGCGTTGTCTGGGTACATATAATTTATGTGGATTTCTCCCATTCAATTTAAGTATCATGGACAACATTATGTAGCGGAAAATATTGTGTGTACTAAGGTACCCAGCCGTTTGGGCTGTGCGTTGATATGTCAGTCAATCAGTCTCTTTTATATATTTATTTAGACAGAAGAAGAAGAAGATAACATATCATTTTTAGTACCTATTAGATATTTTTATTTTGGTTAGAGCACCTGACTACAAGCTTGAAGTCCATCGCTTTATCGTCTAACCCACTTGAAATCACAAACTTTTTAGCTATTTCTTTCTGACGCACGGTTTTACACGAGCGTAGAAAGAGATGGAGAATGCCGTCTTGATTGCCCGAGCGTCTTCACAAACTTTGTTATTTTGAATATTAGTAGAATAACGAACCTTCGAAAAATTCTAGTACTTAGCAAATATTGGTTTAAAATACGCCTAATATTTTTTGTAAAAGTTTTCCAATAACGAGCCTCATAAATAATTTATAATAAAAGAGCGATAAGGAAAATGTATGTGAAACCATACTTCACAAATTTCTATAGAGAAACGTATTAAAAGCATAACAATTTAATTCTTCGAAAAATTAAAGAAAGTTAGCAATAATGCAAACTGTCCTAATTAAATAAGCTCTTTTCACAAAAACCTATATTATTATGAAAGAATTTTGCAGTATTCACGCAATTGACAGTTAACCAATTACACTTTTCTACTATGTTTTTTTATAAATCACCATTCACACTTTTCACCGCATTTCAAATTTTATTTCATTTTCACATTAGGATGTGATTTCATATTTTAACTGATATTTTGTTTTATTGTACTTTTATTTTATATTGCACATGTAGATGTTTTACTGTCAGTCAATTGAAATTGCAAACAATGTAAACAAACCTTGTATTTAAAATGTCTTTAATTTCCATTTTCCCTCATCAAATACTGCTAAAGCCGTGTGTTATTTAATCAATACTTACCACAACACTATCCTAAACCATTAAAACAATAAACAAGTGCTAGAAAATGGATATTTCATTAAATGGTTTATTTACATTGTTCGCAATTTCAATTGACAGCGATTTTACGATATTATATTTTAACGCATTTTTTATACTATTTGTTTATGAATTCTTTATATCTATGACATTTAAAATGCAGAATGTATTATAATTTTCCATCAGAAATAGGTAAATGAAGTTATCTATGTATTTTTATTTTTTTTAGATAAACGTTGGGGGAGGAAGTTTCTCGAGCGAAAACGAACCGGATTACGAGGTGTTGGCAGGCCACCCACCAGGTGGATTTCCATCGAGAGACTTACGGGCATTCGGTGAATGTAAGTGGCGAGTTGCCGGTCAAGTTATACCATTTCTATAGTCAACTGTGACGATTAGACATCAGATTATATGCATTTGCATGTTTGCATAATGTGCAATAGTAGATTGTTCAACAAGTGAGGAAAATAACCAATATCACACGAGGTTACTTGACACCCGAGCACAGCGAGGGTGGCAATATTTCGAGGGTGATATTGGTGTTTTTCCCGAGTTAAACACTCTGCTTTTCATTTCGAATACAAGGAAAGTAAGAAAATATAAGTATAAATAAATAAAAATGTCTAAACCGGTCAATATGATCGTTGTAAAATATTCCAATAGAGTTTATTGTTAAGCAATAATTAAATTAACAAAATTTAATATATTCAATATAATAATCAATGAAGACAGCAGACAAAGTAGGTATTTCAGTAAATTTATTTGTAAAATAAGTAAATAACCATTTTGAACCAAGGAGTTAAGCTGTATAGAGATAGACATATAACATTGTCGTTTACCGTGTTTTTTTTTTTCTTAACAATTTTTAACTTTTCTGGTTTAAGTCACTAAATAAGAAACTAATGTAAATTAATAATTTAATTTAATAATATTTCACTGGCATTATAAAATTTGTAATATGATTAATTAAGAATTCTATAATAAGTAAATTCAACATAGGGGCTGATTTTTAAAAAATATTTTACAATTTGAAAGCTACAACATCCCTGATTGTCATAGGCTACTTTTCTACGGAAAAATGCAAAATTCCCACGGGAAGAAATAAGTGAATTGAACGTGGGGGCTGATTACACTGTCTCTGATTTTCAAAATGTTTTGACAGTTATTTCTATCCCGCGGTATGCTGTCTTTGCACTTTCCCGGGATAAAATGTCGTTTCAATCAGGCCTCCTCCGAGAACGGGAACACTTGTGCCGTAGTTCCCACTTCGGCCCAGTGCGATTTGTACAGTGCGGGTGTGTACCATTAAATTTCTTCTCAGGTGTGTGCAGCTTTTCTCGCGATGTTTTCCTTTACTGTATAGCTCATGGTAAACTTCAAGCGTAATTTAGCACACGAATTCGGAATAACTCAAGTGATCCAAGCCCGGACTCAAACCCATGACCCTCTGCTTAAGAGACCATAGGTCAAACCACCAGGCCACCGCTTACCGGCTTTAGAATTCACTTATTCAAATTCCTGGCATTACCCTATGTGTTAATCCACGTAATAAACTACCTGTGTGCCAAATTTCATGCAAACAACTAACGTTATTGTCTTCGCGTACGAAGTCGCGGGCAAAAGCTAGTATATATATATATATTATATAATCAGAATCTCAGAAACAGCTCCAACGATTTCGATGAAATTTGGTATGTGGGGATTTTCGGGGATGAAAGATTTATCTAGCTTGGTCTTATCTCTGGGAAAACGCTTGGTACCGAGTTTCAGCCCAAGCGGAGCTCAGTCGCCCAGGTGCTTATGTTAGTGTGTGTATTTACTTAATATATACGATAAATGCCGACTAAGTTCGTATGCGTATCGGTTAGTAGTGAGAACAGCTTCGTATATGAACCGTTCGGGGGACTAACGTACGGGGTATAATCGTATATAATCAAACCGCAATCTGAACGGGACTGTCAGAACTGTCATTTCATACATATTTTGACGTAAGCATATAGAATTACTGTCAACTCCAATCCCTTTCTAAACTCGCCCTGATTATACTTAGTACGATTTTGACCCGCATACGACGCAAAACAATTAGGTGAGTTTTACTTATTTCAGACATTATAAATATTCAGCGTTTTTCTAAAAGGATATCTAACAAACAAGAATGGGATACTGAAGATATGAAAAAAGCTATTAAAAATCGAAGAATACTAAACTAGTCGCGTAGATGAAAGCTGGGTGCAATGTATCGGCTGTAAAAGCTGGGTTTATGACGACTGCAATAGCTACAACACAGAGGAGTCGAATAACTCCATGTGTAGAAGATGCCTGGTTACCCAATAACTTCCGGGGCAAAATCGTATATAGTGTACGGTTTTGTACCGGTGTTTTGGCAATACCAGAAAACGAAGATTTTCGAATTTTTGTTGTTAATATTATTTATAGCTTTTGCCCGCGACTCCGTCCGCGTGGAATTAGTAATTTGGGCATTTTATTTTTTTTATCCAATTTGCTTTTTCATGAATTATGGCTCTCCTTAATTTATCGATATAAAAAAAAATTACCCCCCCCCCCGCAACCCCCCCCCCCCCTCACCGGCCCCCCACCGAACCCCCCCCCGCACACCCGCGTTCACATTCACCACCGTACCTACTCCCAAGTCACTACTTCTAAAAACTGTTCTATAAATTCTTAAATAGACGTATCTTTCTTATTTGTGAACCGATTAAAATGAAACAAACACTAAATGTTAATCCAAGAAAATACCAACATATCAGTGAAAACCGCATCCTTTTAGGTTAAGCCGTTTCTGAGATTAGCGCGCACAAACGCACAGACAAACAGACAAACAGATAAACAGACAAACAGACAATAATTCTAAAAAACATTGTTTTGGGTTCTATGTGAGCCAACTTTGGGGGCGGCAGGCGTAAGCGTTTGCCTTTGGAATCCAAAAGTTTAATGGTTACTTGACCTGAAATGTGTTTTTAACACAATCATTTTTAATTATTGTGACATTGGAAGACATCTCCAATATTTTTATTTTTTCCTTTTTAATTTTTTTTTTTGACGGTGGAAGCATTCTACACTTCCACTTAACGTAGATATAGTTAAGATGTAGGTATTGTTTTAGTTTTTTAACTAAGGGACCCAATACATCCCTGTATTGTTTTTTTGTATAATTATTTTTTTATTTACTTAATTCTATATTTGTATGAGTTTTTTTAATTTGTAATTTATTATATTTTGATTTGAAAAGATGACTTTCTGCCAAGTTTCTTGCGGCGCATTCTTCTTGGCAATGATGGTCCTTACGAAAGCGCTGGTAGTTTAAAAAAATGACATGTAAAAGAGCCCTTTGCGGCCTACTTGCAGAATAAACGTTTTGATTTTTTTTTTTTTTTGATTGCGCTAGTAAATAGCCCTAGTGACAGTTTTTCTCAAATATCTTCAATTTACAGACACCGACTTGTTACAGATTTATTATATGTATAGATAGTTAGAATTATCGTAAAATCGTTCGTAGCATAATAATATGTGTTATTCCACACGTCCACCTATCTACATACAAAATTTCATCCAAATTCGTTCAACCCTTTTAACATGAAGGAGTAATGAACACAGACATACAAACCGTCGCATTTATTATAAGTATTTGTAGGATTTTAGAAACTTCGTTAATTAACTAAATAAATGTCAATTTCATCAGTTAATCCGAATTGATGATGTCAAAAATTTAGTTTGTTTATCGGAAATTTGTTAAAATAATTATAATTTGTATTTTAGGTTTACAGAGACAATCAAACGCCAGAAAAGCGACAATTTATTAGGATGATAATCTGTTTCATGTAAAAAAGCAAAATTTTTTTTTAATCCCGTTATGGTTAAAACGTAATTAAAAAAGAAAACTAATTTAAAACCCCTTAAAGAATTTATGTAACGAGAGATAAAATAAATAAAAATATCCGTTGGGGATGCCATTAAGGCCGCACCGCGCTTTTGGCGCATTTATTGCATTCATTTAATCCCTTGCTGTACCATTACTATACTCCATTTAAGAGGGTTTATACCTGCTGAGCTGGCAACGTTGCATTTTTGTTAGTTTATCTCGATTATTCCATAAAAATTGAATGAAAATTAAAAATGTTTTGAATACAAATTGTTCTAATATATAAGTTGAACAATTTGTATTCAAAACATTTTTAATATTCATTCAATTTTTATGGAATAATCGAGAAAATAGTTTTTCTCGATTATTCCATAAAAATTGAATGAAAATTAAAAATGTTTTGAATACAAATTGTTCTAATATATAAGTTGAACAATTTGTATTCAAAACATTTTTAATATTCATTCAATTTTTATGGAATAATCGAGAAAAACTAACAAAAATGCAACGTTGCCAGCTCAGCAGGTATAAACCCTCTTAATTTAGAATTATAAACCACAACAACATTATATTGCGGCTCGTGAACTGTAATCTCTTTACAATTTGTACTAGAGTAACAATTGACGACACGCAAATAAAGTGGCATTAAAACAATTTTATTTTGCGGCTCCCAGACTTGTACTGTAATATTTGCTAGGTAAGAAATAGTTGACGAGCCGCAATATAATGATGTTGTGGTTTTCAATTCTAAATTAAATGAAGTGTAGCAAGGCTTTAGTTCTGAAATTCATAAGGAAGATATTTTGAGGATTCACTCTAATGACTAGTGATTTTTAAAACACGATTACCTACTTGTAGTTCGCTCGATAGAAAAAAAATACAAAGTCGTCTCTAAAAAATAAAATAAATCCTTAGTACGGCGTAAATACTGCACCCATGACTTTTTGAATGTTAATAAAACAAGTTGATTTCTAGGGCCTAGTAATGCCCTAATACATTTTCAAAATATGTATTTGTTTTAGTAATACGATGAAAATACCTAAATACACGCGCGGTCTGAGCAACCTATCTTGAGCCGTTGTGCTTCCCCCTTGTCCGTATAGTTAGTTGCGTTAGTATAGTTCTCCTTCGGCGATCGGACGGGGAACTTTATATTGCTTGCGCTTACGCAAGGCTTTGATTCTAGCCGCTCTCACGCGCACATACACGAGTGCATAGAATACCTAAATTCAATTAGAGCGCAAGATGCTCAGTGCAGCCTTAATTTAACTAAGTTTTGCAGTTTTATAATAACAACGTGAATAATTGTTATCACCCCCGATGAATATTCTTGGGTTTTATATCTCTCGTTTCATAAATTCAGTCGGGGGTTTTTATCTTTTGGGATCCTTTATCAATTTCGTTATTGTTATTTTTTACTTTTGATGTTCATTTCAAACATTTTTGAGAGCATAGGTATTCTGTACATTGTGCTACATATTGATATAGTTTATTTAATAGTTAAAAATATATTACTGCATCGCCTCCTAGTTAATTAATACCGTAACACCTATCTAAGAACCCTCAGTAATCAACCATAAACCCATTATTGAAATCCGCATCAAAAATCGGACTAGTATGTTTAGTTTTGCTCAAACAAATTGTTACTGCAGTGCCCCCTGGTGAATTGTCATCGTAACACCTATCCAAGAACATGCACCAATCAAACCCAAATCCATCACTAAAAACCGCATCAAAATTAGTTTTGGAGATAAATGGCAACATTGGCTTGCATCGCCCTCACCCCAAACGCATAGACCTTCTCCGTACAGTCGTAGGTAAAAACAATAAATCCATTCCAGTATTTGTTCTATGTGTCAACTAAAATCAAAATATATGCCAGTTGAATTCAACAATCACACTGTCAAATTGACGCAGACGAAAAAGTAATTCGCAATTAATTCGTTAACGTTAAGATTTCCTATTACAAATTCCATAACCATCGATGTCGCGATCGTGTGGGAATATATAAATAGGTACATTCGAAACACTGACGTAAATACGGCGAATACGTCCACAATTGGTTTTAAAGTTAAGTGCTTCCCCAACGTTTCAGCAAGATACCTTTTTTATTTGCACTTTCTCGAATCAATGCGTCGGAACAGTTCACGTGCGAAATAACTTTTTCAATCCGAGAGTTTCCATTAAGCGTAGAGCTGGCCGAAATTAAAAGCACAAATTTTTCCTCGTCGCCAAGCGTTCAATTAAAATTAATAATTTGAATTTGGAATGCTTGAATCAAATTCGAATACGTAACGAATTCAAACAATCCTTTTTCGAACTTTGCGCACGTTGAAATTTTAATAACAAATCGCTTGCTGCCTAAAGACTAATTAGTCTAAAGTTTATTTAATTTAAATTTAATAATAAACTAAAAATAATAATAAAGTCTTACCAAAAAATCCGGTGCAGTGTGCGAAACATTCCCACGCATGTTTGACGTTTTTACGACCACGAGGCATCATTACTATCCTTATCACATACTAGCCACATATAGGTATCAGAAACAAAACACGAAAAGTCAATACAGACCACTTATAAAATTTTGTAAAAGAAAAATTAGAAAAAAAGGTTTGCGTCACTTTTAAATTTCTAAATTCGAATTTCGGTGGGAGAGTCGGCGCGGTTTTTTTTTAATATGCTGGTGGATATTTCGGTTAAGGGCAAGGCGGCAGGACGCGTGCAGCACCACTGCTAGTGTATTCGCGACTGTCTGGTCCGATCGGATCAGAATGGAACGCCCGTGCGATACCTGTTACTTATATCGTGAAGTTCGCGCTTGCGTACAGGGTTCAAGATCAGAGCCATTCGAAGGAATACGATGCGTTTGTCCGTTGGTTTGATTAGAACTTAAGTAGGTATCGTTTTCGCACCGGAATCGCCATTGACCGAGATTTTTTTTTTTGCGCTGTTCCGTCAATTCATAAGAGCCATCAACATACATTGAGATATCCTTGTAATAGTGCTTTACTGAAGAGACCAGTAAGTAAGCAATACTGGACGAGTACGATTTGAAATCCGCGCCATAAGCAAGGATTGCTATGTACGAGTCCAGTCTGCATTTAACGGTCGAAGCTTGACTGTATAGTGCTTTTCTCAAAAGAAAAACTACAAAGACAAAATAAACTTTTTACTTATCGGTCGGAACTTGTATAGTGCTTTTCTCAAAAGAAAATCTACAAAGACTAAAATAAAAATACCTAAACTGCACTTGTTTTTTTTTACAATAATCGCGTTCCGTACACTGCCTAACCTAACTCTTGAAGTTGAAATAAAGATTTTCTCAAAGATGCAATGAAATGTCCTTACGTTCCAAATAATAGGCCAGGACGTAAGTATCACGTTGCGGGCGCGGTTAGACGAGAGCTATGTAATGGATTTTCATACAGAATAGGCTAGACGACTAAAAAAAACTGTTTAGTCCGTCAGTTAGATTATTAAAAAATATTGTACACGTATTTTTTCCTTTGTTTGACAAACAAAAAATGAGGAGGATACAGTGCTTAGAAGTTTCGAGTGACGTCACTATATGGTACAATTTTTACCTAAGGGTGACGTCACAAGCCCCCACTCCGGAAGTTTGATGATCTATATCTTTGTCGTTTTTTAATAATTTGATAAACCAAAAAATACGTGTCCCATATTTTCCCATAATCTAAATGACGGACTAATTAGAATGACCAATTTTTAACCCAGTCGTCATCCCTATTGCAGGCCTAGGCCGGGGAAGCGATCGTCTATTGTTTTATGTGACACAGCATCATGACGTTTATAGGTCTATGGCATGGCATCATGGCATATGGCATTCAGCCCTAGAAAAAACATAAGCAATAGTTTCTTTCTTTGCAATTTTAATTTCTTGAAGTTATTTATTTATTTCATTGCATGTTTGAGAAAATCACTATACAAGCCTCGGCCAACCCCTTACTTCCCGGCCTCTATTCTACAATTGTTAAATTGAATGAATTTGCAAGTAATCTACACTGTATTCATGTTTCAAGCAATAGAAATCCTAACAAAATCATATTTAAAGGTATAATAACATTTATTACAAATTATACGTTTATTGTGCAAACTTTTTAATGACCCAAATAAAGATGAGGCTTTTTGCACATTTTACATATTTTGCAAGAAGTTCTAAGTGCAAATAAAATAAAAAAATAAAAAAAAAATATTAGGGGACAATCTTACACAAATCGACCTAGTCCCAAACTAAGCAAAGCTTGTACTATGGGTATTAGACGACGATAAACATACTTATATAAATAAATAAATACTTAAATACATAGAAAACAACCATAACTCAGGAACAAATATTCGTGCTCATCACACATATAAATGCCCTTACCGGGATTTGAACCCTGGACCTCTTGCTTCGTAGGCAGGGTCACTACCAACTAGGCTAAAGCGGTCGTTAATTACATTGAGGTTATGAGATTTGTATCGTACCTAATACGTATATATTATTTGTACGTATATAATATTTTTGCACTTGACCGTAACACAGCTCATTAAAGCAGTTAAGTTAGAACTGTTGTTAATTCTTAGCTCCCTAAAAATATTGATTGACATCTTAAAGTACGGTATAGGTAACGCCACCAGAGTTGAGGCCACGCACACAACCACATCTCATGTAATAACAGCGGGATTTTGATGTTGTGTTGACGTTTAACGACAACCTACCTATAGCACCCGTTGCTAATCGGGTTATCTTCCTTCATTCACTGCATTACTCTTTCCAAGTCGTTCACAATGTGATCTATTTATTTGTGTGGTTTCAATTATTTGATACAGCCTACTTATACCTACTCGGTTTGTCAGGTAGGGGGTCCCCCCCATGTCCCCCCTTACAGGAGGAATCGCGGTTAACTCAAATTAATCCCCTTATAATGATGTATTTGACGTTTATAATTATAATGCTATGGGTATTTAAAAGTAAATCTGAAATATTTCATAAGATGGTTGCCTTAGTTTGGTTGGGTCCTTTACCTAATCATCATCATCACATGCCTGCAGGGCACAGGCCTCCTCTCAGAATGAGAGGGCTTGGCCCGTAGTTCCCACGCGGGCCCAGTGCGGATTGGGAACTTCACATACACCATTGAATTTCTTCCTTAGGTGTATGCAGGTCTCCTCAATGTTTTGTTTGCGAGAAAAATGTCTAGGTGCCATATCACACTGGCGATTTTCAAACGTATTACCTTTGATCAATTATAACTGAAGATACACATTGCCGAACAAAATCCCCTTCAAAGAATGTCCGAACTTTTTTATTTGTTTGCATAATAATTAAAAACATCACCTACACAGAAATTTGAACCTAGTCTTTACTTCATTACAGTCGAATTTCGGTTGACACTTGACAGCCAAACTTGACAATTTCACGCAACGTAGTGAGAAAAAAGAAGGCCACTTTTATCAAAGTGGCGCTCATTTGGCTTGGACATTTTCGGGCGCGCGACTGTGGATCTACAGTTATAATTGATCAAAGTTAAAAACCTACAAATAAAGCCAATTTTAGATGCAAATAAAAGCAATTTTTTGCAGATTTTGTAATAGCTACTTTATTTGTATGGTGTTAAAGTTGGAAATGAAATGAAGGCAAGCCATCTGTCAGTGGTAAACTAAAAGTAAACGTATTGTAGTAGCGGAGCCAACGGGCAACGGATTCGCCGCTAACGCACAACGAATTCGCCAACGCGCAGCGAATTCGATGCGTCAATAGGGCTGGGTAGGACGCCATGATGTACAAAAACTGGGGCTAAACGGGAACGGCCCAAGTTTGCAAGCGGTAATTCAATCGTTTGCGAGAGGATAGGAATGGGCTGAGCTTAGGATGAGCCTTATTCTCCTGTTAATTCGCTTTGTAAATAAAGAAGGCTCATCCCAATCTCCGCCCAAACCTCTCAAAACCAGTGATTTTTGGCGTTCCTGAATAGCAGTTCATCCTTATCCTCTCGCAAACGATTGAATTACCGCTCGCAAACCGTTTGGGCCGTTCCAGAATTTAGCCCCAGAAGTGGGTAAAATAGATGTTAGCTGGCGTGCGTGAGTGTATCATCAAAGGTTCATCATCATCATCGCTTACTGATTTTTACAGTCGCGTTTTTCACAATTCTAATCGACACAGATTTTTAGGTTATGTTCTTTGATCAATTATAACTGTAGATCCACAGTCGCGCGCCCGAAACTGTCCGAGCCAAATGAGCGCCACTTTGATAAAAGTGACCTTCTTTTTTCTCAGAACGTTGCGTGAAATTGTCAAGTTTAGCTATCAAGTGGAGTTTTGCCGCTACCGAAATTCGACTGTAATGAAGTAAAGACTAGGTTCAAATTTCTGTGTAGGTGATGATTTTATTTGTTACGCAACCAAATAAAAAAGTTCGGACATTCTTTGAAGGGGATTTTATTCGGCAATGTGTATCTTCAGTTATAATTGATCAAAGGTTATGTTATGTTAAGTTTGCATTGGCTCGAAGGGCCAAAAGCACACAAGAAGGAGCTCCGCATGAGCAGAGCTCCGTCGACAGTTTTTGTGTAAATCCAAACTGGGGAAAAAACGCTACTGTGAATATAAGCTTCAGTAAAAAACCAGTGTGAAAAAAAGCATCTGGGAAAAAATGCGAATGAAAACTTTGCTACAAGGAAATATCGATTCTGGCGAATCGATCTAAAAAAACCGGCCAAGAGCGTGTCGGACACGCCCAAGATAGGGTTCCGTAGCCATTACGAAAAAGTCAAGTAATATTTTTCTAAGGATTTCTTATGTGTACGGAATCTGCCAAGTTTAGGTATGTTTTATACCTTAGGCTACTATATACTCTTAAACTACAAATAATTCCCAAGCAATCTTAGCCGCTATAATTTTCCTTGTAAATTTAATATATTTACTACCATTCTGAATTTTTTCAAATTTTTCCACCCAACAGTTTAGATTTTAGAGGGGGGGACGGTCGATTTTAATGAAAATTTTCACTTTAAAGTTGAATATTTCGCAAACAGATCACTGAATAGAAAAATCATGTTAGCAACCCCCTAATGGTTTTAAAAGACCTATCCAACGATACCCCGCACTATGGGGTTAGTCGCGAAAAAAAAATCACCCCCACTTTACGTCTATTGGAGGTACCCTAAAAAAAAATATTTTTTATTTTACCACTTTGTTGGCGTAACTGATATGTATATTCATGCCAAATTACAGCTTTTTAGTACTAACAGTCTCTCAGTCACGGACAGACATGGCGAAACTATAAGGGTTCCTAGTTGACTACGGAACCCTAAAAACGGCTCTGGGTTTATCATTGAAACTTAATTAAAGAAGGGAGAAGTGATTTGATTTGTCGCCACGCTTTGAAAATGGATACGAAATACCTATAACGACTATATTTACCTTATAATGAACATGATCAGACAGGTCATCGCAATACAATCGCAACACGTTAACAGGAAATATTAGGCAACTAGCTTTTGCCCGCTACTCCGTCTGCGTAGTTTAGGGGTATAAAAAAAACATAAGACAAATTGAAAACCTCCTCTTTTTTGAAGTCAGTTGAAAATTATGCTACGACCTATTCTCAGACCTACCGAATATAGACAAAAAAAATCATAAAAATCGGTCAAGCCGTTTCGGAGGGGTTTGATAACAAACATCGTGACACGAGATTTTTATACTTATATTAAAATAAAATACGATCATCATAATCATTATCATCCCGGCCTATATACATCCCTCTGCAGGGCACAGGCTTCCACTCAGAATAAGAGGACTTGCGCCGTCGTTCCCACGCGGGCCCAGTGCAGCTTGGGAACTTCACACACACCATTGAATTTCTTCGCATGTGTATTGGGGCCGTCCATTAATCACGTGAGGCTTGAAAGGGGGGGGAGGGGTTTGACAAAAATCACGAAATATCACAAGGGGGGAGGGGGGGTCTAGTAAGATATGTATTTGTTTTTTCGTCAAACACATTATAATTTTGATTAAAATGCAATCAAAAACAACCTGCAACCTTTGTGTCTAGACATTTTTATCATGGTCCTTAATTTCAGAATAAAATAAGATATAATATTCGAAAAATTTTATGATTCTTTGTAGGTAAGTACTAAAAATACACGTGATGTTGCATGGGGGAGGGGGGTAGTCTTAAATCTCACCACATATCACCAAAGGGGAGGGGGGTTAAAAAATGCTAAATAAAAGATCACGTGATTAATGGACGGCCCCTATACAGGCTTCCTTCACCGTAAAGCTCATGGTAATTTTCAAGTGTAATTTTGCACAAATTCCGAAAAACTCAGAGGTGCGAGCCGGTATTTGAACCCACGACCCTCTGCTTGAGAGGCGATAGGTCAAACCACTAGGCCACCACGAGTAATATAAGAAGGTATATCACTTAAAAAACCGGCCAAGAGCGTGTCGGACACGCCCAAGACAGGGTTCCGTAGCCATTACGAAAAAATCAAGTAATATTTTTCTAAGGATTTCGTATGTGTACGGAATCTTCCAAGTTTAGGTATGTTTTATACCTTAGGCTACTATTTACTCTTAAACTACAAGTAATTCCCAAGCAATCTTAGCCGCTATAATTTTCCTTGTAAATTTAATATATTTACTACCATTCTGAATTTTTTCAAATTTTTCCACCCAACAGTTTAGATTTTAGAGGTGGGGGGACGGTCGATTTTAATGAAAATTTTCACTTTAAAGTTGAATATTTCGCAAACAGATCACTGAATAGAAAAATCATGTTAGCAACCCCCTAATGGTTAATGGGAGGTACCCTAAAAAAAATATTTTTTATTTTTTTATTTTACCACTTTGTTGGCGTAATTGATATGTATATTCATTCATGCCAAATTACAGCTTTTTAGTACAAACAGTCTCTGAGCTTAGCCGCGGACAGACAGACAGACAGACAGACAGACAGACGGACAGACATGGCGAAACTATAAGGGTTCCTAGTTGACTACGGAACCCTAAAAAGATCTATTATCGGTAAGCAACATTAATTTTTTTTCATATTTTTATCCAGAACATTTATAACATGGCCTCATACCTGAGGCCGTATTGTCTATCGCTTCTGACGCTTGCCTTCGTTTTCACCATCTCTTTCTGTCATCATTTTATAAATACCGTTTGACAGGAAGAAATAGTGATTGCGAAGGCAAGCGTCAGAAACGTTAGACAATTAAGTTTGTAGGTATACTCCATTTAATTTAGAATTATAAACCACAACAACATTATATTGCGGCTCGTGAACTGTAATCTCTTTACAATTTGTACTAGAGTTACAATTGAGGACACGCAAATAAAGTAATAAGAAATAAGAAATTTATTTGATTTCTCCACCACCAAGTACAATGTAGGAACTTAAATATTACAATAAAGTTGTAATTGGGAGACTTGAGTGGGGGAGACTGGTGCCCGAACTAGGGAGATCCTGTGTGTCAGGTCACCAGGTCTCCTGCCCTCAGATGTCCGCAACTACTGAGTTACAGCTAAAAAATAAAGAAAACAATTTGCGTTACAAATTAAATTAAGAATATGATATAGATTTTAACCATAGTTCATAAGGATGTGTATGTGTATGTGTGAGTGAGTATGTGTGTGTGTGTGTGTGTGTGTGTGTGTGTGACATTAAAAACAATTTTATTTCGCGGCTCCCAGACTATTGTACTGTACTATTTGCTAGGTAAGAAATAGTTGACGAGCCGCAATATAATGATGTTGTGGTTATCAATTCTAAATTAAATGAAGTATACCAGTTTACCATTGAGCTTGGGACATTCTGTATACTCGACTAGCTTTTGCCCGCGAGTTCGTTCGCGCAGAATTCCAATTTGTGGTAAAGCTTCTTCATCACTTTCTTCGTATAAAACAAAATCTGGCATTGCAACATCCATAATTATCATGTCATCGTCATCAGTATCAGTTAGTGAATATGTATATAAATCCCGTTTATTCCCTATCCCGTCGGAATTCCCAAAATTCTTGAAATTAGTTTTTCATTCTTATACTGGTAAGTATGTACCGTCAACCGGGGTGTATAGGAATCGCGAGGTGAATAGGGACAAAACCAGGAATGAAATTTGTCTTTAATTTTCTATGAAACTACTAATCGTTAATGTTATTTCATAGTGGCAATGAATAGTAGTAGAATTGTTTTTTTCCGTAATGGCAACACTCATTTGACATGAAGCTCACGCTAGATTGTCCGTTAAGCAGTCTGAAGTTGACCCTTACAAACGAGGTAAAAATTGCGCTTCAAAACTTTATGAAAATGTGTGTTTTGGTGCGAGATTCGGTGAAAATTGCGTTGCTGTGTGATCGAAATTTATCCACGGACACAGTCATGTAAGAAAAATTAAGTACATTTTATACCCGACTTATTTTTTTATTTAAATAAATGTAAAGGCAAAGAAATTTTTCATAAATCCGAGGTTTATAGGGACGCAATTTGGGTGAATCGGAACTACTGCAGGGGCCAATAGAAATGCAGTGCGAGGTTTATAGGGACGAAGTATGTCCTAATAGGAGCAGGGAAAGGGAGTATAGAGACTGGGTTGTCAAAAGATGATTTTTAATGAATAAATTATTTTGTTAGGTATGCAGATCATAAATGATACCTATCTTTATATTTTCTATACTAATTGACATCTAAGCATTGGTTGAAATACTGGTACCTACTAGACAACAAGTAAACATAAACATACTTGCATAGATAATTACATACTTATAAAAGTCAATTGAAAGAGATCCCTTGTTCGCATTCTTACATGATTGTTTATGTTGTTTCTTACGTGTTCGAAAAGTATCTGCCTACTTTTTGTCATTCGCTCTACTTAGCTTTGTCGACTGTCTTGTTGTTAATGCTAAACCATACCTATTTAATGTTTGATAAACTTAACATAATATTTAACTACTAGCTTTTGCCCGCGGCTTCGCTCGCGTGTACCATGAGTATTCCAAAGAACCAAGATATCAAGCAAGCAAGCATACAGGCAAGCAAGCAAGCATGCAAGCAAGCATGCATGCACGGAAGCAAGCAAGCGTGCAAGAAAGCGTGCAAGTAAGCGTGCAAGCAAGCGTGCAAGCAAGCCCGACTAAACTTTCTTTATATACAATAATATAAAACCTATTATTACTTTCCCCTGTCCTGCATTAGGTATAATTCAATGTTTTCTTACCTTCTACGGAAACTTGAGTAACTGGAAGCGCTGTGTACCTACTTAGCATTGATATTATACATATTATAGTATCTTGTTAAGGTGTTGTGTGACCTAACCGTTAAGGAGTTATACCTTCCATCATCAGCTCATCTAAATAACCAGAAAGAATACAACTAAAGGTCTATACGTGCATATGATATTTAAAGAAACTTCCTGTAACTCCTAACCGTTAAGGAGTTTAACCTTCCAACATCAGCTCACCTGGATAACCTGAAAGAATACGACTATCGGTATATACTTACCTATAATATTTGAAAAAATATCCTCAACTCCTAACCGTTAAGGAGTTTTACCTTCCATCATCAGCTCATCAACATAAGATGATGTCTACCAGACGCAAACACTTAAAAAGCTTGAGAAAATATATGAAAAACGTAATGCGTGCCTACAAAATTTGAGGGTTGCCCTCGATTTCCCTGAGATCCCGTCATCAGATCCTGATTTTGTGACAATGGGACCATCTCAGGAGTATATTGTATTCTTTCGAATAAAAAAATAATTTTTATTATCGGTCCCCAATTGATCGAGAAATCGGTGAACATACACCTACATAAAAAAATACATAAAGTGGAATGCATAACCTCCTCCTTTGTTTGAAGTCGGTTAAGGAGCCCTTTGCGGCCTACTTACAGTATAAACTTATGAATTTTGAAATTTTAGCTTTGTACAACCAGTAAAACGCAAAATCCCGTTTTTTCCCGTTCCCGTAAGAATTTCGGGAAATGCTTTCTTAATGCTCCCCTACACTCCCCAAGGAACCCACTTGCCAAATTTCAGCTTTCTATGACCACTAAAACGAAAAATCCCGTTTTTCCCGTTCCCGTGGGAATTTTGGAAAGTTCTCTTTCAATGCTTCCTTACACTCCCCAAGCAACCTACATGCCGAATTTTAGCTTTCTACGACCAGTAAAACGAAAAATCCCGTTTTTTTCCCGTTCCCGTGGGAATTTTGGAAAGTTCTCTCTCAATGCTCCTCTACCCTCCCCAAACAACCTACATGCTGAATTTCAGCTTTCCAGTACCCAGCCAGCCAGCTAACCAGTAAAACGAAACATCCCCTTTTTTCCGTTCCCGAGGGAAATTTGGAAAGCCCTCTCTCAATCCTTCTCTACTCTACACTCCCCAAGCAACCTACATGCCGAATTTCAGTCTTCTACGACCAGTAAAACGAAAAATCTCGTTTTTTCCTTATCCCGTGGGAATTTCCGAAAATCCTTAAAACAATTTTTTACTATTATAATTACCTACTTCTATGCCAAATTTGAAGAGTCTAATAATTATAGTTCATAGGATCCCGTTGAACTGAATATATAAATCCCGTTTTCTCCTTATCCCGTGGGAATTTTGAGAAATCCTGAAATTAATGTTTAAACTAATGTAATACCTACTTGTATATCAAATTTGAAGAGTCTAGTTATTATAGTTACTGAGATAGGGTCACTCGGAATCGAATATATAAATCCCGTTTTTTCCCGTTCCCGTGAGAATTCCCAAAAATCCTTCCTTAGTGGATGTCTACATTGTATAAGGTATCTATGTGCAAAATTTCAAGTCTCTAGGTCCAGTGCGTTGATATATCAACAGTCATTTAGTTTATTTAGACATTTCAACCCCATCGCACCCCATCCAGGGAGATGGTATTTTACGTCCGCCACGTCGGGTTTTAAAACCGTTGTTGTTTTCGTAACCAGTGACCCGATAAACCATAGAAACAATACCCATGTTGATTTTCAGACTTTGTCCCCCCATTTCCCCCTTTTAGGGGTTGAATTCCCAAAAAACCTGAAACATGTGTTTAATCATTTATCGTTAGGAGTACTTCTGTTAAGTTTCGAGTAAAATAGTCGAACTAATCTTGTTTCCCCATACAAACTTTGGGCCCCCGTTTCACCCCCTTAGGGAATGAATTTTGAAAAATCCTTTCTCAGTGCACCCCTAGACCTTATAAGGAACCTACGTGCCAAATTTGAAATCTCTAGGCCCAGCGGTTTGGGCTGTGCGTTGATATGTCAGTCAGTCAGTCAGTTTCTTCTTTTATATATTAAGACTAGCTTTTGCCCGCGGCTTCGCTCGCGTGTACCATGAGAATTCCAAAGAACCAAGATATCAAGCAAGCAAGCATACAGGCAAGCAAGCAAGTATGCAAGCAAGATTGCTTGCGTGACAATGGGATAATCTCAGGAGTATATTATTTTCTTTCGAATAAAAAAATAATTTTTAAAATCGGTCCACAATTGACCGAGAAATCGGTGAACATACCTGCATAAAAAATACATAAAATGGAATGCATAACCTCCTCCTTTTTTTGAAGTCGGTTTAAGAGCCCTTTGCGACCTACTTACAGTATAAACTTATGAATTTTGAAATTTTAGCTTACAACCAGTAAAACGCAAAATCCCGTTTTTTCCCGTTCCCGTAAGAATTTCGGAAAATACTTTCTTAATACGGGGAAAGTCCTCTCTCAATGCTCCTCTACACTCCCCAAGCAACCTCATGCCGAATTTCAGCTTTCTACGACCAGTAAAACGAAAAATCCCGTTTTTTCCCGTTTCCGTGGGAATTTTGGAAAGTCCTCACTCAATGCTCCTCTACACTCTCCATGCAACCTCATGCCGAATTTCAGCTTTCTACGACCAGTAAAACGAAAAATCCCGTTTTTTCCCGTTCCCGTGGGAATTTTGGATAGTACTCTCTCAATGATTGTCCCCTAATATTTTTTTATTTATTTTTAATGTTCTTTTACACTCCCCAAGGAACCTACTTGCCAAATTTCAGCTTTCTACGACCAGTAAAACGAAAAATCCCGTTCTTTCCCGTTCCCGTAAGAAAATTTGGAAAGTCCTCTCTCAATGCTCCTCTACACTCCTCAAGCAACCTCATGCCGAATTTCAGCATTCTACGACCAGAAAAACGAAAAATCCCGTTTTTCCCATTCCAGTGGGAATTTTGGATAGTACTCTCTTAATGCTCTTCTACACTCCCCAAGGAACCCACTTGCCAAATTTCAGCTTTCTACGACCAGTAAAACGAAAAATCCCGTTTTTTCCCGTTCCCGTGGGAATTTTGGAAAGTCCTCTCTCAATGCTCCTCTACACTCCCCAAGCAACCTCATGCCGAATTTCAGCTTTCTACGACCAGTAAAACGAAAAATCCCGTTTTTCCCGTTCCAGTGGGAATTTTGGATAGTACTCTCTTAATGCTCTTCTACACTCCCCAAGGAACCCACTTGCCAAATTTCAGCTTTCTACGACCAGTAAAACGAAAAATCCCGTTTTTTCCCGTTCCCGTGGGAATTTTGGAAAGTCCTCTCTCAATGCTCCTCTACACTCCCCAAGCAACCTCATGCCGAATTTCAGCTTTCTACGACCAGTAAAACGAAAAATCCCGTTTTTTCCCGTTCCCGTGGGACTTTTGGAAAGTCCTCTCTCAATGCTCCTCTACACTCCCCAAGCAACCTTCATGCCGAATTTCAGCTTTCTACGACCAGTAAAACGATAAATCCCGTTTTTTCTTTATCCCGTGGGAATTTCTGAAAATCCTTAAAACTGTTTTTCACTATTATAATTACCTACTTCTATGCCAAATTTGAAGAGTCTAGTAATTATAGTTCATAGGATTCCGTTGAACTGAATATATAAATCCCGTTTATTCCTTATCCCGTGGGAATTTTGAAAAATCCTGAAATTGATGTTTTCATTATTGTAATACCTACTTGTGTATCAAATTTGAAGAGTCTAGTTATTATAGTTACTGAGATACGGTCACTCGGAATCGAATCTATAAATCCCGTTTTTTCCCGTTTCCGTGGGAATTCCCAAAAATCCTTCCTTAGTGGATGCCTACATGGTATAAGGTATCTATGTGCAAAATTTCAAGTCTCTAGGTCCAGTGGTTTGGGCTGTGCGAAGATATATCAACAGTCAGTCAGTCAGTCAGTTTAGAATTTTATATATATAGATATCTTAACATACTTGCAGGTAGATACGTGTCTACTTGTGAAATAATAATCAAATGTTTTGGTCACTCTGACCTATGCAAAAGCGTGAAACCTAACAAAAACAGAACCTCCTTTTAAAAAAAATGTTATAAACCTTATTAATATTTGTGACAACCCTAACGGTTTTTCCCTTTTACCCCTTTATTCGTTTCTATTCTCCCCAAATTCAGTTTGAATAGGGATTGCATGTTTTTTAATAAATTAGGTCATAAAACATGTATTATTGCATTATTTTATTCTATAAAATTAATTACGAACCTTAGACTCAAGTTTTAAAATTTTAATAATGTTAGCTTTTCATAGAAATAATCGGTTAAAATCTCAGTCAAAGTTCAGATTTGTGCCCATTAACCCCGGTTGACGGTATGCCAAATTTGAACAGTCTAGTAATCTTCGTTAAGGAGATAGGCTGACTCTTAATCAAATATCTATACTAATATTATAAAGCTGAAGAGTTTGTTTGTTTGATTGAACGCGCTAATCTCAGGAACTACTGATCCGATTAAAAAAAATGTTTCAGTGTTAGATAGCTCATTTATCGAGGAAGGCTATAGGCTATATAACATCACGCTACGACCAATAGGAGCGGAGCATCAATGATATTTAACGCGGACGAAGTCGCGGGCACCAGCTATATAATATAAATCCCATTTATTCCCTATCCCGTGGGAATTTCGGAAAATCCTTTTTTATCGGATGCCTATGTCATACAAAGAACACACCCTCCAAGTTTCAGGTCTCTACGATCAGCGGTTAAGGCTGTGTGCTGATGCGTCAGTCAGTCATTCAGGACAAAGCATTTTATATAGTAGATGATTGCTGACGAAGTAGCGGAAAAAAACTATACATATAGTTAATACTATAAATTTGATATTGTAAGCATGGTATATTGAAATTGGAACAAGTAATTAATAAAAACACAGTCGTTCAGCTCTTTCGGATGTTATTTATTCAAAATGTAATTGGATACACGTTTGTAATTACTTAAGTCATCGAAAAAAACAATTCTCTACTTTACTCATTTCCACCGCATTCTCGACTGTTTTGCCGCAGCAATTATCATAATAACATGCCAAGATATATTTTTTTTTAAAGAGGCCAGACAAACGAACTAGTGGGTTACCTGATTTTAAATGATCACCACTGTCCATAGACACACGCAGTGCTTTTCGCGATGCCAGTGCGTTGTCGGCCCTAAAAGAAGAGGGAATAGAGGAGGGGGAGAGGTAAGTATTGACCCCCGGCGCTCTCACTGACCGTACGAAACGCAGCAGGAGTACCAACTGCTGCTTCACGCCGGTGTTCTGTGAGAGGGTGGTACTGCCCCGGACGAGCCGACCCATTCGTGATGTAGCGGCTAGCTACAACATGGCTATACCACTGCAAAAATATTAATAACTAGCTTTTGCCCGCGACTTCGTCCGCGTAGAATTCCAATTTGTGGTAAAGCTTTAAAGATGAATCTCTTCCATTGTATAAAACAAAAATCCAGCAACGGCAACATCCATCATTATTATCATTTCATCATTTCACCATCATCAGTATCAGTTACTGAATATTATAAATCCCGTTTATTCTCTTTCCCGTGGGAATTTCAAAATTTGTCCTTATTCTATGCAAATTTTCGCTTATTTTATCCCGCGGGAATTTTGCATTTTCCCCGAGAAAAAGTAGCCTATGTCCTTAAAGGTGTAGCTTTCTACCGGTAAAAGAAGTTTTAAAATCAGCCCCGTAGTTGAATTCACTTATTTTTTTCCCGTGGGAATTTTGCTTTTTCACGGAGAAAAGTAGTCTATGTAAATAATGGTTGGTGTAGCTTCCTATTGGTGAAAAAAATTTTCAAATCAGCCTTCAAGTGATATTCACTTCTTTCTATCCCACGGAAATTTTGCATTTTACCGAATAAATAGTATACCAATAAAGGATAGTGTAGCTTTCTATTGGTCATTTTTTTTAAGCTCTGCCCCGAAGTAAAATTTATTATTTTCTATACAGCGGGAATTTTGCATTTATCCGGAAAATATCATCCTATGTTAATCAAGGACAGTGTATCTTTTCTATTGGTGAAAGACATTTTAAAATGAGCTCCGAAGTTGAACTTTTTTTTTCTATCCCTTGGGAATTTTGCATTTTTCCGGAAAAAAGTAGCCTATGTCAATAAAGGATAGTGTAACTTCTTATCAAGCTTTTATGCAAGTTCAACACAATGATATTTTAAGTGTAGATACGTTATATGCTCACATGATGCCCAAAAAAATGCTCCGCACGCGGCGGCAGGCACACACACATACACGTTTCATTTAACTTACATTTTATTACATTGACAGACGGTATAAGAGAGATGGCTTCATTAAGACGATCGATATGAAGAAAAAAGACAAAGATAGTTTATCACTTGCGCGCAAGTGTAAGCAAACGTCACAATCCGACTGATTCCAATTGGTCACAATTAGGACCATTTCGCGGCACACGTTTTGGTGCGTTGGTGGCGTATCTACCTCTTTTTTGTATATAATATCATTGGTTCAACAATGATGTTTGAATACTCAATTCGATTTTATTCGAAAAGGTTGAACTCACATAAAAGCTTCATCGTCATCGTCATCATTTCAGCCGTAGGACGTCCGCTGCTGGACATAGGCCTTCCTCATTGACGCCCAATCATTACGGTTGGAAGCGACTTGCATCCACCCTGAACCTGCGGCCTTCACCAAAACGTCCGTCCATCTCGTTGGTGGACGTCCCACGCTGCGCTTGTAAAAGCAATAGCTTGGTGAAATGCAAATACTTATACATATAATTAGTTATTAACAGAGATCAGATCAGGAAGTGGTTGACAAACGTAGACAAATGGTTTGCAAAATTTGAAGTTTCGTTTCGTTCACATTGTGTCAAAATAAAATCTAATACCTTTAAACGAGCAATTCTTGTATATATGTATATATATATTTATATATATATATATATATATATATATATATATATATATATATATATATATATATATATATGTATATATATAATCAGGATCTCGGAAACGGCTCCAACGATTTCGATGAAATTTGGTATGTGGTGGTTTTCGGGGATGAAAAACTGATCTAGCTTTGTTTCATTTTCAGAAAATCGCTTTTACTCGTGTTTTCCGGCTATTTTTGTTTGCATTAGAATATAAAGCTAAATTTCGCCGACTTCGAGCAGATCATAATGGCACATTAGAAATCGGGTGGTCGCGGATCCAGCCGACCTCGGTTCGATTCCACGTTTTTTTTCAAGATTTTTTAGTTTTTTTTTTAAGTTTATTTTTCATGAGAAAACGTCAAGTTTCTTCTTTTGTGAGAAAAAATTACTTTTTTGTGAGAAAAAGATACTTTTTTGTTAGAAAAAGTATTATAGGGAACGTGCAGTAACTATAGGCGGCAGCACTAATGCGACAGAAGAGACACTATGCGGACAGTAAAACAAACTTATCAAGGTAAAACATTCAAATTGATGGCACCCTTATGGCACCAGTTGGCAGCACCGTCTATGTGCACGTTCCCTATTGGGAGCACAGAACAGGAAAAGCCGGTTGTCTGTAAAGTCGGTTTACGGACGACAGTTTAACGTGACTCACCCCCCCCCCCCCACCCCCTCCGGTGTTTTTGTCAAATATCTTGAAAACGGTGCATCCTACGGCAAAATCAATGAAATTTTCATCCCCCCTTTAATACTCCCGCGCTCCCTCCCCCGCATCCCCTCCCCCTCTCACCCCCCCCCCCCCCTCCCCTCCGGTGTATATAATCAGGATCTCGGAAACGGTTCCAACGATTTCGATGAAATTTGGTATTTGGGGGTTTTCGGGGATGACAAATTGATCTAGCTTGGTCTTATCTCTGGGAAAACGCTTGGTACCGAGTTTCTGCCCGAGCAGAGCTCGGTCGCCCAGGTATGTAATTTAAATCAAAAGCACTAAGGAGTATTGATATCAACTTTGAAGCAAATCACCCCCAAAATAACTTTCTACTCCTTTTTAACCCCGTCAAGGGATAAATTTCAATAAAATACGAAACACGTCTTCCATCAATTCTGTTAAAGAATGTTTGTGCAAAATTTGAAGTAGATTGGACCAAGGAATCACGTTGTCCCATACAAACTTTGCCCCCTTTTCGAAAAATCATTAAGTCTTTGAAAATCGGGGCCTCGAAGAATCACCCATTAGAATCTTTGGATGACCTACGGAACTCTGAACTCTACTTGAACTCCATCAGTTTTTCTCTGCAATGAAGAAACATAGAAGAATTAACCAAATAGAGGGGTCAGGGGTAACACATACATAATTCTGTATTTCAGAATTCAGGGGTTTCCGGCCCCGGGGTGTCACGACACTGTCTTAGTCAAAAATCACAACATGTAAAGAGAGTCGTAGTATATAAAAGATTGGGAATCCTTGTCATTATTAATAATAAATGTATAATTTTTCCTTTATGTCCTACATGGGACAAAGCCATTATAGTTATTGCTGAACTTTGTTAGTCAGCGAGACGAGTGTGTGTGCATGCGTCCGTGCGCGCGTGTGTGTGTTTGTGAGTGTGTGTGGTTTAGATCAGGAGTCAGCAAAGTGCGGCTTGTTCTGTGTATGGGCCTACAATTACGTCTCTTCAATTCCATTCTAAATAGTTGCGAAGGATAACAATTAAGTATGTTTTTTACTATAAAAACCCCTATCTTGCCATAGTTCCATGAGTGTGTCGTGCATGTCTATCTTTCAATCATTTATTTTATGCTTAGCTTACTTTGGGACTTGATCAATTGGTGTGAATTGTCCCGTGATATTTATTATTATTATTATTATTTTATATATAAAATGAAATATATTTAATTTAAGTGAAAAATGTATTAGCTTTTTAAAAATAGGACAATTGTATAAGTACCTACATAAATACAATATAGTATTTTGGCTCTTTGTCTCAAATTAATTCCGATGCCTGAGGTACAATCAAAAAACGATACAATTGTCTAAGGCACGGGCGGTCGCAATCACATTCACCGTCTCTTTCTGCCTTCCTATACCGTGTGACAGAGAGAAGTGATGAAAACGATTATAATTCTAAGTGCGTTAGACAATTAGCTCTTAAGTTTAGAGGAACAACTGAAGGCTCCACGTAAAGAACATGTCAAGTCACCTTTTAGAAAAATTGAGATTTCAATCTCAAAATGTTGAGCTCGCAAAGTACTACGACTTACCATTGAATTAAATATGGATATCTGAAAACAAAATATATTTTTTAGGGTCCCGCACCTCGAAAGGTAAAAGCGGAACCCTTATAGGATCACTTTGTTGTCCGTCCGTCTGTCAAGACCCTTTTTCTCAGGAACGCGTGGAGGTATCAAGGTGAAATTTATATCAAATACTCAGGTCTACTATCCCTTGGAGCTGTGAAAAAATCAAACTTCTAAGCCAACGCAATCAAAAGATGCAGCCATTTATGCTGCAAATTTCCGCAAATTTTCGAAACTCGCAAGGGAATCAGAACCTACAGGGTACTTCCCGTGACCTTAGAATCTTGAAATTTGGTACGAAGCAAGGTCTTATAGCACAGATAAAGGAAAAATTGCGAAAAGCATAAATTTTTGTCTGTCTGTCTATATCTTAACCAATCTACAATGATCGCACACTGCGCACATTTTGCTTAGGAGCAGGGGTCTACTAAGACTGAATGTTCATAGATACGTATAAATTTGTACGGAACCCTCGGTGCGCTAGTCCGACTCGCACTTAGTCGGTTTTTTTTTTCAAACAAATGGTTACCATAGTAATTTCAAACCGCTATAACTCAAAAAGTTGCTGAGGTGACTAGACATAGACATGTTCTTAATTTCCGTGTGCCCTTCAAATTACTTTACGTTTCCACTCTATCGGTTAATCCCTCTATGTGAAGAAATAACTCAGAGACTAGAGATGATATTTCATTTAATCATCCTCAGATTAAAAAACTTGGTCGAGAAACCGCTGGAATACTTAGGGGCTGTTTCACCACCTTATTGTCAAACTACTGGTTACGTAACCAATGAATAAACTAAGTACTGCACAAATCTGTCGGCCAGTTTTTTTTCAGTTTCACCACTCCGGTCCTGTGCAAACTAAGTACCACTTAACTAATCGTCGGTTTAACAAAAAGTCGGAATAGCAACGTCCCATTTCACGACCACGGGTTCCTGTTCGCATATTTTCGTTCAAAAAGTCGCTCATTATTAAAGCAAAATAAATCGTAAACTATGTAATTTTTAAACAAATCTATTTTTTTGCATAAACAAATGTGTAACATTATAATTAATCCAAAAACGGTATTTATTTACGATACTTTGGTTAACAATAACAAAGAAAAATAAAATCACGTAAAACGAATCGAAAAGTGGCGCCAAACCCTTTGACAGATTAACTTTTTTTTTTAATGGCGATGTACAAGTTCAGATAGAGCAAACGATTGTGCCACTGAAAAAAAGTCTGTAATTAAAAAATATTACGAAATTTTGGATTTATTTTTAAATACTAAAAGCGTACCTATATTTTTTATTCAAATCATGATATTTAAATTCTCGTTTGCAATTTAGCATGACTTCTTTCTTTAAAAAATAAAAAATACTTTGATTTATTTTTCTGAAACCGGCTGAAGGGCTCTCCAACCATGGCCACAAAAAATAAACTAACTAATTAAAAAGATATGTGACGGATAAAAATGCTAAATGCCACCTGATCTGATGGTCAAATTAAGAAATAGTTTGTCCGTCACTTAGCGCTAATCACGACTGGTGAAACAGAAATTTTTATTCCATGTGACAAATAAGGTTACGATCAAGCTAATCCGAACTTTAAAAAAGTGGTGAAACAGCCCCTTAGTCATAATACATTTAACTGTTAGTTAAAGTACGTTAAGACCCTACCGAGCTTTTGGCGCATTTCTTGCATTCATTTAATCCCTAAAGTTGACTTTTGTTCGAGAGTAATCCTTCTGTACGCTAGTACTACTTATTAGTTATTCTGTGACGTTTGTAATTTTTTTTAAATAGGGCCCTGCTAATTCATTAAGAATGGGTGGCCGATGGATGCAATATGGTGACGTAAGCATAAGATTGATAAGACTTTTATAAGATTTCGAGTAATATTTTCGTATAAAAAAATAAACATAAATTTGAGTGAACGTGAAAAACTTCCAAATAACGGTGAAGTATCACTTTACTAACACGCACCTCTTACGTCTGTAGAAGTAGAGATATTTTCCCAATATAAGTTGATATTGAACTATATAAATTAAAAAAATTAAAAACCCCCAACGCAATCAAGTCTAAGATCTCTTCCACAGCATACAAAAGAGCTGATAACTTTGAAACGGCTGGACCAATTTTGATGATACATGTCTAAGAACCATCGCCAAGGAGCCTGCTTTCAAATAAAAAAACCGTATCCAAAACGGTTCACCCGTTTAAGAGTTATGATGCCACAGACAGACAGACACACATAGCGGTCAAATTTATAACACACGTCTTTTTGTGTCGGGAGTTAAAAAGAATGAAACTGAATTCTTCAAACTTTCCGGAATTTATGTGCGAAATTACATATGGAATTTACCACGAGCTTTACGGTGAAGGAAAACATCGTGAGGAACCTGCATAAACCTGCGAAAAAATTCAATGGTGTACCTATGTGAAGTTCCCAATTCATACAGGGTTTGCGTGGGAACTACGGCCCAAGCCCTCTCATTCTGAGAGGAGGCATGTGCCCTGTAGTGGGACGTGTGGCGACTACTAGCGCCATCTATTCATCACTTAAGGAACTAACTACTGCAATCCTACATCACGCTATCGAAGTATCTCAACTCGGCTGCATAAATACAACTTCCAACATTCATCCATGGGACTTCGGTCCCCAGGCATAACATCTGCCTGGAGAGAGATCTCTCTATTGTAACTACCCCCAAATTGGTGACCCACGACATTGGACAAAATCGCAACCTTTCAGACACACAAGACGTTGACACAGTCTCACAGCATGCCATACTCACCGCACTGTGCACCATTAACATGTATCTATTATCTGCCTGGTGTCTACAGTTTGCAAATCCTCCTCCCACTACTTCCACTTGCCAATCGATCAACCAACGCTCGCCAACAAGGCTCCGAGCAATCACGCAACAGGCATGCATCCACAAGTAGCAGAGGAACAACAATGCTCGCCGACGAGGCTCTGAGCGACTGGCCCTTGCAAGCGCCCACATGACGCACAGACTGCACTCCACCCTCCGGTCTAAAAGGGGGGCTGATGTGGCGACTACTAGCGCCATCTATTCATCACATAAGGAACTAACTACTGCAATCCTACATCACGCTATCGAAGTATCTCAACTCGGCTGCATAAATACAACTTCCAACATTCATCCATGGGACTTCGGTCCCCAGGCATAACATCTGCCAGGAGAGAGATCTCTCTATTGTAACTACCCCCAAAGACGTATAGAAACAGGGATGATGATGATGATAAGAGGGCTATGACCTGCAGTGGGAGGTATAGTTCAGGAAATATTAATTGGTAACTTATGTTATTTCCTTCGCGATCCTTTGCTTTTTTATTTTTAACCCCCGACACAAAAAGAGGGGTGTTATAAGTTTGACCGCTGTGTGTGTCTGTCTTTCTGTGGCATCATAGCTCTTCAACGGGTAAGTCGATTTGAATGCGGTTTTTTTTCAATTTGAAAGCAGGTTTCTTGGCGATAGTTCTTAGATATGTTTTTTAATTTCGTGCAGCCGTTTCAAAGTTATTGGGTATTTTGTTTGTTGCGGAAGGGATCTTAGACGCATTTACTTTATTTTCAAACATTTCAAATTGCGTTGGGGGTTATTAACCTGAGCTGAGAGCTGGAGTGACTCTGGGCGTCAGCTACGAAATAAGTGCTACGAATTCGTAGACGCGCTACGAAAAGTGAACAAGTGCGTGCGCAAGTAATGTGTGCAATACTACCAACTTAGTGGATTTTCCACTAAAAGCTTAAGGGCGACCGAGCTTTTCGCGCTAATCGATTTAAGGTGGGCGATTTCGGGCGTAGGAGAGACACGATGACTCAAGATAGATTGGTTGGACTGCGCGTGTTTTTGGGTATTTTCATCTTATTACTAAAACAAATACATATTTTAAAAATGTAGCAAAACTACGCCCTAGAAAACATCTTGTTTTGTATTAACATTCAAAAAGTCTGTGAAACTCTGCGATCAAAAGCTGTGTGAGCCCTCAATAGGCTAGACGACTAAAAAAAACTGTTTAGTCCGTCAGTTAGATTATCAAAAAATATTGTACACGTATTTTTTCTTTTGTTTGACAAACTAAAAATGAGGAGGATACAGTGCTTAGAAGTTTCGAGTGACGTCACTATATGGTACAATTTTTACCTAAGGGTGACGTCACAAGCCCCCGCTCCGGAAGTTTGATGATCTATATCTTTGTCGATTTTTAATAATTTGATAAACCAAAAAATACGTGGCCCATATTTTCCCATAATCTAACTGACGGACTAATTAGAATGACAAATTTTTAACCCAGTCGTCATCCCTAATCAGACGTCATCAACCAAAATAGTTTAAATAATTAATTTTGAAATAAGTAGTCAACTAAATGAAAAATATTGAAATGAGTTTTTTATAAATTCATTTTTCTATATAAAAAAAATACCTAAACCAGTGGTAATTTTTTTTAGACATTCCCAATTGTGATATTTGTAGTCCTAAAGAAAGAAAGAAAAAAAATATATTCGTGACAAAAAAAATACAAAAAGAAAAAACGGAAACAGATACTTACTTATAAAATTGACATTAAATGGTTCCAACTCATTCCTTTATGAAAAAATAGCCAATGGGTAATTTGAAAATCTTTTTAATCCCCACTCATAGGAATACTATAGCTAGACCGTTTAAATGAGTTCTCGGCCGCGCGGTACAGGGGCTGGGGGTAGGACGACAAAGGGGGCCGGGAGAGGTGCGGGCGGCGAGCGCGGGCGAGGACTCATTGAAACGATTTAGCTATAGCGCATCAGTTGCTAACGTACTATCTGCCACAAAATCAAAACCATAGTCTACATATCCGTAGTAGCGTGGAGATTTAGGATCCCACTCCGTATGTTCCTTTATTATCATCTCATCTATTATAAGAGCTCAGTAAAATTTGCAAGGTCTTTCTTCTGCGTTAATTTTCAGAGCATTAATAATAATAAATAATAATATTAGGGGACAATCTCACACAAATCGTTTTAGTCCCAAACTAAGCAAAGCTTGTACTATGGGTCGACGTGTATAATATGATTGACGTTTAAAATAATGTAATATTATATTGTCGTTGAAAATAAAACGCTAAATTTTTTACTTAATCTCTTGATTAACTACATTTCGTTTTCAATCGTGTAATTTTTTAGCATAATAAATACCTATCGAAGAATTTTCCTTAATAAAAAACTGTGCTTGCTTAACAGTTTCTCCATTGTGTTCAATCAGCTAATAATTATTGCTTATTTTCACACACAAAATCAACGCAACTGTTTTTTAGCACTTGACGGGACGTCATTGAAGAAATCAAATGACTTCTATATGTATTTATGGACTGCTATTACGCATTATACTGTCAATGCAAATATACAGCAGAAAAGTTAGTTAGTTAGTTCCTAATCATAAATAATAACTTTACTATAACCTCAGATAAGGATTCATTGCAACACATTTTCTCATAATAGTAAATTGACCCTTCATTTCATTATGCATATTGGGTTGGGCTTTACATGTTCTAAGAATATTTTCTGTATTTTCGATTTCTACTGCACACCTCAAAAAACACAAACAATACAGAATACAGAACCATCTCTCTACATTATTAATTTTTAAGTTATTACTTAGTTCTAAATGCCTTTGATTTTATTTGATCCTTGGTTCAAACAATTTAATATTGGGCACTACTGACAACCCTAGCACTGCACCAAAAATGCTACAAAAACTACGATCACTGGTACTAGACGACGATAGACATACTTATATAGATAAATAAATACTTAAATACATAGAAAACATCCATCACTCAGGAACAAATATTCGTGCTCATCACACAAATAAATGCCCTTACCGGGATTTGAACCCAGGACCTCTTGCTTCGTAGGCAGGGTCACTACCAACTAGGCTAAAGCAGTCGTATCAGAGCTTCTTTTGCCCCGGTTTGCCGTCGACATTGTTGTACCATTTAGATAAGTTCCAGGGATGGGGCAAGCACGTTCCAAAACATCTGCGCACATATTTGTACACTTTTGGTGAATAGTAACTTAACATAATGTAGATGCAAAACATCTCAATTTGGGAGAATATTTTGGTCTTAGAAGTTTATCACATCCTTTCATTTTTAATTGACTTTCAAGGAGCTCATGTTCTTTACTCGAATATGCTCTAGAGGTAATAATTTTCGTTCTTCCTTATCTATTAAAATTATTCAGTCAAATTATTTAAAAGTTCTTGTGAATCATCCACTTTCTTTTTTAAATATCTAGTTTTGGATTGCAATCTCTTAATCTTTTTATATTTGTACACTAATTGCATTTTAAGTTTCCTTTCTCGGGGTGTCTTCTGTGAAATTAGAAATATAATTATTAAATTGAAATTTAAATTATATGCGTGTTTGGAAAGGTATAAAAAAACCGGTCAAGTGCGAGTCGGACTCGCGCACAAAGAGTTCCGTACCATTTATAATATAAAAATGAAATGCTGAATGTGTTGCTAAGCGCATAACTTCCACCAAATTTTTTATTGTGTTTGTTAATTATTGTCAGGAGAAGGTTCATATGAAATAAATTTAAAAAAAATTTACAACAGGGGCGAAGCCGCGGACATCAGCTAATTATTTATAAAAATGGTAAAAATACGTTTGTTGTATGGGAGTCCCCCTTAAATATATGCCTTATTTTAATTTTTTTTTGTTCTACGTATTATCATGCAATCAGTCTAATGACTATGAGCAGATAACTTGCGTGATGTATATAGCGTGTAGAGTTAGTTCCCCAGTGGGAGCCCCTCTATCTGTGGCTGAATCTTCATGTTAGTTGATCCAGTTCTAGGATTCTGCACCTCTTAGGATGTCTTATCTGGACAGGTTCAGTAAGTAAGCCTGCCAGCTGGTTTGGGTGGTGGTGTAGTTGCTTTTTATATTTTATCGAATATGACTGAATTTCTTCCTTCCTTCACTGTGTTAATCTTTGAATGATGAGCTTGCAAAGGCATTGAAGAGATGTTTGAATTGCATGCAGAGCCCCAAAGCTGGATGCCATATGTCCATATTGGTTTCAGGACAGTCTTATATCTAAGAAGTTTATTGTCAACAGACAGGACGCTGTTCTTTCCGAGCAGCCAGTACAGCCCACAAAATCTCAGATTGAGTTGGTCTCTTTTTGCTCGAACATGTTCCCTCCAGGTCAACCTACGATCTAAGTGCATTCCCAAATACTTAACGGAGTCATTATGGGGTAGCTGTTGGTTGCCAAGTTTGACAGGTGAGCAATTACCTCTTCTTAGTGTGAATGTGATGTGGACTGACTTTGCAACACTAGCCTTTATCCTCCGTTTATTAAGCCATTCTTGGAGTTAATTCAAGCTATCTTGCAGATATTGAGATGCTTCAACAGGGTTAGGACTAGATGCCAGTATTGCTGTGTCGTCAGCAAAAGTGGCTACTGTAACTCTGGGGTTCTGAGGTACAAGCACAGAACCCTGAGGCACTCTGGCTAGTTACCGCTAGTATATCGAAACAATTTAATTTAATTTAATTATTTATTTTTAAGTAAATACATAAGTAAATATTCTGTGAATATTTCAAACGTCTACATGTTGCCGTTACCAATATCAAGCAAAAACAAACAAAAAAATCACGTTTGTTGTATGAGAGCCCCCTTAATATTTTTATTATATTCTGTTTTTTAGTATTTGTTGTTATAGCGGCAACCGAAATACTACGAACTCTACTCTTTGCGAAATACATCATCTGTGAAAGTTTCAACTGTCTAGCTATCGCGGTTCATGTATGGCCACCTCACCCCGTCTTAAAATTATTTAAGCAAGCGAGAAACTTAATAAAAAATAAATAACTGCTTTAAAAACTTTTTAGTAGGTCTATTTACTGATGTCATGCCAGTGTCAATGTCAATCAAATGTCACTGTCATTCGATTGCCAATTTTTTTTTAATATTAATTGCCCCGAATTCCAAGAATATATGATCTCGGTGTTGCCGTGGCTAAATATAAAGCATGGACAAAAACATAAAGCCACTTTTACACAGCGGCCGGTGCTGTAATATAGGTTAACTAATTTATAATTAAATTCATTAGATGTTGGCTAATATTTATTGACTGGCGAAGAGGGTGGTTTTTAAATAAGCTGACAAACCTAACCCAACTGAGCACAATGAATAATTCTTTTAAACCTTGCCATTGACAACATCAAAAAATCAATAATGTACCTGCAGAGAAAGGGTGCTAATAAATTGTATTGTGCTCTACTAATTAAATCTTGTTTTGTCTCTAGTTAAACATAAAGCTAACTATAGTTGAAATGTTGCTATTTTCGTAGACTGAGTATACATATAAATGGGCTCACTCGGTTTTTTTTGGCGAAAGTAAAATTTGTGAAGGCCCATCCAATTCGATGTTTAATGTAACATAAGTTTACATTTTAGATTTTATATTTCAAACTAAATACAAACTGAAATATAGATGCACAGAAAAAACCCCAGAAAAAAGACCAATGCTGGGAATCGAACCCAGGTCCTCAGCGTTCCCAACGCGTGGTCCAACGCTGAGGACCTGGGTTCGATTCCCAGCATTGGTCTTTTTTCTGGGGTTTTTTCTGTGCATCTATATTTCAGTTTGTATTTAGTTTGAAATATATGGTTTCACGGAATGACCGTAAAAGTAATAAAAAATGAAGTTGAAAAATAAATACATAAAAGATACTTCATACCTAACTTATTTTAGATTTTGACAACCGTTAATTTCCGTGAAATAACGCAAGGATAGCCAGCTTTAAATATGCCTACTTATTTTTATTTTTCTGTTTAATATTGTTTCTAAAATTGTTCCAATTTGATTTTACTTAGTAGGATGTTAATTGATTGTTAAGATGCATGAGGGCTGAATGCGTAACCCCGACGATAACATTATATATATAGCAGAATCTTCGGTTATTTCTTAAAAAATATTACTACAAAAATGTGGCGTCCAGAACGCTCGAATAATTACTCTTATAGACCTTATAGTCTATTCGTAATGTTTTTGATAAAAATGGTTAAAAATCAGTAAATAAAAATTACAACGAAGTACTTGCGTAAAGAATCATATTAATGCATCAAAGAATATATGAACTAGGACACACTAACGTCCAACTACAAAAAACAGAACATAATCACTCAAATCAGACTCGTTTGCCGAGGATACAAAGTCAAAGGTATCACAAAATAAGTATTAATTTCTTAGGATTTCCAAGAAAAATAAAGTAAAATATTTAGCAGAACAGTGGTCCCGTTAACCTTCATAATTCCAATTGCCAACTTTCATAATTCTTCGTTAGGGCGAAGTAATTAAAATGCAACTTCAGAAGGTTGTGCCTTTTTATTTGCTAACTTTTTTGCGAATTTGAGCATTAAATATATTCCTTTTTTCGTATTTTAGAATACTGAATAATGTGTAGCTATTTGAAGGCAGCAGCGCCACCTCAATGGATTTAAAAAGTAGTGCTCGTGTAATGTGCCTTAACTCATTCTTGAGCTGGCAACTTTATTGACCATAGACATATACGATTCCATTCTCCGTTTGACGGCACGTTCTTTTTCTTTCGGCCATTATCGCCGAAAGTTTGGTGTTCGCATTGTGTCACGGATCTATTCGTGGCCCTTAGATCACTTATATAAAATCCATTCAAGATGGTCCAGAAGAAGGTAAAAACTATGTGCGTTTAGATAATTATTATATTTCGTGTCGATATTTTATAAAAACTTGTACTTCGCCGAAATATTGTCGGGTGCTTACTTGGTTTCGCATGATATTATTTTCGTGCGTACAATATCAGTTAAACCAATTTTAAAGTTACTAACCGCGTTTTGAGTCATGATCGTGTTAAACTTAGAGATAAATCTCAAGTTTTGATACTTGGCGTCTCAAAACAGTTAGCGACTTAACCTCAAAGGCTACCATGATGTGTGGGACAGTGAACACTTCGGACGCCGTGATGGCCGCGATATACATTTACAAATCATCTAGAAATTCACTCTTAACCCTTTTTAAAATTCCAGCCCAAAAAGAAGGTCGGAAAGAAGGTCGCGGCCGCACCTTTGGTCGTGAAAAAAGTTGAACCCAAGAAGATTGTAAACCCACTCTTCGAAAAGAGAGCAAAGAACTTCGCTATTGGTAAGTTTTGGCACTTAAACTATTTATTTAGAAAGAGTTCAAAATACAATGTGTTCCTTCTCATTACAAATTATTCGGAATCTTGGAGGTTATTTTAAAGTGTGGAACACATTGTCTGTTGAACTCAAAAAGTGTGGCTTTATGTGAATTGATATTGACAAAACCATGTGTATTTGAAATTGTGCATGTTATGATGTCCTTCCCGTGTTCTTTGTGATTCTTGATAAAAATGTTAAGTAGTCAATGTAAGCTCAATGGCAGTAGGTATAATTGAAATTTCGGGATTTTCTGAAACAACTTGTGGGAATTCCCAAAATTAAGAGAGAAAACATTCATTTGTCTAAAGCTAGTGAAGCTATCGGGATTTTATCCCTTTATATTCCAGCCAGACTTTCATTACATTACATACATACCAAATATCATCTAAATTTATTAGTAGCTTTTTACTTGGCCAAAGAAAAATCCCTTTCAAAGAAAACATTTGATAAGTTGTTAACTTTAAATTCAGATGAACTTGCTCTAGTAAATTTTTTTTTAGGGATGCGGCGCTAATTTTAAACTTTTTTTAAAACCATTGAGCACATGGCTTCCAGATAACATTAGTAAAGCTCTTCATTCATTATCATAATGGTTTTGTCAATGTAAACCTTACTTACACTATTTGTTCTTTTTATACCAACCATGGACCAGAATGATGCAAAAACAAATACCGAAATAACCATGTGGTTACAATATTATACGAGCTTTTTAACACTGATTGGTCCTAATTGGCAATCTATTGCATATTTAATAAAGCATCAGAGACTCTGTATTTTGATGGAGTATTCAAATTTTACTCACTAGCATCTTTAGATGGACTTGCATGGATCAGAGTTAACTGCGTAACGTAACTCCCAAGTTAAGTGCTAGCCATGGGGTTAAATAATGCTAAAATATTTAAAAGTCATTGGTAAACCGGGGTTAACCTTAGATCATGCAAGTGGCCCTTAATGTGGTACTTTTTTGGAAGTGTTTGGCAAGCACATATTTGACCAGTCAACTGTAACATAAACCAGAGTGATTTTGAACTTCAGGGGGACTTTAAACAGTAGTTTGCTGATCAACGCTAGCATTTTTGTTAGCATTTGCCTCGTCAATCTTCTTTTCGTCTTCATGACAACCATTTGCCTCATATGGACAATGTTGACTTTATAGCAATTTTAAAACTATCAAAGTTGCCCCAACTTGATCAAAAGGCACCCTGGTTTATGGTACCTACTAATTGGTGTCATTGTGGTGATATTGACTGAGATAAAGCCTTTTTGATTTCTGTTAATATTCAATACCAAAAATATAAGTGAGATGTTTGCAATAAAACAACAAGTTAGATGCACGGTCCGTTTATTACTGACTGGTGAAAGGTAATACAACGTTACGGCTTACATACATTATAATAAGTCTGGTGTGGGATTTTGGCATTGAGTTGAACCTTGCCAAAATTTAAGCTTTTAGGGTCTAAGGGTTTGTAGGTACTGGGTGTGTATGAGTCAGTCAAAACTTAAATTTAAAAAAAAAGGTTTGAGGTTATGTTAGACAGTGTATTTCTTTGCTGTTAAGATGCATTTGTGCATGAGGTTTTAAGGGATAATATCAGAATGTTTTATAGGTTGATAGTTTTCTAGGAGTGAGTCGGGTGGCACCAAACTTTTAGTCATAATGTGTAAACTTCTGGCCTTTCACTATTGTAGAGACTATAAGGAGTTTTAAATACAAGGAGCCCTGATTACATGGAGTTGTCACAGTGTTTCTGTGAAAATCTGGCTTAATCTGAAAGCTTTGGCTGTTTTCATTGGTTATGATTATACTTAGATATTTCCCTGGCACAAACATGTTGTTAGTGTTTGACATAAATAATAACTGAAACATGGATGCACAGAAAAAAGACCAGCGCTGGGAATCTAACCCAGATCCTCAGCATTCCGTGCTGCGTGCTAAACCCCTACACCATGGTCATTGATCAGGAGTTTTAAACACATTTTTCCTATGCATCGCACATCTCAGCTTGCTAAATCACATTATGCAGTGAAAAAATAAAAATACAAAAAGATACTTCATACCAAACTTGTTATAATAATAATAATATTGATTCAGTTTGGTATTACTGTTCATATATTTTCAACCGTGTCACATTGATATAATGCCACTTATAAGATATTGATAAACTAAGTATAAGGAAGTCACTAGAGTTGCATCATTAGTGCCAGGAAACTCTCTAGGTATAGTTATGATCATAGACTGATGAAAACTGTTTACAGGTTTGATTCCTGTTATTGGTAACGCCACCAGAGTTGAGTCCACGCACACAACCACATCTCATGTCATGTAACGTCAACACAACGTCAAAATCCCGCTGTCATTACATGAGATGTGGTTGTGTGCGTGGCCTCAACTCTGGTGGCGTTACCTATAGTTGCAAATATTTAAATAAGGACCTATCTGCATGTGGGTTCCAATCATTAAAATGCTTTTGGCGATGCGCTGCGCGAACGGAATATGTTGTCTTTGAAAGTAATTTGAATACCATTTATTTAGAAAATCGGAACCACATAGTATTGTCTTTTGGCTGCCCATTAACCTTTCGTATGCCGGAAGTAAAAAAAAAAAAAAAGTCTTGCATTCTAGCCTCAACAGTTTCATATAAATCCAGACAGATTTAAAAGATACAGATTTAAAAAAAAAATACAAAAAGAAAGCCTTAAATTGGGTACGGATCCGGTACAAGGCATATGAAGGGTTAATGTCAGTATTGTTTTTAGTGTATGTACGTATGTTGTGTGGTTTTAAATGCTGTCATTTCATTAGCTACAAACCACATGGTGACATAACCTCACTTGGCTTTGCAATATCTTATCATCCATCATTAATATCACGCTTTGCGATTTTATATTAATCAATAGGGGTAGTCCTTTGCCTAAATTTCATATTATGCCATAATTTATAGTTTTTCATAGTTTGAGCATTTCTAAAAAAAAATGCCACTTTTTTTTATATTCCCAACAGTTTTATGTTATTCCTTCTCAGAATCGCGAGCTCTTTCCATCGCTGTAGGGGAGAAATAATGTCCCGAAAAATGTTCTTTCTTTTAGTTATGCCAAAGTGTATGGAATAGTAATAGGAAAAAAACTTAGGGACATTTCTTGTCATATTAAGATTTTAAGAGCTCATGGTTCTGAGTAGGAATAACATAAAATTATTAGATAAAGAGCAGCAATTTTTTTTTGAGAAATGCTCATTTATAAAACAGTATTTTCTTCACATTATTATATTAAACTAATGTAAACTACTTTATTCTAAAACAAATGGAATTAATTACGAACACAAAGAGATCTGTAATCCATATCTGCATTTTGAGGTTATGTAGGGAGTGTAGGCCGATTATAATTCAGATTGTTTTGTTGCCAATATTCTCTGTACAGACTGATATAAATATAGTATGATTGAATATTAATGTTAAGAGACAACTACCACAGACTCAATAGCAGTGTTTGCCAACCTTCTAAAATAGGATGCCTAATGCGTGCCAGTAATTTTCTGTCTTCTGTATCAGAAACAAATACACTCATAGTCAAATAATTCAGCCCACTCCACCTTTCATACAAACAAGTCCACTTTGATGCCTCAGTTCTCCACCAGGGCGTGACCCGGTTGAGATCTGATAATGGATATCCCAGTTCACACCACAGCGAGAGAATTTGTATCAGCACTTAGATTTTCATTCATTTTATTGCCATTTTAGATGTTTCTTTGAACATGTATGATTTCCGTGTTAAACGCAGATTTTTGTAGTGGTAGAGCCATGTTGTAGCTAGCCGCTGCATCACGAATGGGCCGGCTCGTCCGGGGCAGTACCACCCTCTCACAGAACACCGGCGTGAAGCAGCAGTAATCCTGCTTGCGTTTCGTACGGTCAGTGAGAGTGCCGGGGGCCCAATACCTCACCCCTTTCCCTCTCCCCGTTCCCCTATTCCCTCTCCTTAAGGGCCGACAACGCACTGGCTTCGCGTAAAGCGCTGCAGGTGTCTATGGACAGTGGTGATCATTTAACATCAGGTGACCCATTAGTTCGTTTGTCTGGCCTTTCTAACATGAAAAAAAAAAAAAAAAAAAAATCACGTGGGTATCTTAGGAACTCTGAATGTCCTTTATCAATGCTCTGAGTAGCCATCATCAGATGTGGAGAACCAAGACATTTAAGTGACCTTGTTTGTATGAAAGGTGAACTGTGGGCCGAATTTTTTGACCATGAGTGTAGAATAAACAATGATCAGAGAGTGAAATTCTATCAAACTTAAGCTAAATCAATATGCAATAGAGTCAATAACTGAAATTAGTGCATTCGAATCTCATGGTCCGTTGAGATGCATGTTAACGCCTCTCTCATTTCCAGGCCAGGATATCCAGCCGACTCGAGACCTGTCCCGCTTCGTGCGCTGGCCGAAGTACATCCGTATTCAACGGCAGAAGGCGGTGCTGCAGCGCCGGCTCAAGGTGCCCCCACCAATCAACCAGTTCACGCAGACCCTCGATAAGACCACAGGTGCGTGGATAGTTCTTGGGTAAAGTCTGGTTATCGGTTGTCGGCTATGGCTGATGGGGAACCAATGAATAGGTGGAGTTTCAAAAGTGGGACTGTGTCTGATGGTTAATCATACTAAATAAATGAATGGTAAAACTGTTGCAACACATTTTTTTTTAATCTAATATATTAACAAGGTTTGAGTACACCTGATGTGACTATGGTCAGCTTCTATGCAACATAATTCAATTCAGTTTTTAAAAATATAGCTCAATCTATAGCATTATCAATAATTCTGCCAATATTAAGGTTGAGAAAGACACTATTGTTTTGGCTGTTGATCGCTATCCTCTTGCAACACTAAAATTACCTGTTTGACACCTCCATTTAATTGACATAACTTTTATGAGCGGTCAAAACGAGATTCCCTCATATTGGCCTCATATGTTCCAGTGTACTAAATTCAGGGCATGCGTCAAGGCAAATGTTAACTTTTTTTCATTGTCATTAGGTTTAAAATTCTGGTAGTGAATGTTTGATGTTGGCTTTACAAGTTTGAAACTACTAAGATCTAATTTTAAAGTAAATTGAAATTAATTGTTTATAACACAATGGTATTTTGAATGTCCCACTTTTTGAAATCTACCCACATGGAAGACAGATTAACCTTTCGTATGCCGGAAATTTAAAAAAAAAAAAGTCGTGCATTCTAGCCTCAACAGTTTCATATAAATCCAATGATACAGATTTTAAAAAAAATACAAAAAGAAAGCCTTAAATTGGGTACGGATCCGGTACAAGGCATACGAAGGGTTAAGTCGCCTAATTTATATTCTTTACATGATGAATCCATAAATGCAACGATGAATAATCTATGATTATCAAAATATATACGAGCTTTTTAACTCTGATGCCGACACTGCCCCACAAGTAGTCTTTATTTTTCAGTACAGCACTGACTATGAACAATATTATTTCAGCCAAGGGTCTGTTCAAGATCTTGGAGAAATACAGGCCTGAGACCCAGGCCGTCAGGAAAGAGCGTCTAAAGAAGGCCGCCGAAGCCAAGGTATGGAACCAATTTGATGTAGTGATGCAACTCGAGTAGGATTTTGTGAATCGAGTCATTGGAGTAATTTTACTACTTCACTCCAGTAAACTACTTATACTCCTTAAAACTCGAGTAAGAATTTATCACTTGAGCTGAGTTTTGATTAGTTTAGATTAAGAATTTTGAAATACATAAATATTACATACCTACCTTATTTATGTCATTAGTCAACAAAGAAAAATAAATGACTTTCCGAACCTTAGAATCTAATCGGCGCACGGAGTTGACTCGGTAACTCGAGTGCAAACAAACTCGAGTCAAATTTTTTTCACTCGAATATGAGTTTTAACAAAATCACTCTAGTATAAAATGGCTCGAGTCGCATCACTAATTTGATGTATTTATTTATAGTTGATTTGAGTTATAGCTGGTTTATTTGCTATTAGCAACTGCCTATTGAAGCTGGACTAAGTTGAATACTATCTCGCCCTGCGTGAAAGGGTGCGCGGAAGAGGGATAGAATTCCTCTCTTAGCTGTAGCATTTTTTTTTTTTTTAGGGGACAATCTTACACAAATCGACCTAGTCCCAAACTAAGCAAAGCTTGTACTATGGGTACTAGACGATGATAAACATACTTATATAGATAAATACATACTTAAATACATAGAAAACATCCATAACTCTGGAACAAATATTTGTGCTCATCACACAAATAAATGCCCTTACCGGGATTCAAACCCAGGACCTCTTGCTTCGTAGGCAGGGTCACTACCAACTAGGCTAAAGAGGTTGTTTACACTAGAAGTAGGTAGTATTCAATACTGAGACTACAAGCTGTTGCCTGTCACTTCGCCCTTGTGAAATTTTGCCAGGAGCTAGACTACTTCCGTCTTATGGGGCATTTTTACTTTAAATGGAGCAAAAAAGTTTTTAGCAGCAGAATTAAGAGCGCTATTAATTTGGATGATAAAAAAAAGTGTCTCTAATTTTCCATCCACATCCAATCTGTTGCGAGCTTTGGGGTGAAGCCTATGTTCAGCAGTGGACATCTTTCGGCTGTAATGAAGATGATGAAATTTTCCATACATTTTTTTTGTTCCGTTTCGTAACAAAGCCTGTATTGAAATTAAAAGTCACAAATCTGATCTCAAAAATAAGGACACAGTTGCGGCGCACGCCTAATTTGAGACTGATAGAGTGTGGTGAATTGTTGTCACATTGCCATTAAGCTGGCTCTAGGCACTTTACCTTTTTTTGGTGATTTTTACTTTTAGTAGGCCTACCGGCCATTCACTTTTTTACAACTTTTTACGAGACATCTAGCTGCATCACCTTGTACCTTTTTAATATTATAATTAAAGTTATTTAAGTTCAATCTGGGTTTTAATCAAGGCTCTGTTGTGTACAAATAAATAAATAAACAAACAGACACTTTTTTTCTTTATAAAAATGAATAGTGCTCATGATTCTTGAGTATGAAAACGCCTAAATTTAAAGTGAAAAATGCCTGATTGCAATAAAGTGACGAATACACTTGAAATCCACTTGGCTTGAAAACAACCTCCATTGAGAAGAAACCGGCAAACAACTAAGAGGCATATTTTTTTTTTAATACAAATCTAGCTTACACTAAACCAGTTCTGCTAATCTTGTACATGATGCATAAAAAAACATCCCGATGGCCATGACGACCCCTAACCACCAAGATCTCTGAAGCAGCACTGCTCTAGAATATTCTCCGGCATTCTGGAGCACAGGTTTAACTGTTCTTCGTCCCGCAGGTTGCCAAGAAGGACGAGCCTCTGCCCAAGAGGCCAAACACCATCCGCTCTGGCACCAACACTGTCACCAAGCTAGTGGAGAAGAAGAAGGCACAACTAGTAGTCATCGCTCATGACGTTGACCCTATTGAGGTAAAGTAACATTTTGAAAACTAAAAATTATGCTTCCTTTTTGTTCAGTCCCCAATGTGCATTGATTGTAATAGGATTGAGGACTTAATTTTTTGGTGGAGTGTATACTGACTAAGGATAACCGTGAGACATATTTAGACCTTTTTAATGGCAGTGAATATTATATTGAGTTGTCCTGTATCGGAAGATGCAGTACGAATATACAGGTTCATCAAACATTCCTTTGCAGCCAGAGAATCTGGACATAGCGGGAGAAGTGTTTGATGAATTTGGCCATTGAGTCACAGCACCACCCTTCAATAACTGGCCTCGTTTTACTAAATTGAATTTTGTTTGTAGGGGAACAAGAGTTCATTTTCAGTATGTGGGGGGCCAGTTATTAGCGATTTACCCTAATTAAAAAGTAATCCGCCACCTACATAAACCTGTTCATATTTGTACATGTATCCAGTATTGGTTTAAATAATTTATTGAATCAGGCGTTACTTTGCGGAGGTCCATATTAATGAACTAAAACAATTACTTTGCTCACCCGCGACCTTCGCGAAGGTCGCGGGTGAGCAAAGTAATTGTTTTAGTTCATTTTTAGTCCAGTATTGGTTGTCTGGAAGAGATCGCTTTTGAGCGATAAGACCGCCTATTGTCTGCCTGATTTTTTATTGTAATTATTTATTTTTTCTGTACTTTTTTGGTGCTCAATAAAGAATATTTTTATTGTATTGTAATCTGATTTTCACAGCTATAATGAAATGTTTTTAATTGGCTTATGGTTCTCTTACCTGTGGTACTTTCCAATGCAACATTAAATGAAAGTTGTGTGTGTATAGAAATATGAATACAGTAGCTATGATGTAAGAATTTCTTCACCTGAGGCTATGGAACTGTTTCTGTAGCTGCATGAAGATTATTGACTCTGAGCTACTCAAAACGACCATTACTTTATATTGATGACGTAAGTTTTATTAAAATAAATGCAGAAACCGCTGATATCTACAAAATAATACTGGGGACCAATTTTTAAAATAATATCACTCAAAATTCCATTCAGAAGTCGCTTTCATTGTTTTTACTTTTTTTAACATAATCTTAGTCAAAACTTATTGCAACTCATCCTGATTTTGGGTGTTATCAATAAAAACTGTACCATTTACTTTTATTTAATGAGGAAATTATGTGTTTTCTTATTAAAATCACAATTACTATTCCATCATTTCCAAGAGAAAAGTCCGTATTTTTGGAGCCAGTTTTGTGACTGTTTTTTACACAGATATGGCTCATCATCTCATCAATCACAAAAAAATTATGAAAAATAAAGGACATTTATTTTAATCTTCAAAATCAATAGCGTTCTTGATTCTGAGTAAATAAACACCAAAATATCCACATTTAAATATAAGTACAGTACAGGGCACATGTTCTGTTGAGAAAAAGACATGCAACCCGATTGAGAACCTCCTTTTTTTGAAGTCTGTTAAAAATGCCCTTATACTCTACAACAATGATACCCAAAGACCTGTAAGTGAGGGGTCCACAAAAGCGAGAAAAACACATTTGAACTATTTTGAACTCTATTACTTTGCGTTACATCAATATTAAGTAAGCAGGGTTGTATCTAAAATTGAAAAATATGGCTAGGTATAGACAAAAAAGTTTAAAGATCGCTCTGCAATATAATCAGCATGCTATCTTTTTCCAGTTGGTACTATTCCTGCCTGCTCTCTGCCGCAAGATGGGCGTCCCATACTGCATCGTGAAGGGCAAGTCCCGTCTGGGAGCCCTGGTGCACCGCAAGACTTGCACCTGCCTGGCGCTCACACACGTTAGTATTACGAATTTACGATAATAACAATCTATACTTCATTTAATTTAGAATTGAAAACCACAACATCATTATATTGCGGCTCGTCAACTATTTCTTACCTAGCAAATAGTACAGTACAATAGTCTGGGAGCCGCAAAATAAAATTGTTTTTATGTCACTTTATTTGCGTGTCGTCAATTGTTACTCTAGTACAAATCGTAAAGGGATTATAGTTCACGAGCCGCAATATAATGTTGTTGTGGTTTATTATTCTAAATTAAATGGAGTATATACTTGTGTGACGTTTGAGATTTTTGGGTATTTTACGTGCGGTAAATCCCGTTTACGTGGGAATATCGGAATGAAAAGCCTATGTATTTTATCAGAGATGTAAATTACATTCTTTATCCTAATTCTTGCAACCGCAAAAGAGTAAACATACAGTTTATCTTGCAGTATTTGTATCACTGCTGGTGATTAGATTGACTTGAAAGGAGGACAATCGCCCTCTTTTGATTAATTGATTGATATGACCTATTTGACGATAGCTTATTCTAAGTTCTAAAACTTACTATGGCAGATAGTGCCAAATCTTTGTGTGAAAAAAGTTTTGCTGCATAAGAGTAGTTTGAGTTGAAAATATGTATGTTTTTTCGATACATTTTCGCTTTACAGATTATGAAGGTTTTGTAACTGATGATTTTGTTTTTTATGCGTTTTTGTGTGCTTTTTTATCATGCCATACTTTTTTACACATCGATACGAGATTTCCTGCCATGCAAAAAGTTGTAGAATATGAAAAAACCTTTGCAATGATATATGGCTTGTCGTTATTGGTCCCTAGGCAAACAAAAGTCCATATAAGTCATCCTCCTTAGGTATATAGATGTACCTTTTATAATAAATTGAGGGCCATAGAATCAAAGTCAGCTAAATCCATAAAGTCAAAATTCTTTATTCAATTTAGGCATCAATTGATGCTCCTATGAACGTCAAAGAATCTAGCACCGGTTCGGAAAAACCCTGTTGAGAAGAAACCGGCAAGAAACTCAAAAATACCAAACTAATGGATTTAGTAGACTTTGATTCTATCTATACCCCTCAATTTTACAAGTACAATGACCAAATCTTGTAGTGTTTTTTTCTATTTTATCTATGGATATAATACTAGCTAGCGTTGACATCACGCGTGTATTCGGCAGAATATCCAGCGTCGTTACGGCATTTACTTTCCGTCATTGCAGTTTTTAGATCTTGTAAATTGTCCTTTTGATGTGATAAAAATCTGGGGATGGTAATGATGTTCAACCGAGCGGTCAAACGCTTAAATATTCACCCAACACTCACCTAAATGATGATCATGATATTTGCTATCTGAGAGCCATGCTGTCAACCCTTTCTACCACCAATAGAACTATCTGACGCCGCCTAAACTAGACTCCCTACCCTCCAATCGAAACCAGGCTACATCTCTCCCCTTTGCAGGTGGAGTCCGGCGACCGCGCTGCCTTCACCAAGGCCGTGGAAGCGATCAGGACAAACTTCAACGAGCGTTACGAGGAGCTTCGCAGGCACTGGGGCGGCGGCGTGCTCGGGAACAAGTCCAACGCTCGCATCGCCAAGCTCGAGAAGGCAAAGGCACGCGAGTTGGCGCAGAAACAGGGCTAGGCCGAATAAATGTTAAGACGTAGTGCTGTGTTTTATTTGGGATTGGGGGGTTAGTCGGGTTTCCGCTGTCGAGCCGCCTCGCGAGGCAAGCGCGTGCCTTCTGTATCAGGTTCTGTGGTCAGATTGCATTGTTAGATCGATCTGACCACGTCCTCTTTTGTATCCTTGGTCAGATTTCAGGAAGGCAGTCTCGCAGTCAAGTCACACCAGTGGTGATTAGTAATTTATTTTCCTTGTGGTCACTCTGGCCTGTTTTCCACGAACGAAGTAACAGTAAGTGCAGTAACGAACCTAACCTACTTTTGCGGAATAAAAATGATTTCTGACGAAAGCGAAAGGACAAGTCTCTACGTGGTCTCTACAGTCTCTCTAGTGTGTGACCACAAGGAAAATAAATTACTACTAGCCTTCCGTCCGCAGCTTCGCCCGCGATCAATTAATTTTCCCGTAGAAAAAGGTATTTTCCCGCGGCAAAAAGTAGCCTATGTCACGTGATAATTTAGCTTTCTAACGGCAAAAGAAGTTTTGAAATCGGTCCAGTAGTTTCGGAGCCAATGCAAACAAACAAACGAACAATCAAATTTTTCCTCTTTATAATATTAGGGTTATCTAATCATCACAATGGTGTGACTGCGAGACTGCCTTCCTGAAATCTGACCAAGGAAACAAGAGTGGACGTGGTCAGATCGATCTAACAATGCAATCTAACCACGGATACAGAGGAGAGATACCTTCTGAGGCATGATTTTGTTCTACACAAAACTCAAAATCGCACCGAGGCGGCTCGCTCAGTGGAGACCCGGCTGCTCATGTCCGTAGTGCGAACTACTCTAAAAAAAGTTCTCGGTAGTTCATAGGCTGTGGCTCCACTGAGGCGGAGATGAACGGAGCTAAGTGGAACTAATTATGATTAGTCGATCCCTAGACATCTCTCCGCTTGACTGTTTCCATTGAAGCGGAGCGGAGACGAGATGTAGATTTCAACTAATATGATTGGTCGATCCCTACACGTCTCCGCTCCGCTCCAGTGGAGCCGCAGCCTTAATGATGTGAGTGCACGTCATGCTCCCTGGCAACCCCACTGTCTGTTTTGCGATTTTTAGACCACGCTGATGAATGCAATACTTTTTACCTCCATAGATCGAGAGTACAATAGACTGAAATTGGGATTGCTATAGAGAATGTCATAGATACGACTATGACGACAAAGGGGCCGAGAGTGGGGTTGTTCAGCCTGTCCCAACCAGTTGGGATACATGGATTTTTTCCCGTTACTGAACCAGTGAGATAACCCTTGGCCTCATTTGCACATTTCATCAGGTGTGATAGTGGTCAATCACCGGCCAGTTATGTAAAAAAACGACCCTCCTTCGACATTATAGTATAGTAGGTATATTTTTACGTAACATTAAAGAATTTTACAACTAATTTTTTTACTTGGATTCTACCTAAAAATCAAATCGAAACCTCGAGAGTACATTAATTATGTAGCGCCATCTACATAGAAATGTTCGAACTAAGTGGGAACGTGCAGTAACTATAGGCGGCAGCACTAATGCGACAGAAGAGACACTAAGCGGACAGTAAAAGAAACTTATCAGGGTAAAACATTCAAATTGATGACAGCACCGTCTATGTGCACGTTCTCTTATAAGTTTTAGGATTTACATTAATATTCGTTCTACCATTAGATGTAAGATGTAACGAACAATATAAAAAATGCATATTTGAATACTAAATGACAGAATTTACAACCATGTAAATCCAAATCATGAACTAGGACAATAAACCAAGACACTTACTTTTAAAATTACATAATTCCTATTATAATATTAAAGTTTGTGAAGATGTTTGGATGCTTGTAACTCAATCACGCAATAACGGCTGAACGGATTTAAATGAGATTTGGCATGGATATAGTTTGTGACCTTAGGAATAACATAGGATAATTTTTATCCCGGAAAATTGCATAGATCCCCGGGATAGCGATAAATTAATTCTTCGCAGACGGCGTTGCGAGCACTAGTATTATTATACATAAATGAATAGTTAAATCGTCAAAATTCAGTGTACGGCCTCCTTACAATGTATTTTGATAGAAGAAATCTCCAATACCCTTTATGCCGCCGTCAGCGGTGTGCTTTAGAAATTTAGTATTATGCCAGACTTTTATTAGTCGTAAACTGAATGTAAGTATTTCCTCGATTCAGTCGTTGCGACATGTTGTGGTTGCGGTACGGCGTTCTCTTGTTTATGTGTAAGTATTTAAATGTACCAACTGCTTGAATGAATTAGGGTTGTAACTGAACATCTGTAAGAAATTGTACCTCTGCCTCCGTACGATTTCCCCCGTAAAAAGTAGGTTTATTATTTTGCTGAAATTACCGCGACGCGACATTGGTTCCCAACACAAAAGTTTTATTTTGATTTTAGATTACGGTTACGCCTTTGATATCGTGCTTATCCTTCAAAATCTTACAAAGCATGGAAAATTTGTCGACCACAGATAAAAAAACATGATAATCTTTTACAAATCATACCGGTTTATTTTTATGACGCAGTTTTTACTAGATATGGTCTAATATCTACCACATACTTACATCAGCAATTTAAACTTTTAAGTTAAATTACTCAGTACTTGTTCTGAGCGACGCTTGGACCTTTCTCATTGTGTACTCTGTTTTTAGCTCTAAAAGTGTCAGATGCGGTCAAAGTCAATATGATGGGGTCGCTGAGCCTAGGAAAGGACGTAATGAGCGTCCTAGAGGACTATCTCAAGAAAAATGTAGTCAAAGGACGTAGGAAGGAAGAGTTAAGTGGCAGAAGAATGATGTCACCACCAGACGTTCAATCAGCAATAAAAAGCGCGGCTCTCTGCAAAGGCCTCGTATTTTGTTCTGGCGACACAGAAAATATACTAAACGAATACATAGAAGCTCTATCCAAAGCCATATCCGAAGTATTCCAGGGCATTTTGCAAAACGACGCGTTCGAATATAAGTCAAAAAAATACATACGAGACATAAAGAAGATACTAAAGCACGCCAATTCGAGAGTGCATGAAGAAAGCGAGGTTTACATGTGGACTGATGTCTTGAAGAAAATAAGCATCGCTATGCTCGATATGGCAGTTCAGTTTACGACGGAAAGATTAGATTCGACGACCGATGAAACGAAAGTTATCCACGTCATAACGCAACAGCTTGTCATTGCCGTTGGAAGGGTTGAAATGGACTACCAAACGAAACTTTGCACCGCGCATAAAATATGTATGGCTGATTTAGAATGCACGCGAGCTCTAAACATTGTCTTTGAGCCAATGAAAACTATGCAGGAGTCAAAATTAAAGGTATTCGTGAAGGTATTTCGTGTTTTGCTCGTTGAAAGTCCGCTGTGGGCCAAGCTAGAAGCGAATTTAAGAGAAGAGTTTAAAAGTGTACTATACGATATGGTTAATAAACCCGATGCGGCAATAAGAGAGATTTTGCTAGCTTTCCAGAAAGTTCTCGAAGACCGTTTGGCGCGCACAGAGCCGACGGCCAGCGATGTCCTGCTAATATTTTGCATTTTATCAGACATGGATCACATATACAACCACCACAAGAAGCATTCGTTCGAGTATTTTCTGAGCAAGTACGATGATTGGGTCAACCAAAGTGGTTCGCTGGAAATGCACATGAAAAAGTTGTTTAAAGAAATTAACAATCGGTTGGACGACCAACCAGAGGAGTTTACGCGTCGGCTTACGAATCAAGTTAACACGTTTTTACAATTGGCGATCGGTAATGGGCAGGCGAGTGAATAAATAAAATGGTTCACGTTTACGTTTACTAATCGAGTTTGTAAGAAACCAGTGGTGGAGAAGGTAGGGCTCCCTCTATTTGGCATACTACATCATCATCAGCCTATGTTCTTCCACTGCTGGACATAGGCCTCTCCCATGGCACGCCACTGATCACGATCCTCGGCCACTCATCCAGCTCTTGCCAGCCGCCTTGCGAAGATCATCGCTCCACCGAGTCTGAGGACGTCCCACGCTACGTTTGCCAATCGGTGGTCTCCACTCAAGAACTCGTCTGCTCCAACGGTAATCGGTTCTTCGGGTTATATGGCCGGCCCATTGCCACTTCAGCGTGCTAATGCGGTGGGCTATGTCGATAACTTTGGTTCTTACTTGATATCTTTACCGCAACAATAATAATCAGTTTACCTTGCCTTGTACAACTGTAACGAAATCTTGGAACAAACGCAACTTCTATTCGCATCGTAATTTTGTTACCCGAGACACAGAGAGCTTTTAAAAAGATGGGGCACTTGCTTAGTAGAGAGAGAGGGAGAGACATTTATTTACCCATATTTGTACAAAGGAAAAAAACATCTGGAAGGAAAAGGTTCAAATAACTTTCAACCAGTAGGTACAAGTTGTGGTATAGTATAAATCTTCCCAGGTGAATTTTTCGCTTCGAGCCCTTATCTCTCAAAACAAACGGTATCGTCATAGTATTAAGGTTCAAATTTAATTTAAGCAGAGGGCCGTGGGTTCGGGCGCGATCTCGCCTCTGGGTTCTACGAAATTTATGAGCGAAATTACATTTCAATTGTACGGTGCAGGAAAACATCGCGAGGGAAACTGCACCGGCGAAGAAATACAATGGCAATGAAATTCTCAATCCCCAATCACGACCCTCTGCTTGAGAGACCATCAAAGGCCAAATCACTTAGGATACCACGACTTTGTACTTTTCACTGTCACTTACCTATACTTCATTTAATTTAGAATTGAAAACCAGCAAATCATTATATTGTGGCTCGTCAACTATTTCTTACCTAGCAAATAGTACAGTACAATAGTCTGAGAGCCGCAAAATAGAATTGTTTTAATGTCACTTTATTTGCGTGTCGTCGATTGTTACTCTAGTACAAATTGTAAAGAGATTATAGTTCACGAGCCGCAATATAATGTTGTTGTGGTTTAAAATTCTAAATTAAAGTCCAAATTTTTCTCTACTAAAGTTGTCGCTCCTGTGGATATAAAATAAGCGACTCCGGGTCAGGAAACTTAAGACTTACTTAAAGCCGAAAGTTGGCAAGGCATCCCACACGGCGATGTATACTTGACTAAAAAATATTGGCTATATACCGTTAACTTTTACCTACCATGTCCGCAAGACGGGGACAAAAAATGTGTATGTCTCAGTGATTATATCTAAATTTTTCTGTCGGAGCAGAACAGTAGGTAATGAGCTTTCTTAACATACGTAAGCTTTAATATACCTAAACAAGTCGGAAACATCGCTACACTTTCTAGGGTTGCCATCACTATCATCTAAATTTACCACCGCAGCAGATATAGAAAACCCAAAAAGATACACACACGGGAAAAAAAGGTCGGAGAGTTTAAATTTGAAAAAAATTTACCGTGTGGCCACACGCATGGTAGAGTTAGTTTTTAGGTTTCCGGAGCCAAAATGGCAAAAAAAGAAAACCTTTATAGTTTCGTCATGTCAGTCTGTCCGTCCGTCCGCGGCTTAGATTAGAGACTATTAGTGCTAGAAAGCTGTAACTTTGCATTGATATGTAGCAATAGGCTAGACGACTAAAAAAAACTGTTTAGTCCGTCAGTTAGATTATTAAAAAATATTGTACACGTATTTTTTCTTTTGTTTGACAAACAAAAAATGAGGAGGATACAGTGCTTAGAAGTTTCGAGTGACGTCACTATATGGTACAATTTTTACCTAAGGGTGACGTCACAAGCCCCCACTCCGGAAGTTTGATGATCTATATCTTTGTCGTTTTTTAATAATTTGATAAAACAAAAAATACGTGTCCCATATTTTCCCATAATCTAAATGACGGACTAATTAGAATGACCAATTTTTAATCCGGTCGTCATCCCTATTATCACGATGAAGTGAAAAAATACAAAAAAAAATTGGTAACTCCCATAGTAGGGGCTTTTTTCATCTAACCTTATAGTGTGGGGTATCGTTGGATAGGTCTTTTAAAATCATCACTAGGTTGTGCAGCCGATTTTACGATATAATAATTCGTTTGCGAAATAATTAACTTCAAATTTACGTGTGTTCATTACATCATGTAGGTGTACTTTTTGTGCACTATTTGTTTTGGTTAATTTTGGATTTCAGTTCTCTTTACTTTTTATATTGCATGGCTACTCTTGTTTTCGACGTCCTGTCAATTGTTCAAAGATAGAAGAGGTCCTTTTCTAGGATGAATAGTTTGTACACTGTTTCTCTTGATATCATTAATTTTATGTGTTTTACGTACAATAATAAGACATACTTACATACATGCACGAGGCATCGTTAAAAAAAGGCTCATCTGAATATACATACGTAACTCAGTCTCGAGCAAAAATTATAAGTAAGTAGATGTTTACATTTTTTTTAGTATGACGTCAGAACAATTCAGGCTATGTTGGTTTAGTTCTGCGGATTTTGAGATAAATTTGTATTAAAATCCGTGAAACAGTTACGCATGGCAACCTCGTTCGGCGGTATCACACGTCTTGGTTACTCAGAGTAGAATAATTAAGAACTTTTACTTAACTTATGTAATTCACTTAAAAGACTTAAGTAATGAAATTGAGACGGGATTTACTTAGTACAGACAATCTGGGAGTTGTTTTAGTACGCTCCAAAATATGAAACACTCGCTGTTGCCCGCTGCTTCGTCTGCGTTTCGTGGGAATTAAAAAAGTAGTCAAAATATTCAACATCATTGCAGAGGTACAGTCAGGCAGGCAGGTAAGTATCTTATATTTAGAACATGCCATTGATTCTCCAATCACTATTCAAAGCTGATGTCTATAATATCTTTAAGTCTCCGGCCCTTTCATAGATCGTAATACAACTTCCGGCAAAGCTTTGCATAAACGATTTAATTTTAATATAATGGCTGCCGCCCGCCCGTTTATTGGCTATGCGTCCCTCTCTAATACAGAGTGGGTGAAAGGGAGAGCCGTCGTGTCCAGGATAAAAGCAAGTGCTCTCGCACAGGTATCGTTACGTAAAGCGGTGAAGATGGCCTACGTAGGCTAAGAGCGAAGGCTCTACTTTCAATAACTTAAAAAAAAATTATGACTAACTGAAATCCGCTGGAAACCCGGGAAAAAAGGTTGCGATATAGTATTTTATGCAACTGTATCGCAATAGGGGTCCTTAAAACACGAGTGTGGTTTCATGAAACGAGGCGCAGTCGAGTTTCGTAAAGGTCACATGAGTGTTATAAGGCCTAATTACGTACAGTTGCATACAATATTTTATCTACATCTACACTGACGAGCAAAAATAAAGGGTCGGTTACAAAAATGACGATAACTACAAAATCCGCTGTGATAGCTTCTTCGAGTAAAATGAGTTTAGTTAAGAGTTTAATTCTCAATTAAACTTTTTCTTGTTAAGAATATAACTATTTACTAAACTCATTTTACTCGAAAAAGCTATCACAGCGGATTTTGTAGTTATCGTCATTTTTGTAACTTACCCTTAACGGGCTTAATGCTGGTTGTCTATGGTTTTTGAACGCATAATGGAGGATTTACTATATATGGGTATAGATAAACACTTTTAAACGTTTAAAAACGTTTGCTTGGACAACGCTGCCGCCATCTATGGCGCATGCCACACAGAAGAAACGTACGACTATAAGCGTAGAACCATGAACATTTTCACGGGTAGGTATTCCTCTTGCAATGTAAATGAAGACCGCGTGTTTTTTTAAATTTCCCATGAGAATTCAGTACCTAAAATTTACATCTAACTTCCGATTTAGTTTTCGCTTCCAAACTGCAGATAAAGACTAGTTAAAAAAACCTTTGTAGCGACTACTAGCGCCATCTAGTCATCACATAAAGAACTAACTACTACAATCCTACATCACGCTATCGAAGTTTCTCAACTCGGCTGCATAAATACAACTTCCAACTTTCAACCATTGGACTTCGGTCCCCAGGCATAACTTCTGTCTGGAGAGAGGTCTCTCTATTGTAACTACCCCCAAACCTTGTTTTTAAAAACTTGTTTTGAAAAGCTTGTTTTGTTTTACACTTGTACCAACCAATAAAACAATTTGTTTTATAAAACTTGTTTTGAAAAGCTTGTTTTGTTTTATACTTGTATAAAACGATTTGTTTTAAAAAACTTGTTTTAAAAAGCTTGTTTTAAATAAGATTGTTTTGTAAACTCTAGCTCTTACACAGCCTGAGTACAGCTGGAAAGTTTTCCTAATTAAGTAACGGCCTCCCCGGCTTACAAGCGGCAATGTACAATTATTTATAGCATTTTAACTACTAAGTAAACCTGTTAAGGCTACTGCGTTTTTCCTGGTGAGGCAACTCTGCAACCCTGTAGCCGTTGGACGATAGAAGGATACACGGAAAGAACATTCAGTAGTCACCTGTTTTGAAAAATGAGATTTTAGTTTCAAAATGTAGAACTCGCAAAATAATAGTACTTACCATCATAATTTCAGCCAAAAGACGTCCACTGCTGAACATAGGCCTCCCCCAAGGCTCGCCAAACAGATCGGTTCCGTGCCATCCGCATCCAACGCGATCCCGCAACCTTAACCAGGTCGTCGATCCATCTTGTTGGAGGCCTACCTACACTGCGTCTTCCGGTCCGTGGACGCCACCCGAGAACCTTTTTGCCCCATCGGCCATCAGTTCTATGTGCGATGTGCCCTGCCCACTGCCACTTGAGTCTTGCGATTCTTCGAGCTATGTCGGTGACTTTAGTTCTTGCGCGGATTTCATCATTTCTAATGCGATCCCGAAGAGATACTCCGAGCATAGCCCTCTCCATTGCCCTCTGAGTGACTTTGAGCTTCCTTATGAGGCCCATCGTTAGCGGCTACATCTCAGTGCCATATTAAGTCATCACTGGCAACACACACTGGACTTTAAATAACTCACCATTGGACTTTATTTTTTATTTTTAAAGTAATTGTTACCATAGTAATTGTTCGTAATGACTAGGTATCTTACAAATCGCTATAACTCGAAAAGTTATGTGACTAGACATGTTCCATGTAGGTACGGTCGGCCAAGAGTGGTCTACCAGTTTTGACGAAAGCTTCTGTGAGATCTAAATATCAGTAAGGTTGGCTTTTTAACTGAGCGAAGTCACTGTCATCATATTATTGCAAGGGAAAATCGACTTCGTTGTATCATGATTTCATGACTTGCAAATGAACTTCAACGTAGGGTAGACTATTTTTGGCTGACTGTATCTACCCTTCATAATATGAATCTTTGATGTTTTAAAAGATCATTTTTTCACTCACAAGTCAATGTGATAATCAGAATCAGAGGACATAGGTCTGAAAGATTGGGAATGTCTAAAAAAATACCAAGCGGTTTTTATATTTTTTTTTTGTATAGAAAAGTCAATTAAAAGAAACTAATTTCAATATTTTGTCATTTAGTTTACTACTTTTTTCAAAATTAATTATTGATACTATTTAGGTTGATGACGTCAGATTATAATTGAGGGCGCCAGATTTCTAAATCTATCTAAATGCGTACGATAAGGTAACCCCTTTAATTATTTTTTGCGTAGTGGTACACTGTAACTAGTGTCACTTTACTGGCGCTGTCAAAGTGCTAGATGTCAGACAGCAGGTCCAAATCAAACTCGGCGCGTAAATTATGAAGAATTGTAACCACACAGAATAAAGTACGACTTGGACCGGTCACGCAATTTACACCAATGTCAAGTGAAGGTCATTGCTTATTTTTTATGTAATAAATTCATTACATAATATTCAAATAACTACAGAAAACGAGTTAAAAAGCATTTATCTCGAAATGGTTTTCGATTTACTATACTTATATTGCAAAAAAATAGACGTCCCCAATTGTTAATAGTGTTTTTAGTAATAAAGGGTTTACATACAGGGCCTGCAAAAAAAAGATGATCCACTGTTAATGACAGCGGGATTTTGACGTTGTGTTGACGTTTAACGACAACACAACGTCAAAATCCCGCTGTCATTACATTAGATGTGCTTAAGTGCGTGACCTCAACTCTGGTGGCGTTTCCTATACCCAATCCCCATCTTTGTGTGTAGTAGCGGTGGGGAAATAGGTACTCTTTTGTATTTAGGGACGAGCACTGATTCAGATTGGTAAATATGTACTCGTACGTGCTGTGTTTTTCACTGGACACTGTTTCAATGGAACCATGTTTGCTAAGCCTCGCCCAGTAAACTGACGGTGGTAAACGAAAAGCTTTTTGCGACCAGTTTTAACAAAAAAAACCGGCCAAGAGCGTGTCGGACACGCCCAAGATAGGGTTCCTTAGCCATTACGAAAAAATCAAGTAATATAAGGATTACGATTAGGACTAAGGATTTCGTATGTGTACGGAATCTTCGAGTTTAGGTATGTTACCTTAGGCTTCTAATTACTCTTAAACTACAAATAATTCCCAAGCAATCTTAGCCGCTATGATTTTCCTTGTAAATTTAATATATTTACTACCATTCTGAATTTTTTCAAATTTTTCCACCCAGCAGTTTAGATTTTAGAGGGGGGACGGTCGATTTTAATGAAAATTTTCACTTTAAAGTTGAATATTTCGCAAACAGATCACTGAATAGAAAAATCATGTTACCAACCCCTAATGGTTTTAAAAGACCTATCCAACGATACCCCGCACTATAGGGTTAGTTAAGAAAAAAAAATCACAACCACTTTACGTCTATGGGAGGTACCCTAAAAAAAAATATTTTTTATTTTTTTATTTTACCACTTTGTTGGCGTAACTGATATGTATATTCATGCCAAATTACAGCTTTTTAGTATTAACAGTCTCTGAGCTTAGCCGCGGACAGACAGACAGACGGACAGACATGGCGAAACTATAAGGGTTCCTAGTTGACTACGGAACCCTGAAAAAGGGATTTTTATAGAAAAACACAAAATTTGACGCTGTCTCACAAAAGTATTTATACTACTAGATTTACATGCGATTCCGTCTGCGAAGAATCAATTTATCGCTATCCCGCGAGAACTGTACAATTTTCCAGAATAAAAACTTATCCTATGCCCCAATAGCGAAGGGTATTAACAACCCGATTCCCCTCGGGTTGACTAAACTTTTGAAGGTACGGTACCAAACGCTTCTCTTCCAGTACTGCAGTTTTAAGAAAAGGATAAATGGGTTTTGGGTTTTTTTGCTGCGGCTTTACTTGCAAAAATTTTTACGCCCCGCTACTGCATGTCCTTTACCGGGACTCGAACTATTCTCATCTAAATCGGCTCAGCGATTTAAGCGTGAGCAGATAACAGACAGACAAACACACTTTCGCATTTATAATATGTATGGATTTTTGATTATGATCTCCGTTTTACCAACTGAAATCTAGGCGGGGGTAGCATCTTCACTCTTATGTGGTGAGAATTCCATTGGCCCGCACGAAGCCTTGGCTTCATCTTTCCTCCCATCGTCTGTATTCATACCCATACTCTTTGATCAATTATAACTGAAGATACACATTGCCGAACAAAATCCCCTTCAAAAAATGTCCGAACTTTTTTATTTGTTTGCATAACAATTAAAATCATCACCTACACAGAAATTTGAACCTAATCTTTATTTCATTACAGTCGAATTTCGGTTGACACTTGACAGCTAAACTTGACAATTTCACGCAACGTACTGAGAAAAAAGAAGGCCACTTTTAACAAAGTGGCGCTCATTTGGCTCGGACATTTTTGGGCGCGCGACTGTGGATCTACAGTTACAATTGATCAAAGCTCATACTCATTTAATTTTATTCGTTGCTACCATGGTATTTACAAAATGTTCTTAATTATAGCCAATACAAACATGAACCCTACTAGGGCGTAGCAACATTTTTTAAGCATCTATTATTATTATCACATTTATATTTGAGAGAGAGAGAGAGAGAGAGAGATGTTTATTTACACATATTCGATACACAGGAAATACAGTTGACAGGAAAAGATACAAATAAAAATCATCGAATAGTATAAATTGGGCCCCACTCAGCATAATGTTGCGGCAAACCACAACGCTGTTTTCAGTATTACATTGAGTATTACATTGTTTATAATAAATGTGAATCCCAAAAAATCACTACGGTAAACTGGGGGGGTTACTTTAGGAAATTTTGGAGCTACTTTGATAGATTTAAAATGGTTATAAAAACGCAAATATTCATAGCTCGATTAAGCAAATGACGTAAAAAGTCAGGTGATTTATCAAGGTAAGTAGTTATTTCACTGCCACAGATGGTCTAAAAAAATAAGGACACGGCGTAAAAACTGTTTTCCAAAGTAGGTAGCCCCTGCATTTTAAAGTAACCCCGTTTTACGGTATTCCATGAACTTCTGTAGAGAATATGGGGCCTCATTCGTTTTTCGTTTAATTCTTATTTCGTCTCATTCTGTATTCGTCACTTCGTCTTGTTCGCTATCCGTCACTATCTTATTTGGTCAAATTATGCAACTTGTCTATCTCTCAATAAGTCTTATTCAGTTTTCGTCACGGTCTTCCTTGGCCTCATTCGTCGTTCTTCCCTTTCGTTTTTTGTCTCCTTTACTTACGAACATTCATTTACCAGCACCGAACGTATCGAAATAATTTTGGCGAATAAGTAAATGAGACAAAAAACGAAAGTGAAGAACGATGAATGAGTTCAAGGAAGACCATGACGAAAAACGAATAAGACGTATTAAAAGATAGACAAGTTGCAGAATTTGACCAAAAAAGATAGTGACGGATAGCGAACAAGACGAAGCGAATACAGAATGAGACGAAATAAGAATGAAACGAAAAACGAATGAGGCGAGATAATAGGATACCCTTTCTTCCTGCGATATACACAGGAATCTTCTTAAAAATTCCAATTGTATTTTCAGACAGATACAACGTTAGAATAAAACAAGACCGTCGCACAAATGCAAAACACGCACACAATCAAATATTTCCCATGAGTTTAAGCTTTGTGCATTAAACTTCGTAACAATTTCTCAGTCTATAAAGTTATCCCATTGAAATGTTTCAAAAACCAACTTTCCCGCTGCCTTGTTGGAGAATGTTTGTGCTTTTTCAATGAGTGTTGAATAACAGCGGGATTTAAAAGTGGTTTGAAATTTGCGAGTTCTAAAATACACTATGTTTCTTAGGGTTCCGTACCCAAAGGGTAAAAACGGGACCCTATTACTGAGGCTCCGCTGTCCGTCCATCTGTCCGTCTGTCACCAGGCTGTATCTTATGAACCGTGATAGCTAGACAGTGGAAATTTTCACACATGACGTATTTCGGTTGCCGCTATATAACAACAAATACTAAAAAGCAAAATAAAAGGAAGGGCTCCCATATAACAAACGTGATTTATTTGCTTGTTTTTGCTCGATATTGATAACGGCAACAGGTAGACGCGGGTGTACATTTTTCAAAAAATCAGAAAAATCGAAATTTCTCGAAAACGGTGCGACTTTTACTCAGGTCATTTTTTGATATTTGGTAGACGACCTGCCCAACTATCTCCTATTTCCGTTTGTCGTACTACTTACAGGACACCCTGTATAACTACTATGTAATCTGTGGCTCAACCTCATTACCGGTTCATTCGGACTTCCTATTGAAACATTGCGTTTATTTATTCCCTCGAAATAATTCATTCGTCCGATTTATCTGAGGGCGTCATTATGGCGTAAATGAGTGTATTAGGTAATAGTCCAAGATCCAGTTGTAAGATCACTCTAGTTTTTGGTTGTAATGTGACAACCGTGAAGTTAAACCCTAAATAACCGTGGTGCCCTAGTAATTTGGCTTATGGCCTCTCAAGCAGAGGGACGTGGGTTAAGGCCCGGGTTGACACTTGAAAAGTTTTCCAAATTTATATGCGAAATTACATTTGATATTCACCATTAGCTAAATTCAATGGTGAAGGAAATTTAATGGTGAGTGTGAAGTTCCCAAACCGCACTCGGCCCGCGAGGGAGCTGCCCTGCAGTGGGACATAAGTATATAGGTCAGACACTTTTTTGTTTTTAAATAACTTTAAGGGAAATACAGGGTAATTTTTTAATCAGTGCAAAAATTTTGATATGTGATTCAGTATCGTTGATAGATCACGATTATCTGTTTGAGATTTTTTTTTACATTTTTAAATTTGGGTTGTTAATAGGGCTCTATATCTATATCCCTAATGATTATTTGTCCTAATGTAATGTTTGTCCTAATGATCGTTTGTCCTAACTCTTTTTATTTAAAATCTATTAATTGTTCTGGATTTTTATAAAGCACACCTAACCTAACCTATAGAGTTCTAGAGGATAAACACAAAAAAAGTTTCTGAAAAATTAACGGTTTCCGAGAAAAAAAGTGTTAGGACAAACGATCATTAGGAAAACATTACATTAGGACAAACGATGTTAGGGATTTAGAATGAGACCCGTTCATAGTTAGGTACATATTCGGTCGAGTAACTATGAAAAACATAAATTTTAAGTAATAAATATTATAATGAAAAATAATGAAATTTGTTATTTTAATGATACTGAAATAGATAATAAAATTTGTGCACTGATTAAAAAATTACCCTGTAGTTAAATATAAGGCGGTTCTAACTCTTATAAAGATAATGCGCAATAACCATTGCAAAAAGTTCTTAATTTATGTATGACGTCGTAGTGAAAACGCTCAAAACGCAGTCATATTTGACACTAACTTTTTGTAGCTCAAAAAGACCTTTTACCGAACTCAATATTTATTTAACATGTGTAAAAAAATCGATTTGGCCTAAAAAAATATTCTTACTTAACTTTTAATGTGGTTTTCAAAGCTGAAATGCACAGTGTTTTTTTATTGGAGGTGCCTTTTGGGATTTTTTTTTCGATGGTGTCATGTACCCGATGTCACGGTTGGATCTTAACCTAAAAGGGGATTGTGTTATTTAATTAACTGTGAGGGCTGTCTGTCAGTGTACAAAGGTGTAAGGAGGTGACAGCCCTGAAAAGTACTCTAAATAATTTATATTAGGTATAGTAGCTAACTTTACTGAAAATAGACTTTAGTTCAGTTTATTTATTCATTCAATTTAGGTAATATTAGTAATATAATATTATTACGCTTTGATCAATTATAACTGTAGATCCACAGTCGCGCGCCCGAAAATGTCCGAGCCAAATGAGCGCCACTTTGATAAAAGTGGCCTTCTTTTTTCTCAGTACGTTGCGTGAAATTGTCAAGTTTAGCTGTCAAGTGTCAACGGAAATTCGACTGTAATGAAGTAAAGACTAGGTTCAAATTTCTGTGTAGGTGATGATTTTATTTGTTACGCAAACAAATAAAAAAGTTCGGACATTCTTTGAAGGGGATTTTGTTCGGCAATGTGTATCTTCAGTTATAATTGATCAAAGCGTATACGTGTACTTACATAATAATTTAAATGTCAAGTTACGAGATTTCAGAGAGAGAATTTAGATGTCAAGTTATCTCATGCATGATCCGTGATAGCTATATAGACATGATGAAATTTTCACAGATGATGTATTTCGGTTGCCGCTATAACATCTAAAAATCAGAATAAAATAAATATTTAGCCCTCCCATACAACAAATGTGATTTTTTCTTCTGCCCGTCTAAGTATTTAGCTTTATGAGATAACCTTATATTTCCGAGGCATACCAACTAATGATAATGACCACGGTACACCAGTGTGCCGCGGTACACACTTTGCGGAACAATTGTTTAGAGAACGAGCAGGCACGGACAACTCTACGAACAAGCGTCACAACTCGCGCTATGCCGACAGTGACAGTTATACTGTGACATTAACCTGTCACGAATGACGACGGGGCCATACTTACCCTCATTTACAAAGTTAACAATTCAACACATACTGCCAAAGTAATCCAAAGTAATAAATTACTTGAACACGGTAAACTCGATCGCTACAGGATATTGTATAAATCTTTGTTATGATTAAATTTGCCGTAAATCCCTGATTAAAAGGGTTTTAAGGATTTGAGATCGCTTAACAGTTTTCGAGGTTGGCCCGGGAGGCGATCTCGATCGGTGAAGAATTTTTAGGGTACCTCACAAAAGTTCATAAAATGCGACCGAATGAAATGAAATTAAATAATTTATTGAAGCAGTGTAGTTTGGTGGTGGTGATAGTTGGTTTTATGTGATTTGTGTGTGTTCTACAGTGTGGAGGTGGAGGAACAACAGCATGAACACACATTTCTTGCATAAAAGTAGCTATCATATGGTAAATGAGTAAAGTAATTGTTTCAGTTCATTGAAATGAAACTATTTATTTCGCAAGTACAGTCAACAGCATAAATAAGTGATCATTTATGTACCTTGTCACTTTAACGTCATGTTTGAAATGTCATACAAAATTGTCAAACGATTGAAAACAACAAGGTACAGAAATGACCATTTATTTATGCTGTTGACCCTACATACGCAAGTGCTACCTATACCTACTGTATATTACAATTGTGAGAGAGCTATAGGGAGAGGAAGAGAGTGGGCAGACATTTATTTACACGTCTCTGATACAAAGGAAGAAAATACACTTGCATATCTCTACTAGCGTCCAAAGTCCGAGGTCGGCTCAATAGGAGCACCCTTTGGCATGCTAAGAAAACCACCCTTTGCTGAGCTGCCCGTCTGGCGGCTCGCCCTCTCTCCGGTAAGCTGTAAAAGCCGTCGAGGCTAACACCAACAGACAGTTTAAAAAAAAATGGAAAGAAAAGTACAATTTTGCTTTTTAATAATCTACCGGACGAAATTAAAATTTGCAGAGTTTAGAATTTAAGAAGGGGTTGACATCTTGGTTGCATAAATATTGTTTTTATAGTGTTAAGGAGTACTTGGATTTGTCAAATTGCAATAAATAAATTAGTAGGTATTAAGTTTATTTTAGCCCATTTATAATTCTGTATTATTTTAGTGTGTAATTAACGAAATTTGTCTTATTTGCAATGACTTATCTAACTTATATTACACCACGACGATTTCTTTGACATAGTTTCCTTAATTTATTTTATTTTCTTTTTAATTTGACATACATTCTGTAATTTAATCTTGTAATATTATAGTGAAGACATAGGTACTTATTAATTTTATTGTGTAATTAATTTGCATGTTGACTCGTCGACTGAATACTGCTTCTTAATAATAGCATTTTAAGATCTGTGTGTACTTACGTATTCTGAGCAAATAAAAATTTCTTTCTTTCTTTCTTTACAAATCAAAAAGTTGACGAAGCTTGTTGCGGATAACAATATGTTTGCCTGACGAAGCCTGCGCTGCGGATCAGATTGTATTATAATTAAAACAAACTATATATTTTGTAGTGGTAGAGCCATGTTGTAGCTAGCCGCTGCATCACGAATGGGCCGGCTCATCCGGGGCAGTACCACCCTCTCACAGAACACCGGCGTGAAGCAGCAGTAATCCTGCTTGCGTTTCGTACGGTCAGTGAGAGTGCCGGGGGCCCAATACCTCACCCCTTCCCTCTCCCCCTCCCTCTCCCCCTTCCCCTATTCCCTCTCCTTTAGGGCCGACAACGCACTGGCATCGTGTAAAGCGCTGCGGGTGTCTATGGACAGTGGTGTTCATTTAACATCAGGTGACCCACTAGTTCGTTTGTCTGGCCTATCTAACATAAAAAAAAAAAAATAATAATAATAATTGTGTGATTCGAATAAAATTATTACTCTTATTTCTTTAAAAAGTACAAATATTTGTATTTGTACATAAATTGGACTCCACTCAGCATAATGTTACGGCAAGCCGCAACGCTCTTTTGCAGTGGGTGAGACCCATTTAAAACTAAACGTGTGGATCAGTGATTTTCGGAGTTTTTCCTTTATATATGTTATGAAATTGGCGCAGCTATTGTCAGGCTATAAATATTATCGTACAAATTTATTATTTGCCGTCCTTGAAGTTTGTACGGAGCATTTAGAACGCGAGGCCGACACACACTTGGTCGGTTTTTGAATAACAGAACCCGCTATGACCCAGTTCTGGCGCTTGGTTTATTATTAATTGGGGAAAAGTACCTAAATAAACAGGGGTTTGTAGAATTGATACCAGTCTACTATATTGTTGTCAGTTCATCTTATGTTGGATTTCTTTTCTATGGACTATCCATTTATTTTAAACCCATATAAGTTTTTTTTATTTTTTTTATGGTATAGGGGGCAAACGAGCAGACGGATCGCCTGATGGTAAACGATTACCGTCGCCCATGGACACCTGCGACAGCAGAAGAGTCACACGTGCGTTGCCGGCCTTTTAGGTAGGGTATATCGGTCCGGGAATACCGCAGCAGGTACTTCATTCCAGAGCTTTGCTGTGGGAGGCAGGAAATTTCTGGAAAAACGCACAGTAGAAAACTGCCATGCCAACGATCCAGATGGTGAGGATGGAAGTGTTGTCGCGTGGGGCGGTGGCGGAAGGATGCGGCAAGGATCAACCCGAATAACTCCTCGGAGCACTCTCCGTTGTACATGCGATAGAAGATGCACAGTGAAGCTGCATCTCGACGCAGCGCCAAGGGGTCAAATCGATATATACATATAAGTTTTATATCATCATTTAAGAGACTATAATTCATCATCATCATCATCATTTCAGCCGAAAGACGTCCACTGCTGAACATAGGCCTCCCCAAGGCTCGCCAAACAGATCGGCCCTGCGCCATCCGCATCCAATGCGTTCCCGCTACTTTCACCAGGTCGTCGCTCCATCTTGTTGGAGGCCTACCTACACTGCGTCTTCCGGGCCGCGGACGCCACTCGAGAACCTTTCGGCCCCATCGGCCGTCAGTTCTACGGGCGATGTGCCCTCCCACTGCCACTTAAGTCTAGCGATTCTTCAAGCTATGTCCGTGACTTTAGTTCTTGCGCGGATTTCATCATTTCTGATGCGATCCCGCAGAGAAACTCCAAGCATAGCCCTCTCCATCGCCCTCTGAGTGACCTTGAGTTTCGAAGAGACTATAATTACTTAACAAAAAATATACTAAGTATATTACTTAACCGAAGATATCGCAAAAACAACCACGATTCTTCAAAAATAAAAATAAATCGATTTTAATGAAACATAAATAAGTAAATGTTAATCCAAAAAAATACCAATATATCAGTGAAAACATATCCTTCTAGGTTAAGCCGTTTTTGAGATTAGCGCGCACAAACGCACAGACAAACAGACAATACCTAATTCTAAAAATCGTTGTTTTGGATTCTATGACGCTGGTGTCATTCGACGGTTAAAAGGCAAAACGAATCAAGCGACATTTTTTGAACTTTACAAGAAACCCGGCTCAAACGACGGAGAAAAATTCGCTGATTTCAAATATGTATATAACTCATTTTGACAAAAAATGTCGCTTCATGCGTTTCGCCTTTTAACCGTCGTTTAAAAATCCTAAAAGGGGAACCTATCGATGTTTAGAAACTCTTTTACTCGAATTTCATTTATCCGAAAATGGTTCTCCGACTTTTTAAAATCCATATGTTTTTTTTCCACAACTTCACAATGCCACGGATTCATTTAATCACAGTTTTATTTACCAACAAATTCAAAATCCCGAAATACAATAATCCATTTTTTATTTGCCAACCTAATCAGTTGCCATATTTTCATAATCTAAATGTAACGAAAAGCCGAAAGTAAGTTTTTATTATCTACCTAACCTAACATCAGAGTAAGAAAACATTGCTTAATTTTTAGCGAGCGAGCAAGACGGTTCGGAGCGGAAGCGACTCGGATAGATAACGTTCAAAGGTGTTAGTTATTTTTTTTATAACCACCTACAAAACCTCCTACCCACATTGTCACAATGCAATTGGGACAATATAATTCTTTGGTTTTGTTTTTGGACTTAATTACCGATATCCTAACGAAGTTAGTTCGATTCAATGCAACGAGCCTTTCCCCGTGAGCACTAGATGGCGCTATTATCAAACTTTCCGCTGCTATGATTTTTGGGCGTATTTATTTAATATAATTAAGTAAATGCGGACAAAATCTGAGCCTTGTCTGTCCTAAATATTTAATTAATTAAATAATGAGGAAAGCTAAATAAATGCAGTACATCGTTTTGTTGCGCAGAGTCTTCTCTGTGGCACGAACTGTCAAAACACATCACACAAATTACGGTTAGCGTTATCTCGAGGGGCGTGACCTAATTTTGTCTTTAAAACCCAGTGCCGTCAAAAATTTGGGACATTTTGAATCTGAATACCACTGTCAAGAAAACAGTCTACCTATACTACCAAATAAAACAGTCCTGTGGATACTCTGCCCGTTTATTGGTAAGTTTTCTCCAAAAGCAAATATCAACATTTTACCTTGTCTAATTTTATTTGTTTATTTCTAGCTTTCTATCTACAAAATTATTCTATTACTATCTCCTGTTTCTTCACCTAGCTAACTCCAACGGTCTGCATTTATTGTAAATTATATTTAAACTTCTTAGACCGTTAGGCAGTTTCAGTTAGTTCAAATTTAAATTTCAAAAAAAAGAACAGTTTTCGTTTTCACTAAATCATTTTATTCTTTTGTATTACATTTAGCTTTATCTTTTTCTTTCTGTAAATTCCGTATGATTGCCCTGCCACACAGCCAGCGTTTAAATTCGGACCTATGGTCAGGAACCGTTATGAACGTTGGGCCGGTGGACAGAGCAATTGTACGGGCCCCTGCTGACATTAACCAAATTCCAGGGCAACCAAGTCGGGGTTAAACCGCCGAACGATACTGCAGTCTCCGCCTCTTGGCTCCACGCCATCAGCACACTCCGAGCCCTGAAGCACCCTGGCCTCAGCTCTGCAACACAGCAAACGACCTTGAAGATCCACCTGCGACGCCCGCAGCGCGTCCTACGGTCTCCTGAATCCAGGGCAGTGTCTGTCCGGGGAAAGCGTATCCCACTCAAGTGCTTAAAACCTACGACCCTCTCTAGTCTCTTGCTTGTTCACAGTTAGCGTTCTAATAAACGTCTAGACTTGTTTTTTTTATGTTTTAATTCCTCTCCGCAAGGCCTAAACCTAAACTGTGACAAGTGGCGCCTCTTAACGTGGTCTTGAGTTGGGAAACGTTTTTTCTGGTTTTATTTGTTGTGTTTGTGTTGGTATTTGTGCACTTTCCTACTACTTGTGTCTCGCAGTAAGTAATATTCTTTTTATCACTTTTCTAATCACCGTGTGGTTCCGGTTAAGAATAGTGCCACCCTTTTGCACCTAGGTTTCGTAAGAGGCGAATAAAGGGCATTTCGTTGCCCAGTGGTTGTCATCTCAACGGTTTTTTTTTTTAAATTTGTAACGTTTTTTTTTTCAAATTTAACTGCCCAATTTTAAATTGAACTACCTACCTAATTTTAAACTTAACTGCCAACCGTTATTCTACAACGGAAAATTTCATACAAAATCGGAAGTTAATAACCAACGGTTATTTAACCTACAACCACTGCATGCTAAATTTCATCCAAATCGTTCTAAAATAAATATAGGCAACAATACTCTACTTATTTTTCTTTAACTTCTATCTACTGCGAGGATATAATTGAGTGGGAAGGTACATACTTAGATTACTCCTTGTTTGTAACGTACGGAATAGTCAAATCACTTGATATTTGCTATTGGAGACTACCCCAGTAGGCATTTTACTTAATCACCTAAAACTATACCTTAAAATTTAACGATCACTATCACAAAGTATCGTTAAGACTGTTTTTTTAGTAAATTTAACTTCAGTACAGTACTACATTCTTTTTATAAGCTGTCGCTTGGCACGCGCCTTATAATTTGTTATTTTTCTAAATTTCATTATCAGCTAATTATTAACTTCAACGCTATCACTTAATCTAAATATCTAATATGTACGAAATCAAGTATTTGTCACTTCAAAAGAATGAGCTAACTTATGAAGTCTTAATTCGTGTTTCTAAGCCGGCAGATTCTGTGCAACAATTACGTAAACAAATATTTAAGCTAACGCCATCTATGCTCACTGGCGATATTCCAGAAACAGGCCTGGAAATTTCCTATTATTATTATTTCTTAATATTAGTATATTTATTATTTTACCTACCACGCGATGTTTACGCTCAGAATGCAGGTTTCCTCACTAATTTATTCAACAAAGTGCAACATTCATTATACTACGCGCACCAAAAGAATGTGCGTCGCTATAACTTACGACGTAAGCCTGCAAACTTTGAAGTAGGAGACATTGTATGGAAGCGAACCTTTTATTTAAGTGATAAGTCGCAGTATTTCAGTAAAAAACTTGCACCTAAATTTATGAAATGCCGTATTTCCAAGAAAAGGTCACCGTTAATATTTGAACTACAAGATATGTCTGGCAAGGATTTAGGCGTATGGCACATAAAGGATCTGAAATTAACTCCAGGCAATAAATAGTAATAAACTTCAACATAACCTTTAAATAACGTACGAATAAATAACCTCGTTAAGAACGATTTAGCAACAATTAGTACTATTCCTACACAGAAGACTTAATTTTCATCATAATTATAAAATGTACTTTTATTATTGTAACAACGTTGCACTCTTATTACGTTAATGTCGTGGGCTCGGTCCATGATACCTTAAGTTAAAAAAGAGGGTGGCAGTAATTGTCGCGCTGCGCTAACTACCCTGTTTTATGTTCTCAATCGTATCGTCAAGTTTGTTTACCTTAAACAACGCTACTGCATAGCAAGGTCAACGACTTAACGTTACTTATAAATATTTTGCGCCTACTCGTAAAATACTCTTGTGTATGATTAAATCTAGTTTTAAAATAAAAACGCATCGACTCGTTCGTGATCGTTGTGACTACCTTAGCGTCTACCTCGACAGAGTGAGACGCACTAATTATAGTTAACTACTTAAATTTAACAAATACTAGCCGCGTGTTAGGAATAAACTATACACATGGTTCCCGTGTTTAATATTATTTATCTCTAAGTTATAAAAGTTCTAGTTGCTTTGTGTACGTACACTAGTTCCTTAGGTCGACACAATTACTTCACTACCAATGCTAGTCTTAATCCAAAGCCTTTGCCGGAGCGGTCTTTACTAATTTCAACTCCTTAAAAACGCCTAATGAAAGCTATGTCTAGCGTTGCGCGGCCAGGCAGCTAAACCTTGCGCGTAGTGCTGGATAATCTTATAAGGGCGGTTGGCAACCCTTGTCTAGATTGGCGGCTGTGTCTCCTAATAACTACCTCTTTACCATCTCGCCATTTTCTCGTAGCGTAGGGTCTTGCAGTGTCTTAAACGGCAGACCTGCCTGTGTTAGGTTGAATGAATGAAGTATGTTAGGAAGTATGATAGGATTGATAGGTTATTTTGTATGTGTTACGTTAGGGATTTTTCTCAGGCGGATTTTTTCGCTAAGACGATAAAATCCTCCGCGGAGAGGGAGGTACTGTCACAATGCAATTGGGACAATATAATTCTTTGGTTTTGTTTTTGGACTTAATTACCGATATCCTAACGAAGTTAGTTCGATTCAATGCAACGAGCCTTTCCCCGTGAGCACTAGATGGCGCTATTATCAAACTTTCCGCTGCTATGATTTTTGGGCGTATTTATTTAATATAATTAAGTAAATGCGGACAAAATCTGAGCCTTGTCTGTCCTAAATATTTAATTAATTAAATAATGAGGAAAGCTAAATAAATGCAGTACATCGTTTTGTTGCGCAGAGTCTTCTCTGTGGCACGAACTGTCAAAACACATCACACAAATTACGGTTAGCGTTATCTCGAGGGGCGTGACCTAATTTTGTCTTTAAAACCCAGTGCCGTCAAAAATTTGGGACATTTTGAATCTGAATACCACTGTCAAGAAAACAGTCTACCTATACTACCAAATAAAACAGTCCTGTGGATACTCTGCCCGTTTATTGGTAAGTTTTCTCCAAAAGCAAATATCAACATTTTACCTTGTCTAATTTTATTTGTTTATTTCTAGCTTTCTATCTACAAAATTATTCTATTACTATCTCCTGTTTCTTCACCTAGCTAACTCCAACGGTCTGCATTTATTGTAAATTATATTTAAACTTCTTAGACCGTTAGGCAGTTTCAGTTAGTTCAAATTTAAATTTCAAAAAAAAGAACAGTTTTCGTTTTCACTAAATCATTTTATTCTTTTGTATTACATTTAGCTTTATCTTTTTCTTTCTGTAAATTCCGTATGATTGCCCTGCCACACAGCCAGCGTTTAAATTCGGACCTATGGTCAGGAACCGTTATGAACGTTGGGCCGGTGGACAGAGCAATTGTACGGGCCCCTGCTGACATTAACCAAATTCCAGGGCAACCAAGTCGGGGTTAAACCGCCGAACGATACTGCAGTCTCCGCCTCTTGGCTCCACGCCATCAGCACACTCCGAGCCCTGAAGCACCCTGGCCTCAGCTCTGCAACACAGCAAACGACCTTGAAGATCCACCTGCGACGCCCGCAGCGCGTCCTACGGTCTCCTGAATCCAGGGCAGTGTCTGTCCGGGGAAAGCGTATCCCACTCAAGTGCTTAAAACCTACGACCCTCTCTAGTCTCTTGCTTGTTCACAGTTAGCGTTCTAATAAACGTCTAGACTTGTTTTTTTTATGTTTTAATTCCTCTCCGCAAGGCCTAAACCTAAACTGTGACAACATAGCAAACTCAATAAAATATTTGGGCAACATTAAACAACAAAATGAATATTTACGCTCCACACATAATTGTATGGTCGCCTTTTGTGCCCCTGACCTTTGCGGAATAAATATATATTTGGCAAATGATCCTACGGAATTTCATGCAGTTGGACTTTGAATCATTTGGCAAATAAAAAAATGGATTTTATAACATTTGGCATAAGAAAATATGGTAAATAAAATTTCGGACAAACAATAATTTGGAAAATGAAAAAAAGGAGTTTCGTTTTCGGAATTTTAATATTCGGAAATGAGCTTTTCGAGAATATGATAGGTAACCTCCTAAAAGGCAATATCGCATTGCAGTTGCTTTGTAAGCTAAATGCAACGTTCAATCTACTCACTGCAGTCACGTGCGCACGTGAGTCGAGATCGCAATCGAATAGTGTTTAATTTAGTGTTACCTATCGATAGTCCAATATCGATAGAATATCGATGGTCTATCGGTAGTTAAGACAAAACCAATAGTATCGATAGTCTATCGATAGTATCACCACGTGCCAATATTATCGATGCTATCGATAGTATCGATAGTGATTTATAAGCAATACTATTGATAATGGCAATACTATCGATACTATCGATAGTTTTATGTCCAATACAATCGATAGTATCGATAGTATTGTAAAATTAGGCAATAATGACCGAAAACAATGGATACTATCGATAGTGTCGATAGTTTTCTACTATCGATTGTACAAAACTATCGATACTATCGATAGTATCGATTGTATTCGGTCATTATTGCAATAGCATCGATAGGTACTATCGATTGTATTGGACATAAAACTATCGATACTATCGATAGTATTGACATGTGCGATACTATCGATGGTAATATCGATATTCAGTACGCTTAGTATAAGTTTTTACTTCACCAATTACTTCTCGATCGCGTTTACGTAAAAAAATCAATTACTAGGGAAACATGGACAGCGTCTCCGCGCGCGCGCTTCCATGTTTGCATAGGATTGAAATTTTTACGTAAACGCAATCGAGAAGTATTCAAGTGAAGGAAAACTTATACTAAGCGTACTGTATGCTTAGTATAAGTTTTACTTCACCAAAATACTTCTCGATCGCGTTTACGTAAAAAAATCAATTACTAGGGAAACATGGACAGCGCCTCCGGGCGCGCGCGTCCATGTTTAAATAGAATTGAAATTTTTACGTAAACGCGATCGAGAAGTATTTTGGTGAAGTAAAACTTATACTAAGCGTACTGAACACTTTGCGAGGTCAACGATCGATAGTCAAACTATCGATAGTTCTGCAACGCTGGTTTAATTTAATACCTAGCCTTGGGGGAAGCCTATGTTCAGCAATGGACGTGTTTCAGCTGAAATGTTGAAAATGATGAACAAAGAGCAGTAGCTAGAACAAAAGCCTTCTTTCTTGATCTTTTGGTGTAAACACTGAAAACGAGCTTTCGTTTACTTTAAAATATCAAGAAATAATGCTCTTATTCTAGCTTCGATCAACAATACAACTAGATTTCGACGGATAAATTCCTTTTTCGGGCATTGTTTTTGCAATTTTTAAGCAAACATCCATATAGCAAACATCCTTAAAAAAGGAATGCTTCAAAAGTTGAATATGTTTACCTTTGATCAATTATAACTGTAGATCCACAGTCGCGCGCCCGAAAATGTCCGAGCCAAATGAGCGCCACTTTGATAAAAGTGGCCTTCTTTTTCTCAGTAAGTTGCGTGAAATTGTCAAGTTTAGCTGTCAAGTGTCAACCGAAATTCGACTGTAATGAAGTAAAGACTAGGTTCAAATTTCTGTGTAGGTGATGATTTTAATTGTTATGTAAACAAATAAAAAAGTTCGGACACTTTTTGAAGGGGATTTTGTTCGGCAATGTGTATCTTCAGTTATAATTGATCAAAGATGTTTACTTAAAATAAAATACTTAATATGCGATCCAGCGTAGTTGGAGCAGCCTGTACCGAATGTGCGCCAACCGGCTCTGCTCGTTGACAGAGCGACCGGCCGCTGCGCCGCGATAACAAACTAATAAATAAATAGTGCACTGTGTGTTAGACTTAAATTTTGCATCATGAATTGTAAAATAAGCATTTGTGTAACTATTGCATGATTTTGTTAGTAGACTTTAAGTAACTGCGGAATGGAGCATCGAGACAAAACACTCTGGTTTAACGATGGTCTTATATTATTGTTATGTAAATTTGATTTATCTCAGTAATAAAAAAAAAAAAGCACACACTGCGGCATCGCGAAACGTGTTTAAAGCCTGTCACACACAGCGCAGATGCGGTAAGATTTTATCTGCGTATAAAAACTTATCCGTCTGCAGGTATCACACACAGCGCAGATGCGAGGTGATACATTCACTCTAAAATTTCGGAGCTGAGTAGACGTGTTTTGTGGTGCGGATGGCTTATACAGGGTGTTTTTTTTTATATATAAAAGGGGGTAAACGAGCATGCGGAACACCTGATGGGGAGCAATGACCGCCGCCCATGGACACCCGCAACATTAAGGGTGTCACAGGTGCGTTGCCGGCCCTTTGAGAGATAGATAGGCTACAATGAATTTTCAATAAAAGCGCGTTACACTTTCTTTATTTCTCTTCACGACAAAGTGTAAAAAAATGCGAAAATGCATTTCTACGCAAGGATGACTTGTTGTTTGCTTAAGTAGTACGTAATTTTATATTTATTTTATTATACACTGAAGTTCCCAATCCGCACTGGGCCCGCGTGGGAACTACAACCCAAACCCTCTTATTCTGAGAGGAAGCCTGTGCCCTGTAGTGGGACGTAATATATACTGGGATGATGATGATGATGATGATGATGAAAGTGTGCTTCTGCGCATCCACCTGTATTTATCTGCAGATATAATCTTCACATCTGTCGGATTCTGTCGATATATGTCAGTGCACACAGATACGCAGATAAAAATCTTACCGCATCTGCGCTGTGTGTGGTCCTCCATTGAATTGTATAGGGAGCGATATTGACAGATATCCGTTCAGATACAGATATCTTACCGCATCTGCGCTGTGTGTGGTCCTCCATTGAATTGTATAGGGAGCGATATTGACTGATATCCGTTCAGATACAGATATCTTACCGCATCTGCGCTGTGTGTGATGCGCTTAAATGTTGGCTGCGCTTGGACCGAAATAAAACCAAATAAGAGCTCACGTTGGGAGTGAGCTCATTTGCCGGACCATTTTAGTTGCGCTGACCCGTTATCTAGTAGTATTGTTGATCGAAGTATTCTAGCTCTTTCTCTTTGCTGGTCTGACGTAAATTGACCTTTATAGCTTTATACCCAGATACAATACATAAATACTTACGCTTGCAAAACATAACCCTCCTTCGACAGTGGGGTCAAAAAGAAGAATAGTTCTGCGAGCTGCCGTTTTGTTGGTTTTGCTGTTATAAAAGTCAGTTGAATGGTTTCAAGCCAACTAGGTCAGCATATTTAATCAATATCCCTCCGGCATGCAATTGACATATAATTAAGCCAAGTGGAGTTGAAAATTCAATTCAACTAAATAAGGTTGAAATTAAATTTTCCTTCCCACTGCCCGTGTGTCAAAGCAGCAGATCTAAAAAGTGTCTGTCTGTCTGTTGAAGGTAACAACCTCTTCACGCTTAAGCCGCTGAACCGGTCTAGATTTAATTTGGCATGGAAATAGTTTGAGACTCTTGGCAGGAAATGGGATAGTTTTTTTTTCTCGGAAAATTGCGTAGTTCCCGCTAGAAGGCGCTTGTCATGTCTATCTACCTACAGAGGCTCTCGAGTTACAGCCCCTGACGGAACCCTATAATTGGCCCTGCACTTGGCCAGACACGCTCTTGGCGGGTTTTTTAGTAAACTTGACCCTGCACTTGGTCCGACACGCTCTTCGCCGGTGTTTTGGCAAACATGACCCTGCACTTGGCCAGACACGCTCTTGGCGGGTTTTTTAGTAAACTTGGCCCTGCACTTGGACCGACACGCTCTTGGCCGGTTTTTTAGTAAATGGTTAAACGCTTCACAAAGAAGCCACAGGTGCGCAGTTAGCGCGTGTCTAACATATGTTTTACCCTGTAACCTTCCAAACAGCTCAACTTACTCGTAAAAACAAATCTAAAATACATTTTGTTGCATGGTAATACAGTTGAAATTAGAAAGGCGAGTGAAACCAGGTTACGGTGCTGCTAAATTGTACTGGAGCTTTTTAAATTCATTGCGTAAACCGGCTGTATGATATACGACTAAAACGTGTGGAATGTTGGGATATTTATTGCTCTCGATGTTATTGTTGTGCGATGAAAACTCCGATGCCTACATATTAGTAGGTACCTACATAGTATAACTTGATAGTATCATTAGTATCACTGAACGTGTCTTGCGAAGTGATAGCAAGAGTTGACTGCGAGTTAGAAAAAAATCTCCAACGACTTGTAAGTCTGTATTTGCGAACTTTCGATACCATGAAAGAATAAATAATGCTGAATGCCGTTTTTTTTCGTGTGAAATAATCATAGATGCCATTAAGTAACTAAATAGGTAGCTATCGAATCAATACAGTGGCTAAGGTATTTTTTGATTTTTCATATGGTCGCTTCTCTAGATTGCCGTTAAGTCTCAAGCCCTCTCATTCTGAGAGAAGGCTCGTGCCCTGCAGTCGAACATATTTAGGCCGTGATAATATTTTAAAAGCTCGTCTAGCCACAAAGGTGGATGAAGTCACAAAACATATTATAACTTTCACATACCCAAATGTAGCGTTAATTCGGTTTAAAATAGGGATGCGCAAAATATCTTTTGTCCATCACGATATACGAAGCGTCTCATACAGCTATGCTCTTTCGTTTAAAGAAAGAAAGAAGACATTTATTCACTTTTACGAAACACACACATACAAGAAAGTACACACAATTTAAGAGGGTTTATACCTGCTGAGCTGGCAACGTTGCATTTTTGTTAGTTTATCTCGATTATTCCATAAAAATTGAATGAAAATTAAAAAATGTTTTGAATACAAATTGTTCTAATATATAAGTTGAACAATTTGTATTCAAAACATTTTTAATATTCATTCAATTTTTATGGAATAATCGAGAAAAACTAACAAAAATGCAACGTTGCCAGCTCAGCAGGTATAAGCCCTCTTAACACAAAAAAAAACAAAGATAACAAACAATGGAGTAATAAACATGTACATACACAGCTCTGCATGTGTGTCCCCGCAAAAGTGAAACGGTCGCTGACTCAGCATTTATGCCTCAATTCAGACATTCAACGCCACGAAATAAATACCGAATCTCGGAAACGGTTTCGGGGTGATAAATCGATCTAATCGCATTATGTTGAACCAAAAAGTTGTAATTATTATGGGGAAAGAACATTGGACTATTTGACTCCTCGAATTTTTACAAACTTTTTTCCGTATGATAATATAAGTAAAGCAGCATTTAAGATTAAGCTTGAAAATGCACTATTAGAGCTGTATACCTATATCAAGTAGCAAAAGTGGTTGGTAATTTAACTTGCTTCGTCTTAGTGTTAATATGCATGTCTTCGCTAATTACTAATTTTAATATCATTAGCATTAGAATAACTCTAACCTTATAGACCTTGTTAAGAGGGTTTATACCTGCTGAGCTGGCAACGTTGCATTTTTGTTAGTTTATCTCGATTATTCCATAAAAATTGAATGAAAATTAAAAATGTTTTGAATACAAATTGTTCTAATATATAAGTTGAACAATTTGTATTCAAAACATTTTTAATATTCATTCAATTTTTATGGAATAATCGAGAAAATAGTTTTTCTCGATTATTCCATAAAAATTGAATGAAAATTAAAAATGTTTTGAATACAAATTGTTCTAATATATAAGTTGAACAATTTGTATTCAAAACATTTTTAATATTCATTCAATTTTTATGGAATAATCGAGAAAAACTAACAAAAATGCAACGTTGCCAGCTCAGCAGGTATAAACCCTCTTAAGTAATAATGTGATTTGAGCGTGGCGCGCCAACAAACTGGTCACTCCAGTTTGGCGCATTTAGTGAAATTTAAATTGTATTTGTTTTTTATTTGAATAAATGTTTTCTATCTATCTATCTATACTTTGTTTTTAGCATTAGTTTAGTAATAACGTAAACAATCTTGACGAGCCTTTTTTTATTGGAAAATGCTCTTAAAAAAATTGTAACTATTTTTATGAAACCAAAAGAGTGTAAATGACCATATTTCCTTTCAAATTGTTACATAGTAGCAGTAAATTAATTTTTAAAAGAGTTTTTTTCAATTAAAAGACACTTCAAGATCGCTTACCTTCTTTCTAATGCTTAAGAAATGCGTGTATATGCAGTTCTTCCAATAAACTGTACGAACACACACAAAGCACACAAACCAGAGCTCATCTTCAGAGTACCAATTAACATTCTAAGATTTGGTAGCACAGTGAACGGTTGCGTGCGGTACTCTGAAGTTGAGCTCTGGGTGAGTTCGAAACGCGTCACTTTAGTTTGGAGGTGGTGATAGTTGGGTTTTTGTGTGTTCATACAGTGTGGAGGTGGCGGAACTGTACCCCTACCATGAGTTACACTAGTTTGCAGTGACCGTACTCGCTAGCGACGGCGTAAATGATTTGTATGGAGAATTGTACTTCCGTAAGTGACCGCTAGAGGCGCAGTACGCTTAGTATAAGTTTTCCTTCACTTCAATACTTCTCGATCGCGTTTACGTAAAAAATGCAATTACTAGGGAAACATGGACAGCGCCTCCGCGCGCGCGCGTCTATGTTTCCATAGAATTGAAATTTTTACGTAAACGCGATCGAGAAGTATTGAAGTGAAGGAAAACTTATACTAAGCGTACTGTACGCTTAGTATAAGTTTTCCTTCACTTCAATACTTCTCGATCGCGTTTACGTAAAAATTTCAATTCTATGGAAACATGGACGCGCGCGCGCGGAGGCGCTGTCCATGTTTCCCTAGTATTTGATTTTTTTACGTAAACGCGATCGAGAAGTATTTGGTGAAGTAAAACTTATACTAAGCATACTGTACGCTTAGTATAAGTTTTACTTCACCAAAATACTTCTCGATCGCGTTTACGTAAATAAATCAATTCTATGGAAACATGGAAGCGCGCGCGCGGAGACGCTGTCCATGTTTCCCTAGTAATTGAATTTTTTACGTAAACGCGATCGAGAAGTATTTTGGTGAAGTAAAACTTATACTAAGCACTCTGTACACAATTCTCTATACAAATCATTTACGCCGTCGCTAGCGAGTACGGTCACTGTAAACTAGTGTAACTCATGGTAGAGGCACTGCACGCATTTTTTACATAAACGAAGCTATCGTAAGGTCGCGGGTGAGCAAAATATTTGTGTCAGTTCATTAATATGGACCTCCGCAAAGTAACGCCTGATTCATTAAATTTTTTGGCGACCATTGTTTCGCAACGTTCAGATTTGACGAAAGAATGTGAACTACAATTTCAACTGAACTAAGTAGACAATAAATATCGCTCATCCGACATCTCTAGTAGGTACAAAAGTTTTATCCGGGAGAGTTTTAAGCATAATACCTTCATAATGGTGGACTTTACTTAGTTCCAATGATAAATTGGGTGTAGTTTTGTTATAATAACGTAACGGTAAAGTTAGGAAATAAAGTTTTACTAATGGAATGGTCAGACCCCTTTAACTTGATAATTTAAAAAGTTACGAACCGTTATCATCGTCGGGCTTAGTGTTTAATAAAGACATATTAACACCGGTGTTAATTTAACTACTGGCTGTTAATTTTATACTCATACTTAATATTATAAATACGAAAGTGTTGTCAGTTTATTACCTCTTCACGCCTAAGGCGGCACCGAGCTTCTTGCGTTAATCGATTGTATTCTATGTACTCGTGTATGTGTGCGTGAGAGCGGCTAGAATCAAACCGTGCGTAAGCGCAAGCGACACAAGTTCCCTGTCCGATGGCCGAAGGAGAACTAACGCAACTAACTATACGATACGGTCAAGGGGGAAGCACGACGGCTCAAGATAGGTTGGTGCCGCGCGTGTATTTAGATATTTTCATCTTATTACTAAAACAAATACATATATTAAAAATGTAGCAAAACTACGCCCTAGAAAACATCTTGTTTTATTAAAATTCAAAAGAACATGACCTGCCGTGCTTAGAAAGAAAGAAAAGAAAGAAAAATATTTTATTTCAGGTTTCAAGAGTACCACCACCAAACACTAGAAAACAACATTAACAACTAATAACACAAGTTTGTTAAGGTAGTGACACCAATTGTCACCGAAAAAGGGTCTCCACTCAGCATGTGTTGCTGCACAGAGAGTGTAGCAACGCTGGTTTTCTGTAGAGCCCAGATTTGAGCTACGCGACAGCTCCACCTGTTACTAAAATACTTATACACAAACAAGGCCTAAGCATTTGTTTTAAACTAAAGTGAAGGGAGCCAAGCAAAAGGTGTGGTGCAAAATAAAATATAAATTTTACATCATATACATAAATACCTACACAACAATATATACTATTACATATCATTAGAAGGATATAGCACTGCACGGACTGACTGCTTGCTTAAGGTCCTATGTCCCCTAGATGGGGCAGAGGGCGTCCACAGTGCGTCGCCATCCCGTTCTGTCTTGAGCGTCTCGTTTGATTTCGCTCCAGGTTTTGCCAATGGCCTTCGCTTCGCCAATGATTGTCCGCCGCCAGGTTTGTTTTGGACGACCACGTTTGCGTTTTCCTTGGGGATTCCAGTCTAGGGCTTGCCTCGGGGTGTGGTTGGGATCCCTGACTGACTGAGTGTGATTTTTTTGCACGTCCAGCAAATACTTCTTGAATTTAAATTTGAAAGAACCAACCGTACTTGAATTCCTTATTGGCGGCGGCCAATTGGCCAATTGGCCTTACTTACGCCGTACCAGTACGCAGCCAGAGAAAAACTCGCTACGCCAGCGATCGCGCGCACTCGTAGCTGGCCTTATACTACGAAATTCGATTTTCGAACTTCGCATCTTGCGCTTTCGTTCACGCTAATATTAGTAATAAGAGTGAAAGGGATGGCACGATACGAAGTTCGAAAATCAAATTTCGTGGTAGCCCACCTGGACCGTTAGGCGTCCTGTCCATTGAGCGAGCCAAGCGAGCCGAGAGCGAGATAAAAACACATCAATATAATTGCGTGAAATCAGCAGACGGGAGATGTAAAGTAATTTAAAAAACCGGCCAAGTGCATCTCGCGCACGAAGGGTTCCGTACGGTTCTATAAAAACGGCAAAAAAATCATGTCTGGTACTCTGGTGTATGGTAGCCCCCTTAAATATTTATCTGTTTTATTTTAATTTAACTATTTATTTTTAAAGTGAATAACTTAATATTCTGTGAATATTTCAAGCGTCTACCTGCTGCCGTTATCAATATCGAGCAAAAACTAGCAAAAAAGTCACGTTTGTTGTATGGGAGCGCCCTTAAATCGCACTTAGGTCTTCCCAGGTCTCAACCATAAGCACTACGTCATCGGCAAACTGAAGGTGAGTGATGTATTCGCCATTGACATTGTCATCCAATAAACCGCAATCTTAAAATTCTTTTTCATTCTTAAAAGTCTTTGACCAGTGTATGACGCCAGTGATGACTAAGACTACCGATGGACCTCATAAGAAAGCCTAAAGTCGCGATCGGACCCGCGGGCGGGATCGCATTAGAAATGATGAAATTTCATAGAAAGTGCTGAGGTTGACCAGGAGACAAAAGTGTAACCTTAGGAACGAGGGGCAGTAAAAAGTTGATTCACCCTCAGACACAGTCCGCAACGCTGCCCCACTTTGCCCCCCCGCTTCGCTCTGCTGCCTCGCTGCTCTCAGTGGTCAGGCACCCTTAGCCGGTGTTTGAGCATCCTAATTTATTCACCGCCGTCTTCGCATTTAGAATATTTTTATGAGCGTTGGATAATTATGACATTTAAGGAGCCCCTGCACGCTAACTGCTCGGTCTGCCGAGTAATTTTGGTAAAGAGGATTTTGAAGTAACGCTTCTCAAACGGGGATAATTTATGGTTTAAGGGAGACGTCCGGCCGCTGTCCCAGTGGTCGCCATCTTTAATTTTATGGCAATATATTGCTATAGCTGTTGCCCGCAACTCCATCTGCAAAGAAGTCGTTTAAATAAAACTGATTCATACCAGTACTTTCGTTGAGAATCGTAAGACACACACTTATAAATTTATATTGAAATTTGCGGCACGGCTTTTCTTTACAAGAAAAATACAAAAACCATTGGTATTTTTTCGTCAATCCCAATCGGTTGATTGTACACCGAATAGTGATATACGACATCTGGCGTCGTAACAAGTCGTTACACAAAGCAAAATGAATCAAAAGGCAGTAAAAAGAGTATACGGGAGTCGTAAGTCCGCCATCTTGAAAGTCACGGCCATTTGCGGACATTTTACGGCGCTGAGGAATTAGCAAATAGAGTGGTAACAGGCCATTTAATTCTGCTGCGGTTGATTTTGTCAGCGACGGCCGACAGGGCAGTATAATTCTAGAATGGCGACAAACCGGAAGACGTGACGAGGGAAGACCCCCAACAAGATTCGGGAGGGGGACGTTGTTCAGCAGTGGACGTCTGAGGGCTGACATGATGATGATCAGAGATCGGAATTTTCACGGCAAAATATAAGACTGTCCCAATCAAGCTAGTGTTAGAACCAATTTTTCATCGATATCGATAGTTGTGCAATAGAAGAAAAAAACGGTCCACTAAATAAAAAACATATTTAATACAGAATTTTAGGTCAGGTTTGTATAAAATTATATAGAGACAGATGCAATTTCTACTTCGAAGTCCGCGTCAGTACACACAGCAGCACATGACATTTTATTTGGTTTGTGATAGTGTTAGGAGTAGATAATCATTAATTTCTCAACATTATCTGGGAGTAGCCTGTTTCGTTTATCATTTGACCTAAAATTCTCTATTAAGTATTTTTTTTATTTAGTGGAGCGTTTTTTGCTTCACAACTATCGATATCGATTCAAAATGATTTCTAACACTAACTTGATTGCGACAGTCTTATATTTTGCTGTAAAAATTCTGATCTCTGATGATGATGATGACTTGATTTTGTCACCGTATTGGCACTGGCCTATAATTTATCCTTTGAAAGACAACTCGTAGGAGTTTGGTTAGTTTCCGCTCTTCAACCTAAAACATTAATTTGAAAAATCTTAGAAAAATTGTAATGGTAGCATAACGAATTCAAAAGAAAAACTATCATAGCTTACTAGCATTTACAAGTTATCGAGTATTGGTACAGTCAGCAACAAAAATATGAATACACACAAAGTACCAAAAAAATGCATCCACGACTCTTTTACCAGGGCATAAAGGCGTGTATAACATATTTTTAGTACTTTAAATGTAATCATATTTTGTTGCTGACTGTACATAGATCGAAACGTAAATGAGCGCGTCTCGCCATCAAACGTAGCAGTTTGGCGAGAATATATTGTTACGGAGATGGGCAACGGGAAACCCGCAAAAACATTTTTATGAAATTAGTACCAAGTTACAGTCCAACTGTCTCTGGAACATTCTAGAAGGTGTGTGACAAAGATAGCCTATATGTGTGAAAGAGACAGACGATCTTGTTTCCGGAACATTCTAGAAGGTGTGTGACAAGAATGGCCTATATGTGTGAAAGAGACAGACGATCATGTTTCCGGAACAATCTAGAAGGTGTGTGACAAGGATAGCCTATATGTGTGAAAGAGACAGACGATCTTGTTCCGGAACATTCTAGAAAGTGTGCGAGCGAGATAGCATAGCGTACTCGTGAAAGAGACAGACAGATGATCCTGTTTCCAGAATATTCTAGACGTATGTGCCAGAGAGTTCTAGCTGGAATGTTCTCGAACTTTGTGGACCGATTCACTGGACTTATATAAGGCAGACAAGGTTCCAACAGAGTCAGTTTTCGAAGAGATACCGAACCGAGAGATAAACATCGAAGAGAGATCAAAGTGATTACTAAGTGATTTAAGCGAATAAGTTTAGTGTTGAAAGAAATTCCTTTTTTTTCAATTAAATTAGTTTTACGTTAAAGGCGTATTATCAATCTAACGAACCCTACGGCTCCTAAAAATATAATGAATAGTGCCTAAGTTGTAATTTAAATATAATAGGTAAATAAATAATTAACATTTTGTCGCACGTTAAGTAGTGCGATATTTTTCATCGCACTTGCTCGGTTTTTCTATCAATCAAATTACAAGACATTTCCACGGTTATTTGCCCAAATTTGTTTTATTTTTTATTTAATTTATTTTTTATTTTATTGAGAAGAGAAACAAACGGTCATATACAAGAATGTGTACAGAAATACTTATGATTAACATAAGACCTACAGTTTCCTTAAATTGTAAAAGTGCTAAATACAATATAAAAAGGATTATAATTACAATTATTTTAAAGTTAAAATTATTCTATGATAATTTTATGATGTCGGATTCGAATGTATTTTTAAGTGTTTCTGAAACAATTATGTTCTTCACGATTGTTATTAAACTAACCTAACCTACTGTATTCTATAAGATGACATTTCAATAAATGCTGAAAGCACCACGCTTGTATGTATTACACTATCATCAGTAGTTTCCGCCGCACACGCGATAAAAGACATTTTATGGCTTATTTTTTACACCTTGGGTTACATTATTGTAGTTTCCCACGGATCCCTAATTTTCATCATCATAATTTCAGCCGAAAGACGTCCACTGCTGAACGTAGGCCTCCCCCAAGGCTCGCCAAACTGATTAGCCCTGCGCCATCCGCATCCAATGCGTTCCCGCCACCTTAACCAAGTCGTCGCTCCATCTTGTTGGAGGCCTACCTACACTGCGTCTTCCGGTCTGCGGACGCCACTCGAGAACCTTAGCCCCATCGGCCGTCAGTTCTACGAGCGATGTGCCCTGCCCACTGCCACTTAAGTCTAGCTATTCTTCGAGATGTGTCCGTGACTTTAGTTCTTGCCCGGATTTCATAATTTCTAACGCGATCCCGCAGAGAAACTCCGAGCATTAGCCCTCTCCATCGCCCTCTGAGTGACTTTGAGCTTTCTTATGAGGCCCATCGTTACTCAGGGATAAAGTAGCATTCTAATGGTGAAACAATTTTTGAAATCGGTCCATTAGTTTTTGAGTTTATTACTAAAATACAAACGTACAAACGTACAAAAATACAAATCACCACGACAACCCTCTCCAAACAAGGGTCTTGGGTTCTCTTTATAATATTAGTGTAGATGTAGATGGAAAACTTTGGCATGACAAGTGAATCCACTCTATTGGTTAATTCCTCTGCGTTTTTATGGTTACAGCAGTTAAGGTAACTCACAATTATTACCTTACTTATGGTATTACCTAGCGCAGAGACCGCTTGGGTTCGTTAATCCTCTCCCTAAGCAGTTGTACAAGCTCATAGTGAAAAAAGGTCTTTAATCGAATAGCTCAACTGTTTCAGACTAAGTGACTTAGTCTGAAACAGTTGAGCTTAGTCTAAGTCCTAGACCTTCCTCCAGGAAACGCCACGGCGGCTGCTGTAGGTATGTGAAACACGTTAAATTAGCGCGAACAGAGCGGTGGCGCGTAGTGCGCGTTTTGTAGCAGCCGCCGTGGCGTGTGCTGGAGGAACGGCTAGGAATTAGAATGAAAAATGTTGAGCTAAATTCGATTAAAGATTTAAGTTATCCGTTATTTACTATGAGCGAGTCTCATGGCCGGAGACGTGGCCGCTAATGATGGTCCTCATAAGAAAGCTCAAAGTCACTCAGAGGGTGATGGAGAGGGCTATGCTTGGAGTTTCTCTGCGGGATCGCATTAGAAATGACGAAACCCGCGTAAGTAAGAACTATAAAGTCACGGACATAGCTCGAAGAAGCGCGAGACTCAAGTGGCAGTGGGCGGGCAGGGTAGAACTGACGGCCGATGGGGCCGAAAGAATCTTGAGTGGCGTCCGCGGACCGGAAGACGCAGTGTAGGTAGGCCTCCAACAAGATGGAGTGACGACCTGGTGAAGATAGCGGGAATGCATTGGATGCGGATGGCGCAGGGCCGATCTGTTTGGCGAGCCTTGGAGGAGGTCTATGTTCAGCAGTGGACGTCTTTCGGCTGAAATGATGATGATGATGAGTCTCACGATGGTTTTTATTTTCTAGGTTGCACTAAAATCGCAATCTTATAGGTAGAAGCTTTTATACAGTTAATTTAGAACTTAAAGTGGTATAAAAGTGAAATTTGGCACATTTATACAATAATTGAGTAAACGCGCTGTAAACATGTCGAGTAAACGTTTAGTCGACATAGTTTTACGACCAAAATGCGAAAATGCTAAAGAGTGGAGTATAGCTCTTTTATACGACGATTTGGCATCTTTAACTCCTTTTCACGACTATTTCTCGATCTTTAGCTGTAAGAAGCTTTGCTCATACGACTGTTTTGCGGCTTGGGCAGCATAGGATCGCTCGCGTTGCCTAGCAACTGTCTAGCTCGCCTAGGGCGCTTAGCAACGCGTAACAACCTTATAAATTTCTTCTCATGTGTATGCAGGTTTCCTCACGATGTTTTCTTTCACCGTAAACATAAATTCCGAACAACCCACGACCCTCTGCTTGAGAGACCATAGTCACAGAATATATAATAGTACTGACGTACAGAATGGAAACGGTCCGCCCCGCACCGATTCGAGTTACCCCACCCCTCAAGGCGCAGATAGCCGGAAACCGCCAGAAACCAGAAGAGTGCGCGCGCGATGTATGTAGGCGTACGCGTGTACAGACGTCGTCGTGCTTATCTAGATTCAAGAACGCGTATTTGTACGTCGTGTCCGCCGCGTGCCATAGGTCACACCACTAGCCCACCACCGCAAAACAACCTTAACATAACTTAAAAGTTTTTTGCAACATAATAATTTAAGTTGGTAATTTGCGCTGCCGGCTCGTTCTAAAACCATATTTTGGATTTTTTTTCGTTGCCCCCATCTTCATACAACGTTTTACAATACAATACAATACAATAACTCTTTTTTTGTACACCACAAAGGAAACAATACAGAAAAACAACAAGGTTTTTTATTTACAAGCTTTCATAATTTTAATTTACCTTCGCCTGTCCCGTGTGTCTGTGTGTCATCAAATCTTGCAAGTTAAATTCCCTTTGGTTAAATATTTTTTTGTATTTGATTTATATTTTTATCATTGAGGAATAATGTTATACAACCATTTTCTGTAGTCGGACTTAAAAATAAACAGCTAATAGCGGAGACATTCCAAAAAAACTGATGACTTTCATTTGATTTTCAAATGACGTCATCAAAGGTTCAAAGGCATTTTTCTTTTACCTTTGCTCTCACGCTTCACTTAAAAAAACAATGTCAATGTCTGTCATAATGTCATTTAAATTTAACTGATGTCAATAGGGTAGGAAACAAAACAAAAAGGCTATTTTCATTTTTGAATGTAAAAAATGGACTATAGAAAGTGTTTTATTAGTTCAAATGACTCCATGATAAGCCTATTTTATATAGGTATGCACTCAATGTTGATGATTGAACAGGTAGATACTCAAATGAGCATCTTAGCCCCCCCTTATTTCGGCAATATTGTGCTATATTGTGTATCGCTGGCAATGATATTTTAAGTGTAGATACGTTATATGCTCACATAATGCCCAAAAAATATGCTCCGCACGCGGCGGCAGGCACACACACATACACGTTTCATTTTACTTACATTTTATTACATTGACAGAGACGGTATAAGAGAGATGGCTTCATTAAGACGATATGAAGAAAAAGACAAAGATAGTTTATCACTTGCGCGCAAGTGTAAGCAAACGTCACAATCCGACTGATTCCAATTGGTCATAATTAGGACCATTTCGCGGCACACGTTTTGGTGCGTTGGTGGCGTATCTACCTCTTTTTGTATTATAATATCATTGATCGCTGGTAGCAATGTAACTCCAAAATAGACACATTTCGCAATTTGGGTAGATTGAGCGTATCAGCCTTGACAAATTTTCCACCGGAGTTTCCACTGGTTGGTAAGCATTTTTTCAAAAATTATCGTGGAAAATAGACTTTCAGAACCAGAAGGTTAGAAACTTATTGACGACATGACGACGTACGAATGACAGATGACAGTATTTTTTCTCTAAGCAGATGGGCAACGGAAATCAAGAGTTTCGTGCCACTGATGACGTATATCCGGTCAACCATATCCGGTATTTAACAAATTAAATTTAAAAAAAAATACGCGACCAAATGTTAAAATATTCAAATAAGTTTCTCAAATTGGCCTAATCTGTAAGAAAAAAATATAAAAAAAATACATTGTTTTTTCTAACCAAAGGCAATTTGACCCACTTCTCGATATCTTGAGCTGAAATTTTGTGTACATGTGTAAATCGGATGACAATGCAATAATTATTATAACATACTACATACACGATACAGGCTCAGCCTAGTGTGGGTGCCACAGAATTATTGTTAAATTATTGTTAAATTGTTGTTGAATTATTGTTCTGTCTCTCCTTTTTGGTAATAAAGCATTTTTATTTTTTTTTTACATGGCGCTGATCTGATGATGTAGCTGAAAGGCGGCCGTAGGAACTCTAATAAAACGACATGAATCCGTCGAGTTTGATCCGTCTTGACGAGTACTTTGGTCCTAGATGGTAACAAGGGCAAAAAGTAGTCAGCAAATGGAATTTTTAACAAAAACTGATTACTTCTAAGGGGCTCAGAAGCCAATTATATGACTGGCGCATTTTCCGTATCCACGTTGTACTCGTATAAATAACAAAGCTTTTTTTAATCAAGCTACGAAACAAAGCTTACCTGCAAACAAGACTTCCTTTGCCTCCATATCAACCATTTAAGCCGTACGTTTGTTTTCAGACTCTAAATGTTTTATTTGAGCCATTCCACTCCATCCGCTTATATATTATTCATTTGCCAAAGATATAGTAGCTCGAAACCTGAAGCTGTTATACACCTTGTTACAAGGGAGTAAGGTGCGTTTTACTGGTGTAACGGCAAACGAGTAGTGGTTTTAACCAGGTGCTTGTGTGCGAAGTTACAAGGGAGTTAAAATCGCATGTTTACGAATTGAATAGCATATGAGGCAGACAGCATGTCTAGCAGAAAGCATGAGGCCATGTTTATTGTTTACGCTACCGCAATCACAGCGCGGGTCCTCTCTTTCTATCAGAACAATGATTTGAACAAAGTTTTGAAAAAGGTAGCATATGTATAATTTTTAGGGTCCCGTCCCCAAAGGGTAAAAACGAAACCCTATTTAGAAAGAAAGAAAGAAAGAAAGAAGACATTTATTCACTTTTACAAGACACACAAATACAAGAAAGTACACACAAATTCATACAAATAAACAAAGTTCACAAAACAACGAAGTAATAAATACACAGATCTGCATGTGTGTCCATGCAAAAGTGAAACGGTCGCTGACTCAGCATTATGCTGAGGCGTTAGACGCCTGCAGCGCTGATTTTCTGCCAGAACCGTCTGTGACTCACGGAACGATACACAAATATACTATATAAACTACTTAATAAAAAGATAAATTAATAAAATGATAATGAATTAACAAATAATTTAGATTTATTATTGCGTAGCATAATATGTAAATAAATAAATACAATAAAGAAAAAGTAAACTGCGAAAACATAACCCGGTAAAACAACAGGTTGGCAATCAAGTGCTGGTTTTGTAGGTAGGATTTTTGAAGCGTTAATAAGTGATCCTTCAGCTTGCGCTTGAAGGTGTACTACTAGACGCTCCTTGGATAGGGGGAGGAATATCATTCCAGCACTTGGACGCCGCGAACTTTACTGAGACTTCGCTGTCCGTCCGTCTGTCCGCCTGTCCGTTTGTCACCAGGCTGTATCTCAGGAACCGTGATAGCTAGACAGTTGAAATTTCCACAGATGATGTACATATTTCGATTGCCGCTATAATAAAAAATACTAAAAAAGAGAAACGTGATTTTTTTGCTCGTTTTTGCTCGATATTGATAACGGTAACAGGTACCTAGACGCTTGAAATATTTACAGAATATTTATAGTTATATATTCAATTTAAAAATAAATAATTAAATTAAAATAAAACAAATATTTAAGGGGGGCTCCCAAACAACAAACGTGTTTTTTTGCCGTTTTTATAGATAATGGTACGGAACCCTTCGTGCGCGAGTCCGACTCGCACTTGGCCGGTTTTTTGTTTACAGATTTCTTTAGGCGGCTCCAGCGTTACTTTGTATTAGTAAGATACTTCCTATCGCCCGCGACTCCGTCTGCGATGAATACCTAGTCTGCGACCTATTCTCAGACCTACCGAATACAGACAAAAAAATTCATAAAAATCGGTCAAGCCGTCTCGGAGGAGTTCGATAACAAACACCGTGACACGAGATTTTAATGTATTAGACTAGCTGTAACCCGCAACTCCTGTTCTCAGACCTACCGAGTATAGACAAAAAAGTTTTATAAAAATTGGTGAAGCCGTTTCGGAGGAGTTTGATAGCAAACACTGTGACATTAGATTTTTATATATTACTTAGATTTTATTTCGTAAAAATCAATTTCATTCTGTTACTTGATCGGTGCAGGTTAATTTATAAAGGATCTTAGATTATACTTATGTTAAACATACAAAATTAAAACGATCAAGTCAATAAGTCAGCGAAAATCTAGTGGTGATTTGTAATGTTCCGTTCAACCATGAACCTTGTGAGTAGTAGTAGAATCAGACAAACCCTCAAAAACATTGTATCTTGAGCGTGCCGATTTTCTGACGTATTTATTGCATTCATTAAATCCCTGGCTGTATCACTACTAAGTAGTAAAGCTTTATTTTTGAATTTCTTCCAGCCATAAGCTTCTTGTATCATCATTTCAGCCGAAAGACTTCTACTGCTGAACATAGGTCTCCCCCAAGACTCACCAAACAGATCGGTCCCGTGCCATCCACATCCAACGCGTTCCCGCAACCTTATATGGTTGTTGCTCCATCTTGTTGGATGCCTACACCTACACTGCGTCTTCGGTCCGTGGACGCCACTCAAGAACCTTTTTGACCCATCGGCCATCAGTTCTACGAGCGATGTGCCCTGCCCACTGCCACTTGAGTCTGGCGATTCTTCGAGCTATGTCGGTGACTCGGTTTTAGCGCGGATTTCATCATTTCTAATGCGATCCCGCAGAGAAACTCCTAGCATAGCCCTCTCCATCGCCCTCTGAGTGACTTTGAGCTTTCTTATGAGGCCCATCGTTAGCGGCCACGTCTCAGTGCCATAAGCCATCACTGGCAACACACACGTCAAAAACCTCTGACTTGAGATATTGCGACATATTGGATGACAAGATATTGCGGAGCTTCTTGTATATTTTTAGTTTTTAGGGTACCCTACCTCAAAAGGAAAAAACGGAACCCTTATAGGATCACTTTGTTGTCCGCGTCCGTCCGTGTGTCCGTCCGTCCGTCTGTCTATCAAGACCCTTTTTCTCAGGAACGCGTGGAGATATCAAGCTGAAATTTATATCAAATACTCAAGTTTACTGTCCCTTGGAGCTGTGAAAAAATCAAACATCTAAACCAACGCAATCAAAAGATACAGCCGTTTATGACGCAAATTTCCGCACATTTTCGACACTCGCAAGAGAATCAAAACCTACAGGGTACTTCCCGTGAACTCAGAATCTTGAAATTTGGTACAAAGCAAGGCCTTATAGCACAGATAAAGGAAAAATTGCGAAAAGCATAAATTTTTTTGTCTGTCTGTCTATATCAGTAACCAATCTACAATGATCCCACACTGCGGACATTTTGCTTAGGAGCAGGGGTCTGCCAAGACTGGATGTTCATAGATACATATAAATTTGTATGGAACCCTCGGTGCGCGAGTCCGACTCGCACTTGGCCGGTTTTTTCGTTTGTAATTAATATAATTAAATTGTAAATTAATATTTACCTACACCCTGTGGGTAAAACTTTATCTTGCTATTTGATGCTACTTAATATAATAAATAAAAAATTAAATAAACTTTTTCCTTACACTGTGTATTACACAAATCCGCAACCTTATGATCCCGCTACGTACCGCGTCCCGGAGGATTCCAGCCGCGCCAGTAAATAACGCTTTGGTTGCCACTAAAACATGCAAATTACAAATTTGTTATACATGGAAGTGCTAGTGGCACTTAATTACGGAGCGAAGCGCGCACTAATTGTTTCCGCGAACTACGCAATCAATTTGGCGTGATATTTAATCTGTATATAATACCTTTAAACGACCAATTTTATGTATATAAGTATGTGTTATAGTCAAAACTTATAACCGGTCAAAACCACTTTTGACTGCAAAAATCAGGCAAAAGTTGTTTTGCCCGATGCCTTCAGTTAGTGTTATTATATAAAACATAACAACAGTTTTAAGTTGTAATATTTACGTGCTTTGTGCATACAAAATTCCCTATTTAAATTGACACAGAAACAGTGTCTTCTGTGTGCTATTGGCCGTTGGGGCCGATGCAAACTTAACATAACCTATAAATAAAAAATAAAAATAAAAAAATATTAGGGAACAATCTTACACAAATCGACCTAGTCCCAAACTAAGCAAAGCTTGTACTATGGGTACCAGACGACGATAAACATACTTATATAGATAAATAAATACTTAAATACATAGAAAACATCCATAACTCAGGAACAAATATTCGTGCTCATCACACATATAAATGCCCTTACCGGGATTCGAACCCAGGACCTCTTGCTTCGTAGGCAGGATCACTACCAACTAGGCTAAAGCGGTCGTTAAACCTAAAGGTAAACCTACCTATGTTTTTGCAATCAAAAGTGGTTTTAACCGATTATGAGTTTTAACTGTAACATATATCTATATTGTATATATATATAATAATCAGAATCTCGGAAACTGCTCCAACGATTTCGACGAAATTTGGTATTTGGGGGTTTTCGGGGATGAATAATTGATCTAGCTTGGTCTTTATCTCTGGGAAAACACTTGGTACCGAGTTTCAGCCCGAGCGGAGCTCGGTCGCCCAGGCACTGTAATAAGTACATCGTATACATATAATCTAATCAGAATCTCGGTAAACTGCTCCATGAATTCCATGAAATTTAGTAGGCAGGGGGTTTCGGAGGCGATAAATCGATCTAGCTCAGTCTTATCCTTATCTCTAAGAAAAAGCGTGTTTCCGAGTTTCAGTCCGAACTAAGCTCGCTCGCCCAAGTACTAGTGTACTTTACTTATACCTTCAAAGGTGAAATTTTCCATGAGCTTTACGGTGAAGGAAAACGTAGCGAGGAAACCGGCGCACACCTGTACCTCTACCATGAGTTACACTAGTTTACAGTGCCCGTACTCGCTAGCGACGGCGTGAATGATTTGTATGGAGAATTGTACTTTCGTAAGTGACCGCTAGAGGCGCTGTACACAATTCTCCATACAAATCATTTACGCCGTCGCTACTAGTCTCTAGCGAGTACGGTCACTATAAACTAGTGTAACTCGTGGTAGAGGTTCTGAGAAGAAATTCAATGGTGTGTGTGAAGTTCCCAATCCGCACTGGGCCAGCGTGGGTACTACGGTCCAAGCCCTCTCATTTTGAGAGCTGTGCCCCGCAGAGGGAGACTTAAAGAGGCTGGGATGATGGATGTTGGACGGCACAAAGTGAAATTTTAAAAGTGATACAAATTACGATAGTACCACTATCACCTATTACGATAACACACCACTACTATTACGTTAGTACTTACCACTATCACCAATTATGAGAGCACCACTACTTTTACGATATTAACACTGTCGCCTATTACGATAAAACCACCACTATCACCTATCACGATAACACCAATACTATTACCATAGTACCACTATCACCTCACTGTAACAACACTTCACTACTATTACGGTATTACCACTATTACTTATCACGATAACACCACTACTATTACGATAGCACCACTAATAGTTATGTTATGAGTACCACTATTACCTATCTATTATGATAATACCTACTATTACCGGGTAGTAACCTTTGTTAACTAACGAATGGATAATGAAGCGGCCCTTTGCGAAAAGCTGATAGCCCCTCAATATGTAATTTTAGTGACGTAAACGGCCGATAATCCATTAAATTGAATTACACTGGAACCAGACTACCTCGCTTCCGGACGGGAGGGGCGCGAGCAACGGGCGGCGGCGGATGCATACCGACGTGTATAAAAGCAAGGATGATATAGACTGGATTGGCAGTCGCCATAGTACGGATCGGCCGCGGTTTTTGTAGTTAGATTATTAAATCTAGATGGCGCTGAAATATAGCCAGAGGCTTTGAAGGCAAAACAATAAGACTACAGATGTTTCATGTTACTACATATGTATTATTTTTCAAAAATATTGCATAATAATACATTTGCAGTGATATGAAATATCTGTAGTCTTATTGTTTTGCCTTCAAAGTCTCTGGCTATATTTCAGCGCCATCTAGATTTAATAATCAAACTACAAAAACCGCGGCCGATCCGTACTATGGCGACTGCCAATCCAGCTAGTCTATATCATCCTTGATAAAAGTCAGTCTTGATTGACTGACTGATAAATACGTACCAACGCCCAGCCCAAACCGCTGAAGGTAAAAACTTGAAATTTGGCACACATATACCTTGAGTGTCGTTGAAGTACACTAAGAAGGGATTTCCCGAAATTCCCATCGAATAAGGAATAAATGAGATTTATATTTTTGCTTCATAACGGCCTTATCTCCGTAACTATAATAATTATTAAAGACTTCAAATTTGGCATGCAACTAAGTGTGTATCAATAAAAGACTAATTTTAGAATTTTTAGAAAATCTCACGGGATAAAATAAGGTGGGATTTATTTATCCTATTCAATGAGAATCATTCCTATAGGATCATAGAAAGGAAAAAGGAATAGAAATCCCGTGGGATAGAGATCGGGAATTGACTACAAATGTTATTTAAATAAAACCTTCTTCAGGTTATTTTGAACCAAAAACGAGTATAAAATCAGGGCGATTTGGCTAAGTTCGGGAGGTATTAATTCTGTTGTATCTAAATAAGTTTGAAAAATTCTCGTTCTAAGGCCTTGTTATCTTAAAGTTTTAAGTTAAAGTCCCAAAAGTCGGATATTTTCGTTTATGTTTATTACTTTTTGTAGTCAATGACATTCTCAACGGGTGCGTAAGCGTATGCCCTAAAACCAGTCTACCAGAGGATCGGGTTTTAAAGTCTTTCAAACATCTCCAAAAGTGATTCGATTGTGAAGAATTTTTTTGTTGAATTTTTAAATGCGAGTGAGGTGACGAAGTTTGGGCCATTTCATTTCAAAACTGGTAATTAAATAATCACCAATATCTGTACAGCCAACTGTTCATAAATATCTGTACATAGATCTTATTACCGTAACATGAGGTTCATGTTTAGATATATGAACGTATGGCTGTACGGATATTGGAGGACTCGACTGTTCACAAAATAATACAATAAAGACAGATTATGTTGGTTTGTGCGTGTTTCTAGGTCAGGTGTAGTCTTTGAAATTATTGACTGAACCAACTACAATAGTAATTCTCCCACTATTTCTTAAAATTGAGTTTTATCCTCAAACGAACTTGGTGGTAACCGCTACCCGCTGATAACTACATCCAAACGCAGGTACTTTAGTTTAAATTAAGTCTATAAATTTCGAGTTTCAGTTTCGCAAATTTCGTAATAAATAAATATTCGCGAGCTCCAAGAGCCCGTAGCGGTGGTAACGTCGTCCCACGTCGGAAGACGTCCATTTCTAATAGAACGTCCGTCACTAGAGTCGGGCAAATGACAGATTATAAGAACTGAAAAATTGAATAAAATTGAGCTGGTAAAAAATCGGATTGTGGTAACCCTAACGTGTAGAGCGAAAAGTAGTTTTGACACTAGTAACACTAGTTTTTGAAAGAGAGAAAGAAATATTTCGTTTGTGACACCAAACGGTTAACGTAGATAACATAGACAAAAAATATTTTAAAAAAACAATAATAGTGAAAATAACACAATGAAAAAATAATATGCTTGTGTCACAAATGGTCCCAGATCAGCTAAAGATTGCCAGTCTTGCGAACGGCGCTGATCTTCCTTTTGACTTTCGTCTGCAAATTCAAATTTGAGGTATAACTTCTTCTCACGTCTTTCATAGAAAAAAAGCAAACACCCAAACATCCATCATCATCGTTATCATCGACGGTTAGTTAGTGAACTGAATACAAATAAATATCTAGAATTTTGTATAAAACCCTTTTTTTTCTTAGCCATTGGGAATTTCCAAAAATCCTGAAATTAGGTTTTTACTGTTATAATTACCTACTTTCAGGCCAAATTTAGAGACTCATAAAAAATAATCAGAGTTACGGAGATAAAGTCGCTATGTACATTATAGGTAAATCCCGTTTATTCCCTATTCTCATATTTGAACTGCTAAATGAAGAATTTCACAGGGATTCTTCTAATTTCTTCATTTAATGCAAATCACGACTATAATGTACTTAATTTTTTCGTGAATTTATTGTAATAAGTAATTTAGAAAATCCCGGAATTAAAATTCTACTTACACGAGTAGAACCGCGGGTAAAATCTAGTGCCTAAACAGTTTAAAACACATTCTTACTTAAGCAAATAAATATACAACGTAGTTATGACTCAGGAAAAACACAAATACATGTCAGCATAATAATGCATTATATCATAATGCAGAGACCCTTCCCTAAGTCGAATCTAGCTCATTATAACGAATTTTACATTTTCGCATCAAAAATCCACAAATTTTTTTTTTTTTTTAAAAACGAACTTTATTAGGTACTAGCTTTTGCCCGCGGCTTCGCTCGCGTGTACCATGAGTATTCCAAAGAACTAAGATATCAAGCAAGCAAGCATGCACGCAAGCAAGCAAGCGTGCAAGAAAGCGTGCAAGTAAGCGTGCAAGCAAGCGTGCAAGCAAGCCCGACTAAACTTCAGGTAGATACGGTCCTTAGACATTTCAACCCCATCGCACCCCATCCAGGGAGATGGTATTTTACGTCCGCCACGTCAAATTTTAAAACCGTTGTTGTTTTCATAACCAGCGACCCGATAAACCATAGAAACAACACCCATGTTGATTTTCAGACCTTGTTACCCCTTTTCCCCCTTTTAGGGGTTGAATTCTCAAAAAACCTGAAACACGTATTCACTCATTTATCATTAGGAGTACATCTGTGAAGTTTCGAATAAAATAGTCGAACGAATCTTGTTTCCCCATACAAACTTTGGACTCCCGTTTCACCCCCTTAGGGAGTGAATTTTGAAAAATCCTTTCTTAGTGCACCCCTAGACCTTATAAGGAACCTACATGCCAAATTTGGAATCTCTAGGCCCAGTGGTTTGGGCTGTGCGTTGATATGTCAGTCAGTCTGTCAGTTTCTTCTTTTATATATATAGATATAACGGGCCCGCGTGGGAACTACGGGCCAAGCCCTCTCGCTCTGATAGGAGTCCCGTGCCCTGCAGTGGGACGTATATAGGCTGGGATGATGATGATGACACTAGCCTTTACCCGTGGATTTATCGTTCAAGACTCAAGACTCGTACAATACGTATACTTTTAGTTTACCACTGACAGAAGGCTTGCCTTCATTTAATTTCCAACTTTAACACCATACAAATAAAGTAGCTATTACAAAATCTGCCAACGTGGGTAACAGTATTCTAAAATTGGCTTTATTTGTAGGCCGTTAAAGTTGAATATGAAATGAAGGCAAACCATCTGTCAGTGGTAAACTTTATGTAATTTTACTGTAAATCTCTTTTGACAATAGAGTTTATGTAGTAATGTGAAAAGTTCATAAGATAATTCATTCTTGTCTTTGCCAGACTATATCGAAGTCGATCGACGTTTAGAAACGTTGATAAACGTGCCATTCCGCGATGGAAGACTGAGGACACTTCTTTTAACGAAAAAAAAGGGCCTCGTGACGCCCCTAGCCGTTTAGAGAATCGCGTAATGATCTATAGTACGAATTACAGCGCAGATAATAATAATAATAATAATAATAATATCCCCCATGACGAGAACCTCGTGAAAGCTGAGAAGGACAAAGCCAGCAAGTACCTTGACCTAGCTCACGAGATAACCGCCATGTGGGATGTTGATTCGACGATCATTGTCCCGATAGTCGTTTCTGCGAACGGTCTGATAGCGAAGAGTCTCGACCAACACCTCAAGAGACTCTCGCTAGATGGCTGGATCAAGGGTCAGATACAGAAGGCGGTACTCCTGGACACTGCGCGGATAGTCAGGAGGTTCCTCTCTCTGTCGCCCTAACCACCGATAGCTTAGGCCCCGCCTCGCTGCCGGTGGCACCCTAGGTTAGGTTTTTATAATGATTTTACGTTTTGTATGTATAGTTTTATATTTTACTTTTTGTATAATTATTGTAAAAATCTAACCTAAGAGAAAAATATAAATAAAGAGAATAATAATAATATTAGGGGACAATCTCACACAAATCGACCTAGTCCCAAACTAAGCAAAGCTTGTACTATGGGTACTAGACGACGATAGACATACTTATATAGATAAATAAATACTTAAATACATAGAAAACATCCATAACTCAGGAACAAATATTCGTGCTCATCACACAAATAAATGCCCTTACCGGGATTTGAACCCAGGACCTCTTGCTTCGTAGGCAGGGTCACTACCAACTAGGCTAAAGCGGTCGTTGTTGAGATGGTAGATGTAGAGTGGATATTGTATGTATGTACAAAGAAACGAACATAATCTTAGATTATTTATGCACTAGATAGAGTGTCAGTAGCAAACATTGCGATACAAATCGTCCAAAAATCTATTTGACAGCTTCATATTACGATCGCGTTACGTCATTCAAACTGAAGGGAGGCAAATGACATATAAGCCAACAGTTGGCTTATATTTTTCGGTACGTTTTCATGCCGGCGAAGCTCTATCTAATAAGTATACAAAGTATTGTATAGAATTATCAAAAAGTATGGCCTAGTGGTTTGACCTATGGCCGCTCAAACAGAGGGTCGTGGGTTCAAATCCCGGCTCGCACCTCTAAGTTTTTCGGAATTTATGTGCGAAATTACATTTGTAATTTACCATGAGCTTTACGGTTAAGGGAAACATCATGAGGAAACCTGCATACACCTGCGAAGAAATTCAATGGTGTGTGTGAAGTTCCCACTCCGCACTGGGTCCGCGTGGGAACTACGGTCCAAGCCCTCTCATACGGGGAGGAGGTCTGTGCCCTGCCGGACGTATACATAGATATAGGCTGGGATGATGATTTGGTCAAAAAGTATACGGTCAGTGTTACAGTATTATCCATAGTTTTATTTCCACAGGAGAGACAACTTTTGTTTCCTATGTTAACTTCGGCCCATTAGTTCACATATTTATGTTTGAAAATAAAGTAAATGCCCATTATGTGTCTAAGATCCCTTCCGCAAATCCGCAGCTAACAAAAGAGCTGATAACTTTGAAATGGCGTAAACAATGGATAAAACATGTCTAAGAGCCATCGCCAAGAAATCTGCTTTCATATGAAAAACCGCATCCAAATCACACCTGTTTAAGAGCTATGATGCCACAGACATACACATACACACACACATAGCGGTCAAACTTATAACAACCCTCTTTTTGTGTTCGGGGGTTAAAAATATCTGTCGTTGACTTTCTTGCCGATATCGTTTCAACAGATGTTTTTTTCTAAGCTTAGGGGCCATCCATAAATTACGTCACACCAATTTCGATCAATTTGGACCCCCCCCCCCCTTTGTCACACTTATTACTATGAAAATCGCTATTATTTTGTTCTAGTGTCACAGATCGCTTGACCCCCCCTCCTCCCTAAATGTGTGATGTACATTATGGACGGCCCCTTAGCCAAAATTTAATAAAGATATTTTGTCACGGAATAAATTAATTTCGCACAAATATAAGAAAACATATTGTATTATCTTTCAATGATACATAATTGTGCCTAAAGTATACAGTTTTGCTTAGTTACAATTCAACGTCGCAAGTTTGTTTTACCATAGAAAAAGGTTTCATGCTCCATTTATGTTTTATACAAATATGAATCTTGAGTTCAAGGGGTTAGGGTCCAATTTAAACTAGCCAAATTTCACATGAAACTTTGTGACAACTTACCAACAATATTACTCGCAACTCTATTACTATTGAATAATATTATTACTATAATGGGTCCTATAAATATTCAGCATCGAATTGGTCGCATTGTTTTTCATAGACCTAGTTTTTACCTTCACTTTGTTATTGACAGAATAGGGATGTTGACACCACCAATCAACTGACGTACTTTTTATGAGCTGTCAAAACACAATTCTCCACAGACTTTGAATGGCAATAGCAACTTATGACGTCACTTGTTCGCCAACTCAATCAACTAACAATCTATTTGTTTTAAAGCAACAAAAAATCTAATTTTGCAGTTAATCGAAAATTAATCTGGTTTTCAGGGCTAAAATAAAGCGTTTTTTTACTGGAGTCGTGTCTTCGAATTATTTATTAATGACGTCAACAATCGTGTCTTTAATTTATATTTCTTCTGCGGATGCTTAAATTAACCAGAATCTTAGAAAATATTAGTAACCGAAACAGTTATTGTAATAAAACGGGTTAGTATCGTAACAAGTGATCGGGTATTCGACTTCTGGGAAAAACAGGACCTTAGGGGGTTTGCATTTCGGCTTGCACAACTCCAGGGGTTTCTTGATGTCCTTGAAGCAGTCGCAGCCGCAGCCGCAGCCAAATTTAGGGAGGCAGAAGCAATCTTGTAGGCCAAAGAGGCATTCGAGGCAGGTCTCCGTCATCCAAGGCTCCCGGCTGACGCAGCAGCAAGCTTCCAGGTCCTGAGGAGCAAACAATATGTATAAGCGTGGCGTAATCTTATTCTTGTGTGTATATACATATAAAAGCCAACCATACTGACTGATCTATCAACGCACAGCTGTAACCACTGAACGGATTGTGCAGAAATTTGGCACACATATAGCTATTATGGATAGGATATAAATGGGACGTGACAACGTCTAATAAATCTATGAACGCCGGCTGCACGCACGAAAGAGGATGACTCAGTGTAACGTACATAACGCATTGTCCCGTTACGCGTCCTGTATGCTTAGTATAAGTTTTACTTCACCAAATACTTCTCGATCGCGTTTACCTAAAAATTTAAATTCTATGGAAACATGGACGCACGCGCGCGGAGTTGCTGTCCATGTTTCCATATAATTGATTTTTTTACGTAAACGCGATCGAGAAGTATTTGGTGAAGTAAAACTTGTACTAAGCATACTGTTACGCTCGAGCCGATGAACGATCGGAGCGAGAACGCGGCACGAGCGAGCGAAAGGCACAATCGGCAAAAGTGTGCAATCATTTCATCAATGTTTTGTTATGACTTTTTTCTTCAAAATGGCCCTAACTATGTAACTATAACTTTAAGATACTTTAAATTTGGCATGCAAGTAGGTGATTATAACAGTAAAAAACTGATTTTAGGATTTTTGGAAAAACCCACGGGATAAGGAAAAAAATGGGATTTATACATTCAATTCAATGAGACCTTATCACCGTAACTATTCCTTTAGTTAGGATCATAGGTGCAGTAAAAAGATTTTTTCACTTCTCATGCTCTTAAAATGTTACTTTAGTCTCTGCATATCGGGACTAAAGCTCTTTTTTGATCTCAAGGGATTAAAGTAAAATTTTTTTAATTGACTATGGAAACCCCTAAACTGCCAATCACGGTGTTTGTGAATGGAGGATTATCGCCATTTTCAGTAACTGGGTATAGACAATTTTAAAGCTTTCCACAGACCGAAGCGCGCTGCGGACGCACTGTAGCGCCCTGCGCTTCGGTCTGTGGAAGCCTTTAGGGCGTGGAAATAACCTCAAAATGACAACTGTATAAAAAATATTTAAAAAATAATAATTTCGTGAAACACATTGAATAATTACGAATATTAATCTATTTAATTATAAAATATTAAAGATGAATTCATTTTATTTTTCACGTATAGAAAGATTTCCTTTAGCTTAGGTGTTTTTAATTTGTTTTTCTTTTAAAAACGCTGTCGGCAATGCAGTTCCCTGCTCTGTCGATAAAATAGCAATCCACACTGTCGGCAAAGCAGTGCTGGAGTGTACGGTAGATAGAGCAGTTACGTTTGAATGTTAATATGGCGTGACTTCAAAATAATGCGATGTCAGTTGCACTTAACCTTTCGTATGCCGGAAGTAAAAAAAAAAAAAAGTCGTGCATTCTAGCCTCAACAGTTTCATATAAATCCAATGATACAGATTTTAAAAAAAATACAAAAAGAAAGCCTTAAATTGGGTACGGATCCGGTACAGGGCATACGAAGGGTTAATAGTAAATAGAAAGTATAATTAGATATAATTTAACAAATGCTTTGGCATATAGAAAATAAACTTAAAAAGTAGTTTCTTTATTCACGGGTAAGTGTTTCAGTTAACAATATATTTTGTGTGTGAACTTAGATCAATTAGGTTAATTTATTTGCCGATTCTAATGAATGAACAATTATCATTCTTTCATGCATAGTCCAATTAGTTTTAACATAGTCTTTAAGTTAGAATCTGTTGGCTAATTATGCAAGCATTTAAAGCGTCACTTTACAAAAAAATATAAAAGAAAAGAAAAGACAGCGGTATTTTTTTTGCTATTTGAATTTTGAACAGATGTCCATTGCTCGTATTGAGCATAGGTACGTTGTAAAAAAGTAATTTTGTACGTCGTTTTTTTCCTCGCATTCAAAGTGAAAAGTAGAGTGTTTAACGCGGGACTAAACTACCATAATGACAACTCGAATTATAGCCTCCCTCGCTGTCGCTCGGGTGGCTAAATATCTCGTGTCATTATTGGCTTGTTTTAGTCCCTTGTTGAACAATCTACTATTTTTTAATTTCCCTCGAGATGGTCAACTCCCGACAAATAAGATTTAGGTACTTATATCTTATTTTTTGTCCGCGTATGAAGTTAGGGGAAAAAGTTTGTGAAGATGTTTGGATGTTTGTTACTTAATCACGCAATAACGGCTGAACGGATTTGCATGAAATTTGGTATGGAGATAGTTTGAGACCTTAGGAATAACATAGAATAGTTTTTATCCCGGAAAATTGCGAAATATTGGAAAGTGGGCGTTGGATTTTTCTTCTTGTAAAGGGTGCGGTTGTCCATAAAGGTTGGGAATCTTAATTTGGAAAGTGGGCGTTGGATTTTTCTTCTTGTAAAGGGTGCGGTTGTCCATAAAGGATGGGAATCTTAATAATAGTATGCGCCGACTGGAGATTTTTTTTTTCTATCCTCTTAGCACGTGTTTCATAAAGTACAAAATCAATTATAAGAATAAACGACTAATGTTCTATGAGGAGTAGGTACAAATTTTTAATTGAAATAAGGACTAAATATGATGATACAATTTTCAAAATCACATAACTGTATTCTTGACACGGTCTGCAGTATTATGCCTATTGTAAAAAATCGGGACATATGAGGCTAAGTATTCGTCGGTAAAATAGTTAATTTTTAGGTTTATTTACATACCTGGACCATAATGGCTGCGAATACCAAAATCAATATTTTGAACATCATATTCAATTCACTACCTTCTTACTATTTGATCTTGACCTATAACAAACCTTGTTTATATAGTAAACCATATATATATTTCTTATTAAACGAAATTTCAAAATTAATTTTTAGTAACATGCTGAAACGTATGTCCCTTGCGACGATACTTGTAAATTGAACCTTTACTTAATAGTATAGTGTTTGAATTGGAATAGATAACAAAAGAGACTTAAGGCTTTTATAATGAAGTCATATCGCGATTGTTGCCTCAACGTACTTGGTGTTAGTCGGTCAAGCTGATAATATCATTGAAAATAAGACACGTATTTATTATTAATTCTTAGTATTTATACGCAATTCATATTGAAATGTGGTGTTAATGAACTCTTACTCTACACACCTGTCTAATTGTCTTTCGGTTTTTAAAGAAATCACTAGACATATTGAAAATATCACTAGTTCAAACTAGTATGTAAAATTAAAGTGTTTAGGTAAACTAAATATTCTGTAAATAAGTCGCAAAAGGCTCTTTTTAATCGACTTTAAAAAAAGGGAGCGGTTATCAATTGGGGATGTATATTTTTTTGTAATACATAGTAAATCGAAAACCATTTCGAGATAAATGCTTTTTAAATTGTTTTCTGTAGTTATTTAATTTTAATATAATAATTCCAACTTAAATATAAATCATGTAAAACAAAAATTCAATATTCTTGCTCCAAATATTAAAATTGTAAGCAGTAATTCCCTTTGCCTCTTAGGGTCCCCAATATTTGAAGCGTCTATTCCTGAATACATTAATAATTCTATTACTAAATTTCAAAATTTCGCTGACCGTCTTCTTGAAATTAGTTCGCATTATGCACTTTGCATCTTAAAATTCTGTCTTTTCGTCCCAAAATTTACACATGTGCTCCGTAGCTGTCCCTTTTGGAACCACCCAAATCTTTTAACTCAATTTGACGACTTAATTAAAATTAGCTTAGAATCGATCCTAAATATGCAGGTGAACGAGCGATCTTGGACCCAAGCATCCCTGCCCATTCGTTATGGTGGGTTAGGGACTCGCAAAATTTCCAGTGTCGCTTCGCCAGCCTTCCTATCTTCTGCCCATAGTTCAGCAAATCTCATAAGTAAAATTTTAAGGGCCAACCCTTCAAACTTTGAGATTGCTGGCTTGGAACAAGCTAGAAAGGCTTTCTTAATTGCATGCCCAGGTCAAAATTTTCCAGTTTCTACAAATTCACAGAGGAGCTGGGACGACATACACTGCAAAATTACCTATGACCATCTCTTGGGCTGCAGTACAGGTTCGGCACGAGCTAGGCTATTGGCAGTGGGAACGCATGAGGCCGGCTACTGGCTTCACGCGTTTCCATCGTCTAATACTGGAACCTTTCTTGAGTCTGACACGCTCAGAATTGCAACCTGTCTACGGCTCGGGGTTCCGGTTTGCGCTCCTCACAAGTGTCCCTGTGGCAGTGACGTCGACCAGCTAGGACATCACGGACTGTCATGTCAAAAAGCGCCGGCCGCTTCTCAAGACATGCTGCACTAAACGACATTATACGCCGGTCCCTTGCCACCGTCAACGTGCCAACGTTGCTTGAGCCCACAGGCATTGCAAGAGACCGGATGGTATGAGTCTGATTCCATGGAAGATGGGTCGGGTGCTGGTATTGGATGCCACTTGTTCAGACACGCTGGCCCCTTCCCATCTCCATGGTACTTGCAACAGACCTGGTGCAGCTTCAGAAGCGGCTGAAAAGGCGAAAAGACTGAAATACAGGGGTCTAGGCAGCGAATACGATTTTGTCCCATTCGTTGTCGAGACCCTTGGTCCGTGGGGTCCTAGCGCCTTAAAGCTCTTTAAGGATATTTCTAAGAGGTTAGTCGACGTCACAGGTGACCGAAGAGCTGGCAGCTTCCTCGGACAAAGAATTAGCTTAGCTATTCAAAGAGGAAACGCTGCCAGCATCTTCGGCACCTTGCCTAAGGGGACTAGCTTTCAGAATATGTTTTAGTTATATTTTATATTTTTGTTTTCTTTTTTCTTATTGTACATACTTTTTAGTCTAGGATAGTTGTACATATGTAATATATATTTAGTTATTAATGGATTAAATCCCGTTATTTTAATATTGTGTAATGCATTTATTACATGTATATCAAATAAGCAATGACCTTCATTTGACATTGAAGTAAACTTCGTAGACGGTCCAAGCTGTACTTTAATCGGTGTGGAATAGCATTATTTATTTCGATTGACATCACTACTCGTGTGACATTTCTATTCTTCTTAAAACATTATTTCAGTACACCGCTCCCTCAAAGTATAAACTTTTTCTCAGGATTATAGCGCCCTGATCACACATACATCATGATTTTTAATCGGTGATCGATCAGGAACCAATTTTTCTAGATCAGTATTCGGTGGTGACCACGTTCAAGTCGCAGTTACATGAAACAAAACGTCTATTCTTTTAAATAATGAATGATTATTTGGAAAATCAATTTTTATAAAAATCATTGTCATCCTACACTTATCCCAGGGCCACCAGACATCACGTATTTTCTGACGAACGAAATGTGGACGATTGAGTAGTGTTAGTATGTACTAAGAACGCAGGCCTACCTGCTAGCTTGCTTAGACGGCCAATTTTCAGGTATCAGGTAATGAAGGTACATATAAAAACATTATCTACTTACCTCACGTAAATTCTTCAAGCTGTGATTTTCACGTATATTTTAGGCAATATCCTCAAAAATAAGTCGCTAATACTCCCAGACACTTTCCGTCGGCCGTATTGCTTGGCCCTACCGTGTTTTTGGCGCATTTATTGCATTCATTTAAACTCGTGCTGTATCATTACTAGCAATGCTATAGTCCTGAAATTCATATGTAAGATATTTGAGGATTCACTCTAGTGACAAGTATTTATCGAAACACGATTACTTGTAGTTCACTCGATAGAAAAAAATCCAAAGTCGTCTCTAAAAAATAAAAGAAACTCGTAGTACGACGCTAATACTGCACGGAAGGTCATGACTTTTTGAATGTTAATAAAACAAGATGTTTTCTAGGACGTAGTTTTGCTACATTTTTAAAATATGTATTTGTTTTAGTAATAAGATGAAAATACCCAAAAACACGCGCAGTCCAACCAACCTATCTTGAGTCATCGTGCCTCCCCCACGCAGCCCCACGTCCGAAATCGCCCACCCAAAATCAATTAACGCGAAAAACTCGGTAGGCCCTTAAAGCTCCCAAAATAATTACTTAACTTCACGTAAATTCTGATGCTCCATTTTTATATATGTCCGCCAGACAACTATTTTAAAACCTTTTACAAGAAGACAGACGACGTTTATTTTGAGCTCATAGAAAAAGTAATGTATGCAACTATTCATAATCGGCCATTGAGACACTCATGCGTATCTATTGTGACATTCGGCTTCGCCTCATGTCATAAACTCGCACTCGTGTCTCAATGGCCCTTATTATGATACGGTTGCATAAAATACTATTAGGGGATGATTGGCCCCTTGGATCGGTCTGTCTAGTCTACTTGTAAAAGGTTTTAAAATAGTTGTCTGGCGGACATATATAAAAATGGAGCATCAGAATTTACGTGAAGTTAAGTAATTATTTTGGGAGCTTGAAAGCGTCTGCAAAGCAATACGGGCGACGGAAAGTGTCTGGGAGTGCTGGCGACTTATTTTTGAGGATATTGCCTGGTAGGCATGCGTTCTACACCTACTTAACACTACTTAATCGTCCACATTTCGTTCGTCTGAAAATACGTGACGTCTGGTGGCCCTGGGATCTTACTCTATTAGTCTATGAGCCCGAAACCTCTTTGACAAATCAGTTTATATACAAACTTTGTCGTGACATCTGTCGAATACCCCGCCAAAGCGATGACACTTAACGAAATTATTAACTTCAATATATGTATGATGACCATGCAGCCGGTGGATGAAGGAAGTTTTAACAATAAATAAAAATAAAATAAATATCACGGGACAATTCACACCAACTGACCTAATCCCAGACTAAGCAAAGCTTGTTGGTACTATGGGTTGGTAGGTACTAGACAACGGATAAACATACTTATACAGGCTTTGATCAATTATAACTGTAGATACACATTGCCGAACAAAATCCCCTTCAAAGATTGTCCGAACTTTTTTATATGGTTGCGTAACAAATAAAATCATCACCTACACTGAAATTTGAACCTAGTCCTTACTTCATTACAGTCGAATTTCGGTAGCGGCAAAACTCCACTTGACAGCTAAACTTGACAATTTCACGCAACGTTCTGAGAAAAAAGAAGGCCACTTTTATCAAAGTGGCGCTCATTTGGCTCGGACATTTTCGGGCGCGCGACTGTGGATCTACAGTTATAATTGATCAAAGTCAATATTAGTAAAATACAGTACCAATTGCGTTTATTTGAATGGAAATTTATTTCAAATTTAAAAATGGAAAGTTTTCATGGGCTGAATTCACCCCACAAAAATACGAAACGCAATAGTGTATTCGTTACCCAAGAGAATTATAATCTTTCTGATTTCTCCATACTGACCCATTTGGATCGATCACCCTGTATTAACAAAACTGACAAACTTTTTTTATGGAAAATTAATAATATTTTTATCGAAAAGGCTACACTTTTTTGTGAAAATACTACTGATGAGACAAAAGCATAACATAATGTAAGAGCAAAGTGTATGACAAGCCAGCGCCAGCAAGTTCCTTTGTAGCAACAATACATTTTCGCTCAGACAAAGGCACATTTTCAGGCATCTAATTGTCCGTTGGTTTTCTTTCTTTTGCGGGGCCGTGAGTTAGTTCGTACATCTGTAGTCTGACGCAAACTCGTTTATTCCCGAGTACAGTCGCCATCCGAAAAAACAAAAGCTCGAGGTAGTACCTATATGTATATAAGGTGCTCAAATTAGATGCCAATAATTTAAGAGACATAGTGAAAATAAACGGATCACTCACATCTTAAAACGAGTTTAACTCGACATGTTTCGGGATAATCTAACGGTGAGTGTGAGCGAACTTTTACAAAGTGATGTTGTTAGTGTTGTGTGCTTCCCTACATTTGACAATGACAAACAAACAAACAAAATATTCAGATTAAAAATTCTGCCCAAATAGGGTGTACGTGCACGCACAGTTGTTTCCTAAGTTTCTCCAAAAACTAACATGAACTTTAAATTAGTACTTTAAAGTCTACTATCAACTCTAAAAGTATTGGCATCTTTTTTGTAAGCACCTTGTAAGTAGCTGCCCAAAAATATCTAAAGGGGACACGGTAAGAACATTAGTCAGTCACATTTTTTCAAAAATGAGATTATAATCTAAAAAATAAAAATGTAGAATATAACATACCTATTACACATACTACATACATATATTGTTTTCACTTTTTTAGTCATTGTTCGTGATGACTAACTTTTAAAACGGTATACTATACTTCAATAGAATCTGACAATCTCGTTGACACTTATGGCCAACTGACATGGACGCCAAATTGTCTAGGTCCCTAGTGATACGATTAAAAACTTTTTATTTGAACGACCGCTTTAGCCTAGTTGGTAGTGACCCTGCCTACGAAGCAAGAGGTCCTGGCTTCAAATCCCGGTAAGGGCATTTATTTGTGTGATGAGCACGAATATTTGTTCCTGAGTTATGGATGTTTTCTATGTATTTAAGTATTTATTTATTTATATAAGTATGTTTATCGTCGTCTAGTACCCATAGTACAAGCTTTGCTTAGTTTGGGACTAGGTCGATTTGTGTAAGATTGTCCCCTAATATTTATTTATTTATTTATTTATTAGTTCTCGATTATAATCATAACCATAGAAACTAAATGTTTATGTCAGTTAGTTCGCTGCTGTGTATCTAAGAGATTGACAGGTTCTATTGAAATGGACTTTATGTATCAAAGCAACTGAAACAAAACTCCATTCTTTCAATAACATATTTTATTTCTTGTCTTGATCGCAGTAAGTATTTGCTCTGAAGCATCGGATTTATAGTAAGTATGAGTTTTTATGGGTCCCCCGACTGGGTATTGAGCTCGTAAGTTTGTGAAGATTACGGCTGGATATTAAGCTTTGTGTGGACTAACAGGGGCATTATGTCATCACTAGGTTTTGCCCGCGGCCTCGCTCGCGTAAAACAACTCAATTTAGAACTGCAAGAAAAACTGTTTACATTGCGGCGCTCGATTGGCCGCTTTAAGAGCCTACCGAGCTTTTCGCGCTAATCGATTTTTGGGTGAGCGATTTCGGGCGTGGGGGAGGCACGATGGCTCAAGATAGGTTGGTAGGACTGCGCGTGTTTTTGGGTATTTTCATCATATTACTAAAACAAATACACATTTTAAAAATGTAGCAAAACTACGCCCTAGAAAACATCTGGTTTAATCTGCCGTGCAGTTTTAGCGTCGTACTTACTTACTTACTGCCAGGGCGCAGTGACCCAAAGCGGGTCTTGGCCTCCAACACCAGATTGCGCCATGCTTTGCGATCTTGAGCCAGCTCTTGCCAGTCTTCGACCCCGAGATCCAAAAGGTCTTTCAGGACCTCATCCCTCCAGCGGTACCTGGGACGACCAACCGGCCTACGTCCACTCGGTCGTCCCAAGTACGCTCTCTTCACGGCTCGATCCTCTCCCAACCTTTCTACGTGTCCGAGCCACCGGAGTCTGGACGCCTTGGTCTCTCCTATAACATTGGGCTCAGATACCAGATCCTCAATTTCCCTATTCTTTCTTACCCTCCAGCTACCGTCCTCCCTCTGAGTCGGCCCCAGAATCTTCCGCAAAATCCTCCTTTCTGCCACTTGTTTCCCCATCCCATTCCATTCCCATCTTGTTTTATTAACATTCAAAAAGTCATGACATGACCTTCCGTGCAGTATTAGCGTCGTACTACGAGTTTCTTTTATTTTTTAGAGACGACTTTGGATTTTTTTCTATCGAGCGAACTATAAGTAATCGTGTTTCGATAAACACTTGTCATTAGAGTGAATCCTCAAATATCTTACACATAAATTTCAAGACTATAGCTTTACATGTAATGATACAGCACGAGATTAAATGAATGCAAGAAATGCGCCAAGAGCACGGTAGGCCCTTAAGACCTGAGGCCGTATTGTCTAACGTTTCGACGCTTGCCTCCGCTTTCACCATCTCTTTTTGTCATCATATTATACCGTTTAACAGAAAGAAATAGTGATTGCGAAGGCAAACGACAGATACGTTTGACAGCAAGCCTGCAGGTTTTATACCACGAAATTAGATTTTCGAACTTCGCATCGTGCCGTTCCATCCACGCTAATGTACTAACCATAAGAGTGAAAGGAATGGCATGATACGAAGTTCAAAAATCTAATTTCGTAGTACTTAACCCCACAGATGCGTGTTTCGACTGTTTCGCATCAGTTGTAATGAACGAAATTGTAAGTAAAATGGCACACCATGTGCACGCATCCCGTGCGCCATCTTACTTACAGTTTCATTTATTTCAAGCAGTGAGTGTGCGTGAAGTATACACGATGATTTTAAATCGGTGATCAGGAGTTGAAAAATATTGATACCTAGCCAAAATGGAATTTAATAGACGAGGTCTAAAAGCAATGAGCACTCTGTTTAATTAAAAAAAAATGTGAAAACTTCCTCCGTCCACCGAATGCATGGTCACCCTACATTTGTAGTTTCGTCAAGACTTAGTGTCTTTGGCGGGGAGCTTGACAGGTCTCGCGTCAAAGTTTGTTTAAGAAACTGACTTGTCAAAGAGGTTTTATGCTCATAGACTAAATTAAGTGTAGGGTGACAACGATTTTGATTAAAAATGAATATCCAAATAGGGTGAGTGGGGGTAAGATGAAAAACACTTGGGTGCCACGAGTAGTTTTTCATCTTACACTGCTTTTCATCTTACCCCCACTCACTATAATCATTATTATAAAAAAATAGACGTTTTTTTATGTAAGCGCAACATAAACGTGGTCGCCACCGAATACTGATCTAGAAAAATTGATTCCTGATCACCGATTAAAAATCATAATAGCAATAATAGACAGATAGATAGAATAGAAAGAGACGACGAAAGCGATTGTTAGCGCCTGCGCGTTAGGCGGCCTCAAGTCGCGATCGTTTATGCGGTCGCCAACATAGGAATGATACCTTACTTAAGGCGTAAAGCCCATCACACACAGCGCAGATGCGGTAAGATATCTGTATCAGAACAGATATCTGTCAATATCGCTCCCTATACAATATACAATTCAATGGAGGACCACACACAGCGCTGATGCGGTAAGATTTTTATCTGCGTATCTGTGAGCACCGACATTATATCGACAGAATCCGACAGATGTGAAGATTATATCTGCAGATAAATACAGGTGGATGCGCAGAAGCACACTTTCATCATCATCATCATCATCCCGGTCTATATTACGTACCACTGCAGGGCACAGGCTTCCTCTCAGAATAAGATGGTTTGGGTCGTAGTGCCCACGCAGGCCCAGTGCGGATTGGGAACTTCAGTGTATAATAAAATAAATATAAAATTACGTAGTACTTAAGCAAACAACAAGTCATCCTCGCGTAGAAATGCATTTTCGCATTTTTTTACATTTTGTCGTGAAGAGAAATAAAGCAAGTGTAACGCGCTTTCATTGAACATTCATTGTAGCCTATCTATCTCTCAAAGGCCTGGCAACGCACCTGTGACACCCTTAATGTTGCGGGTGTCCATGGGCGGCGGTCATTGCTCCCCATCAGGTGACCCGCATGCTCGTTTACCCCCTTTTATATATAAAAAAAAAAAAACACCCTGTATAAGCCATCCGCACCACAAAACACGTCTACTCAGCTCCGAAATTTTAGAGTGAATGTATCACCTGGCATCTGCGCTGTGTGTGATACCTGCAGACGGATAAGTTTTTATACGCAGATAAAATCTTACCGCATCTGCGCTGTGTGTGACAGGCCTAAGCCACACAGAAGAGACGTGGGACCGCGCCTCGCAGGCCGCGTCTCCGCCCCGTCTCTTCTGTCTCCTTTGGATCGCGACGCTTCTATACATTTAGTATGAAAACTGATTTAAGGGGCGCGCTGCGACGCGCCCCCGTCTCACGTTTCCTCTATGTGGCCTGCGCCTAATTGAGGGGTTTAACATCCGTACAAAAACAGCGAGGCAGAACGATGGAATGAAACAATTCGATTTATCCATATCTTTATTTCCGATTTAAGTAGGTATTGACTATTATTAGGAATAAACATACATTGAGTTACAGCTATAAAATATATTAATTCAAGACTGACTAAAAGCAGACAATGATATGTTGGATTAAATCTATACTTAATAATAATAACTGGGAGTAAATTTAATAATTGGCACCGAGAAGTGGAAAGGGGGTTGGGTACACCGCGTCATGTGGACATCACTGGAAGGTCAATGACCTGGTGAGCAAGCGTCATCGGGACGTCGAAGCGTCACGCGGACGACAATGCGTCATGGAAACAACACAGGATACAACTGGTAACGGTATTCTTGTAATTACAGACAGTTGAAGTTTGATACGACTACCCAACGAATGAGTTGTTGTTTTTTTCAGCTTCTTTATTTATATAATTAGGTTCGCCGGTGTACCCGTCCGCCCTTTATATAAAAACATAATATCCACAATTTCATAAATTACTCTACAACTTACTAAGAAATGCGAATATTTTTCAATCACAGTGAAACATCAATTCCAAATAAGCAATTTACAACTTTTTAAGCTTTAACCTTAAATATATTAAAAGGCATTTCGCACGAAAGCTCTGAAGATAGTTCGTAGGTTAATATCTTAATTATAACGTTTAAACTACGTTGCTCCAAGAGTGTAAGCTTTATTTCAAATATTAGGCTGCTTAGGGTTAGTTAACACCGAGACACGAAGCATATATTAATGAGAAAATACTTCGAGTACTAATTGAGGTGTCTCTTGATGAAATGCGCCACATCGGGACGCGTTCAGGTGTAACCTGCTACCCTTATAGCTTTCTATGTGGCCAGAAACTCGGACACACTATTTATAAATACATATATACACATTTAAGTACTTCAATCTTTGTCCGTAATAAAACAAATCAGATATACATTATTGAGATCATTTGCTTTCAATTTTTAAAATTGTGCTATTAATTTTTATAATGTTACTTTATTTTCTAATCTGCTTTGCTATTTTAATTCAAATCATTTGTTGCTTAGATTAAGCATTTACTCAGCAACCTATTGGCAGGTTTGGGCAGTATTTCATTCACTTTCAATTGAAATAGAACGTAAAAACTATTTTTCTATTTCAAATATAACGTGTATTTTGTTAAATTGTATTAAGTTTTTTTTTATAAATCCTTCTTGTTATCAATTTTATATGTGATACATCAAGCCTAAATTAAAAGTTTATTTGGGGGTTTTCAGAAAATAATGTACACGTTTTGCCTTAATCATCCTTAATTTTCCATACAAAATTTATTAGTCAGTTTTGCGACGGTCCTCACAACATGTATGGTTAACTGCGTCACAAAACTGATAGTTAAAAGAGGGACACTTTTTTAATTGCTTAAATCGATAGTGCTTGTGATTCTGAATAGAAATAACCCAAAATTTGTTAGGTTCTTTAATAAAAGTACAGGGTACGCTTTTTTCTGAAAATGCCCATTTATAAGATTTTTCGCCGACTGCTTTTACATTGTCATCCAAACTACACATTTTCCAAATTTCAAGTTAATCAAATCAAAAATATAGCAGAAATAAGAATTGCAAGATTTGAAGACCTATACAAACATTGCAGTATAAAAGCTTGCAAAAAATAATTCATCATTTCAAATACGACGTAGCAGGTATTTTGCCCAACCCTACTCATTAGGGACGTGAAGTAAACGACAAGCAAAATTATCGATTTGTCGACATCAAATTTCCTTTGGTTTTTAATGTTCTGTGCTGAGTTAATCCTTCATATTGTACATTTTTACGTGCACTTTTTTATGTCCACTTTAGCGCCAAGAAAAAGTGAAAAACTTAAACCATAGTTGAAACATTTGAAACTGTATACGCAATATTGCGTAGTTGAATGCGTCAGCTCCAATCTGTTTAGAAATGGTTGAATAACGCCTATCTTCGATAACGGCAACACTTTTCGTAAAATATCTGGCCTTCTACGAAATTCGATTTTCGAACTACGTATCTGCTTTTCAGTTCACGCTATAGTACCTATTAAAAATAAGAGTGTGAGTGACGACACGTTACGAACTTCAAATTTTGTAGTAGGCCCTCTGCGTGACAAGTCACTTTATAATTCAAAAGTGCGCTTGCATTCTTAACTGTGCTAAATCATTTAGTTCTAACATCGAAGCTGAGTATATCATTAATTTTCATAACATGGAATCTACTGGATTAAAAATATTTCAACAAGTTTTTTTTTATATCAAAGATAGTCACAATTTTGCTGGATTTACTTAGTTATGCGATTAATAAATAGTCTTTATAAGTTTGAGCAATTGAGAGAAAGGTACACAAGTGTGAGTATATTGCCTATCTTCGTTTCATTACATTCAATTTCCACACAATGCAACAAGAATGTTAATAAACTCACCTGATATGTATATAGGCCCTCTAGTCACTGAACTGAGTGAACGCAATATTAAGTACTATGCTTATTCCGAATTGCACAATCGTTATTAAACATATAGAAATGACTACTTTATTTACAATAGAACAAGTATCAAGAATATTTTTCTTTGTTTTCTAAGTTTTAGAAAAACTTGGGGTTACATCTTTTATAGTCTGAGCTATTTTATGCGTCAACAACATGTTTCAAATAATCAGAAAAACAAGAATATTGATAAATTTTTACATTTTTTTTTGTTTATTAGTGTTTTCTGTCGATAAATAATCAATTTATCGATAAGTGATACGTTTATCGATGGATTTCGACGTTATAATAAAACAAGAAATAATGAAATTATCGAACAACGGCCATTTCGCCAATCGAAACTATCGACGGAGCTATGATTAAAAATAATTGAATTTCATAATGAAATCTAAGGGCAGGCCATAATTTCCTTAGGCTTGGGTCAAATTCTATGCTTAAAGTTTTCAGTTAAACAAGACTTGGTAAGTAAATTGAAAATATTTTTACGCATATAGAACAAAGGATAATAGGGATGTTGACGCCATTAAAAAATAATTCGAAGACTGGAGTCCAGTAAAAAAACGCTCTATTTTAGCCCTGAAAACCAGATTAATTTTCGATGAACTGCAAAATTAGATTTTTTGATGCTTTAAAACTGATAAATAGTTAGTTGATTGAGTTGGCGAACAAGTGACGTCATAAGTTGCTATTGCCATTCAAACTATGGGTGAATGTGTTTTGACAGCTCATATAAAGTACGTCAGTTCATTAGTGGTGTCAGCATCCCTATTCACTTATCTTAGTAGGTATCTTTATAAAGAATCACTGTTTCGACTTAATATAATATTCAGTCATTTGATGACTAAAATATGCATATTGTGGTGTCATTTTATAAAATTGTGATGTGATTTATATTAATGTACATAATTACGTACTAAACTGGGTATCGTTTGGGCATTGCAGGTAAATTGACATAGTGTTTTCTATGCCCAAAATTTTACTTTTACTATTTGTACAATTCGTACCTACTTGAAAAAGCTATTCGCATCGCTAGTGACGGAACTCGATTTTATCGATATTATTTTAGAAACAAATACCTACATGGTAAAGTAGGTATATATTACGCCACACTACGAAATATAGGTAGCTTATAGTCACGAGGTGGAAATCTTCGAAAGTAAGTACATTTTGTGTTAAGCATTCCGTAATTAAATTACATACAAAACGAATGACATTTATATCTGAACACCGCATTCCTAGATTTAAGATTAATTTATAGCCTAATTCACGAGAAACTTAAAGCATCGTACCTACGATACACTTCTTAGTGTCAAAGCAGTTTCGTAGCGGTTTCGTACAGTTACAGATCCACAGACACAGCAACAGGTTGACTGCAAATTAAACATAAAGGAACTTCAAGCGTAACTCTGGGCGTGCTCGAGCGTAACGTTGGCGAATTTGTTGCCCTTGTCCACCCAGTTCTTCAATCGCCCACGCAGCTCTTCCAAGCTTTTCGACTTGGCTTTGTTTATCCTCTTGTATTTCACGTCTTTGGGTTTGGTCACGTTTCGATGGTTCGACATGACGCGGTTGTACGTCACTACGGGATTCCGTTCGGTCTCGCCTTCGTCGCTTTCCGTAGCTTCGTCGTCGGAGGTGGTCTTCTTAGGGGCGTAGCTGTACGACCAGGTGTCATTCCCGGTTTTGCCTTTAGCGTCTTTATCTTCCTCTATACTTTTAACTTCGGCGGTTAGGACCCCGCTTCTCATGCGGAAGTTGTCCCGCCTCTGCGCTAGGAGGCTTGTCTCTTTGTATTTGTCTTCGTCTGTTTTGTTCATGTCCTTGAGTTCCTTTTCTGTGCTGTTCTGCGCGCTGAGACCCTTCATTGATTCGGCGTCGGCTTCTTCCTCGACACTGTACACTGTTTCGAGGATCTCTGGCCGGCGGAGGAACCCGTTGGATCGCCGGATGATGTTGTATTTGAGGTTAGGGTCGATGGCGTCGGATATGGATCGGACTATCGTCACGCTGTCAGTTGTCGATCGGAAGCGAGGCACGTGCGGCAAGTTGCTGCAGTCGGAATCCACGTCTTCCATGATAACAGCTGAATCGGAATCGTTTAACGAATCGAAGTCACCCACGAGCTGCGTGTCTTGGAGCATTTCCCTGAAGTCTGGTATGGACTGGGTGGATTCTATTCCGTTGTCGAGAAGCTTTGCCTGAAGCGCTTCTATGGCTTTCTGTTGCTTGGCTATGATGGATTCCCTTATTGAGATGATGTTGCAGATTTCCTTCTGTTTTCGGACCAGACGCGATTCGAAGAGTAGGAGCTGACTGGAAAGGGATTTGAGCTGTTCCGCCTTTTCAATTTGGAGGCGGGACACGAGGTCTTCCTGGATGCGATGCGCGCGCCGCCAGGTCAGTAGCTGATGGGCCTGCGCACGATACTTCATCCTTAGGTCTCTGTAACGTTAAGAAAAGAATATTAGCATCGATTACCCAAAAACTCACTACTTTATCTGGGGCCTATCAGCTTAAAACTACAACCAAATGGCACATACGTTAGCAGGACATTCTTAAATAATGTGCGTGAAGTTCCCAATCCGCACCGCTCTCTCATTCCGAGAGGAGGCTTGCACCCTACAGTGGGACCTGTATAGGCTAAGGATGCTGATGATAATAATGAGTTAAATTCGTGTTATTTTATATGACAGATATCCCTGATGTCAGTTCTGTTCAGTCGAACAAAATAAACAGAGACGGGATTTAGAAGTGTCCTGTAAGATAACAAGAACTTAAAGGAGTGGTACAACAGGAGAACAATACAATGCAGGATACGGGACAAACACAGCGTAAGAATCAAAAGTTTTCTCTCCTGTACTATACAGTAAAATTACGTAAAGTTTACCACTGACAGATGGTTTGCCTTCATTTCATATTCAACTTTAACGACCTACAAATAGAGCCAATTTTAGAATACTGTTACCCACGTTTGCAGATTTTGTAATAGCTACTTTATTTGTATGGGGTTAAAGTTGGAAATTAAATGAAGGCAAGCCATCTGTCAGTGGTAAACTAAAAGTAAACGTATTGTAGCTGCTTCGAGTCGGCAAACTTAAGATTTATTTAAATAGGTCGGTCGACAGCTGGCCAGGTACACTTGCTGATGTAAACTTGACTAAAGATACTGGCTGGGCTGTAGACCCTTTTTGCCATGGCCACAGAAGAAACGGAAGCTAAAACATGTGTATGTACCAAGGATGATATAGACTGGATTGGCAGTCGCCATAGTACGGATCGGCCGCGCTTTTTGTAGTTCGATTATTAAATCTAGATGGCGCTGAAATATAGCCAGAGGCTTTGAAGACAAAACAATAAGACTACAGATGTTTCATAATAATACATTTGCAGTGATATGAAATATCTGTAGGTAGTCTTATTGTTTTGCCTTCAAACCCTCGGGCTTATATGTCAGCGCCGTCTGTACTATGGCGATTGCCAATCCAGTCTATATCCATGGTTGTAAAGGTACCTGATGGTTCTCCGTGCCTCCTCGAGGGTGTGGGCCTCCATGGGGTCGGTCAGGGACGCCGCGAGGGACACGTCGGGCTCCGTGGGGCTATTCAGAGCCGATTCACTCCGGCTGAGGACAAAAATGATAAGTTATTTACCGCTCGCAATCTGGTAGGAGGATATTCCTAAAAAACGCTCAACTCGTTTTAAATTCTAGTACAATACGTTTACTTTTAGCACGCGGCGGACACGACGTACAAATATGCGTTCTTGAATCTACATAAGCACGACGACGTCTGTACACGCGTACGCCTACATACATCGCGCGCGCACTCTTCTGGTTTTTGGCGGTTTCCGGCTATCTGCGCCTTGAGGGGTGGGGTAATTCGAATCGGTGCGGGGCGGACCGTTTCCATTCTGTACGTCAGTACTATTATATATTCTGTGCTTTTAGTTTACCACTGACAGATAGCTTGCCTTCATTTCATTGCCAACTTTAACACCATACAAATAAAGTAGCTATTACAAAATCTGCAAACGTGGGTAACAGTATTCTAATATTGGCTTTATTTGTAGGTCGTTAAAGTTGAATATGAAATGAAGGCAAACCATCTGTCAGTGGTAAACTTTATGTAATTTTACTGTATGTACCTAGTGAAAGGAGCGAAGTTCGTTCGTTGTTTTTCGAGATAACTCAGTCGTTCGTCAATAGATGGCATAAACAATCATCGATCGCGGAGGGGAGTGGATCGCAACAAGCGTGATGTTACTAGCTCCGTCCAAACAAGCCGCAAGCCACACAGAAGAGACGTGGGACGGGGGCGCGTCACAGTCGCGGCGCCCCGTGAATCAGTTTTCATACTAATTGTATAGAAGCGTCGCGATCCAAAGCTGACAGAAGAGACGGGGCGGAGACGCGGCCTGCGAACAAACGACGCGGACTGCGACGCGCCCCCGTCCCACGTCTCTTCTGTGTGGCTTTAAAACGATCACTTAGATTAATTTCAATAATTTCTATGATTCTAATCTACTGTTAGGGTTTCGTACCCAAAACACAGAATATATAATAGTACTAACGTACAGAATGGCCACGCTCCACCCCGCACCGATTCGAGTTACCCCACCCCTCAAGGCGCAGATTGCCGGACACCGCCCGAATCCAGAAGAGTGCGCGCGCGATGTATGTAGGCGTACGCGTGTACAGACGTCGTCGTGCTTATGTAGATTCAAGAACGCGTATTTGTACGTCGTGTCCGCCGTGTGCCCAAAGGGTAAAAACGGGATCCTATTACTAAGACTCCACTGTCCGTCTGTCTGTCACCAGGCTGTATCATGAACCGCGATAGGTAGATAGCTGAAATTTTCACAGATGATGTATTTCTATAGCCGCTATAATACTAAAAACAAAATAAAGTTAAAAACTAAAGAGGATCGTCATACAAGAAACGTACGATTTTTCAACGGTTTCAACTCTATAATAGTATTAACTATATACTTGAAATCTTCACCGATTGTTTATTACTGTATCCATCAGCTTCATCGATTGTTTATGTATGTATCAGCTGTAATGTAAGGTATTCAAACACAATCTTGTATTGCTTATTGAATAAATAAATATGTTTATCGACTACAACAACAAATAATAAAAATATAATTAAAATTAAATTAAATATTAAGGGGGGTCCTGACCAACCAATATGAAATGACGTCACTTTGCGTACATTTTACTTGGAAGCAGGGCTCTGCTAACACTAGAAATTATGGTTACAGCTGTTTACCTAAAAAAAATTGTACGAAACCATCAGTGCGCGAGTCCGACTCGCACTTGGCCGGTTTTTTCTATACTTTTGGGTCGCATACGATTTTGTTGAGCGAATTGTTTGGTCGCAGCTAGCGTCGGGGTGGCTCGTCTCAATTTAAAAATTTAATATTTAAAAGCATCTACTAAAAAATCCCGCAGAGATACTCGGAGCATAGCCCTCTCCATCGCCCTCTGAGTGACTTTGAGCTTTCTTATGAGCTCCATCGTCCACGGACCGGAAGACGCAGTGTAGCTAGGCCTCCAACAAGATGGAGTGACGACCTGGTTAAGGTTGCAGGATCACGTTGGATGCGGCACGGGCTGAAATGATGATGAAGATGACTAAAAAACCGGCCAAGTGCTAGTCGGACTCGCGCACGAAGGGTTCCGTACAATTATCTATAAAAATCACGTTTGTTATATGGGAGCCTCCGAATGGGACCCTAATATAATGATTTATTTTTAAAGTCAGTATATTATAATTAAATATTCTGTGAATATTTCAAGCGTCTACCTGTTGCCGTTATCAATATCGAGCAAGAACGAGCAATAAATTCACGTCCCCCCCCCTTTAAGCCCCCTTAAATATTTAATAATCCCATTTTTTAGTATTTGTTGTTATAGCGGCAACCGAAATACATCATCTGTGAAAATTTCAACTGTCTAGCTATCACGGTTCCCGAAATACAGCCTGGTGACAGACGGACAGACGGACGGACAGCGGAGCTTCAGTAACAGGGTCCCGTTTTTACCCTTTTTGTACGGAACCCTAAAAATCAATGCGACTTCTACAGCGCACTACATACATAATTGAGATGTCTGTCTTTGTTTGTTTATCAGTTGAATTGTGTGCCTTTGTATTGTGTTGGCAAGCGAACGGCTTTCTTTTTCAATAATACTAAGTGGTAGCCCGCCCCGAGGAGTAATATTTTATACGCTATTTGTATACATATGACAAAGGTTAAGGTCTTTCAGTATACACGGCGCAGTGTCACCAAGTATGTATAAAATTGTACCTAGCTGATTCGGCAAACGTTGCTCTGCGATATAAAAATTGCGATTGTAGAAGGGGGAAGAGGTGTGGGTGAAGAATACTTAAGAACTATTCTAATACATCTACCAAACATACAAAAAAAAACATAAAAATCGCTCGAGCCTTGGCTTTGATCAATTATAACTGTAGATCCACAGTCGCGCGCCCGAAAATGTCCGAGCCAAATGAGCGCCACTTTGATAAAAGTGGCCTTCTTTTTTTCTCAGAACGTTGCGTGAAATTGTCAAGTTTAGCTGTCAAGTGGAGTTTTGCCGCTTCCGAAATTCGACTGTAATGAAGTAAAGACTAGGTTCAAATTTCTGTGTAGGTGATGATTTTATTTGTTACGCAACCAAATAAAAAAGTTCGGACATTCTTTGAAGGGGATTTTGTTCGGCAATGTGTATCTACAGTTATAATTGATCAAAGAGCCTTGGGCTCGATTTCAATTACATAAATACAGAAGTGAGCACGCATATTTAGGAGACGTATGTTCGACACGATACTGATCGCGATACGCTACAATGACACAAATGCGTACCGACCAAATGCCACACGGTTTCGTTAAAATGCAATTTCGAATAAAAACATGTATGTAGGTACGACAGTTTCGTTAAAAGTTAGCCGCCGTCAACTGGAGCGTCCGTATTAAGTTTCAAAGCTCTTACTATCTCATACGCAAAACTATTGGAATACGATTCGACGCCATTATATTCAAATACAAGTCGTAAAACAACCTATCTTTATGCCAAGTGCCTTCAATTTGAATTTTATACCGTACTCATATGGCAGAAATTGGCAATGGCGCAGGGGATTGGCTCGTTATACATTTTTTCATATCATTTCACGGATCAGGAGTTTTACATTACTTTGGAGGACTGAAAAGTGCTGACATTTAGGAATCTACGTGAATACCTGCTCAGTATTACATGGTTCCCATGAATCACGTATGATTCATGAACGCAGTTTTATCCCTGCTATGAAAGTTACAAGAAGAAGGCGAAAATAATGTGGGACTCTCTAGAAACACACCCCATTTGAAAGTTGAAGGGACAAACAGTTCAGCAGGTTTATTGTCTAACGTTTCTGACGATTGCCTTCGCAATCACTATTTCTTTCTGACAAACGGTCATTTTATGTGTTAAAAAATAAAGATATCTAATATAAATTTAACGGTTTTAAAATAAGCAACTCGATGGAAAACGATTTCTATGGACACCACCCGTACCCCTACCATGAGTTACACTAGTTTGCAGTGACCGTACTCGCTAGCGACGGCGTAAATGATTTGTATGGGGAATTGTACTTCCGTAAGTGACCGCTAGGGGCGCTGTACACAATTCTCTATACAAATCATTTACGCCGTCGCTAGCGAGTACGGTCACTGTAAAAGGCACTGGTACTGACTAAGATAACAGACTTGTTTTAACATTGCATCTCAAAACTTTTTGCAGTATAAGAACTGCCTAGCGAGACTTGCATCTTTTTACATGTAATGTTTTTGATGGGATTATTTTTATTCCGGAAACATTCAAATTTTTCATTGTCCGCGACGTACGGCCCAAACATCTCTGTCAGTCGCCTATTTTTCTTTTTACATGTCTTGATTCAAATTAAAGCTGACAGAGATATCAGCTAGACCAACAACGAGACACAATACCAATAAAAAGGTTATACCATAAATTTGTAGCATATCATTTGCTACAATACCTACAAAAGTTTGTACTTAGTTATAGCGCGCTGCCACTCGCGTGCAGTCGTGGAAGAGCCTGCGTCCGCTCAACAAGTGTACAAGTGTCACTGAATGTTATCAACTTGTTGAATGAAACAACTGGAACTGGAGCGGCGAGATAAGCAAGATGCCATTGTGGACACGCCTTTACCCTTTGTACTGTTGTCAGTTCGTCTTTTTATCTTGTTATGTGCAACAAAGAGTGGGCCAACTGAATCGTGACTCGCTGGGGAACCTTTTCACAGGAAATGTCACAGCGATATCTCATTGCTTGACGAGGAAAATCATTGTGGCGCTTACTGTGAAAACGTTCTACGGTTCGACTGATGTAATAATATACGGGTGAAATTTCGAACGTGATACAAAATTCTGGCATCCTAGTGAAAAAGGGGTTAAGTCTGCAGAAATTAAACAGCTATTTTCTATTTTATGTGTAAAGGGGGCTAAGTCGAAATCAGCTGTTCAACTTCTGCAGAATTAACCCTTTTTTCACTTGGGCCCCAGAATTAGTGTTCCTAGCTTAGTTAATACTGGACAACATACTGCATTTACCCAGCTGTTAGAATTAGAATTGCTAAATTTGAGGTGTCCATACATTTAGTTCATAATGTAACTACAACAAAGTATGAAAATCCAAAATTTTATCAGACCAATTTCAACAATTGAGTAAATGCATTATGTTCTCCAGCATTATAGCTTGTCTAATTTAAAATGATGCGCCCCACCACCGCATTTGACATAGGTACAGGATTTGAAAGGTTGGTTGGTTGGTATAGGTGGCGTTGGATGTGGATGGCTCGCCTCCAGAACGAGACACGAGGGCACGAAAGCTAACGTGAGGGCACGTAACACCGGCTTGCCGGAAACGTGGGCCTCTTGGGAGGCCACGAGGAGTTTAACCTGTTTAAACAAACCGACACCAGCGGGGGAGGCCGGGGACAGCCGAGCCCGCATTGCACGGTGTCGACAGAGGAGCCCCATCCCGGGGCGGCCAGTGGGCGTCGCGGTGTCTCTTCATGCTCCCGTGGCGTTCACAATGGCAACCAGGGAATCCGTGCGGTTTTTAGTGGGTAGGCCCCTTGTGGGAGTGCCCACGTACCCTCTGTTTCCCCGAATAGAGACGAATGCATAAGGCGCATTTTCCGCAACATAAAAAAAAACCGGCCAAGTGCGAGTCGAACTCGCGCACGAAGTGTTCCGTACCATTATCTATAAAAACGGCAAAATAATCTCGGTTTTTGTATGGGAGCCCCCCTTAAATATTAGTTTTATTTTAAATTAATTATTTATTTTTAAAGTGAATATATAACTAAATATTCTGTGAGTATTTCAAGCGTCTACCTGTTGCCATTATCAATATCGAGCAAAAACGAGCAAAAAAATCACGTTTGTTGTATGGGAGCGCCCTTACATATTTATTTTATTCTGTTTTTCAGTATTTGTTGTTATAGCGGCAACCGAAATACATCATCTGTGAAAATTTTAACTGTCTCGCTATCACGGTTCGTGAGATACAGCCTGGTGACAGACGGACGGACAGCGAAGTCTCAGTAATAGGGTCCCGTTTTTACCCTTTGGGTACGGAACCCTAATAACGCGTATGGCCCATTCCACGTCTGCGATTCTATATATCACGCTATCTATGAGTAATTAACCGTTGCTCCACATAAAGCGCCTATTTTAAGCGTTTCACATAAAACACGACGTAAAAAGCCACATTAATCAATGCTTTCGCACGACTTATCTGACCGTGCGACTTTTCTCACGTACATTACGTAACGAGCGGTTGTGAAATAACCCCCGATCTTAAAATGCTACGAGTGCTAAGTCTACAGCGCATAGTTTTTCGTTTTGACATATTGTTTTAAAACCATCGAGTTTTCAGCAATAAAATCTAACCAAACATGACGACGGATGGGCCAGTGGCTAGAGAACCTGACTACGAAGATTGAGGTTCCGGGTTCGATTCCCGGACGATGCAGATATTTGTGAAAAACTATAAATTAAAAAATTTAAAAACCCCCAACGCATAAGTCTAAGATTCCTTTCGCAGCTAGCAAAAGAGCTGATAACTTTGAAACGGATGGAGCAATTTTGATGAAACATGTCTAAGAACCATCGCCAAGAAATCTGCTTTCAAATAAAAAAAACCGCATCTAAATAGCATCATAGCATCATCTGGGATGATGATGATGATGATGATAACATATATTTTAATTTATTATTTACATGCACCACACTAACTAAATTCACCGACATAGCTCGAAGAATCGCCAAACTCAAGTGGCAGTGGGCAGGGCACATCGCGCATCGCTCGTAGAACTGTTGGCCGATGGGGCAAAAAGGTTTTGTAATAGCTACTTTATTTGTATGGTGTTAAAGTTGGAAATGAAATGAAGGCAAGCCATCTGTCAGTGGTAAACGTATTGTACGTAGTTGCGGCCACCCTCTTTCCGGGCATGCTTGATCGCGCGCAGCCCTACGGAAGCGGCGCGCGCGCACCCGCTCGCGACCGGAGCAGTGTTGCAGAGCTATCGATACTTTGATTATCGATAGTCGACCGCGAAAACTATTCATAACTAGCTTTAGCCCGCGACTTCGTCCGCGCAGTATTCTAATTTGTGGTAAAGCTGCTTCATCTTTTTACCCGACTGCGAAGAAGGAAGGAGTATGGGAGTCAGTGGCTGCATGGGATTTAATGTCACTTCATGCAGCCTCCGACTGCATTTTATCGTTGCGTTAAATTTTGAAAGACTGCCATCGATGTGTTTTAAATTCGTTTCAATGTTTAGTTTTTTTTTTTCGATTTCTTTCGTTGAGTTCAGTTAGCAGTAAGGTCGCGGGTGAGCAAAGTAATTGTTTTAGTTCATTAATATGAACCTCCGCAAAGAAACGCCTGATTCAATAAATTATTCAGTTAGCTTTTTATTGTTAATGAACTTTTTATCTTGTTTCCACCTTTTCAGTATTTCTGCAGGCGGGTTTTTAGTTTTTTATTCATCGAACAACACATCCGGCAACGGCAACATCCAAACATCCATCATTGTCATCAGCTCATCATCATCGGTATCATTTAGTGAATATACAATACAAATCTCGTTTTTCGTGGGAATTTCAACAAATCTGTCCTTATTCTATGGAAAATCAACCATTAGTGACCTAAAACAATCGATACTGTCGATAGTATCGATAGTTTTTTACCATCGATAGTATCGAATTTTCAGTACTATCGATAGTATCGATAGTATTGCCATTATCAGTAGTATTGCTTATAAAGTACTATTTATGTTATCATACTATCGATACTATGGGTTTTGCCGGTCGGTACAAGTTAGGCAACACTAGACAGAAGCCCCAGACAGTGAACTGATCCACAAAACCGGCCAAGTACAGTTAACGCGCGCACAAAGGGTAGTATCTGTATAAAATAGCATGCCAAAAATGTATAAGTATCCATTTACTCCATATAGGGTTTCTACAAGAATCATCGATATGCGAGCTATTCTAGCATTGTTCGTTTGTTTACAAATACATATATAAACAATTTATTGAATCAGTCGTTACTTTGCTGAGGTCCATATTAAGGGAGTACCGCGTTTTTCGCTCTAATCGATTTTGGGTAGGCGATTACGGGCGTGGGGCCGCGTGGGGGAGGCACGATGGCTCAAGATAGGCTGGTTGGACTGCACGTGTTTTCGGGTATTTACATCTAAACTACGCCCTAGAAAACATCTTGTTTTATTGACATTCAAAAAGTCATGACCTTCCGTGCAGTATTAGCGTCGTAATAAGAGTTTATTTTATTTTTTAGAGACGACTTTGGATTTTTTTTCTATCGAGCGAACTACAAGTAATCTTACATGTGAATTTCAGGACTATAGCATTGCTAGTAATGATACAGCACGAGTTTAAATGAATGCAATAAATGCGCCAAAAACACGGTAGGCCCTTAATGTGTAGGATCGTCAGGGTGCGAAAGACTTGACAGAATGCGTGAGTTTATTGATGTAAGACAGAGACGTATGAATAGTCAGTTTGAGCGATGAATGAAAGAGAAGATTAAGTTAGCGTTTATTGTAATGTGTTAGAGAGGGACGGAGGATAATGCAATAAAAGCACTATGGCGGATCCTGTGTTTTAATTCTTACAAATGAACTAAAACAATTACTTTACTCACCCGCTACCCCCGCTACCTTACGATACCCTGGTTTACGTTTCTGTAAAAAAATGCAAATGGAGTAGTGTTTTTGAGAATTTACCTACGTAAGGTAAATACCAATTCCAATAATCGACACCCGGCTTGTCGCCTTTATTGCTACGAATTAAGATTGAAAGTGTCGGCTATTGGGGTACCGTCGGGCACTGGGGTATTTACCTTAGTTGGATAAGTAAAATCAACTATCGAATAGTTACGTGCGCGACCATAGAGTTATTCATAAAAATAGTTAATAAAATAATAATTGCTGTAAGCATTATATCGGAATGTAAGCGGAGTCACCAATCGCACGCCACATCCAGAGGCCATGCTAAGTAAGTAAAACCCGGTTGGATTTGCAGGGAAAAAAAGTGCGTTATAATGCGAGGCTGTAAAGCTGACGAATTTGAAGCAGCCAATCGAGCGCAAACACGCGAACAGAGAACAGTACCAGATGTTGCCAATATGTGCCACTAGCTAGAGGCGTTACCAATTTGCTCATAACAACTGAGATCCTAATGCGAATGAGTTCAAAACAGTATCAAACACAATATTTGGAAAAATATTATTTGTATAGTCGTGTTCTCCAATATCTGTACAGCCAACCGTTCATAAACTAAGGATAAACCTTATCTTTCGATATGAATAGGTATGAATAGATATTTATGAACGGCTGGCTGAACAGATATTGGTGAACTCTACTGTACCAAGTTTCATTCAAGTGGATGTCATATACCGTTGAAGAATACTCTCTGGCGGAGACGTACCTGAGGCCGTATTGTCTAACGCTTCTGACGCTTTCCCAAAGAGTATTGTAATATTATATGAACAAGAGTGGCAACTCTATGGTCAAATATGCATGTATGGAAGGTGCTGCCGCCCTACGGCAGCTCAAGAACCAATGTGACGTATCTATAGATATATACGTATCTATATTTATATGTTGGTAGTGATGTACAGCTATAGATACGCGTACCTATAGCAATGTACAGTCAAGGATTTTAATTGTTAGGCTAATTGCCACTATTCGTATTTTAGCCGTCTAATTCAAATCAGCATATACGAAGTCTAAGCGGCTAAACCCGATTTGCATTATACGGCTAAAATACGAACATTGGCAAGTGGCCTATCAATTAAAGTCCTTGACCGTACAATTTGGTACGCCGTGGCCATGGCCGATGAATGACAACTGACAAGTTTGACAAGTCAACCAAGATGGCCGCTAATTTAGTTGTTCGTCAAACACCAAAGGTCGCTGCAGTCGCATGAAAAGTGTGATATATGTAAGTGTGCCCCCCTGCGCTTGCCTTCGCTTTCAGCATCTCTTTCTGTCATCATCTTATACCGTTTGACAGAAAGAAATAGTGATACCGAAGGCAAGCGTCAGAAGCGTTAGACAATAAGCCTGCTGGTCGGACCACCATAGTTTCACTACCAGATATTTGTATTGTCACCGAACTTACATAAGCATGCCAAGTTTCAGCTCAATTGGATTAAATCGGATACCAAGAAGTGGTCGTAAGATGTATTGCAAACTTTAAAACATCAACACAAATTTACATGCGAACATTGGAAGTTAAATCATTATCATCATCATCATCCCCACCTATATAAGTCCCTTTCCAGGCCTCTTCTCAGAATGAGAGGGCTTGGGCCGTAGTTCCCACGCGGGCCCAGTGCGGATTGGAAACTTCACACAAACCATTGAATTTCTTCGCAGGTGTATGCAGGTTAAATATAATTGTGTTGATAAATGTCAAGCTCCAATATGTTCGCAATAAATTACAAGGAGATATGATTCTTATAATGATAAAAAAAGGATCATATCTCCATGTCATTTATTGCAGACATATTGGAGTTTGATATTATTAACTCGATTATAGTAAGGTACACTAGACACTGAGATACAAAAGTGAGCCTCCTCGTGTTCGACCGTTTGGTGTCAGTTCGCCATGCGGTTGGTGTGACCGCGCCAGTAAAAGTCTTGACATACAAAAACGTTGCAAAATTTATAGCTAATAATTATTCGAGACTCACTTACATCTTCACAAATACAGAAATAAATGAAGTTTGTGAATTAATGTCATTGTAATGTGAGAGAAGTCTTAAGTTTCCTTTAACCGCTTCGTTCGTAAGAACTAATACTCCATTTAATTTGGAATTATAAACCACAACAACAACATTATATTACTGTAATCTCTTTACAATTTGTACTAGAGTAACAATTGACGACACGCAAATAAAGTGACATTAAAACAATTTTATTTTGCGGCTCCCAGACTATTGTACTGTACTATTTGCTAGGTAAGAAATAGCTGACGAGCCGCAATATAATGATGTTGTGGTTTTCAATTCTAAATTAAATGAAGTATAGCGGCCATATTGTAAGACGCGCGGAAGCTTGGTTATGTATTATTTATTTCTGTAAAATTGTTTTTTTTTTCGCGTCAAGTCGAGGGTTTATAGCTATTATGATAATTAAATAACATGATATGTTTGTATTTAATCAATATCAATAGACAAGTATTTATAACTATATGTAAATTAAAAATCCGGCCAAGTGCGAGTCGGACTCGCGCACGAAGGGTTCCGTACAATTATCTATAAAAATCACGTTTGTTGTATAGGAGCCCCCCTTAAATATTTATTTTATTTTAATTTCATGATTTATTTTTAAAATATTCTGTGAATATTTTAAGTGTCTACCTATTGCCGATATCAATATCGAGCAAAAAAATCATGTTTGTTGTATGGGAGCCCCCTTAAATATTTATTTTATTACATTTTTTAGCATTTGTTGTTATAGCGGCAACCGAAATACATCATCTGTGAAAATTTCAGCTCTCTAGCTATCACGGATCCCGAGATACAGCCTGGTGACAGACGGACAGACGGACAGGCGGACGGACAGCGGAGCCTCAGTAATAGGGTCCGTTTTTACCCTTAGGGTACGGAACCCTAAAAATTTGTCACTCATATTTTGAAAATAAAGTAAACGCCCATTCTGCGTCTAAGAACCCTTCCGCTGCTATCAAAAGAGCTGATAACTTTGAAACGGCTGAACCAATTTTAATGAAACATGTCTAAGAACCACCGCCAAGAAACCTGCTTTCCAACAAAACAACCGCATCCGAATCGGTTCACCCGTTTAAGAGCTATGATGCCACAGACAGACAGACACAGCGGTCAAACTTATAACAACCCTCTTTTTGTGTCGCGGGTTAAAAAGAAAAAGTAAGACAGTGTCATAGACACGACCATAGCCAATATCTTGAGTGAAGTCTACATCTGCGTGTTGTCCACAGGAGAGACCACTTTGTTTCGTAAGCCCAGTTTACATCTGCAAGAAAAATAATGCAATTTGCATTACATTTCAGCGTCCGACTGGCGAATTTAAACTCGTTCGCTTTACGATTACGACCCCGCGATGTAATGCAACTTGCATAATTTTTCTTGCTGGTTTGACTTTGCTTTACGCTGTGACCCTAATATTTTTGGTTACGGGACCCTAAAACCGCACAGTTCACGAGCAACGGACACCATCTGTACCTCTACCATGAGTTACACTAGTTTACAGTGACCGTACTCGCTAGCGACGGCGTAAATGATTTGTATAGAGAATTGTGTACAGCGCCTCTAGCGGTCACTTACGGAAGTACAATTCTCCATACAAATCATTTTCGCCGTCGCTAGCGAGTACGGTCACTGTAAACTAGTGTAACTCATGGTAGAGGTACTGTGCTATATCCAATGATACGCGCCGTGTAAGACATTGTGACATGGTAAGGTAAGGAAGTACCTACTTAGATTATGCACCGGGGTGGGGCAAGGCAGGAGCGACGAGCATTCTGTTTCTTAATTCCTTTTTCGGGGCGTACTGTAGCAGTTATTGCCTCTTAAATCTTACTGGAGAAAGGGCCAGCTAAGGTGCCCCTTGAAATTTCGACAAACTATTTGTCGAATTTCATTTAATCGAAAACGATATACCTATCGAATATTTAATACTAATATTTTCTCTTGGAGTAATTTCATTTCATCGACTAGTCTTTACATATTAAAGCAATTGTAAGAACAACAGTACAAGGATTATTATTTGCTTAAAAAAACATTTCATCAACTATTCATGAGACAGAACATCTAAATATCGCTGTTTATTTCATCGATGTATTTAATTATTATAAAACACTTTTATTTCATAGTCGATTACATATATTATAACAATATATTCTACTAGTTTTAGCTTTGATCAATTATAACTGTAGATCCACAGTCGCGCGCCCGAAAATGTCCGAGCCAAATGAGCGCCACTTTGATAAAAGTGGCCTTCTTTTTCTCAGTACGTTGCGTGAAATTGTCAAGTTTAGCTGTCAAGTGTCAACCGAAATTCGACTGTAATGAAGTAAAGACTAGGTTCAAATTTCTGTGTAGGTGATGATTTTAATTGTTATGCAAACAAATAAAAAAGTTCGGACATTCTTTGAAGGGGATTTTGTTCGGCAATGTGTATCTTCAGTTATAATTGTCCCCTAATATTTATTTTATTTTTTTTTTAATTGATCAAAGAGTTTTAGTGATAACTTTCAATTTATTATTGTGCATAATAATGACAGGTACTCTAAGACAAAGAATATAAAACACAGATAAGTAAATCTCGTTTTATTACAGCGAGCGAGCGAAGCGAGCGAGCAAGACGGGTCGGAGCGGAAGCGACTCGGATAGGTTAGGTTCAAAGGTTAGGTATTTTTTTTATGACCACCCTGAAAGTCTTACTATATAAAAAGCAACTGCAATTATTAGTGTTTCATTGATTACTAAACAAATTAACATCTACCCACATCCGTCCGTCGTTTCGTTCCTCACATAATATAGATATTATTGAAGTTGTGAAATGACTAATATTAAAATAATATTCTAAGATATAACATTTACAACATTCAAAAAAGTATGAAATAATAAAATATGAAATGAATGTCTGCCAAATAAACAATCTATTAAATAACATTTCTAGAAATTAAAAATCGATGATTTGAAAATAGTCATTCTAATCATTCCAGGTAATGAATATTCGATGAAATGAAAAAATATTAAACGTTGAGTTTTAACTGATATTCGATTAAAAGTATGTTGACATTTCAAGGGTAAACTCTCGCAACGCATCTTCGCACATCTCTCGTGGAGACGCAGCCTTAGGGCACTAGCAGCGCGGCAGATCTTAAAGGCCGGCGCAGACCGGTTTACCCTTGAAATGTCGACATACTTTAAGGCAGCGTTTCCACGAGAGATGTGCGAGGATGCGTTGCGAGGGATGTGTTTGTCATGAACCAAGGATAAGTAAATGAAGTGTTTCTATTGGTTCATGACAAACACATCCCTCGCAACGCATCCTCGCACAGCTCCGGTGGATACGCAGCCTAATACGAAAGCGGCATTCTGTGTCCGCTACCTTCTGTGCCTTGTACAGTGCGCCGCCGAGCGGGATTCCCGTTACTAATTTTACGCTACAAGAGCCCTAGATAGGTTGGAAATATCGTGCAGCTCGCGGGAAATTATGGTCATTGTTCATAACGAGAGCGTGCCAAGAAAATCGTGCATTATAAGAAGAGACGTGGGACGGGGGCGCATCGAAATCCGCGTCGTTTGTCCGCAGGCCGCGTCTCCGCCCCGTCTCTTCAGTCTGCTTTGGATCACGACGCTTCTATACATTTAGTATGAAAAAGGGGATTATGGTTATTGTTCATAACGAGAGCGTGGCAAGCCTCATAGAAGAGATGTGGGACGGGGGCGCGTCGCCATCGATGCGGAAGGCGCAGGGCCGATCTGTTTGGCGAGCCTTGCGAGAGGCCTGTGCTCATTAGGGGACGTCTTTCGGCTGAAATGATGATGATGATAGTATTTAGGGCCGGCAATTAAATATGGGTAATAATGTCAGACAATACACACCTCTATACATTGACAAACTCGAGCGCGGCGCTCGGCGGAACCCTGTCGCAGGGAGCTTCTGCTGTTCGTAACAAGACTGTTTTTAATATTGCGGCAAATGCTGACAAATCAAAAAAAAAACAAAAAATCAAAACGTTTATTCTGCAAGTAGGCAAAGGGCTCTTTTACATGTCATTTTTTTAAACTACCAGCGCTTTCGTAAGGACCATCAATGCCAAGAAGAATGCGCCGCAAGAAACTTGGCCGAAAGTCATCTTCTCAAATTAAAATATAATAAATTACAAATTAAAAAAATCATACAAATATAGAATTAAGTAAATAAAAAAAATAATTATATAAAAAAACAATACAGGGATGTATTGGGTCCCTTAGTTAAAAAACTAAAACAATACCTACATCTTAACTATAACCGTCAAAAAAAAAAAAAAGGAAAAAATAAAAAATAAAAATATTGGAGATGTCTTCCAATGTCACAATAATTAAAAATGATTGTGTTAAAAACACATTTCAGGTCAAGTAACCATTAAACTTTTGGATTCCAAAGGCAAGCTTACGCCTGCCGCCCCCAAAGTTGGCTCACACGCACTCATGTCATGCTCTGAAAGCAGAGCGGTACCCAGGGCATGTATCGCTTCCGTTCCCATAAGCCTTATGGGACCGTCTTAGGAACTTCGACGTCGCGGGCCAATGACTAGTTAATAAAGTATTAATTAAAAAATAAGAGTTTAAATCCATAAGCTTAACAATATACAGCCTTAAATATAGCAAAGTCCCTGAGTTAATAATAAATAGAAAATACTTCATCTAAATTTAGACTATATGTCTCTAAATGTCAACGTAAACTAGTTACATACATTAGAGGTGTAAGAAGCCTCCAAGGTCAAAATTAATAATAATATTAATAAAAAGAGCTGGAGATGTATAAGGTCTCCGAATATCAAACAATTAGGTACCTACTTATTATAGTTAAGTGGACAACGGCAACAGAACCAGAAACTAGCCGCGGATTGCGCCGGGACACTACAAGTCACACTTCACTTGACTGCGACAGGGTTCCGCGGAGGGTCGCGCATGAGCTTGACGGACTATAACAGCATGGCAGGTGTGAACCCTTTTCATCGCGTTTTTCATCACATTTTGACACATTTCCTGCGTTATCTCAGTGGCTGTGTCTCGAATATTTTGTTTTAATTGCTGAAGGCTCATTGGCCTGTTAGAATAGACACGTCCCTTTAGATAGCCTCACAGAGAAAAGTCGGGAGCTGCCAAATCAGGCGATCTTGGGGGCCCTTTGATCAATTATAACTGTAGATCCACAGTCGCGCGCCCGAAAATGTCCGAGCCAAATGAGCGCCACTTTGATAAAAGTGGCCTTCTTTATTCTCAGAACGTTGCGTGAAATTGTCAAGTTTAGCTGTCAAGTGGAGTTTTGCCGCTACCGAAATTCGACTGTAATGAAGTAAAGACCAGGTTCAAATTTCTGTGTAGGTGATGATTTTATTTGTTACGTAACCAAATAAAAAAGTTCGGACATTCTTTGAAGGGGATTTTGTTCGGCAATGTGTATCTTCAGTTATAATTGATCAAAGTGGGGGCCAATCAATGTCACTGTTCAATCAATTTTCTTAGAGTTTCCGCAATACATGATTGAGTTGAGTAGAACGTTTTAATAATTAAAACATGTTGTTTAGTCGTAAAACGCTCCATAACAAATTTGCCGTATCTACACAAAGTAGTTTTCATGCAACAACTGTCATATATGCCGCCAAAACAAAATGACGGAAAAAAAAAGTTGTATACCTCCAAATTGGCCACCCTGAATAACGGATTTCAAACGCAAGTGTCGCCTGTTACGCAATGATATTATATAACAAAAAAAGAGGTAGATCTATACGCCACCAACGCACCAAAACGTGTGCCGCGAAATGGTCCTAATTGTGACCATTGGAATGTAAACTCCTGTGACGTTTGCTTACACTTGCGCGCAAGTGATAAACTATCTTTGTCTTTTTTCTTCATATCGTCTTAATGAAGCCATCTCTCTTATACCGTCTGTCAATGTAATAAAATGAAACGTGTATGTGTGTGTGCCTGCCGCCGCGTGCGGAGCATTTTTTTGGGCATCATGTGAGCATATGCTGTTACGTAGTAATTCATGTATTCTGTGGTTTTACGTGAACGAGAGATTGAATTTTAAAATGTTTTCAAGTGTTTCTCGAGCCAAAGTTATTCGATTTAGAACTATCTAGACGGGTTTTAGTATTGTTTAGTTTAGCGCTCAGCTCAGAATACTAAAATAAAGAGAAAATGGAACTCAAGTGCTCGCCAAATAAAGCAGTTGCTGTAACTATAAAATTGTTTGTGTTGACTTATTCGAGACTTTATACAGATGCTAAAAAATAACGATGTTTTTGGTTGACGATACTTCATTGCATTGCCGTATTCAATAATTCATATTCATTTATTACCTAGGTATAGGGTTCTGTACCCAAAGGATGCCGATGAGACCCTATTACGAAGTCAACTGTCCGTCTGTCTGTCTGTCCGTAATAGCTAGCCACTTGAAATTTTCACCGATTATGTATTACTGTGTTACTATTCCAGCTTTCTAGGGTCAAAACTGAGCATTGTTGAGCCAGCCAATCAGTAAAATGTTCTTGTCAATAAAAATAAACTCCATCAATTCTCCTTTATTGAAATGAAAACATGAGTGTCGCGTCTGCTGTACGCTTAGTATAAGTTTTACTTCACCAAAATACTTCTCGATCGCGTTTACGTAAAAAATTCAATTCTATGGAAACATGGACGCGCGCGCGCGAAGGCGCTGTCCATGTTTCCCTAGTAATTGATTTTTTTACGTAAACGCGATCGAGAAGTATTTCGTGAAGTAAAAACTTATACTAAGCATACTGGTCTAAGAGCCGTTGAAGATCGACCTCCACCGATCTGATAACTCGATGAGACATATTTTTTATCAAATATACCTCCACCGATCTGATAACTCGATATTTGATAAAAAATATGTCTCATCGAGTTATCAGATCGGTGGAGGTCGATCTTCAACGGCTCTTAGACCAGTATGCTTAGTATAAGTTTTTACTTCACGAAATACTTCTCGATATATATTTATATATTATATATATTTTTTTATTTTTTTTTGTACAACATAGGTAGGTACAATGTGGGTACATTAAAATCTTATAAATTGTTATTATTTGGTATCACTATGCTGGGCCATTAGGCATACAAATTTTGTAAGTAATTAATGAAGTGCAGCAAGGTTGTGGTTCACTAATTACAGTCTGACAAAAATTCACTAATTGTGTAGTAGGCTTTATTTACAAGAATATCAAATAATTTTCGTTTGAAGCCTTCTATATTTTCCGTTTCTAAAATATCTTTCGGAACTTTATTGTAAATTTTTGGGGCCATTCCGAGTACACTTTTCCGAAACAAAGCAGTTTTTGACAATTTTCCAACTATTTTATATTTAAGACGCATACTTCTAAAAGTTTGAAATAAATGCAGATTAGATCTAACAAAAACTGCAACTTCAAATATATACAAGCAGGGAAAAGTTAATATCCGTAATTTCTGAAAATAGGGCTTACAACTGTCTAATTTTTGGATGCCACATAATGATCTGATGCATCTCTTTTGTGCTTTGAAAGCTGTTTCTCTATCAACTGAATTTGCCCAGAAAATAATGCCGTACCTTAGTGTCGAAGTTACATAAGCTTGGTAGGCTGTTAAAACTACAGATTCGTTAACAACTTTCCTCAATTTATACAGTGCATATGAGAATTGATTTAGTTTTTTACATATAATGTCAATTTGATTTCTCCATGTCAACTTACTATCTACACTTAATCCTAAAAATTTAGTCACATCAGTTTCGTCAATCCTCTGTCCCTTGTAGGATACATCTAAATTAGGTGCATTGTTTGATCTTTGTCTAAATGTCATAAATTTAGTTTTCTCCAAATTTATCTTTAAATTATTACTAGTAAGCCAATCAATTACAATTTCTAACGTCTTGTTAATGTCTTTCTCGTAAGATTCTGTGTCTTTAGAAGCAAAGAGTATGGTACTATCATCGGCAAAAAGAACTAATAATTTATAAACAAATATGCCTATGATAACTTGCCTATCGAAAAGTGTTCATAGCTATTTTTTTTTGTTTTTTGTGGAGTGCCTTTAGCCATCTTCCAGCTCCATCATCAGACCCTGGTTACCATCTGGGATCAAAGTACTCGTCAAGACGAATCAAACGAGTCCAAACTCGATGTGTGTGTGTGTGTGTGTGTGTGTGTGTGTGTGTGTGTGTGTGTGTGTGTGTGTGTGTGTGTGTGTGTGTGTGTGTGTGTGGTGAATTAGTCGGGAGTGTTCTTAGCTATGTTTAATGAAAATCGTTCCAAGATGGCCGCCGCCACAAAATGGCGGATTACGTATTTTTTCACAACTCCCTCAATATGGGTATCAAATGCGGGCTTGACTATTAGAATACTATACACTTAGATAAATTTCAAATCCAAGATGGCCGCCACCACAAAATGATGAAATACATATTTTCGAAATTATTGCGTTGTGGGTTTTTTGTATTTACCACCTAAGTTGGAATGAAATAAATAATTTATTATTATAGTGTCGCTTCTGTCTCATATGGCTGGTCTATCTTGTCATCTGCATGCCTTTTTCCAGCGTTTTTCCAGCGCCGGCTAATCTGCCGTTACATAATGGCTCGGGAACATCCGTCAGTGCATTTTCATCGGGAAAGCTTTACTGAAAGCTTTTCAAACTCGTTTCTATTCTCTCGTCGTACAGAGGATTTTAATCAGCTTTTATATATATATAACCCCGTAAGTCCTCAGTTCTTCGAGCCGAGATTAACCAATTTTGGTAATTATTCCTATCTACATAAAGCTCTCATTTCATTGGAAAATTTGTGTTGCAGTGGTTAAATTTTTGGCATTTTACATATTTATTTGGAAATCCCATGGTAATATCGGGATAAAATCAATCTATCTATCTACAGTACTCGGCGATAAAGATTGCACATCGGCATTTAGCAAAAGACAATTCGTAGTTTACGACGATTTCCGAACACTGACGACCGTCCATCAATCGCCGTATTTATTAAGTGACGTTTGATATAAAATAAATACTGCACTCCATGGACTTAATTAGTTTACGTCAAATTAATGACATGTAAACTTTTGATATATATATAAAGGGTTGTTGCAACTACTAGAAAAAAGAATAGTCAAAAAAGAGATTAGAGTATATTAAAAGACACCTATTTTATAATAAATTTAAATTTTCAAAAAATTTCATTATTTTCCGTTTCACTATCTGTGCTCTCAATTTGGTCAATCACTGTCACTATCAGCCGTATTTATTATTAGTCTATCAGTGTAATCCATCATACAATTTAAAGTTGGGGGGTTTCAATAACTCTATATTATATATTTTCACTGGAACGCGTCCATACCCTACTGCACCTGTATGCTTATTATAAGTTTTTACTTCACGAAATACTTCTCGATCGCGTTTTCGTAAAAAAATCAATTACTAGGGAAACATGGACAGCGCCTCCGCGCGCACGCGTCCATGTTTCCATAGAATTGAAATTTTTACGTAAACGCGATCGAGAAGTATTTTGGTGAAGTAAAACTTATACTAAGCGTACTGTATGACCGGGTACTGTAATACCTTTAAACGAGCAATTCTTGTATATATATATCTATCTATCTATCTAATACCTTTAAACGAGCAATTCTTGTATATACAGGGTTATTTTTAATTCACTGACATCCTCTTAACCCTGAATTCCTATCACACAAACAAATGTTTTTTGTTTTACGACTTTTTAAAATGAAACACTTTTTTTCCCATACAAATACACAGAGTATCGTAAAAATAAGAGGAAATCTCAAATTTTCAAAACGTTATTACACCAAAAATATTAAGTTATGACAAAAGCCGTAAAACAAAAAACATTTGTTTAAGTGGTAGGAGTTTAGGGTTAAAAGGATGCTAGTGAATTACAAATAACCCTGTTTATAATCAGAATCTCAGAAACGGCTCCAACGATTTCGATGAAATTTGGTATGTGGGGGTTTTCGGGGATGAAAAATTGATCTAGTTTGGTCTTATCTCTAGGAAAACGCTCCGCTCGGTCGCCCAGGTATTATATATTATAACAGCGATCTAGTCCGCCCAACAGTATTGAAAGAGTTACAAAAATGCGCGCGCGTACACATTCAAAATAACTTCCATTTTGTAGCAGATTTAGACGTAAACACTAAGAAGATGTTTATTTAAATATAAAATCTTTTCTTATTCCAAGGACTTCAGGGCAATTAGCTATATTCGGTTGTTTATTTTGATTCCGCGTACACCAAGCTTCAGAAACCTTATATTAACCTTATATTAGTCGGGGCCACGCAAGCTGCACCGGACGCGGCGACACGGTCGGGCGGACACCAACCGCATAGGGAAGTAAAACTAGGGGTATATGATATAAAAGTCGCGCGGTTGTTAGATGGTGTGCTTCAATGCGAAAGGATTCAAATTGTCTTTGTTTTTTTGATAGAGTAATTATGAACGTGAAAAACAAAAGATTCTAATGAATTACTTACATGTACAAGGGCGTATACAGGGTGTTAAATCCAAATGGGTCAGTATGGCGAAATCAGAAACTATGAGAGATAGTAAAATCTGTTCTTACGAACCATGGCTTCGATTTTAGATTTAAGAAAAATGGCATTCAAAATTTTTTTTTTCTCTCATCCATAACCGGGAATCGAACCTGGTCAAAATTCTGTACTAAATATTCACATGTCGTTTTGTTATTAGTTGATCCCTAGAATATAAAGACCAACTTTTGCTATGAATTCTTGTGTAAAACATTGGACAGAAATTTCCACAATTTAAATAGTTTGCAAAATATCGTCATTAGTTCATCAATATGAATAATTTATCTGAATAGGCTACCTTACCATTATCTTACTTGGATAGTAATCCACTACAAATTGCGTTTATTTGAAATTAAAACACATTCGTTCGGAGGGTGCGCCAATTTACTTCAAATTTCAAAATGGAATGTTTTCTTGGGCTGAATATGCACCCCACAAAAATACGGAACGCGATTGTGTCATCCAGGAAAATGGCTAACATTTTGATAAAAAAAATTAAATAAAGTTATTTTGTAATTTTTGAGTTTATTTTACAATTATTTAAACAAAATTCCATTAAAAAACGTGTTTATTGGGACTTGTAATTCTTAACTTCAACAATAACAACAAATACATTATTACAGGAATTTTGACCAGGTTCGATTCCCGGTTATGTATGAGAGTTAAAAAAATGTTTGAATGCCATTTTTGTTAAATCTAAAATCGAAACCATGGTTCCTAAGAACACATTTTACTATCTCTCATAATTTCTGATTTCGCCATACTGACCCATTTGGATTTAACATCCTGTATAGTGCAAAAAAAATCCAGGGACATAAATATTATATGTATTTTATATATGTACATATGTATGTATATGTAGATTTTTATGTACATAAGTAGTCTATTTTAGTTGACATATATTATATATGTGTTTGTGCTAATTTTGGATTCCGTTTACTCTTCATTGCATGCCTACTCATATTTCTAAAATGTCCTGTCAATCGTTCTAAGGTTAACTGGAAGAGATCCCTTTAAGGAATAGGTTCGCCTTTGTACATCTGTTTCTCTTGTTAACTGTTAATTTTATGTTTTTGTGTACAATAAAGAGTTTTACTTACATACATGCATACATATTCTCTGCGGCCCACCACTAACTAAAAACGCCATTAAAATGGAACGCGCGAGCGGTCGCGATGATCGCTTTCAACGCCTCTGCCTGCCTACCCTTATCCTATACCGTGTGATAGAAAGAGAGGCGAAAAAGATTGTGATACCGCGTGCGTTAGACAATGGACAAGACAAAACAAGGGCTTATAGGTATATGACTAAGAGCGTAAGGTTTAAAAAAACCGGTTAAAGCTTGTTCTTAACTTTATGTTATATTATTTATTGGCATATTTATACCTATGTGACGCGGTCTCTTTTCATGTTTTCATTCATTTTTGGTTTACTAATGTTTCGGCGAAACACTTTTCACAATATGATTCATTTGGCAAACGTTTCATTTCCCAAATGTTTATTTTTTCTTAAACTGTAAACTTTTCAGGATTGGTATAAAACAAACCTAACTTAACCTAACCTAATCTACAGGATAGTCCTGAAATATATCCTGAATAGTTTACAGTTTCAGAAAAAATAGCATTTGGGAAATTAAACAATTGCCATATGAATCAGTTTGCGAAAAATAATTCGCCGAAAAGGCAGTACACACACGTTCATTTTTCATTTCATTCGGGGGTTAAAACAAAAGTAGATAACTAACAATATTAATTTGCACCAGTCATATCCGTTAAACCCAGTTGACGACGCAAACTCTAGTTTCTGCTATTTCAGTGTTTCGCTGAAATTAACACAGACGTACTGCGAGATAGAGTTAGTATCGACACAGGTACCGAACGAGTTTCAAAGTCACGAAGGTAATTTGGTTATGGAACCTGCACGCCGAACATAAGGATACTACGTGGCAGGTACTATGCAATTGGGGCCTGGATGATTGATTATTTATTAATTGCATACATGTAGTTATAGATAAATTACCGAAAGCGTGGAATTGCATATGCAGTGGCATTGTGTTTATAGGCATTCCACTTTAGTAAGAGAGAGAGACAAAAATAAAGAGATCTTTGTCTCCAATGCCTGTAAACACACAATACCAATTCCACGCAATTCATATGCAATTGGCAATCGATGAAAATTTTAAATGTGCTTGAATATTTTTATACCGGTAGGAATAACGTTCCTTATTAACAGGAAAAAATGACAGATTTTTTGGTTGCGTCATATAATTATAAAAAATAAAAACAATTTATTAAATCTGGGACAGCTTAATACGGGCACGAACCTTAGTCCGTCGCATATTGAAAAAAAAACCAGATGTGACATTGACAGCTTGTCATAAACAAACGTACATAACCCTAGCTTGCGATTTTGCGCCCGCGTCTTTCTCCAAGTTTTCGGTATTTTCCCTGGATATCTTTTAATTTTTCGACTGCTTACCCACACCGGATCTTTGATATTGCCTGCTACGACGATAACTCTTGCTTTGTACCCTGGACCTGACCTTGATAGCTGCTACCACTTGGAACGGATATACTGATTAACTCGAACTCTGTACTCTGGACTGGATTTCCGTTTTATTCAATTGTTTTTCAATAGATAATAACGAACATCAACGATGGAGGGAGCCTAAAATGTGTTTTTACCAACATGCACCAATAACGATATTAAAAACCCTGAGAAGAAGTTTTATCCTACTAAGCTAAGGTTATGTATATTTGTTTATGACAAGCTGTCAATGTCACATCTGTTTTTTTTTTTTGAATATGCGACGGACTAAGGTTCGTGCCCGTATTAAGCTGTCCCAGATTTAATAAATTGTTTTTATTTTTTATAATTATATGGCGCAACCAAAAAATCTGTAATTTTTTCCTGTTAATAAGGAACGTTACTCCTACCGGTATAAAAATATTCAAGCACATTTAAATTTTCATCGATTGCCAATTCCACGCTCTCGGTAAGGATACATTAAAATAAGATCGTACATGCTACTTATGCTATGTGTTGGCAACATAGCATTAACACTATTTCTCTGTGCCAGAGAGAGAGAGAGTCTTCGATCAACAAATAAAAATGTAGTATTGTTGGTCGAAGGAGAGAGTAGGTATAGACGCTTCTCTCCATTTCCTACCGCGTTACTGTTACGTTGTTTGGTGTGGAAATTAAAGCCAAAATTTAAATCACAGTTATTTATACATACAAACCTTCAGGACTTCAAACCAGCCCCTCAGTTCATATCGCGGGTCTAAGACCATACATGCATGCCATGTAGGGTAGGGTAGGGTCGGATTAAGACCAGCGCTGTCTGAGCGCGCGCAGACCTCTAGAGCGGTCTGGAGTTCCGAGTTCCGCGTTCAGAGTTCTGTGTATTGACCGCTCGAGAGTTCCGACCGCCTGCTGTGTGCGTTATCGTAAGGGACTCAGTACATTCGAAAGAACGCAGAACTATGAACGCGGAACGCGGAACGCCAGACCGTGCTCTGTCTGCAAGCGCTCTCTGTAGTTTGCTGTTGGATTGTAGTATTTAGTCTACAGTCGCTTGTCTGTGGCAATTAGCCAACCAGGATTACGTTTTACCAGCCGAATAAAGAGGAGAATTTTGTTTGTGTTATTTAATTTGTCCGACAGCCAAGCTTGCGCCAAATACGCGGGAATTCTCGCATATATCTCTATTTTCGACGGAGGAAAAACAAGGTTATATAATGCAGTATCAACATCCTTGGAATAGAAATATGGCAAACGAATAAGGTAAACGAATTTTCGGAATGCACATTAATATGGCTGCTCGTTCATGTCAGAAAGACGTATACAGATTCAAATCAAATTTTCATCATCAATTTCTGTATGAGAAAATATTTTGTAACCCCGTCACAAAAAGAGGGGTGTTGTAAGTTTGACCGCTATGTGTGAGCGTGTGTCTGTCTGTGGCACGGGGCTCTTAAACGGGTGAACCGATTAGGATGTGTTTTTTTTTTATTTCATTCATCAAAATTGGTTCAGCCGTTTCAAAGTTATCAGCAATTTTGTTAGCTGCGGAGGGGTTCTTAGACGCATAATGCGCATTTACTTTATTTTCAAACATATATGTAACCTAATTGCGTTGAGGGTTTTATAAATTTTTAATTTACAATTTCTATGGAGAGGTCGATGTATTTGGCTAATATTGTATGTAGGATTACGGTACCCTAATAAAGGGTCTCTTTTAATATAATATAGCAAAAAATTAAAGCAAGGTCAGTACGAAAATATCCAAGAAATTTTAATTCCTACAACATCATAACATTATCTTTGATGAAACTTCAGGAATGTTGTCGTACCCATCTACTTCTGAAAAGCAACAAGTGACATAGCGACCCTACCGAAATTGTATCTTGATCCTAGTAAATAAAGTTCAATATCAAAAGGACAATTTGTATAAGAGATTACGATATTAGATCGTTAGGGCGTTTTATATAATCAGACTTATTTTTTTTTATAAGTTGATTTTCTATGACCAAACCTCTAAATTATATTCACATATGATATTATCTTCATCATCATGATCAGCCTATGTTCGTCCACTGCTGGACATAGGCCTCTCCCATGGCACGCCACTGAGCACGATCCTCGGCCACTCTCAACCAGCTCTTGCCAGCCCAATGATATGATATTTCAGTGATATGAGATTTTGTAGTATTTTTGGTGCAGTGCTAGGGTTGTCAGTAACCAAATTAAATTAGTGTGCCCAATATTAAATTGTTTGAACCAAGGATCAAATAAAATCAAAGGAATTTAGAACTAAGTAATAACTTAAAAATTAATAATGTAAAGATGGTTGATAATTAAATAAAAATTAAAAAAAAAAAAGATTCAAATCTCGTCTTGAAGAACGCCTGTTATCTACCTCTATTTTTATTAAATTTTATGTTCTGTATTGTTTGTGATTTTTGAGGTGTGCAGTAGAAATCGAAAATACAGAAAATATTCTTAGAACATGTAAAGCCCAACCCAATATGCATAATGAAATGAAGGGTTAATTTACTATTATGAGAAAATGTGTTGCAATAAATCCTTATCTGAGGTTATAGTTATTATTTATGATTACAAATTGATATACTAACTTTTCTGCTGTATATTTGCATTGACAGTATAATGCGTAATGACAGTCCATAAATACATAGAAATCATTTGATTTCTTCAATGACGTCCCGTCAAGTGCTAAAAAACAGTTGCGTTGATTTTGTGTGTGAAAATAAGCAATAATTATTAACTGATTGAACACAATGGAGAAACTGTTAAGTAAGCACAGTTTTTTATTAAGGAAAATTCTTCGATATTTATTGTGCTAAAAAAATGACACGATTGAAACATGTTTTGAAGAGAAACATTAAAACATATATAATAAAAACGAAATGTTGTTAATCAAAAGATTAAGTAAAAAATTTAGCGTTTTATTTTCAACGACATCATAATATTACATTATTTTAAACGTCAATCATATTATACACGTCGATAACCCTAGGTCGCTGTCGTGTGTCATTTGACGTCATCGCACCAAAAATGCTACTAAATCTACGATCTCTGGATATTATACAAGGTGTAATTTAAACGTGGTACAAAATTAGTGTATCTAGCTCAGTTTAAAAAAGTCTTGTAAAAAGAAAAAAAAATATTAGGGAACAATCTTACACAAATCGACCTAGTCCCAAACTAAGCAAAGCTTGTACTATGTGTATGGGTACTAGACGACGATAAACATACTTATATAGATAAATAAATACTTAAATACATAGAAAACATCCATAACTCAGGAACAAATATTCGTGCTCATCACACAAATAAATGCCCTTACCGGGATTTGAACCCAGGACCTCTTGCTTCGTAGGCAGGGTACTACCAACTAGGCTAAAGCGGTCGGTCGGTTGTTGTTGTTATACATAGGTATCGCCACGTGAGTTGAAGTCACGCACACAACAACATGTCATGTAATGACAGCGGGATTTTGACATACATTCGTACCGATAGTAAGTACAACAGACTCAACTGTAAACAATTCAATTCAAATTGTTTATTAAAATAAATAATTATTTACACGAAAAGTCGTTAGTAAGCGCTGAAATTATGTCTATTATGTAACAAAGACCGAAATACTAAACTACTGACTCGATACAATTTGACCTTAATGGAACACTAACAACCTAAACAAATTATTTAGGAAAATACACTTACATCTAGTTCAAACAAAACAGAAAATACTATATTTAGATTTATTTTATTTAAATCATATAAGCATATTTTTCGCTATTTATAAAATACCGATTTTTATGTTGAAAATGAAATATCTTTATTATGACAACGATAAAGTTTTTTTTTTTCATTTTCATTTTCTATAAAGTGTAATTCGTGGCCTAGTTGTATGATGACCTATGGCCTCTCAAGCGGAGTGTCGTGGGTTCAAATCCCGGCTCGCACCTGAGTTTTTCGGAATTTATGTGCGAAACTAGCGACCCGTCCCAGCTTCGCACGGGTGCAATTATGCATGTATTATACATGTAAACCTTCCTCTTGAATAACTCTATCTATTAAAAAAAAACCGCATCAAAATCCGTTGCGTATAGGTAACGCCACCAGAGTTGAGGCCACGCACACAACCACATCTCTGAGTGCTTAGTATAAGTTTTACTTCACCAAAATACTTCTCGATCGCGTTTACGTAAAAATTTCAATTCTATGGAAACATGAACGCGTGCGCGCGGAGGCGCTGTCCATGTTACCCTAGTAATTGATTTTTTTACGTATACGCGATCGAGAAGTATTGAAGTGAAGGAAAACTTATACTAAGCATACTTGTAATTACAGCGGAATTTTGACGTTGTGTTGTCGTTAAACGTCAGCACAACGTCAAAATCCCGCTGTCATTACATGAGATGTGGTTGTGTGCGTGGCCTCAACTCTGGTGGCGTTACCTCTACGAGTAGTTTTAAAGATCTAAGCATACATAGGGACAGACAGACAGCGGAAAGTGACTCTGTTTTATACTATGTAGTGATTACAATTGTAATTTACCATGAGCTTTAGGGTGAGGCCACTCGAGCGTAATTTTGTGAGTCGTATGCGGGCCATCACGTGACACAGTGTATTGCGCAACCGAAATTCTGCCGCTCACAACTCACAAAATTACGCTCGTGTCTCACCCTCACGGTGAAGGAAAATATGGCGAGGAAACCTACACACGCTTGCGAGGAAATCAATGGCGCGTGTGAAGTTCCCAATCCCAATATATGCTAGTATTGTAATATCTGTGGGTTTGAAATGTAACCGATACAAATAAAAACGTCAATGTATCCCATTACCCGCTCCCCCAAAATAGTTTTAAGTGTGAATGTAAGATGATGTGCAAAAAGTGGACGGACAAAATGATTGACGTGTACGGTACTAGAGGCCGGAATGATTGATAGAAATGGTAAAGTATGTATTTATGTATAAGTTAGATAGTCAGTAGTTTTGAAGGGTCGGAAACCCAATAGAAAGTAAGAGGAAGGCTGCCAGAAAGATAAAGTATGTAGCATGAACTTACGAGCAGTAGCACCTGTGAGAACTGGGATGGAAAAGGATATAGTAAATATAGGCCCTGCATTTACGTGGGGGTAGCTAGTACAAAAAAAAAAAAAAAAAAAAAAAATAAAAAAATAAAAAAAAAATATATATATATGCTGGGATGATGATGATGATGATAAAATGAACATAAATGAAAGGACGAGCTACAATTTCGTGTTGAAATGTCAAAATTATCGAGTTTTTGAGAGTTAAAGTGTTACCTATTGCTCATCAGAATCCCTCTAAAGAATACCTTAAGAAAATTATTGCCTCATATTGTCCTCTTGTTCAATTCGATTTGAAACTGGGCCAATCAACTTTTAAACCGACACTAATCTGTCCGCGACATTTTTCAAACAATTGCAGATTTTTGTAAGTAAACATGTTTTTTCTGTAATTTAATAGATGAATAGCATGAATACATGCCATCCTACGTAAGTTTAACCTATTAAACCGTGAAATATCTTGTTGGAAGTACGCCAGAGACAATTTTGGTAACGCAGTAGACGCCAAAAACGTCGGTTTAAAAGTTGATTGGCCCAACTTCGTAAAATCTAATACCTTTAAACGAGCAATTCTTGTATATATGTATATATGTATATATATAATCAGGATCTCGGAAACGGCTCCAACGATTTCGATGAAATTTGGTGTGTGGGGGTTTTCGGGGATGAAAAACTGATCTAGCTATGTTTCATTTTCAGAAAATCGCTTTTACTCGTGTTTTCCGGCTATTTTTGTTTGCATTAGAATATAAAGCTAAATTTCGCCGACTTCGAGCAGATCATAATGGCACATTAGAAATCGGGTGGTCGCGTATTCAGCCGACCTCGGTTCGATACCACGTTTTTTTTCAAGATTTTTAGTTTTTTTTTTAAGTTTATTTTTTATGAGAAAACGTCAAGTTTTTTCTTTTGTGAGAAAAAGTTACTTTTTTGTGAGAAAAAGTTACTTTTTTGTGGGAAAAAGTTGCTTTTTTGTTAGAAAAAGTATTATAGGGAACGTGAAGTTACTATAGGCGGCAGCACTAATGCGACAGAAGAGACACTATGCGGACAGTAAAACAAACTTATCAAGGTAAAACATTCAAATTGATGGCACCCTTATGGCACCAGTTGGCAGCACCGTCTATGTGCACGTTCCCTAATGGGAGCACAGAACAGGAAAAGCCGGTTGTCTGTAAAGTCGGTTTACGGTCGATAGTTTAACGTGACTCACCCCCCCTCCTCCGGTGTTTTTGTCAAATATCTTGAAAACGGTGCATCCTACGGCAAAATCAATGAAATTTTCATCCCCCCTTTAATGCCCCCGCGCTCCCTCCCCCGCATCCCCTCCCCCCCCCTCTCACCCCCCCCCCCCCCACCCCTCCGGTGTATATAATCAGGATCTCGGAAACGGTTCCAACGATTTCGATGAAATTTGGTATTTGGGGGTTTTCGGGGATGAAAAATTGATCTAGCTTGGTCTTATCTCTGGGAAAACGCTTGGTACCGAGTTTCTGCCCGAGCAGAGCTCGGTCGCCCAGGTACTGAACATTTACGTCGAACTTCGCCGGTCAGTGTAAAGCGAAAGGTCGAAGTTGAGATAAATATTTTCAAATAAAACTTAAGGACGGTCTTGGTTAGAAATTGGATGTTTCAGAAATCTTCGGAAAGAATATTAAAGTGGAGTAACTCGGAATAACTTTGAGGAGTTTCATTTTATGAAGGGCGTCATTAAGGGAAGCAATTAAAATATTTGTTTTTATTATTGAATAACAGTTCGTTTTGCTGTTATTTACCTCAAATAACGATTACTTAAGTTACTTGATTTCTGTGTTGCTCACGATATTTCTCTTCATTGTACTGTCACGGACTATAATTGATGAGTATACCAGTATACCTAGATATTGTCCTGGCACGAACGGCGTGTGGTTAGGTTACTGTTTGACATCAAAATAACATCGACAATTCTGGGGCTAAACTCAGGAGCGGCCCAAGTCGGTTTGCAAGCGGTAATTCAATCGTTTGGGAGAGGATAGGAATGGGTTGAGCTTGGGATGAGCCTTATTTTCCTGTTAATTCGCTTTGTAAATAAATAAATAAATAAGGCTCATCCCAAACCTCTCGCAAACCAGTGATTTTTGGCGTTCCTGGGTAGCAGTAGCAGTTCAAACCAAACCAAACCCAAACGATTGAATTGGCAATGTCTAAAAAAATACCACTGGTTTTTATATTTTTTTTGTATAGAAAAGTCAATTATAAGAAACTAATTTCAATATTTTGTCATTTAGTTCACTACTTTTTTCAAAATTAATTACTGAATCTATTTTGGTTGATGACGTCAGATTGTAATTGAGAGCTCCCACACTGCCAAATTTCTAATGTATCTAAATGCGTACGATAAGGCAACCCCTTTAATTATTTTTTGCGTAGTGGTACACTTTCACTTCTGTCACTTTACTGGCGCTGTCAAAGTGCTAGATGTCAGACAGCGGGTCCAAATCAAACTCCGTAGTATAATCCACGCGTAAAATTGTGAAGAATTCTAACTGCACAGAATAAAGTACGAATTGGACCGGTCACGCAATTTACACCAATGTCAAATGAAGGTCATTTCTTATTTGGTATGTAATAAAGTCATAACATAATATTAAAATTAAATAACTACGGAAAACGGGTTAGAAAGCATTTATCTCGAAATGGTTTTCGATTTACTACACATTGCAAAAAAATAGACATCCCCAATTATCGCTACCAAACCCGTGAAGGCCCGTTCCTGAATTTAGCCCCTGTTAATATTACGGGCCATGAGTAGTATAGTAAACAATTTGTTGTTCAACTTTCACTAAGATTTGGCAACAGATCATTAGAATGCGATGCTCGTAGGATCATATGTATACGCGTCCGTGCGCGTTATGTCACCGATGCTTCCGATGCTAACTACTATAGGTAACGCCACCAGAGTTGAGGCCACGCACACAACCACATCTCATGTAATGACAGCGGGATTTTGACGTTGTGTTGACGTTAAACGACAACACAATGTCAAAATCCCGCTGTCATTATACCAGTGATCGTAGATTTTGTAGCATTCTTGGTGCTAGGGTTCTAGGGTTGTCAGTAGTGCCCAATAGTAAATTGTTTGAACCAAGAATCAAATAAAATCAAAGGCATTTCACCATCATCATCATCCCAGCCTATATATGTCCCACTGCAGGGCACAGGCCTCCTCTCAGAATGAGAGGGCTTGGGCCGTAGTCCCCACGCGGGCCCAGTGCGGATTGGGAAGTTCGAAATCATTGGGTGGGCAAAGGCATTTAGAACAAAGTAATAACTTAAAAATTAATAATTTAGAGATGGTTGCCATGGTAATAAAATAATAATTAAAGAAAAAAACGATTCAAGTCTCGCCGTGAAGACGGCCTGTTATCTACCTCTACTTTTATTAAGTTTATGTTCTGTATTCTGTATTTTATGTGTCTTTTTTTTAGGTGTGCAGTAGTTACATTATTCTAAACGTCAATCATATTATATGTACGTCGACAACCCTAGGTCATTGTCGTGTGTCATTTGACGTCAACGCACCAAAAATGCTACAAAATCTACGATCACTGCTAACTACACATTAATATACTAATCCTTAAGGCCGCACCAGAGGTGTTTCACCCCGCAGTTCAGGTATGTTCGGCCGGCGCTCCTCCCGGGCAGGCGTATGGCATTAACAAAGAGTATTGAAGTCGCAAATCAGCCTCCCGCGTTAGCGCCACGAAAATCGAACGCTCCGCGGGTGAAAAATCTAAAAAATTATTAAAATCTGTGTGAATTGGTCGTGTGAGGTGTCATCGTAACCGGTTTGTTACGGGTAACAAGTGGGTGAAAAATTTTTCTCAAGATCGGACCATCCCTCTCCCCTTGGTGTCACTTTCTGTGTGGTCGAAAATTGCGTCAAGTTTGGACGACTCTGGCGTCCAGGAACGATCTATAGCACATTGTTTTTTCATCACCAGGCGCCGGAAAATCTTTCACACAGTAAGTGGGCACAAACCCCGTATTTTTATCACCTAAACTCGCCGAGTTATCGCCTAAATTCCAGCCTCCGGAACGGCGCACATTTTGTAAGGTGGCACCTCATCGACTAATTTTTACCTCTTTCCCGTTATTTTATATCTTTTATCTCTCTTGTGGAACGTTGCAGCGACTCACTGTGCATCCTGGAGAAATTTCATCCCTCTCTGAGTGCGCAGAGCAGCCCACAGGAACATTTTATTGTAAATTTTTCTTTTAACATGTTAATTAGGTCATTGCAAATAGTGTCTAAGTTTTAGGAAAGTTCCCCGCAAAATTAGTTTCAGTTGACTCCTCATTAAATTCCGTATCAATTTGTACCCTTAAAACGCCCCTTTCCCTATCCCAACACAAAATAATAACGCAATAAGAAACGTAAACAAACCACCATACGTCAAAAGCAACACGTCAGCCAGCCAAGTGTCAAAGCGTGTTCGAGTTTTTGCTATTGACACCTGACAGCGTTGACGTTGACAGCCGACGGTCAAGTGCGAGTCGCACCAAATCCGAGCGTTCGTAACTCCGGATCTGTCACATTCAAAATTCGACTTTGACAGTTGGCCGGGGAGAGCAACCAGTTAGGAGGACCCCTCTCTACGTACAAATTCTGCGGAGTCAGAGGCCAAGCCGGGTACTTCCTTGATTGGTTTTTCTAAAATTAACCCCGAAACATCCTCTAAGCTCTCTGGGTAATAAAATTGACAAATAGAGTCATTGTGTTGCAAAAGGCTACATCTTGCCTTTCTCCCACTCAACACACCCGCCCACAACTAACACCACCAGCTTGAACCAGCATAAGGATCCCTCCCTTCATACAGTTTGAAGGGAGTCAGGGGTCTTTTGGGAACAACTTAGTCTGGTCATTTCTGTGAAAGCTTAAATTTATAAATAAAAAATAATGCCACCCAAAACCAACCCAACCAAACCCAAGTCGGCTCCATGCAGGTCTCAGGCAGGGCCGGCACGCAAGCCAAAAGTCGGTAAATCCCTCAGGGAAACGGTCCTTCACAAGGAGACTGCAGCAGCAGTGGAGAAGGACCCAACAATAACCACCCCCCCCCTGGACCCGGACACAATCGCGGACATGGAGAAGCTTGAGTCCCTCGTGGGAGCGCACGGTTGCCAAACCAGCCCGGGGACTGACGAGGGAGACATGTCAGATGTCTCGGACCTCTCCACGCCCCCCAGAGCATCCTCGTCCAGAACGAGCTTCCTCATGGGATCAAACCGCAGAGGGCCAGGAGTGGAGATGGACCACGCGACAAAACTGGCCAACACGATGCTCCAGGAGGGGAAAACCGCCCTAGAACTGGCTGGCAACATGAAGAAAGAGTGCAAGGTTAAGTGCTTGGACTGCTTGCAGGCCCTGTATGAGACTGCTCTGTCGCTGTCGGACTCACGGTCGAGACACAAATATAATCTCGAGCGTGAAAGAGCTAGGAACGCGCAAGAGATAGTCCGACTGGAGAGGCTGCATGCGAGGGAAATGGCGGAGGTAAGGGTAAAGGTGGTAACAGGCCTAGAGCAACTCATGGAGGTCTCTGAAAGGACCTCCAGACAAACAGACAACGTACGTAACTGGCTCGGCTACGAAACGGCAACCCCATTCCACACCATAGGGGAAATTAGAACCTCAATCGAGGAGGTCAAAACAGTAGTCAACAAGTTGGGCCAAAGAACGGATTCCCAGGACAGCGCCCAGGTCAGGAGGGTGGAAGAGGACGTCCTACGGTTGCATGTCCAGGTCACCCGGGTCTCTAACCAACTGGACGAGATAAGGAAGACCTTGGACAAGCTGGCCAACGTGACGGCGAAGATCCCTCTAACTATTGAGGGCCTCTTGCCGGCGGTCAAAGAGACGTCTGAAATAACACCCCAGGACACAGGGCTGACTGATGCCATAAAAACTTTGACCCAAAAGATTGACCTCCTAACCAGCACCACAGAGGAGTTAAAAAGCCTGCACGACACGGAGCCCACGAGACCGAATCCAGAACAGAGTGTGGCCGAGTTCGGGGAAAGGCTAGAGGCTATGAGTTCGGACGTAAGGACCCTAACAGAAGAGGTCCGAATGGAAAGGAAAAAAGCCTCAGCCCCGACATCGACCCTGCACACAGAGTTGGCATTGGCTGAGTTGAAAAACTCGATCGATGAGGTCAACAGGGAAGTTGTGCAACAAAAACAGCACGGGCCGGAAACGTACGCTCAAAAACTCAAAACACCAAAAAGAGCCCCTCATCATGACAACACGCATACTGTCATCATGTCGTCAAAGGATCCCAACAAGACCAGCGAAGGTGTCCTACAGGAACTGGGTAGAGTTCTGGACGTTCAGAGCACAGGAGTAAGGTTCGAGAGGGTAAGAAAAGCCAAAAACCAGAAGGTGGTGGTAAACTGTGCTAGCGAGCAGGATCTCGAGCTTTTGAAAAAAGCAGCAGAGGGAAAACTTAATGCGGAATATCCGCAGATGAAAAAACCTTTGATCTGCATAAGAGATGTCCTCAGCTATCACAAGGACGAGGACTTAGCGCAGATGTTGCTTTCGCAGAATCACCATCTTCTAGGGGGCCTAAAAATCGAGCCCTCTGAACTAAAGCTGAAATACCGCAAAAAAGCGAGAAACCCCTTGTGCTGTCACCCGGTGTTTGAGCTTCCGCCCGCGGCCTGGAAGAGGTTTGTGGAGGCCGAGAAGGTCTACATAGGCTTCCAGAGGCAGAGGGTGGAGGATCAGTCGCCCCTAGTACAGTGCACCAAGTGCCTGGCCTACGGCCACACGAGAGCATTGTGCAAGGAAGCGGGCACCAATTGTCGGTTCTGCCTGAACTGCCACGGACCAGGCAATTGTCCGGAGGAAAAATCTACGTGCATAAACTGCACCAGGGCAGGCAGAAACCACACTGAGGCACAGCACGAGGCGTTCAGCCCCGAGTGTAGGGAACGTAAAAAGTGGGACACTATAGCAAGGTCCAAAGTAGCCTATTTTTGCTGATACGGTGGTGCCGGCACAAACATCAAAGCCGACCCCTCCCGCTCCGGCCACACGTCATGAGATACGGTTCCTGCAAGCCAATCTGCAAAGGTCGAGACTGGTGACAGTAGAAATTCACCAAGCCATGCAGAAGGGCAACTGCGAAGTAGCACTGCTACAGGAGCCGTACGTGGGTGGGAGAGGGGAGATGGCGGCGCAGCCGGGCTTCAAAGTGGTACAGTGCACACTCAACCGCATGAAGCCCGTTAAATCGGCAATAGTGGTCTTAGGCGACCGGGTCCAAGTCCAACACGACCCACAACTGGTGACGGAGAACATCGCGGCGGCTCTCCTAAAGTTTGGCAATTTGTCAATTGGAGTAATCTCGGTTTATTTCGAGCCAGACCAAGACATAGAAGAATACATTGCCAAAACAAAGGAGATAATGCTTGGATTGGGTGCAGACAGCTACATAGTTGGAGGAGACGTAAACGCCTGGAGTTACTGGTGGGGTAGTAGATCGGAGGACCACAGAGGGGTAGCGTACAACAGCTTCCTCAATGAGGTGGATCTGCACGTCTTGAATGTCGGGAACACGCCCACTTTTGAGACGTATCGGGGAGGAAAGCTTTACTCAAGCATAGTGGATGTAACGGCATGTAGCGAAAGCATTCTGTCAAGAATCCAAGATTGGAAGGTTGACAGAGATGTAACTACATCAGACCACAACACCATAAGTTTTGCAGTGTGCAGCCAGACTCGTCCAAAGCCAGTACCCAAACAAACAACCAGGGTTTACAACATCAAAAAGGCTGACTGGACCAAATTCAGCCGTGTTTTGTCGGAAGAGCTCATAGAGAAAGACCTCACGGAAGACTCCATAAGCAACGTGAGAGACGCAGTAGAGATGGAAAAGGTGGTAAATACCTACATCAGTGCAGTCTCAAAAGCATGCGAGGAAAGCATCCCAAGGTCCGGAGCTCAGAAGGCAAAACAGAATCCGCCGTGGTGGTCCGAAGAATTGGGCCGACTCCAAAAAGAGGTGTTAAGACGCAAAAGGCGAATAAAAAACGCAGCCCCAAACAGAAGGCAGTTCGTGGTCGACCAATACCAACAGGCAAAGGAAGACTATGCGACCAAAGCGGCGGAGGCTCAGACGACTAGCTGGAAGGAATTCTGTTCCACGCAGGACAGGGAGACAATGTGGGACGGAATCTACCGTGTAATCCGGAAAACAGCTAGACGTCAGGAAGACACGCTGCTCAGGGACGAACAGGGGCACACCTTAACACCAAAACAGTCGGCCCAAAGACTAGCTCAATGCTTTTATCCGGACGACCGCCAGGAAGGTGAGTCCGACCATCACAGGCGCACCAGGGAAGATACGGAGGGAGACGCTTCAATAGTGGAGCTGAACCTCACAGACGAAGATCCTCCATTCACACAAGTGGAACTGGAAGCGGTCGTCAAGAGTATGAACCCGAAAAAGGCGCCTGGGGCGGACGGGCTCACCGCAGACATATGTGCAGCTGCCATTCAGTGCAACAGGGAAGTGTTCCTGTGCCTAGCTAATACCTGCCTTAAGCTAGCCCATTTCCCCAAAGCCTGGAAGTCAGCACACGTATGCATACTGCGGAAACCCGGAAAGGAGGATTATACGCAACCCAAATCACACCGACCGATTGGCCTTTTGTCGGTGATGGGGAAGATCCTGGAAAAAATGCTCGTAAACAGGATCAAGTGGCACATCCTCCCAACCCTGAACAAACGTCAGTATGGGTTTATGCCCCAAAAGTCGACGGAGGACGCCCTTTATGACCTCTTGAGATACATAAGAACTGAGGTAGAAACGAGGAAACGCATCGTACTACTTGTCTCACTAGACATAGAGGGAGCCTTCGACAACGCTTGGTGGCCAAAACTTAAAACTCAACTGGCTAAAAAAGGTTGCCCAAAAAACCTCTATCGCACGGTATGCTCATACCTTGAGGATCGTGTGATCAAGGTACACTACGCGGGCGAGGTCAGCGAAAAGCCGACGACAAAGGGATGTGTCCAAGGTTCTATAGGAGGTCCAATATTCTGGAATATTATTCTAGATGACCTCCTACAGCAACTCAACGACACGGATGCTCATTGCCAGGCTTTCGCTGACGACGTCACCTTAGTGTTTTCCGGCAAAACTTCAGGGGAAATAAAAGCAAGAGCGGACCGGACACTCCAACAAGTTGTCGAATGGGGCTCTAACAACAAACTTAAATTTGCACCACAAAAAACAGCGGCCATGATTATCACAAGAAAATTAAAATGGGACCCGATTCGCGTCGTAATGGCCGGAACCGAAGTGGAGCTTGTCAATGAGATCAAACTGCTGGGACTTACCATTGACCATAAATTAACTTTCAATGCACACGTGGCGAAAACGTGCCAAAAAGCTACCAATATTTACAGGCAGCTTGCGTGTGCGGCAAAGGTGTCATGGGGGCTCAACAGCGAGATCCTAAAGACCATCTACGTGGCGGTGATAGAGCCGATCGTCCTTTACGCTGCAAGTGCCTGGCACAAAGCAGCAAGTAAGTTGATGGTGCGGAATCAGCTCAACTCAATACAGCGTGGTTTCGCCCAGAAGATATGCAAGGCGTACAGGACGGTCTCTCTGACATCGGCACTGGTCCTATCGGGAACTCTCCCACTGGACCTGCGCATTCACGAGGCGGCAAGACTCTACGAGGTGAAGAGGGGCTTCAGCGAGGATCACCTACCACCGGGGAGGGAAATTGAGAATAGGACAGACGCTCTGGCGAGACCACATCCGTCAAAGACCGTGTCTATCGACTATGTTAGCCTGGAGGAATACAACCAGGACATAGTTGATAGGTACAGTCTAGGAGGCCCACAAATTTACACCGACGGTAGTAAAATTGAGGGAAAGACGGGGGCGGCACTCGCATGGTGGGAGGGTGGAAAAGAAATCCGCCACTCGACCTTCAAGTTAGCACCATACAACACTGTGTATCAAACCGAACTGTACGCTCTGTTCAGAGCAGTGCAGATCGCAATGAAACACAGAGTGCAAAGCGTCAATATTCTCAGTGACTCCAAGTCCTCGCTGGAGGCACTCAAAACGCCACACACGACGCACCCACTGGTCCAAGCAATAAAGACCCAAACTACACAAGCGAGGGAGGCAGGGGTGGACATAAAATTCTTTTGGCTGCGAGCTCATATTGGAACGCCAGGAAACGAGAGGGCAGATGAATTGGCAAAGCAAGCAGCAATTAGGAAAAAGACCGCCCCGAATTACGACAGAGTGCCGATATCTTACGTCAAAAGGTCGATAAGATTAGAAACGGTCGAAAAATGGCAGATCCGTTACGAAGCCTCCGAGACCGGTGCAACAACCAAGAAGTTCTTCCCACAAGTGAGAGATGCAAATAGCATCATAAAGAAACTCAAACTCACAAACTTCTTGGTTCAAGCCTTTACCGGGCACGGAGGGTTCGCAGCCTATCTGCACCGTTTCAAAATCAAGGATGCACCCTCGTGCATATGTGACCCGGCTAAAGACGAGGACGTCTGGCACATTGTCTGTGAATGCCCCCGCTTTGACACACAAAGGTTCGAGCTAGAGCAAAAAACCGGAGTCAAGGTAACTCAAGATAGCTCGACCTGGAGTGATTTGCTTGGATCGGCCAAGAATAGAGACCACACTAAGGAGTTCCTGGAAAGAGTGGTTCGCGTGGCATGTCTTCGAAATAAATAGCACGCACGCATACACACACACACACACACACACACGTCATACACACACATTCAATCCAAATTTTCTTTCAATCCTTCTCCTGGACTTAGGCACTGTTTTTTCAGTATATATAAAAATTGTCAATTAAATTGTACACTGGTTTCTGTATAATGTTGATAAGTATGTAATTAGATCTAAGAACTCCTGACATATGCATCTCCCGCCCATACGACAGGTGATCTCCGGACGGAGGACGCACCCGGCAGTCCCAGCGGGGACCTCGTGGAAGCAACGGCGGAAGTCTAAACAGAGAATCGAGACTAAAAGTTTCTTCTATGGCCCTTCAGCATTGGCTGGGGTAGGGATCTGCCGAGCTCCGCATGATCCCTTTAAGACACTGGGGCGTCCAGCCGTCCGGGGGACACTCCTCGTCCCTCCGTATTATTATAGCAGAAAAAACTATCGATGGAAGCGGAAACGAAAGGAGGGTAGCGCTAGGAGACAAGCGCAAAAAAGCACACAGCATGCCAAAAAACCACCAGGCATAAAGGGTAGCCCCACCCAAAAGATGGCATCCAAAGCCACACAATGGGTCCAAAAGATCTCCGACCCACCCTTCCATCGCAGGGCAAAAGAAAGGAAGCCCGTAGTTATAGATAAATGCATATGACAGGAAATCCCACCAACCCAACCAATAGTACTAAGTAATTGTACAGAAACGGGCGAGGGTCGGTCAAGGAAGTAACCAACGGGTAAAAACATAAAAGACCGACCTAAGCACCCCCAGTGCCCAGCGGGAGAATGCATGCTCCTCTCCCGGCCTTCCAGCAAATGGCTGAGGCAGGACACTGTGGGTAGATTAAGTCCCCTCCCTACCCCTCCCCTCCTCAAAATTTTAAAGCACACGTTTTTGTTTTGATAACCAATAGAGAAGGGGACTTGTGACCGGGTTTTTTAGTCCGTGCAAGTCGGACACTGTCTGGGCCCTCCATTCCCAGTTCGTCCGAAGGGATTTTTCCCGAGCACAAGTCACCCTTCCAATCCTTAAAGTAAAAAACAGCAAAGACTTCGCGTCTTTGGCCCCTCTGGCGACCCATTCAAAAAAAAAAAAAAAAAAAACAAAGAGTATTGTAATATTATATGAACAAGAGTGGCAACTCTATGGTCAAATATGCATGTATGGAAGGTGCTGCCGCCCTACGGCTGGCTACTCAAGAACTAATGTGACGTATCTATAGATGTATACCTATCTATATGTATATGTTGGTAGTGATGTACAGCTATAGATACGCGTAATTTTAATTGATAGGCTAATTAACACTATTCGTATTTTAGCCGTCTAATTCAAATCAACATATACGAAGTATAAGCGGCTAAACCCGATTTGCATTATACGGCTAAAATACGAACATTGGCAAGTGGCCTATCAATTAAAGTCCTTGACCGTACAATTTGGTACGCCATGGCCATGGCCGATGAATGACAACTGACAAGTTTGACAAGTCAACCAAGATGGCCGCTAATTTAGTTCTTCGTCCAAACACCTAACACCAAAGGTCGCTGTAGTCGCATGAAAAGTGTGATATATGTAAGTGTGCCCCGCCTGGGCAGTAGGTTGTCGCTCGGCTATCGGTTCGCACGCTAGCCGCGTCGCGCTTTACTAAGCATCTTTTTTCCTGTGATTTTTGCAACAAACAATGAATTCTAAACGATCTGATAATTACTTACTTACTAAAGGTAGTTTACTGAACTAATAATACACACTGTTATCTTTCTTGATTTATATACCAACCTAAATATCGGCGAGTGGGAACCCTGTGCTCTTGTTTTCGGATCAGCAGTGCCCAACAGTAAACACACGCTCGTATCGCACGATAAGTTTCAATTTCGAGTGCAAGCAGTTAACGGTCGTAAGAGTAGGCAAATTTTTATACCTAAAGTTTACCTACTTTTGTTCAAGAGTGATCTGTATGTTAGTACTATTAGTTATTCTGTGGCCGCACCTAGCTTCTTGCGCTGATAGGTTTTAGGTATTCTGTGCACTCGTGTATGTGTGCGTGAGAGCGGCTAGAATCAAAGCCGTGCGTAAGCGCAAGCGATACAAGTTCCCCTTCCGATGGCCGAAGGAGAACTAACGCCACGGTCCTTTCACTTCCAACAATGTCTATTTTTAGTTCCGTCAATTTGCACTAGATGGCGATATTATTTATCAAATCATGTAGAAAATAGATGAAAACAACTTTAAATTCTAGTTTCAAAAAAGCTGTGGCAGGGGCCCATGGGCAGTGGCACAGCAGGGCTGGTATTGGTACGTGTGATTATTGGTCCTTGATATTATAGGTATGGTTCCTAATAGTAGTTACGGGAATTTGCGTTAGATGGCGTTGTGCCGTTGAATAGAGTGATATCTCTATCCTCCTATACATAATGTACTCTGTGACTAACGCACTACATGGAAAAGGGGGGAGCACGACGGTGATAGGTTGGTCAGACCGCGCGTGTATTTAGGTATTTTCATCGCATTACTATTTGGGTGAATCAACTCTTTAGTGACACCCGTTGCTATGGTTACGTCCCTTGGACAACCTAGAATTTTCTATGAAACAATATGAGGTGTCACTTGGACAACGGGGACAGAGTAAACAACACAAAAATGTTGATTCACCCATTTAAAACAAATCAATCAAGTGACGTCATAAGTTGCTATTGCCATTCAAACTCTATGGGAGAATTGTGTTTTGATAGCTCATAAAAAGTACGTCAGTTGATTGGTGGTGTCAACATTCTAATTGACGAGCCGAAAATTTGCTGAAACTGGCAAAAAATTTCAAAAATTCGTACAAAAGTTGGTTGAATTGTTTCCACGTTGCTGGCATACCGCTCTGTTCACACGCAAGTGGTGACAATTAAAGCCTTTATGTACATAGGCAGTGAGGCGAGTATTCTATGCAAATACACTCGAGATAATTAACCATTTAGGAGGGGCTCTCAAAGCTTGTAAAAGGGACAAATTAAATTGCTTTCTTATAATAAAGGTGGGGAAAAAATAATGGAATTTGTTGATGTAATTTTGAAACGTCTACGAAAATCATTGTTGCAGATGAAAATGAATAGTTTATTATTCTGCTATGACTTGATTCGTACAATCTAGTCTAGAAGAAAAAATACATGTTATTTTTAATTCACAATTTAAACAAGCCAGAGGTTTAACTTATAGCACACGGCGGACACGACGTACAAAATACGCGTTCTTGAATCTACATAAGCACGACGACGTCTGTACACGCGTACGCCTACATACATCGCGCGCGCACTCTTCTGGATTCCGGCGGGGTCCGGCAATCTGCGCCTTGAGGGGTGGGGTAACTCGAATCGGTGCGGGGCGGAGCGTGGCCATTCTGTACGTTAGTTAGTACTATTATATATTCTGTGCTTATAGCGTCTCAAGCCGACGGTTGTAGGTTCGAGTCTGGGCGCCTCTTGAGTTTTATAAAATATGCACACTGTAACACGGCAAACTTCCGTGGTGCGCAACTGGCCGCTTACAGAAAAACAAAATTCTAAATTCTGAACTATTGATTTTCTTTTGTTTTTTTTTTCACGTGATTGGCTCTACAATTTGGCAAGGCTTATGCCGAAATTTGATTTCCTCAATATATAATTATAATTTATACTCGGTAATAATACTAATTTACCGAGTTGCTTGTATTTTAAAGGGCTGCCGCTATTGCAGCCCTTCCTTTTCCGCTTCTACCTACGAACTTTCTGCTCTACTGCCTCGGAGCAGACCGCCGGTGAAGCCTGAACCCCCTATTGGACGCTCCGAGGCTACTCGAATACCCTGCCCTGCCTTCCCACCTGTCCAGAAAACCTAGGCCAGTGTTTTTTATTATTTTATTAAAGAGCAGTGCTGACTGGAACAATTTGTACATACATATTTTATATTGTATTATATTTTATTTACCTACTACATAGTCTCTTATTTCTCCGACCGGCTAGCCGGTTACAGTGGCGCCCAAGGGTTGTTTCAGTCAGTACGTGAGTCTTAGCTTTGACTTGGATTAGGTTATGTACATAGCAATTGTAAATACATACATATTTGTACATAGCCTAATTTGTTAAGTGTTTTGTTTCTGTGTATATAACTGTTTTATGTGTTTATCGTTAGGAGCTTATGCTTGCTTGCGCATCGATTGTTCGTTTTATTTTCGTGTAAATAGGTATATATCTATAAATTTTGTATATACAACTGGATTTTGAAATGGATTTCAAAGCTGTGTATGTAAATTTGTTAAATAAAAATGAGCTCGCGTATGAAGTGAGCATCAGGCAAGCCAAGCCGCTCAACACGGTCGCGGAACTACGGCGGCAGCTCGTTGACTTGTTGGAGAAATTTAGTGCTGAGGAGTTAACCTCAACTTTTTCAGTTGCCGACGATTGTAGCGGCACTGAAAAATCTCTTTCCTTTGTTGAGGATAAAATTATTCTTTATGAAAGTACACTTGACGCTAAGCTTGTACAGAAAATACAGTCTTTTCTGACTCATATTTATTTACGCCTTCAGCGTATTGATGTATCTGATAATGAGGAATACCGTACTACGTACAAGGACCTTGTTTCGAGATTTAGTGCCTTAAAAATTCGTTTTGACTGTAAAAACAGCATTCCAAGCGAATCTTCAACGTCTTACGCCACAGCAAACTCTGGTACAAGCGCGGACACTAAAATTATTGTGCACTGTGAGCGCGGAGTGATCAGTGAAATTCGTAAGTTCACATATGCGGGAGTCGGTTGTCCACGTGCTTTTATTCAAAAACTAGAAGAGTTTGCTGTGTCTAGAAATTTATCCAAAGACAATTTACTAGCTCATTCGTTCGAGATCTTCACTGACAAGGCTCTACATTGGTATCGAGCGTATAAAGATAGTTTTCATAAATGGGAGAGCTTAAAAACTAAATTGTTTGTCGATTTTGATATATTTGACTATGACTACAAACTACTTCGCGAAATCGAGGACCGTACTCAAGGTAGAGATGAGTCGATTGTAGTTTATTTCGCCATTATGTCCGGATTATTTGCTAAACTATCTTATGTTATGCCTGAAGCTGAGAAACTTAAAATTTTGTTGAGGAATATCCGTCCTCAATACGATGTTATGATAGCTCAGTCTGACGTCCAATCCATAGAGGGTTTGAAGACGGTTTGTAAAAAGTACGAGGCTTGTCTAGACCGTTCTAGAAATTTTAAGGAACCTCCTACTAGCAGTCCTTCTACCTTGACTGAGGACTTTGTATATAAACCTGTAAATAATCATCATGTAAATATTGTTAATACAAACAAACAATTTTGCGTGCGCTGTAGAATAAATGGTCATTCACTGCGCATGTGTACAGAACCGCGTAAGATCGTTTGTTTTAAATGTGGATTAGACGGTTTTCGTAGTTCTGAGTGTCCTACTTGCAACAAACATGTAAATAATAAAACTAAATCTCTTCCAAAAAACGAGTAACTGAGGATCAAGGAACTATTGTAAATAAAGATTGTAAATATTCGCGTAAAGAGTGGGAGGACTGGCTCTCCGTAGTCCGACTTTTTATGTTGTCTTATAAAACTTCTTTGATCCTCTTTGATGACCAAATTGACGGCGAAAGACCATTTGTAAATATTAATGTAAATAATTTGACTCTTTGTGGTTTACTTGACAGTGGCAGTTCTATTACTATTCTGGGTAATAACTCGCATGTAAATTTACTTAGTCAGGGATTTGTGTTAAACTTGTCACACAAAATCACTGTGCGAGCTGCAAATGGACAGCCTGCTCATTCTATTGGCTTTATAGAATTACCTGTGCAGTTTAATGACAAATCTTTCATCATAAACGCACATGTTATTCCTGACATCTCGTCTCATTTCATACCGGGTATCGATTTTTGGAAGAAATTTAATTTGCTGCCAAATTTTTTAAAGAAAGTAGAGCTCAAACGGCCCTCGAACTGTACATCTTTAACTATTAACCATACAACTAAACAGGTTCTTCCTTTTGATGAATTACCTGATACTCAACAGGCTCAGGCTAATAAAATTATATCTCAGTTTCGGGAAGCTTCTACTGAGTCTCTTCCGCTCGGTAGAACACACTTGGTCTCGCACCGCATCGATACCGGTGATCATGAGCCTATTAGGCAGCGGTGCTACCGTCTTTCACCGGAGAAGCAAAAAGTGCTGGTGGAAGAGGTAGATAAAATGCTAGCTTTAGATATTATAGAGCCGTGTGAGAGTCCCTGGTTGAGTCCAGTTCTTGTAACGCCTAAAAAAGACGGTAGTTGGCGGTTTTGTTTGGACAGTAGAAAACTCAACTCAGTTACTAAGAAAGACGCTTATAAACTACCATTCATTAATGAAATTCTTGATAACTTGCGAGACGCTAAATATTTGTCCAGTATAGACATCGCGAAAGCCTTCTGGGAGTTACCTCTTTGTGAACAGGACAGAGACAAGACTGCGTTCTATGTCCCGGGCCGTGGCATGTACAGATTTAAGGTCACACCTTTTGGCCTAACTAACGCTCCCGCAACGCAACAACGTTTAATGGACATGTTATTCACACCTGAGTTTGAAAATCGCGTTTTCTGGTATTTGGACGATATTATTATCATTTCGAATACGTTTGAGGACCATCTTTCTTTACTAACTCGCGTATTAGAGAAACTCAAATACGCCAGATTAACAATAAATTTCGAGAAGTCTTGTTTCTTTAGACGCGAACTTAAATACCTCGGTTATATCGTCGATCACAAGGGTTTACGTACTGACCCCGAGAAAGTTCGGGCCATACTTGATATTCCAACACCTACTTCTAGGCGCGAACTAAAGAAATTCTTGGGTACTGCTAGCTGGTACAGACGTTTTGTACCCAACTTTAGTACATTGGCTGCGCCTCTTAACTTGCTTACATCTACCGGTAAAAAAGCGCCACCTTTTAAGTGGAACAAACAGGCTGACGTTGCATTTCAGAACATTAAGCAAGCTTTAGTATCTAGTCCAGTATTAACGTGTCCTGATTTTACTAAGACTTTCTCGGTACACGCCGATGCTTCCAATTATGGGATCGGCGCTATGCTAACTCAGGAAGAAAATGGCATAGATAGACCTATTGCATATTTTAGTCGATCTTTGTCGAAGCAACAGCAAAATTACTCTATCACTGAACGCGAACTATTCAGCGTTATAGTTTCTTTAGAGCACTGGCGGTGTTACTTAGATAATGGACAAAATTTTATTGTATACACAGACCATTCGGCTTTAAAATGGTTCTTAAACTTAGATAACCCGACTGGCAGGCTCGCTCGTTGGAGCGTTCGTTTATCCGCATTTAATTTTGAGATCAGGCACAAAAGGGGTAAGGAACATGTTGTACCTGATGTTTTATCGCGCGCAGTGCCAGTCGATATAGTCTATGTTCAGTCCAATGACGAGTGGTTTAACAAAATGTATAAAGGCTGCCAGGATACTCCTTCCTCATTTCCCGACTTTAAAATTGTAAATATTAATTTGTACAAATTTAAGCGAACTAGCTCTATTCTAACTTCTGAATATGATTGGAAGCTTGTTATTCCAAAGGAAATGAGGAATGATATTATTCAAGAAAATCATGCTCAGCCAACTGCCGGTCACTTCGGTATCTTTAAAACTTACAAAAGGCTATCCCTGCGCTATAGCTGGCCTGGCATGTATAGAGACGTTTGTAAATATATTTCTAATTGCGAGACTTGTTTAGCATACAAGTATCAAAATCATCAAACTCTAGGGTTAATGGGAAAACCAAAGGAGTGCTGTAGACCTTTTCAGTGTTTATCTATTGATTTGGTTGGTCCATTACCTATGACTCGAACTCAAAATCGATTTATTTTAGTTGTGAATTGCTGCTTTTCGAAGTATTGTCTAATATTTCCAATCAAAAAGGCCACGACTAAGATTATTTACAAAATTTTAGAAGAATACGTATTCCTCGTGTATGGTATTCCTCAAACTCTTATTATGGATAATGGTAGCCAGCTGATAAGTCATGAATTGCAGGAACTTTTCTCTAAATATAAAATTCCTCACGTTCATTTCACAGCTAAATATTCTCCACAAATTAATTCTGTCGAACGTTATAACCGTACTTTAATATCTGCGATTAGTTCATTTGTAGAAAATGATCACAGAAATTGGGATGTACATATTTCTGAAATTCAGTTTGCCATGAACTCGAGTGTCAACGAAGTAACGGGCTTCAGCCCTGCGTTGCTGGTGTTTGGGCGCGAGCTCGTTCCGTGCGGGTCGCTGTACGGCGCCGCTGACTCTACTGACGTCGATTACGACGATTTAATATTCGCACCCCGCGATATTTATGCGGAAAATTTAGGCCATTTGTCACCTATTTTTGACAAAGTGCAAGCTGCAATTTGGAATGCACATGTAAAAAACTGTAAATATTATAATTTGAGGCGTAAGCAAGCTGAGTTCAATGAGGGCGATGTTGTTTGGCGTCGCAATTATCAGCTTAGTGACGCTGGTAAATATTTTAGCGCCAAATTGGCACCTAAGTTTGTAAAGTGTACAGTATTGAAGAAATTGTCGCCTCTAGTGTACGAATTGGCTGACCATAATGGTCGTGCTATCGGAAGGTGGCATATTAAAGACTTCAAGTTGTAAATTTTGTAAATTTAGTGTTATTATTTCTTCTTCATTTATGTTTTTTACTTTTACTGAATTTTCCTCCCTCTTCCGTGTTTGGAAAATTCTCCTGGGCGCGCGGGGTACTGTAACACGGCAAACCTCCAAGGTGCGCAACTGGCCGCTTACAGAAAAACAAAATTCTAAATTCTGAACTATTGATTTTCTTTTGTTTTTTTTTTCACGTGATTGGCTCTACAATTTGGCAAGGCTTATGCCGAAATTTGATTTCCTCAATATATAATTATAATTTATACTCGGTAATAATACTAATTTACCGAGTTGCTTGTATTTTAAAGGGCTGCCGCTATTGCAGCCCTTCCTTTTCCGCTTCTACCTACGAACTTTCTGCTCTACTGCCTCGGAGCAGACCGCCGGTGAAGCCTGAACCCCCTATTGGACGCTCCGAGGCTACTCGAATACCCTGCCCTGCCTTCCCACCTGTCCAGAAAACCTAGGCCAGTGTTTTTTATTATTTTATTAAAGAGCAGTGCTGACTGGAACATTTTGTACATACATATTTTATATTGTATTATATTTTATTTACCTACTACATAGTCTCTTATTTCTCCGACCGGCTAGCCGGTTACAACACCCACACGAAGCGATTCAGTGGTGTGTGTGAAGTTCTCAATCCGCAATGGGCCCGCATGGGGCGTAGGCTGGGATGATTATGATGATGATTGTATAATATAATACTTTTCCTACGAGTAAAGAGTCCTTTTGCTTTACCGTAGCCGAATCGTTTAAGTTCACTTCATCCACATTACCATTTTGTCAACTTCCTGGATCGTCAACAATCCCATTTCCCATTTCGTCCTTTTTCCACTTCGTCCACATTCCCACTTATACTCCATTTAATTTAGAATTATAAACCACAACAACATTATATTGCGGCTCGTGAACTGTAATCTCTTTACAATTTGTACTAGAGTAACAATTGACGACACGCAAATAAAGTGACATTAAAACAATTTTATTTTGCGGCTCCCAGACTATTGTACTGTACTATTTGCTAGGTAAGAAATAGTTGACGAGCCGCAATATAATGATGTTGTGGTTTTCAATTCTAAATTAAATGAAGTATAGTCAACATTCCCATTTCGTCCATATGGAAATGGGAATGTTGACGGTTTTAAGTTCGTTCAAGTTCATATTGCTGGAAGTCAGTTTAAAAAACTCGTAAATTATTTGAGTGACTTTAACATATTGAGAATTACTGTATAAAGTACCGCCTTCCAATCTATTTCATTACTTAATTTGGCAATAAACGCAAACAAAAACATTAATATATAAGTACAATGGTACAAATTGATGAGCCAAGTATCGAATAATTTTAACGAACCACAAGGCAACAATAGTAAATAAATCCAGGTATTAACTATTTCAACCAATCAGGAAGCAGCAGTGTGTTTGCATCAGCATGTTTGACAAATTCAGTGAAGAACGCGTTCGAGTGACGACGTTCTGTTTTTGAATCTCGTTTCAGTTCAGATTTTTTTTCGATACAGTAGTGGCCAGTACCTGTACCATAATAGACAAGAGACTTTTGATTCAGCACTAAAAAGAACTCCTTTATGATATTGTTCGTGAATTTATAATTAGAAGATTAAAGTACTCGAGTACAAAACAATTTTAGCGGTTTCGGAGCCCTACAAAATTCAGTTCAAATCACCTTCACATTACTTTTTCTTTGTTCAATTTAACCATTATATTTTGTTAGAACTCTGCTAATAATTGGATATATCGAAGAAAACCACGGTATAGAGGTAATTGGTACGACGTATCAACGATGTAATGGTAGAATATCTGACAAATGTAACGGAAAAACTAACTCTCTATTTATACGACTAAATAAAAATAAAGATCAGATAAGTTCATCAGATATTCCACAAAAAAATATGATGTGGTATTTATTTATAAAATCGTATAACTTAATGTCCCATAATTTGACTTATACATAAATATGAAACGATTTTTTTTAATATCATATTTCCTATGGAATGCAGTTAGGTTAGTTTAACAATACTGAAAAAAAATACTCCTTCAGAAATAAATTACTTTAAAACAAATTAAAAGTACAGAAAACGATATTATTATTGCATGCGATATTCGGACAAATGATACGCGAATGAATAAAACGAAAATCAAATTACTCGTAGATTATATTAATAAACTGTGGGTAACCTTTTATTGTAAGCGACAGTTTCAATACAAACTTAGATTTGTGGCCAGCTCAACGTCAAAATTCCATTGAGAATATACATTATTAAAAAAAAACAGAGAAAATCACATTGAAATTAAGGCCCTGCTATATAAGTAGATAAGGTACAAAATGTTACAGATCATACCCCTATTATATCTGCAAGATTCTATCTTTAAACTTGTAATAGTGACGCCTTCCTAACGGTAAAAGTATATTGGTTTAAATGCCGCTACAAACTTACTGAGCACGCGGAAAATTTTGGAACTAACCGCGCGCCGTACTAAATCGATTTCTTCCGCGACCAGTGGCGCCGCGGACGACTGAAACTGAACCTCGGTTTCCTAAGGTCGAAATCGTGATCGTCTATGTTAGGGAAATAAAGGGCAGATCTGTATGGTAAAACCTGGAATAACACTGCCAGGTTAGACGAGATGGAACTCTATGCGGAAGGCTTAAAGCGTTTTCGCGTGTTTTTGTTACGTGGTTTTAGTGGTACTTGAAATAGCACCCGTTTGTATTACAGTTGGAAATGTAATCAAGACGAATTATGATTACGTTGTAATCGCGATTACGGACAATGGCATCTATCCGACAGAGGTAGTATTGTCTGACATGCGGACGCACGCGATTGCATTCACCGTCTCTTTCTATACGCGTGAAAGAAGTGGCGAACACTACCTATTATGATTCAGAGTGCGTGAATAAGGCCTCTGGTTTTGGTCATCATTGTCGTCATCAGCCTTTGCTCGTCCACTGCTGGACATAGGCCTCTCCCATGGCACGCCACTGAGCACGATCCTCGGCCACTCTCATCCAGCTCTTGCCAGCCGCCTTGCGACGATCATCGCTCCACCGAGTCTAAGGACGTCCTACGCTACGTTTGCCGATCCGTGGTCTCCACTCAAAAACTCGTCTACCCCAACGGTTATCGGTTCTTCTGGTTTTATGGCCGGCCCATTGCCACTTCAGCGTGCTAGGTAATGCTGGTTTTAGTATATTTCAACTCAATTAGGTCACACACTATATGTTTGAAAATAAAGTAAATGTCCATTATGCTTTGATCAATTATAACTGAAGATACACATTGCCGAACAAAATCCCTTTCAAAAAGTGTCCGAACTTTTTTATTTGTTTGCATAACAATTAAAATCATCACCTACACAGAAATTTAAACCTAGTCTTTACTTCACTACAGTCGAATTTCGGTTGACACTTGACAGACAAACTTGACAATTTCACGCAACGTACTGAGAAAAAAGAAGGCCACTTTTATCAAAGTGGCGCTCATTTGGCTCGGACATTTTCGGGCGCGCGACTGTGGATCTACAGTTATAATTGATCAAAGCCATTATGCGTCTAAGATCCCTTCCGCAACTAACAAAAGAGCTGAAAACTTTGAAAGGGCTTAACCAATTTTGATGAAACATGTCTAATAACAAATCGGTTCACTTGTTTAAAAGATATGATGCCACAGACGGACAAACAGACACATAAAAAGCGGTCAAATTTATAACACCCCGTCGTTTCGCGTCGGGGGTTAAAAACCGGCCAAGTGCGAGTCGAACTCGCGCACAAAGGGTTGCGTATCATAGTTATAATTGATCAAAGCCATTATGCGTCTAAGATCCCTTCCGCAACTAACAAAAGAGCTGAAAACTTTGAAAGGGCTTAACCAATTTTGATGAAACATGTCTAATAACAAATCGGTTCACTTGTTTAAAAGATATGATGCCACAGACGGACAAACAGACACATAAAAAGCGGTCAAATTTATAACACCCCGTCGTTTCGCGTCGGGGGTTAAAAACCGGCCAAGTGCGAGTCGAACTCGCGCACAAAGGGTTGCGTATCATTATCTATAAAAACGGCAATAACTTATTTTTAAAGTGAATATTATAACTTATAACTAAATATTCTGTGAATATTTCAAGCGTCTACCTTGCCGTTATCAATATCGAGCAAAACAATCACGTTTGTTGTATGGGAGCCCACTTAAATTTTTATCTTATTCTGTTTTTTAGTATTTGTTGTTATAGCGGCAACCGAAATACATCATCTGTGAAAATTTCAACTCTCTAGCTGTCACGGTTCTTGAGATACAGCCTGGTGATGGTGACAGACGGACGGACAGCAAAGTCTCAGTAATAGGGTCCCGTTTTTTTAGGGTTCCGTACCCAAAGGGTAAAAATGGAAACCCTATTACTGAGGCTCCGCTGTCCGTCCGTCCGTCCGTCCGTCTGTCACCAGGCTGTATCTCGGGAACAGTGATAGCTAGAGAGTTGAAATTTTCACTAATGATGTATTTCGGTTGCAGCTATAACAACAAATACTAAAAAATGGAATAAAATAAATATTTAAAGGGGCTCCCATACAACAAACATGATTTTTTTGCTCGTTTTTGCTCGATATTGATAACGGCAACAGGTAGACACTTGAAATATTCACAGAATATTTAATTATATCGACGCTCGAAAACAACAAGGGCGTATCCCATAAAAAGGTCGTAACTAGATTATTACATGGCTATAATCAGCTTTTTTTTCTGCGTCGAATGGTCCGGGTCTCGTGTCTCTACGACGACAAAAAATTTCAAAATCGGGCAGTATTTTGGAAAATGGGTGTAATTTTTTTGGTCGTAACTGCCCATAAAATGACGAATTTAAACTTTTTAGAGATACGACGAGTAGAAGTTTGTGTTTTTCAAAAAACATTAGTTAAGCCGTTCGAGTTTCTACGCACGATAGTAGTTACGACCTTTTTGCGGGATGCATTTTTCAAACTTCGTTGCTTACGACATTCTTGCAGTTCGCGTTTCTTCTAAGAACAACGAATAACCTCTAAGATACTGCAATTTCGTGGTTACCCGAAATCAATCTAAGCCTAGTTAAACCAATATTATCAGAATGAATATTTTGGAACATTTCGATTTTTCCCGGCTTACGCCACAGGCACTAGCTCCTGTAGTCACTGCGCGGACGCAACTGAAAGGTTGTGTTTGTTTTTCCTCGACAAAATCATAAAGGATTATCAAAATCACGGTATGTCATATAAACTTTGGATTACTCGTACCAACTAGTGAATTTCATGATACTTAAGGGCCGAGTTCATTTACCGTTCAACTGACGTACTTCAATCACCGTTCAAAATAGTGAGGTATTATGTGATTACATTAACGACTGATCATTTAAACGTCAGTTTGACGGTTGCACTTGGTGAACACGGCGTTTAAACAATTATATAAGGTTCATTTATCTTAAAATAACATACACGATCAATAAAACAGAAGGCGATATAAACTAGCAATTAAATTTCGTTTTGTTTTCACCCGTCAAGAGAAATGGATCGCAGCTGCAAAAAATATCTTCAATATAACAAATTTGTACCTAAGGAACGGACACTTACTTTTATTTTTGAAAAATCGATAAAATCAGTATTTATTAGCCGGAACTCAAACAGGCCAAAATTAAATAATGACATAACATAAAGTCGTACTTTATATACCGATCGAAAGCATCATTCATAGTGTTCATTTATGGCTACAACACGTCCTTTAAACTAAATAAAAACCTGAAAAATAAAAATTACTAGTATTCTACTATTTGCTACATATTTCCAATATGGTAGCAGAGCTGTGGTCCATTTCCCGTAACGAATGAAAACAAACCGAACAAAAGGAAACTTAATTGTTGCCTTTCATGACTTTCTGTTTTATTGATAGTGTATGTTACTTAAAAATAAAACTCTACATCATAAAACAACAACGCAACAACACATGTTATTTTATTTGTTTATGAACTAAAACAATTACTTTGCTCACCCGCGACCTTACAATAGTTACGTTTATGCAAGAAATGTGTGTTCATGCAGTTCCTCCACCTCCACACTGTACGAACACATACAAATCACATAAACACAACCATCACCACCACCAAGCTACACTGACGCGTTTCGAACTCAACCAGAGCTCATCTTCAGAGTTACCACAACCGTATCTATGCTACCAAATGTTAAACTCTGAGTTTCGCGGGTGAGCAAAGTAATTGTTTTAGTTCATTAATATGGACCTCCGCAAAGTAACGCCTGATTCAATAAATTATTTGTTTATATTATTTTTTATCGTATTTGACCATTTCAAATCCCGACAAAGACAAGCGAATTTTTAAAAATGCATAAATGCAGTATTTATTGTTTTTTTTAAACGGAAAGAGTCCTTAACGTAGATTAAACTATTTTTGATATTAAAGGTAGTTCTTTTTTTTTCACCCTGTATAAGTAGGTAAACTTATAAATAATGACAAATATGTTTAAATTTAGATGAAATAGAAAATTTTATGTTACAAAAAGAACATTTGATAGAAAAAAGAACCCGTTTGCTCGTTTTCCTCCCTCTCACATTAAAAAAAAATGTATATTTCTTTTCAAATTGCTGAAGCCGGGAATCAAATCCTGGACCTATTAATAAAGTCCTTACTAGACCTAGGTAGGTACTAAGGGTGTTTTATCTAGCTGATTGCTTAAACTTTGATAACGCAAGTATACTTACACTAACAAACAAATACCACACCGATCGAAAGGTAAATCGATCAAAGTCTATCTAGCGGTGTGGTCAAATACTAAAGAATAATAGTTACGCTGTTGGACAGGTATCTCAGTTAAGTTTTAAGCTGACATAAGATAAGGATAGAGTAGTCCTAACGTTGGGATATAAATTGTTAATTTTACATTTTTTGTCGAAGAAAATGAATAAACAACCTGAATCACGAATTAAAAATTGTTACTACGATGATTGATCATTTAAAACACAATTTTTTAATTTTTAAATGTTAACGAATTCATATTTAACTAAGTTAAAATAAGTTTTCTTGTTAGTAATTTTTTAAAGTTCAATAAATTTGCGTTTACAAAAGCTTATGACGTTTCATTAATTTCATTAAATTTGAAGAGGTTAAAGTTACGACATTTTTTCTAGCCATTGTCATGCATTACGAACGTGCTTACACCCCCGTTCCTTATGCGAAATTAAAACAAAAAGCGGTTACTACATTTTTGTAGTCAGCTAATTTGTTATCATTTTCTGATTCAGTACAAACATCATGTAAAGTTACGCCATTTTTGAGGTCTGTAATTTCTATAGACGATGGGCGTAACTAGATTTCTCGTGATCCTGGCTGTACTAAGTTAACAGTTTGTAAACAACATAATGCAGATTTATATTTTATAGTTATGGTCCAAAAATTACGTTCATACGACAAGCCGTTACAAAGTTATGATTTTTTTCCCGTTTTTTTTTCGGTTTTTTGGCTCTGGTGTAAAGTTGGGTTTTTAGGGTTACGCCCTTGTTGTTTTCCATCGTCGATATATTGACTTTAAAAATAAATCATTAAATTAAAATAAAAAAAATATTTAAGGGGGGCTCCCATACAACAAACGTGATTTTTATAGATAATTGTACGGAACACTTCGTGCGCGAGTCCGACTCGCACTTGGCCGGTTTTTACCCTTTGGGTGCGGAACTCTAAAAAGTAGGGTAGATCCTATATTTCGGTCGTATGTTGTCTGAAAAGAAACATTTTATTTCATTTTAATTTAATATCCAGTAGTTTCAGAACCTAGTGGTTTCTAACTAAACTTAGGTAACCTAAACGCATCTGCGAACTCCATAAACCGAGCGGTGCGCGTAAACTTTTACCTTTAATATGCAAGTTAAAATGAGGCTTGCTAGTGATGGGAAAAACTTTGCTGTTCTCGACAATTTCTAGTCAAGTCGTCAGTCCTTGTATCTAGTGTCCGACCGAAAGTACAGTTTCGGTCGAGTTTCGGCAAAAAACGGGTTTCGATAAAGTTACGGTTTCGGCGGCAAACCTGCCGAAACTACGACCAAAACCGAAACTGCATTCGGGAGTTCTAGCGCTGTGCTCAAAAAAAGAATGGTACCTACTCGAATACACACTTCACCTATTTTATTTAAGTACTAGCCTTTGCCCGCGACTCCGTCCGCGTGGAATTAGTAATTCGGGCAGCTTATTTTTTTTATTTATTAAAAAAATTACCCCCCTCCCCGCACACCCGCGTTCACAGTCACCACCGTACTCCCAGCGTGATGTGATGATATTATAGCCTTATAACCTTCCTTGATAAATGGGCTATCTAACACTGGAAGGAAGTATCGTATCTTTCTTATTTGTCAACCGATTCAAATGAAACAAACACTAAATGTTAATCCAAGAAAATACCAACATATCAGTGAAAACCGCATCCTTCTAGGTTAAGCCGTTTCTGAGATTAGCGCGCACAGACAAACAGACAATAATTCTAAAAATCATTGTTTTGGGTTCTATTGCGCTAATAAATAGCCCTAGTGACACAAATATCTTCAATGTACAGACACCGACTTGTTACAGATTTATTATATGTATAGATAGATAGATTCATAAGGCGCAATTTTTTTTCTTAAATGTGGGGTTGTTATGATGATTATCAATAAGTGAAGATGTCGAAGACTGCATAGCTATTGTGATTTAAAGATAAAAAAATAAAACTGACTGATTATAATAACGTTTCCTTAATTTTCCCTCAAAACATGATCCTTGTAAGGAAGTTTCGGTTTCGGTTTCGGCCGAAACTGAGACCGTTGTCGAAATTCGGTTTCGGTCCTAAAAACCAGTTTCGGTCGGACACTACTTGTATCTACTTACATAACAGATATGCTTATCATCATCATCACCATTGTGTCAGCCGTTGGACGTCCACTGCTGGACATAACTCTCCCTCATTCATACCCTAGCTCCAAACGCACAAACTGCGGAGGCGTGACGGTACGGTGGCGGTGACGGTTGTAATATTCTAAAGCCCATCACACACAGCGCAGATGCGGTAAGATATCTGTATCAGAACAGATATCTGTCAATATCGCTCCCTATACAATTCAATGGAGGACCACACACAGCGCTGATGCGGTAAGATTTTTATCTGCGTATCTGTGAGCACCGACATAATATATATCGACAGAATCCGACAGATGTGAATATTATATCTGCAGATAAATACAGGTGGATGCGCAGAAGCACACTTTCATCATCATCATCATCATCATCCCAGTCTATATTACGTACCACTGCAGGGCACAGGCTTCCTCTCAGAATAAGAGGGTTAGGGTCGTAGTTCCCACGCAGGCCCAGTGCGGATTGGGAACTTCAGTGTATAATAAAATAAATATAAAATTACGTACTACTTAAGCAAACAACAAGTCATCCTCGCGTAGAAATGCATTTTCACATTTTTTACATTTTGTCGTGAAGAGAAATAAAAAAGTGTAACGCGCTTTCATTGAAAATTCATTGTAGCCTATCTATCTCTCAAAGGGCCGGCAACGCACCTGTGCCACCCTTAATGTTGCGGGTGTCCATGGGCGGCGGCGATTGCTCCCCATCAAGTGACCCGTATGCTCGTTTACCCCCTTTTATATAAAAAAAACATCCTGTATAAGCCATCCGCGCCACAAAACACGTCTACGCAGCTGCGAAATTTTAGAGTGAATGTAAAACCTCGCATCTGCGCTGTGTGTGATACCTGCAGACGGATAAGATTTTATACGCAGATAAAATCTTACCGCATCTGCGCTGTGTGTGTGTGACAGGCTTTAACTTGTATGAACGGTTGTGCGGTACCGTACCGCGAACTCGTTCATACAAGTTAGAATATTACAACCGACACCGCCACCGTACCGTCACGCCTCCGCTATCTGTGCTTTACGGCTGGGAGCGACATTTGAAATTTAACATGAGGAAGCCTGGATACACCTGAGAATAAATTCAATGGTGTGTGTAGTTCCCAGTCTGCACTGAGCCCGCCTGGGAACTACAGCACAAGTCCTCTCTTTCTGAGAGGAGGCCTGTGCAGGCATTGGGACTTAGGCCCCGTCCGCACAGCGGTATTACACCGCGCGGTTTTTTATTCGCAATTCTGTAACACATTGAATCTTATGGACGTAATCGCGCGTCGACGTCCAGAAGATCCAATGTGTTACAGAATTGCGAATAGAAAACCGCGCGGTGAAATATCACTGTGCGGACGGGGCCTTATAAAAGCCGAGATGATGGTGATGGATGATATAAACACAACTCATATTTTATCCTGGGGAAGCGTGTCCCCACGGGATGCTAACGGAGTGAGCTAAAAACCGGTTGTCTGTAGTCGGTTTACGGACGATAGATTAACGTGACAACGTCTAACAAAACATTCAAAAAACAAAAATAAAACCAGGCGGTCACCCATCCAAGTACTGACCGCGCCCGACGTTGCTTAACCTCGGTGATCGGACGAGAACCGGTGTTTTGTCAAATATCTTGAAAACGGTGCATCCTACAGCAAAATCAATGAAATTTTCATACCCCTTTGAACCCCCCCATCCCGCACCCCGCTCATTAAATACCCGAGCGCTGTACCTGTTCACTGCTCTCTCTTGTAAGTACATGTACGTTACATTGCGTCAAACTTTTTCGTGGATGCACCCGGCGTTCATCGATTTAGGTATACTTGTTGATCGAAGGATTTATTAAACGTTGACACGTCAAAATCGTGTCAAAAAACCGTTCTATAGGTATGTACACATCCCTAAGTACCAGCACTCCCAGCCCAGGCATTATTCAAGGGCCTGCCTCAAGATATATTTTAGTCCAACAACACTTTAAGAAAAACTTTCCATCCCACCAGATATAGGGCCGGAGAATCCTTTCACGCATGTAATTTTACTTATATCTTTATTTGGCCACGATTGTGAACATCAAAAGTGAATATACCGCCGAGCTTTTGGCGCATTTATTGTATTCTTTTAATCCGGTGCTGTATCATTAGGTACTATTATAGCGAAGCTATAGTTCTGAAATTCAGGTGTAAGATATTTGAGGTTTCATTCTAATGACCAGTAAATTTCGAAACACAATCCAAAGTCGTCTCTAAATAATAAAATAAATCCTTAGTAAGTACGGCGTAAATACTGCACGGCAGGTCATGAGTTTTTGAATGTTAACAATACAAGATGTTTTCTAGGGCTTGGTAAATAGTAATGCTACATTTTTTTTTAAATATGTTAATGTTTTAGTAATACGATGAAAATACCTAAATACACGTGCATCCCCCTTGTCTGTATAGTTAGTTGCGTTAGTTCTCCTTTGGCCATTGGACACGGAACTCGTGTCGCTTGCGCTTACGCGCGGCTTTGATTCTAGCCGCTCTCGCGCAAACGTTCACGAGTGCATAGAATAGGTAGGTACCTAAACACGATTAGCGCAAGAGAGGCCTTAAGTAAGTGACATTGATTTTATTCTTATTTTTTCCAAAAAGTAATAATTTGGATTCTTGCCCGGTTTCAATATAATTTAATTCGCAATTTTACATCTGAGTGCGACGCGCACGCCTTGGAAGCCATGAGAGAGCGAGACAGCATTATTCGGAACACTTGACTCATGTTTAAAGTACGAGGCGCCTCCATGTTATTCCATCACCGTGGCCAATTTGAAATTCAATTTCGGACATTGAGCCCGGAAATAGAGACGAATTTAAACAGCGAAGCGTAGCACGCTCGCGCTCTTTCGCACACATGGTGAGTAGTAATGGGTGAGAATGCGACGGAGAGCATTTTCACGCTTTACGCTGGATCCTTTCGGTGTTATCACAGCATAACGAAGATACCTTACAACCGCAGAACTAATAATAACAAGAATATATATTTTCATCTCTCGTACTCGGAAAGTGAGGCAAATCATATCTGACATACGGGAGGATAACTATTACTTTCTTCCCTAGGGTAGATATGAATTAAAAAAAATAAAGGCATTGGCTGTCAATGGAACACATGCGCATTCAGCCAAGCATTACGGCTTATACATGGAATAATTAAGTATTGAGTTTTTTTTTTAATTAGTCATATTACAAATTTAATTAAATTAAAAAAATTTATTATGTGAAATATTATTAAATTAAATTATTAATTTACATTACTTTCTTATTTAGTGACTTAAACCAGAAAAGTTAGAAAATGTTAAGAAAAAAACACGGTAAACGAGAATATTATTGTCCACACAGCCTATCTCTATACAGCTTAACTCCTTGGTTCAAACTGGTTACTTACATATTTTATAAATAAATTTACTAAAATACCTACTTTATCTACTGTTTTCATTGATTATTATATTGAACATACTAAATTTTGTTAAATTTATTATTGCTTAACAATAAACTCTTTTGAAATATTTTACAACGATCATATTGACCGGTTTAGACATTTTTATTTATTTATACTTATATTTTCTTAAATTCCTTGTAGTCGAAATGAAAAGCAGAGTGTTTAACTCGGGAAAAACACCAATATCACCCTCGAAATATTGCCACCCTCGCTATGCTCGGGTGTCAAGTAACCTCGTGTGATGTTGGTTATTTTCCTCCCTTGTTGAACAATCTACCATTTTGCGTTTGTATTTCCGCCTACCCAGAGATTCTCAAACTTTTGTGCCTCGTAAACCCCCTAGATATATTTTTGAAATTTTAGCGACCCCTTGTTTACTTGATATTGTTTTAAATAATTTATTGAATCAGGCGTTACTTTGCGGAGGTCCATATTAATGAACTAAAACAATTACTTTGCTCACCCGCGACCTTACAATAGTTACGTTTATGCAAGAAATGTGTGTTCATGCAGTTCCTCCACCTCCACACTGTACGAACACACACAAATCACATAAACACAACCATCACCACCACCAAGCTACACTGACGCGTTTCGAACTCAACCAGAGCTCATCTTCGGAGTGTAGCTTGGTGGTGGTGATAGTTGTGTTTATGTGATTTGTGTGTGTTCGTACAGTGTGGAGGTGGAGGAACTGCATGAACACACATTTCTTGCATAAACGTAACTATTGTAAGGTCGCGGGTGAGCAAAGTAATTGTTTTAGTTCATTGATATTGTTTTACCGAAAAGTCATCATCATCCCAGTATCTATTCGTCCCACTGCAGGGCACAGGCGTCCTCTCAGAATGAAAGGGCTTGGACCGAAGCTCCCACGCTGGTCTAGTGCGGATTGGATCACACGCGCCATTGAATTTCTTCTCAGGTTTGAGCAAGTTCCCTCACAATGTCTTTCTTCAATTTTCTTCAATTTTTTCCTACATAAATTACGAAAAACTCAGAGGTGCGCTGCCCTTCAATGGCAGAACGCTGTAAGTCAAAAACCCTAGTTTCGAGAAAAACGCGTTTAAAGGTTTTTAACTTTGACGCTAGAAACAACCTATTATTTATTGCCTCAGAAGTTTGCGATTTTTTGTAATTTATGAGTAATTGTTTCTGCTGTATGGCTGAATAGTCCAGTAACTATTATTTAATACTATTAAAATAATATGGACGATAAAGTGTTTTGCCACAAGATATATTATAAAAAATTGCAGAAATCGGCTTGGCAAAACGCTATATGTTGTAAATTAAAGCGTTATGCCGTGTTTTTTACCATACGATGTTTTGCAATTTTCACTTCTTGCTTGTTTCTTTTAAACAACAATGTAAAACCTGAATAAAGGGACAATCCTGAAGTCCGGTAACTTAAGATTGACCAAACGATCATTGTTGATCATACAGGTTTACGCTCCAACTTCTATAGCTATATATGAGGATATCTCCAGAGGTATGCATAGGTTCGGAATTCAGTTAGAATTCAGTTCACAGTTGTTATGGGGATCTTCAACGCAAAACTGGGCAAACGGTATGGTGAAAATCTGGGAATGAGGAAAATTTGGAGTAGGGCGTAGGAATCACAGGGACTACCTGGCTGACTTCATGGAGAAGGAAGGACTTTATATGATGTGATGAACCTTTGTTTTTGAAGCGAGTACAGGAAGTAGACTTGGATGAGCTCTGACAGTGTAACGAGGAAAGAAATAGACTTTATCACATCGACAAAGATATCTTCGTGGCCAGTGTGGTTAAAACTGGGAGCGATCGCCATATGGTACGAGACACATTGAATATTCGGGCCAAGCTTGAAAGATCTTGACTGATGAATCCATCCAATTCTAAAATCCGGAAACGCTCCAGCTCGAACATCAAAACCATTTCGAATACATAGTAGGCGATGTGGAAGATTACAATGACGGGGTTGTGGAAGCTGTCCATAGGGTTAGGTCTAAGTTCTTTAAGACCCACCGTACAAACTGAACTAAATTAAAGAGATCACATACTCTACTCTAAAGCCTATGGAAAAGCGACGTGACAATCTCACAGACATCTGGTGACGCTTGTCTTTACCGGCGGCTCAACAGACAGATCTCGAAGTCTCTGAGACGCGATATATGCCAATTCAATACTAATAGTGTTGAAGAGGCAATAGAGCACAACAGAAGCTCTATAAAGTTTTTGCTAAGAATCTGTTTGTTGGGCAAAGCCAATAGGCAAAGCTGATGAAGCAAGACCGATGACAGTAGGATCGTGACCTCGTAAAATTATAGGCCGATGGGGCCAAAAGGTTCTCGAATGGCGTCCATGGACCGGAAACTCAGTGTATGTAGGCCTCCAACAACATGGAGTGACAACCTATTTAAGATTGCGGGAACTCCCTGATCTTTTTGGTGAACCAAGACCGACTATGTTCAGCAGCAGTGCTGCAGCAGAAGACGTCTTTCGGCTGAAATGAATTATCATATCACTCTATATTATAACTAGCTGTTACCCGCGACTCCGTCCGCGAAGAATAAATAAAAAAACAGCCTACGACCTATTCTCAGGCCTACCGAGTATAGAGAAAAAAGTTTCATAAAAATCGGTCAAGCCGTTTCGGAGGAGTTCGGTAACAAACACCGTGACACGAGAATTTTATATATTAGATTAATTATTCTGAAACCTTTACATTTTTCTAGTATATATTTAATTTTTAACCCACAAACATTGTTTGTTTGTTTGTTGAACGACTAAATACCCCAAACTAATTTTAAAACAAGTGCAAGTTTCACTCTGTTGCCGCGTTTTGACTTGACGGTGACGCAGGCGACGTAGCCCGTAAATCAGGCAAAACGCTGCCTTTTAGTACTTACAGCGTTCTGTTGTGACAAGTCGGCATTAAAGGTCTTGATATAAAACATCATAATTGCAGTTATGATGTTTTGGCTAGTTTTATGCAGAGTTACCGCGTCTTGCCAGTTTTCTACAGCCTAAACTAAAACATATTTTGAAAAAGTCTTTTGTAGGTATGATAGAAGCACTCATGAGGAATCGTTTGACGCAAGGCAACCCAAAACACTGTAACTCGAGTTGCAGCGTTTTGCCATTGAAGGGCAGTGCGAGCCCGGATTCAAACTCACGACCCTCTGCTTGAGAGACAATAGGTCAAACTACTAAGCCAGCACTCCTCTCACTCCTGTTCCTTTGTGTGACGATAGTTCCATATACATACGACCAGACGGCCAGATAGCCTAGTTGTTAGAGAACCTGACTACGAAGCTTGAGGTCCCGGGTTTGATTCCCGGTCGGGCAGATATTTGTGAGAATAATACGAATGTTTGTGCTCGAGTCTTGGATGTTTAATATGTATTTTATCTATATAAGTATGTTTATTCGTTGTCTAGTACCCGTAGTCACAGAATATATAATAGTACTAACGTACAGAATGGACACGCTCCACCCCGCACCGATTCTAGTTACCCCACCCCTCAAGGCGCAGATTGCCGGACCCCGCCGGAATCCAGAAGAGTGCGCGCGCGATGTATGTAGGCGTACGCGTGTACAGACGTCGTCGTGCTTATGTAGATTCAAGAACGCGTATTTGTACGTCGTGTCCGCCGCGTGCCATAGTACAAGCTTTGCTTAGTTTGGGACTAGGTCAATTGGTGTGAATTTTGTCCCGTGATATTTATTTATTTACATATTTGGTATAACAAACTTTCGATACACAAAGGAAGCGATCGTGATTTTGTTTTGATTAAGACCCCTAAAAAGCCCAACTATGAACCGATGAACACAAAAACCCAACTATTGCATATCAACAAACAAAAACTTGAATAAGGTCGCGATTCAACTCGTTACTAAATAAGTGAGCAAAAACTCAATAGCGTTAAATGATCTACGATTATTTCCATACCTTGTTTTCACGCTCGCTGATTGGTTATACGCAACGGCGCGACGTCCGTTCTCTATCGTTTGGCCGAATTTCATATGCCATAATGTATCGTTTCCCATAATTACAATTTGTCATAAAATTATTTCTTATAAACAGTACTTTCAGCACAATTGTTATTTATTACACTTACATCCTACTATATTCTACAGGCTGACAGATAATGCTGGGAACATAATGCATTAATTCAATTGGTAAATTAGTCTGAAAAAATTTAGGTTGTCTAGACTTTGTTGAGAAATTACAAACTCAATGTATGGGTACCTCAAAATAAATAAGAGTAGTAAAAAAAAAATCAGTGTATATTTGTCCAGCATTAAATTAAAAACACTAATTGTGTTTCACGATTTAAATTTCACCCTGTATTAGATGACATTTAAAAAAATCTTGAAAACAGGACGGTTCCATATATTTATAGCAAACTTTGGTAGCAAATGAAATTATGGAAAACGAAGTAATTCACAGGCAATGGCTATCAAAGGGGATAAATCTGTTTTTATTTTAGAAAAAATGACTTATAGCCAAGTTTCTTCCGGCGAATTCTTCTTAGCAATCGTGGTCTTTCCGAAATTGCTGGTAGACTCAAAAAAAACATGTATAACTATAAATTAAAAAATTTAAAAACCCCCAATGCAATTATGTCATACGTATGTTTGAACATAAAGTAAATTCCCATTATGCGTCTAAGATAACTTCCGAAGCTATCAAAAGAGCTGATAACTTTGGAACAGCTGAACCGATTTTGATGAAACATATCTAAGGACCATTGCCAAGAAACCCAGACGCGCATAACGCTCATTGGGGCAATATTGACTCGTGACTATCAAATTCTGGGTATTTTCCTAAAATTTCTAAGTCTTCAATTTGAAAAAAAATATCAAATTTCGGCTAAGACATATATGGCTAAAAATGTTCAAAAATACCTCGGCAATCACCCCCTTTAAGCTTTGTACGTAGCTACCAAACACCCTGTATATTTCAGTTTGTATTTAGTTTGAAATACACACATAGCGGTCAAACTTATAACACCCCTCTCGTCTCGTCGAAGGCAAACCTAGTAGTAATTACATATTTAAAACGAGTAATGACGGAACCCATAGAGTGACAGGTGAAACGCTTGGCCAGTTGCATTCAGTCGTCTATAAATGAAGATTTAGGCCAATTTAAATTAAATACGGACGGTCAAGGTAGACAGATGTCACCCAGACCGAATTGCGCAATCACTTATGCTAGTATCACAGGGGCTTAGTATTTTTCATTAGTGTTTTTCAGCAGTGTGAATAGTGACAAGTAGCTTAATCCACATGGGCGTTGGAGAATGACATTAGTAGTTACAAAGATCTGGGAAAACAAAGTAAAAAAACACATGAGTAATCAAACTTCATTTGACATGAATGTTCAGACCACTTAAAACCGGCCAAGAGCGTGTCGGACACGCCCAAGATAGGGTTCCGTAGCAGTACGAAAAAATCTTTGCATACATTATTAATGTGGTTATTTTGGTCTCAACGTCGGCGGTACAGCGCCGTCTATCGGCGAATTGGGTAACTAATCTACTGCATTCTACTAGAACTAGTATGTATGTTGATTGTTTTTCAGGTGTAATATATTTATTTTATTTGAAAGAAGATACTGTTAGTGTGATCTTATAGGTACTTAAAGAAAAAAATGCTTGCAATGAAGGTTAAATTACAATCTTAGTTTAGAAATATTTTTTTACAAAAACTTTAAAACTGCTCAACTGATTAAGTTGAAAATAATTTTCCTAGAAAGTTATTATTAAGTTTAACTTACGTGATTTTTTTCATATTTTTTAGACGTGCGGTTCAAAGGTTAGAGGGGGAACACATTATTTTGAACTTTCGGAGTGAATATCTCCGAAAGTATTCACTTTATCAAAAAATGGTTATAGCAAACCCCTATTTATTTTCAAATACCTATCCAATGATACCCCACACTATAGGGTTACCCCCACAGTACGTCTATGGGAGGTACCCTAAAAAAATATTTTTTAGTTTTTTTATTTAATCACTTTGTCGGCGTGACTGATATATATATTCATGCCAAATTATAGCTTTTTAGTACTAACAGTCTCTGAGCATAGCCGCGGACGGACAGACAGACAGACATGGCGAAACTATAAGGGTTCCTAGTTGACTACGGAACCCTAACAAGTAGGTAGTAGATCTGTAGCTAAGTGTTGTAGTTGTAGGTAGTGTACTTGACGCATAGCTGCAGCAAAGGGTGGTTTTCTTAGCATGCCAAAGGGTGCTCCTATTGAGCCGACCTCGGACTTTGGACGCCAAGTAGAGATTTGCAAGCAATCGGATTTTTTTATGCTACATCGTTTCGGAAAAATTACGTTAGTCCCGACTGAGAAGAAACGACAAGAAACTCAGTCGGGTTGTGGTCTGATTGGATTGATTGGATTGGAGAAAACCTACCCGGTATAGCCGGTATCGGTTGAAATAGTGGGGCCGTCCACGTGTTGTGTATTGTGGGGTACGTCGTCGTCGCCTCCTCCGGAGGGGGCGGTGCGGTGAGTTCAGGAGAGCTAGTGTTACCCTGTGGTGTTATTGGGCATTGACTATCGAATTCGGCACGGGCTTGGTTTTATGGTTATATCGTCATCGGGGTCTGTGATCGAATGTTTTGCTCTCGAGTCTTAGGTCTTTGAAGGTGGTGACTGGCGTGAGCATTTTCTCGATGTGAATATTCGCATCGAGCATTTGTTCTGCTCCATTTCTTCTGCAGCAGCTGCTCGTGCCGAATGTTCGAGTTGTAACCTGCTCACATCGAGCAAATGCTCACGTGTATCGCTACCTTTATATGCATTTAAATAGTTTATCCGTTGTCTGGTATTCATAACACAAGCTTTGCTAAATTTGGGACTAGGTCAAGTGGTGTGGTGATTATTTATTTATTAATGTTTACTTATTTTTATCCTTTTATTTGCGGCATAAATTTGGCAACAATTATTGAGACCTTACCTTTCTGAATCCATGTTGTTTCTATTTCGAATCCAGGTCGTCGAAGTAAGCGGGTCTGTAACAATAAACACATTGATTAGAATCTTTGTTTTAAAAAGTACAACAGAGGGAGAGCGAGAGGAGGGAAAAAATAAAAAGAGTTACACAAATTTACACATAGACAAAACAGAAAAACCTGCCAAGTACGAGTCGGACTCACGCACGAAGGGTTCTTTACCATTATCTATAAAAACGGCATAAAAGTCACATTTGTTGTATGGGAGCCCCCTTAAATATTCGTTTTATTTTAATTTAATAATTTATTTTTAAAGTGAATACCTATATAACTAAATATTCTGTGGATATTTCAAACATCTACCTGTTGCCGTTAACAATATCGAGCAAAAACGAGAAAAAAATGGCGTTTGTTGTATGGGAGCCCCCTTAAATATTTATTTTATTCTGTTTTTTAGTATTCGTTGTTAGAGCGGCCCATCAGAGCGGCCACCTAAATACATCATCTGTGTAAATTTAAACTGTCTAGCTATCACGGTTCATGAGATACAGCCTGGTGACAGACGGACGGACAGCGGAGCCTCAGTAATAGGGTCCCGTTTTTACCCTATGGGTACGGAACCCTAAAAACAATAAATATTGTGATAAACAGTTTGGAGCAGTGACACCAAAAACCATTTATCGGCCCCCAGGGGTTGACAATTACCGGCAAGACGTCGAAGTAAGCGAAACAACCACGTTTAAAATCGATTACCTTATAACAATGTATAGTCGGGGTAAGAAAAGGTTCGTCACTTTTCGACCTTAACTCGTTGACATAGAGTCGAAAAGTGACGAACCTTTTCTTACCCCGACTATATATTTAGGTCCACCTAAAACCGTGTAATATAATTTATTTATTTATTAATCAATTATAAATTACAGAATTAGGTACAATACGTTTACTTTTAGTTTACCACTGACAGATGGCTTGCCTTCATTTCATTTCCAACTTTAACACCATACAAATAAAGTAGCTATTACAAAGTTTGCAAACGTGGGTAACAGTATTCTAAAATTGGCTTTATTTGTAGGTCGTTTAAGTTGAATATGAAATGAAGGCAAACCATCTGTCAGTGATAAACTTTATGTAATTTTACTGTACCACCAATGCGCTGTAAAATTCAAAATACATCAAAACACACACACAAGAAAACTTAATATAGGTAACTAATAACTATTTAGGGATTTTTGAAAGTATGTATTTTATGGCTAGGGGTATACGAGACTAAAAAGTTTGGGGACTTTTGGTTTAGAGCAATAAAATCACTTAGGTGCAAGACGACACAACCATTAGGTATACTTCATTTAATTTAGAATAGAAAACCACAACATCATTATATTGCGGCTCGTCAACTATTTCTTACCTAGCAAATAGTAAAGTAGTCTGGGAGCCGCAAAATAAAATTGTTTTAATGTCACTTTATTTGCGTGTCGTCAATTGTTACTCTAGTACAAATTGTAAAGAGATTACAGTTCACGAGCCGCAATATAATGTTGTTGTGGTTTATAATTCTTAATTAAATGGAGTATAGGTACTAATAATTTTACCTCAAATAGTTTACACATCTGTCTTACGTTCGCTAGACAGGAATTATAGTAGATTGTACAACTAGAACCATTTTACCCGAGACGAGACGTTCACATAGCCACCCGAGTACCCGGTACGGCGAGGGTGGATAGACGCGTCGAGGGGAAAATGTGTTTAAGTAATATCGAGTTTTACACTCTACTTTTCACTGTGATTGCAAGGAAATTAAACAGCATAATTACAAATAAAATTTACAACCTCTTATTTTTTCCAAGCATTGCAATTTCGTACTAGATTTGCCTAGTTTTACTAATTTTGTAATATAAAGCACAAGTTACTTAAAAAAAAAATACTTAAGTATATTTTATTAATTTTTACTGTTTCTGGTTGTTTGCGTCTGATCGGTTTGGTCTTAGACAAATATTTTACTTTATGCACTAGCGCATAAAAATACATTTTATGCAGCATTCTCTCGACTTAAACAACAACTTTACAAGCATGGGAAGTGAAAAATATTTTTTACTGACAGAATTCATTGGCTTTCATTTGTTCCATAGTTCGATCACGGCACAGTTTAAATCAACAAATCAAGTGAAACAGCCAATCAGGATCACAGATAAAAAAGGCTTGATTGGCCAGCTGTCCGAGTAAGGTGGTTAGATTTGTTTGACTTTAGTTAATTGTCCAAAACCACGAGGCCATACTCGAGGCTTAACCATAGTATAAATTCAGTAACTAGTCTACATACAACCAACGCGCCACGCGCCTTACCGCCCAGCCACGACCTCGCGCGTTTGGCAGCGCGGCAAGCGTTTTCTGTGTTCATTGCGCGGCCAAACGCTCGCCGTACAGTGGTTACCTGGCGGCACACGCAATGAACTGACAAAACGCTTGCCGCGCCGCCCAACGCGCGAAGTCGTGGCCGGGCGGTTATACCAATAGACATAGGCGTACGGCGTGCTAAATCTTTGCCTGTCTTAATCTATGCCTAAGCAACACTATCTATTACCCTGTGCTTGTTATTATAGTCCATTTATTTATAAGTATATTTTGTATCACTTGTCTATATGTATGTTTTATGATGTGTAGTATTGTATGTTTTTACTTTTTAGTTGTTTTAGTAAAATGTCTGTTTTAATTACTATTAATTTTATATTGCACCACCAGCTGAAATGCATTCCTTGCTTTCTATATTTATTTTTTAAAGGTTGCCTGCAAGAGATCGCTACGAAGCAATAAGGCCGCCCATTGCTTACCTTACATCAGGTTGCTTACATTAGGTCTGACTTGAGCTTTACAAAGTTGTAGGCGATGACCATTGTTGTGTTTTAATTCCAGTGCGAATTCGGCCCGTTGTACTGAGATAACATACTTGCTTTATACTGCGGCGAAAGTGATCAGTAAATAAACCGTGAAACTGGGCTCTGCAATCGATACAATACTCGTAGACGGCAGATAATATTTATCATGGGAACAGTGCTACTTGCCGCGGGAACTAGTTCAAACTAGATCGGAGCCGGGAAATCAGTGTTTATAGGTAACGCCACGAGAGATGAGGCGAATGATTACACACTAAGCTACATAAAGTATACTGATTGCAAAAAAAGTAGTGAATGAATGAAATGAATGAGTGAATGTAAATGTGAGTTAAATGTCTTATGATGACATACTTACGCAATACTATGCATATTATAATTTTTCTTTTTGTCATATAACCTGTTTTTGATGTAAAACAATTTGAAACTTGCCTTTGAGACTACTGGGTGCTGGGGGTCGGAGGCTATTGCATTTTTTTTTTTAAATAAATAAATATTAGGGGACAATCTTACACAAATCGACCTAGTCCCAAACTAAGCAAAGCTTGTACTATGGGTACTAGACGACGATAAACATACTTATATAGATAAATAAATACTTAAATACATAGAAAATATCCATAACTCAAGAACAAATATTCGTGCTCATCACACAAATAAATGCCCTTACCGGGATTCGAACCCAGGACCTCTTGCTTCGTAGGCAGGGTCACTACCAACTAGGCTAAAGCGGTCGTTATTAGGGAAGTGGGACGTCGCATCAGAGAAAGGGGATCTGACGCCCGTGGGGTTCGTACCTGGTGCATAGGTTGTCCATCGCGACCAGTGTGATGGGTACCTTTGCGCCAGGGACAACTCGGGGGGGACTTTCGACTACACTTAGGCTAGTCTTAATCTTACAATACAATACAATACAATGACTCTTTATTGTACACCAGGAATATAGTTGCGGGCAGGTAAGTAGAACACAAGATCATATTTACCTCTCGCTCCTTCTACACTAATGTGAACAAGAGGTAAATATGATCTTGTGTTCTACTTACCTGCCGGCAACTATAGTAAGCAATACAGAAAACAGGTACACAGAGAGAAAGTTACAAGGTAAGCAAGAGGCGACCTTATCGCTTAAGAGCGATCTCTTCCAGGCAACCCTTTAACAGAAAGAAGGAAGGACTAGTTTACAGCAGGTGGTGCATCAACAGTGGATCAGAAAATGAAAACGCAACAAAAAAGTACATCTACTCATATATAGTACTTACATTATAATAGGTACACGTCTAAAACAAATATAAGCAGTGGGATAAACAGCCACATATAAATAAATAAATAAACTATAACAAAGCTAATTATTACAAGATGACAGATAGTACACCTTAAGCATAGATTTAAAGATTGACAGAGATTTTGCCCGTCGTAAGTCAATCGGTACCTAAGGCATTCCACAACCGAATAGCCTGGACAGTATAAGAATAGACATAGAATTTGGAGTTAGAGAGAGGCAATCTTAAGTTAGAAACTTTTTTTTTTTTTGTATACTTTACTTTATTAGTTTTATTACAATAAATGACTTGATTTGAAACTGATAAGAAATACTCGTAACAAAAAAGCGGTATTTTATAAATAGCGAAAAATATGCTTATCTGATTTAAATAAAATAGATCAAAATATTTTATTTTCTGTTTTGTTTGAACTAGACGTATTTTCCTAAATAATTCTTAACGAAATAAGTTGAAGAAATTTTTAGTCAATCTTGTAATTCACTGTTGAGTCTGTTGAACTTGCTATCGGTACGAATAAATGTCAAAATCCCGCTGTCATTACATGACGTGTTGTTGTGTGCGTGACCTCAACTCTCACGGCGTTACCTATACGGCCCGTTTTTTCTTTCTTTCCTTCATTTCTGTAGGTCTTGTGCCCAGGCCTAAAATCCGTAGATGTACAGACTATTCCATAGATCTGGCAACACTGCCGCTAATCCTCGTTAAAAAACCTGCGTGGGCGCCGCGTTGCGAGCGCCGGCCTTCATTAGAAGTTGGAGTAGGGTTGTACCAGCAATATCGGATAGGATAAAGCAAGTATCTGATATCCTTAACTGCTATTCGAATCATCATCAGCCTATGCTCGTACACTGCTGGACATAGGCCTCTCCCATGGCACGCCACTGAGCACGATCCTCGGCCACTCTCATCCAGCTCTTGCCAGCCGCCTTGCGAAGATCATCGCTCAAGAACTCGTCTACCCCAACAGTGTTATCAGTTCTTCGGATTATATGGCCGGCCCATTGCCACTTCATCGTGCTAATGCTATTCGAATATTACGTTAGATATTTATGAGTAAAAATGTGTAGCTCACGAGTGAGTGATTCAAAATATCTATAAGAAAGTGTATTATAAAATGAACCTTAAAATTAAGTAATAAGGTACAATCACAATAGTAAAATATTCGAGTTTCGTTATTTTGGTATGAGAGCTAAAAAAGGTAATTGATGATGTAAAATTGGTAAGGTCTGGGAAAATAAAATAGCGGATTAGTGGGGCCGACCGTCGCTGTCAGTGGTAGCGAAAAAAGAGGGTTTATTTCTAGAAAACTTGCCTTAAATACTAAATGACAGCTCCCTCTCTGGGATGGCGATGAAACTATTTACGTAGATTATTGACCAATTAAAAGGTCCTAAAGGATGCTATACAATTCGAGAAGTTCCAACAGGTTTGGCTAGATGGCGCCTACTTAAGTCTATAGTTAAATTAATAAATTTAACAGATGATGATAATTTAAGCCTTGTTTTGATGGTTCCATTTTGACGTGACAACGTCTAATAAATCGATGAACGGCTGCATGCACGAAAAAGGATGACACAATGTAACGTACATGTACTATCGCCCCAGACGTCAGCTTGCCATTTTCAAAACAAATTTGCTTGCAGCCGTTGATGTTTATTGCTATGGATTGGTATGGACAGGATGTCTAGCCACTGCACGCAAACTGGGCCTTTAAGGTGCCAAGCTGGCGTCTGGGCCGATAGTACTTACAGAGCAGTGAAGGCCAGTATATTCAAGAGAGCAGCGAACGCCAGTATGTACAAGAGAGCAGCGAACGCCAGCATGTACAATCTTAGTACTAGCGCTCGAATAATTTTCAATGCGGGGGGGTGCTGGGTGTGGGGTGGGGGGCGAGGAGGTTGAGGGGGAGTGCGGGAGAGGCGCGGTCAGTACTTGGATGGGTGACCGCCTAGTTTCATTTTTGTTTTTTGAATGTTTTGTTATGACGTTGTCACGTTAAACTATCGTCCGAAAACCGACTTTACAGACAACCGGTTTTTTCGAGCGGCGATCGTGCATCTTCATTAAGTATAATATGATCGAAGTTGACAACCCTAGGAAGTCAGTTATTTTAATAGAATAAAACAATAACCGCCCACTGTCGGTGCAATCGCATCTTACTACGTTTATCCATTGTATTAAAACAAAGCCTATAATAATGTGAAATACAAGGCAAAGGCAGGTCTTGGCGACAGCGTTTAACGAGAACAAAGCGTATGCAATACCTACAGCCTAAAGTGTTTTCTTGCAGAATGGCAGATGTTTAGCGGCGAACACTTGTCGCCTCTATGCCTGAAAAGGTTGCTGCTTGTAAAAGGGCCACGGGGGTTCCACTAAATATTATTTTTTTGCAATAAATAAATGTAGCCTAGTAATTAAATTATTTTTATTTAAAATCTGTAAAGGTATACTAGCGAAATCGCATAAAATCATAGGTGCTCAATACTATTGGCCAATGCTGTATAAGGATGATTTTCTAACAGAGTACACGAACTTCGCCACTTTCGTATTTTAGACGTGTATTAATGCAAATCGGGGTTCAAAAATACAGTGGCAAAATGGCGCATCAATTGAAATCCGTAACCATATTATAGCTGAGAGTACCTATGTGAAAGGTACGCTTTGAAACTATGAGACCCTCTTCTGGAAAGGCCTTAGGTCGTCAAACGGCTAGAACAACCACGCCTTTTTTCTAGTAGTGCTAAGCTAGTATCCAGATCACGCATTTTCCATTTAAAAAACATAGCTTAGTTGAATCTGTGTTTAAAGAATAGTTTGGATATAAAACGCATCTATAGCAATGCAGCATAGCATATCTCAAGTGGCAAAGCACCTAGGATGGGCCTGATGTCCACTAATTATTCCCTGCTATCTAACATGTCACACGCGAGTTGCGACATTCAACAGGGTGAAAGATGTTTCCAAATGAAACGGAGGCACGTACCGATTCCCGCTGCCGCTTACCGCTGCGCCTTTGCAGTGCCTCAGCCTTACCAGAATCGTAACATTAACGACGTCATTAATCGAGTATACCGTCGCTGGCACAGCTTTACAAGAGATTTGACGGATTTGCTTAATTTCATATTAAAAGCCGTGTATGGGCGTCTTGCTGTAATATAACGAAGATATCCTACTTAATAATATTATTAATGCAAAAGTGTGTCTGTCTGTCTGTCTTTTCTTCACGCTTAAACCGCTGAATTGATTTAGATGCAATTTGGTAAAGTGATGGTTTGAGGCCCGGGAAAGGACATAAGAAATAAAGAAAGAAATAAAACACGTGTTTCTGACAGCATGGATAAAAACAATAACAATAAAAGAATACATCAATATGAACCTTATTGCAATAACTTAAAGAACTAAATTTACTTATGCATCTATGTGTTTAAATTACTCACTAGATGGCGCTTTTATCAAGTCTCATACATTTGCACAGACTGTATGAGTCCTGCATCGCACTATCGAAGTTTTTAACATCCTTTAGTATATATACAATGCGAGATTACTTGCTTCGGCAGTAATATACTAATGCTTTCATACCCATTCCATGGTAGCGTTAAAAGTTTAACGCAACCTTGTTGGAAGTCACACTAGAAGTTTCACTTCAAAAATGAAATGATAATTGCGCGTGTCACAAAATGGTCCTAAATCCGCAAAACCAGCCGATCTTGCGGGCTTGTTGGAATCGAACAGGCTAAAATCTGAAAAAATAGCATCCTGGGTTTTTATCTCATTAGTCGATAGAGTCAATCATAGATCAATTATAACTGAAGATACACATTGCCGAACAAGATCCCCTTCAAAAAATGTCCGAACTTTTTTATTTGTTTGCATAACAATTAAAATCATCACCTACACAGAAATTTGAACGTAGTCTTTACTTCATTACAGTCGAATTTCGGTTAACACTTGACAGCTAAACTTGACAATATCACGCAACGTACTGAGAAAAAAAAGATGGCCACTTTTATCAAAGTGGCGCTCATTTGGCTCGGACATTTTCGGGCGCGCGACTGTGGATCTACAGTTATAATTGATCAAAGATCATAAGGATCACATCTCTCTAAAAGAGTATAAAACAAACATAAACTTTCGCATTTATATTAATAGGAACTAGTGGATATCCTACAACATCCTAGCTATATCTGACCCACATAAGTTATCTCGGATGTTTTTGAAATAAATATTAAAAGGAAATAGAGCGAATGCCAATAACGGGGGAAGCAACACGAACGAGCCATTTTTACAGTATAATGTTGGGAACGTTGGTGTTTTATTCATTTCTCCTAGACTGTTTTAAAACTACTAAAACTGGTGGCTCCGTTAACCGTGGAACTTGCGAAATGGATCCTACATAGCGTTGAAATAAAAAGTTTCTCCCTAAGACATAAAAATATACGTGTTGGTTTTGATTTGCGTTAACTTTAAGCAAGCTTGGTTTTTAGGGTCCGTACCCAAAGGGTAAAAACGGGAACCCTATTACTGAGGCTCCGCTGTCCGTCCACCTGTCTGTCTGTCCGTCTGTCACCAGGCTGTATCTCGGGAACCGTGATAGCTAGAGAGTTGAACTTTTCACAGATATGATGAATTTCGGTTGCCGCTATAACAACAAATACTAAAAAATGGAATAAAATAAATATTTAAGGGGGCTCCCATACAACAAACGTGATTTTTTCGCTCGTTTTTTCTCGATATTGATAACGGCAATATTTACTTAATTATATATTGACTTTAAAAATAAAACATTAAATTAAAATAAAAAAATATTTAAGGGGGGGGAGTTATTCATTCAAAGTAAATGAATGCCACGACGTTAATTTTGGGAAATCCCATGGGACTTAGAGAAAATATGGAAATTCAATACAAGTGCCAGACCCAAAGTTAATGCGATGAAATAACGTTTAAATCCTAGTCCTCTAAAAGGTGAATTCTATCAATAGTTCCTTTCAACGCTTGTTGACAACATTTCCTCCTCATTTACTTCCAATTTTAGCCATGTTGTGCGCTGCGATCGTTTTCTGTACCCCCACCACCCGCTTCTGGCTACGTGCACGACGGTGGCGCCGCGTAGCGTTGACAACATATGGGAGCGATCCGTTTACTGAACGATCACGCACAACTATAACATTGTGACTATTTGTGACGCGGGTCACTTGACTCGTAAAGGACAATATGTCTGTCGGTTATCCTTTATTCGGCCTAACCCTAATCTTGTCTAACTCGCTAGTAGGGTTGTAATAACTCCGCCTCCGTAACTGCGGAACTTCCGCAAGAAATTTACCTCCGCCTCCGCTCCGCTAAATTTCTGCTGAGTTGTTTCAGTGGTTTAATATTAGCTGCATACACGGTCTCTGATTAAAAAAAATAAATCGGGAATCGACAGTTCCATACATTTTGAAACTACTTAACTCTAGGTAAGCACTTAACCTCATAAGGCCTAAACAATAGGATATTTTAGGACAATTTATTGAATCAGGCGTTACTTTGCGAAGGTCCATATTAATAAACTGAAACAATTACTTTGCTCACCCGCGACCTTACGATAGTTACGTTTATGTAAGAAATGAGTGTTGATGCAGTTCCTCCACCTCCACACTGTACGAACACACACAAATTACACAAACCTAACTATCACCAGCGCCAAACTACACTGACGCGTTTCGAACTCAACCAGAGCTCATCTTCAGAGTAGGTACCACTACCAAGTGTAACCCCGGCGCCACACTTAGCACAAATGTTTGAACACATTTATTTGATCACATGTGTAGCACCGGTATTTGCTTATTTGTTCAATAGAACAACCATACAATCAACCATAGATCAAATATGTGTTCAAATATATGTTGATACATTTGTGCTATGTGTGGCGCCGGGGTTAGAGATTATGGTACCTACTGCCCCGCTGAACCGTGATGGACAACCTTTGTACCAGAAATGACCCAGAGCGATGGTCAAGACCGCTCTCACGAAGACTGCACGGCGCCCCACTTCTTTAAAAAAAGTCTTGCCTCGAAATCCCAACGATCATTCTCATTTTGTATTACTTTCATAAATCATTATTTTATATTTTTTTCACTTCTCATGCTCTTAAAATGTTACTTTAGTCTCTGCATATCGGGACTAAAGCTCTTTTTTGATCTCTTGGGATTAAAGTAAATTTTTTTTAATTGACTATGGAAACCCCTATACTGCCAATCACGGTGTTTGTGAATGGAGGATTATCGCCATTTTCAGTAACTGGGTATAGACAATTTTAAAGCTTTCCACAGACCGAAGCGCGCTGCGGACGCACTGTAGCGCCCTGCGCTTCGGTCTGTGGAAGCCTTTAGGGCGTGGAAATAACCTCAAAATGACAACTGTATAAAAAATATTTAAAAAATAATAATTTCGTGAAACACATTGAATAATTACGAATATTAATCTATTTAATTATAAAATATTAAAGATGAATTCATTTTATTTTGCATGTAAAGAAAGATTTCCTTTAGCTTAGGTGTTTTTTAATTTGTTATTTTTTAAAAACGCTGTCTTCAAAGCAGTTCCCTGCTCTGTCGATAAAATAGCAATCCGCACTGTCGGCAAAGCAGTGCTGGAATCTACGGTAGATAGAGCAGTTACGTTTGAAAGTTAATATGGCGTGACTTCAAAATAATGCGATGTCAGTTGTATTTAATAGTAAATAGAAAGTATAATTAGATATAATTTAACAAAGAATTGGCATATAGAAAATAAACTTAAAAAGTCGTTTCTTTATTCACGGGTAAGTGTTTCAGTTAACAATATATTTTGTGTGTGAACTTAGATCAATTAGGTTAATTTATTTGTCGATTCTAATGAATGAACAATTATCATTCTTACATGCATAGTCCAATTAGTTTTAACATCTTAGTCTTTAAGTTAGAATCTGTTGGCTAATTATGCAAGCATTTAAAGCGTCACTTTACAAAAAAATATAAAAGAAAAGAAAAGACAGCGGTATTTTTTTTGCTATTTGAATTTTGAACAGATGTTCATTGCTCGTATTGAGCATACGTTGTAAAAAAGTAATTTTGTACGTCGTTTTTTTCCTCGCATTCAAAGTGAAAAGTAGAGTGTTTAACGCGGGACTAAACTACCATAATGACAACTCGAATTATAGCCTCCCTCGCTATCGCTCGGGTGGCTAAATATCTCATGTCATTATGGCTTGTTTTAGTCCCTTGTTGAACAATCTACTATTAACCCCCGACACAAAAAGAGGGGTGTTATAAGTTTGACCGCTATGTGTGCGTGTGTCTGTCTGTGGCATCATAGCTCTTAAACGGGTGAACCGATTCGGATGCGGTTTTTTTTTATTTGATACAGGTTTCTTGGCGATGGTTCTTAGATATGTTTCATCAAAATTGGTTCAGCCGTTTCAAAGTTATCAGCTCTTTTGTTAGCTGCAAAAGGGATCTTAGACGCAGAATGGGCATTTACTTTATCTATTCTATACATTCAGGGTTATTTTTAATTCACTGACATCCTCTTAACCCTGAATTCCTATCACTCAAGCAAATGTTTTTTGTTTTACGACTTTTTAAAATGAAGCACTTTTTTTCCCATACAAATACACAGAGTATCGTAAAAATAAGAGGAAATCTCAAATTTTCAAAACGTTATTACACCAAAAATATTAAGTTATGACAAAAGCCGTAAAACAAAAAACATTTGTTTAAGTGGTAGGAGTTTAGGGTTAAAAGGATGCTAGTGAATTACAAATAACCCTGTATAATAAATCTGTAACAAGTCGGTGTCTGTACATTGAAGATATTTGAGAAAAACTATCACTAGGGCTATTTATTAGCGCAATAGAACCCAAAACAATGATTTTTAGAATTATTGTCCGTTCGTCTGTTTATCTGTTTGTCTGTGCGTTTGTGCGCGCTATTCTCAGAAATGGCTTAACCTAGAAGAATGCGGTTTTGACTGATATGTTGGTATTTTCTTGGATTAACATTTAGTGTTGGTTTCATTTGAATCGGTTGACAAATAAGAAACGATACGATACTTTCAGTGTTAGATAGCCCATTTATCGAGGAAGGCTATAGGCTATATATCATCACGCTGGAGTCGCTGGGAGTACGGTGGTGAATGTGAACGCGGGTGTGCGGGGGGGGGGGGGGGAGTTATGTGGGGGGGTGGGGTTGGGAGAGGGGTGCGGGGTAACTAAGGAGAGCTCTAATTGATGAAAAAGCAAATTGGATAAAAAAATTAAGCTGCCCAAATTACTAATTCCACGCGGACGGAGTCGCGGGCAAAAGCTAGTTTTCAAAATATGTTTGACCAAATTGCGTCGTGGGTTTTTAAATTTTTTATTTTAATTAGTTAATTCCTCTTAGGGCTAGCGCGGATTACTAACTTTTTGCCACCGTGACAGTATGTATGTCTGTCACTTTTGCACGTTCAAAATGTAAAAAGAGAGATATACGTACCTACTGTCGCTGTGACAAAAGCAACTCACGCGCGCAACCCTTACATATTCACCCCCGCCGCCGCTAAGAACGGTACAACCCTATTCGTAAGAAAGGATAAATTGGTTTTATTTAATAACAGTTATCGCCTTTGTTTACCTCTCTGGAAACAGATGTTCCGATGTTTCGTTGGGTTCCCCTTTGTTGATGTCTAATTTGGGTTCTTTAGCATTCAGTCTTTTGCCGACATTTTATTCCAAATTATTTCATTCATCGGATTGACATTTTAATTATTAAATTTTAGTTTTACTATTAGTTCTAGCAGTGTTTCAATTTTTGTTTTACAATTAGTTCCAGTGACTTGAGTGACATAAGTAATCATATTAATTTAATACGTTTTAAATTTAATTTAAATTCTAATTTATTTTAATTTTGATTTCATTTATTTCAATTCGATTAATTTCAATTTTTACTATTTTGTCTATTTTTCAATGGATGTCCGAATTAAAAAAATGTTTTCGTTCATTGGGTACATTTAACATTGAACTACTAGCGTTCGCCAAATATGAACAAAAATACAGCAAAGCAGACCAGGCCGCATTGACCTTGGCACTTGCGTCATTATTTATCTGTCGTTTAACTGGCAAAAACGTGTAAGCGACACTGACCTCGGTTCTTTAGATTCAGATTTTATAGCTTGGTGCTACTTAATAATAAATAGAGTCAGACCAAGATAAGTCTGCAACGAGTATGGCACACGCAATTCAAATGTTACATTAAACGTCGAACTTCTATGAAATTATGACGTATAAATAACACAGTACCTGGGCGACCAAGCTCCGCGTTTTCCCAGAGATAAGACCAAGCTAGATCAATATTTCATCCCCGAAAACCCCCACATACTAAATTTCATCGAAATCGTTGGAGCCGTTTCTGAGATCCTGATGATTATATATATTATATATATATATACAAGAATTGCTCGTTTAATGGTATTAGATTAGATAGATAGATAGATTAGATACATGCACTGTGTGTGCTATCAAGATCGATGCACAAAACCTGTGTTTGGAAACGTCAAACAATCATAGTTTTGCCTTATTTAAAAAAAAGATATGAATGAGCGAAAATAAACCAAAAATTAGTTTATTTCTTCTAACCTTAAATCGGAAAATTGATTACGAGAAATCGTAGCACACGGACATAACCATTCGCGTTCGTTGTGCTAAAACCCAATTCAACAACCATTACGGCATCAAGCTTATTCCCGAAAATAAACGTGGGCTATAATAATACAGTTTGGATTCATATTGCTAGTAGGTATCAATAAGGGACAATATAACCTTTTTGGGGCCCACAAAGGTTTCGGCTCACTCTACGCCATCATACTTACAAATCTTACAATGTTATAGATGCTCTTAACCCTTTATTGCTGTATATGGTGTACTAAGCGAGAAATGTCGTAAGCGCCAAATATGAAATTTAAAAAACCGGCCAAGTGCGAGTCAAACTCGCGCACGAAGGGTTCCGTACCATTATCTATAAAAACGGTAAAAAAATCACGTTTATTGCATGGTAGCCCGCCCCCCCCTTTAAATATTTATTTTATTTTAATTGAATTATTTATTTTTAAAGTAAATGCTTTGATCAATTATAACTGTAGATCCACAGTCGCGCGCCCGAAAATGTCCGAGCCAAATGAACGCCACTTTGATAAAAGTGGCCTTCTTTTTTCTCAGTACGTTGCGTGAAATTGTCAAGTTTAGCTGTCAAGTGTCAACCGAAATTCGACTGTAATGAAGTAAAGACTACGTTCAAATTTCTGTGTAGGTGATGACTTTAATTGTTATGCAAACAAATAAAAAAGTTCGGTCATTTTTTGAAGGGGATTTTGTTCGGCAATGTGTATCTTCAGTTATAATTGATCAAAGAGTAAATGTATTTAACTAAATATTCTGTGAAAGGGGAGGCCTACTTCAATTGAGCAGTGGACGTCTTTCGGCTGTGATGAGTGGTTAATCGGTTAATGAATGACTATGAAACTGGAAGTTCCGGATATTTCATACTAAATACAAACTGAAACATAGATGCACAGAAAAAAACCCAGAAAAAAGACCAAATGCTGGGAATCGAACCCAGGTCCTCAGCTTTCCGTGCCGCGTGCTTACCCCTACACCACCACTGGTCACGTGACGTAAATAAATACATAAATTCCGAAACACTCAGAGGTGCGAGCCGGGATTTGAACCCACGAGTCCCACGGCCCTCTGCTTGAGACGCCATAGGTCAATCCACTAGGTCACCACGGCTTACGCACAACGGAGATAAAACCACGGTAATTATGAAAATTCCCGTGGGAATATTCTTTTCCCGCGAGCACGAACTCACTTACCCTAAGTACCCTAAGTCTACCCTTTTACAGGGCTCGTTTTAGTATTGATTGAAGGATTTTACTCAAACTCCGAATGGCGAGGTCAAGTAGACAGAGGTGACACTTCGAAGCACTTAGCTCCGTTTTGCGTAAAAAGAACGGGGCCCTATTTGACGTCGTCTGTCACAGCATTAACCCTTTAACGGGTAAGACCGAAAAAAATCCTCAATTCAAGCCTCATCGCCAGTCTTTAGTCTATGAATGAATGACTATGGATTACTATGGACTAGCTTTATCCCGCATGTTCGCCCTTATTAGAAATAATTATGGTAACTTGACTTGACGACCGGATAGCCTAGTTGTTAGAGAACCTGACTGCGAAGCTTGAGGTTTTGGGTTCGATTCCCGGTCGGGGCAGATATTTGTGTGAAAAATACGAATGTTTGTGCTCGGGTCTTTGATCAATTATAACTGAAGATACACATTGCCGAACAAAATCCCCTTCAAAAAATGTCCGAACTTTTTTATTTGTTTGCATAACAATTAAAATCATCACCTACACAGAAATTTTAACCTAGTCTTTACTCCATTACAGTCGAATTGTGGTTGACACTTGACAGCTAAACTTGACAATTTCACGCAACGTACTGAGAAAAAAGAAGGCCACTTTTGTCAAAGTGGCGCTCATTTGGCTCGGACATTTTCGGGCGCGCGACTGTGGATCTACAGTTATAATTGATCAAAGACTCGGGTCTTGGATGTTTAATATGTATTTAGGTATGTATTTATACGTATCTATATAAGTAAGTTTATCCGTTGTCTATAGTACCCATAGTACAAGCTTTGCTTATTTTGGGACTAGGTCAATTGGTGTGAATTCTCCCGTAATATTTATTTATTTTATTTTATTTTACATTTTTAAAGCACAAAGTTCGCTCTGACAACGCCATCTATATAAGCGTCAGAACCCTGACCTATGGATAGATTTGTTATGGATAAATATACTACCTTTTTGCTACTATTTGATACAAAACTTCAAATAATTAGTACCTGTATTTGTGTGTATGATTGAGTATCGAAGAGGGAGTTCTATGGCCAACAGTGGACATCCTTCGGCTGAAATGATGATGTTTTGCATGTATGTATACTCCATTAATTTTTAACATTTGAAATTTTTTTAAATTTGCACACGTTTTATTTAAAATTGTGTTAACTTCTATACTGAAAACATAATAAATACCGCTAATAAATGTACATGTAGGTATTTTTAGCCCAATTGTGTTCGAAATACAGAGAAACGTGGGTTACAATTTGACCGTTAATTCAAACCTTAAATTAAACGAAGTATAGACGGCTGCATGTAATGTGATGGCGACTGAAGGCGATTCACTTTCTACGACTGCATTAGTAAAACATTGGTACAAAGAGTGTTATAACTCTGAATAAGTAAAGTGATAAACGACATTGGCGCCCAATCTCGGCACTAACTTCGCCAGCAAATGTATTAATAATAAAATATTCACGCGGCGGCGCCTCGCACTCCACTTACATGTACTGGAAGGACTTAGTTATTGGCTTAGAATAAATATACTAGCGTCTTCGTCCGCGCAGCATTAAATTTAAAATATGTTTTTGTTAAATTTAATTTTAAGAGCAAGCTTTTTCGTTGACTGTACTTGCATTGTCATCCAACTTACATAAGTTTACCAAACTTCAAGTGAATCCGATCACTGGAAGTGGGTCAAATTCGACTTCCAAGAATTGCCCCGACACGGGAATCGGACCCGGGACCTCAAGCTTCATAGTCAGGTTCTCTAACCACTAGGCCATCTGGTCGTCTACTAATTGTATTTCATTTTGTTTTATTTTCAACTAGCTTTTGCCCGCGACTCCGTCCGCGTGGAATTAGTAATTTGGGCAGCTTATTTTTTTTATCCAATTTGCTTTTTCATCAATTACGGCTCTCCTTAGTTCCTCGATATAAAAAAAATTACCCGCACCCCCCCCCCCCCTCACCGACCCCCCCACCGAACCCCCCCCCCCGCACACCCGCGTTCACATTCACCACCGTACCTACTCCCAAGTCACTACTTCTAAAAACTGTTCTATAAATTCTTAAAATAGACGTGTCTTTCTTATTTGTGAACCGATTCAAATGAAACAAACACTAAATGTTAATCCAAGAAAATACCAACATATCAGTGAAAACCGCATCCTTCTAGGTTAAGCCGTTTCTGAGATTAGCGCGCACAAACGCACAGACAAACAGACAAACAGATAAACAGACAAACAGACAAACAGACAATAATTCTAAAAAACATTGTTTTGGGTTCTATTGCGCTAGTAAATAGCTCTAGTGACAGTTTTTCTCAAATATCTTCAATGTACAGACACCGACTTGTTACAGATTTATTATATGTATACATTTTTTATTCTAATTCTGATTTTATTTTACGCGTGCTGTGTAATGCTGACGAAGTGGAAATGCGGACGAAATGGGAATGTTGACAAAATAGGAGGTGGACGAAATGGGATTGCTGACGAACTATACTCCATTTAATTTAGAATTATAAACCACAACAACATTATATTGCGGCTCGTGAACTGTAATCTTTTTACAATTTGTACTAGAGTAACAATTGACGACACGCAAATAAAGTGACATTAAAACAATTTTATTTTGCGGCTCCTAGACTATTGTACTGTACTATTTGCCAGGTAAGAAATAGTTGACGAGCCGCAATATAATGATGTTGTGGTTTTCAATTCTGAATTAAATGAAGTATAGGAAGTTGACAAGATGGGAATGTGGACAAAGTGAACCTATACAAGGAAGTCCATATTTCTTTGGTCCAGTCGCCACCATAAAGATCGAAGCGGTCAAGGTTATCAAAAATATCTGAACGAGCATGTGTACGCGATACCGCCCGGCCACGACTTCGCGCGTTTGGCGGCGCGGCAAGCGTTTTATCATTTCATTGCGTACGCTTAGTATAAGTTTTACTTCACCAAAATACTTCTCGATCGCGTTTACGTAAAAATTTCAATACTATGGAAACATGGACAGCGCCTCCGCGCGCGCGCGTCTATGTTTCCATAGAATTGAAATTTTTACGTAAACGCGATCGAGAAGTATTTTGGTGAAGTAAAACTTATACTAAGCGTACATGTAACCACTGTACGGCGAGCGTCTCGGCCGCGCAATGAACACAGAAAACGCTTGCCGCGCCGCCAAACGCACGAAGTCGTGGCCGGGCGGTTAGACCGGTCGTGTTCTGAACTTCTGATGTTTCTGACTGTATCTGTTCATGCTGGCGACTGTACACAGAATCTGACTTCCTATACTGACCCTTATTGTTACTAAAAATGGCTGTGTACAAATCTTGAATGTTTTTTAATCATCTATCCAAGAATAAAACACTGTGGGGCCTAGTAGTTTGACCTATTGCCTCTTAAGCAGAGGGTCGTGGGTTCGAATCCGGGCTCGCACCTCTGAGCTTTTCGGAATTTATGTGCGAAATTATATTTGAAATTTATAATGAGCTTTACGGCGAAGGAAAACATCGAGAGGAAACCAGCACACACCAGATAAGAAATGCAATAGTGTGCGTGAAGCCCAATCCGCACTGGGCCCGCGTGGGAACTACGGCCCAAGCCCTCTCATTCTGAGAGGAGGCCTGTGTCTTGCAGTGGGACGTATATAGGCTGGGATGATGATGATGATGATGATGATGATGATGATGAAATGTTATTCTAGCTATTGGTGTGTTTGTTAAGCCGCGGACAGACACGGACAGGTGGTTTTACTATACCTTGAAAAGCTCGTGCGCGGCGCTCGGCGGAACCTTGTCTCAGGGAGCCTCTGCTGTCCTTAAGACGCTGTCAACACCAACGTCGGCGCACACTGTCTATTTGTATCGGAGTAAACGAGATGCCGCTATTACTGGGCAGCCGGGCATATTGAAATTTATCGGGCAAATATTGAATTTAAAAAAAACTGTGGATTATTTGTGAAATATGACTCGTTAGCGGTTTAGGTAGAGGTAACGCCACCGCCACCAGAGTTGAGGCCACGCACACAACCACATCTCATGTAATGACAGCGGGATTTTGACGTTGTGTTGACGTTTAACGACAACACAACGTCAAAATCCCGCTATCATTACATGAGATGTGGTTGTGTGCATGGCCTCAACTCTGGTGGCGTTACCTATATGAATATGTTGACTTCATGTTTTTAATTGCAAACGCCTACGCCAAAAAAAATAAAGACATAGAACCGTTTAATGATGATTTTAAGACCTATCTTTGCAATTATTTTCTATCGAGCCGATTTCGTCCAATTATGTATCGAGTCCGTCCACGGTCTTTGAAATATGATGAATATTAACATATAATTTTTTTGATGTGCTAGAACAAACAGTTTTTCTTAAAAAACTGTTTAAATTACATCAATTTCAACAAAATTAGGTGTTGTCAGCCTCTTAACGAGATTGTTTTTTTAATAAGCGCGGCAAATGCTGACTGCGACAGGGTTCCGCGGAGAGCCGCGCACGAGTTTGTCGGGCTTATAAATAACACCCTAAGTTAATTTAAAAAAGTTATATCTGTCATTTACACTACTTGTCCATAATTAATACGATATAAGCCCGGACTGGACCAGATTTGCACGTTTTAAACACAAGGTACCATGTCACGTTTCTGCGCTACACCAAATCAGACCCTAAGTCTAAAAAACAAGGTTCCGATTCGGTTGAATTCAAAAAGAAACATAATACTTTGTTATCGCCAGTTACAGGGCTGTTGACTAGTGATGTGCCGAGTCGCTGTTTTGAAGAATCGAGTCGACTCGAGTCATTTTATGTGGTATTCGAATCCTGACTCGATTCCGCAACTCGAGTCAGTTAATATGTTATTCGAATCCTGACTCGATTCCGCGTTTCGAGTCCAGTGAAGACCTACTCGAGTCTATGTTTGGTATCTATTCTATTCGAATGTTTACTCGAGTCAAGAAATTCGAGTCCAGAAATCAAGTCCGTATAACAAAAACAATAGGTACCAATTTTATAACAAAAAGGAAAAATCGAAAAGGAGTATCTTCAAACAGCATAATATTCATGCATTGCTTAAGTAACTAAAATGAGATTGAATTCAAGCGAGTCAATCTGACTCAAATTCTAGACTCGAGTCAGTTGTACTCGTATAATAGAATCGAGTCAGCGAGTACGAAACCGATTCTCTCTGACTCGAGTACCGAATCGAATCTGGCGTACTCGAATCAAAATATTTTTGTACTCGAGTAGGCGAGTCCTACTCGTCATCCGATATACCGCAGTGTCTCAAGTCAAACAACGAAGTGACTTATGGCACTGAGACGTGGCCACTAACGATGGGTCTTATAAGGAAGCTCAAGGTCACTCAGAGAGCGATGGAGAGGGCTATGCTTGGAGTTTCTCTGCGGGATCGCATCAGAAATGATGAAATCCGCGCAAGAACTAAAGTCACGGACATAGCTCGAAGAATCGCTAGACTTAAGTGGCAGTGGGCAGGGCACATCGCCCGTAGAACTGACGGCCGATGGGGCCGAAAGGTTCTCGAGTGGCGTCCGCGGACCGGAAGACGCAGTGTAGGTAGCCCTCCAACAAGATGGAGCGACGACCTGGTGAAGGTAGCGGGAACGCATTGGATGCGGATGACGCAGGGCCGATCTGTTTGGCGAGCCTTGGGGAGGCCTATGTTCAGCAGTGGACGTCTTTCGGCTGAAATGAAATGATGAGGCGAGTCCTAAGCAGGAATCGAGTCTGACTCGAGTCAAGCCGTACTCGGCACATCGCTACTGTTGACTCTGACAACGTAGCGAGTGCGTGCTTTGAATAATTCCGGTTGATTATACCTTTATTGTGCAATTTCGACCTTAAAGCTACTTTAGGTCCTGATTGATTGACAACCTTAAGTCGAAGAGATAGATGTTAAAACCATTTGACGGCATTTAAAAACTACAGTGACAGAAACTATACATATGTAGCAGCAGAGACCGTATTGTCTAACGCTTCTGACGCTTGCCTTCGCTTTCACCATCTCTTTCTGTCACCGTCTTATACCGTTTGACAGAAAGAAATAGTGATTGCGAAGGCAAGCGTCAGCGCGTTAGACAAAGCCTGAGGCCGTCTAACGCTTCTGACAATTGCCTTCGCTTTCACCATCTCTTTTATTATTATTAATACACCATTGTGATTGGCGACGAGAAATCATAATACAGTAAAAAAAAATTGTTTAGAAATTTTGAGATCGCGGCAAAATGCGAACAGGAACCGCTGCGAAAAAGCTTGGTATCCTATCCAAGGTTAGGCGATACTTCACTGCGGACCAGCTCATTGGTCTTTACCGAGCCCAAGTCCGATCCTGCATGGAGTATTGCTGCCACCTTTGGGACGGTTCTGCTGAATATCAGCTAGCTGCTTTGGATTCGATAGAACAGCGAGCGAAGAGGCTCATCGGCGTCGCTTGCGATGCGGATTTTTGTCGCCAGAGCCTTCGTCATCGCAGAAGAGTGGCTTCTCTGTCGGTATTCTACATACTGCATTTCGGTGAATGTGCTTCGGTACTGCACGACCTTATTCCGCCTGCTCTTTCTTCCACAGGTCGACCAGAAGTAGGCGGGGTCTCCACCCTTACGTTGTCAGTATTCCCAAAATCCGCACAAAGCGTTTTCGCTCTTCCTTCATCAATCGCACAGCTATGGAGTGGAATTCCCTGCCTGCGACTGTGTTCCCTGAACACTACAATTTGGCCGCTTTCAAGTCTAGGATGAATGAGCATTTACTAGGCAAGCGTGCTCCATCGTAGGCCTCATCTTCGCTTTCCCATCAGGCGTGATTGTGGCCAAACGCAAGCCTATATTGTATAAAAAAAAAAAAAAAAAAGGTGAAAAAGCTACAAGGAATTATCTAATGATTTCGAGTACATGACTATAATAACAAACGTTTTCGTTCAAACCATTCGTGCCAGCTCTTATAAATTACCTTAAAACGTTGCACTGCACTGCAACAACAGCAAAATGAAATGACCACCAATTTACCAGTTGCGGTCGACCCCTTTTGAATTGTTCATCGAATCGAACATTGGTCGACCGCACGCGTATCGCACAAAGAGATCATTGATTGACAGAGGACATAATTAGCGTGGTAATAATTATAATAAAATAACAGAAACCAACCAACGAAGCGCCATGACGTGTATTTTAATTCATTTGTGGTGAGGGTTCCGACTGATCAACTGTCGACCTTCACAAGAGAGGAGTTTTGGCCGAAAGGTGTCGGTTAACTGACACCGCGAAAGTGCCCACGTCACAGACTTCACGTGCTTGTAATTAGGTTGTTAATTAAGTGTAATACAAATATGTATGATAGTCTTCAAGGTATTTTTATATGGGCCTATGCAGCCCGAAATAAAATTATTCTATTCTATTCTATTGGGGTTCCGTAGCTTAAAGAACTCGCAAACCTACTCATCATCATCATTTCAGCCGTAGGACGTCGACTGCTGGACATAGGCCTCCCTCATTGACGCCCAATCATTACGGTTGGAAGCGACTTGCATCCACCCTGAACCAGCGGCCTTCACCAAATCGCCCGTCCATCTCGTTGGTGGACGTCCCACGCTGCGCTTGCCAGTCCGTGGTCTCCATTCGAGAACTTTTCGGCCCCAACAGTCTTCTCAGTTCTGCGGCTGTATAAGGCCCAGGTGCGAGTAGAACAGCTCGACTCGTCAGTGATCAGTCATTGATTTCCGATCGTTTGGATTACTTGTCCATGTGAAGGGACGTAGGTTCTCTTTGTGTGTTCAATAGGAACTACCACGACGACTGTTCTGAAGGCAAAGTTATGACGGCAAAGGGGGCTCTCGGCCCCCTTTGTCGTCATACCCCCCAGCCCCTGTACCGCGCGTGCAAGGACTCACTTAAACTGTTTAGCTATATCTTCTCGATGGGAGTCATTGGCCGTTCTTTCGTCGGACGTTATTTGCATAAGGCACTTCTTAACGTAGCAATACAGAGGTTTTAGTATTTGCAGAAATTAATGTAAATAAGGAAATACGTATGCATGAGGCGGTCGTACATTAAAATGCTACACTTTCGTCTCGCAGATGTTACCCAACGCTGTAATGTTAGATAACGGATTCTTTATAGGGTTATCATTCAGGAGCAACTGGCCAAGTCCGATCTGATTACAAATAAACAAGTTCCTATTTAAAAAAGCGTTTTATGCTAGCACAGTCGCCATCATAATCATCAGAGCAGCAAGGTGCTCAAAAACATCTGAACACGCACGTACACTCAACCAATTTTATTCACACATCATGGCACTGGGTGAGTCCGAAACGCGTCAGTATAGTTTGGTGGTGGAGATAGTTGGGTTTGTGTGATTTGTGTGTGATCGTGCAGTGTGGAGGTGGAGGAACTGCATGAACACGCATGTCTTACTACGTAACTATTGTAAGGTCGCGGGTGAGCAAAGTAATTGTTTCAGTCCATTCGTTTTTAGGGTTCCGTACCCAAAGGGTAAAAACGGAAACCCTATTACTGAGGCTCCGCTGTCCGTCCGTCCGTCCGTCTGTCACCACGCTGTATCTCGGGAACCGTAATAGCTAGAGAGTTGACATTTTCACAGATGATGTATTTTGGTTGCCGCTATAACAACAAAAACTAAAAAATGGAATTAAATAAATATTTAAGGGGGCTCCCATACAACAAACATGATTTGTTTATTACAGCGCCATCTACAACGTATTTGCCGAACTAGATGGCTTGCTAATTAACTAACAATCGATGCCGGTTGACAACCAATCACCTCAGTAGTTCTAATTTTGCACACATTTTGTGGTGGCGCTAGTATATAGTTATGTATTTAAATTAAGGTTTGAGAGTATGTCTGTCTATTCCCGAGCAATCGGCTTCGAATTATAAGCTCCCAAAAACCACCCTATCTCTCATTTCTGGGCACCCTATTTTACATGATTTTTATAGATAATTGTACGGAACCCTTTGTGCGCGAGTCCGACTCGCACTTGGCCGGTTTTTTAATTAAGTACAGGGTGGTCCAGGAATTAGTTTACTTTTAAATTCGATTTTTTGCGCAAACTCAAATAGCAGGAGGGCTGCACGGAGAAGGTTAACAATAGCTTATTTCATGGAAATTTAGTTGCTATTAATCGTTTTACTTTTCTGTATCTCGGCGCGCTTTCTGCACAAAACATATTTATTTAAAGAGTGGATAACCCATTATTGAGAGGCACTTGTTTCGGGTGGAGTACGGTTTAAATCAGTGTCCGACCTCAGTTTTGATTTAGAAATGGGTGAAGAAGTTTGAATAGACAGTAATACTCAACACTAAATTTGAATCAAACCTTAGGCCCATGGATTACATGGAGCAAGCCAAACGTTCAGCAAGTTTCCACTTCAGTTCAACGGGATCCAGATCTGCCGACGCGCAAACGTTCGGCTGAATAAGGAATATCTTGCAGATCATTGCGCTGTATTTTGAAATTGGATGTAAAATGACATCTATTAAAGTTCTAATTAGTGCAGGAATTAAAGCCTAATGATTTAAATTTACGCAAATCGACTGCTGAAGTTATGTTGGATCGCTTAGGCAACTTTCATAACATCTTGTTCTCCGACGAAGCCCACTTACACCTTAATAGGCACGTTAATAACAGAATTGCAGGTTTTAGGGCAGCTAAAAGCCCAAAGCAAAACATCAAAGGCAACTTCATTCTCCTAAGATAACGTTACGGGTGACAATTTCTACTCGAAGCATCTAAAGACTGTAGAAAAGAATTAAAAACAGTAGCGGCCGTAAGGTCACTGTTAACTCTACTGGGTATGTGAGAATATTAAGGGAGTTCCTGGCATCATAGGCCCAAGAATTTACTGGCTACAATCAAAACACGTGGTTGATGCAAGACGGAGCCATTTGCCATATCTCTAACAAGTCTCTACCGGTAGTCAAAAAATTGTTTCCCGTGGTGGTGTGGTGGAGGTGGAGGGGGCATCCCGTGGCCCTCCAGGAGTCCCGATTTGAGGCGTGCAGATTTCTTCTAATGGGGATATTTGAAGCATCGTGTTAACACTAATAAACCAATATCACTGCTTCAATCAAGAGCAAACATGAGAGAAAAAATGTGTGCAATCACACGCCCCCTTTGCCGAAGAGTCTTCAAAAAATCGATGCTTATTTACAAGAATGTGTAAATCGAAATAGAGGTCATGTAAATGATGTTATATTTAAAAAATAAATTTCTGTTTATTGTCATTTCAATACCAAAAAAAAATTTTGAATAAGTTTAATTTTTATAAAATATTTAATAGTTAACAAATTCATGGCCCACCCTGTACTAAATGTATGGATACATTTCTGTGGTATGGAAGCTGGAAACATTGAATTTTCGGATAGGTCAAGTTTATTCTGTAACCTATTATTGATACCGTTTGATAGCTCGTGATGCACTTTCAGGATCAGTAACCACATTTTCGATATCTTGTACAACAAAGAAAGCTGGCGCAGCGGCTGAAGCGGCCGAGAGTAGGAAAGTATTAAAATACCTGGGTCACGGTTCAGCTTACAATTTTGTTGCTGTCGGTTTTGTGACCCTGGGTGCTTGGGGTCCCGGCGCAGACACTTTGGAGAGCCAAGGGCTGGCAGCTATCTCTCTCAACGAATCACCGTCGCCATTCAACGAGGGAGTGCTGCCAGCCTTTTGGGTACGATGCCACGGGGGCCTTTTTAGACTTAGTCTAGTAGTTTTTACGTTAGATATTTGGTTTATAGTTTATTCATTGTTATTGTTTCTTAATAAGTATTTGTATTACACGAAAAAACACATCGGTCTTTGGAAAAAGACTGCAAATGTCCGACATTTGCCGAGTCTTTTCAAAGACCGTGTGCAATCTTCTATATGTTTGTTACTTTAACTTTCGTTTGACACGTGTCTTATACATCCTGTAGAAGCCATCTGAGTGTCCACCAATCTGAGTCAGTTTGGTAGGTTCTGATTCCCTACGAGGCAACGGACCCTCGTGCAATCTTTATGGCCGGTTACTGTATAATGTTTAAAAATAATCGAGTGAAATCACTTAACGTTTCCACCCTGTATACCTATACTAGTGGCCATAATTCGAGAGACAACTTTGACAATTCATTTTGCTCAAATGTTGACAGGGTAGTGCTGTTCGTGTCGATATTAAAAAAACATTACGGCTTTGGCTACCTGTGGTATTTATTCATTACTTACGGTGATATGATTAAATTAATTTAACAATTTACTTTTCAATGTAAGATATCTTTAAAGGAAGTAAAATAAATCCGACTTATAGTAAAACATATAGTCCAGTCGCCACTGATTATCGATATCGGCCACATCGCTGTTTAATTTCGTCTAACTCTAGTAACCCTTTAATTGTCAAGCTTGTCTCTCGAATTATGGCCAATAGTATAGATTTTTCTGCCACGTAAGATGCAACGCCTGTGACTTCCTGGTGCTTAGTTTATCGATATCTTATAAGTGGCATTAATACCAAATCGAATCGATGTTATTATTATGCCAAACTAACCACACGTTGTCCGTGTAACTAAAATCTCTAGAGATGAAATGACCTCGCTAGTTTTCTCCGCTCGCCATAAGAATATGATTCACGTGATCCCAAGTGCCTTATCTTAATTCAAAACCCTACGAGTCAACGAAACGCAAACATAAATAACAATATGGTTTTGCAAACCTATTGTGAATCTGAAACATATGTCTATGGGATTCTGGGTAAAAGGTTTTCGCAAGTGTGACCATATGTCCGGTTTTAATAGGACTGTCCCATTTTTAATTTCAAGCACCCGCGACGCAAATCAAATAATTAACCTTTTCAAAGCTCTGTCAAATACAATGGCTCTCACTCATACGCCATGACATCGGGCGGGATGTCAAACGCGAAGTTGAACCCTACAAAAATGCATGTAGGTAGATATCGCTCTGCACGCCGTAACTGGTATACTTATCCGTCGTTGACGTAGAACCTGCGGTGTGGATATGTGTTGTTGGCGTCAATAAGGTTAAATGCGTGTCAAAACTTTTCAGCAGTGTAAAAAATACAAGCAAAACGTTAATCATTGTGAAAATTTAGATGTTACTTATGTAATTATGTTCTGTACTGACAGCATACAACAATTCTAAGGTGCGACTCGAGTAAAAAACAAAACCACTTCATTTTAGTTCTAGTGCACAGGTTTAAAAAAATAACCAGTCGATTGAGTTGGCAAAGAAGTGACGGCATAACTAGCAAATACTATACGAAATCTATAGGAGAACCGTGTTGCGTGCTGTCATTATAAATATTCAGCAATCAATCAATATTTATTTTATACGGGAGGATGGTGTTCTAGTCGTCGCAATATGAATGCTGCGACTACTACAGCAGCATTGACAAAGTTCATTGAAATTCCATATTTTTTGAATTTCTTTACTAGCATAGATTTAAGTACAATTGTTAATACTAACAAAATGGAGCCATGTCTCAAGGCCGGCGGCACCAATTTTAATGATTAAAACTGTAAGAGGGATGGCACAAATGTGCACGCATCTATTGCGCCATCTTTATTACAGTTTCATTTATTACAACTGGTGCGTGAGCGTGACGTGACACGCACAAGCATCTGGTCTGCCCCGGCCTTTAGTCTGAAATAAATTCAAATTCATTAATTAACTGAGCTGGTCTGATCACGTTTCTAGATTTGCCCTGTGTACCCATTTAATACTAACTACAGTGGAGGATCCTTCTTCCCCAACAATTATCAATTCTTAAAACTGCTTCAAATTAAAGTCCTTTCCCTGTCCCGAGAAGATGCAAACAATTTGGTCACACTATCTTATAAACTTCGGGCTTCTGAATAAACTCTAATTGTCTGGGATTTACCGTTTGTCTACAGATTTATAGCGAAAGGCTCATGGGACCGCTAGGTACGGCTTTAAATAGGGTAACCACGCTGGAGAAAAAGAGGACACGGGCGAGACAAGGGTAGGTTGGAAATTGGATTGGATTTCAACGCGCATTAGGGATTGTGTCGCTAGAATTTTACCTAGTACGTTCTTAAAAGCTGACAATAGCAAAGATGCTTTTACTTAAATGCTTCTAAACCTGTAACTATTGTAACTTTTACCACCACCCTTAAACCTTTATCCTTTAAACCTAAAATTACTAAACGTGACCTCGAAACGTTAATGTAACCTTTCTTGTATTCTGTCTGCCCCCTTTGGGAACACAGGCGTGATTTTATGTGTGAATTTTGCAAGTCAAATTCCACCCATGTCTAGTGATCGCGTTGTCTTGAAATGTACATATCAAAAAGCATACCCCAAAAAAACCCAAAGTAATTTTTTTAGCAGATTTTTTAAGGAATCATTCTATTTTTGTAGAAGTGAAATAATTTTACGAAAATATTTATTGTATACTAGCTGACCCAGGCAACGTGGTTTTGCCATATACATTATAGCATACGACCTATTCTCAGACCTACCAAATATTGAAGAAAATTTTCATAAAAACCAGTCAAGCCGTTTCGGAGGAGTTCGATAGCAAACACCGTGACACGAGACATTTAGGTATATATTAGAAGATTTAAGTCTGTTTGTTTCCAAAATGCGATAAGACATAATTGAATCGACATAAGTTAGCGCCAAACTGACCTTTTGCTATATTTCCTGCAAAAAAGTTCTATCCTTACTAATATTATAAATTTCAAGCGAATTTGAGACTCTGGGAAGGACATAGGATAGTTTTAATCCCAGAAAAAGCAAAGTTCCCGTGGGATAGAGATAAATAAATTGTTCGCAACGGAGTCGCGGGTAACAGCTAGTTACGAGTACTTATAAACGCACCACAATAAATTTTTCAAGTGCAATTAACAAACTATTAAGTCTTAAAGAAAACCACAAAGGGGTAAAAAGGAAGCAAAGGAACTCTTGTTTCTTATAATAACCTAGTCTTGAAACTTCCTGAAAGTCTTCTTAGATGGCAAGCGTTTAGATACACTTTTTTTGTCAGTTTAACAGCTTCACAGCGCAGTTTCTTCGAGCAATTTAAATATAAAATAGTCCGGAATAATACTGAGGTCTTGGTCACTCTAGCTTCAACTGAGGCCTTAATTCACACATCAGCGGACAAATCTCGGTTTACACGAGTGTAAATTAAAGATTAATAATTTACTTTTAACCTCCTTCAAAAAAAGAGGGAGGTAATCAATTAGGTTGTATTTTTTTATGTTATTTCAGAACTTTGACATTCGTAAACCGATTTTTGTTTTTATTAAGATATCTTTAGTAGTTTTTTTTTCATAAAATGTTTCAGTAGTTTGCCATCTTTGATATTAGATTTTGCGGCCCGCTTAATCTACGGTACCGAAAACCGGGGTGACTATGGACTGCGGGGCGACATTAAAGCTCTAAACGCACAGACACAGACGGCGGAGGCGTGGCGGTGACGGTTGTAATATTCTAACTTGTATAAACGAGTTCGCGGTATGGTACCGCACAACCGTTCATACAAGTTAGAATATTACAACCGTCACCATAAGAATAAATAATAACAGAGTAGAAGGGAATCTCTTTTGACCGCGTCCAAAACGCCGCCATTTGTATACCTACTTCCCCCTCACTTCGTTACACCCCTCTGTCGTCCAGGCGTGTTGCTAGGGTTGCTTACTGTTAAACATTACTTACGTCTAAAGATTATATCGCTAAAATATAAGTTTTTATTTACTTTGAAATCATTATTTTAGGTATTCTAGTTTTACAAAATATGAGAATTATATTAAATCATTAGGTAGTCAAGGATTTCAATTATTAGGCCACTTGCCACTGTTCGTATTTTAGCCGTGTAATGCAAATCGGGTGAAGCCGCTTATACTCGTATATGCTGATTTGCATTACACGGCTAAAATACGAACAGTGGCAAGTGGCCTAACAATTAAAATCCTTGACTGTACGTACCTACATATTATAGATAGGTATTTCTAAGTAAGAAGTTATTACAAGTGCCATACAAAATGAAGCCATTTCATACATCAGTGTTCATACACCCAAATACACCACAATAACTTGACGCCATTGTTATTTGTTTCCAATAAAACGAACGCGCAAACAGTAAACAGCCAATATGCCAAACGCGCGTGCGGCGACGCCGGCCATGACACCCTGACTGAGCAAAGGCTTAGCCTTTACTCTAATATCGTGACCTTGAGTCCGGCCGGAGCGAGAGTTTCCCTTCTACTCTGTTATTATTTATTCTTATGCCGTCACCGCCACCGCACCGCCACGCCTCCTCTGACCTGTGCGTTTGGAGCTAAAAAAGTACTCACGCATTTTCGTTGACATTTGAGATTCCTAGTCGATGTCTACATGTCAACCGTTTATAGTATAACTTACTATACAGGGTGTCCACTACAAATCTTAAAAAAATCCCTGACTTTTCCCTGACTTTCCCTGACCACATTTCTAAATTTCCCTGAATAATCATGTACATTTCAAAGCAGGTTATATGATTTTTTTTTCTGCCCGAGATACTAAGCTAGACCCGATGATGGGAATTCACTGCAAATGTATTTGTCATAATGTAGATCACTCCAAACCTGAAAAAAATGCTTCAATAGTCTGGTTAAAGGGTCAGACTAGAGCATGAAATTTTCCTCATTTTACAATCATTGGGAAAGTACGAGTTTTTCCCTGACTTTTTCGATTTCTAGCAAATTTCCCTGATTTTCCCTGACTTTCCCTGACCACCTTGAGCTTCCCTGACTTTTCCCTGACTTTCCCTGACTTTCCAGAAAGTGGACACCCTGCTATAAATCTTCCCAGGTGAATTTTTCGCTTCGAGCCATTACATTAAATTTGAACCTTAATACTATGACGATACCGTTTGTTTTGAAAGATAAGGGCTGGAAGCGAAAAATTCACCTGGGAAAATTTATACTAGACACGTATCTCATATGGACAACGTCGTTCAAAGCTACCGCACTAAAATTACCGAACAGCTAACCGATAGTGCGTTTGCCAACCTCGCGATTGGCGGAATAATCGGTAGTATCGTATCGATGGAGCTATATTTTAAAAATTGATTAGGGATGTTGACGCCATTAAAAAATAATTCGAAGACACGACTCCAGTAAAAAAACCTTTTATTTTAGTCCTGAAAACCAGGTTAATTTTCACTGCAAAATTATTTTTTTTGTTGCTTTAAAACAAATAAATAGTTAGTTGATTGAGTTAGCGAACAAGTGACGTCATAAGTTGCTATTGCCATTCAAACTATGGGAGAATTGCGTTTTGACAGCTCATAAAAAGTACGCCAGGTGATAGGTGGTGTCAACATCCCTATTTCATCAAAGGCATCCCGGTATTCCCGGTTTACGGTAGCTTTAGGCCCGCCAGTGACTTTGAGTTTGACATCGCTGTACAACATAAGATTTACTAATAAGCCGGATCACAGACCAAGCCTCACGGAGCTAAGCTGAGGGTCTAATGAAACCCCCAGGCAGTCTAATCAAGAGTTAATGACAAACCTTTGTCGAATTTCACTTGAGCATCGCATTGTTACACGGCTTAATTATGCTCGTAGTTGCCGCAGAAATCTAGATTAATAGATAATGGGAATGTCTGCGTTGTCTAGCAAGGGTACGTGTGTAGCTAGGCTAGCATATCGGGTATACAGGGTGTCCAAAACTCAAAGATAATGTGGTACCGGACGAAACAAATCTAATGACACTTCACACTTTATACTTAATCTATCGAGCCGCTTGGGCTGCAGGGCGTCCCAAAGAATGATACACATTACACAAAAAATAAAAAAAACCGGCCATGTGCGAGTTGGACTCGCGCACCGAGGGTTCCTTAAAAATTTATATATAAATTGCCGGATGTTCATAGATACATATATGTATCTATGATCATCCAGTCTTAGCAGACCCCTGCTCCTAAGCAAAATGTGCGCAGTGTGGGATCATTGTAGATTGGTTATGATATATGTAGACAGACAAAAAAATTTATGCCTTTCGCAATTTTTCCTTTATCTGTGCTATAAGACCTTGCTTCGTACCATATTTCAAGATTCTGAGTTCACGGGAAGTACCCTGTAGGTTTTGATCCCCTTGCGAGTGTCGAAAATTTGCGACATAAATGGCTGTATCTTTTGATTGCGTTGGCTTAGAAGTTTTATTTTTTCACAGCTCTAAGGGACAGTAGACCTGGGTATTTGGTATAAATTTCAGCTTGATACCTCCACGCGTTCCTGAGAAAAAGGGTCTTGACAGACGGACGGACAACAAAGTGATCCTATAAGGGTTCCGCTTTTTCCTTTTGAGTTGCGGAACCCTACAAAAATAATAAATAATACATAAAAAATACATTTGGCAGGATCAAAAAACAATTCATAAAATGCTGTCAGTCAAACAAACCGCACCGGATCGTACCCGGCGCAAGGCTGCCCAATTATACTAGCTGCATTGCCATGTTGAACCGCGATGGACAACCTTGGTACCAGAAACGACCCAGAGCGAGGGTCAAGACATCTCTCACGAAGACGGCGACTTCTTTGAAAAAAGCTTTGCCTCGGAACCCCAACAACCAGTCGTCTCCACCGCAAGTGGAACAAAGAAATAATTTGCGAGATCCGAGTACTTCTCGCGCTTTTTAATGGCTGCCATTTCATACATAAATACATACGCTCGAAAAATATTAACCTCCTTCGGGAGTCGGGTAAAAACGTATCTAAATAAATTCAAACAAAAGACGAGTGAAACAGCGGACGAAAGCTAGTTAAGAGGGTTTATACCTGCTGAGCTGGCAACGTTGCATTTTTGTTAGTTTTTCTCGATTATTCCATAAAAATTTAATGAAAATTAAAAATGTTTTAAATACAAATTGTTCTAATATATAAGTTAATGTGTCTACTGCAATAATAATTCGTGATAAGACTTTTATTTCCTTTAAAACCCATAGGTAATAATTTGTTCGTTTTTAAAAAACTTCTGTAAAATAAATTATCATTTCGGTTTATAACAATGACAAAGCTACCGTTAAATTGTTTGTGGCCTTTTATTATTTTCGCAAAATAGGCTCAGAATTTCTAGGTCTATTACCTCTAATTGCTGCCCTGAAGGTATAACTGCTAGTGATGTGACTAAACACTGTTCTAAAATATAAAACAGGGGCTTTTAACTTTTTATAAGAATCCTTTTCGACTTTGGCTTTTACACGGCCCACTGGAGGGCGCAAGGACTCTGGCATTCGCACGGGAAAATACGTTCTAATGTACTTCAGCGGGGGCGAAGCCGCGGGCATCAGCTAGTAGGGCCACTTTCAGGGGTACATAAGAAAATATTATTGTACGGCCGAGTTTTTACCAAACAGTTTTTTATCTACAATGTTATTTGTATTGTTTTATTAGTTTAGCGGGTACATCACTAGCAATGACTGACGTAGACAATGTCGAAGCACGATCAAGGGAACTTGCCACATTAAGGGGCTGTTTCACCACCCATTGATTAATTTTAACTGACGGATAAATGTGATGCCGTCTCCGTCTATTCGAACAAAACAAACAGAGATGGCATCACATTTATCCTTCTAATAAATTTAAGGTGTTATAGTTAACTAGCATTCATCCGCGGATTCGCATCACGCGTAATAAATCTGACAGTCGAATCGAAAAACACACGCACATATACTAACAAACTTTACAATTATAATAACAGTAGTATAGTTACGTAATTTAGTAACTACCTTAACTGAATCAGAGCAAAATGAATTTGTTGCCAGGCAAAATAATTTACATTCAAATTGAATTTACTTAATGAAAGCTATTGTTTTTATTCGCTATGTTCGTACGATGAAACTGGTTTACGTGCGACGTGCTTACTGGACTAATAATGAAAGAGACAAATGAGCGAGCAAAAGCGACGCGTCGATCTGGCTAAAAAGCCACGTATTTCAATTCTTGTCGTTCGGTAGTAACAAATTGGTGCTCGAGTAAAGGGTGTTCGGAAAGAGAGGGTCTAGAGGGGGAGCGGGTGAAGTGAGATATCTAGAATTATAAGATATATAGAATTTTACGATGAACGTATGATTTAATTTGATGTGTCTTGTACCCATTGGAACACAACACAGAACAACACACAACACGTTGGGAACACATTGGATGCGGATGGCGCAGGGCCGAACTGTTTGGCGAGCCTTGGGGAGGCCTATGTTCAGCAGTTGTCTTTCGCCTGAAATGATGATGATGAATGTTATGTGCCCAACCAACAGATGAGGATTTGACTTGGCTCGTTTTTACCAGCAAATAGAAGTTGATTAGCCAATATATAAGATGACTAGGTGTTGCCCGCGACTCCGCCCGCGAAGAACAGGGGTAGGTATAAAAATAACCTACAACCTATTCTCAGACCTATCAGATACTGAGAAAAAAGTTTCAAGCCGTTTCGGAGGAGTTCGATAACAAACACCGTGACACGAGATTTTTATATATTAGATTTGTATGTGAAAAGTAGCCAAGTCAAATCGTAAGCTTCAATTTAACATAAGTTATCTACTTTGTGTTAATTATTCGACAGTTCAATTTAGAGATAAGTAAGTACACACGGAAATATACACACACACACACACACACACGTAGCGGTCAAACTTATAACACCCCTCTTTTTGTGTCGAGAGTTATAAAATAAGTTTTTGTAAAAAAAAAACATTTTTAATGAAAGCCTTTTCCGCTGACTGTACTTTTTGTTGACTGTACTTGCATTGTCATCCAACTTACATAAGTATACCAAATTTCAAGTGAATCCGACCACTGGAAGTGGGTCAAATTCAACTGCCAAGATTTGACCCGTTTGGTGTAATAACGTTTTGAAAACTTGATTCTGCCTCTTATTTTTACGATACTCTGTGTATTTGTATGGGAAAAAATGTGCTTCATTTTAAAAAGTCGTAAAACAAAAAAACATTTGTTTGAGTGATAGGAATTCAGGGTTAAGAGGATGTGGATGATGTTTTGTAGTGGTAGAGCCATGTTGTAGCTAGCCGCTGCATCACGAATGGGCCGGCTCGTCCGGGGCAGTGCCACCCTCTCACAGAACACCGGCGTGAAGCAGCAGTAATCCTGCTTGCGTTTCGTACGGTCAGTGAGAGTGCCGGGGGCCCAATACCTCACCCCTTCCCTCTCCCCCTCCCTCTCCCCCTTCCCCTATTCCCTCTCCTTTAGGGCCGACAACGCACTGGCATCGTGTAAAGCGCTGCGGGTGTCTATGGACAGTGGTGTTCATTTAACATCAGGTGTCCCACTAGTTCGTTTGTCTGGCCTATCTAAAATAAAAAAAAAAAAATAATAAAAAAAATGTCAGTGAATTAAAAATAACCCTGTATACGATAGTTTTTTTTATTCGTTATAGAATAGTCTTCTACAGAGAGATACTATAGATAACGCCACCAGAGTTGAGGCCACGCACACAACCACATCTCATGTAATGACAGCGGGATCCCGCTGTCTTTACAAGAGATGTGGTTGTGTGCGTGGCCTCAACTCTGGTGGCGTTAGCTATACATACGTTAATCCCATTATAACTTAATATTACCCCAAACAATGTCTTATTCATCTGATTTCCCTAAGGAACTGTCTTGAGAGTCGTGTCTACGAGGAGAAAACCAACTTATCTTAGCCGTACTCTATGGCGCCACCGTCTACGTAAAAAGTCCCATTTGTACGCAGCAGCGTTAATTCGCAGTTTCGCCACTGGTCCATATGAGTTGGTAAATGTAAGATACAGTCAAAGTTATCTCTGCAGTCCAACGTTGCGCTACTGTCTAAAGATAAACGTAAATTTAGTATGAAGCGGCCGTAGTTCCAGTTTTTGGCGCCAATGAAAATAAGTTGGTAGATGTAAAGATATTATGGACACGTTTTGGTCCAGGTTATGAACTTTAATAGTGTTTTTTAATTTGATGCGTTGTAACAAAGTATATTTTCTCTAGAGTGCTTGGAGTGCACTTTTAACTACAGGTCATAAACGTGTGTACATTTTATCATACAGCTTAACGTGAACAGTAAATGCTTAGTTTTATACCTTGTCATTTTACACTGTAAAGCTGTAAAGTTTACAACCGAAGATTGACAGTCAAGTACAAAAATATGGGACACAACTTGCTCATAAATATGTCCCATAGCTCTTATGTCGTCGAATTTAGGTATATCGGTAACAGTTCATAATTATGAAAGGATTAAGTCGATACTTATTTTTGCACTTGGCCGTACAAGAATCTGTTTTTGATATTGTCTGTACCAAAATTAAAAAAAATAGGTCTGGGCTTAACTAATAATAAAAGGCTTTCAGAGCCGATTATTTTAAGCAATTAAATTGATTTTCGCTTCGTTTGAAAAAAACCGGCCAAGTGTGAGTCGGACTCGCGCACGAAGGGTTCCGTACCATTATCTATAAAAACGGCTAAAAATCACGTTTGTTGTATGGGGGCTCCCTTAAATTTTGTTTTATTGTAATTTAATTATTTATTTTTAAATTGAATATATAACTGAATATTCTGTGAATATTTCAACCGTCTACCTGTTGCCGTTATCAATATCGAGCAAAAACGAGCAAAAAAATCACACTTGTTGTATGGGAGCCCCCTTAAATATTTATTTTATTCTGTTTTTTAGTATTTGTTGTTATAGTGGCAACCGAAATACATCATCTGTGAAAATTTCAACTGTCTAGCTATCACGGTTCGTGAGATACAGCCTGTACCTCTACCATGAGTTACACTAGTTTGCAGTGACCGTACTCGCTAGCAACGGCGTAAAAGATTTGTATGGAGAATTGTACTTCCGTAAGTGACCGCTAGGGGCGCTGTACACAATTCTCTATACAAATCATTTACGCCGTCGCTAGCGAGTACGGTCACTGTAAACTAGTGTAACTCATGGTAGAGGCACTGGTGACAGACGGACAGACGAACGAACATTGAAGTCTCAGTAATAGGGTCCCGTTTTTACCTTTTGGGTACGGAACCCTAAAAATAAATCGCAATCAGGAAAATGGATTTGGCTTATCAGACACTAAAAATGTGTCTTTCTGTCTGTCTATCTGTTCGTCTGTCTGTAACCGCTTCACGCTTAAACCGCTGAATCGATTTAGATGGAATGTGGAGAGATAGTTTGAGACCCAGCGAAGGACATAGGCTTGTTTGTATCAGGGATAACTGCATAGTTCCCGCGGGAGACCGATTAACGAAATCTGTGCAGACGGAGTAGCGGGCAACAGCTCTATATAATACTAGCAGCCCGTCCCGGCTTCGCACGGGGTAGACAATTATTTATTTTTGGAAATTTGGATATAAAACACTTTTTTTCACAAATATTTTTATTTATTAAAAAATTATTCCATCATCATCATCATTTCAGCCGAAAGACGTCCACTGCTGAACATAGGCCTCCCCCAAGGCTCGCCAAACAGATCGGCCCTGCGCTATCCGCATCCAATGCGTTCCCGCTACCTTAACCAGGTCGTCGCTCCATCTTGTTGGAGGCCTACCTACACTGCGTCTTCCGGTCCGCGGACGCCACTCGAGAACCTATCGGCCCCATCGGCCGTCAGTTCTACGGGCGATGTGCCCTGCCCACTGCCACTTAAGTCTAGCGATTCTTCGAGCTATGTCCGTGACTTTAGTTCTTGCGCGGATCTCATCATTTCTAATGCGATCCCGCAGAGAAACTCCAAGCATAGCCCTCTCCATCGCCCTCTGAGTGACCTTGAGCTTCCTTATAAGACCCATCGTTAGCGGCCACGTCTCAGTGCCATAAGTCATCACTGGCAACACACACTGGTCAAAGACTTTTGACTTGAGACACTGCGGTATATCGGATGACAAGATATTGCGGAGCTTCCCGAACGCTGCCCAGCCGAGTCTAATTCGTCGATTGACCTCTTTCTCGAAGTTGCACCTACCCAATTGGATTGTATGTCCCAGATAGATATAGTCGTCAACAACTTCGAGCAAAGTATCTCCGATTACGACGGGAGTTGGTACAACATGGGCGTTCGACATGACCTTCGTCTTGTCCATGTTCAATTTAAGACCAACTCTCTCGGAGACTCTTCCGAGGTCAGCGAGCATCGCACTGAGGTCCTCCAAGGTCTCAGCCATAAGCACCACGTCGTCGGCAAAACGAAGGTGAGTGAAGTATTCGCCATTTACATTGATGCCACGCCCTTCCCAGTTCAGAGTCTTGAACGCATCCTCTAGTGCAGCGGTGAACAGTTTCGGAGAGATAACATCTCCTTGTCTGACTCCCCGCTGCAACAGAATGGGCTTCGACATCTGATCCTGAAGTTGGACGGACATTGTGGCGTTATTATACAGACACTTCAACACTTCGATGTACCGGTAGTCTACTTGGCACCGTTGGAGAGACTGCAGTACAGCCCAAGTCTCGATCGAATCGAAGGCCTTCTCGTAGTCCACAAATGCCAGACAAAGGGGGCAGTTATACTCCTCGGTCTTCTGTATAACCTGCCGCAAAGCATGTATGTGGTCCACGGTGCTAAAGCCTTTTCGAAATCCGGCTTGTTCGGGAGGCTGGAAGTCGTCTAACCTGCGCGCGAGACGATTCGTGATGACTCTCGAAAACAGCTTGTAAACATGGCTCAGAAGTGAAATGGGTCTATAATTCTTCAATAAGGTATTATCGCCTTTTTTGAAGAACAGCACCACTACACTTCTGTTCCATGCTTTTGGTGTTTTCCCTTCACGGATGGCGGTATCGAATAGTTTCTGAAGGGCTTTGAGTATCGGTTTTCCACCCGCCTTCAGAAGTTCGGCTGTTATTCCGTCATCACCAGGGGCCTTGCCATTCTTTAGTTGTTTGAGAGCCGTACTAATCTCGTACAGGCTGACGTCCGGGATGTCTTCGGTATAGTGCCGGGTTAATCTAGCTCTGGGGTCTTCAGCTAGATCCATGACGGGTTTCTTCGTTGATGTGTACAGCTGTCCATAGAACTTCTCAACTTCTAACAATAGCTCCGGTTTAGAGGTCACGATCCTACCTTCATCGGTCTTTAACTTTGCCAATTGGCTTTGCCCAACAGACAGATTCTTGGCAAAAACTTTAGAGCCTCTGTTGCGCTCTATCGCCACTTCAATACTATTAGTATTAAACTGGCGTATATCGCGCCTCAGAGACTTTGAGATCTGTCTGTTAAGCCGCCGGTATTGGCAAGCGTCACCAGATGTCTGTAGGATCATCTTACGTCGATCTTCCATGAGCTTTAGAGTAGAAGGTGTGATTTTTTTGGTTCTATTTGTACGGTGAGTCTTAAAGAACTTTGACCCAACCGTATGGACAGCTTCCACAAACCCGTCATTGTAATCATCCATGTCGCTTCCTAGGCACTCGAAACGATTCTGAAGTTCAAGCTGGAACGTTTCGAGGTTTTGTAGCTGGGCTGGTGACGGGCGGAGCGTAGACTTTATCAGTCGCGATCTTTCAAGCTTGAACCGAATATTCAATGTGCCTCGTACCATACGGTGATCACTCCCGGTTTTAACCGCACTGATCACGGAGACATCACTGAATATTTGCTTCCTCGTCGACATAATAAAGTCTATCTCATTCCTCGTTACACCGTCAGGGCTCATCCAAGTCCATTTCCTGTGCTCTCGCTTCTTGAAGAAGGAGTTCATCATATAGAGTCCCTCCTTCTCCATAAAGCCGGCCAGTAGGTGGCCCCGGTGATTCCTACGCCCTACTCCAAATTGCCCCATTCGCAGCTCTTCACCATCCCGTTTGCCCAGTTTTGCGTTGAAGTCCCCCATAACAACCGTGAAGTGAGTTCCGGAGCTATGCATGGCTCTGGAGATATCCTCATACATAGTTTCCACCTCTTCATCGGAGTGTGCCGAAGTCGGAGCGTAAACCTGTACGACCTTCAACGAATACCGTTTGGTCAATCTTAGTACAAGGTACGCTACCCTGGTCGACACACTCACGATCTCCACGACGTTGTTTACAAGGGACTTGTGGACGATAAACCCGACACCACCCTGGGACTGTTGGTCGCCCTCCCGGAAATAGAGCAAGTTACCAGAGTTCAGGATTATCGTGTCCTCCCCCTCTCTTCGGACTTCTGATAACCCTACTATCCCCCATCGTAACCTGCTCAATTCTTCCTCCAGTTCCATTAACCTATCATCCGTCCGCAGCGTACGGCAGTTATACGTTGCCAGGGCCAGGGATCGTTGCTTATGGTAGCCGGATCGCTTCCGGGGATTCTTAGCACCCCATTATTTAATATTTATTAATTATATATTAAAAAAAATCCCACAGTTATATTTTCAGTGCCCCCTCCACCCCGCCCGCCGCGATGCCCGGCGCGCTTTTCAGACTGCATCGCAAACAACGGCCACGGCGCTATGGCGGTTTTGTTTACTGTTTGAATTTTTTAATTCGTAATATCTTTTGAATGGAAAGTCCAATTTAAATAATTTAAAAACTATTTTATAGGTAGTTAAATGGTCTTGACCATAAAATAATTTATTTGGATAAGGATTAATATAAACACATAAATAGCATGGTTTGAATTTGGTTAGCATTTTCATTAATGTTTAAAATGAAAAAAGTTGTTGTAGTGACATAACTACAATAGTTGGACATATGCTACCGTGGAGTTTTTTGTAGACATTATGATGTTCTTCAATATTGTTGTACATTATTTTGTTCTATCGCTAATAGTTTCGGCAGCGCATTCGACGAAAGACATTTTAAGACTCATTTTTCTACACCTTCGGTTACATTGTTCAAATTTTACCAAGGATCCCTAATTTTTTTCAAAATGAAATTTAGCCTATGTCAAATTGGAAGAATGTAGCATTCTATTGGTGAAAGAATTTTTTAAATCGGCCCAGTACTTTTTGAGCCTATTCATTACAAACATACAAAAATAGGTACAAATCTTTCCTCTTTATAATATTAGTGTAGATGTAGATGTAGATGTAGATAGTGTAGATGTAGATAGTGTAGATGTAGATGTAGATTAGTAGGACTAAAAGCTTCAAACACACAGACAGCGGAGGCGGTAATGGTTGTAATAGTCTAACTTGTATAAACGAGTTCGCGGTACGGTACTGAACAACCGTTAACAAGTTAGAATATTACAACCGTCACCGCCACCGCCGCCACGCCTCCGCTGTCTGTGCGTTTGGAACTTAAAGAGTGTAGGGTAAAAACACCAGTGAATGAACCCCCCCCCCCCCCCCCCCCAGTGAATGAACAAAATCACGTTTTTTGCCTAAAATAAGAAATATAGCCATTTATATCACTTGTCGTATTTTTTTCTTACTTGCAACTCGATTTCCTATGCAATGGCAACACTTGGTGAATTTGTTTCGACCTATTTTAACATGGCCGGCGTTTGAAGTTCTCGTGTTTCTGCTTTTGAAGTTTTGTATGGAAAAATTAAATCCCAGGTAAGAACAGTGCATGTTTGGAGTAACATTTGCACTGCTTATTTGATGTATACCAGTAAAAAGATTAACTATTTGGTTAGATTAAGAGTTAAATCTTCTATAAATGTACTCTTTGGTGGCTTATTTTGCGATTAGGTTGTTAATTTTAGGTGTTCCATTACTGGCTTATCAAATGTTCTATGTGTGTTGTGTTCTTGTGTCGGGTCAATTTAGTTTTTTACTTAAATTTAAATCTTAACGTAATCGTATTAAGCTTGTGTTTTCAGATTCTGCATAGAAAACGATTCTGTTTCTTTGAACTAGTATTGGGACACTACTAGTGTTCGTTCATTCATAGGAATGAAAAATCTAGTAAATGGACAATAGAAATTGGCTTTGTTCATTTACTAGATACCTAGTAATCCTATGTATGAACAACGTAGGTAACGATGGACGTGTTTTTTTTATGTCAAATAGCTGGCAAACGAGCATGCGTGTCACCACATGGCAAGTGATCACCGCCTTGGAATACTCAAGGTACTGTACCTACGTGGTACCTACCTCAAGTTTTTATAAAATAATTACTGAACAAGAAGACTTCGTTTTATGTTGAAAATGTTTTTTAAATGTTGATTAAAACTATCTAAATAGTGTTCATTCACTGGGTTTTACTATGTTCATTCATTAACTTTACTTTTTTACAAATTCTTCCATAACTCAAAAACTGCACACGTAATAAAAAATCGCAGAAATTATACTCTTGTTTATTAAATGACGATTGATTAAATTACATAAAACCATTATAATTATTAATAAATACAGAGTAATGAATTTTTTAAGTAGAAAAATTTCTTAATTGTTCATTCACTGGTGGTTTTACCCTACCAACAATTAAGAAACAATCCAAAAATAAAATTGTCACTGCAGTATTGCGACCGTAATTGTACAACAGCAATTGTAATTTTATTACAATAACCGCAATTCGTATGCAACAGACAAATATTGGTTCATCACTACGACCGAAATTTGGGAATTTCCAAATTCGAAAGGTTTTTAATAACTGGAGTGCTGCCATTTTAAATTGTAATCGGCCGGTTCAAGGTTCAATTTGGAACGGTTTTATTTAGTGAGGTAAGTCGCTTTAAAGCAGCGTACGTTGCGCGAAATGACAGGCGGGAAACTTTTTCAAAATGGCCGCGACCGCGCTAAGGGATGCCAGGTTATGCTACACAAAGAAAAAAAAATTTGGAGCAAAAAAACATGAAGCTATTTCTAAAACTTGCAGTATTATTTTACACTTGAAAGCATTTGAATACTCGTACGTAAAGCTCTTTGCGGACAGTACCTACCTTCAAAAGTCAATGATCTTGCAGTATTGGTTTCATGTTTTGGCGCCGTAAGAACTCAATTTCCATAGCGCAATCTGCTCAAATGTTTATTCTTAGATGTGTGCAGGTTTCCTCACGATATTTTCCTTCACCGTGATGCTCATGGTAAATTTCAAATTATAATCCGATATAGTTACGTCCGGGTATTTAAATTCATAAAAAAACTCCGTGGTGGCCTAGTGGTTTGACCCATGGCCTCCCAAGCAGTGGGTCGTGGGTTCAAATCCCGGCTCGCACGTCTGAGTTTTTCTGAATTAATGTGCGAAATTACATTTGTAATTTGCCATGAGCTTTATGGTGAAGGAAAACATCGTGAGGAAACCTGCATACACCTGCGAAGAAATTAAATGGTGTGTGTGAAGTTCACAATCCGCACAGAGCCCGCGTGGGAACTACAGCCCAAGCCCTCTCATTCTGAGAGGAGGCCTGTGCCCTGCAGTGGGGCTTATATAGGCTGGGATGATGATGATGATGATAATTTAAATTTTAAATAAAGCACCTATCAAAATGCACATACCATCCTAACTATAAATATGTACTTACTATCCTAAATTGTTGTCATTTATAAACTTTGAAATAAATCTCAGGATCAGCTTTCATTAGCCAGAATCTACGCTTTTTTTTCCAGCGGCAACCCTGAGTGTCCCGGACTTGTTGCACGTTTTTTACATTCTAGCAGTTTCAGTCGGCAATGGCTTTGTACGAGAAATGTCCATCAAAAATGTTGTTTTTAAAAAGTTATTCTATACACAGAACACGTGAAGTTATTTAATCGTTTTTAGGGTTCCGTACCCAAAGGGTAAAAACGGAAACCCTATTACTGAGGCTCCGCTGTCCGTCCGTCCGTTCGTCCGTCCGGCCAGGCTGAATCTCGGGAACCGTGATACCTAGCTACAGAGTTGAAATTTTCACAGATGATGTATTTCGGTTGCCGCTATAACAACAAATACTAAAAATGAATTAAAATAAATATTTAAGGGGGTTAATATTTAAACGTGGTTTTTTTGCTCGTTTTTGCTCGATATTGATAACGACAACAGGTAGACGCTTGAAATATTCACAGAATATTTAATTATGTATTGACTTTAAAAATAAACCATTAAATTAAAATAAAAAAAATTTTAAGAGGGTACGATGGCTGAGAGACTTTTGAGAAATAGGTATTTTAATGAAATGTCGCTGTCTCGCCCGAACCCCTTCGTGTCAGTACAGCGAGAGCGGGACAACTGCAGCTCAGACCGTTAATAGGCGCGTAAAATTGATCAAAACAGCATTTCGTAATCCCCTGTTTTCTTCTCGAAAACTGGACCAATAAAATTATTTTTTTCAATTATAATTAGGGGATAGATTTAGCTATGCCCCTATGTTTTCCTTTTTTTGTTTATATAAGGGATTCTTTTCTGATGAGTGTCTGAAAATGACGTTGAAATTAGGCAATTATTTCAGTTTTTGAAAGCTCATATTTCTTATGTTAATTGAAATATGGAAAAAAACGAAACCTAGGGGCATAGCTGTGGTAGATACAGATTACACAGTAAAAAAAAATTTGGCTCTAAAGCCATTATCCAGGGAGGAAACAGGGGATTACGTTTGTATGGAGAAATGGTGCGCATCGTATCCTCTTAAGGGGGGCTCCCACACAACAAACACGATTTTTATAGTTTTATAGTTGGAAAATTTAAATAGAGTCGACTATCTTGAGCTTTGATCAATTATAACTGAAGATACACATTGCCGAACAAAATCCCCTTCAAAGAAAGTCCGAACTTTTTTATTTGTTTGCGTAACAATTAAAATCATCACCTACACAGAAATTTGAACCTAGTCTTTACTTCATTACAGTCGAATTTCGGTTGACACTTGACAGCTAAACTTGACAATTTCACGCAACGTACTGAGAAAAAAGAAGGCCAATTTTATCAAAGTGGCGCTCATTTGGCTCGGACATTTTTGGGCGCGCGACTGTGGATCTACAGTTATAATTGATCAAAGATCTTGAGGCACTGTTTCGACTACTCTCAAGTGTTGCCCTTGCCCGCTGTAATTTGAAAAAGGCAGGAACTGGGAACTACTACGAAATTCAAAATTCGAAGTTCGTATCGTCCCCTAACTTTAATTCCTCTGTTTAATGCTATTGGAGTGAACGAAATGGCACTAATGTATAGCATAGTGCCAGTATAGCCTTCCTCGATAAATGAACTATCTCACACTGAAAGAATTGTTCAAATCGGACTCAGGAGATTAGCGCGTTCAAGCAAACAAACAAACTCTTCAGCTTTATAATATTAGTATAGATAAAGAATTACATATTTTTAAACCACTATTCCCAAAATAATCTGCTTTTACTAATAATAACAAAAAGAACTTGCGTTACACGTCTACTCTAAATCCCCGAAGGATGAAATGTCATGTACTGTACTCAGTCCACCGTCATTAAACCTTGGTCGTCTCACTATAAAGTTCAGTTTGGAATGTATTATTACCAAACATTGAACCTTGCAGTGACTAAACTAACCATCAATCAATCAATCAGTATAACAAAGTGATTGATTGCCACCAAAAAGGTTTTGTTCCAATAAAACACGGTTCAGCTGCGGCTTAGAGACCATCTAACTACAATACGTTTACTTTTAGTTTACCACTGACAGATGGCTCGCCTTCATTTCATTTCCAACTTTAATACCATACAAATAAAATAGCTATTACAAAATCTGCAAACGTGGGTAACAGTATTCTAAAATTGGCTTTATTTGTAGGTCGTTAAAGTTGAATATGAAATGAAGGCAAACCATCTGTCAGTGGTAAACTTTATGTAATTTTACTGTAACAAGGACAAGTTATTTTTAAACGAAACAACTTTCGGGTAATTTTAGCCCGTGACTTATGCGCAGAATCTTTAGTTACACTTAGTCAAGTCAACTCGCAATCAGGGACGCCAATTAACGCTTGTTTACATTTTGTTAAGCAGCAAGACAAGTGTAAGTGCAAAGTGATTAGTTTACATGTTTTTACGGTGACAAGTGTTAAGTGTTAAGAAGTTGTTTACAAATTAATTGGTTGTGCTTAGTACCGTTCGCGTCCGTACTCCACTTAACAAGCAGATACTGTTTACAGTGTTTGGTAAGAACGAGACTGCGAGTGCGTGAGACGGGAGCGTCTATTCAATGCACTTGGCACTCACACTTGTCACTTAACAGCGTGACCTTTTACACGTTGTTTTTACTAATCACTTTACACCAGGACTTTTCACCTGCACTTGCTACTTAACAAAGTGAAAACCGGCCTTTAAGTACAGGTGAAAATAAGTAAAATTCCATTGCTGCAGAGTTAAAATTTATGGACAACGCCTATTCTCTGTCCGTCGGAATATTTCAAAAATCCATTCTAACTGTATTGTAAGTATGATCCTAAAAGATTTCTGCCAAATATCAAGTCTCTATAACAGTGAACTAAGTACAACTTAACACGTTCACGGACAGTACGTCGAGAGACGTAAACTAAAACCCTCGTAATATGGCACTACGTCTGTAGACGGGAATTTAATTTCCATTAAAAGTGGCGCTCCGTCCACAGCCGAATATTTGTCATAGTATTTATAGGGAGTTTATGACTCTGTGCCGTTTTTGGATGTAACACAAACCCCCCAGTGCCACAGCAAGCACTCATAATGGAGCACACAAGTTTGTCTCCGTTACACATACAAAAGAAGACCTCGCGTTGTGGCACTACATCTGTAGGCGGATAATTTCCATATAAGGTCATCGTCTGTGGCCGTTACTGCCGCAACATGTACTTCCAAAACTGAACAATGTGACAATCCGTCCCCAGACGTAATATCAATTTGTATGGAAAAAATCTGTGCCACAGCACAAATTATTGGATGAGTTCTTGTGTCCGTGAACGTGAAAAATTAAACTTGAAGTTTGAATCGAATATCATTATCATCATTCCAGCCTATCATCACCCCTCCCCCCCTTGTCACACTTATTACTTTGAAAATCGCCATTATTTTGTTCTAATGTCACATATCGCTTTACCCCCCCCCCCCCCCCCCATAATGTGTGACGTAATTTATGGATGGCCCCAAAGATAAACGAAATCGCTAAAGAATTTTTGCCCGAATTTTTATTTTGTAATGTCACTATACTGTCGTTGGTGTTTAATAATAGTTATTTATGATACAAGTGCGGAAAGTAGGCTATTCCCAACGAATGGCGGAGATCTAAACAAACGAGCGAAGCGAGTTTGGTTTAGCCGACATGAGTTGGGAGTTTCCTACTTTCGACACGTATATCATACAACATTTTACAATGCATTAAGCGAGGAAAAAAATTGGGGCTAAGAGCGCGCGCAGACAGAGAGCGGTCTGGAGTACAGAGTTCCGCGTTCAGAGTTCTGTGTTTTCATCGCTCGAGAGTTCCAGTCGCCTGCTGTGTGCGTTATCGTAAGAGACTCAGTACATTCGAAAGAACGCAGAACTCTGAACTCGGAACTCCAGACAGCTCTCTGTCTGCGCGCGCTCATAAACATTTTCGGAAAAAGATGTTGCGTTCTTAAAGTTCTTATTTACCTTTCATTGAGGGAATGTCTCGTAGATGTTTACATATTTCAGCATCGGTTTAGTCACATTTAATTTTGTGCTTGGTCTAGGACGTCAGGCGGCGTTAAGTCCTATGTAAATTCATCACTTGAACTCTCCATTTTAATTTACTAAATTTAAATTAATTCTCCGGACTGAATTCATGAACATTACTGTGGCGGGTTTTCATGACAGGCGCGAACGGAACGAACCATGATTGGTTCGTAATACGCCATGCGCGCGCACTGAAAACTCATTGGTTGACAGGCGCGAACGGGTAACCGTGATTGGTTCGTGTTACGCCATGCGCGCACACTGAAAGCTCATTGGTTGACAGGCGCGAACGGGTAAACATGATTGGTTCGTGTTACGCCATGCGCGCGCACTGAAAGCGCAGATGTCGTACGGTCCGAAATGGACTCAAGGAATTATTTTAGTACTAAATTTTTTATTTCAAAACTTTTGACGAAATTAAAATTTGTGTGTTTTAATATAAAAATAATCTGTTTTATTATTTTATCAGTAAATAATCATTTGGTTGCATCAAACATTTTCTTATTTGTGCAAAACTGAATTATGAAGACACAACTCTCTAGTCTTATTTTTAAACACTAGTTTGGACCCAACTTTTTGAGAATTGGCAATTTAAAAAGTTACTTTTCCGCACGCGTGTGGAAAGTAAAATCCATACAATTTTTTTTCACACTTGCGAAAGTGTGCTGGGATGACTAACTTTCTATAGATATGTTGACTCGCGTCAAGAGGCACATTCCGAGCATATGCATTGTAAAGAATATTTGTATTGTATTGTAAAGCCATAACTTGCCTGACCAAGGAATACTGAAACTGGAACTGGCCACTTATAAAAAGAAAATTAAAAAAGCAATAATAGGATTTGAAAAAATAACTCTCTGGCAGTATATTACTTTTTAATTTACGAGACTGCCATTTGTTTTTTCATCGTGGTGTTGGATTGAAATTTGTGTGTCGCTGTTGCAATGAATTTAAGTCGTGAAAATTTTCGATCCATGATTTTTTACGATTTCCGATGTGGATTAAGTCAGCAAGAGAGTTGTCAAAGACTTCTATTAGCATTTGGTGATGAAGCCCCATGTCGTAGCTCTGTCTATTCGTGGTAAAGTGAGTTTAGACGAGGACGTGACCATCACCATGACGATGAACGTAAGGCCGGCCAGCAACTGCGGTTACCGATATTAATATTAATACTGTACGACAACTAATTGAAACTGACAAAAAAATTACAACGAAAGTAAAAAAGAGTCGAAGCACAGGTAAGAAAATGGTTGCTTCGTTTTTCGGCAAATTGGGACATTACACCACTGTGTCACTTGAAAACCAAAAGACAGTAACTGCAGATTGGTATGTCAATACGTGCTTGCCCAAAGTGTATGAAAAAATTCGTGAAAAGCGTCCCCGTAGCAAAATAGTCCTTCATCACGACAACGCGTCGGCACATTCCGCTAAAGCAACGAATGCGTATTTGGAGGCCTCAAATGTAGAATTAATGACTCATCCGCCATACAGCCTTGATCTTGCACCATGCGATTTCTTTTTGTTCCCAAAGATTAAAGATAAACTTAGAGGTTTACGGTTTACAAGTCCGGAAATGGCAGTGAATGCTTTCCACGAGGCCATCGAAGAAGTCCCTAAGGAAGACTGGACCCACTGCTTTTCACAATGGTTCCAGCGAATGCAAAAGTGTGTAAATAGGGAGGGTATATACTTTGAAAAACAATAAATGTGTCATAACGATAATGCGTAGTCTTATTTTTTAGAATCCAGAAACTTTCAGTATGACCTAACCTAAGTATATACATATAGACACAAAAAAGCTTATACTTAACAATGAGAAAACAAATGCTCCACCGAAATGACGCAAAAGCTAAGTTAACCCACATTTAATTGTAATGGTGACAGTTGCCAATTTCGTATGTTTACATTTACCACGTTCATATTGCTAAAAGCGAAGCCGGTGCGCCGGCGCACAGCCGAGACCGGTTCGGGCCGTTACGCCATAAGTCACCCACCTGTAACAATCAGAGTTCAACATTAATTTAAATCGAGACTTAACCTAATATGCGTGGCGCTGGCGTCAACCAGGGTAGGTACGAGTGCCAGTAACCTAATTAGGCTAGATTTATTTGAAAGCAGGTTTCTTGGCAATGATTCTTAGACATATTTCATCAAAATTGGTTCTGCCGTTTCAAAGTTATCAGCTCTTTTGCTAGCTGCGGAAGGGATCAACATATTCAAACATATGTTGATCTAATTGCGTTGGGAGTTTATAAAACAATCAATCTCAATTCAATCAATAGACAATCAATAAAATTCATAGCTAAATATATATTCATAGTTCAATTTATAGTTAATTAGAATTAAAGAACTTTCGAAAAGGCTCTGTGATACCACAGGGGACCGAAGAGCTGGCAGCTTCCTCGCTCAACGTATCAGCATTGCTGTACAGCGAGGTAATGCTGCCAGTATCTTTGGGTCCATGCCGCGGGGGGAACCATTTATGAATTTTATTTAGTTTTTAGTTTAGTTAGTTTTGCTTTATTTTTAATTATACTGTTAATTTATTTAAATTTAATTTGTAATTAGTATTTAGTTTTATTGTATTACTGTTTTTATTACAAAATATTAAATGAATAATATTAATTCACATAATGTGAAGATGTCATAAGACCAAATAATCAATTGGAATTTATATATATTACATATATTACATTTGAAATTTATCATGAGCTCTACGGCCCACCTGCGACGAAATTCAGTGGTGCATGTGACGTTCTAAATTCGCACTGGCTTGCGTGGGAACTATGGCCCAAGCCCTCTCATTGTGGGGGGAGTGCCCTTTAATAGGATGTGTATGGGCTGAGACGTTGTCCGACTGCTGTCGCTTTTCAGCTTTGATCGTTTCGCATCCTTTAATACCTTCACTTTCATTTTATCCGTTTAAACCTCTTGATACTTCGAGCTTTTGCATTATTCGAGAATTCTGCCTTCTTTTTAATCAAAGCGGTTTACGTTATAAATTATGTAGGTTTAGCCGACTAGGAAATTATTTTAGCATCCTAAGGCTGTGGTCTACTATTTTACGCTTCACGCGGCGACTGACGTCAGCATCCACACTCCGATCGACGTCTGGCCTTATACTACTAAGTGCAAAATTCGAACTTCGTATCGTGCCACTCCTCTCACGCTAATAGTATTTAATACGAGAGCGAGCGAGACGGTACGATGGGAACTTCGATTTTCGAATTTCGGAGTAGCCCCCCTGAAGCTCCAAACGCACACACAGCGGAGGCGTGGCGGTGCGTTGGCGGTGACGGTTGTAATGTGCTAACTTGTATGAACGAGTTCGCGTTACGGTACTTTTGAGGGTGTATTTCCATTAATGCAAAAATATTTGTCAGATTATAGGAGGCTGCAGGTCAACACTAGCAGAGCTATGGCAATCATTGTTAAAGCTCGCACTTAGGTAGGTTAGTGCTAACCTCAATATGAGGGAGGGAAATGTTGTAAACTCTGCAGACATTCGTTTAATTAACCAATAGAAACACTTAATTTAAATTAAGTGTTATTATTAAGTATTGGTTCATGACAAACACATCCCTCGCAACGCATCCTCGCTCAGCTCCGGTGGATACGCAGCCTTATGCTGGCACTCTAGTCACAGAATATATAATAGTACTAACGTACGGAATGGACACACTCCACCCCGCACCGATTCGAGTTACCCCACCCCTCAAGGCGCAGATTGCCGGACCCGCCGGAATCCAGAAGAGTGCGCGCGCGATGTATGTAGGCGTACGCGTGTACAGACGTCGTCGTGCTTATGTAGATTCAAGAACGCGTATTTGTACGTCGTGTCCGCCGCGTGGCTCTAGTATGCAGTTGAATAACTGGTTGACTTCTTGAATTGTGGTTGAACGCAACGCACGGCGTCAGTGGTGTAAATAAGCGTCAGAACCCCTGGACCAATGGATAGATTTGATGTCTAGAAAATACCAAAATAAATATACTACCTTTTTGCTACTATTTGATACCTAACTTCAAATAATTAGTAACTCGATGGATGGGAGTTTTCAGAAAAAAATGTAGGTACCCGTTTTCCTTAATTGTCCTTAATTTTCCCATACAAAATTTATTAGTCAGTTTTGTGACGGTCCATACAACATGTATGGTTAACTGCGTCACGAAACTGATAGTTAAAAGAGGGCCACTTTTTTAATTGCTTAAATCGATAGTGCTTGTAATTCTGAGTAGAAATAACCCAAAATTAGTTAGGTTTTTAAAAAAAGTACATGATGCACTTTTTTCTGAAAATGCCCGGATAGTGAAAAAACGAGTACAGAGTTTTTTACATAATTCGAGACAACATAACTTATTTATTCCTTTGTAATTGTTTAGTATATTTTTTATCGAGGGACTAAAAGAAGCCAATATATACCCGAGGTGTTAGCCACCCGAGCTTTAAGTCAATACTTTTAGTCTCCAGGTGAAAACTCTATTTTTCACTTCGATTGTGAGAAAAAAATAGTCAGTTTAGTACAAAAAGATTTAATAAAAAAATAAAATGTTTACTTAAAGTTAAATGTACAATTTGAATTGTTTTTAATATTGTAAATCATGGTCATTCCGGGAATATTGACACTCGTACTCGTAGTAGCTTGTTCAAGTACTCTCCAGATATTACGAACATTCTCTGTTTATTTGTCTTCGTATTAGGCAAATTTACAGGCTGAAATTTATTGTCGCTTTCGAAATCTGCCAGAGTAATGTTCAAAAGTTCCGTCCCTCTGCATGCGCCATTTATGCCAAAATTCAAGGCAACCTGTAAGTAAATAAGTTTTTGTTAAAAATATATTTTATGTAACGTACTTTTAATTGCCTTACGTTGCCTTTAACTGTTAAAAGTGTTTAAATTGTACATAAACATACCTTGGTCGCTAAATATATTTTACATTAGGAGCGTTATTTAAAAAGCCACTTCCTCAGACGTAAAAACTTTTGCCTTTTTTCCTTTATGTCCACTGGACAATCGCTTTAGCAATGCAATCAAATTTGCATATGTTTTCATTTGCATTCCGTGCTTAATTTTTACTGTCATTTTTAACATTGTATAAATACTCCACAATGTTGACGATTGATATCTTTTGGACACCTCGTCAAAATATGCTAAAAAAACGCTTTCTGTGAAAGAATTAATGCGTTTCTTATTCCTCCAGTCCATAAAACTTTCATAGGTTTTTAAATAAATCTTTCTAGATTTCGGCGGCAAAAGATTATCAATTACGTCTTTTGCTCTTTACTCGACATCATAATTTTCACTATCACTTGGCGACATTGTGAGAATAATCAACTTATTTTAATCGTTTACGATTTACGCTCTACAACAATTTCAAAGTTTTCGCGGTAAGTATTTTTTTCCAACCAGACACAGATATAACAATATCGCATCGGCGAAATGGTCCATACACAAACTGGAAAAAATAGAATGGCGCCACCTTCTATGCGGAAAAAGCATAGAACTAGACCACGTAGACTAGGATAGGAACGTAACATTTTCGTCATTAAAATGGCCCACACAATCTTATTTTTTTTATATATTTTGTTTTGCCACTAAGCACTAAGGCTGTTTGAGTTTATCTAAGTCACTCGAAATGAATTAAAAAATAATTACTTTTACTCCCTAGGGACTAAAGCACTCACTTTACTCCCGCCTCGTAAGGCTATATTGACCTACTTTTAGAGCATGAGAAGTGAAAACTACCTTTTTAGTACCCTAACATATATTTTTTCAACTTTTTTTTTGCATACCAGATATAATAACTTATATCTAATGTTCACCATAGTATCGATCATATCGAGTATCGATACTATCGATAGTATTGATTAATGAAAATAAGCAATTATAGCCATTTCGTCTACATAATAGCCTAATAGGCACTGTTAAAATTTGTTTGCAGTAATTTGTAATTTCAATATTTTCAATACAGTAGATAAAATATTGACAGGGCTTTGGAGACCTGCCAAAAGTTGGACTTAAAATCTAAAGCGATCTCCCAAACTCCCGGGAGCCTAACTTAGCGGATCCATCATACAGCAAAAAAGTTTCGATCGGGGGCACACCAACCGAACAACTTCAATGTCATAATGAAAATATACGGATTACTAATCTTAAAACGAGTTTAAATTGACATTTTTCTGGCTAATCCGTATCCCTTCCTCCCGGACTTCAATGTCGTTTCTAACTTGGGTTCTTTTTTTATGTTAGAGAGGCCAGACAAACGAACTAGTGGGTCACCTGATGTTAAATGAACACCACTGTCCATAGACACTCGCAGCGCGATTTTAATAATTTTAATTTTTCGAAATCTGTTATTCATGAAATAACAGCAAAATGAAATGACTACCAATTACCAGTTGCGGTCGACCCCCTTTGAATTGTTCATCGAATCGAACATTCGTCGACCACACACGTACCTATCGCACAAAGAGATCATTGATTGACAGAGGACATAATTAGCGTCCAATTTACCACAATGTCTCAAGTCAAAAGTCTTTGACCAGTGTGTGTAACCAGTAATGACTTATGGCACTGAGACGTGGCCGCTAACGATGGGCCTCATAAGCAAGCTCAAAGTCGCTCAGAGGGCAATGGAGAGGGCTATGCTCGGAGTTTCTCTGTGGGATCGCATTAGAAATCCGCGCAAGAACTAAAGTCACCGACATAGGTCGAAGAATCGCTAGACTTAAGTGGCAGTGGGCCGAAAGGTTCTCGAGTGGCGTCCGCAGACCGGAAGACGCAGTGTAGGTAGGCCTCCAACAAGATGGAGCGACGGGAACGCATTGGATGTGGATGGCGCAGAGCCGATCTGTTTGACGAGCCTTGGGGGAGGCCTATGTTCAGCATTGGACGTCTTTCGGCTGAAATGATGATGATGAAATATAAGTATCCTAGCCTTAACATTATACGTCCCACCCACAGCCAGGGCCGCGTCCTATATCTGTTTGCTGACTACTTTTTGTTGACTGTACTGACAAATGCATTGTCAACCAAAATACATATTGGTACCAAGTTTCAAATCGATGCTATTAATTGGAGTTTCGTCCTTCGGAGACGATCATACCCGGTCTACCAGCATTTTACTACCACATTGTTCTGTTGCCACCAGACTTACATAAGACATAAGTATGCAAAATTTTAGTAGGCATGACACGTGTTGAGTTGATCACATTGTTGATGAAAGGAAGAAAACATTTAATCTTGACAACATGAAAAAACGGCCAAGAGCGTGTCGGACACGCCCAAGATAGGGTTCCGTAGCCATTACGAAAAATCAAGTAATATTTTTCTAAGGATTTCGTATGTGTACGGAATCTTCCAAGTTTAGGTATGTTTTATACCTTAGGCTACTATTTACTCTTAAACTACAAATAATTCCCAAGCAATCTTAGCCGCTATAATTTTCCTTGTAAATTTAATATATTTACTACCATTCTGAATTTTTTCAAATTTTTCCACCCAACAGTTTAGATTTTAGAGGGGGGGACGGTCGATTTGAATGAAAATTTTCACTTTAAAGTTGAATATTTCGCAAACAGATCACTGAATAGAAAAATCATGTTAGCAACCCCCCAATGGTTTTAAAAGACCTATCCAACGATACTCCACACTATAGGGTTGGTCCCACTATACGTCTATAGGAGGTACCCTAAAAAAAATATTTATAATTTTTTTATTTTACCACTTTGTTGGCGTAACTGATATGTATATATTCATGCCAAATTACAGTTTTTTAGTACTAACAGTCTCTGAGCTTAGCCGCGGACAGACAGACAGACAGACAGACAGACAGACAGACAGACGGACAGACATGGCGAAACTATAAGGGTTCCTAGTTGACTACGGAACCCTAAAAAATGCGCACGTCACGAAATAGTCCCAAATCAGCAAACTGTCAGTCTTCAATCGACCATCAAATTCATTATGCACAAACAGGTTTGTTAATGATAAGCGTGCCTGAATTATTTATTTACTTTGTGTCAGCCCCACTAGGCTGTAGAAGCGTTCGTCGGGTATAGGGTGCGGTTGGCCTGGACCCGGACGGTTTCCAACTAAACCGCTATGAACGATATCGGGTATTGACAAACAGGCGGAAAGTTTTTATATTAACTTTACTCTTGTCGGTTGTTTGCGCAGTTTGGCGACCCATACAAATGTACCTACCGTACTGAAGTTATAACTTGTGACCTGGGGCCGATATTAGACTATCATAGAAACATGATCATAGACATAGGACTCATATTAATTTGATAAACCTATGATAGCGTAATAACAACCTATGATTCATATAGCCTATGATCGATCATAGAAGTTTGATCATATTTGACAGCAAGCATACAATTATGTATGCTCATATTATGCGTTCTACCTCAAAGTGGCGTCGTCAAGAAGTAAGAATTTCGAGTGGAATATCGAAACGACTAAATTATTAATAAATCTGTACGAGGAAAATGAGTGTTTATATAATAACTTTATATCTTCCAGTCTAAGTTCTTCTAATAATGTGTTATTGACTCCTCTCTCTCTAACCAAAATACGTTGTTTTCTCCTTATTTTCTTTTTTTTCCTCATCCCCATTAACAAATTTGCATTCATAGCAACGGATAACGAGGCTAAATCGGTATCCATCGTGTTTACCTATGACACTTATATGATCTTAGGTGTAATATGCAAAAATAGAACACTATCATATAAAAAAATCATCCTAGACTTTGACAGATATGAACTCATATTTCTATGATAATTATATGTTAGTCTAATTCCGGCCTGAGGCCGTATTGTCTACCGCTTCTGACGCTTGCCTTCGCTTTCACCATCTCTTTCTGTCATCATGTTATACCGTTTGACAGAAAGAAATAGCGATTGCGAAGCCAAGCGTCAGAAACGTTAGACAATAAACCTGCAGGTACCACTAACGTGGAACGAACATTTTAAGGCAATCCCTTTTCATCATCATCTTAGCCCACGTCCCATTGAAGTGGAAAGACCTACCCTCGTCACTCGGTTTTTACCCTCTCAACAAATTCCCGCCAAAACTTTGTCTTTGCTATTGGTACTTTATTCGTAAAAGTTTGATTTGATTACGGCGATATGGGGCGGAGGTGATGCCGTGCGCCATTTTAATAACGGTTTTACGAGCGCGTCACAAGCCGGTACTTTAGGGTTGCTATGTCAATGCGGATCCTATACTCCATTTAATTGACAAAAATAAATAGTGAATGCGAAGGCAAGCGCCAGAAGCGTTAGACAATTAGCCTGCTGATCTCAGAACTTACGGTACTGTAGGAGGAGGTCTGATAACTGATATTTCATCATCATCCCAGCCGCTTTTGCGGTTAGCACGACACTAGGGTGATGGCACCAAACATGGACATGTTAAGCACAGTAGTTACCCAGTAATGGACAGCAGATTCGTGGACTTTACCATTTATAATCATCAGTTATCTGAGCATAGTGTTGATAGTTTAAATATGTATGTGGCTCTTACAATTTGCGTCATTTTGAAATTTGAACTTTACATCATTTTGTGGATTCCAAATTTAATGATAATATTAGTACATTTCTCAAAGTCCATTATTGTAACACTTTTCATACTCACTTGGGTTCGAAAGGGATATAGGACCTTATCATGGTAAATAAATAAATTTATTCCTATTTATTTATTATTATTTTGGTCTATAGCAGTGGTGGGCAAAGTACGGCCCGCGGGCCAACTCCGGCCCGCGAAACCATTTTATCCGGCCCGCCGCGGATACATCGAAATAGTTTGTATATGGCCATAGTTAGTATAATTTTAAAATTTTGCAGTTTTGCTGCAATTCTGGCCCGCCTCCGAAATTTCTCAAGCTTTCTGGCCCCCCACGAAAAAAGTTTGCCCACCACTGGTCTATAGCAATTCTTATAATAACAATAAATAACAAAACAATGCCAATGAGATGGACGGACGATTTGGTGAAGGCCGCAGGTTCAGGGTGGATGCAAGTCGCTTCCAACCGTATTGATTGGGCGTCAATAAGGGAGGCCTATGTCCAGCAATGGACATCCTACGGCTCAAATGATGATGATAACAATGCTTATAGAATGACATAAAATGTCACAACGACATGGTTCTGTTATACATACCAATTATCAACGAATTCCTTCCGGTCATTTCGCATTTATATTATTACGAGTAGTAAGATAACGCGATGTTTGTGACAGAGTTATTTTAAAATGTAAGCCATAAAATGTTCGGAATTTTTCTTTGCGTCCGAAAAAATTATAGAATCGTTAGATTCGTGAAAGGGAGAGTTGTGAACATGGTTTGTGAAATTTCAAGAATTTAATGGACTCCACGAATTATTTTAAATGGATAATATTTGGGTGATTCTCACTATTCTCAGAAGCGTTGGGACCGCCGTTTGCCGTGTTACGTAAATCTAAGGATAATGTTTATACTGTGATAATGTCAACTAAAACCAATGGAAATTGTACGACCGCATACGCGTGGTGGTGGTCATTGGAATTTTTTAGTTGACGGACATAATTATTGGTCTATTTTCGGAACACAGAATAAGGCGGTTGAAAAGCTTCAAAGCACCCATTTAGCAATTTAATAGATAATTATAATAAGGGTATCGATATGTATTTATTAGTTTTCTTCTGAGTAAAAAGTTCTGACGTTCAAATGATACGAAAAATAAAATAAACGGACATACTTATGACACAGAATAAGTACAGAAATAAATCTACATACAAAGTGCACTCGAGCAACGCACACATAGACACTGCTCACAGACACGATATCTCGGAACAGTCCGGAACAGTTCGAGCGCGACTGCTACCCGCTTGAGGCGCGCGCTGTGGTCGCGCGTCAGTGGAATTTTTCGAGGCGCGCGCTGTGGTCGCGCGTACTTATTTATTTTGTGTCGCGCGTCTGTGGAATTTTTCGAGTGCAATAATGGAGCAACAAAAAAAAGGTTATTATAGGTAACTGTTCAGTGGACGGTTGTTTAAATTCAACCCTAAACGGTGAATGGTCGTTTTTTAAGCTACCAGTGGTTTCAGAGAGGTAAGTTTAGTAGGTATCTGCTTGTATTTCGATGGTTCATTTTAACGTTACATAGAATAGTTAGCTAGATAGGTAAGCACCTCGCCCCGACTCCCAAAGTAATAATAGTTTCCTATTTTGAATCAGTATAAATAAACGTTACCTTACAAAAATGTGGTTAGGTACTTATACCTAACTACATTTTTGTAAGGTAAATTCATGCCACTAATATTACGTTAGTTGAAAACATGTTTTTTTGTTTGTATAGATATTGTGTTGTTTTTAGTGTCATTAGATAGGTTTAGGTCTAAAACCGATAGGACAATGGAAATTGTATTACTAGGATAATCCGTTTAGAACTTATTAGGGATTTTCGATAGTGAAAATTGACAAACGCTAAATTTTGTAGGTAGGTATTTTAATTATTATTATTTTATATTTCCATTCTTCCCGTTTGAATATCAACAATAAATCAAACAAATAGAAACGAGTGGCACTTTCACGATAAGTTTTATGTGCATATGCCATAATTGACAACCCTAGAGCGACCGCCGAGCGTAGGTATGAAAAGTGAAGTACATACACTTGATTTACTTCTGTACTTATTTATTTTGTGCTTATGATTTGACGCCGATTGACCTAGTCACAGTATATATAATAGTACTGACGTACAGAATAGAAACGGTCCGCCCCGCACCGATTCGAATTACCCCACCCCTCAAGGCGCAGATAGCCGGAAACCGCCAGAAACCAGAAGAGTGCGCACGCGATGTATGTATGTAGGCGTACGCGTGTACAGACGTCGTCGTGCTTATGTAGATTCAAGAACACGTATTTGTACGTCGTGTCCGCCGCGTGACCTAGTCCCAAACTCAATGTTTGTACTGTGGGTAGCCGATAAACATATGTAGGGGCGACATCATAAATAAGTGGTCACTTTTGTACCTTGTCACTTTAACGTCATGTTTGAAACCATACGAAATTATGTAACGACTGTAAGCGACAAGGTACAAAAGTGATCACTTATTTATGATGTTGACTGTATTTTCAATTCGACTACAAAATATTTTGCTCCCAATCCGTCCCTTCTGTCATTTCTACTTTCGTCTATTTCAAGCTTTTTAACCCCCGACACAAAAAGAGTGGTGTTATAAGTTTAACCGCTATGTGTGTGTGTGTCTGTATGTGGCATCATAGCTCTTAAACGGGTGAACCGATTTGGATGCGGTTTTTTTATTTGAAAACGGGCTTCTTGGCGATGGTTCTTAGACATGTTTCATAAAATTGGTTCAGCCGTTTCAAATTAAGCTCTTTTGTTAGCTGCGAAAGGGATCTTAGACGCATAATGGGGATTACTTTATTTATATTTACAAGTGCCTACCTAAGTGTAACCAAATTGCGTTGGGGGTTTTTAAAAATTTTAATTTATAGTTAATTCCCATATACTTAGTCCATTATCTTTTTCTTAAAATTGTTTTTTAAGCTTTTATTTAACTTGCAAACTTTATTTTGGATTGACTTGAAACTTGACGTGTAGTCAGTCACAGCCATGACTTATGTCATGACAATTATGACAAAGCTTTTCAGGTGTCACATCCGAAGATATACCAATTCACGCTCTCTCACTCTTTCATCCCACGCCACCGTTAATCAAGTGATTCCGTCCCACGTCCTACAAACCGATATCCCGGCACGTTGGGTAGCCACCGTTCGAAAAACAACTAATTACGGCTCCTAATTTTGCCAGGCGTACACTCGGCAGCAGAAGCGAATGAGCAGTCCAAAGTTTTTTTATACAATATTGGCTAGCGCTTGACATTCATAAGTGCTTGACATTCTGGTCGACACTACTGGAGACCAAAGAGCTGGCAGCTATTTCTCTCAATGAATCGCCATCGCAATTCAACGAGGGAATGCTGCCAGCCTTTTGGGCAAGATGCGACAGGCAGGGGCCTTTTTAGGCTTAATCTAGTAGTTTTAAAGTTAGATAATTTAGTTTATAGTTAAGTTTTATTTATTGTTGTTTTTTCTTAATATTCATATTCTTTAATAGGCAATTAAATATTTAAGTGTTTGATTATCGCCTGAATTGAAAAAAGATATTTTGATTTTGACTTTTTAAAGGTGGGCTCATTGACAGCGGGTGAGGCAAAACTTCATTCCCAGAGGCCTGCATCCTGCAGTGAGACGTATATAATATATAGGCTGCGATGATGATGATGATACCAAAAACTAGGGAAATCTGAAGAAACACACAATAGGGATGCAGACGCCATCAAAAATAATTCGAAGACACAACTCCAGCAAAAAAACGCTTTTAGCCCTGAAAACCAGATTAATTTTCAATTAACTACATAAATTAGATTTTTTTTTGCTTCAAAACAAATAAATAGTTAGATAGTTGATTGAGTTGGCGAACAAGTGACGTCATAAGTTGCTATTGCCATTCAAACTCTATGGGGGAATTGTGTTTTGACAGCTCATAAAAATTACGTCAGTTGATTGGTGGAGTCAACATCCTTATTACAGCATTCCTCTTGTTGTAAGTTTACTGGTTACTAAGTAAGCTAGGTCCTCCGTTTCTGACTGTACGATCGCCCACACCCAACTGACCCCTATCCCATCGCAATAAGGTGCATAAGCGCCCAATCGTCCCTTTCCCGTATAAAAGTTGAAAAACAAACCCAAACAGATCCCGCCCATGATCGTACGAAATAAATTAAACATTTATTCTAAAACGGGACTAATTACACTTGGATATCTTTGTTTAGAAAAGTATCGCGATATACGCACGGACCCGAAACTTGCTGCAAAACGGCTCCCTGGCTGATAATGTACATATTAAATAGACCTTTGGAACGGGCGCGGACGGAATTAAAAAAAATCTCGTTTATTAATTTTTGCTTATTTGTAAAATTAGTAAATAATATTGATTAATTTTAACTGACGGATAAATGTGATGCCGTCTCTGATTGTTTTTTTTTCTAATAGACGGAGACGGCATCACATTTATCCGTCAAATAAATTTGATCAAATTTAAAGTAATAATTGTTTTCAGTCATAATTTTGCATTACCTAAAATGCACTATGCACATACATCGAAATCTATAACATCTAAAGGAATATCGATAATTATTCAGAAACATTGTAAGGCATATCGCTGGCAGCGAGCGAGCGAAGCGAGCGAGCAAGACCTTTCAGGACAGAAGCGACTCGGACAGGTTAGGTTCAGAAGGCTAAGGCGGGAGCGAAGCGTAGCGTAGCTCCCGCCTTAGCCTTCGATGTTAGATATTTTTTTTATGACAGCACAGAAAAGGATTATTACCTTTAATATTATGAAATGTCAAACAACCATGACACTGAATGTTAATACAAAGCAATATTATGCCTAAAAATAATTATGACCTGCGAAAAAAGACAATGCAATAATTATTATGAGTGACTTTATTACCTTTTCACTTCTCATGCTCTTAAAATGTTACTTTAGTCTCTGCATATCGGAACTAAAGCTCTTTTTTGATCTCAAGGGATTAAAGTAAATTTTTTTTAATTGACTATGGAAACCCCTAAACTGCCAATCACGGTGTTTGTGAATGGAGGATTATCGCCATTTTCAGTAACTGGGTATAGACAATTTTAAAGCTTTCCACAGACAGAAGCGCGCTGCGGACGCACTGTAGCGCCCTGCGCTTCGGTCTGTGGAAGCCTTTAGGGCGTGGAAATAACCTCAAAATGGCAACTGTATAAAAAATATTTAAAAAATAATAATTTCGTGAAACACATTGAATACTTACGAATATTAATCTATTTAATTATAAAATATTAAAGATTAATTCATTTTATTTTGCACGTAAAGAAAGATTTCCTTTAGCTTAGGTGTTTTTAATTTGTTTTTTTTTTTAAAAACGCTGTTGGCAAAGCAGTTCTCTGCTCTGTCGATAAAATAGCAATCCGCACTGTCGGCAAAGCAGTGCTGGAGTGTACGGTAGATAGAGCAGTTACGTTTGAATGTTAATATGGCGTGACTTCAAAATAATGCGATGTCAGTTGCATTTAATAGTAAATAGAAAGTATAATTAGATATAATTTAACAAAGAATTGGCATATAGAAAATAAACTTAAAAAGTGGTTTCTTTATTCACGGGTAAGTGTTTCAGTTAACAATATATTTTGTGTGTGAACTTAGATCAATTAGGTTAATTTATTTGCCGATTCTAATGAATGAACAATTATCATTCTTTCATGCATAGTCCAATTAGTTTTAACATAGTCTTTAAGTTAGAATCTGTTGGCTAATTATGCAAGCATTTAAAGCGTCACTTTACAAAAAAAATATAAAAGAAAAGAAAAGACAGCGGTATTTTTTTTGCTATTTGAATTTTGAACAGATGTCCATTGCTCGTATTGAGCATACGTTGTACAAAAGTAATTTTGTACGTCGTTTTTTTCCTCGCATTCAAAGTGAAAAGTAGAGTGTTTAACGCGGGACTAAACTACCATAATGACAACTCGAATTATAGCCTCCCTCGCTATCGCTCGGGTGGCTAAATATCTCGTGTCATTATGGCTTGTTTTAGTCCCTTGTTGAACAATCTACTATTAAGTGCCTTTAACATTATGAAGAGTGATGCATTCATGACACTGAATGATATGACTTTACTTATTGTTCCTTACAATAATTATGACTTAAGAAAATCGTTACTCCAATTTATAATGTTTAATATTATGACTTCCGATAATATGACGAAGAAAAATTATGACAGAAAACGTTATGGGCTTGAAAATTCGGAACAAAAATTTTATGGGAGTCATTATAGACCCTGAAACAAACCCTTAATCTGTTTTACTTTTTATGAGCTGTCAAAACACAATTCTCCCATAGAGTTTGAATGGCAATAGCAACTTATGACGTCACTTGTTGGCACACTCATACTCACTCAATCAACTAACTATTTATTTGTTTTAAAGCAACAAAAAATCAAATTTTGCAGTTAATCGAAAATTAATCTGGTTTTCAGAGCTAAAATAAAGCGATTTTTACTGGAGTCGTCGTCTTCGAATTATTTTATTATAAAGTCGTTCGTTGTTGTCATTAATTCCGGGTACGAAATAACATTTGTGTCAATCCAATATTACCGATGAAATTACCAAATCCGTATCTGGCTGTTAATAAAACCCAATCCACCGAAACTAATACAAAGTTATTTCATTCGGGGGAAAGCAAGTAAATAAAAATACCACCAAAAAACATAGATGCGGAAAATGTTAGCCAAGTTCGATACTAAAAGTATGCTTGGGTTCGGATTTCGCGGACAAAACAATTGAGATTTTTTGTGAAATATCATTTCTTTTTGTAAAGAAACTAGAAAATTTTATTATTTTTCCTGCGCGTCGATTATTTATTTATTTACAGAGATAAATCAAAATTACATAACAATATATACAAGACTATCGTTAAACTAGAGTGGTTTGTGTCGATGCTCCATTCCGCAGTACTTAAAGTTTACTAACAAAGTTATGATAGTTTTCTTTATTGTGCTATTGTCTACATTTTCTTGAATGTTATTGCATTGCCCATTCATTACATAAATTCCGTTGAGACGGCGTTGTTAGTTTCAGTTTGAGCTGTTATTAGTCGTCTAAGTTTTATGAATGATCTAATAAGTACGTACTTATACAAAACAATGTTTCATCAGCGACCTTTCATTGTGTGACTTATTCCCCTACAAAAGAAAAAAAAGAAACAAAAAGTTTTTGCTTTGTAATTTTGATAGGCGCTAAATAAATGGAATCGATTATTTGAAAAATATTTCATATCCTAAAAATTCACTATTTCAGACATTTCCCTATGTATTACACGCAATTACCTAACTGAATGCCAGATTTAAACTTCCTAGAACATCTAGAAGTGGGTTAGGTGTTTGATCTATATGACAATCAGTGAGTCAGTGGAAAAATGGTAATATTTATTTAGACGTTTGTATCTCAATAACCGTTTAAGCCCCCAACACAAAAAGAGGGGTGTTATAAGTTTGACCGCTATGTGTGTTTGTCTGTCTGTCATTTGGATGCGGTTTTTTTAAATAGAAAACAGGTTTCTTGGCGATAGTTCTTAGATATGTTTCATTAAAATCAGCTCAGCCGTTTCAAATTTATCAGCTCTTTTGTTACCTGCGGAAGGGATCTTAGACACATAACGGGCATTGACTTTATGTTCAAACATACGAGTGACATAATTGCGTTGGGGTTTTTAAAATTTTTAATTTATAGTTATTTAACCTGGCTTGACTCTCTGCCGCGTCCCTAAATGTTACGTCCGTTGAATACGATTCGCTGGTTATTTTTACAACTGTTTCACGATTTATTTTTCAAAGAGTTTTCCATAACAATTTCTGGTTTCAATTTGCGTACTTTTAGAGCATTTTTTTCGTTCTGTTCGAATATTTAGACATAACAGGAATTAAATTTCATACTGATTTGAATAAAAATTTAAATAGCATCGGAAAAATACTAGTTTTACAGGGTGTAGTACCAGAACTCAGTGATAATCTGGTAGCGGGCGTGAAACCAAGTTAAAACAATTCTGGAAAAAAACCGGCCAAGTGCGAGTCGGACTCGCGTACCGAGGGTTCCGTACACATTTATAGTTATGTCAAAATATGAAAAATTAAAAAATATTTATTAAGAAAGTACAAGCTTCAACATAAACATTGCAATATGGTTAGGTAAAAGTGGAGAATACAATTAATTGTAAGCATACAGCAGGTTAGAGATGTACTTGACAGCGTTATTCAGGATGTATTACAATGGCTCCTACACTAGGCGTAGCCTGTCTTGTAGGCAATATACGCCGTAAACAGCCGTAACTATAATAGTCCAGTGTTAGCAGAGCCCTGCTTCTAAGTAAAATGTGCGTCGTGCGGGAACTGTGGGATCATTTTATGTTGGTTATTCAGGACCCTTTATTTTATATTTAGTATATGTTGTTATAGTGGCAACAGAAATACATTATCTGTGAAAATATCAACTGTCTAGCTATCACGGTTCATGAGATACAACCTGGTGATAGACAGACAGACGAACAATAAGAATGACCTTTTGGATACAGAACCCTAAAAATAATAATTAATCCATGGCATTTAGTTAAGCGATAGTAGAATCACATAACATATCGCTGTTAATATTAGATATTTTATAAAAATGTCTATTATTACTTAATTATTAGACCAATAAGTTGGACCACATTGAATTGTACAGTAAAGTTAACCGTGTACGGTGCTGTAGCACGACTGATTGAATAAAGTTCTGTGTAATACATTTTCGTGTCACAACGGAAAAAATCACTTCTCATGCTCGTAAAGTTGATCTTTACGTCGAGAGAATGCTGCAAAAAATGGCTTTTTCATCACACTTGCTCGTCAATGGTGTTATTCCATGCTTGTATACTAAATGACAATGGCCTAAATTGTTCTTAAGGGAGTTATAGATTTACGTACAGTTTTTCTACCCAAGGGAGTTCTAACTTTAGTTTTAAAATTTGCAAACAAGTCATTTCAGACTAAGGAGGTTTCAAGTCAGCCAACGTTTTATTTATTATCTTTAAAACTTAGCTATAACCCAAATTTTACAACACAAAACTTATCTACGCTTCATGAAAATTCGTTATTTTTATATTTTAAATTTATATCAAATAGTTTTGCAATAAGTAAAAATATTTTTTTAAACATGTTGGTGAATCTGGCCGTATGACCTTTCGAATTCTAAACTAAACACAGTTTACTTTATCTATGGTAGGTGACTCGAAAAAAGTTACAATCTGTATTGGCGGGTAGCCATTATTTTGTTCAATTTAAGTGTTTACAGACAAATTAATTTTATTTTTGGATTTGTTTTTCTCGCAATGTGATGAAAATCATTGTGTGTATCACGGGCAGTAAGGGGATTACAAACTCGAGTCATTAAAAGCCCTCCGCCTTCGGCGTCGGGCTTCTAATAGACTCTCATTAGTAATCCCTACTTACGGCCCTAGATGCACAATGTACTATTTTAACCGACTTCAAAAAAAGGAGGAGGTTCTCAATTCGTCTGCATGTTTTTTTTTTTAATAAAACACCATAAATAAAAGCTTGTAATGCGGATGAACCGTAGCTACAAACGTTACATTTCATTAAATATCTTTTGCTTTAGTCAAACAGAACTTCTAATTTCGCAGAAGGTTAAAAAGACCAGTCATTTGTAAGAGACGGTGATAAAAGTTGCCAACAATAAGTCGCTAGCGCAGTTATTACAGCGGATATATGCGCGGGAGGATCGTCAGTGCTAAGTATTACATTTTTTTTTAAGGGGGTACCGTGTTTTGGCGCATTTATTGCATTCATTTAAACTCGTGCTGTATCATTACAAGTAAAGCTATAGTCTTGAAATTCATATGTAAGATATTTGAGGATTCACTCTAGCGACTAGTATTTTTCGAAACACGGTTACTTGTAGTACCGCTCTATAGAAAAAAAATCCAAAAATATAAATTAAACTCGTAGTACGACGCTAATACTGCTCGGCAGGTCATGAATTTTTGAACGTTAATAAAACAAGATGTTTTTCTACGGCGTAGTGTTGCTACATTTTCAAAATATGTATTTGTTTCAGTAATAAGATGAAAATACCCAAAAACACGCGCAGTCCAACCAACCTATCTTGAGCCATCGTGCCTCCCCCACGCCCAAAATGGCCCACCCAAAATCGATAAGCGCGAAAAGCTCGGTAGGCCCTTAAGAAAGTCAATCTTCATCGTCGTTACATTTAAGAGCCATATCACATTGGTGAATTGGTGATTTACGAACGTAGAAGAGGAACGAACGCGCAGCGAATTCGCCGCGAATGCGCAGTGAATTCGCCGCGTATATTCGCTCCGTTTCTATTACCGCCCGGCCACGACTTCGCGCGTTTGGCGGCGCGGCAAGCGTTTTATCAGTTCATTGCGTGTGCCGCCAGGTAACCACTGTACGGCGAGCGTCTCGGTCGCGCAATGAACACAGAAAATGCTTGTCGCGCCGCCAAAATGCGCGAAGTCGTGGCCGGGCCGTCATGATTTAAGTAATCAATCATAGATCCTATAGACATTTATTTAAACATGTTTCTCGGCAGCTTTCTTATGCTAGCTACACACGTAACGATAAATCGTAACGATTAATCTGTGCAAACCGATTTGCGCAGACTTATCGGACGTGTGTATGACAATAATCTGCAACGATTTGTCATACACACGATCGATAAATCTGCGCAAATCGGTTTGCACAGATTAATCGTTACGATTTATCGTTACGTGTGTAGCTTACTTACTTACTTACTGCCAGGGCGTAGTGACCCAAAGTGGGTCTTGGCCTCCAACACCAGGTTACGTGTGTAGCTAGCATAACATTTTTTGTAACGAGCATCCCGACTCTCGCTATCTCAGTTGGCACGTTTTCAGTGTAACATAGCTATCCAGACGACGCAGTTACCTGCTGAAGTTGAAATGAAATATTACAGCGTTCAAGTCGCGCCATATTTTACCGGCGCACTGAGCTCATATATAAAGTATTCTTATAAGAAATATGGTCATGGTTATAATCCAGAGTGAGGTAAACATGTTTACCTTTCATTCTACACGGACCTATACTTCATTTTATTTAGAATTAGAAACCACAATAACATTATATTGCGGCTCGTCAACTATTTCTTACTTAGCAAATAGTACAGTACAATAGTCTGGGAGCCGCAAAATAAAATTGTTTTAATGTCACTTTATTTGCGTGTCGTCAATTGTTACTCTAGCACAAATTGTAAAGAGATTACAGTTCACGAGCCGCAATATAATGTTGTTGTGGTTTATAATTCTAAATTAAATGGAGTATAGGCTATGCGGTTGTCAAAATTCGGGGGCCTTCAGTTAACTGCAGGGTTTCATGGTCCGACGAAACCACTGGCAAAAGCTCCTATTCTGAGGAAAACAACCCCCTCTGTCGTCGCAACTTGTTCGGACTCAAAACGAAGATGAAAAGCGCTCCCTAATTCCAGTAAACGTTGAATTATACCTCCGCATTGTCTTAATTTGATCCTTTAATTATCAGTTTTAATTAAGTACGCGCACTCCGGGCAACCCGAGCCGAGGCGAGTGTTTCTCGCGTCTGCCAACGAGCAAGTCACCTGTAGAGACGAATTTCATTCAACCGCCTAGCTCGAAAAGCTAGCTCGAAATCCCGTTATATGGCGCTGAGGTTCCGGGTTCGATTCCCGGTCGGGGCAGATATTTGTGTGATAAATACAAATATTTGTGCTCGAGTCTTGGATGTTTATTTAAGTATGTTTATCCGTTGTCTAGTACCCATAGTACAAGCTTTGCTTAGTTTGGGATTATCTTATCTTATCTTAGTATTAGGGGCCTTTGCGGAAACACTTCGACCCGTAGGGATCTTTTGTGTAATTACCCCTCCTTCGCACTTACTCCATTGCTTTTATCACCTCGTCCATAAATTGGATGATTTGACGTAGCGGTAGTGCCTTAAAGTCTCCTGGCTCGGGGTATCCGTCGCCAAATAGTCTCATTCTTAATCTGGCGAGAGCGTCACATTCATACATAATGTGTTCCATTGTTTCGTCTTCCTCACCATATATTCTATTTGGGACAAGGTCAATTGGTGTCGATTGTCCCACGATTTATTATTATTATTATTCCCGGGTTGACAGCTGCTAGTTAACACATCTACACTCGCAGGAACCAGCCAGCATCAGCAACAGGCGCTGCCTTCCCCCACTGGATACCATAGACGACCAGTAGTCACTCTAGTGGATATACGCTCGATGCTATTAGACGATAATTATAAAGCAAGCATTAACGATTCCACGCGACGTGATTCGATGAATCGACGTGCGCACGATCAATGCGGGTCTCTCCCAACTCTACCATGCGCCAACATATAGCTTATAACTGTTCGCGATTCTCACTCATAACTAATATTTTAAGAAATTATCTAAACAGATTCTTTAATAGGAAATTTCCAATAAAAAAGTCCAACTCCCGGAGCTGTAGCTATATCATTTATTTTCTATTATTAGGTTACGAGTCGTGACCACGGCCACTGCAATGCGGTCGAAAAGTGGAACCAATTTCAACAATTAGGTTTTTATGACTAAGTCCCGAAAAATATTAGTTATTTTATGAGATTTAGCTTGGTCTTTTATTTGCGAAAAAGCGTGTTCATGCTCGCGCGAAGCTGCGAAATGTCATTAATTATCTACTTTTTTACATATTTTATGCAATGGTTTGATAAACATAGAAAACCAATAAAACCGAACGGATTTATTTGACCGAGCGCAATTTCTCCCGTTCCTTCACTCGAACGCAAGTAAGGAACCCAATAAAAAAGATTTATTATTTTTAATATAAGCAGAGTAAGGCACAGACCCCGCCACCGGGTACGTAGAACAATACGACATTCAACTCTTAAATATTTCTCGGTTGCCATTACGGTAGCGACGTGAAATATCCAACGACTTGCAGTACATTGCCGTTGATGAATGATCGCTTATAAATCCATAGAACAGCTGCCAAGCGATGTAACGTAACGCACGATAATTCACACACCGCAAACAAGCGGTGGGCATGCCAACCCTAGTTTTAGAAAGGTATGAACTGTAAAAATTTGGTAGAAATTGGTAGAATATGGTAGATTTGAAAAAGAAAAACCTACCACAACACAATTTCATCATCATCATTACAGCTTATTTTATGGTAAATTTCAAATGTAATTTTGCACGCAAATTCCGAATAAATCAGAGAAGCCCCCCGGGCTCGAACCTACACACTCTGCTTGGGAGGCCACAGGTCTAATAGGCCATCACGCCCAAAGAAACATAGTGAATTAATATCAGAGTTCACGTATGTATTTTGTAATGAAATGAAAATTTATTGCGTATGAATTAAGGTTTAAAATTGCAGTTACATATGCATAAATGTAAGTTTCACTTAACCCTACCTTTACAGATGTACACACAGTTGAAAAAACTAAAATAAGAATAGAATAAATCACATGTCATATCATAATAAGATAAAAATTTTAAAATTAATTTTGTCACGTTATTAAGTCATTTTCAAAAAAATGTGCATGATTAAGGGCTTAATCAAATCAAAATCACGATTGCGTCCTTTGTGTAACGAAAGTTGGTCATAAAAACTATATGGGTAACTTTCGTTACACAAAGGAATCAGTTGTTTTTTTTAATTAAATCCCTTAATTGTGTACAAATTTTCATGTCGATGAAATTAGTTTCAATACCATTATAATTTAAATTACTCGCAAGCTAATAATATCACAAAGAAAATCTCTTACACTATAAGTAATAATATTGCTTCAGCACCTAATGTTTTGTGGTAGACGTTTATTTTGCCGAATGAAATCAAAAGCCCCCGTAAAGGTTTTAAGGCTTTCAAAGCGCGAACACAATTTGACGTGCAATGGCGCATTTCAGCCAATCAGGAGGCAGGAGGGCAAATTGAATTGACGTAATAGAATTAGCCGTTAAAGAACACCATTCAGACGTCGAAAATGAATGAAACTTTGATTCTTGACAGCATATCAATAGATCGAGGTATTGGAAACGAAATCAATGTATACCCGTATTTCTAGTGCCCCAAATTAGGGATTCGCATGTTTGAAAAGAAGGGTCGGACAATTATGACATCGGGGCTTTCAATTATGGATCGTCTTCAAAAAAATTGTACTAGTTAAAGGCTTAATCAATGAACTGAAAAAATTTGCTCACTCGCGAACTTAACCAAAAAAAAAGTCACGATCGCATCCTCTGTGTAACGAAAGTTAGTCATACAAAATATATAGTTAACTTTCGTTACACAATGGAATCAATTAAGTTTTTTTTTTATTAGATCCCTTAATTATGTACATTTTTTTAAACGACTTATACTTCCTTTAAAGGCTGGCAACAGATAAGTCATCATCATCATCATCATTTCAGCTGAAAGATGTCCACTGCTGAACATAGGCCTCCCCCAAGGATCGCCAAACAGATCGGCCCTGCGCCATCCGCATCCAATGCGTTCCCGCTACCTTCACCAGGTCGTCGCTCCATCTTGTTGGAGGCCTACCTACACTGCGCCTTCCGGTCCGCGGACGCCACTCGAGAACCTTTCGGCTTTTCGCGAGAACTAAAGTCACGGACATAGCTCGAAGAATCGCTAGACTTAAGTGGCAGTGGGCAGGGCACATCGCCCGTAGAACTGACGGCCGATGGGGCCGAAAGGTTCTCGAACAGATTAGTGACTCTCCTTGAATTGTTGTTATTTATGGGCGGTGGTGATCATTTCCCATCAGATGACCCGCTTGCTCGTTTTAATCGCTCTTATAATAAATAAAAATCCTGACGGAGAGAATGTCTTCAACCCTTGTGTGGTTAGTATGCCATTAGCCCGCACGAAGCGATTCGCTACATCATTCCTTATACGAACTAGAAAGGAATGCGATACGGCTATTGGCTGAAATTCCAGATAGAGTTCCCGCATCGTCTTGGTAGAATCTTTGGGATCCCACGGCGCCTACCAACCTCGGCAAGAGGGCAACGTCGGAGTGGTTTTAGTGATACTCCCCCCTCCCCTTCCCGTTAGGGGAAGAGGACGGGAGAGAGAGACCCACATAACCATCTGGGTCTCCCCGGGCCCAGGGGTACATGTACAGTGTTTCCACTTCGATATATAAAAAAAAAGATAAGATTTCCCGCATAATATTAGTAATGAGTGTTATTTAATTAATATATACCTAGATTATGTTTGTTTGCTTGGCTTAGGAAAGCGATGCATTGCATATAAGCAAAGAAATACACGTTCAAAATGGAATTCGATGAAACGTTCATTCGATCAAGGGTCAGGACGGACAACAGCTTTCTCCATGTTGTAACAAACAGCCGTTTTACACCCATAATGTAAAATTGCATAGTTCCCGCGGGATAGCGATAGACGGATTCTTCGCAGATGGAGTCGCAGGCAACAGCTTGTTAAAAACATTAGTGTCATAATACGTTTGTTTGCTTGTCTTAGCTTTGCTAGCTTAGCAGGAGAGCATTGCGAACTAGCGAGAAAATACTCTATCAAAATGTAATTCGATGAAACGTTAATTCAATCAAGCGTCACTTCGGACAACTGTCATCTCGGTGTTGTGACAGACCGCCATTTTACATCCATAATTAAAAATTGCACAGTTTGCAGATGGAGTCGCAGAGAACTGCTAGTCTAGAACATTAGTATTACATAATAAGTTACATACGTTTGCTTGCTTGTCTTAGCTTTGTTGGCTTAGCAGGAAAGCATTGCGAACTAGCGAGAAAATACTCGATCAAAATGTTATTCAATGAAAAATCCCATCAAAAACATAAATTTGATAAATGTTAGCCAAGTTCAATACTAAAAATATGCTTGATTGTGGCCTATTCCGATTAAAGGATTGAGATCTAAATAGGTGCCAAGTTCTGCAGGTAATACTGAAATCTATTTAACAAATAACATCCTAAACAAATATAACACCTGCCTTTGGTTTTTCTACTGCAACAGTGTTTTATATTTATAAATATAAATTCTTAAATTTAATTATCGAATAATTTACACAAATTAGATAACTTATGTTAAATTGAAGCTTAACTTTTGACATGGCTACTTTTCACATACAAATCAACTTACTTTGGCTAATCAACTTATCTTCTACATTCGATTTACTGGTGTTGTGTATACACGTGAAAGTAAGGTGTGTATACACTTAATTACTTAACTGGATGCCAGATTTGAACTTCCTAGGACATCTGGAAGTGGGTTAGATGTTTGATCTATATGTCAGTCAGTGAGTCAGTGGAAAAATAGCGATATTTAGACGTTTCTATCTCAAGAACCGTTTAAGCTATATTTATGATGAGATTCTAGTTAATCTTATTGGTATCAATAAATAATCCAAATTTGGTGTGTTTATGTTAAATACATTTTGAGTTATGAAGGTGTCAAAAGTGGCTCCAAATGGTTCGTGTATATTACTACACACGGCGCTGCTTCGCCAGTTCATTTTGCTTGAACTTGGCTTGACACGCTGCCGCGTGTCTAGATTCGATGAAGCGTCAGTTCGGACAACCGTCACCTCGCTGTTGTGACAGACAGCCGTTTTACACCCATAATGTATCTTCCGTGTGCAAACTCGATAGATTACAGGCGACCCGAGCTCGCGTGGCGCACGCAACGCTGGCACTTTTACTTTCATACTCGTCAGTGCTTTTGTAGTTTAAAACATCTAGTAAATTAGCTGGTATTACGTTTCAGGAGTTCCGTACATCAAAGGGAAGGTTTTGGCGGAACCCAAGATACACGTCTTCTGATCGCTAAGGACATTAGGGATCATCCATTAATCACGTGGAGAAAAGGTTCATAAATTCACGAGATATCACAAGGGGTGGGGGGTTTCTACAACAGGTATTCTCATAGATGTGTTATTTTACATGAGCAGCTTAAGATTAAGATATCTTGAACTGAAACAATTACTTTGCTCACCCGCGACCTTACGATAGCTACGTTTATGTAAAAAATGCGTGTTCATGCAGTCCCTCCACCTTCAAACTGTATGAACACACACAAATCACACAAACCCGGTTGGGTTGGGTTGGTGTTGGTGATAGTTATCACCACCACTAAACTACACTGACGCGTTTCGAACTCAACCAGAGCTCATCTTCATAGTACCGCAACCGCTCACTTTGCTACCAAATGTTAGACAAATGAAATGAATGAATGTTATGTTTAGTCTAACATTTGGTCTCACAGTGAACGGTTGCGGTACATTAATATGGAACCTCCGCAAAGTAACGTCTGATTCAATAAATTACCAAGTATCTTATTAATTATAGAAGGACACTGCTTGCACAAAATAACAGTAGTATTTAATTTAAAGCTAAATAATGTTGTTTGCTCCTAAATATGATACAAAACTAAGCCAACTAAAAATCTAATATATAAAAATCTGGTGTCACGGTGTTTGTTATCGAACTTCTCCGAGACGGCTTGACCGATTTTTATGAAACTTTTTTCTCCGATTCGGTAGGTCTGAGAATAGGTCGTCGGCTATTTTTTTATACCTACCCCTATTCTTCGCAGACGGAGTTCCGGGCAACAGCTAATAATAGATTTACTTCTTGGTTACAAGAGTGGTTTTAATGAATGGGAAGGTCGAAAATTTGAGATCAATACGTATAGTGCTGATATTCCTTATATTTCGCAAACATACGCAACAGCGTACAATGTATTTTAAGACAAGTGAGTCGTTTTAAAAAAAAATGTACACAATTAAGGGATTTAATCAAAATACATCTTAATTGATATTGATTCCTGTGTGTAACCATATATTTTGTATGACTAATTTTCGTTACACAAATTACACGATCGTTATTTTAATTATGTACTTATTTTTTATGAAAACGTCTCAAATTCGACTATTAGTACATCCATACTTCATCTAAATCGATTCAGCGATTTAAGCGCGAAGAGGTAACAAACAGACAGACGGACATACACTTTCGCATCAATAATATTAGTATGGATGGATTTAGTTTAGGTTCTTGTATAATTTATTTAATTTTATTATAAACTAGCGACCCGCCCCGGCTTCGCACGGGTGCATATATTGTGCATGTATAAACCTTCCTCTTGAATCACTCTATCTATTAAAAAAAACCGCATCAAAATTCGTTGCGTAGTTTTAAAGATCTAAGCATACATAGGGACAGACAGACAGCGGGAAGCGACTTTGATTTATACTATGTAGTGATGAAATATCCGGGCTTTCTCGAGATGTCAAGACTCCAAATTTTGAAATGTAACCCTTTCGATGTAAATGTCGCCAGTAGACGAATATTTCTCCTAGCACTTAGACATTAGATGGCTCCCACCCTAATTGTTATATTAAGCTTAAGTTCGCGTTAATGAAGTGAGATAATTAAGTTACGAATAATTAGGTATTCCCTTGGAAACAAAGCTATTTTGCGGTACGATTTAGCGAGTGCTCTTGACGTTATTCTGGAAAAGGTAAAAGTAAATAATTCTCAAATTATGATTGGGACTTTAACACGGTTAATTTTACTATAGTTTAATAACTACTAGTTTGCGACTTCGTTCGCGGACATAATTTTTTATGATCGACTCCCGATCCTCGGGAAATTTAAAAAATCCATTTTTACTGCACCTCTATTAATCATAAACGAATATATGAGTCTTTTTCAAAAAACTTGTACTCAATTAAAGGGATTTAATTAAAAAAAAAAAACAAAACTTAATTGACTCCCTTGTGTAACGAAAGTTGCCCATGTATTTGGTATGACTCACTTTCGTAACACAAAGGAAGCGATCGTGATTTTGTTTTGATTAAGCCCTTAACTATGTACATTTTTATTTGAATACGTTCCATATACCGAGATAGGGTCCCATTAAATGGATTATACTAAGTGAACAGACACCTTCTAGGCAAACGTGTACCATCTAAGGACTCATCTTCGCCTTCCATCAAGCGCGATTGAGGCCAAACATAAGCCTAATTAAAAAAAATCTCGTTTTTTCCTCACACTTGGGATTTTCCAAAAATGCGTAAGTTACTTTTTCATTGATACAATCAACTACTTGCCAAATTCGAAGTCTCTAAAAGTTGCTTAAGTGACTTGACTTGTTTTTCCGTGTATCCTTCAATTCATTATACAAGATAAAAAATAAAAATCGGTGTATAATGACAGTTAAACCAAAAATTGGTTGATTTCAGATAGCCCTAGCCTTACGGACCCCAAAATCAAGCCACTTGTTGAGGGTTCAAAATCAATCACATTATATCTGGCGTTATCGTAATGCCGCATCAGACGTGGGTAAGGCAGACCCTTTGGGAATACCTAAAAGGCCTTTAAAAATCCTCGACAACCTTCGACTCCATAGGTACAGTAAATTCGAGGTCATAAATGTCGATACTTCGCGAAATACAAGGTGATTTAGGCCCATACTACACGGACGGTTACCCGCCGCGGTTTCCCGCTCGACGGAGCTGCGCAGTGTAGTTTGCACCATACAACTTCCATATAAAATTGTGTCTAGTGGCGGTTCAGAAGCGGTTTCCCGTGGCGGGAGAACCGCCCGTGTAGTATGGGCCTTAATATTAATCCGGAAATTTTAAGGACTAGTCTTTATAAGTCATACCTTAAGGACCTTCACCGAACTGGTTAATGGATGATAAGTATTTTTATATTAAATTAAGTTGTTAATAAGTGGGTTTACAAAAAATTTCAGTCCAGTATGATTAAAAATTTTTTTTTAAAACTTTTCACCGTTTCGGTTAATAGACCAATGACATGAGTACCAATCAAAAGTATGAAACCAATAGAATATGCAAACGGTAGGTTGACTATTTCTTTCCCGTCATAACTTTTGGGTAGGCAGGTATAAACAGGTAAATGGATATTTGCACTGGTCTGCTGGTTCTTTTGATTGGTATGTATGTCATTATTATTTGTCTTGCAATAACGTCTATTACAAAAGTACGAGCTCAGTTCACTGTCAGTTAAACTTGCTCGCGTAATAACGCCGAATGAATATTCCCCAAAAGTTGTCGAGTCGAGGCTAACTTTTTCGTTTCAAGTTTCTGCCAGCAAATCAGAATATGCAATACCCTGTAACTTTGATTATTGCAGTAGGTACTTATACTCCCAAAGTTGGTAGACATTTTAGAGTACCGTAAGATCGGATTTAACTCGGTACAAGTTATAGATAAACTAGCTGTTGCCCGCGACTCCGTCTGCTAAGACCAGGGGTATAAATAATAGCTTGCGCTCAGATTACAGATTACTTCTGTAATCTGAGAGCCTGCGACTATTCTTAGACGCACCGAAAATAGAGATTTTTATTATAAAAATTAGTGAAGCTGTTTCGGAGGACGATAACAAACAAAACACCGTGACACGAGATTTTTATATATTAGATTATTATAAGAGATTATACTAGCTAATTTATTGAATCAGGCGTTACTTTGTGGAGGTCCATATTAATGAACAGAAACAATTACTTTGCAGGTCGCGGGTGAGCAAAGTAATTGTTTCAGTTCATTATACTAGCTGTTGCCCGCGACTCACTGCACCCATGGGCGCAGACCCACCGAATATAGAGAAAAAGGATTTATAAAAATCGGTCAAGCCGTTTCGGAGGAATTCGATTAGGGCGTGCAAAACCGGTTTTCCGGTTTTGGTGAAAACCGGAAACCGGACAAAATTTACCGATTTTTCAAAACCGGTTTTGAAAGACAAAACCGGTTTTACCTCCGGTTTTTCCATTTTGATTGACGTAGGTACATTTTGATTTAAATCAACTTTTTTCTAACGCTCTAAGAAATATTTAATTTTGAGTCATCGAAAAATATCCGAAATCCGAACGCAACCTATCTATACTATTTACACTCCTCCCTCCGCCCGCGTCGCGCTTCCGCTCTCCCGCTCCGTGATTTGATTTTGATCTCAGTTAAATAATCTTTAGAATAAATATTATTTTAAGTTCATTTTAAAATTGTTTTTAACCAAACTAAGAGAGTTTAGTTTATTAATGTGGTACAGTAAATGATCTGTTTTTTATTTCGACTGCCATCGACTATAACTACAAATACGAACATATTGATTATTGTTTATTTAAATAACTAAAGGTGCCACATACTTACTTGTGTTGTGATTTGATTTTGATCTCTGTTAATTAATCTTTAGGATAAATATTATTTTAAGTTCATTTTAAAATTGTTTGTTAGCCAAACTAAGAGTGTTTATGAATGTGATAAATAAATATCACGGGACAATTCACACCAATTGACCTAGTCCCAAACTAAGCAAAGCTTGTACTATGAGTACTAGACAACGGATAATCATACTTAAAAATACATATTAAACACCCAAGACTTGAGAACAAACATTCGTATTATTCACACAAATGTCTGCCCCGACCGGGAATCGAACCCGGGACCTCAAGCTCCGTAGTCAGGTTCTCTAACAACTAGGCTATCCGGTCGTCCAAATCTCTCGTCGTGATCTATCTAATCTAAGGTCTACTTGGTAGGCTAGGCATTAATGGATAATTAGAAACAAGTATTTCATGCAATTTGTTTTATTTGTAGATTTTGTGGGTATATAAACTATCTAAGAATATGATTTTACTGTTCAAATTCTACCATTACAGCCATAATAAAAAATATTTAAGAACATTGCCAAAACCGGGGAAAAAACCGGTTTCCGGTTTTGGGCCCTCAAAACCGCAATTCAAAACCGGTTTTGACCACTTTCCGGTTTTGCACGCCCTAAATTCGATAACAAACACCGTGACACGAGATTTTTATATATTAGATTCAGTATGGATTATGGATCTCATTGCCGCTCTCATCTCATAGGTTGACTGTTTCTGATCCATTAATGGGTTAAAATCGCCTTTGTACATATGCATCTCAAATCTCAACGTCAATAAAATTGTTTCTTTCCTTTTTTGTACAATACAGAATTTATCATATATTATAGGTATCTTGTTAGGACTACGGAACCCAAAAAAATTGGTTAACTGATCAATAACGGTCATTAAAATAGGTAAAGACCTACCCGGTAGACCGGTTTGTACCTATTTAGGTTTTGTTGCGAACTACTTTCCGCTGGCGTTCCTGTCATCACAGTGTGTTGTGTTGTTTTTTTTTATTTTTTTCTGTGTTTAGTTTTTAAATGGGTCCCACTGAAAAACAGCGTTGCGGCTTGCCGCAACATTATGCTGAGTGAGTGGGACCCAATTTATACTATTCGATGATTTATATTTGTATCTTTTCCTGTCAACTGTATTTCCTGTGTATCGAATATGTGTAAATAAACATCTCTCTCTCTCTCTCTCTCTCTCTCGCTCTCTCTCTCTCTCTCTCTCTCTCTAAAGACACGATGCGCTAAAGCCATACTGTCGAACAAACTGGTCTAAGGCTTAGAAAGTGCCAAACAATGCGCCATTTCAGTCGCTTTCACATTGAAACAATGTTCGAATTGTACGTTTAAGCAGTTGCACTGATTTACTTTAGTCCGATCAATGAAGCGTGCGACCCTGGGGCTACAATCAAGAACGGCCCATCACGGCTTGCGACTTTGCGAGCGGTAATTCAATCGTTTGCGAGAGGAAGGGCTACGGATTAGCCCGAATCATGTCAAGTTAAACTCGTTTTAAGACGTGAGTGATCCGTTTATTTTCACTATCTTGACCGTTTACGCAAAGCGCTTTGCTTAATTTTTATGAAGCGGGCTTAAAACTACATCTTCACAAATAGACGTCCCTCGCTAGTCACTTTAAATAATAAATTTAAAAATTTAAAACCTCCATCGCAATTAAAGACGCAGATGCACTAAGAAACGGCTGGACAAATTATGACGAAACATATCTAAGAATCGTCGTTCAAATAAAAAAAAAACCCGCATCCAAATCGGTTCACCCGTTTAAGAGTTATGATGCCATAGACAGACACACACACACACACACAAATAGCGGTCAAACTTATAACACCCCTCTTTTTGTGTCGAGAGCGAGAGATGTCTGGTGTTTTATTGATGATTAAAGTCTTTGATCAATTATAACTGAAGATACACATTGCCAAACAAAATTCCCTTCAAAGAATGTCCGAACTTTTTGAACCTAGTCTCTACTTCATTACAGTCGAATTTCGGTTGACACTTGACAGCTAAACATGACAATTTCACGCAACGTACTGAGAAAAAAGAAGGCCACTTTTATCAAAGTGGCGCTCATTTGGCTCGGACATTTTTGGACGCGCAACTGTGGATCTACAGTTATAATTGATCAAAGATTAAAGTGACCGGAGTTGGGTTTAAAAAACAATTTTTTGTGATATTTGAATTTGTTTGGATAGCAGCCGTTTGTAAAACACGTAGTATTAGCTCGCAAGATCTGCTCTCACAAATGAAACGGCTCCGAGTAAATATCGTAGACCAAAGGAGACTATAAAACTGTCGTACCAACTTCGCATGTAAATTGTCACCGTTCTAATAATCTAAGATCCGAACCTACATCGACCTTCACCGAGCTGATAATAGAATGAAACATATTTTATAATAAATTGGGTATATTAGAAAATATATTAAAAAAGGGTTGGCTAAAAAAATCCTGGACAGACTATTTTAAATTATTACAAAAAACGCTTTTTATGACATGTCAGAATATAATAATAATAATAATAATAATCTCACTCCATAGCCCGGTAATCCTGTCCACAACATCCCAACCCCATAGCCAATTCCATGTCGCTTCCTACCTGGCAATAGTTTGGCAACTGTGGAGGACTGTCCGCTAGCACATCCTCATGTTGTATTAGGGGATAGACCTCCATAGTTGCGCCCATCTCATTTATATTATATGGTACCAAAGGCCTCTTCATGTTGGCTTCGGCCCCATGAATGCCTTTCAAATGACCGGGTCCCCATGGGCCCGTGATCGGAAATCCGTACCAACATAATAATAATGCATAATAATATGTACCTATAATAATATGACATGTAAAATTTTTAATTTTATCAATAAATGAATATGAATATGAATAATATTTAAAAAATATATATTTTTAATTAAATGCTGCAACATCAAGAAATAAGAAAATTTAATTTTGTCCTGACTTAAATTAAAGTACATATAAAACGTATGCAGCCGTTGGGTTGCCTATTATTTACCTGGACGAACTACTGGGATGCCAGGTATAAACAGGTATGTCGACGCCAGTTACTTTCCCTTGATTGGATAATAGAAAAAAAAATTATATCATCATAATATAATATATTATATTTTCTTATTATCTTGATGTTGCATCATTAAATTAAAAATCATTTTATTTTAAATAATTAAAAATAGTCTGTCCAAGATTTTTTTAGCCAACCCATTTTTAATATACCAAATTTATTATAAAATATGTTTCATTCTATTATCAGCTCGGTGAAGGTCGATGTAGGTTTGGATCTTCTACTATAAGCGAAGAAGTAACTCTCGTGACTGGGCTAGATCTTTGGCCTCGCTTGCGTAACCTCTCGTATGAGCATAAGAAGTTTCCGAGGCACGTGCCAAAGTAACGCGAAAAACCGGGAAAAAGTATGTCTTAAATGAAAACTTGTTAAATCTTTGGCGTTTGAAAAATATACTTACAGTGGAACATAGTTTCATCTCCTTTATTAAGTCGGTTGAAAACGATGTTTGACGAGCGGATACCCGGATAGTCAAGTGGTTAGAGAACCTGGCTCTGGCTATGAAGCTTGAGGTATCGAAATATCCGGTCGGGCCAGATATTTGTATGAATATGAATGTTGTTTTTGGACGTTTAATACGTTAAAAAAGGCGTTTATCTATATAAGTACGAGTATGTTTATCCGTTGCTTAGTACTCATAGTACCTTAGTACTCATAGTACAAGCTTTGCTTAGTTTGAGACCAGGTCAATTGGCGTCAATAGTCCCATGATGATGAAGACTGAAGATAGATTCAGGTTTAGAAGTTTAAACGTTTTTCGCAATCTGGTCAAATGAAAAAAAAATTAAATGAAATGAAAAAGTTTATTCCACACATAAAATTACAAAATATATAAAATAAAATAATAAAAAAAAAACATTTAATTGTGTGTGAAACAGGTCCCGTCTCAGCATAAATGCGGACTCCTGAGGTCTAACGAGATGAGGTTTAACGACCGCTTTAGCCTAGTTGGTAGTGACCCTGCCTACGAAGCAAGAGGTCCTGGGTTCAAATCCCGGTAAGGGCATTTATTTGTGTGATGAGCACGAATATTTGTTCCTGAGTTATGGATGTTTTCTATGTATTTAAGTATTTATTTATTTATATAAGTATGTTTATCGTCGTCTAGTACCCATAGTACAAGCTTTGCTTAGTTTGGGACTAGGCCGATTTGTGTAAGATTGTCCCCTAATATTTTTTTATTTTTTTTTTTTATTTTAGGTGGAGCCAGCGTTGGTCTCAGAAAAATTAATCAATTGTTCAATACCACTGAACTAATAAAAAGAGGTGGGTATAGAAAATTTCAACGGGTGTATTACTTCGTACCTTCTAAATAAACACTTTTTCGCCTCGCCTACAATTCTTATCCTTCTGTTTGATCTGGTCAAAATATATTCATGCTTTTAACAAGTAGGTATTAACGATGGTTTAACGGTTCAAAATACTTACAATAAAATATAAATTAATTAAATTAAACATCCGAAATCAGGTAATTGGACTGTAATTGGTTTTCCTTAAAGTTTATCAAACATTTTCCCGCAAAAAATTTATCGAAAAAAAGATAATATCACTTTAAAGAATATCGAAAGGTTCCTTGTTCATAATCCCTAATTAACCTAATAAAATTTCCTTAATTGCAGTGGATATCTCCGCAAAAGAGAGTTCCTTGGTTTCAGCGTCTGAATGACCTTGAATTAAGTTTTTAGAATTGAAAACCACACCATCATTATATTGCGGCTCGTCAACTATTTCTTACCTAGCAAATAGTACAGTACAATAGTCTGGGAGCCGCAAAATAAAATTGTTTTAATGCCACTTTGTTTGCGTGTCGTCAATTGTTACTCTAGTACAAATTGTAAAGAGAATACAGTTCACGAGCCGCAATATATGTATGTATGTATGTAAACTCTTTATTGCACATAAAAAAATAAAAATACAAATAAACAGAGAAGAGAACAAAGGCGAGCTTATCCCTAAAAAGGGATCTCTTCCAGCTAACCTAGTTAATAGAAGACAATTTAATATATAATGGATAAGCAGACAGTTAAAAATACGTGCGGTAAAAAGAAAAACAGAAATACTCAAAAGAGAAAGGAAAAAAATAACAATAATAATAGTGATAACTAAATAAATACAAAAGAAAGTAAATACAAAATTATTTACATTAAATGCAACATAAAACACATAAAACATATTACAAAAACATATTACAAAAGCGGACACAATCTCGCCTCAGATGTCAGTGTCAAGCCATAATTTCTTTAACCTCTCCCTGAACGAGGCCACAGACGGAGATTCCCTTAAAGACAAAGGCAAATCGTTCCACAGCTTGACAGAATGGAAAGTGAAAGATTTAGCATAAGAGCGCGCGTTGTTAGGCGGGAAGGCAAGTGTAAGTTTGGAACTCGACCGCAAACGGTGTCCGCTTCCAGTGGCCATGTAGCTAAATCTTTCAGATAAGTAAGAAGGAGAAGCAGGATTAAACAGGACATTATAAAGAAGGCAAAGAGTATGAATGCCTCTGCGACGACGAATAGGTAGCCAATGAAGCTGTTCGCGGAAGTGGGAGACATGATCATACTTACGAAGACCATAAATGTACCTGATACACACATTCTGCAGACGTTCCAGCCTATCAAGCAACTCCTCTCTTAGGTCAATAAAAGTATAATGTTGTTGTGGTTAATAATTCTAAATTAAATGGATTATAGATCCTAAATTTTATTGGTTCACGTCTATGATATTTTTTAGCCAAGTCTACATCTGCGTGCGGGACGCCTGGCCAACTTTAAATCTTAAGTATGCTGCCTCGGAGTCACTAATTATATGTCCACAGGAGAGACATCTATTATTTCTTAAGCTATCTATTATTTTTTATGACCCATGTATTATCAAACCGCGTTTAGAAAGGGACTCGAGAGTACCGTTAGCAGAACAGTACTTATAAATGATTAAATATTATCATAAGTCAATCTTTGAACTTCTTAAGTGCAAACACTTATTGATAATAGAATTAATAGATTTACAAAGTATGCTTTCATATTTGGACCCTATTATCGGTAAATGTTGACATGAAACGACCGCTTTAGCCTAGTTGCTAGTGACCCTGCCTACGAAGCAAGAGGTCCTGGGTTCAAATCCCGGTAAGGGCATTTATTTGTGTGATGAGCACGAATATTTGTTCCTGAGTTATGGATGTTTTCTATGTATTTAAGTATTTATTTATTTATATAAGTATGTTTATCGTCGTCTAGTACCCATAGTACAAGCTTTGCTTAGTTTGGGACAAGGTCGATTTGTGTAAGATTGTCCCCTAATATTTATTTATTATTTATTTTTATTTATTTGTTTTATAAAAAATATTAATATCATTTCTGACAAATCTGTCACTAATTCACATTCTTAGATTATTTATATTATACACTAGATAGAGCTTAGGCGGCATGAAAACGTCCCGAAAAATAATAATAATAATAATAATAAATATCACGGGACAATTCACACCAATTGCCCTAGTCCCAAAGTAAGCTTAGCAAAGCTTGTGTTATGGGTACTAGGCAACGGATAAACATACTTATATAGATAGATACATACTTAAATACATATTAAACACCCAAGACGAACAAACATTCGTATTTCTCATACAAATATCTGCCCCGACACGGGAATCGAACCCGGGACCTCAAGCTTCATAGTCAGGGTCTCTAACCACTAGGCCATCTGGTCGTCTTAAATATAAGCCAATTGTTGGCTTATATGTCAGTTGTCCCCCTTCAGTCTGAATGACGTAACGTGATCTTAAGTAATATGAAGCTGTCAAATGGGTTTTTGGACGTTTTGTATGCCAGTGTTTGCTACTGACACTATCTAATGTATAAATAATCCAAGTTGACAAATTGCCGTAGCTGTTAAAAAGTACGTATGTATAAACATGAATCGTGGTAAAGTATTAAGCGGTCGGTGCAGAGAAATTATATGCAATGTACTAACATATAGGTATTTCAGTTAAGAAAAAGATACCACGAATTTATTTTTATGGTCTTTCTAAAAGTAATTATTTACAACATTTGTATTTTATATAACTAATATAATTTGATGTTTTTTCCATGCTTTAGAACTTCATTGTACTAAAATAACAATTTCATTTATCCGCACACTCTACCACTGACAATGTACAGTCAAGTGTAAAAATATGGGTGCACACAACTTGCTCATAAATATGTCCCATAGCTCTTATGTCGTCGAATTAAGGGATAGGTATATAACGACGGGAGGATTAAATCGATACTTATTTTTGCACTTGACCGTACTATCATGCATTGGTTCAAAAATGACATATGAGCTCAATCCCTTTATAAACGCGGTTTGATAATATTAGAGGCAGACACACATCCTCGGAAGTTTATGCTACCCTTTTCAGACTTTACTACCGCCGATTTACTTAATGAAACCGTTAAGTTTAGTTTTCTGGGCAATAAATTTACCCCCACTTCGCCCACTTCTTACGGTTTCGCTTTTACGTTGATTCTTGACTCTTACCGCTTATTGCTAAAGCATACGAAACTGGGGGGTTACTACGAAATTCGAAGTTCGAAGTTCGGATCGTGCGGTCCCTCTCACTCTCGTAATAAATACCATTAGCGTGAGCGGAACGGCATGAAACGAAGTTCGAATTTCGCGCTTCGTAGTATAGGGCCTTCGGACAATCTTCTGGTTAGAATCATTTTTAGTGCTAATGTTTTAGTTTTTAGGTTCTGTACCTAAAGGGTAAAAACGAGAGAGAGATTGAGACTCCGCTGTCTGTCCGTCTGTCGCCAGACAATATCTCATGAACCGTGATAGCTAGACAGTTGAAATTTTCAAAGATGATTTATTTCTGTTGCCACTGTAACAATGAATACGAAAACAGGATAAAATAAATATTTAAGGGGGCTCCCATACAACAAACGTGATTATTTTGTCGTTTTTATAGATAATGGTACGGAACCCTTCGTGCGCGAGTCCGACTTGTACTTGGCCGGTTTTTTAAGCTCGTGTTTTTTAAAGCTAGAGCCGTTTCCATATATTTCATATTTTCACTTTCTATTTATTTCATTAACAATTGGAGCAAATTGGAGAGGAAAAGTTGGATTTGCTCTAGCTTTCCAACTGGTAGGGCAAATCGAACTGTTTTCCCCCAATTCGGACAACAACAAGTACAGCAAGGTAGATTAGGAGCAAATTTACTGCTACAGACGAACAGACAGACACACGAGTAGTCTCTAGCTCTCTTTTTGTCACTCGGATGTGCGGAGTCTTCAAAAACTCGAATTAAAAAATAAGTCCGTCCCAATCCTCAAGCAACACCTGTCAGAATCCAAAAGAACCAATTTAAAAGTTGTATTTTTACGTAGAAGAGATCAAAAATAATCCGCCGTCTTATTTACGTAATACCTCGATAGCAGAAAAGAGAAATGGAAATATTTTGAAACGAAACACGCCATTGAGTTTAAGGAAAAATGCGGGGAAAATCATGATTCTCGAATTCATGGACTTATACCTAACCTGGACTGAGTACTAACTTTTATTAGTCAATCAAAAGTGACCCATATTACCAAGCCATACAGTTTAATAATGGCAACTAGAGACAGCGGTCCGAGAGATAACAACAAACTAGAGAATTGGGAATGTATAAAAAAATTACCAGTGGTTTTTATATTTTTTTTTGTATAGAAAAGTCAATTATCAGAAACTAATTTCAATATTTTGTCATTTAGTTCTCTACTTTTTTCAACATTAATTATTGAAACTATTTTGGTTGATGACGTCAGATTATAATTGAGGGCTCCCACACTGCCAAATTTCTAAATCTATCTAAATGCGTACGATAAGGCAACCCCTTTAATTATTTTTTGCGTAGTGGTACACTGTAACTAGTGTCACTTTACTGGCGCTGTCAAAGTGCTAGTGTCAGACAGCGGGTCCAAATCAAACTCCGTAGTATAATCCACGCGTAAATTGTGAAGAATTCTAACCACACAGAATAAAGTACGACTTGGACCGATCACGCAATTTACACCAATGTCAAATGAAGGTCATTGCTTATTTGTTATATAATAAATTCATTACATAATATTAAAATTAAATAACTACAGAAAACGAGTTAAAAAGCATTTATATCGAAATGGTTTTCGATTTACTATACATTGCAAAAAAATAGACATCCCCAATTGTGTCCAACTCGCACCAGTACTTGATCACCCTAATTAGAACGAGATGCAACTCACTGGTTTGGTTTGGTTTCGGCCTCACTTTATTATCGCAGTACTCAGTCCAGGTAATGTATAAGTCCATGCCCGAATTCAATTTCCATAGATTGACGGCCGTTCGAGAAGTGTTCTCAAAGAACTTGAGTTTTCTGAGCACTTACCGGTATTTTATACGTAAGATAATTAAGTTAAATTTGAAGATAGATACATTACATACCTATAAATTAAAAATTTTAAAAACTCCCTACGCAATTAGGTACCGGGCCGGACTGGTTTGGACCCATGCCATCCGCATCCAACGCGATCCCGCAACCTTAGCCAGGTCGTCGTTCCATCTTGTTGGAGGCCCACCTACACTGCGTATTCCGGTCCGTGGACGCCACTCGAGAACCTTTTCGCCCCATGGGCCATCAGTTCTACGAGCGATGTGCCCTGCCCACTGCCACTTGAGTCTGGCGATTCATCGAGCTATGTCGGCGACTTTAGTTCTGGCGCGGATTTCATAATTTCTAATGCGATCCCACAGAGAAACTCCGAGCATAGCCCTCTCCATCGCCCTCTGGGTGACTTTGAGCTTTCTTATGAGGCCCATCTTTAGCGGCCTTCGTAATAATAATAATAACTAAAACATATTATGAAAAGGGGTGCCCCTCCCTAGGAAAGGTTCCGAAGATACTGGCAGCAGTGGCAGCGTTGCCTCTTCGAATAGCTAAGCTTATTCTTCATTCAAGGAAGTGGCCATATTTGGTGTTCTGTGACGTCAACTAACCTTTTTGCCTTTTAAGACCTCACTTACACAACCGTTGCATAAAATAAATACTATTTCGCTTTTAATTAAGTATCTCAACCTTATAATTAGGCAGCTGTGTTGTCTAAGTAAATGAAGCTTTAATTCACGAGCTAAATCATTGTAAGTTACGCTCGTTTGACTCTTTTTTAAACATTTATCCCTCAGTTATCCGAACCGCTTACTGTCCCCGAATTCTATCACAATATTTCCTAACTCAAAGGGCTGGGACAACAATTTCCGTCCAAATATAAATAAAGTCTAACGCCGCCCCAGGGGTTTCAATTTATAGCGATTATGTCGGACTTTACTTTATACTAGGTCTGCCGGTGAAAACGGTACTTCAGCGCATAGGCGTATAAAAGGTCTAAAACCATCTGCCATACAAATATTGACCTTAACTAAAACCCTGAGCCTTATTTTACAACAAATAAATTTTCTCTTAACCCGTCCAAAAATTTTTACATTAAATTCGGCCATTTTGAACAGCGTCTTCTCATCGCCACCAAATTATCTTTGCACGTGGAGAAATTATGAACTAACATGGCCCTGGTATTAAAATAGCGTAGTTTTTTAGACAGTGGTGCCCCCGCGGTCTGAAGCCGAGCACCTCAGGGATATTGAGTAGAGACCACGTTATTTATGCGCATGGGGAAATCAGGAACTTAATAACCTTGGTAATAATTTCATATAGTTTGTAAGATGGTGGCGCCCCCACGGTTTGATTGGATAAGATTGTTCCGTCAATCGATTTAACGCACGGGTTCGTTTCGCATTTCAAAGGATTTTATGGAACATTGATTTTATGTGGTAAGTATGTAACCGGCTAGCCGGTCGGAGAAATAAGAGACTATGTAGTAGGTAAATAAAATATAATACAGTATAAAATATGTATGTACAAATTGTTCCAGTCAGCACTGCTCTTTAATAAAATAATAAAAAAACACTGGCCTAGGTTTTCTGGACCGGTGGGAAGGCAGGGCAGGGTATTCGAGTAGCCTCGGAGCGTCCAATAGGGGGTTCAGGCTTCACCGGCGGTCTGCTCCGAGGCAGTAGAGCAGAAAGTTCGTAGGTAGAAGCGGAAAACGAAGGGCTGCAATAGCGGCAGCCCTTTAACATACAAGGAACTCGGTAAATTAGTATTATTACCGAGTATTATATTGAGGAAATCAAATTTCGGCATAAGCCTTGCCAAATTGTAGAGCCAATCACGTGAAAAAAAAAAACAAAAGAAAATCAATAGTTCAGAATTTAGAATTTTGTTTTTCTGTAAGCGGCCAGTTGCGCACCACGGAGGTTTGCCGTGTTACAAGTAGAGTTCAGTTCAGTAAGTCAACATGGGAGAATATGCGGATTTAGTAAATTAATTATCTTTAACTGTAAGGTAATAGTATATAATACATAGTTGAAAAATAAAAACATATATGCACGAAGCAGCTTGTAATAGGAGACGATAACGCGCGCTTCGCTTGGACATTATTTAATTTGTCATGCAAAATTCCGTTCTTATTATTTCATTATTTTTCTAGAGGGGCAAAAGAAACTGGCCCATACAGCCATATGTGAATGCTATGCAATAGAAATCAATGTCAAAATTGAAATATCATTAGTCAAACTATAACAAGCACTTAGGAAAATAAATTAAACTACCAAAAAACCTTTTGAGCAACAAACTAAACACGGCAATTTTTTTTTCAAATACTTATATCTAACTACATACAATGTTATTTAACATAACTAATTTTTCTAACACAGTCGATACGCTATTTGTTGAAGCTAGAGATCACCAGTGCGGATGAAAATTATTTCCAAACATCCTAGTCCATGATACAAACATTCGTCATCATCATCCCAGCCTATATAGGTACGTCCCACTGCAGGGCACAGCCCTCCTCTCAGAATGAAAGAGCTTGGGCCGTAGTTCCCAAGCGGGCCCAGTGCGGATTGGGAACTTCTCACACACCATTGAATTTCTTCTCGGTTGTGTGCAAGTTTCCTCACGATGTTTTCCTTCGCCGTAAAGCTCATGGTAAATTTCAAATATAATATAATTTCGCACATGAATTCCGAAAAACTCAGAGGTGCGATAACGGATTCGAACCCACGACCCTCTGCTTGAGAGCTAGGCCATAGCTCAAACCGCTAGGCCACTACGGCAAGTAAACTTGATCTTTATCTACTCGTATTTTTTACTAAACTACTTTTAAAACACTGTACGGAACCAGTCATGTACGGATCCACTCGCACTGGACCGGTTTTTTTTTAAACAGATTTACGATGTTATTTCCAATTGGGGATATCTATTTTTTTTCGAGATAAATGCTTTTTAACTCGTTTTCTGTAGTTATTTAATTTTAATACATATATGTAATGAATTTATTACATAACAAATAAGCAATGACCTTCATTTGACATTGGTGTAAATTGCGTGACCGGTCCAAGTCGTACTTTATTACGCGTGGATTATAACTACGGAGTTTGATTTGGACCCGCTGTTTGACACCTAGCACTTTGACAGCGCCAGTAAAGTGATGATACTAGTTACAGTGCACCGCACCACTACGCAAAAAATAATTAAAGGGGTTGCCTTATCGTACGCATTTAGATAGATTTAGAAATATGGCAGTGTTACCCCTCAATTACAAACTGACGTCATCAACCAAAATAGTTTCAATAATTAATTTTGAAAAAAGTAGTGAACAAAATATTGAAATGAGTTTCTTATAATTGACTTTTCTATACAAAAAAAAATATAAAAACCACTGGTATTTTTTTAGACATTCCCAATTGCAACGTTACCCAGAAGCAAGGAGGTCAATTGGTCATTACGCCGACGCAATTCGCATATTATGAGACAGTGACATATTATAGCGATTACGGTTTGAGCCATTATGTCGTGTTCTGTTACGTCATGACGTTTGCTTAAACCCGTTGTATTGTACCGATGCCCCAAAAAGTGCATTGCTGACAAGCAGTGAGATCGCTCGTAGAACTGACGGCCGTTGGGGTCAAAAGGTTTTCGGACGGCGTCCATGGACCGGCAGACGCTTAACCGCCCGGCCACGACTTCGCGCGTTAGGCGGCGCGGCAAGCGTTTTATCAGTTCATTGCGTGTGCCGCCAGGTAACCACTGTACGGCGAGCGTCTCGCCCGCGCAATGAACACAGAAAACGCTTGCCGCGCCACCAAACGCGCGAAGTCGTGACCGGGCGGTAAGGCTGCATCGAGCTTTTGGCGCATTTATCCCTTTCTGTATCATTACTAGAAAAGCTTTAGTTCTGAAATTCATTTGGAAGATATTTGAGGATTCACTCTAATTACCAGTGATTTTCGAAACACGATTACTTGCAGTTTTCTCGATGAAAAAAAAATCCAAAGTCGTCTCTAAAAAATGAAATAAATCCTTAGTAAGTACGGCGTAAATACTGCACTGTACATTCATCTCCAATATTCCTTATTATTTTTTGACGGTGTAAGCATTCTACACTTCCATTGAACGTAGATAATAGTTAATATGTTAAGTTTTAGTTATTTTACTAAGGGACCCCATACATCCCTATAATTGTAAAAATTACTTTCTCCCATGTCTCTTGCAGCGCATTCTTCTTGGCAATGATGGTAAAAGAGTATCGAATATATATAAATAAACATCTCTCTCTCTCTCTCTTTGCGGCCTACTTACAGAATAAACGTTTTGATTTTGATTCAACTAATTACCGTGAGTGCTTTGTTTAACACGAGATGCAGATTGCACAGCCATCCGGTTCATTATGTGACTGCAGAAACCAGAGCATAATGACTTAACTGATTCCATTGCGCAAATTCACTTTCGTTACACATTACTACCTACTTACTGTGCTGTTTTTCTTGATTAACAACTTTTACACGCTTCATTTGTTAGTCCCATATCATTATGGGAAAACCCTCATGGGTTTTTGTGACAGTTTGGCCCATGACCATAGTAATATCAAGGATGATATAGACTGGATTGGTAGTCGCCATAGTACGGATCGGCCGCAGTTTTGTAGTTCGATTATTAAATCTAGATGGCGCTGAAATATAGCCAGAGGCTTTGAAGGCAAAACAATAAGACTACAGATATTTCATATCACTGCAAATGTATTATTACGCAATATTTTTGAAAAATAATACATTTGTAGTAATATGAAACATCTGTACTCTTCTTGTTTTGCCTTCAAAGCCTCTGGCCAGCGCCATCTAGATTTAATAATCGAACTACAAAATCCGTACTATGGCGACTGCCAATCCAGTCTATATCATCCTTGGTAATATTCAACGAAGTATAGGTAACGCCACCAGAGTTGAGGCCACGCACACAACCACATCTCTTGTAATGACAGCGGCATTTTGACGTTGTGTTGTCGTTAGACGTCAACACAACGTCAAAATCCCGGTGTCATTACATGAGATGTGGTTGTGTGCGTGGCCTCAACTCTGGTGGCGTTACCTATACATAAAGTCAACATTTTAAATTACTGCCGATTTTTCAATCACCAGATAAAAGTATCCGTCAGTTAAAACTATCGCTTTCCTTTTCTCAAGTCTTTTTAGGAAAAAAGGACAAAGCTCACATTTATCTGGCAGATACTTTTATGTGAGGATTGAAAAATCGGTCCTTAGTCGGATATAAATTCAAAAGCACTTGGCTTAGGCCCGTGCAATAATTTACCTCCTAGCCTAGGAGATACAACACAAAGTTAAATACAATAGGGATGTTTCCAAGGTAAAAAAATAATAATTCTTATTACTCCGTATTTTACATTATCAAAAAATATTAATTTCAATAAATTTGGTAGCATAGTATACGATTGTGGTAACTCTGAAGATGAGCTCTGGTTGAGTTCGAAACGCGTCAGTGTAGCTTGGTGGTGGTGATGGTTGTGTTTATGTGATTTGTGTGTGTTCGTACAGTGTGGAGGTGGAGGAACTGCATGAACACACATTTCTTGCATAAACGTAACTATTGTAAGGTCGCGGGTGAGCAAAGTAATTGTTTTAGTTCAAAAAATATTAGAGACGTAATTTTTCTTTTGACAATTAAACAAAAAATGACGAAGATATGGCGCGTTGAAGTTCCGCGTGACGTCACTTGTTCCTAAAACGCTCATACAAAGTGTAGGAACAAGTGACGTCACGCGAAACTTCAACGCGCCATATCTTCGTAATTTTTTGTTTAATTGACAAAATAAAAAATACGTGTCCAATATTTTTTGATAATCTAAAATACTGACTAGTTAGGAAAGTAGCCAATTATAATGTAAATAATAAACATAAATCAGTGTCATTAAAAAAACCGGCCAAGTACGAGTCGGATTCGCGCACTGAGGGTCCAAACTTTTTAGGTATGTCAAAATATACGCCGTGAACAGCCGTTACTATAATAATCCAGCGTTAGCCCTACTTCTAAGTAAAATGTACGCAGTGTGAGATCATTTTATATTGGTTTCAAGACCCCCCTTAATATTTAATATAATTACATTTTTATTTCTTGTTGTTATACCGGCCACAGTAAGTAATACATAATCGATGAAAATTACAAGTGTTTAGTCAACGCCATTATAAAGATCAAATTAAAAACGCTGAAAAAAAACACGTTTCTTATATGACGACCCCCCTTGGTTTTCAACTTTATTTTATTTTTAGTATTTGTTGTTATAGCGGCAACAGAAATACATCATCTGTAGAAATTTCAACTCTCTAGCTATCACGGTTCTTGAGATACAGCCTGGTGACAGACGGACAGCGAAGTCTCTGTAATAGGGTCCCTAAAGACAATATTTAGTCACAGTTCTGTTGTGTCACGTGCCAGAGTTTACTTCATACTAGCCGTTGACTGAAGTGGAGTTACCGTAATGCTGTCCAGAACGTAAATTCTACCACACATAGGTTAATTAACCGCGGTAGCTTATTTACTAAAAAGGGGTAGCACAGCATCACGTCCCGGATCGCCGTCCTACTAATAAGTAATGAGGCGCACTGCGGGTTGTACGGGCTGCCAGCCGTACCGCTAAAAGCGGGACACTGTTCTGAGGCCAAGCCTGAAAACAGGACAATCGGTGTCCCGTGCGGACCTTTTGCGAGGCGAGGCGAGGTATACTTAATGTGATCATTTTTTGAAGTGACGTCTAATAAATCGATGAACGCTGGCTGCATACACGAAAAAGGATGACGCAATGTAACGTACATGTAACGTTACAGAGCAGCGAAGGCCAGTATGTACAAGAGAGCAGCGAACGCCAGCATGTATTTAATGGGGAGGGGGTGCGGGGGGGGTTTCAAAGGGGGGATGGACATTTCATTGATTTTGCCGTAGGATGCACCGTTTTCAAGATATTTGACAAAACACCGGTTCTCGTCCGATCACCGAGGTTAAGCAACGTCGGGCGAGGTCAGTACTTGGATGGGTGACCGCCTGATTTCATTTTTATTTTTTGAATGTTTTGCTATGATGTTGTCACGTTAAACTATCGTCCGTAAACCGACTTTACAGGCAACCGGTTTTGTCTCTTTATAACGGGACAACGACATTTGAAGAAGATTTTGGGCAGAAATGAACTTTTTTTAGAGATGCACCGAAATTCGTTTTACATTCGGTATTACCGAAGTTCGGCAGGTTTTACCGGAGTTCGTCTCCGGCCGAATTTCGGTTAAATCAGCCGAATGTCGGCCGAAATTCGGTAGCTTAAATTAATTTAAATAAGAAATGCAAAAGTGAAAAGAAATTTGTTTTAAAAATAAATCTACATCAAATTATGTTTTGTAAGTAAAAACAAACACGAACATTCACGTCAAGTACCTACTTAACGTGAATGTCCGTGTTTGTTTTTATTTCCTTAGAAAAGAAACAACTAATTAAATTAAACAAGAAACAAGAAATTTTTAATAAAATTAATTATCAACTGTTATATTATCTATCAGCAAGGTAACATAACATTCCTTCTTCTTGTAACTTATTTTAGATACTTTTTAATTTTTACTTTGAATTTCAGTCTTTTAATTTTTATTTATGTATCAAAACAATATTTATTACTAGCTGTTGCCCGCGACTCCGTCTGCGTTGAATAGGGGTTTATAAATTAGCCTATGACCTATTCTCAGACCTACTGAATATGGAGAAAAAAGTGTAATTAAAATCTGTCAAGCCGTTTCGGAGGAGTTTGGTAACAAACACCGTGACACGAGATTTTTATATAATAGATTATTTTTAAACATATTAAATCAAAACAGGCTATTCAAATATTCATAATTTGCAATTACGCTTAATATTTTTTTGACAAAAACATTATTTTCTCTTAACATTTCTAACCAGTGGCAGGTTTTGGTGAAGGAAAGTTAGCGTTTCAGCTACGTTATGCCGCTTATTCAATCAAAAAAATAAAAACACAGAATAAATAAACAAAAGCACGCGTTTTCGTTAACACGAAATGACAAGTGAGAGGCCGCGGGGTGAACGCGGGTGGCAGGCGGGACGCGGGTGAGTGAAATAACAAGCGACGAAATGAACACGACCTGACCTGAGGGGCTACTACGAAATACGATTTTCGAAGTTCGTATCGTGCCATCCCTTACACTCTTATGTTTAGTACTATTAGCGTGAACGGAACGGCACGATACGAAGTTCGAAAAACGGATTTCGTAGTATAAGGCCAGTTCATTGAGCAAAAGCGCGTGAAATTTAACCGAATTTCGGCCGAACTTCGACCGAACTTCGGCTTCGGCACATATTTAAACCGAACATTCGGCCGAATTCGACATTCGGCAGGACCCACATTCGGTGCAACACTTTTTTTTACAATAACAAAAGTACCACCCAACTTTGTATTTAAGTTTTTTTTTGATGCGCAAATCCCACCTTCAGAGTTAAAAAGACTTATTTCAAAATAATCTCATTTCAAAACTAAACCGAGTAGTTTTAGTACCTGGGCATTTTTATTTTTTCTTGTACCTTTTGACTTTTTTTTTAATTCGGAAAGTTTTATGTGATTTCTGCTCAGAATCACGAGCTCTTTCGATCCTACTAGAAGAAAAAAAGTGTCCAAAGTTTTTTTCCCGTTCCGTTACCATTTTTCATAGACTTTATATGACCGTAACGGAATGGAGGAATCGAAAATTGTATGAAAGTTTTGGAACACTTTTTTTCTCCTAGTAGGATCGAAAGAGCCCCTGATTTATTTATTTATTTATTTATTTATTTAACAACACTCGTACAGCTAATATTCCACTAGTATTAAGATTAGTTACCGATCCAGATAAGCGCCTAAAGACTAGTGTGCAGTAACAGCCCAAAAAGACCGAAGTCTGTGTTAGGGCTAGTTACACAGTAGCGTCATGGTTCGAAGAGAGCAATCGATGTTCACTATAAAATATGGTTAGTTTAAAAAATTAAAAAAAAAAAAAAAACAATAATAAAAATTAAAAATAAAGCAAAATAACAAAAAATTAAGAAAATAAAAACACTAAATTAACCAATAAAGGGATACACAATCCACCAAATGTTGAGGTATTGTAAGCCATAAGTTAGTTTCGACGAAATTTCGGGAAAGCAAGACAGTCATAGAAACATTCTGTGCAGAAATCACATAAAACTTTCCGAATTTAAAAAAAAGTCAAAAGGTACAAGAAAAAATAAAAATGCCCACCTACAAAGTTTGTTATTGAGATGAGAATATTTAGAACTGAGTCAGTTCAATTCTGAAGGTGTGAATACTTTAGTACTGGGTGACAACTTCCAAAATGTGTACATCTCTTAGTAAGATTTTGTACTAAGCTGGCAACCCTAGATTTAGTGTACCGAGGCCAACACTGAAAGCCTAATGTCCCTCATTCTACTAACAGTTTACAGAACGTCTTTCATATAATATCCAACTCGCTCGGTAATGACGAGCACATATAAAGACCCCCATTATATGGTGGGTGTCACACTGTATACATGAAGCCCTATTTATTTAATCGTATGGCGTAAAACATTAAACAATTACACTAAAGAAATAAACTACAAACTAGCTATAAATCCACATTCAGGGTCCCCAGCCACGAGCTTGCGTCAGGTGTCAGATTGTACAGATCTCCAGGGGAGCCCGAGTATGAGTGTAGAGGGCAGCGCTGTACAATGTGCTCCATGGTTTGAGCCTCCTCGCCGCATTCGCAGAGGGCCGAGTCCCGCCAACCCTACTTGTGTCGGAAGTAGTTACAGCGCCCGTGTCCTGTTCTCAGTCTGTTTAAGCGACACCAGAGATTGTGTGGTAGACTGAAACCATCTGGTTAACCGTGGGGTCTATAGTTGGCCCTATTTCCCTTGGTCACACGACAACTTGAAAACGACTTTACATTAATCTCTTATTAGAGTTCCATACCCAAAGGGGTGCCAACGGGACCCTGTTACTGAGACTCCGCTCTCTGTCCGTCGATTTATCCGTCTGTCACTGGGGTCTATCTATAGAACCGTAATAGCTAAACACTTGAATTTTTCACTGATTATGTATCACTGTGGCCACTATAACAACAAATGCAATAAATCAATTGTTTTAATAAGTCTCATTTAATTTGAGGTGGTCATGCATTGAGTTTGTGAATTTATCATCATCATCATTTCAGCCGAAAGACGTCCACTGCTGAACATAGGCCTCCTCCAAGGCTCGCCAAACAGACCGGCCCCGTGCCTTGCGCATCCAACGCGATCCCGCAACCTTAACCAGGTAGTCACTCCATCTTGGGCTTTGTTGGAGGCCTACCTACACTGCGTCTTCCGGTCCGTGGACGCCACCCGAGAACCTTTTTGCCCCATCGGCCATCAGTTCTACGAGCGATGTGCCCTGCCCACTGTCACTTGAGTCTGGCGATTCTTCGAGCTATGTCGGTGACTTTAGTTCTTGCGCGGATTTCATCATTTCTAATGCGATCCCGCAGAGATACTACGAGCATAGCCCTCTCCATTGCCCTTTGAGCTCCCTTATGAGGCCCATCGTTAGCGGCCACGTCTCAGTGCCATAAGTCATCACTGGCAACACACACTGGTCAAAGACTTTGTGAATTAATTTCAACAAGATTTGAACATCCTTTTTGTCAGACTATTTTTAACGATTGGGTTAACGCATTGTCCGGCATTAACTGAGCTAGGAACACTTTGTATTGTAAAATTTCGCCTTTTATATTTTGGATTCAAAGCAAGGATTAGCAATCGAAAAATAGTTCGGTTATTAAATCTAGATGGCGCTGACATTATAGCCCGAGGCTTTGAAGGCAATACAATAAGACTACAGATGTTTCATATTAGGTACTACAAATGTATTATTTTTCAAATTGCATAATAATACATTTGCAGTAATATGAAACATCTGTAGTCTTATTGTTTTGCTTTCAAAGCCTCGAGCTATAATGTCACGGCCATCTACACTGACGAGCAAAAATAAAGGGTCGGTTACAAAAATGACGATAACTACAAAACCCGCTGTGATAGCTTCTTCGAGTAAAATGAGTTAAGTAAAAAGTTTTATTCTCAATTAAACTTTTTCTTGTTAAGATAGAATAAAACTCTTTACTAAACTCATTTTACTCGAAGAAGCTATCACAGCGGTTTTTGTAGTTATCGTCATTTCTGTAACCGACCCTTTATTTTTGCTCGTCAGTGTAGATTTAATAATCGAACTATTTTTCCGCGGTCGGTCTGTACTATGTCGATTGCTAATCCAGTCTATATCATCCTTGTCTAAACTTATCTGTGTAACTGAAGATGTAGTTGTTACTTGGCATACCATACGGAATAATAGAGGTGCAGTAGAAGTAATTTTTGAATATTCCCGAGGGATATACACCGAGTTTTTTTACTTCTGTTAAATTCGACACGTTGCTCGGTACAATAACAAAAACTACCTGGTAAATTGATTTTCGTTAAAATCGAAAAAAGTAATTAAATCGCGGCATTATCCGCTGAGATATGTACTATGTACACTAAATATTATTGATACAATACCAATGTTTACGATTATGACATTGATGTGACTCATAATAAAAGTAAAAGTATGTAATGTCGAACGAACTCTCCTCAATAATCTCCTTGTAGCGAATAGCTATGAATGAAAAACTCTTTACTGACGAAATTTAAAAGATAAATAATAGTAGGACATAACGAAGGACCTTTTACACTGGTTCAGCCATTAAATTTAACTATTGAATATCTCAAAATAGTAAGAGTTAAGATAACACACTAGTTTCTTCGAGAAATGAACTCTATTTGACCATAATAATCACCTCCACGCGGACGAAGTCGCGGGCAAATGCTAATACTGATTACCGCATAATACGGAATTCTACGCACTTGGTTAAATGACATACAGGGTGGATAAGTAGTGGATTGTGCGGCGTGTTTCAATATGGGCGATTGGGACTGCGACCCTCACGCCCCTCCACTTTGGCTGGCGCCTGGCGCGTGACCTGACTACCTGGGTTCTTTAGCGTTTAGGATCCCGTGTGACACGGGAACCTTTTTGGGAGGGCTCCGATTGGGAGTTACCTTTAAAGCTTGCTATACATGTTGGTCGAGCTCAGGCCAACGCGAGCGTAGGCATAAGAATAAATAATTACAGAGTAGAAGGGAATCTCTTTTGACCGCGTCCAAAACGCCGCCATTTATATACCTACTTCCCCCTTCAAGTCGTTACACCCCGCTGTCGTCCAAGCGTGTTGTTAGGGTTGCTTACTGTTAAATATTACTTACGTCTAAAGATAATAAAGATAATATCGCTAAAATATAAGTTTTTATTTACTTTGAAATCATTATTTTATTCTTATTTTACAAAATATGAGAATTATAATTATACTCTCTCTATTACATTTGCTAACAAGTCAATTTCAATGAAATACATATAATACTGTGCCGGGTAAATACTGTTTTCATCGACCCAGGCCCTTAGGCCTGCTCTAGTTTACCTGTAACCTGTACCTACATAGACATAGGTACCTAGGTACAGTTACCGTTACCATCGAATTTGACGTCTTTTCAGTAGCGAGTAAAGTACATGCGCAAACTTAGCCCCACCACGTCCCATTTTGTTCAAGATGTTTGTCGGAAACTATAGGTACATATACGTAGGGTGGGTTTAAATAACTGAATTTGCGCCACTGGCACAGAATATATAATAGTACTAACGTACAGAATGGACACGCTCCGCCGCGCACCGATTCGAGTTACCCCACCCCTCAAGGCGCAAATTGCCGGACACCGCCCGAATCCAGAAGAGTGCGCGCGCGATGTATGTAGGCGTACGCGTGTACAGACGTCGTCGTGCAAGTAGATTCAAGAACGCGTACGTATTTTGTACGTCGTGTCCGCCGTGTGCCACTGGCCACTGCGCTGCGCGATCGCGTCGCGAGGCGAGGCGAGCGAGAAAAGGTCAACGACCGATGGCGGGGCTATTGAAGATTTGACGAAAAGCAATAAAATGCTGTAGGTACCTACTCTAAAGTAAATTTTACCATTGGGTGAAACAATTGGCTACAATAAAAGAACTGCTCATGTCTTTTTGATTAATCAGGTACGAAAACGAAATAATATTTAGAAAATATTACTTACCGCTCATCATCTTTAGGAAAATTAAAAAAACTTTAGTGTGGCATCGTTTTTCCATTATTTACACACCCAAATACACCACAATAACTTGACGCCATTGTTATTTGTTTCCAATAAAACGAACGCGCAAACAGTAAACAGCCAATATGCCAAACGCGCGTGCGGCGACGCCGGCCGTGACACCCTGACTGAGTTCTCTCTTAGAGAGTACTCTAATATCGTGACCTTGAGTCCGCCCGGAGCGAGAGTTTCGCTTCTGCTCTGTTATTATTTATTCTTATGGCGTAGGCAAGAATACAAGGCAAGTGCTACTGCCTACACGTTCGGCCAACCGCGTAATGGCGCGCTGACAAACATGTGGACACTATCGGCCGAGTGCGCGCGAGCGCCTTTGATTTGTGCAAAAAACCGACAGCGCTCCGAAGTGCGGCAAGTGGTCGCGAGCGACCCGCAAGTTGTGACAAGCTACGCCAAAATCGCCAAATGAGTTCTATACAAGTTGGCGCTTGACTTTACTCGGCTAACTAGGCGAGCGACACCGAGCGATGGCAAGACAATGCAAATATACTGTCTATACGTTGGTATTGGCGTTCACTCGGCGACGCCCGGCCAACATGGATTGACAGACACCGAGCGTGGCAGGCACGTGCCATGGCAGACCAAATAATATTCTTCTGTATTCTGCCGTAGTAATTAGGAATTTTGTAATGCCACCTCCAGGGAAAGTACTCTAAATACCTAAGCTACTGATAACTATAAATTAAAAATTTTAAAAACCCCCAACGCAATTGGCATTGATCACTTTTTTGCAATGTGGTGTAATTCCAAAACCATTTCGAGGAATAGGTTTATTAAATCATTTTATAACATTGTAGTAAAAAAACATTAAATGATCGTGTGTATTTTTGCAAAATAATGTTTGACCTTTGTTTGACCTTTCTGTGGGCATTAACTTTGAAATTCTTTGCAACAAGAAAAAAAAAGCCGTCCGTCTAGTTTCTCTATAGTTATTATCTGTCACTTCGACGTAGTTATCATCTGTCAGTTTAAGGATACTATTTTGAAAAACATTCTTCGCGTTTTTCATATTTTAATAATGGATTTATACAGGAAGTGTTTCATTCCTACTTGTGGAAATGATTCTGTCAATAGCCCAAACAAATTAATTGTTCGCATTTACAAGAGAAGTGGTGCCGCAAAGTTAATTCAAAGTTTACAAGATGTACTTATTGTTGCGAGGATCATTTTAATGTAAGTATGGATTAAATCCGGCAAAGAACTTTCAAGGGAACACTTCTGACCATTTTATTTTATACGTACAAAAAATACTATAGCCGTAAATCGTTTTTTTACCTATTCTCTTGGAAGAATCGGCAACTTTAGTGTTATTGTAATGTAAAGTGACATTGTCAGATGACAACTAACCATCGATTATGACACATTTTTTTTGTCATTATGTCTGTGGTTTATACACAGATTCAGCCGCGGCATGTCATTTACGAGAAGTCGTATCTCAAATTTTTAATAAATTATAAAAAAACATTGGAGTGATGAATTGCTGAAATATTCAAATTAGATTCTTAAAATGCTCTATATTTTCGATAAAAAAAAATAAAAAGGGGGGTTAGAAAAAATGAACTATCCCAACATCGTATGTTTGAACATTAAGTCAATGCCCGTTATGCGTCTAAGGTCCCTAACAAGAGCTAACAACCAACCAACGCCAAGAAACCTGCTTTCTATTAAAAAAAACCGCATCCGCATCCATCTTTTTGCGTCGGGGATTAAAAATAGGAAAATTTACTCAAAGAAAACATTCCTTTATTTTTGAAAAGAATGAAAACTGCATTCAAAGATTTTCGAAACTTCGCTTGCCGCACCCGGGAATCGAACTGGCTAAAATCTAAAAAAAATAGCACCCTGTATTTTTATTTCATTGATCGATCGGGTCAAACATAAGGATCAAATCTCTCTAACAAACTTGGTAAATGAAAAGAAAGGAAAAACCATGACATCTGGACTTATAAATTTGTATACTTATCCAACAAAATGGAGCCCAGTTGAAAAGTAAATAGTGATTTATTAGTTTTCCTTCATTTAATTTACCAAGTTTGATCCTTATGATTGACTATCGATCAGTTTATCAATAAAAATACAATGCTATTTTTTTTCAAATTTTAGCCGGTTCGACTCCCGGGTGAGACGAACGAATTTTCGAAAATCTTTGAATGCAATTTTCATTCTTTTCAAAAATAAAGGACTGTTTCCTTTGAGTAAATTTTCGTATTTTCAGTATTTAGAGTACTTTCCCTGGAGGTGGCATTACAAACTTCCATCCTGTATAGCTAGTGGTAAGTACATAAAATACATAAAATTTAATAGAAAACTAGAGAAGCAGATGTACAACACAAAGGCGACTCTACACCTTAAAAGGACATTTTTATATTACCCACGGACACTAATAAATGAAACACTGTAATCGGAGTAGTAAAAAACTACATAGTCAAGTCGTCGTTTATTTTGTAAAGTTGCATGAAGTATTGCGACTGATATTATGATACTAACTACCAGCGACCATTTTCAAAAACCTCTCCCACACTGCAAATGACACCCACGCCGAGGTCATGTTACAATGGACATACAACCAATTTCACAAGACCTATTGCTTTACCCGATAATACTGACGATATAGTGCAAGATATAAAAGTCGCTTTGCTTAGAAATGTCCAATCTATGAAGACCCGATCAACATTGCGGCTTTCGTATATGCGGAGCTCAAGTAGCACTGGATATATGAACTAGCTTTATAAGAGCTGTAGTTTTAAGCGACATTGTAGCGCCGGGAGACCAAGTTAAAATAGTAATCCGTGAAGATTCATTGGAAGTAAATTGCTCGTAAACTAACTTGAACCTTATATGTTGGAGATAGACTTCATTTTAAGTGAGAGGACTTTTAGATAGGTGATTTTCTTTATTTTCATGGTTGATGAAAATAATTGCAATGTACAACCTAAGTGGAGTTTTTGTATTCTATGAAAGAATTTATGATGTGGTAGGTACCTCATAGGAGATAGTTTTTCCACTTTAAAAGCAATAACATTTTTGTTTTAGTTTTCATTTTAATTGTTAGCGCAATTCCATAGAGGTGAATTTTTTACTTTTCTATTTTTTAAGTAAGCATTTTTAATTGCATATTTAGACAAATTTTTCTCTTGCTGTGTTAATTGTAACTCTATTCTCTTCGTGAGCGACAGACTGCGCCGCGAAAAAGGCTTTTTAGCCAGATAGACCTAAGTCGTGGTGGGCTAGTGGTTTGAGCTTAGCCTCTCAAGCAGAGGATCGTGGGTTCGAGTCCAGGCTCACTTGAAATTTACCATGATTTTCGGTGTATTAAAACATCGTGAGGAAACTTGAAAACAAATTGAATGGCGTATGTGAAGTTCCCAATCCGCAATGGGCCCGCGTGGGAACTATGACCCAAGCCCTACCCTGATTGGAGGCCTGTGCCCTGCATTACTTATGTATATGCAAATAGGCTGGAATGATAATGAGACTTAAGCCATAATAGCGTGCCAATGACACACACAAAGACAGACAGACAAAAACATCCAATTAAGCACCCCTTCTGTGCGAACTAAAAAACTTTGCCACATAATTCCCCCCTCAAGTCAATCCACAAACTTATCTCAGTCAACGGCAAACTCGAGTACTAACTTAAACTCATACAAAGTCTACGTTTAACGTATCCGCTAGCGCCACTGTAGATAGCAAATATAACTTTGTAGTTCAACAGGTGTAGTGCAGAGCAATCAAGCGAGGTTCCTGTGAGGCTCCCCACAAACTTATCCGTGCGCCTGTCCTAACTTTAAACTGGTAGTTTTTCAAATTAATCCAATAACAACCAGCAGCAAACTTAAGTTTGTGATTTACAAAGGATGTGAAATTGGAACGGGACTTTGGAATACGTTGATGAGTCATACATGAGTCATATTATAGTAACGTTAAAGTTATTAAAATCAAGATACAAGATATTGCCACAAAATAATGCAAAGAAAGTACAGATAAACAAGACTACTACTAATTAATCAGAACGTTTATTAAGGGTAAAAACGGGATCTTATTACTGAGACTTCACTGTCCGTCCGTCTGTCTCTCCGTCTGTCACCAGGCTGTATCGTATCGCACGAACCGTGATAGTTAGATAGTTAAATTTTCACAAATATTGCCGCTATAACAACAAATACCTACTAAAAACAGAATAAAATAAATATTTAAGGGGGCTCCCATACAACAGACATGATTTTTTTGCTCGTTTTTAACCGTTTTTAACCAGACGCCAGCGAGCGTTTTTTCTATTCATTGCGTGTGCAGTGTGATCACCACTGTGCGACAAGCGTCTCGGCCGCGTAATGAACAGTTAACACGCAGAATTACTATTACTACGACTTAGTTACTAACCCAATGAACTCGCCAATGTGTATTGCGCGCCGACGAGCGTCCCTAAGACTCAATCGCCTGGCAAAAGCCGGAACGCTCGTAAATTTACGATAATTTTATTACATTCGCGCAACGACCAGGCTCCTTGTAATAAAGCTCGTATTTATACTCCCACTTACCGAAGGTACATTGTTTGATAAATCACAATGACAGACACGGAGTATCATTGCCAAGAACTACCTAAGGCCACAAAAACAACTAATAGTACTAGCGTAAAGATGGATCACTTTCGAACAAAAGTCAACTTTAGGTATAAAAATTTGCCTACTCTTACGACCGTTAACTGCTTGCACGGGAAATTGAAACTTATCGCGTAATGCGAGCGTTCATATTCCGTTCGGCACCGCTGACATAAGAATAAATAATAACAGAGTAGAAGGGAATCTCTTTTGACTGCGTCTAAAACGCCGCCATTTATATACCTACTTCCCCCCTCACGTCGTTACACCCCTCTGACGTCCAGGCGTGTTGCTAGGGTTGCTTACTGTTAAATATTACTTACTCTAAAGATAATATCGCTAAAATATTAAGTTATTATTTACTTTGAAATCATTATTTTATTCTAGTTTTACAAAATATGAGATTTATAAATCATTAGGTACAGTCAAGGATTTTAATTGTTAGGCCACTTGCCACTGTTAGTATTTTAGCCGTGTAATGCAAATCAGCATATACCAGTATAAGCGGCTTCACCCGATTTGCATTACACGGCTAAAATGCGAACAGTGGCAAGTGGCCTAACAATTAAAATCCTTGACTGTACGTACCTACATATTATAGGTAGGTACTTCTAAGTAAGAATTTATTACAAGTGCCATACCAAAAGAAGTCATTTATGGTGATTTGGCATCTTTTTTGAATTTTTTATACACCCAAATACACCACAATAACTTGACGTCATTAATTGTTATTTGTTTCCAATAAAACGAACGCGCAAACAGTTAACAGCCAAACGCTCGTGCGGCGACGCCGGCCGTGACACCCTGACTGAGTTCTCTCTTAGGGAGTACTCTAATATCGTGACCTTGAGTCCGGCCGGAGCGGGAGTTTCCCTTCTACTCTGTTATTATTTATTCTTATGCCACTGATCCGAAACCAAGAGCATTGGGTTCCTACTCGCCGGTATTTAGGTAGATATACATATATAAATCAAATCAAGAAAGATAATTGTGTGCATTAATACAGTAAACTACCTTTAGTAAGTAAGTAAGTTAATTATAAGATCATGTAGAAGTCATTGTTTCTTGCAAAAATCACAGAAAAAAGATGCTTAATTACGCGCGACGCGGCTAGCGTGCGAACCGAAAGCCGAGCGACAACCTACTGCCATACACCTGCCCGGGAGGCGCGCCGGCCGAACATACCTAAACTGCGGAGTGACACACCCTGCTAAGGCCACGCAGATGGGACGAGGGCGCGTCGCATTTACAGTACAGTAAGAACAATAAACTTACGAAAAGTGTAGGTAACACCAAAAAAAACCAGCCAAGTGCGAGTCTGACTCGCGCACGAAGGGTCCACCGTCAAAAAATAATAAGGAATTTTGGAGATGTATAGTCTTCCAATGTCTAAATCTAATATATAATTATTTATCTTTAAATTAAAGTGAATATATATGTAAAGAAATTATATTTCTTTAAGTTATACAGCACCCTTTGTCAGTAAAATAGTGATCATGTAAGTACTTGTGTACTTCGTAAATGGCGCTGTAGGTAAGACGGCTAACATGGTCGGTAAGGCAGTGTATGTTTGAGGGTAGTTAGATAAAACTCACCGTGATCGAGCATATTGTTTTGTTAACATAAAATTAATTTTAAAAGGAATCGACAAATTAATAATAGACTTTAAATGTCGTTTCTTTGTTTTCAGGTAAATAGTATGATATTAGATCAGTGTAGTTGTATTTGTGTGTATGTAAGTACTAAAATAAAACTTTGTTTTCAGAGCAACGCAATTGTTTATTTAAAATTTGTAATTCCTAATAAGATTGAAGATATTGTCTAATATATACTTAACTAAATATTCTGTGAATATTTCAAGCGTCTACCTGTTGCTGTTATCAATATCGAGCAAAAAAATCACGATTGTTATATGAAAGCTCCCTTAAATATTTATTTTATTCTGTTTTTTCTTGTTTTTTAGTATTTGTTGTTATACCGGCAACCGACATACATCATCTGAAAATTTCAACTTTCTAGCTATCACGGTTCATGAGATACAGCCTGGCGACAGACGGACAGACCGACGGACGAACAGCGAAGTCTCAGTAATAGGGTCCCGTTTTTACACTTTGGGTACGGAACCCTAGAAAAAGAAATAACCACGTCTGAATTTAAAGTGCAGATTTATTGGGCCCGTAAAAACTTACTTAGATGCTGAAGTTAACTTTATCTCGAAGGTTTCGGACCTGTTGCCGGTTGGGCCGTAAATGGGGTAAGTGGAGTGCTAGAGCCGTCCCTTAAGTTGTCGATATCGATAAAAAAGTCTAATCGAGCCCATCTATTGCACTTTTGGCCGAGACTATTTCACGACTAATGCGAGGAAATAACAATTAAACAATCGAAACTTAGCGGCCAGTACCCAAAACTTATTTGGTTATTTGGTTCAAAGTCGATGTAATCTTAAACTGTTTTAAGTGTCATTTTCGGTATGAGAATAGTATCTGCCAACTTACGTACACACACACACACACACACATATTTTACACTTTTGACGAGTCGCACGACTTTTTTGTGTCATTTTGGCTAAGTACCCTATGTTAAAAGGTGATCGAAACTAGAAACAAAAAATGTGTATCTTTTGATTGCGTTGGCTTAGATGTTAGAATATTGTCTTCTGTTTGAATCTTAACTGACACAAACGAAATAAAATTTATTACTCACAAAAATCTAATTCACCTTTCTAAAAAGTTACTGCACCTGGTAAAAGTAAAATAATTTAACAAAATGACGTGATAAAAGATAAATAGTAAATGAGTACGAGTATAAGTATGAGTATGGGTATTAATATTAGCAGCTATGCTATGACCGTAAAAAAAATTAGTGCGCTTTTATTAAACTTTTGGTAGGTACAGAAAATCAGAAATCCAGTATATTTGTTAACATTTATTATTCTATGTATAAAGGTACTTATATGTATATAAATCGTAATAATAAACCCCTAAACCCCAACATTTGCCAAGATGCTTTTTGAGCTTCGACGTAATTGGTATATTCATCGTCTATCGATATCGATACAAATTCCGGCACTTCGTGTCGATAACATCGGCGTTTCGTTACGTTGCAAGTGCAAAGATCCTATTTGGGCCAGTTAAGCTTTGGCACAAGGTTTAGGGAGAAACGTTTTTAATGGTGGCACTAAGTTTTTTACTTTTTTTTTTTTTTTTTTGACTGACTGTTGCTGTTAGCCTCGACGGCTTTTACAGCTTACCGGAGAGATCGCGAGCCGCCAGACGGGCAGCTCAGCAAAGGGTGGTTTTCTTAGCATGCCAAAGGGTGCTCCTATTGAGCCGACCTCGGACTTTGGACGCTAAGTAGAGATTTGCAAGCAATCGGATTTTTGGGTTTTTTACATTCCTAGTATTCGGGATTTGAGTTGAGCGCTTTTCTAGAGATCAAGCAAACAAAAAATACTTTTTAGCCAACCGACTGGACTTTTTAAATATATCTGACTAGCTGCCCGCCTCGGATTAGCACGGGTGTACTGAATTAAAAAAATCGTTCATGCAAACCTCCTCTCAATTGTTACGAATACAATAAAAAACGAAGTAGACAAATATGTGCAGCCGTTCTGAAGTTATACGCGTACATACTACAATTTCTGAAATTGATTTTTATTTGTAAAGATATAGCATTATTTTCATCCATTAAACACCTTTTGTCGCATCTAGTCCCGTTCGCAATTCATCCCGTTCGCATTTCGTCCCGTTACCAAGTCGTCCCGGAAACGCACCTCAAATAGACGATTTGCGAACGAGACTAGTCGCGAACGGGACGAGGTGCGTTTGCGGGACGATCTGCTAACGGGACAAATTTGGCTTGTCTATTTTTTTGCAAGGTATAGTAAATCAAAAACCGTTTCGAGATAAATGCTTTTTAAAATCGTTTCCTGCAGTTATTTAATTTTAATATAATGTAATGCATATATTACATATCAAATTAGCAATGACCTTAATTTGACATTGAAATAGATTTCGTAGACGGTCCAAGTTGTACTTAAATTTGTGTGGAATAGCATTATTTAGAATTTTTCTCAATTTAAGCGTGAATTATACTACTGAGTTTGATTTGGACCCGCTGTCTGAAATCTAGGACTTTAACAGCGCCAGTAAAGTGACACTAGTTACAGTGTACCACTACACAAAAAATAATTAAAGGGGTGGCCTTATCGTACGCATTTAGGTAGATTTAGAAATTTGGCTGTGTGGGATGGGAGCCCTCAATTAAAATTTGTCGTCATCAATCACAATAGTTTCAATAATTAATTTTGAAAAAAGTAGTGAAAAATTATAAGAAAAATAAGAAAATAATTTATTACAATTGACTTTTCTATACAAACATAAATAGAAAAACCATTGATAATTTTTTTAGACAATCCCAATAGGATGTTGACACCACCGATCAACTGAGTACTTCTTTATGAGCTGTCAAAACACAATTCTCCCATAAAGTTTGAATGGCAATAGCAACTTGTGACGTCACTTGTTCGCCAACTCACTCAACTAACTATTTATTTGTCCCTATAGCTAACGGGACGAATTGCGAACGTGACGAATTGGCCGTACGGGATGATATGCGACAAAAGGGGAGAACTTTAAGGATAATCTGTATTTGCCTACAGTACAGCTATTTTTGACGTTGACTAGTTAGGTTTCCGCAAATCACCGGGCTATAATACTTTCACTCGGTTGGTCTAAAAAACTATAATTACGGTACCATCACCATTGGCTTGATGCCTTGTAACCTATTGCGGTACAAGTGATAAACTTTTGACCATACTCAGTAAGAATCTTAGTAACATTAAGAAGAGTTTAGACTTGCAAGAAAAAACGAGCAAACGAAATTCAATGGTCAGTCGAATGCCGCAACTTGCACGAGTATTCTTGCAAATCTAAACCCGGCTTTATAAACGCGAAAGTTTTTATGTATGGATGTTTGTTACTGTGTCACGCTAAAACGTTTTGACAGATTAAAATAAAAAAAAAATTTGGCACATAGACAGTTTATAACTTGGTTTATTATAAAATACTTTTATCCCAGAAAATTGCATAGTTCCTGCGGGACGACGATAAACGAATGAGTCGCGGGCAACAGCTAGTAGTTATATAAAATTCATTATAGTACTTCAAGCAAATGTTGAATTATACATCACGTTAGCCTTAGCGTTTTTGAAATATAAACTTTTTATAAATCATACTACATATAACATGATAAGTGTGAAAGTTTGTCAAGATGTAAATATTCGGATGTTTGTTACTGAATCACGCAACAACGGCTGACGGATTTACATGAAATTTGGTATGGAGATAGTTTCAGACCTTAGGAATAACATAGGATAGATTTAATCCCGGTAAATTGCATAGTTCCCGTGGGATAGCTAGTTCTAAATAATTGCAAACTTGATTATAATTTTATAACACCCTGTAATGAATACAGGGCGATTTACAATCTTATAATTTCTCAACTTGTCAAGTCAAGGTCAAAATCAACACAGCAATTGTCAGTTTAAGTAATGCTGCCATGATGAATTTTTCGTAATCTCCTAAATGCCTCCAAATGCCATTTTTGCATTTTTGTCATAGTTTTCGCACGCACGAATAAACTTACTTACCTTACTGAGGGGTTGCTTGACAAGCTTGACCGCCTTCAAAACGTGTGTATCCGGTATATCTTTGGTCTCCGTAAATACGACCACGTATCTCACTTTCGCGCACAGTTGAGGTGGTTGCCCATCAGGGAGCGTAGGAACATACACGTTCTGTCATTGCTTTTCAACACTCTTTTTAATCCTTCCGCCCCTTTATACCTTTCCGAGCGTTTCAGCTACTTGGCTGAAGGAAGCCAGCATCGTTTGCGGTCGAGTACCAATCTCCTTTTGGCCTGTCCTTCTGCTTCTTCCAAAATTTACTCAAAATCTTTTACTGTGCAATCTGCTAGACTGTGGAATCGATTACCCACCTCCATTAGGCAATCTCCCTCCGTGGTGTCGTTCAGGGAAGCTTTGAAGAGGATGTGGCTCACACCATCTCTTTAATATATTGAGAACACTGCTTATTTATTGTATGTATTTTGCATATATATGTTGTATATGGTAGTATATTTTTATTAGGTTTCTTTATATTATGAGTTTATGTATTGTATTTGCTAAAAGTTGTATTGTAGCCTTTGCTTTGTCCGACTGTCTTATTTTTACTTACTCTTTGTCGGTCCCTTACTAAATGCTCCTTTCATCCACTCAAAGGTTGACTGGTAGAGATCCATTAAAGGGATAAGTTCGCCTTTGTACATGCATTTCAACGGTTGTCAATAATGTATTTCTTTTTCCTTATTTTTGTACAATAAAGAGTTTACATACATACATACTAGTCCGCAATCTGCCGCTGCCGCTTGTGACCGGCGCCCGCGCAGGTCATTACGTCAGCGCACGGACTTGTAAATTTGACATTAAACGTAGAAACCGATGCAAAGGTTGCACTGACAACCAAGGCCCCAGCCCACCCGCTCGTCTCGATAAGGATAGAACAAAGATTGATGTTTGGCTTTTGTTTAGTTTTAGTTTTTAGTTCTGAAGGTTTATGTTAGAAGGCAGGACGGTCGCACACCTACATGAAGTAGGTGACTGGTTAAAAAAGCGTGCGCACATTTTAAGAACTTAAAATATACGTAACTATACTACTATATCGCCATGCAACGAGGGAATGCTGCCAGCCTTGTGGGTACGATGCCACGGGGGCCTTTTTTAACCCCCGACACAAAAAGAGGGGTGTTATATGTTTGACCGCTATGTGTGTGTGTCTGTCTGTCTGTGTGTCTGTCTGTGGCATCATAGCTCTTAAACGGGTGAACCGATTTGGATGCGGTTTTTTTTAATAGAAAGCAGGTTTCTTGGCGATGGTTCTTAGATATGTTTCATCAAAATCGGTTTAGCCGTTTCAAAGTTATCAGCTCTTTTGTTAGCTGCGGCAGGGATCTTAGACGCATAATGGGCATTGACTTATTGTTCAAACGTCATACGAGTGACATAATTGCGTTGGGGGTTTTTAAAATTTTTAATATATAAGTAGTTATTAGACTTAGACAAGTAGGTTTTTTTAAGTAATATATACAAAAACAAAAGAAAAGTTTTTACGTTAGATATTTAGTTTATAGTTAAGTTTTATTCATTGTTATTGTTTCTTAATATTTGTATCCTTCAGAAAATTAATGGCATCGGTAATTTTTCTACTACTAAATACACTTGACCGGTTTTGTTTTTTAAAAATGCTTTTACGAAATAAGTAATGGCAAGCAACAATTAAATAGAAGTGTGACATCATCATCATCAGCCCAGCCGATATACGTCCCACTGCAGGGCACAGGCCCCCTCTCAGAATGAAAGACATACAATATAATGTGACATACTTATTTATATTGATTACTAGCTTTTGCCCGAGACTCCATTTGCGAAGAATTCGTTTATCGCTATCCCGCGGGAACTATGCAATTTTCCGGGATGAGAACTATCCTATGTCCTTCCCAGGGCCTAAAGCTATCTCCATACCAAATTTCATCTAAATCGGTTCAGCGGTTAAAGCGAGAAGAGGTAGCAGACAGACAGACACACTGTCACGTTTATAATATTATAGTATGGATTGTGTCGCATAAATATACCGGTTTTTAATCACTAAAAGCGTTTTTCAGTATGAAGACATGTCTATTACGAATAAACGAAGTATGCACGTGTCTAAAATGACAGTTTTCTATTAATTGGCATATGTTAAGTAAATGTTCAACGATTGTCTAAGTTTTTAAGGTAAATCGGTGTTGCTTAGGCATTATAAGGCATAGTGAATAGCATAAAAATACTGTTTTTTTTGCATGTAAATGGATAAAAGGGAAAACTCCCAAAAAAAACAAATTTCACTATGGTATAGGTACCTACATGAACATGAATTAACAGGTTACGGAATCAGATGGTGCATGTTACCTATCTATTCGTTAATTTATCTTTGTTAAAAGTCTTTAATATTCTACGTTAATTTATTACATAAGACATAACTATTTTCTACGGAATGTACGGAATGTAGCCCACCTCCTCTATGTTGTTTAAACTGTTAGTATCTTGTCTATGATCCTAAAAAAATAGCCTGCTAGTACCGGCCAGTTATAATAAAAAGTAAAAAAAAAATGCATTCGTAAATTTCGAAAAAAGAACATAGACACGGATTTCACTTTTATGGAGCATTTTGAATAGATATACGACCGCTAATCGCTCGATGTTACGTGTTCGACCGCAGAAGAAATGTATGGCACATCACTAACTTAGGGTTGCCATGTGTTCGGACTTTATATGGAGAATATCCGGACTTACTCAGGGTTTCTTAGCTTTTCAGCTGTGTCAAGAAGTGACATTTTTATATTGTTTTACCCGCCAATTCATCCACGCTACTACTGCCCTACTATTTACATTCCTTATTTCACCCCTATAGGGCCAGACTTTTTTAATATAATTTGTTATCTGTAGATTCAGCGATTTCGGTTTTCAAAGTGGATATTAACCCCCTGTTTCATCATCCATTGATCAAATTTATTTGACGAATAAATGTGACGCCGACTCTGTTTTGTTCAAATATACGGAGGCGGCATCACATTTATCCGTCAAATAAATTTGATCAATGGGTGGTGAAACAGCCCCTTAGTCAATCTAACCCAATACTGTAATACTGTTATAAGGAAGGAATAATCCGGTTTAATTAAAAAAAAAATAACTTGTATGCTTGTATACTTGTGTAGGAAGAATGCAAAGAAAGCACGACGTTTGAATGAGTGTAAGAGACCGTATGAGACGCATGTACAGTACATATGATTATGAAACACATGAATGACGAGCAAGTAACGTTTTTAAAAATACAGGGCGAAAAAGACTGCTGGTTTGTTCAATAATTTTCTCAGAAAAGTCGCCATTACATCATTAAAAAAAAAGTCACCAGTAAGAATGATCAAAAGTCTCCGGTAAGTGGAGAGGTTTTGAAATCGGAATGAAAAAGTGTCCAGTAAGTTCGATACAAATCACATAACTCATCATTGTAATTTGAACTAGGAACGACTTGTAAAATTTGTTATATTTTTTAATAGTGCAAAAAGTGCCATCTTAGTGCCATTAAAAAGATTGAATAATAAACGTATAATTATAAATAAGAAAATAAATAAATATGATATAATCAATATCAATAATTATATTTATATATATGATAATTATATATAAATATGATTTTATTAGGATTTATAATTTATATTGTTTGAAACGGGTATGTATTACAATACCGAAGTACGAAAGACCGAATGTATTAAAACATCGAATGGGTCAAATCAAAAGACCGTCACGACTTTTTTCTGAAACCGTAAACTTCTCAGAATTTATTAAAACCCATTAGGTTAGGTTAGGTTTGTTTTATAACAATCTTAAAAATTTAACGGTTTCAGAAAAAAATCGTGTCGGTCTTTTGACCCATTCGATGTTTTAATACATTTGGTCTTTCGTACTTCGGTATTGTATACATACCCGTTTGAAACATAAATATAGATAAATTGCAAATTTATTCAATTTTATAAATATAAATGCCTACTCTAAGAGGTAGGCATTTTGGAAATATTTCGTTGTCATGTAATTTAAATTTTTGTATTCGTATTTTTTGTTTTATTTTTTCCGAGCCGTAGTATGGCTTACTAGTCTCTTCAGTAACGTACTATTTCAAATTCGATCCTATTAAAATTATAACTGCTAAAGCTTGTGTGTGTGTGTGGGCGCGTGCTTCCCGGAGTAACAAAACAACCGTTAAGTCTATGTTCACAGGTGTTTGTCATACCTGCAACGTAAGTAAGACCACGATGTATTTTTTGTGCATTTAAATTCAACTGCCAAAATTACAAAGAAATACTTTACAACAGTCTACGATCGCATTCGTACCAATGACGTACGACGCACTTAGACGTAACTCATTTCCCGAACACCGTATCGAACGACAATTGTAATTTGTGACTGGCAACACCAGAATAAAGAAAATAAAATGTTTATACCCCATTCAACGATTCGTCCCATTCGCCAATTGTCACACCGAGCTGATGACTGATGATTGCGTCAGTCGCTAAACGGCGTGTAACAACCGCGAGGCGAGTGTCGCCTGACGAGTCATCAGTCTTCGTGAAATGGAGAAACGATTGTGCTAAGGCTTCGGTACTTGATAAGAGAAGCGATAAGCTTATTTAAGCAATCGTACGCGTGAAAAATCTGCGTGCTCGTCTCGTTTGTCTCATATGATATATATCAATATTACAGATTAAAATAAATTAGTTTTTGTTAAAAATGTCATTTTCAATGCAAGCTTTTTCGCTGACTGTACTTTTTGTTGACTGCACTTGCATTGTCATCCAACCTACATTAGTTTACCAAATTTCAAGTAAATCCGACCACTGGAAGTGGGTCAAATTCAACTTCCAAGATTTGACCCGTACATACACAGTACATAGCAAGTTAATAAAAAGCTTTTAAAATAGAAAAAACCGGCCAAGTGCGAGTCGGACTCGCGCACGAAGGGTTCCGTACAATTATCTATAAAAATCACGTTTGTTGTATGGGAGCCCCCTGAAATATTTTTTTATTTTAATTTAATGATTTATTTTTCAAGTTAATATATAATAAAATATTCTGTGAATATTTCAAGTGTCTACCTGTTGCCGTTATCAATAACGAGCAAAAACGAGCAAAAAAAATCATTTTTGTTGTATGGGAGCCCCCTTAAATATTTATTTTATTCCAGTTTTTAGTATTTGTTGTTATAGCGGCAACCGAAATACATCATCTGTGAAAATTTCAACTCTCTAGCTATCACGGTTCCCGAGATACAGCCTGGTGATAGACGGACAGACGGACGGACAGCGGAGCCTCAGTAATAGGGTTTCCGTTTTTACCCTTTGGGTACGGAACCCTAAAAAGCTAGCCTTAAATCTGGCGCAGAGCGTTACGGCATCCGAGAAGTTACTCAGATTTTGCTTCGAAATAAGTGGAGTTCAAAAAGTTAGAGGCCTTAACGAAGGTAGTGAAAAATTCTACGAGTTTAACGTTGTGTTGTGTGTGACACATTGATTGCCAAAGTGGTCCACGTGGACCCCCAGGGGTTAGATACAATCTTCACATTTTTGTCGAGTTTTGGGAATATGGTACAAATGTAGCGCAAGGGGTCCACCGGAACCAGATAAATTTTGAAAGTGGTCGCGAAAAAGAAGTTTGGGAACTAATGTGCTGGACGAAGGTTTCCCCCAAAGAGTTGTACAACGATCGACGCTGAGATGCCCGCATCCAGCTTGTTTACGAGATCGTTGATCCATCCTGTTAAGGTAAACGTACTCGCTCGACACCTCAACGCCCAGTAGATGACACCCATCTGTCACCTCTCTTACTACGACCAAGATCGAAGGTGCCATGTATTGGTTCATTGTCAAGCACAGGGACGCTTACCTTACAAACAAATAAACATTGCAAATAAAATACAAACCTATTTGACTTAGAAAACTAAATTTATTATGTATATAACGACCGCCTTAGCCTAGTTGGTAGTGACCCTGCCTACGAAGCAAGAGGTCCTGGGTTCGAATTCCGGTAAGGGCATTTACTTGTGTGATGAGCACGAATATTTGTTCCTGAGTTATGGATGTTTTCTATGTATTTAAGTATTATATTTATCTATATAAGTATGTTTATCGTCGTCTAGTACCCATAGTACAAGCTTTGCTTAGTTTGGGACTAGGTCGATTTGTGTAAGATTGTCCCCAAATATTTATTTATTATTTATTTTATTATTTATATAGATAGGAACTTTCGAATTTAACCAATTGGGATGCACCAAAAAAAATAAACTATAGTTTTTATATTTTTTTTGGAAAGAATAGGATATTTTAAGATACCATTTTCATCTATTTTGAATTTGGTTGAGTATTTAATTATTTATATTTTTTTTAAGTAATACGTTGGATGACGTCACAGTGAGAGAGCTACGTTCCATTGCCTACAAAAATTCAAGCCGTACATAACATAGTCTGTAGCACTACTGATTTGTCTTGTCACTGTCAATAATACAAGCACGGTTTAGGGTCCTAAATGAACCATGACAAATAGTTTTATTTATTTCTCTTCTTTTAGCTTCTATTATTCCTATTTGTTTAATGGTGTGATAGTAAATAGATATTTTTTATTAAAATCTGATATTATAATTCTTTCATATTTACTTGTAACATAGTAATTTAATAATTAAATTTGTAAAAATACATTGCGAGTATTGTATTTATTTCGGACTTTATGATAAATGACAACTGTTTAAAGCCAGGTGCGCATCAAGTGATTAAAGTTCTGTCTTTGTCACTCTTTGCTATTATAAGCAGGACAGCAACATTTCAAACTGTCAATTTGCTTTAGAGTGTAGACCTGCTTTATGTCTGCTTATGTGACGATTCACTGCAGGGGTCAAATGAAGATCATTACTAAAATTTTCTTTATTTAATTCAGTTTATCATATTTTTAGAATCTGATTTCTGAAAACGATTCACAAAGCCTATTTCTCCAAACGGTTTTCGATTTATTATACGTTGTCAAAAATTGGGACATCCCAATTCGTACAATTCGCTGATCGTCTAATCATTAGCACCCAATACTGATATGATGACTGATGATTACATCTGTCACTAAACAGCGTGTAAAAACCATCCTCCCCTCGCCTCCCTAATCATCAGTCTTCGTAAAATGGGGAACGAATTGCGGTAAGGCATCGATGGATAACGTGCATGAGCGATTGTTGAACCATTTGAATTGTAATTCTAGGATTTTACTCATTTCCCATTGCCAAGCCAAGTACAAACAATAATTGAGTGCTTATAAACTAGATGCCGTTTCAAGTGTAAACAATAACAAAAGAGCGTGATAGACCCACACCTTTTAGTGTACCACGTATAGGTATCTTGGCTATTTCCACAGATCAAACGAGCCAAAACCCACTAAATTGTACTATTGTAAAACTATTTTGTTTAACATCTACCAATAAAGACGTCACCGTCAATAATTATCAATCAATGCTGAGAAAAAGCCTCTTAACCTTTATCGTCTTGTAGTGTTTTGTATATGTAAAACCAAGGATGATATAGACTGGATTAGCAGCAATCGCCATAGTACAGATCAGCCGCGGAAAAATAGTTCGATTATTAAATCTAGATGGCGCTGACATTAAAGCCCGAATCTTTGAAAGCAAAACAATAAAAGACTACAGATGTTTCATATTACTACAAAAGTATAATAATACATTTGCAGTGATATGAAATATCTGTAGTCTTATTGTTTTGCTTTCAAAGCGTCGAACTATAATGTCAGCGCCATCTAGATTTAATAATCGAACTATTTTTCCGCGGCCGATCTGTACTATGGCGATTGCTAATCCAGTCTATATCATCCTTGGTAAAACGTAGCTATAAAATGACAAATCTGAGGTTAGGTCTTGTGTAAACCGCAGTCATCGAGCCATCGCCGGAATAAAAAAAAAAACAAATTAAACTTAGTGTAACAATTTCAGTTTCAGTCGTTGGATTTTCACAAAAACGCCGCTCCGCTCTCTCCTAACCGCACCCTTATTTTCAAAGCGCAGACAATCAAAACTGAGTTTTATCACCAGCACTTAAGCACGCAATTACATCGTCGAGAACAGGTATTATTGACAAATCTACGAGGATTCGACGGATTGAGATTAGCGCATCGTTGAGCAAGAGATTTGGACACAAAATGTATTTTACAAGGAAATTACACAAACATGTACACAAAAGCGGAGTGATAGGTTTTGTTACGATACTGAATCTAATTTAGATTTAGATAATGATAGCTAATTGATAGCTTTAAGTTTAGTTAAAACATTGATTTGAGATAAAAGGATGCATTATTATTGGATGGGGCTTTGAAGAGTTTTTTTTATAAAGCAGACCCCATGATTGACTCCTCTCACTCAACTTAAGCCCCTACCGAGCTTCTTGCGCTAACCGATTTTAGGTATTCTATGAACTCGTGTTTGTGTGCGTGAGAGCGTCTAGAATCAAAGCCGTGCGCAAGCGCAAGCGACACAAGTTCCCAGTCCGATGGTCTTGATAACTTTTGAGTGGCTGAAAATGATAAATACAGATTTGCAATGAAAACAATGAAAAAATGTGTTTAAAAGGCATAAGAAATCTACAAATTATTTATAAGAAACAATAAAATATTAATATTTTAATTTCTATTTATAATTTCCTAAATGTTGGTATCCAAAGGTTATCTCGAAGAGATCGCTGATGCAGAAGACTGCATGTTGTTTACTTCTACTCGTAATCATATTCTACATATTGTATTCTGTATTTGTCGATATCAACGTGCCCACCAGGTTTCCGCGAGTCTAACCACGCATTCCTGAGGCCATATGGAGTAATAAATGTTATCTGAACCTAGGTCAAAATATGCTTAGTTTTTGAGATATTTCCATTTTTATTTTTAAATTTTACTGTGAAAGTGGTGGAGGTGCTGGGATTGCGTATTTATTATGTATGAAAAAATAAAAAAGGTTAAAAGCATAATTCGACCTAGGTTCAGATAACATTTATTACTCCATATGGCCTCAGGAATGCGTGGTTAGACTCTCGCGAAAACCTGGTGGGCACGATGTATGTATATCGGAAGTCGATAAACGTGAAGGCTCTATGACAACTCAAATGTGCTACTTGAATTCCGGCCTCTGATAATAAGGGTTAAAAATGTATGTTACTTTGTACGCAACTAGGGTATTTGCATGACAAATAAGAGACACTGTACTAAAGTAACCTCTGTCCCTTATAGAGGACAAAAGCATTCTTGGCATAGGTTCAACTACTTGATACTTGGATTTATTATTCTGTTTGTTTACTCATAACATGACTAGTCTTTGCCTGTTGCCTGTAATCCTGCAAAGGGTGGGCAAATTAGCCTATAGGACTAATAAATACTAGCTGGGTAGCTTATTCTAAGTTCTAAAACTTATACTTCAGCAGCTAATCCCAAATCATTGGGTGAAAAAAATATCGCTGCATGAAGCTAGTTTGAGTTGAAACTATTATCTAGTTTTTTTCGATACTATATTCCTGTATCACTTTACAGATTACGAAGGTTTTGTAACTGTCGATGATTTTGGGTCATATATTTTTTATGCGGCATATATTTTATCTTATCATCATCATCATCATCATCATTTCAGCCGAAAGACGTCCACTGCTAAACATAGGCCTCCCCCAAGGCTCGCCAACAGATCGGCCCTGCGCCATCCGCATCCATTGCGTTCCCGCCACCTTCACCAGGTCGTCGCTCCATCTTGTTGGAGGCCTACCTACACTGCGTCTTCCGGTCCGCGCATGCCACTCGAGAACCTTTCGGCCCATCAGCCGTCAGTTCTACGAGCGATGTGCCCTGCCCACTGCCACTTGAGTCTAGCGATTCTTCGGCTATGTCCGGTTTTTTTTACACAGCGATTCGAGTTATAGAATATGAAAAAACCATTCCAATGATATATGGCTTGTCGTTATTCTCTCACACGCTCTGCAGCCTAAATGGCTCAATTTATTTTAAAGTGTGTGTGTAATACTCATTAGATTCGTCTCAGTTCCGAGAGTGACATAGGGTACTTATTTTCCCAAAATTCTTATAGCAATGGGAATTATACAGGCGGTTTTTTACAGTTCCTATTCCTGTTTACAGTTGATTCATATTTCACTGACAATTTTGCTTGTATGGTGGACAGAACGAGGATAAAGTCTACCCAATTAAAGTTCGAAACATAATGAATGAATCCTTGGCAGACTTGATACAGAACCCAAAAGCATCGGAAGTTGTCGAATAACTTTTAACTGAAGGGGGTCTCATATTGAAAACTGTTGAATATGTTGATAAAACATATTCAGTATGCTTAGTATAAGTTTTACTTCACCAAAATACTTCTCGATCGCGTTTACGTAAAAGTTTCAATTCTATGGAAACATGGACGCGCGGCCGCGGAGCCGCTGTCCATGTTTCCCTAGTAATTGATTTTTTTACGTAAACGCGATCGAGAAGTATTTTGGTGAAGTAAAACTTATACTAAGCGTACAGGTAAGCTTGTCTCTCAACTGAGTTCCAGAGTGAATCGTACTTTGTTCATAACTGTCTCGTTTTTGACATAAAATGCTTGAACATCGCAACAAATTCGCATATAAAATTATGTTTCGTTTTTCATCCGTTTTGAAATGTTTTAGACGACCGGTTATACAGGATGTCCCGTGAGTAGTACGATAAACTGAAATGGGAGATAGGTGGGCAGGTCGTCTAGCAAATATCAAAAAACTGGCCAAGTGCGAGTCGGACTCGCGCCCCTAGGGTTCCATACAAATTTATATGTATCTATGACAATCCAGTCTTAGCAGACCCCTGCTCCTAAGCAAAATGTGCGCAGTGTGGGATCATTGTAGATTGGTTACTGATATAGACAGACAGATAAACTAGATCTCGTTCAAACCAATTTTCGGTGGAAGTTTACATGGTAATGTACATCATATATTTTTTTTAGTTTTATCATTCTCTTATTTTAGAAGTTACAGGGGGGGGACACACTTTTTACCACTTTGGAAGTGTCTCTCGCGCAAACTATTCAGTTTAGAAAAAAATAATATTAGAAACCTCAATATCATTTTTGAAGACCCACACGTATGGTTTTGATGAAAAAAAAAATTTGAGTTTCAGTTCTAAGTATGGGGAACCCCCAAAATTTATTATTTTTTTTTCTATTTTTGTGTGAAAATCTTAATGCGGTTCACAGAATACATCTACTTACCAAGTTTCAACAGCATAGTTCTTATAGTTTCGGAAAAAAGTGGCTGTGACATACGGACGGACAGACAGACAGACATGACGAATCTATAAGGGTTCCGTTTTTTTGCTATTTGGCGACGGAACCCTAAAAATGACCTCAATAAAGTCGCAAAGTTTTCGAGAAATTTCGATCGTTCTGATTTTTTTTTAAATGTGCACCCGCACTGAGTCTTTCAGTTGTGATATTCCGAATTAATTATTTAATGCATTTATTTTTATTATTTGCTTGAGACCTCATCTATTAAATTCCATTTTGGATTGGGATTAATACTTTTCAACTCCTAATCACCGATTAAAAATCACCGTGTGTAAACGTATTCCAAAGACAACGTAATTAAAGTAATATCAGGAAATAGTCAAACTTTCTGAAGACTGATTTAAATGATGTACAAACACGGAAACTTAGTCTAGGATCCAGTAACATTTGTAGTTCTCTTCGCAAAGTTGGCAAGTACAGTCCACCGCAAACTCAAGGATGTTAGTTGCTTATTTAACTATGGTGCGTCGTCGCACGAGCTTTTAGGTAGGTACACGAAGCGAAGCAGTGTAAACTTTTAATAAGAAATAATCTTTCTTACAGAAAAATACTTATGGAAACAGAAAAGATACCAAACAGAAAACTGGGCTTCAATCACCTATACTCCATTTAATTTAGAATTATAAACCACAACAACATTATATTGCGGCTCGTGAACTGTAATCTATAGTTATAACCTATAGTTTTTATTTTTTTTTTGGAAAGAGTAGGATATTTTAAGATACCATTTTCATCGATTTTGAATTTGGTTGAGTATTTAATTTTTTACATTTTTTTTAAGAAATACGTTAGATGACGTCACAGTGAGAGAGCCACGTTCCATTGCCTACAAAAATTCAAGCCGTACATAACATAATCTGTGGCACTACTGATTTGTCTTGTCACTGTCAATAATACAAGCACGGCTTAGGGTCCTAAATGAACCGTGACAAATAGTTTTATTTATTTCTCTTCTTTTAGCTTAGATTATTCCTGTTTGTTTAATGGTGTGATAGTAAATAGATATTTTTTATTAAAATCTGATATTTAAATTCTTTCATATTTACTTGTAACATAGTAATTTAATAATTAAATTTGTAAAAATACGTTGCGAGTATTGTGTACATTTCGGACTTTATGATAAATGACAACAGTTTAAATCCAGGTGCGCATCATGAGTTTAAGGTTCTGTCTTTGTCACTCTTTGCTATTATAAGCAGGACAGCAACATTTCAAACTGTCAATTTGCTTTAGAGTGTAGACCAGTAGGCTTATTGTCTAACGTTTTTGACGCTTGCCTTCGCAATCGCTATCTCTTTCTGTCAAACGGTATAAAACGTTGACAGAAAGAGATAGTGAAAGCGAAGGCAAGCGCCAAAAGCGTTAGACAATACGGCGTCTGCTTTATATCTGCCTATGTGACGATTCACTGCAGGGGTCAAATGAAGGTCATTACTTAAATTTTCTTTATTTAATTCAGTTTATCATATTTTTGGAATCTGATTTCTGAAAACGATTCACAAAGCCTATTTCTCCAAACGGTTTTCGATTTATTATACGTTGTCAAAAATTGGGACATCCCAATTGATGACACGCAAATAAAGTGACATTAACACAATTTTATTTTGCGGCTCCCAGACTATTGTTCTGTACTATTTGCTAGGTAAGTAATAGTTGACGAGCCGCAATATAAAGATGTTGTGGTTTTCAATTCTAAATTAAATAAAGTATAGAAGTTAGCTGGTTACTAAAAAATATGGCTGTCAATTGGTATCATTTTCTCAAAGTCGGGTAAAAGACAGCCGTAAAAAAATCTAGAAAACGAAATATAGTGTAGTATGTATATAGATAGTATGTACTGGTTTTTCTGTATTGTTTTCTTTGTGAATGCAATAAATAGTTCTTGTATTGTAATTGTATTGTATAGTCGTTAAGTAATGGCGGAAGAACCATAACATCGCTTAAATTGATAGAGTCTGCCATAGTTACAATACGTAAAAAATTGATATAAATAAATATCACGGGATAGTTCACTGACACCTATTGACCTAGTCCCAAAGTTAGCTAAGCAAAGCTTGTGTTATGGGTAATAGGCAACGGATAAACATACTTATAATATAGATAGATACATACTAAAATACATATCAAACACCCAAGACCCGAGAACAAACATTCGTATTTTTCATACAAATATCTGCCCCGACACGGGAATCGAATCCGGGACCTCAAGCTTCGTAGTCAGGTTCTCTAACCACTAGGCCATCTGGTCTTCAAATATTTATGTTTAATATAATGATATGTTTAACATCTCCTTGTTTAAATTTAAGGCTTCCCTCTTAGATTTAATTAATAATTAGGTTTAGTTTTTTTGGTGGCTTAACTTATATCCTCTTTATGTATTTTTTTTCTCTTTCATTAACACGAATTTCATTAGATTGTCGTGTATGTTGTGTTAGATAAGTCTAAGAACACCAATTCACCCAACTTGCATTTATGAGAAAACTAATGGTGGCATCTTTATTGGTTAATGTTAGATGAAAGCATATTAGATATAAGTAAAATTGTACCGATTGTGCCCAAATAAACATTAAAACATTATATTTCTAGTAATAGGGAATGAAACCACCAATCAACTGACGTACTTTTTTATGAGCTGTCAGAACACTAGTCCCTCATAGATTTGGTATGGCAATAGCTTATGACGTTATTTATAGGCCAACTTAATCGACTAACTATTTGTTTTCAAGCAGCCAAAAATCTAATTTTGCAGTTAATAGAAAATTAATCTGGTTTTCAGGGCTAAAATAAAGCGTTTTTTTACTGGAGTCGTGTCTTCGAATTATTTTTTTATGTTGTCTTCATGCCAAATAGACACTAATTAGCTAGAAGAAGCGAATTATAAAATATTTTATTGTCAGACAAACAACAAATAAATACGTCAAGATTCTAAACATAAGACTTGAGCGCACAAAGGTCACTGAATAAAAAATAAACATGGTCTGAAACTTTCTCGGTTTTAAATTCGTTAAGTATTTAATACATAGGGCCCTCGCCCACGGCGACTTTTTGTAGCGATGCTGTCGCGCGTTTCGTAAACGCGCGACAGCATCGCTACTAACTCGCGTTAGTCGCATTTGTAACGCGCTATACAGGGTTATTTGTAATTCACTAGCATCCTTTTAACCCTAAACTCCCACCACTTAAACAATTTTTTTTGTTTTACGGCTTTTGTCATAACTTAATATTTTTGGTGTAATAACGTTTTGAAAATTTGAGATTACCTCTTATTTTTACGATACTCTGTGTATTTGTATGGGAAAAAAAGTGCTTCATTTTAAAAAGTCGTAAAACAAAAAACATTTGTTTGAGTGATAGGAATTCAGGGTTAAGAGGATGTCAGTGAATTCAAAATAACCCTGTAGAAGCGAAGCCAACGCGCTACTAACGCGCTACAGCATCGCGACTGTATCGATGCAAATGCGCGATCATGTCGGACGACATCGGGGAGGGAACGGAGGGAGGGTGGCGCGTTAGTAGAGAACCGCGCGTTTGCATCGCGATAGAAGCGCGATGGTATTGCGTTTGCATCGCGTCAGAAGCGCGACGGTATCGCGTTTGCATCGCGACTGAATCGTGTTATGTGGGCGAGGGTATCGCTACAAAAAGTCGCCGTGGGCGAGGGCCCTTAGTAATTTAGTAAATACTTAATTCTCAGAGCAAAGGATTACGAAGTTTATATTTTTAAATAAAACAAAAATCTTTATACAGTAGAAACTTTCTTTCACTGAAAATAAAAACTCATCAAATTTTACGTAAGTTTATCGAAGTACCCTCATTTAGAGTTAGATTTTCTGAATATTCATGAGACAACAAAAACAAGAAAAGTTACACGCTCATATAGGGTAAATCGCCAATAACTGGCCCCATCTAATCAGTAATTAACATCTTATACTAAAAAAAAAACCGGCCAAGTGCGAGTCGGACTCGCGCACCGAGGGTTCCGTACCCAACCGACCGAAGAGTTATTGGCGATTTACCCTACTTTGTATCTTTTATACATAGGTATATCAAGCTTTACTTGTATGGGTAGTTAAGTAAAATGCAATATTATGATTTATGTTTAGAAGAAAATATCTGGCCATGATTCTTGTCTCGCAATCTTCTTGGCAATAATGGTCTTTCCAAAAACGCTGGTACTATCCATATCCGTATTGGAAACTTCCAGTGCTGACTGTACGCGACAGTAGACATCAATTTTGCAGAGCGTACTATCACGTCACGTAACAAGAGTATCCATTTTGGATACGTATTTACACGGTATTCTACTTAAGGCTTTGTTACCTGTCTATCACATAGGTATGTACAGGTATAGGATATGAACATTACGTACATAGAGTCCCTAGGAACGTAACAAAATCGGGTAGGCCTTTTAATTGTTATGAACACGCTTTTATTAGCTTCATACTTATGTTAGTAGTATCAAGGATGATATAGACTGGATTGGCAGTCGCCATAGTACGGATCGGCCGCGGTTTTTGTAGTTCGATTATTAAATCTAGATGGCGCTGAAATATAGCCAGAGGCTGTGAAGGCAAAACAATAAGACTACAGATGTTTCATATTACTACAAATTTATTATTTTTCAAAAATATTGCATAATAATACATTTGCAGTGTTATGAAATATCTGTAGTCTTATTGTTTTGCCTTCAAAGCCTCTGGCTATATTTCAGCGCCATCTAGATTTAATAAACGAACTACAAAAACCGCGGCCGATCCGTACTATGGCGACTGCCAATCTAGTATATATCATCCTTGGTAGTATGTAACGGAAACTTTGAACATGATTTCGACCCCCTTGAAAACGTCGGTTTAACTCGAAATTTAGCATACTTATCAAAGACCGATGACAATGCGTGTTTATTAGTTTTATAAACTATTATTTTTTAAATAACAAGACAAAGAATGACAATTCTTATTTTTGTTTATGTCACTGTACTGTTTTAGGTGTTCAATGAAGAATATTCGCATTGGTATTTTTACCTACTTTTTTTAACCTGACATTTGGTATATCATCATCATCATTTCAGTCTATATACGTCCCACTGCAGCGCACAGGTCTTATCTCAGTGAGAGGGCTTAGGCCGTAGTTCCCACGCAGGCCCATTGCTAATTGGGAACTTCACATACCTACACCATTGAATTTCTTCTCAGGTGTGTGCAGAATTCGTACCTAATTCCTTCATCGTAAACATGGTAAATTTGAAATGTAATTTCGCACATACATTTCGGAAAACTGAGAGGTGCCCGGAATTGAACCCACGAGCATCTGCGTGAGAATATGTCAAACTACTGGGCTACCTATCAATAAATTGGTGCAACGAATTGCTGTTACCAAAATTATATTCAGCAATTTTTTAATAGTACCTATTTTATGCAACGGGTGTATAAATGAGGTCTTAAAAGGCAAGTGAGGTGAGTTGCGATATGAACGAAGTGAATGAATATCGCATTTAAAGACGGCACGAGACGTTCTTAGTAAAGAAAAGAGTAAAAAATATGGGTGCATACTTGCTCATACCGTACGTGATTAGATTAAATAAGAGGATTCAATCGATACATATTTTTGCACTTGACGGTGTGTGGTGCGGTCTAAATACGACCTCGTATTGGTAGACCCGGAATGAATGAGAATAATGTAGGTACGTCCTGGTTTATAGGGATACACTACCAATCTACTGACTGACGTACTTTTTAGGAGCTGTCAAAACACAATTCCCTCATATAATTTGAATGGCAATAGCAACTTATGACGTCACTTGTTCGCCAACTCAATCTACTAACAATTTATTTGTTTTAAAGCAACAAAAAATCTAATTTTGCAGTTAATCGAAAATTAATCTGGTTTTCAGGGCTAAAATAAAGCGTTTTTTTACTGGACTCGAGTCTTCGAATTATTTTTTAATGGCGTCAACCATCCCGATTCGAACCGTCACATTATTGCGACAAGGGTTTTAATTTATCAGGTAGTGTTTTAAGCGCACACAATGTTAACAATTGTTCTAAAAAAAAAAAATAATTAACGCATGCATTTTTGCCAAAAAACAAACATAATTAAAATTCGCTTTTGCCGCTTAAAGCCTCAATAAAAAAAGAAAAAAATTCGCACTGCATTTTAATCTATGGCAATTAAACGTTATCACACGCCGCGACATTAAAAAAGCAGTTTCTAAAATCCGAACGTTTCTTTTTTTCACAACTCACCAGTCAAAATAGCGAGGACTACCGCCAGATTTGCGCCGATCGCCGCCGCCAATATCGAATGTTCCACTTATTACAAATACAATTCACAACAAACAACCGTTCTTTAACATTTACAACATCGAACAGTCGAAAACTGAGAGCCGTTTACACACGACCTAACTTTTAGAAGTAGAATTACAACACAACTTTTCGCTTGCTAACTATTAACAGCACTTGCAAATCCTCGTTATCCTGGTTAAGAATCACTGGGGATGTTTAATAATCCCATTCGGATCGCGTTTAAGTTTTAAACGAGTTTCACTGTATTGGAAATGAACACGATCGCTTGTCGCGTGTGGCCATGCTTGTCACATGCGGCTCGTACGACGGGTATAACAGGACTGAGGAAAAATGGCGAATCGACGAGAGGCCGTGGTTGGTCCGCTATGGACTGAGACAGCGCCGTGCGGGCAAAGAGTAAACCGGATTTGTAGACTGTCTAATAAGTAATGGGCGGCCGCCGGATGCAAAATACGTCAAAATCATGTCAAACGATATACGTAATATGGATATGACTTGAATTGGTTTAAATAAGAGAACGTAATTGCAAAATAGTTTCATAATTATACCTATTGTTGTAGTAAATAAATAATCATGATTTTTTCTGTAGGTAGGTATTAAATTTTTTCAGTTCATTCCTTTTATGGTTCACTATCCACTTATATAGGGAAAATTACCACTCTTCATCCACAGATGTAAGAGGTGCGTATCTCGTTACTAATGTAAAGTAACACTTCTCTATTATTAATAATAATAACATTATCACCCATCACTCAAATTTCTTATAAAATCATAACCTGGGATTCTGTCTATAACTGACACCATTGTATTGGAGATATTTATAACAATTCATTTGTATACATAAAAAATACTAGTACCACCCTCTCACAGAACACCGGCGTGAAGCAGCAGTAATCCTGCTTGCGTTTCGTACGGTCAGTGAGAGTGTCGGGGGCCCAATACCTCACCCCTTCCCTCTCCCCCTCCCTCTCCCCCTTCCCCTATTCCCTCTCCTTTAGGGCCGACAACACACTGGCATCGTGTAAAGCGCTGCGGGTGTCTATGGACAGTGGTGTTCATTTAACATCAGGTGACCCACTAGTTCGTTTGTCTGGCCTATCTAACATAAAAAAAAAAATATAAAAGTCTTATCCATATTTATGCTTTCGTCACCATGTTGCATCCATTGTCCGCCCTTTGCTAATAAGCTATCTGCAAAGGCCGTATTGTCTAACGCAGTGTTCCGCAAACTTTTTGTGTTCAAGGCACATCCCATCATCATCACAGCCTATATAAGTCCCACTGCAGGGCACAGGACTCCTCTCAGAATGAGAGGGCTTGGGCCGTAGTTCCCACGCGGGCCCAGTGCGGATCGGAAACTTCACACACACCATTGAATTTCTTCTCAGGTGTATACAGGCTTCCTCACGATGTTTCCTTCACCGTAAAGCTCATGGTAAATTAAACAGCTATTTTCTATTTTATGTGTAAAGGGGGTTAAGTCGAAATCAGCTGTTCAACTTCTGCAGAATTAACCCCTTTTTGCACTAGGACCCTAGGAATTACAAATGTAATATCTTCCGAAAAACTCGGAGGTGCGAGCCCGGACTCGAACCCATGACCCTCTGCTTGAGAGACCATATGTCAAACCACTTGTCCACCACGGCTTATTTATTATTTAGAAAATATTGTGGCCTAGGGGCCTCCACTCCTTTTATGCCCCCAGGCCTCCAGACCTCTAAATCCGGTCCTGCGCCTGTGTGCCGCCGCGGTGCCGTCGCGTGGACGGAGTGATCAAGCCACGTACGGTATAAATCTTCCCAGGTGAAGTTTTCGCTTCGAGCCCTTATCTTTCAAAACAAACGGTATCGTCATAGTATTAAGGTTAAAATTTAATGTAATGGCTCGAAGCGAAAATTTCACCTGGGAAGATTTATACTATTCGGTCACTTGATCGCCGCGTCCACGCGGAAAATAATCGCGGAGATATTGCAGCGTGCGCACCGCGTGCACGACGCGTGGACTACCACCGCTTTTACAAGAAAAAATATTTTTAACACCTCCCTTTAGGTATTAGCAAATTACCAATTTTATATTTTTATCTATTAATCACAAATAACAATTATTTAAACCCGTTACCGCCCCCGTGAAAAACTCCAGCGCTCACCGGGCGGCGCTACCGCCCCCTTTGGGAACCTATGCTCTAACCGCCTGGCCACGATTTTGCGCGCTTGGCGGCGCGGCATGCGTTTTCTGTGTTCATTGCGCGGCCGAGACGCTCGCCGTACAGTGGTTGGTTACCTGGCGGCACACACAATGAATTGATAAAACGCTTGCCGCGCTGCCAAACGCGCGAAGTCGTGTCCGGGCGGTAAGGGTTTAAATTATCAGGTGGTGTATTATTGTCGTTAATTCCGGGTCGACGAATACGTTGTACAGAAACCGCATTTTGGGGCGAAAAATGAACAAAATTCATCCATCCATCAATCCCAGCCTATACACGTCCCACTGCAGGGTATAGGCTTCCTCTCAGAAGTAAGGGCTTGGGACGTAGTCCCCACGCGGGCCCAGTGCGGATCGGGAACTTCACACATACCATTGAATTTCTTCTCAGGTGTGTGCAGGTTTCCTCGCGATGTTTTCCGTCACTGTAAATTTCAAATTTAGTTCCGCACGTAGACACCATTTCGCCACCACCGTAGTTCCGCATGTACACGTTCCCTTCCACGTGCACGACGATGGCGCCGCGTAGCGTTGACAACATTTCTTCCGAATTTGCTTCCAATTTTGGCCATGTTGTGCGCTGCGATCGTTTTCTGTACCCCACCACCCGCTTCGCCTGCACCTGCAGGCTTATTGTCTAACGCTTCCGACGCTTGCCTTCGCTATCACTATTTCTTTCTGTCAAACGGTATAAGATGGTGTCAGAAAGAGATGGTGAAAGCGAAGGCAAGCGTCAGAAGCGTTAGACAATACGGACTCAGTATTGCGAATTGTGAGGTAGCCAGTCTTTCGGCGCGTACTCTTTGCAACGCGCAACAGTGCGGCGGACTATGGCGGCTAGCTACCGCCACCAAGCCACCGGCATGGCGAGGAACAGGTTTAAAAAAAATACGTAGCCGTAGACAATCACGCCTACCTTCAACTTTTTTTTAATATTTAATCTTTCAGTATTTTGAACACTACATGAACTAATCACATACTCAATAAGATCGAGAAGAGTGAAAAAAACCGGCCAAGTGCGAGTCGGACTTGCGCGCAAAGGGTTCCGTACTATTATCTATAAAAACAGCAAAAAAAATCACGTTTGTTGTATGGGAGCCCCCTTAAATATTTATTTTATTCTGTTTAGTCTTTGTTGTTATAGCGGCATCCGAAATACATCATCTGTGAAAATTTCAACTGTCTTGCTATCACGGTTCTTGAGATACAGCCTGGAGACAGACGGATAGACGGACAGACGGACGGACGGACAGCGACGTCTCAGTAATAGGGTCCCGTTTTTACCCTTTGGGTGCGGACCCTAAAAATACGTAGCCGCAGACAATCACGCCTAGCCTACCTCCAATTTTTTTAATATTTCAGTAAATATTTTGAACACTACATTGCCATGAACTAAGTCACACACTTCATAAAATCGAGAAAAGTGAATAAAAATGGTCGATAAAAGATAAAATACCAATCGGGAATCTAAATGGTTACTCTTGACATTTTAATGTTGATTTAAGGTCAACTCAACTATCTAAATTAATTTGTTTTTAAGTGGCTTAAATAGTTAAGATTGTGGCCGAATTGGAAGAAAGAACTTATCTTTGAACAAACGGAATTGTGTTATAACTTATAAGTCTTTTAAATATCAGACGTTCAAGAAGTAACTTTTAGGTCAAGTCTTTTCATTATGATTCCCTTAATTCCCTCTTTGTGTTTTAATATAATTAATTTCTGTTGGTTGTAGGTAGACGCGTTTTAAAGTTCTTGAGTCAGATTCAGACAATGTCAGGATACCTACGACTTCTGCACAGAAACAAAGACTAAAGACTGAGTTTTGACCTCGTAAGGCCCAAACTATTTTTCGGAAGTTTGTAATAATGACCCACGTGATAATGATAATGATGATGTACCTAATGATCTCGTGTCGCGGTGTTTGTTATCGAATCCTCCGAAATTGCTTGACCGATTTTAATGAAACTTTTTTCTCTACAGAGTGGGCCTGGGGGGCTACTCCGAAATTCGAAAATAGAAGTTCGTATCGCATCATCTTGCTCGCTCTTGTATTAAATACTATTAGCGTGAGAGGAATGGCACGATACGAAGTTCGAATTTTGCACTTCGTAGTATAACTGTTACTAATGATAAAAAAAAAACTAAAATAGAGATTCCTTAAAGTATCTATAGGTACTTCGTTTAATTTAAGGTTTGCATTAACGGTCAAATTGTAACACGTTTCTCGATATTTCGAACACAAATGGACTAAAAATACCTCCACGTACATTTATTATTTATTATGTTTTTAAATAGTTTCGTTGTTTCATTTAAAAACGTGTGCAAATTTTACCGTTAAGTTTCAAATGTTAAAATAAATGGAGTATAAAGTTATTACAAAGTGGTCTTCAAAAGGTTTGATAGTGAATAAAGAAAACTTGGTCCGAAGAACGGTTTTAATTGGTCACCTTGGCCCGTGAAGATGGCTAATAGATGCTAATTTGGTCGTGTACTTACGTCAATGAGACTTTCTTTCTGCGCGGCGCCCAGAAAGGGTAATATAGTCAGCTAGAGAGTGCAAATGGTAGGTATGACTGTTGCTAGCAAATGTTATGGTAAACAACCTATTTAGATAAATGAGGTAAGGTCAATTAGGACTCTTAGGACGAAAGCTGGGCTGAATGTAAAATATGTTATGTTAAGTACTTTTAAATAGAGCCAGTCAAGTGCGAGTCGGACTTGCGGTCTCGCCCACGAAGTGTTCCCTACCATTATCTATAAAAACGGCAAAAAAATCACGTTTGTAGTATGGGAGCCCCCTTAAATATTTATTTTATTCTGCTTTTTAGTATTTGTTGTTATAGCGGCCATAATAATACATAATCGGTGAAAATTACAAGTGTGTGTGTTCTGTACAGTTCGAGAGATAGAACCCGTGACAGACGGATGGACAGACAGCGGAGTCTCAGTAACAAGGTCCCTTTGGGTACGGAACCCTAAAAAAATCATGAGTTTTTTTTATTTACGTCTGCACCTATAAAGACGATACCTTGAAAATTTGCTTTGCTTGAATGGTTGTGAAGTTCCCAATCCGCACTGAACCCGCTTGGGAGCTACGGCGCAGGCCTTCTCATTCTGAGAGGAATCCCTGTCCCCTGCAACGGGACGTATACAGGTGTTGATGATGATGATGACTATACTTCATTTAATTTAGAATTGAAAACCACAACTTCATTATATTGCGGCTCGTCAACTATTTCTTACCTAGCAAATAGTACAGTACAATAAGTAGTCTGGGAGCCGCAAAATAAAATTGTTTTAATGTCACTTTATTTGTGTGTCGTCAATTGATACTCTAGTACAAATTGTAAAGAGATTACAGTTCACGAGCCGCAATATAATGTTGTTGTGGTTTATAATTCTAAATTAAATGGAGTATACACGGAGGCAAGCTCATCCCTAAATTAATTGTCATTCAAAAATATTTTGGAAAGTGCCGACGAAAAAAACATTATCCATTAAATTGGCCTGCACTTGCCTTAATGCTTATGTTTATTGTACTGGGAGAACTCCCACGGTAATAATTAAAGAATATAATGGAACCAAGTAGAGGCCTAAGATTCGGTGATGTATTGTTTTGTTCGGAATGCCTTTGAAAGTAGAAAGGAAAAGTGTCCACAAAACTCTAGCCTACCGAGTCCCTACTTTTTCCAACTGATGTACTAAGTGCTCAAAACCTAAATAAGAGTCAAATTCGCTTGTTGAAAACAAAAGTGTCACTAAACAAAAACACCATTTTTTAGTTTCAACGCCACTTTTTTAATTTCAAAATGCAACGCACGAAATGCAGACTCCTACGTTCGTAGTTACCTTAGCCGCCAAGAGATGGCGGTAGTGTCACTTTGAACTTGCTGCTTTGCGTTGGTACCGTAACGTAAGTTTTAAAACGTCACTATGTCTGTTTGGAAACACCCCACGCCACCGCGTGTGGCGTGGGGCTGTCGCTGTGTTAAATGAAAAAGTTTCACTTTTTGCTTAGTGACGGTTCAAATCAAGTTCTTCTATTAAAATTTGCTAAATATTAAATTTGAAAGTGACACGTTCCGTTTAGTGTCGTTTTAAGAAAATATAGGTTATAACTGATTTGTAAATCATCATTTTTTGTATAACGTCGTTTTTTGATTTACAATATTTGTTAAAATCTGTTAAAATGTATTCATAAATCGTCATATTTTGAATAGTGCCCCAAATGTAAGTAAAGCCTGACCAGAAATATATGACTTTTCGCCATGTTGCGGAATTTCATTGGAACTAATTTCTTACACTGGCAATAATTTTAATGATTGTCAGTGTCACTGTGGCGCTTTCTTTGAACAATAACAAAAAATGCCCAAAACGATTGGTATTCAACAACGGATCATTGTAATAAAGTTTATAATAAACTACTGAAGAAAAAGACGCTTGCGGAATGAAACCATTTCGCTACAAAACCTTTCCAAATAAACATCAGAGCTTACAGGTAAATATATTATATTTAGTTTATAGTTTTAAATTTAGTTTGTAATATTTAGTTTATAGTTTAGTTTTATTGGATTAATCGTATTTGGGCAGAAACGTAATTCACCTGGTTCGCATTTGGCCACTATCGCGATTGGACAGCTCTCATGTGGCCAGAATAGCACATTGCCTGTAACGCACTTGTAAAGAAAAGTAAAAGGACAGACTCGCATCTGGCCATTATCGCAATTGGACAGCTCTCATGTGGCCAGAATCGCACATTGCCTGTAACGCACTTGTAAAGAAAAGTAAAAGGACAGACTCGCATCTGGCCATTATCGCAATTGGACAGCTCTCATGTGGCCAGAATCGCACATTGCCTGTAACGCACTTGTAAAGAAAAGTAAAAGGACGCAGGGTCGCAGCTCTAACCTAACCTACTGTTCTGTCAGCCGTTTATCTTCTAAGGGGTCGCAGTTTTAACCTAACCTAACCTACTGTTCTGTCAGCCGTTTATCTTCTAAGGGGTCGCAGTTCTAACCTAACCTAACCTACTGTTCTGTCAGCCGTTTATCTTCTAAGGGGTCACAGTTTTAACCTAACCTAACCTACCTAAGGTCTGACGAGTTCTGTTTCTGTCGTAATGCGTTCTGGCTAAATTCTTATATGACCAATTGAGTTTATGGTGTACAGCGTTTATGGTCAACTGCGTTTTAGGAGTGATGAGTTTCTGTCGTAATGCGTTCTGGCCAAATTCTTATATGACCAATTGAGTTTATGGTGTACTGCGTTTATGGTCAACTGCGTGTTAGGAGTGATGAGTTTTTGTCGTAATGCGTTCTGGCTAAGTGCGAATCAGGTAAAACGCTTTTCAGGTCAAATCCGAACCAGGTGAATTAAGTTTCTGCCCAAATGCGATTAATCTGTTTTATTCATTGTTATTTTTTCTTACAGGTAAAATCAATGTCAATTTTATTGAAATTGCGAACAATGTAAATAAACCATTTATTTAAATAATATCCATATTCTAGCACTTGTTTATTGTTTTAATGTTTTAGGATAGTGTTGTGGTAAGTATTGATTAAATAACACACGGATTTAGCAGTATTTGATGAGGGAAAATGGAAATTAAAGACATTTTAAATACAATGTTTGTTTACATTGTTTGAAATTTCAATTTGACTGACAGTTTAAACGTTGTAGACAAGTCAAGATGTCATTAGTAGTAAGTAAGTGTCATCAGTAGCAAGATTTCATCATCATCACCTATTATAAGTTAGTGAATATATAAAATCCCGTTTATTCAATATCCCGTGAGAATTTCAACAAATGCGACCTTTAATCTACGCAAAATTTTATTTATTTTTATCCCGCGGGAATTTTGCATTTTCCCCGTGAAAAAATAGCCTATTCATTAAAGGTGTAGCTTTCTACTCGTAAAAGAACTTTTAAAATCAGCCCTGCATTAGAATTCACTTATTTCTATCCTGTGGGAATTATGATTTTTCACGGAGAAAAGTAAGTAGTCTATGTAAAGGGATAGTGTAGCTTTCTATTGGTGAAAGATTGAATACCTTAGGTATTAATTCTTACAATAGATTTGTTGTCTGTGTATACTTCGTTTTTTAGCATTAGAAAGAAGGTAAGCGATCTAGACGTGCCTTTTTGTTGAAAAACACTTTTGAAAAATAAATTACGGCAAATATGTAACAATTAACAAGTAATAGTAAGATACTATTTTTTTTAAAAGCGGTTTTCAATATAAAAGTCATATCAGGATTGTTTACCTTATTTCTCATGCTAAAAAAACGAAGTACCTATTGTACGCTAGGACTCACGAGGCTAGAGCTAGCGTCGCGACCCCTAACGCCATCTAGCCATCACTTAGTAAAACTGTAACATCTTCCAGAGGGCTTCAAATACTTAGTACAGGTATTAATTAATTTCTCGAAACCGGTATCGTGGCCTTACACGAGTAACCGGTATCATCATCATCATGATCCCAGCCTTATACGTCCCACTGCAGGGTACAGCCCTCCTCTCAGAATGAAAGGGCTTGGACCGTAGTTCCCACGCGGGCCCAGTCCGCATCGGGAACTTCACACACACCATTGAATTTCTTCGCAGGTGTATGCTGGTTTCCGCACGATGTTTTCCTTTACAGTAAAGCTCATGGGAAATTTCAAATGTAATTTCGCACCAAAATTCCGAAAAACTCAGAGGTGCGAGCCGGGATTTGAACTCACGACCCTCTGTTTGAGAGGCCATAGATCAAACCGCTAGGCCACCACGGCTTAGCCAGTAGCGTGGCTAGGTAACCAACGGCCCTGGGGCAAAAAGTAAACTAGGGCCACAACCCGTGTTTGTTTACATGATAAGACAAGTAAGGGTGAATGCACATTAAATTCACTAGACTCGCGCGATTGTAAATTCACTACTAGCGTTTTATAGTCACATTGTTGAAGAGCGCCGAGTTTCTCATAGGTCCGCGCTTATAGTTTGTATGTCAGAGTCCGTGGGGCCCCCTGAGCTTGGGGGCCCCGGTGCACTGCCCCGGCTTGCCATACGGTAGCTACGCCACTGGGCTTAGCCAGTATTAGTCTTAGCAAGGATGATATAGACTTGATTGGCAGTCGTCATAGTACCGATCAGCCGCGGTTTTTGTAGTTCGATTATTAAATCTAGATGGCGCTGAAATATAGCCAGAGGCTTTGAAGGCAAAACAATAAGACTACCGATGTTTCATGTTACTTACTTACTACTTACTACCAGGGCGCAGTGACCCAAAGTGGGTCTTGGCCTCCAACACCAGATTACGCCACGCTTTGCGATCTTGAGCCAGCTCTTGCCAGTCTTCGACCCCGAGGTCCAAAAGGTCTTTCAGGACCTCGTCCCTCCAGCGGTACCTAGGACGACCAACCGGCCTACATCCACTCGGTCGTCCCAAGTACGCTCTCTTCACGGCTCGATCCTCTCGAAAGGATAAGGAATAAGGAAATTGAGGACCTGGTATCTGAGCCCAATGTTATAGGAGAGACCAAGGCGTCCAGATTCCGGTGGCTCGGACACGTAGATGTTTCATATTACTACAAATGTATTATTTTTCAAAAATATTGCATAATAATACATTTGCAGTGATAATATGAAATATCTGGAGTCTTATTGTTTTGCCTTCATAGCCTCTGGCTATATTTCAGCGCCATCTAGATTTAATAATCGAACTACAAAAACGGCGGCAGATCCGTGCTATGGCGACTGCCAATCCAGTCTATTATCATCCTTGGTCTTAGTAATTTATTGAACCAGGCTTTTCTTTACGGAGATCCATATCAATGAAAAGAAACAATTACTTTGCTCAAAATAAAAAAATAGAACCGCCTTCAAAAACACCCAAAATATGAAATATACAGGGTTATTTGTAATTCACTAGCATCCTTTTAACCCTAAACTCCCACCACTTATACAAATGTTTTTTGTTCTACGGCTTTTGTCATAACTTAATATTTTTGGTGTAATAACGTTTTGAAAATTTGAGATTTCCTCATTTTTACGATACTCTGTGTATTTGTATGGGAAAAAAAGTGCTTCATTTTAAAAAGTCGTAAAACAAAAAACATTTGTTTGAGTGATAGGAATTCATGGTTAAGAGGATGTCAGTGAATTAAAAATAACCCTGTAAATTTAACAAATATCTTTCTACTAATCTGTTTGAAGTCGGGCCTCAGCACGAGCAAGCAAAGCAGGAGTGAAAGAAGCCCAATAGATAGTAGGTATGTATGTAGGTAAGTTAATTACTACTATAAAGCTTGAGGTCCCAGGTTCGATTCCCACGTCGGGGCAGATAATTTGTAAATACGAATGTTTGTTCTCGGGTATTGGGTGTTTAATGTTTTTAAGTATGTATCTATCTATATACTTAAGAATGTTCATCCGTTGCCCAGTATAGTATAAATCTTCCCAGGTGAATTTTTCGCTTCCAGCCATTCATTACATTTCGATACCGTTTGTTTTAAAAGATAAGGGCTCGAAGCGAAAAATTCACCTGGGAAGATTTATACTTTACCCATAATACAAGCTTTGCTTACTTTGAGACTAGTTTTAGGTTTCTAATATCATTTTTTTCTAAACTGAATAGGTACCTACCTAGTTTACGCGAGAGACACTTCCAAAGTGGTAAAATGTGTGCCCCCCCCTGTAACTTCTGAAATAAGAAAATGATAAAACTAAAAAAAAATATGTGATACATTACCATTGTAAACTTCCACCGAAAATTGGTTTGAACCACAGAACTATATCGAGATAGAGGGAAAGAGTGTACGTACCTCGTCTGCCGAAAAATGGTCCAAACAGCTAACTTGCTCGCCGCGAACTTTAGGCTGCTCCCGACCGAGGTCTGAGTGCGACGTCAGGTTTTAAAAATAAAATGACTCGTTGTTCAGTAATTAACTGTTGAAATACTACAGATAAAGTTGGAGCTGTTAGTCGAGGTATTTCCTTTCATTGGTAAGTACTATTTGTCCTAAAATATCTGTTATTAATTAATAAACGATTTATTTTATTATTTTCATCAGAACAGTAGCGGGCGATTGTGTGTCCACGCTAGCTTTCCATTGCGGCTTTAATTTGACGAGCCAGACATGGCATGCGTTCAAAACCAGCAATGTAAAAATAAGCTATTCAAACTGTCGAGTCACGTCCAAGGTCGATTTATCATTTTTTTTTTGGAGATTATGGCTTGGTTGCAGGACCTTTAAGCCAAGTCTTTTTTTTAAATTTATCATTTTTCTGTCAAAAGTAAGAATAGTGATATACATTACACTATCGCAGTTCTTACTCGATTAAAATCGATTTTGAAAGCAGAGGAAATGATAATTACGTTTTTATATTATTATGTAGCTATATAATGTACGTAGTGCAAAGCAAATATTATTAACAAACAGTAACCTGTTGTCGATTTTTGGTTACTTCTATATTGCCATTTTATTTCCGAATGATACTCATATTAAAAATAAATGGATTGAAAACAACTGGTCATAAAAAATGGTTTCCTACAAAAAACAGCAAGATTTGTTCTAAACATTTCCACGAAGACACCGTTACTGGCCCATCAAAGTACCGACGAGTAATCAGTACAGCTTATCCGACTATTGATGTAGTGATGATATCATATGATGAAAACGTGCACATTTATATAAGGCTAAATATTATTTTAAAAAATGTGCGTGCGTGCGTGTGTGTGGTACTTAACGATTATAGGTAGGTAGGTAATAACGAGCTATGGAGAGGACTGTGCTCAGAGTTTCTCCACGGGATCGAATAGAAGCGAGGAGATCCGTAGAAGAACCAGGGTCAGCGACATAGCCAAACGGATTAGCTCGTTGAAATGGTCGTTAGAGCCCAAATGTTTTCGAATGGAGACCACAGACTGGCTAGCACAGCGCGGGACGTCCACCAACGAGATGGACGGACGATTTGGTGAAGGCCGCAGGTTCAGGGTGGATGCAAGTCGCTTTCAACCGTAATGATTGGGCGTCAAGTCCGTCTAAGTCCAGCAGTGGACGTCCTACGGCTGAAATGATGATGATGATGATGAATAACTGCAGCGGCTATAGTAGGTACTGACAAATGTAAAGCAATTTATTGGTTAGGTAGGTACCTAGACCTACCTGCATTTATATTTTTCGATTTGAAATTCTGACCATTCTCATTTCCTCTGTCGAAAATAATTATCATTTTCTCTGTGCATAAGAATCGGTGCCCTAATCGATCTGTGAATTGATGCTTTTGAATTGATTTCGCGCGGCTTATGTTTCCCATCACTAAATTACACTCGTGACGTCAAATTACCTACGCAAGATGTTACAGGCTCGGTCTCGCTACAAATTGCCGAGCATTTTCCTTCCATTTCGATATATTTCTGTGGTTTGAACGAGATCTAGTTTGTCTGTCTATATCAGTAAACAATCTACAATGATCCCACACTGCGCACATTTAGCTTAGGAGCAGGGGTCTGCTAAGACTGGATATTCATAGATACTTGTAGATAGATACATATAAATTTGTACGGAACCCTCGGTGCGCGAGTCCGACTCGCACTTGGCCGGTTTTTTTATTGATGAATAAATAAATCACCACCACCAAACAACACTGACGCGTTTCGAACTCAACCAGAGCTCATCTCTAGAGTATCGCACGCATGTAATCGCAACCGTTCACTATGCTACCAGATGTTAGATTAACAAACCAAAACAAACGTTTTAATTTGTCACTGTAACGCCCCAAGCACCCCACTTTATTTTTCTCAAACAAACACACACATTTCTTGCATAAACGTAGCTATCATTAGATCGCGGGTAAGCAAAGTAATTGTTTCAGTTTATTAGTCGTGGTACCTGTACCGGAATCCTCGTACCAAGTATATAATCTACATGATACCTTGAGAGCTAGTATAATTGATGAAATGTACCGAAAGACGTAATAATAAGGTGTTTTTATCATTAAATGCTATTGAATCATAAATTTACAGGACAATGTACTGTCCCATATTGGTTTCGCCAAATTACGGGACAATGAAAATTCGTGTCTGAAATACGGGACAACCCGTAAAAGTCGTACTTAAAATAGGTACGGGACATTTCGTCACACCCACCCTTATTACCGTCTGTCGCGAAGTTTGGGAACCGAGCGGTTGTAGCAAACACGGCTTTGTGCAGATTCGATTCCTTCATGTAAATATTGACAGGGAAAACTGATACTTACACGTATTTGTTTTGCTTATCTCGCTATGATTGGATGTCGGAATAAACATGAAGAGCCATGGAATGATCTATGTGGAGTTAAGGGAATCATACACGGCGACTTTGCTGATAGCTTATTTGTTAATAGATTCTACTTGCTACTTATGCTTATGGCTGTTTTGTTTTTATTTTTAGGACTGCAAAATATAATCCTTTCAGCCCAAGTAAATGTTAAATTCATCCAATAGCGTCCCAATGTCCCAAAATAAGGACACGCGTTAATTTGGAATTACAATCACTTGTCTAAAATTAATAGTGTATAAGTACATAATCTAATATATAAAAATCTCGTGTCACGGTGTTTGTTACCGAACTCCTCCGAAACGGCTTGACCGATTTTTATGAAACTTTTTTCTCTGTATTCGGTAGGTCTGAGAATAGGTCGTAGTTTTTTATACCTACCCCTATTCTTCGCGAACGGAGTCGCGGGCAACAGCTAGTGATTTTATAATAGGTAATTGAAGTCTGCCTGTATTGCCTGTATTTAAATCGGACAATGTGTCATTATTACAAACGTCCTAAAAATAGTTTGGGCCTTACGAGGTTAATTGAAAATCTCGTCGTGGTCTCCGCACGCACCTCTCTCGGCCCCCTTTGTCGTCCTACCCCCCGCCCCTGTACAGCGCAGGCGAGGACTCATTCAAATGGTTTAGCTATGCTTTATTTTATGATAGGTACTCATTGAATTAAAATGATACAACGATATAGAAAACAAACAGTTTACTTCCATCGTTTAATTGTACATCTAAAAAAACATTAAATCTTATTAAAAAATTACACTTATTTCCGTAGACTGAGAATCATTCAACCAATCATTCATTCAATAGTAGGAGAGCTGATTGACAATTTTGGGTAGGTATTTGAGGCACGCTGAAAACTTGTGTTATGCTTCCCCTATAAAACCCAAGCACAGAACCACAGACCCCAATTGCATAACAAAGTACAACTTATATTACAAGCGGAACTCCCGTTCTAGTTAATATAACTGAAGCGAGAGTTCCGCTTGTATTATTAGTTATAATTTGTTATGCAATTGGGCCCTGGCTGACGGAAAGCGGGGCTAAATCAACCCTCATATTTTACGAAGTCATATTATCTATGTACTTATTTTATTGTTCATGACCATGTAAAAAACAGATAAAAGTACAGAAGTAAAAAAAAACTTTAAATACCAGTAAGCACGTAGCACTTATGACAGGAGATAGCCACGCGTGCTTTCCTCTCTGCCAGAGCTCTGTCACTCTGTAGTTACGAGATTTCATTCTCTTTGGCAGTTGGCGGTGAGCTAACTGGTAGGTGAATATCTTATAGTGTCGCTTCATTATTGCAAGTTGGCCGCCAGCTCCTTAACCTTTTCGACGCCAACGACACATATATCAGCACCGCAGGTTCTACGCCAACGACTTATATATTAGTAATGGCGTGCAGAGCGATACCTACCTACATGCTTTTCTGTAGGGTTCAACTTCGCGTTTGACATTCCGATGTCATGGCGTATCGTGTGAGTGAGAGCTGTTGTATTTGACAGAGCGTTGAAAAGGTTAAATACCAGTAAGCACGTAGCACTTATGACAGGAGCAGGGGGGGCACACTTACATATATCACACTTTTCATGCGACTGCAGCGACCTTTGCTGTTAGGTGTTTGACGAAGAACTAAATTACCGGCCATCTTGGTTGACTTGTCAAACTTGTCAGTTGTCATTCATCGGCCATGGCCATGGCGTACCAAATTGTACGGTCAAGGACTTTAATTGATAGGCCACTTGCCAATGTTCGTATTTTAGCCGTATAATGCAAATCGTATATGCTGATTTGAATTAGACGGCTAAAATACGAATAGTGTTAATTAGCCTATCAATTAAAATTACGCGTATCTATAGCTGTACATCACTACCAACATATACATATAGATAGGTATACATCTATAGATACGTCACATTAGTTCTTGAGTAGCCAGCCGTAGGGCGGCAGCACCTTCCATACATGCATATTTGACCATAGAGTTGCCACTCTTGTTCATATAATATTACAATACTCTTTGGACAGGAGACAGCCACGCGTGCTTTCCCCTCCCTCTGCCAGAGCTCTGTCACTCTGTACGTGATTTCATTATCTTTGGCAGTTGGCGGTGAGCTAACTGGTAGGTGAATATCTTATAGGGAACGTGCACATCGACGGTGCTGCCAACTGGTGCCATCAATTTGAATGTTTGACAATCAGTCAATATTTGACATTTACAATACGAGTAAATAAACATAATTTTATGAGTGAACTGAAAATACATATAATGTAGCTAATTATAATGTATTGTTGCATTACTGGATGTACCAACACATAAAAAAAACATAGTAAATCAAATGAGGTAAAATTTTACTACTTTCCAAGGAATAGTACTCACATGCCATGGTTATGTGTAAAACGGCAAAAATGGATAAACTTACTAAAGAAACATACGTAAGTATGAGATTTAAAAGCATTTTAAGATTGCCAATGATATTATTAGTGAAAATAAGTAAGTTTTTTAGTTTGTAGTTAATACGATCTTTTTATGTAAACATAACCTTTAAATCTGTTTACAGCAAACATTGGAATGATTGGCTTCCATCTAAAAATACAACAATATGAAGTGCTCACTACATTGGCAACAAAAAAATCAGAAAATCCTACACATCCATCATATGTTCCTACAATTTTCCCTGGTGAAGAAAACAATCCACAAAAATATATACATATAATATATACAAAAATAAAACATACATAAATAGAATGAATAAAACGTATACTTTGAAAAACGTAATACATTTAATAAATGAAAACTTCATTCAGAAAATATTTTACCGTTATTTTCACGTTGTAAACAATGGACATTTTTGTCTGTGCGAAAATTTTGCCAATGATCACTGTTTCATTTTTCTCATCTGTTTTTTCTTCAACATCTAACACGTGGCCGGCCTCGAAGAGCTTTTGACCTTTTAATACGTTTTGGTCACGCAGTCTATCATTATTAATTGATCTGAACCCATATTTTGTAGTTTTAATCATGATATAAAATTATTTTGACTCTTGTTTACATTCTTGATAGCACAATGACAGATCTGATAAGTTTCTTTTTCTGTCCGCATAGTGTCGCTTCTGTCGCATTAGTGCTGCCGCCTATAGTTACTGCACGTTCCCTATAGTGTCGCTTCATTATTGCAAGTTGGCAGCCAGCTCCTTAAATCTCGTCGTGTCCACCAACTTAATTAGCTGTTATACAGTCTGATGCTAGACGTAATGGAGCCAGGGCATTTTACGTCTCCAGACTTGTTTTCCAGCTATTTTGCCCATAACGGTGATTTGCAGAAGGCAATATTGTTGGTATCGGAGAACATGGGAAAAGATTAGCGAAGTGTTCACTGCAGCAGTTCAAAAACTAAGAAAAATTTAGGTAAATAAAGTTTTGCATTCCATGGCGGTGGTGATCATTTTCCATCAGATGACCCACTTGCTTGTTTGCCTCCCTCTTATAATAAAAAAAAAATGGTTTTCCCCAGGCCCCAGGCAGGGCCTTTATCTGACCCGCAACCTAATCAAAACATTACAATACAATAAGTATGTAAAATAGCGTGGTGCATATGAGGATTATCATGATTCAAATTTGAAATTTGGCACAATTTGCAGTGTACTTATAACCATGTAGTCTGACTGCTATTATTTAAATCAGAAAAATATAAATAAAACAAATATCAAATTTATTTATTCCATTCATTCACAAGATTACCAGTGTTAAAATTAATTGTGACGGATTTAATTTTCGTTAAAATGTGGGTTGCCAGTCCCATATTTTTTTAAATTTGCGGCTATTTTCCATTGCCAACTTACGCTGGCCAGACTCTAGGTATTTAATCCAATGGCAAGCTATAGAAGGTACTTAGCGAGCTCTACATTTTGCGATTACAATCTAATTTTTCAAACAAAGCGACTAGACTATCACGTACCAGGGGGGCTACTCCGAAATTGGAAGTTCGCGTCGTACCGTCTTGCTCGCTCTCGTATTAAATGCTATAAGCACGATACGAATTTCGAATTTTGCACTTCGTAGTATAAGGCCAGGGTTAACCCTTTCGATTGCAAATGTCATGTTGACATTCAATACATCCGCCAAAGAAAAGTCGTCAAATTGGTTATAAAAATGTTCCACTCTAGTGTGCAATTCAGTGTCCTTAATCCGATGCGCCTGCCCCCGCCCCTTAATTATTATTTAAGACTGGATTAGCTATCGCCATAGTACAGATCTGTGGTACAGATCGTCCGCAGAAAAATAGTTCGATTATTAAATCTAGATGGCGCTGAAATATAGCCCGAGGCTTTGAAAGCAAAACAATAAGACTACAGATGTTTTTTATTACTACAAATGTATTATTTTTCAAAAATATTGCATAATAATACATTTGCAGTAATATGAAATATCTGTAGTCTAATTGTTTTGCTTTCAAACCCTCAGGTTATATGTCAGCGCCATCTAGATTTAATAATCAAACTATTTTGCCGCGGCCGGTCAGGCCTTATACTACGAAGATCATAATTCGAACTTCGTATTGTGCCGTCCCGCTCTCGCAAATAGCATTTAATACGAGAGTGAGCAAGACGCTACAATACGAAGTTCGATTTTCGAATTTCGGAGTAGCCCCGCTGCACTATGGCAATTGCTAATCCATACGGGTTGGGAACACTGAGTAGTGAAGCCCTCCACAGACCGCAGCGCGAGGCTTGCGCGCGACGGCGATGTAGCGTGCCCAGCACGTTGCATAGCACTGAATCATATACGCTGCGCCCGGCTGCCGTCGTGTCACGGTATATATGATTCAGTGTTATAGCCCGCGCTGGGCGCGCTCCGTCAGTGTCGCGCGCACGCCCCGCGCTGCTGTTTGTAGTGGCCTTAACGATTATGTCTTTATTTACCAACATTATATTTACAGTACAGACTCTTGACATTAATCCATAATTCCATAAATAAAGTATAACAATTTGTAAATAATGCAGGACTATGCCAAAGCTAACATTAAACATGAACAAATATACTAACTACACAAATCTATACTTCGCATTATGCATACTTAGAGGTGTAGCTAGGGGGTGGAATGAAACGGGTGCTACGGTTACCTATTTGAAACACTAAAAACGATAGTCCGATTTTCGTTTCGGCAAAAACTATTCGATAAATTTCGTTTTACTTTTTTTTCGTTCTTTTTGTTTTTGTGATCATTCGTCAAATTATGTTTTTCCCTAAACCGTATTTTTCCGTAATATCGGTTATCCGATGTAATGTTTCGATTTTTTATTTATTCAACATTTTTTTATTTACTTTGATTTCATTTGTCCGATGTAACGATTCGTTTTTTTAACTTTTCGGTTTTTCTTAAATTGAAGAAAAGAAGAAAAATAGAAGAAATTAATGGACATGAATCCAATGTCCGAAATTCAATATATTAAAAGATTGGCAAAATATTTCAAATTTTAATTAATTATTTGTTTACATTATAGAAATTTATAAAAAGAATAAAAGTGTTAAAACATAATACTGATAAACATTAAATCCTAAATTTACAAAATATTATCAAAAAAATTATATTTTCCGAGTGGTCATAAATAGTAGATTGTTTAACAAGGGACTAAAACAAGCCATAATGACACAAGATATTTAGCCACCCGGGCAGAGCGAGGGTACCTATAATTCGCGTGTCATTATGGCAGTTTAGTCTCGCGTTAAACACTCTATGTTTCACTTTGAATGCAAAGAAAAAAACGATGTTTTAGGTATACCAATCTACAATATTACTTTTATACAACGTACGCTCAATACGAGCAATGGACGTCTGTTCAGAATTCAAATAGCAATTTAAAATTGTTCCGCGGTTTTTTTTTGTTGAGTGACGCTTTAAATGTTTGCATATTTAGCCAACAGATTCAAACTTGAAAATTATTTCATAGCTAATTGGACTAAGTATGCATAATAAAATGAATTCATCTTTAATATAATTAAATAGATTAGATATTCGTAATTCGTAACGACCGCTTTAGCCTAGTTGGTAGTGACCCTGCCTACGAAGCAAGAGGTCCTGGGTTCGAATCCCGGTAAGGGCATTTATTTGTGTGATGAGCACGAATATTTCTTCCTGAGTTATGGATGTTTTCTATGTATCTAAGTATTTATTTATCTATATAAGTATGTTTATCGTCGTCTAGTACCCATAGTACAAGCTTTGCTTAGTTTGGGACTAGGTCGATTTGTGTAAGATTGTCCCCTAATATTTATTTATTTATTTATTCATGGTGTTTCACGAAATTTTTTTTTTAAATTTTTTTTATACAGTTGTCATTTAGAGGTTATTTCCACGCCCTAAAGGCTTCCACAGACCGAAGCGCAGGGCGCTACGGAGAGCTTCGGAGCGTCCGCAGCGCGTTGCGGTCTGTGGAAAGCTTTAAAATTTTCTATGCCCAGTCATTGAATGGCAATAATCCTCCATCCACAAACACCGTGATTGGCAGTTTAGGGGTTTCCAAAGTAAATTAAAAAAAAAATTACTTTAATCCCTAGAGATCAAAAAAGAGCTTTAGTCCCGATATGCAGAGACTAAAGTAACATTTTAAGGGCATGAGAAGTGAAAAAAAATAACTAACACCAAAGGCTAATGCGGGAGCTTCGCTCCGCTACGCTCCCGCATTAGCCTTTGAACCTAACCAATCCGAGTCGCTTCCGCCCTGTACCGCCTAGCTCGCTCGCCGAGTGCTTGTCATTTTCATTACAAATGTTATTATGACAATTGAGCAATATATTAAACGTTATTCCAAACAAAATTATGTATTTTTTCTTACCCCATCCACCTTTCCTACATCTTAACCAAAAATTTAGCTCAGCGAGTAGACAGTATAGTTAATTGTAGGGAAAAGTATCTCTGTCGAAAAATAGCTTGAGATATCGTTAAAAAGTAAACTGAAAATTTGTCTAAACATAGTTAGTGTCAAAAGTATCATTGGATAAATGAAAAATTGTCTAAAAATAATATACGTATCAAATCATAGGGCAAGCGAATTAGATGGGAAACATTTTTGGGCAAACAATACTTTTACTAAACGTGAAATGGTAAAAAGAAAATTTAACAAAACCTGTCATCGGACAAAAGATAATAATTTGAATAGTTTTTGGGCAATGATTTTTAGTGTTTCAGATAGGTTACCGGGTGCTACACATGATCTCCCTGGAATAATCAAGCCAATATTGAATACTAAACCCTCTGTATCATCTCTCTGATGAGTTCCCGATGCCGCCTCTGTATCATCCATCATCATCATCATTTCAGCCGAAAAATGTCCACTGCTGAACATAGGCCTCCCAGAAGGCTCGCAAAACAGATCGGTCCTGCGGCATCCACATCCATCGCGTTCCCGCAATCTTAACCAGGTCGTCGCTCCATCTTGTCCTTGATCCTCTGTATATTTTGTTCAAATACAGAATAAATAAACAATAAATAGAATAAAATTAATGGCTGCATCACCTTAGGCTAAATTCCTAGCTACACAGTGATATTGATCCAGTCAAATTCATAAATATACAATACATCAAATCTATATACAGAATGACCCAAAACTCAATTATAACCTGGCACGGTCCAGTGCAAAAATATATATATGTTAACAAGGTGTCAAAAATATTTATACAACTCTGTCATTAACCATAATGTTAATATTTACATTCTGATGCGATGGCTGTATACATACATATGTATTTATGCTTTTGACTGTACCAGGCGGGAGGCAAGTTCTGGAATAAATAAGCAAAAAAAATTCATGTCTCAGTTAAGAGTTAATAACACAACTTATGTCTTTTATTATTAGACATTTTCGAAAATGTCTATATTATGCATCGCTTAGCTATGTGACATGAAATTTTTCTCCTATTTTTCCAGAACTGTTAAAAGACTTAGAAGTTGGCATCTCAATGTGTACCAAGCTATAGTTGAGGAAGACCTCGAAGTTACCGAACAACGGCCAACCGATAATGTCTTTCTCAACCTCGACATTGGCAGAATCATTGATAGTATTGATGGAGCTATATTTTTAAAAATTTAATTGAATTGAGGAAGACCTCTATATGACTGTGTCACAAACCATTAACACTATATATACAATTATACATTAATAATAATAAGTTTAAAAATAATAAAAATAAAAAATAAAAATAAATTAGACGCACTGGCTGTATACATATTTTTGAATTCGCTTTGCCATACTGCTCAGCTGTACGGAGATATATATATATATATTAGGGGACAATCTCACACAAATCGACCTAGTCCCAAACTAAGCAAAGCTTGTACTATGGGTACTAGACGACGATAAACATACTTATATATATAAATAAATACTTAAATACATAGAAAATATCCATAACTCAGGAACAAATATTCGTGCTCATCACACAAATAAATGCCCTTACCAGGATTTGAACCCAGGACCTCTTGCATCGTAGGCAGGGTCACTACCAACTAGGCTAAAGCGGTCGTTAAAAACACATATTGCACAATTGAATAAGTTACCTAAATATCCACATTTAATACATCTACTTAATCTCTATGACCGGTGACACTTCAATTTCAACCAGTTCATCCATCGGACCAGCTGATACTTCTTTTTTCACTATTACTTTCTTTTCTACCACAAGTGTAGGCACTATGCATTTATGTTTGGCTCTTATATGCTTGCCGACCGTATCTTTTCTGAAGAAACGCTTTTCGCACAGCGGGCAAGGGTGTTTCCTCTCGCCAAAGTGCATTCTCTGATGCTGCGCCAGTTTGTCAGCTTGCTCGAAGAACATCCCGCAGACAATACAAGGTATGTTCGTAGCTGTGTGCTTCACTTTGTGCTTCTTGACTTTCTCCGAACGTATGGACTTGTATTCGCATACGTCACAGTAATACCAGTATTTGCCTTTCATGTGGATCATTCTCTTATGATTACACAGTTCAGCGCCAGTGAAGAAGGACTTGGCACATATCTCGCAAGTGTACTGTTTCACTCCACTGTGACGTTGCATGTGTGTTTTCAGACTCTTCTTGGACTGGAGGATCTTGCTGCACACTTGACAATGGTGCTGATTGTCTGTGTGAGTCTTCAAATGGCGGTAAACATTGGTCCGACCGCGGACAAACTTGCCGCAGTACTGACAGGTGATTTGGACTTTGTATTCCTTGTGCGATGACTCCTTGTGGGCTTGGAGGGAACTCTGCTGAGTAAAACTGCGAGAGCACAGGTCACAAATGTATGGTCGGTCACCACTGTGTATGACTAAATGTGTCTGTATATCTTTTATTCTACTCGTCTTGTAGCTGCAGTCTTTGCAATGGAACACTCTGCCTCTCCCCAGGCCTTCTACCCGTACGTCAGCAGCCGCTTTGCAGCTCTTTCCGCCGATTTTTCGATGTCTATTGAACGCCTTGTAGGATTTAAACATTCTCTTACATACATGGCATATTAAAGCCTCGTGCAAATGGACCTTTTTCCAGTGCACGCGTAGTTTACATTTGCTTTTAAAAAGGTTACCGCAATCGTGGCATTCTAATTTTAAATCGATCGCTCGGCTTTTCTTGAAGCCTTTGTCGTCTTCTTCTAGGTTTGCATCACTCGCCTCCGCAAGCAAGTCGCTGGCATTGAACAGTTGCGTATCCTCGTCCAAGTACTCGAAGGGCTCCTCTAACAGCTCCTCTTTCTTGATAACTAATTCTGGTACGGTGGGAGCGCCCCCGACTATCGACTCTGGCAAATGGTCCAACTGTGTCGATTGCAAAATAATGTTCGAGCTTTCACATTTTTGTTTGAAATTTATCGCGGTTTCCAACTCCAGTAGACACTCCAAGCATATTTTGTCGGGAAGGCCATCGTTTTTTTGTATTTTAACGTTAGCGATAGAATTGACGTAGTCGAATATGAGATAATCTTTGTATATTTCGAATAGAGACATGCACTTTTTTACGTTGGAGCCTAAGCACACACGACATATTTTCACTTTCTTCTTATCGTCACCCATTTTTGTTAGTTTATACGCAAAATCTAATAAGACATTGGGCAGGGAAAACCATTTTCAACAACAAATACAGGCTCAATGTCTCTCGCTCCATCAAAAATCAAACAATTTTACACACACACAATAAATTATATTACAATACTCTTTGGTTTTCATTCGTGTTGCCAATGTAAAATTAAACAAAGTTGACATTTGACTTTTTATTCATTCATTAAGTGTAGGTAAAGGAAATATCATCCATACAGCCACGCCAAGTGAGGAGGGGGGAATCTTCGACAAAAGCAACGGAATCCAGCCCATGCAACCATGTTTAAAAAGTTTTTAGGTGTACTCTAATGAATGATTAACTTATTGTTCAATCAAGAAAACAAAAAAGAATAATTAAAAATATACTTTTAAATGAAACTGCAAACAGCACTGCACTAAAGTGTTTCCTTACATCGCCGATTTCGTTTAGTAATATTGGGAAGAACAAAGATTGGGAATAATAATTTATAGAATTCTATAAGGTGAAATTTTAAACAGGATACCAAATTAGTTTTTCCATTTATTTTGTTAAAACTGGCATGATAAAATTTAGAATGTTTATAATTTTTCTTGAAATTAAATCACAAACTTAAGGTCTGGACACCTCTAATTAAAACAATTGATTTAATGCGTTATATGTTGTCCAGGATAAGAACCTAACTGAGTAAGGAACATTAATTTTGTATTAAAATTACACCTTGTGTAAGCCTCTATATCATTGCTGGCAGGACGTTTTATTTTGTTCCAATTGGCTAAGTAAAGTTTTTTGAAGAGGTGCTAAATATATTTTTTTTCGACAGTAGTCTTCTTCTAGACCGAGAAACTGCAGCTGTTTTATTTTTATCTCCTATTATTTACTGGAAATATTTTTTTAAGTGTTCGAGATGACATTTGTGAGATTTAATGGCTGACAAGCGGTTCGTGCTCAGTACTTAGCAGAAATAGAAAAAAAAACGAATTCAATTGTCAATGTCAAATGAAATCTAACCGTTTGCGTTTCGTTTACTTTGCATTGTCCAAAAAGCAGTTCCAAAATAATGATCAAAAATATTCAATCGTGATTCAATTATCGTGCATAAGTCGTGGAGAAATGCGGTAAAATTGTAAATCCGGATTTTGTGCGGAGGTTGTTAAAAATAGTCCAAAAATCAAACCAAAACGCAAAGCAAACGAAACGCAAACGGTTTGACATGGACAAAAGTGACAGATGACTTAGTTTTTTTTCTGTTTCTACTAAGTACTGAGCACGAACCGCTTGTCAGCCATTAAATCTCACAAATGTCAACTCGAACACTTAAAAAAATATTTCCAGTAAACAATAGGAGATAAAAATAAAACAGCTGCAGTTTCTCGATCTTCAGAACGCCGACTGTCGAAAAACAATATAATTAGCACCTCTTAAAAAAACTTTACTTAGCCAATTGTCTCTTTGGACATATTATTATCACTGATTCAATATTAGGTATCTATAAAATATTGTGTCATATTTCATTCAATTCAATCGAACTGCTTCGCAATTTGTCGCATTTATATATACCTACTTGAAATATGGATAGGGTGAATACAAGTAAGCCCTTTCAAAAAAGTGAAGTAAAACAATTATATCAAAATAATAATGTTGTATTAATCATTCGTTTTGTATAATACATAATAACTTAACTAATTATCACTTTTTTACAATGCATGTCAATTTCAACGTTACATGTCTTCTTACAGTGAAAATAATCGGTCTTATAAAAAAAAACATAAAGTAACCGATTCCCAAAGTTCAATGTACATTTATCGTCCACTCATTTTAGATCTGGCGCCTTATGAAAGACACACTGGTCGTTTTCTCGCTCGTTGATCTAAGCGTCTCATTTGCGAGGACGCGGACTGGACGCCAGCGGGCAGCGTGGTGGGAAGCGGAGCGGTGAGCGTGATCTCTGTTCATTATTCATTACACGGCCGAGACGCTCGCCGCACAGTGTTCACAAAGAAAACGCTTGCCGCACCACTGCATGCTGGCCTTATACTACGAAGTGCAAAATTCGAACTTCGTATCGTGCCATTCCTCTCACGCTAATAGTATTTAATACAAGAGCGAGCAAGACGATGCGATACGAACTTCGATTTTCGAATTTCGGAGTAGCCCCCTGGCGTTCCACGAAATTCGAATTTCGTATCGGGCTGTCACTTTCATTCTTCCGTAAGCTTAGTATAAGTTTTACTTCACCAAAATACTTCTTCTTCTTCGCGCGCGCGTCCATGTTTCCATAGAATTGAAATTTTTACGTTAACGCGATCGAGAAGTAAGTATTTTGTTGAAGTAAAACTTATACTAAGCGCACTGTTAAGTACTACTAGCGTGAACGGAACGGCTCGACACGAAGTTCGAATTTTGTTGCGCCAGTGGCCTAGGTTGGTTAGAAAACAAAATACAAAGACAAACGAGACGCCACTGCAGAGCCTTTTCAAAACAAACAGCTTAAGCTTAATTAATTAAATATACTATAATTCTATAATGAAGACTAGTCAGAACTTAATCAGATCTTGTGTTATGTGCCAGTATTTGTCTATCTATAGTATGAAAAACTCTTGAGACATGATTTTTAATACCAAAAAATTTAACGGTTCAACCACAGATTCGAAACTTGCAACTGACATCTATATAGGTACCAACCGATGTTTAAGTAGCAAGCAGTCTCAAAGTGCATATCCGATTGTCAACTGCCAAACAGAATAGAATTACCATGTGTCAACGAAGACGATGGAGACAACTCTATTGTAAGAAGAAGCCTTATTTTCGAACTTCGTATGTTACCGTTCCGTTCCAGCAAATTGTTTGAAACAAAAGAATGAGTGAGGGCACGATACGAACATCGAATTTCGTAGTAACCCCCCTGGTTAAAATCATGATTATAAAGTCTGGAATATATTTACGATGTTTTAAGGTCTTTCGAAAAGTCCGCAGCTATAGCTAAACAGTTTAAATAAGTCCTCGCCTGCGGGGTACAGAGGCGCGAGGGTAGACGACAAAGGGGGCGAGCGCGCCTCGTGTGCCTGCCGCCCGCACTTCTCCCAGTCCCTTTTGTCTTTATTCCCCCCAGCCCCTGTACCGCGCAGGCGATGACTCATTTAAACGATTTAGCTAAAGTAGAATCGTTTCCTGCTTGTTTAATTTTTAGCTACTTCTCTTAGTTAGAAACATGTCAAGAAAAAGTAATCAAGTTCATTTTGTTTTCTTGTTCCGGCTGTTTGTCACCTAATGAATTTACAACAACAGAGGCCGTATTGTCTAACGCGCGGACGCTTGCTATCGCATTCCCTATTTCATTCTGTCAAATGGTGTAAGATGGTGATAGAAAGAGATGGGAAAAGCCGGCGCGTTACACAATACGGTGTTCAACTGTTGGTCCAAAATTTGTCAGTGCTGATAGGTTTTTTCTGGTTTTTGACAGATAAAACACGGGCAAAATGTCGACGTTACAGAGCATTAATCGAGCGATTTTAAAAAGTTTTCATCTTCGGCCAGGATTTGTAAAAAATAAATAAACTGAGCTTGCTTCCTATTATTTTATGAACAAGTAACATCAAATCTACTTACTAAAGTCAGAAAATAAATGAGGACAGATGCTAGGACGCTTGCACATTTTCAATTAACAGAATCATATCATGTGGAAGTTCGTATTTATAACAAAACGTGGTCTTAGCTGCCTTAAATGTCGCGGAGTTACTTTATGACGTGGTCAGGGCAAACTTTGGTCACGACACCTACCAGTCAAGTTTTTTTCTAATCAAATGGAGGGGGCTGCGCATTCAGTCAAAGTATTTAACGTCCAAATGTATGTACTGTTGATTCACGCTAAGCAATGGCCTGCTAGTCCTGCGAATTTGAGTAGCTATGCGGTGATTACTGCTTCGTTCACCTAACGCGTTCGCCGAACTTGTGTCAAGCTACATCGGCCAAAACGAACGTCGCCTTAACATTAGTCTGTCCGCCTGCTGCAGCGGCCATGTTTTTTTTAGCTTATGTCACTCTGATGTCAAATGTCAAAAACCTTTCCGTATAGAAAACAACTATACTTGACTACCGAGTCAAATTACGTATTTTATCGTTAGTCGTATACCAGTTTTGAGTCAGAAAAACAGTTGGTTCAAAGTCTTTGGTCTTAATTGTCGTTGTAAACAAATTTTTAACCTAAAATTAGGTACTTTGTGTCACCAAAAAAGGTCATCTTTTAAACAAAACAACCCAAAGCACCCTTTCGGTTCAAGAACATTCAAGAACATTCATTTAATTCATAAATTTTTATCCGGTGCCAAAAAAATTGGTTACAATTTTGTTTACAATATAAGACCGAAAATACTTTGATAGTGATACTAATTAAATTACACACGTATTGATTAGTAATCTGAGGCACAAACAATCAGACATTTTAGTCTGATATCTACACAGTTAAAGATACATGTGGTACTGATCTGATCACCTAACCAAAATTTTCTTTACAAGTACAACATCATTCCTCCGTTTACCGAAAGTTCGAAAAAACGACGCTCATTTCCAAACGTCATAAATGTCATAATTCGGAAAAACGAAGATAGCCGAAGCACTTGCCTTAGCTGCGTTATGTACAAACTTACATTCTTAATACTGAGAGTTTTTATTGCAATCAGGTAATCAGACGAGTCCAAATTCGGTATACAACGAATCAAACAGTTTTGGTCCCACGAAATAAGTAGTTAGATACTGTATACTATCTCTAAGATTCTAATATTTACAATTTTATTTTCACGTTAATTATCAGATTAAACGTTGGTAAACATAGGGTCTTCAGGTACGATTAAAAGACGACCTTGAATAACCTTACACGAGGGTATGAATTATCAGGTCGTGTTGTCCATTCAGGGTCGACAAATACAGGCAGGGCCGAATTTAGAGGTCCGGAGCCTCGGGGCATAAAAGGAGTGGAGGTCTCTTGGCCACAAATTATTTTCCAAATAAAATGACCATTTTTTTAATCGTGATTTCAATAACCGATTTTTCGAATTCCTATTGCGGGGGTTTCTATTGTGGAGACCCTAAATCCGGCACTGAATACAGGTATTATTTTAACCGTACCAAGAGGCCGTGTCGTCCATATCTTTTCTAGCAATATATTACACCGTATGACAGAAAGAGACGGTGAAAACGATTGCAATTCTGAGTGCGTTAGACAATTAGGTCACAGGTCTTCTATTCTTACTTTAGTAGATCAAATGCATTTAGGTTAGGCCAAATTCGATAAAATGGATTTAAGGGATTGGTCATCGATTGCTATCGAATTTTTTGGAAGTTATAACACTTATTGCTATTAAAACTGTTGCTGTTTTTGTGTGCCCAAAAGGCAAGTTTAAAGATAAGCAGAAATGACCCGTTGTTTTAAGTATTGTCAAATAAAAAACATTGTTTACCAACGTTCATATGGTAACCAACGCGTGCCAAAAGACCAGCTCTTAATTGGTTTCCAAACAGCCCTTGGCAAAGGGAAGAAACAATATCTAACAGAATAATCATCACATGGTGGAAATTTTGAGCTTTTTGTAGTACGAATTATGTGATTTATTCGTGACTGAAAAACTTTATTTACACAGTTAGAAGTAACATGATCTAAAAAAACTTGTTTCTTCACTAGTGCTTCTTTAGCAAAGCCGGTAGCAGCGTTAAGTCGACTAACGACGTATCCAGAACCTGATTTGACGAATCCATGCCACTGGTATAAACGGCAGGGTACTAAAATAACGAGATTCAAATATTTATGACGAAGATCCGCTTTTGTATGAGATATTTATGGCCTCCCCAAGCTTAGGGATACAGAATTAGTCGTAACCTACACTGCTAAAGGTAATGGTAATATTTTCCAAATGAACACTAAAAAAGCGCCAAAATCTCCGCTATAACCTATATCATCTCAAACCAATTAAAGAATTCACTTAAACAATAACCATTCAGAGTATGTTGGCAGTTATGTGTACTTTGCGGTGTAAGTCCGCTAAGTCTTTACTTTGAGCTTTTAACTGCAGTGTCCCATATACCTCCAAAATCCGGCGTATTAAGTGTTAAGGTTTGAAATGGTTTAATTAGAAAAACCTAGTCTGGTTGCGTGGAGCACTGCGGTACTGGCTCTTCGCATTTGTACGCGCGAGGAAATAGCGAGGAGTACGAAGGTGGTGCTTCGTACTCTGGAGGTGAAGCAGTAGGAGTACTAGTGAAGAGGTGCTGTGATGCTCCGGTGTAGGTTACTGTTGGGGACAGGTCTACGCACGAGGCTGGGATGTTGTTCGGCGTGTCTGATGGCTTGGAACGTTTACAGCAGCATTCTGCAAAACAAGTAAATTTGGTTAGTTTTCTTAAACCTTGCAAATAATGCAACACTTCACAAGAATCCGAATCTAATAATGAATGCTTTGATTCCAACAAATGTTTTGCTAAATTCGATCTGTCTGTGTGAGATTCGATGTGTGTGTGTGTGTGTGTGTGTGTGTGTGTTCGGTCTGTTCATTATTAGATTCGGATTCTTATGTAGTGTTACATTATTGCGACAAGGGGTTGCGTCTGGATGCTCTGGAATGCATGGAAAGAATTAGGTACAACAGTATGGGGTCTATTATTAATGAACAGGTAAATGTATTATCTTCTCCCTTACTGCGGCTTCGGTCTAATTTGACCAATAACAGTTAGTATTAATAAAATATGCCTTATTATTAAATAAACTATGTGATGATAAAAGTTCATTAATTTTTGTGGGGTAGTTTGTTTGAGAAAAATAAAGTGGGTACTTGAGAAGTTACAGTGACAAATTGAAACATCTGTTTTTGTTCCTTAGTCTAACATTTGGTAGCAACGGTAACAGTTGCGGTACTCTGAAAATAAGGTCTGGTTGAGTTCGAAACGCGTCAGTTGGATTTGTATGAGTTCATACAGTGTGGAGGTGGAAGAACTGCATGAACAGGCATTTATTTACATTATTACTGTAGCTATTGTAAGGCCGCGGGTCCGCGGGTGAGCAAAGTAATTGTTTCAGTTCATTAATATGGTCCTCCGAAAAGTAACGCCTGATTCAATAAATTATATTGAAACCACTTACCCCAAGCCAAACAGAACATGAGTATGGTGGCGCAGACCAGCATTCCCACCACCAAATAACTCCAAGGCCCGTAGGGCTTCAGGGCGGCTGCGAACTCCATAAACGCATTAGACTTCTGTTCGCTCTCTGTGATCTTCACTGAAAGTTTTAAATCGCCTGGTTTAAATTAGATCTGTTGGGACATCCTCAATTCAGTTTGATAGATAATTGCAGAGTAAAGGGCGGCGAAGTACAATTTTCTGGAGTTCTATCGATGAAAGCAAAAGACTACCCATATAGTATCATCATCATCAACCGAAAAACGTCCACTGCTAAACATAGGCCTCCCCAAGGCTCCATAAAACCATAGGCCATAATACACATAGTAGGACACGAACAAAATTATTGTGATTTTCGAGGGCATACTTAATTGTAATAAACAGGAGGAGGCCGATTATTCCGTAACAGCTATACAATAAGAATATCGACTTAGTGAACAGAAGAAGCAGACCGTCTACTCACTTATAACAGAAGGCTTGGTCATCTCTTCAGGCTGGTCCAACCCTAGCAGCTCCTGATTCCTCGCAGCGAATCTCCTCAGCAACTCCAGTAACGGGGGGTCTCTCCTATGCTTGCATGCTGAGGAATCTTCGTCTTCGCCTCCTGGGCAGTGACGGACGCCGTCGCAGACGAGGTACGAGGAGATGCAAAGGGACGTCGCTCCGCAGGTGAATTGGGTGTCGTTGCTGCAGATTGCGCCTGCAATGCATAATGGCGAGTGTTAGTTCTCTTGTAAGGAGAGAGTTTGAATTTCGATAAGTACTCCATTTCCAAACTGTATTAACTACGAGTCTAGCGTTGTGTAACTCTTGCTTTTTAAATGAGGATGAGGGAGTAACTCGTCTCGCGTGGTACCCCTCATATGAGGTGTGAGGAATAAAAACGATCGCAATTCGCAAAGAGTTGAATGAGTAAGTGCGTAGCGAGGCGCGCGCAACGTTGCCGCTTTCTATGGTATCTATCTGCCCCGACACGGGAATCGAACCCGGGACCTCAAGCTTCGTAGTCAGGTTCTCTAACCACTAGGCTATCTGGTTGTCTGGAAATTAGGTATTAGGACACTCGCTCGCCCCTGAAGCTCAAGTAACTCACCGCTATTAACAGCGGTGACCACCAGCCTCAGTTTCTCCGTGTGCTGGTACGGCGAGGATGGCGGGTTCCAGGCAATTCTGATCTTTGGCATCAGTAACTTAGTGCCGGCGCGTGCGGCGACGGCGGCAGCGTTCCCGCCGCATAGCGACATCCGCCATATTGGTTTGGTCGCGTCGCCTATAAACTGAAAAGATAAATTATGAAAGTACCCGCAGAACTGTTAGGAACAAGTTGAATTGAAAGTACATGATGCATTGCAAGCATGAGTAACGTCTTGGATTTTACATCTGTAAATCTGGATTTCATAGGAATATCGAGATAAAAAAGCCTACGATTTGTTCCAGAGGTTGAGCTATTTATGTATAGCTAAATTACCGAGAGCGTGGAATTGCTTATGTAGTGGTATTGTCTGAGATCTCTATATTGTTGTCTCTCTCTCACTAAAGTGGAATGCCTATAAACACACAATACCACTACATATGCAATTCCACGCTCTCGGTAATTTATCTATACCTACCTATGTACAATCAAATTTAATCTAAATCATTTCAGTCATTTTTTAGCGAGGAGGAGTAAAAACCGCACATATCCGTTTTTCGCATTTATATTGTCTGTAGTAGGACGAAAAGAGGTCAAAGTAAAAAAAATATCAAAAATTCAAGTTTCACCATTCTTGCGAGAGCATCAATTACACGGAAGCATTGTTTTTCTGACAGTTGATTAGCTCTCCGAATATCCTTTAGGTTAATTTACACCTCCATGGACATTTGGCACAGAGTCAGACACAATAGGCAGTTCTATTGTTCTAATGGGTTATTCTCTTGTTAGCGAATTTTAACAGAAATGCGTTCGAAGAAAGAGTTTTCTAAGAGCCATTGCTCCTAGCTTATGTATTTAAAGGAATACACTAAGGGAAATCCCAAGAACTTTATTTATACATTCTATTTCGCAGAGAATCCCAGCGCCAGCTGCAGCAAGCTAATTGATCATTTGACCCCAATTGACACGGCTTCGAATTACCGGGTCCCATCAATAGTCTAAGGGCCTTGATTACTTTATTGCATAAACGTGGTGCTGACTAACTGTTTAGAACGCCATTAGTACTGTATGGAAATTATTACGAGACATTTGGAGACACATTACATCTACAAAAGTCAGTGCGAGTACTATGCTTTAAAATAAAACGTATCGTGATCCGGCTAAAAGGACCATGAATCAGGTTAGAAAGACCACGCATCTGGCACAAGGGACCATAATTTTTAAGTTCCGGACTTTCATGTTTTTTTTACGAAACGAGTAAACCAACCATAACCAGAAAACGAGCAAAACATCTGTAACGTTAACCCTCAACCGTTGCTAACTTGAAGGACACCTACAATACCAAGAGGATTGCAGATTCGATGCGTTGCTAGCTTAAGAGGTCTAAGATTTTTGTGCCGGCTGTTTTAAGAGTCTTACACAAAGTCCTAAATACCCGCATTTTTGTAACCGGTTCAACAAAAAGATCATCCATTTCTTCGATTTGAAGAGTATATTAATTCTCTTTTGGCTCTATTTAAGGAGAAAAAATACCACCCCTAAGGAAGTTTTTCGTATTCCGTTTTTGCAGCTCCGGATCTAAGAGGGGGAAAACCAAATCCTTGAGGCAAGAATTCGAAATATCGAACAAGTGAAGGGAGTCAAGTTTCTGCTCCGGTTCGAAAAAATCGTAGATCCGGGGCTGCGTTTTTGACCCTCTCAAATGTAAGAAAAAATTAGAATTGACTGACACCTCTCCCTGTTTGATATTTACTACGTACGTAAGAATCTAAAGGAAAAAATGGATACATGTTTGGTTTGTTTTGATTTTTCAAATTAACAATTTTTATATAGGATCGTTTTTTGTGAGTTAGTGCTAATAATTTTTTATTTTTGGTAATAATCAAGTTCCATTTTATTTTATTTTTACCTAACTTTGCGCCATTTTTATAAGACCCCCTTCCACCCGCTTGTAAGAAAAAATAAGATATGGTCGACCCCCCCCCTAAATCGTCTTACGTAATAAATGAATGTCGCCGTGGCATACTTACTATGAGGAGCTTGCAGGCATCGGTGTTGTTGGTGACGGGCGGCGACTGGTCAGTGGCCGTGTCTTGCGCGTGCGCACTCCGGGCGCTCCACTTGCGGCCCGGGGCGCCGGCCAGCGGCGCAGGCGCCTGCACATCGGTAGAGCCACGATCCCATTCTGAGAGGGACTCCTGGAACAAGAAGGTTGGGAGTTGATGCATGGGTAAACTGTGAAACGGTTGAAAGAGGTGAATGCGCTCGCGAGCGTTCGCGCGTTATGCTGGCTCCACATGCTTGGCAAACAATAGCAAACAGTAAACACCAATCAATAAACACGGACGTATGGATAAGTGTTTGCAGGTGTTTGCCAATGATCGGCGTTGGCAGCCCCGGATCTAAGGGGGGGGCAAACCGGGGCACTTGCCCCGGGCGGCAGTTTCACGGGGGCGCCAAATCCTTGAGGCAAGAATTCGAAATATCGAACAAGTGAAGGGAGTACACGAATTGATATAAGTGAATTTATTTCTCTTCACTTCGTGTCCTTAACAGAATTATGGAGCATATTTACAAACGCACAAATCATGTAAAATAAAACGAGACACGCTCAGCATTCGTTACAAATGGTAAACCAATTACCATAAATGGAGAGTAAAGGGAACAAAAACATGTAAAACAGCAGGAAGCAATACGAGACGTTCATACATAGTAACAATAAGTTAAATGTCAGTAAACGACAGCGCTTTGGACAAAGGCGGCGAAATTACGTCAAGTAACTAGGTTTTTAAAGAACGGCCAAGTGCGAGTCAGGTCTGCTAACGAAAGGTTTCGTACGAATCGACGTCGTATTGATTTAATCCTCTCATCTTTATGTCACCATCATCATCATCAGCCTATGCTCCCATGGCACGCCACTGAGACGATCCTCGGCCACATACAATCGGCCCAAGCGCCGCCGGCTTGCCAGTTTCAAAACAAATTTGCTTGCAGCCGTTGTAGTTCATTGGTATGGATTGGTATGAACAGATGTCTAGCCACTGCACGCAAACTGGGCCTTTAAGGTGTCAAGCTGGCGTCTGGGCCGATTGTACATGTCCAGCTATATAACTTGCAGTCATAAAATTGTCCTACTGTATATACCCGACAAGTTAGATTAGGCCGTTTTTAAATTTTTATGCTAAAATATTTTTGCCCATAGAACAATTTTAGAGTCGAAATATAATTTTATAACTAGAGATTTTCCTGGCATGAATGATGATGTGTTTGACATAATAATAACATCGATTCGGTTTGGTACTATTGTTCATATAAATCAAATACTTAGTATTTTCAAACGTGTCACATATCTATAATGCCACTTATAATGGTTTAAGACATTTATTTCCCAAAAAAAAGATATCGATAAACTGTGGCTCTAGTAAAAAAGGGGTTAAGTCTGCATAAATTAAGCAGCTATTTTCTATTTTATGTGTAAAGGGGGCTAAGTCTTCAGACTTAACCCCTTTTTCACTAGAGCCACAGTAATAACTAAGTATGAGAAAGAAGTCACTAGCGTAGCATTGTCCGGGCCAGTAAAATCTCCAGGTATAATTACGGCAAACGAAATGGCAAACGATAGAGACCCTTACAGACATACATACGAGTACAATCTGACGCAATACACATCGTACCGATATTTCTCGTTGCACTTACTAATTAGGCAATTCATTGTTCGGCTTTCATAACCTCTATTGTTCGCTGCAAATCTCGGCTCTGTAATAATTGGACTAGTTTTTGATTTTCAAGGTCAAACGGTCGTTTTATGATAAGCAAAGCTATGTATGTATATCACACGCGAGTTATTCACTATACTTCAGTACGTATTGTAGACACTGGGGGGTTACTACGAAATTCGAAGTTCGAAGTTCGGATCGTGCGGTCCCTCTCACTCTCGTAATAAAATACCATTAGCGTGAGCGGAACGGCATGAAACGAAGTTCGAATTTCGCGCTTCGTAGTATAGGGCCTGGCCACCGAGACCGTGGGCTACATTCAGGAACGGCCCGACACGGTTTGCGAGCGGCAATTCAATCGTTTGGGAGAGGATAGGAATGGGTTGAGCTTGGGATGAGCCTTATTTTCCTGTTAATTCGCTTTGTAAATAAATAAATAAACAAATAAATAAGGCTCATCCCAAAGTCAGACCAGACCTCTCGCAAACCAGTGATTTTTGGCGTTCCTGAGTATCAGTTCAAACCAAACCTGGTTTGTCCATTTGTACGCCAAGTCCCATCTAAATCCGTTATTGCGTGATTGACTAACAAACATTCAAACAGCTTCCCAAACTTTTGGATAGAATAAGGTAGACAAGGTAGTATGATAAATGATAGGGTAAGATAGGATATAGTCACTGTGCTTAGGCCCATACTACACGGGCGGTTTCCCGCCGCGGGAAACCGCTCGACGGAGCTGCGCAGTGTAGTTTGCACCATACAACTTCCATATAAAATTGTGTCTAATGGCGGTTAAGAAGCGGTTTCCCGCGGCGGGAGAACCGCCCGTGTAGTATGGGCCTTAGGCTTAAATAAAATATTCACGATTTTTTGAATTCTATAGATAACACAGTTGCGAAACGTAACCAACACAACACAGGACGCACCCAATGAATATTTATAACGATCACGCTATCGGAATCAACAAATAACCGAGCTCTTGTTCTTACTTATTAGGCATTCCGTCGGAATGACAAGGCCGTCTATACTACGCAGGCCCGATGCATTTTGTTTTGGCGCGCGACGATTTCCGTGGTCCATCCATATTAATCCATATATTTACATACATATGTATGGTTTTACTATAAATTATAATATTTTAAGAGACCGACAATTTTGTTCATGCAGAAAGCATCCTCTCATCCCAAGCTCAACCCGTTCATATCCTCTCCCAAACGATTGAATTACCGCTCGAAAACCGTGTTGGGCCGTTCCTGAATTTAGCCCCTGGATTGAGACATTGATACTCAATATCCCGATAGTGAGTTCCTGAGGTGTAATATTATTACTTTAAATAGTAATAGAGGGCGCTGTACAAGAACGTTAAAGTACCTCGGCTTTCAACATGACGTGTTAACTTCGTCTGTAATTAATAGATGGCGTTGCCCGAGCATATGATTCTTGGTCCGAGAATTAAGCGTTGCATTTGCGTAGGATAAAGCTAGGTATAGGTAACGCCAAGAGAGTTGGGGCGAATTATTACACACACAGCTACACAAAGTACTGATTGCAAAAAGTAGTGAATGAATGAAATGAGTGAGTGAATGAAAATGTGAATTATATGACCTTATGGTGAAATACCTACCGCAATATTATGCAAATTATATATTTTTTTTATCATATATAACCTATTTTTGAAATAAAACAATTTGAAACTGACAAGAAATATTTGCAAGAAAAAAATTGGTAATTGGTAAAATATGCTTATCTGATTTAAATAAAATAGATGTTTTGTTTGAACTAGATTCATTTTCCTAATTCTTAACGAAATAGGTTGAAGAAACTTTTAGTCAATCTTGTGATTCACTGTTGAGTCTGTTGAACTTGCTCTGGTGGCGTTACCTAAGGGTAGGTTTTACCATAAATAAAAACTATAAAAATGTACCGCAAGACCGATTACTTTAGCTATTGGGATTACCGTCCAGAAGCTTCAGTCTAATGCACTTGGAATCACAATTTCACCACGTCTTTCTGTCACACGGTTTAACATGAGGGCAGTAAGAGATGGAGAATGCAATCTTAAGTTCTCTCTGAGCGTTTAAAACGGAGCGAGTTCGCGGCGTGCACGGCGCGGGATCTCGCTCCGCCTTAAAATCCCCGAAGAAAATCGGTTGTGTGGTAGGGCCTTTAGAGCGCGCGCAGACAGAGAGCGGTCTGGAGTTCCGAGTTCCGCGTTCAGAAATCTGTGTTTTGACCGCTCGAGAGTTCCGACCGCCTGCTGTGTGCGTTATCGTAAGGGACTCAGTACATTCGAAAGAACGCAGAACTCGGAACGCGGAACTCCAGAACGCTCTCTGTCTGCGCGCGCTCTTAGACAATACGGCAACGGCGGTTGGTTTTATTTAGCCAATGGCTAATATTACCTACCCTTCAGGACTTAAGTAACCCATCATTTACGGTCCTTCAGTAAAGCTAGTCTGTTTTATCTTCTTAAAGTTTCTGACGTTGACTGTACCAGCATTTACGTGCGATGTCCTATTTTAACACTTTGGCTCATTCCAACCATTGTTACTTTGCCAATTCTTAGACATAGTCACACCAAAACTGCATGCTTGTACGTGCGCGTGGCCAAAATTGGAACTAACGTGACGACATATACTTTTCTCGTCTACCGTTAGATGACAGCGCCACTTCTACCGGCACGTTTCAAATGGCGTTGCTGCCAGAAATTCGAATAATAGAAAACTGATGGTTGTTTTTCAATAAGACATAATGTTATGAAATTAAACAAAACAAAGATTTTTTTTAATTTGAAACGGTTGAATGTAACAGAATAGGGATGACAACACCATAAGAGCATTTTCACATTATCCGATCCGATATCGGTATCGGACGTCGATACGATATCGGAGGGAGTTAGAGCGTTTTCACATTATCCGATCCGATATTGGTATCGGACGACGATACGATATAGGGGCAAATAAAACGTATGAAATATGTATCTGTCTTTCATATTGTCCGACACGATATCAGATATCGGAGCCGATACCGATATGTTGGCGGCACCATCGGATACCCGTAGCCGTCGGACGATAATCTTTGCATGTGTGCTATACGTGTATCTACATTGGCTAATGTGTGTCCGCACGAGGCTATCGAGCAATTGGCCGAATCGGAACGATTTTGCCGGAATAATGTGAAAACAACTTTTGGTGTCGGCTATCGGTTGTCGGCTATCGTCGTCCGATACCGATATCGGATCAGATAATGTGAAAACGCTCTTAAACGTATGAAATATGTATCTCCGATATCCGATATCGTGTCGGACAATATGAAAGATAGATACATATTTCATGCATTTAACTCCCTCCGATATCGTATCGGCGTCCGATACCGATATCGGATCGGACGCCGATACGAAATGTATGAAATATGATACGATATCGGATCGGATAATCTGAAAGACAGGTACATATTTCATACATTTTATTTGCCCCGATATCGTATCGGCGTCCGATCCGATATCGGTCACTTCTGCCGGCGCTCCCGGAGTTCAACCCGTTGTTTTTTTATCTATATTCGGTAGGTCTGAGAATAGGTCCGTAGGCTATAATGGTCATCGTTAAAGCGAAGCAATCATAATCATCATCTCGCAGCTGACGTCAGTACTCGATCGTTTAAAAATCAATGTTACAAGATCGTCCGCTAATAGCTCCATTATAGTTGGCGTCTAAGAACAATGATCGCGGAAAATTAGGTGGGAAACTATTTAATACACTGTTTTAAACACAGTTTTAGGGTTCCGTCAGTGGTGTGGAAAGTGAGAAACGTGAGTTAAGTGTTTGTATGCCACCTAACTATAGCTAGACCGTTTAAATGAGTCCTCACCCGCGCGGTACAGGGGCTGGGGTACGACAAAGGGGGTCGGGAGAGGTGCGCAGCAGGCACACGGAGCGCGCTCGCCGCCCGCACCTCTCTAGACACCCTTTGACGTCCTACCCCCCAGCCCCTGTACCGCGCGGGGGAGGACTTATTTAAACGGTTTAGCTATAGTGGTACATAAACACAAGCTTTGCATAACTTGCCATCCATCCATCTTAAATATATTTATGGAATGTTTCCCGTTGCAATTAAAAAAACTATTTTTCTTTTAATTAAGTCTTATTAATTTGCGAAACCGAGGGTAAAACATGACGGATAGAGTAATTGTGCCACTGCTAGTTGGATTATAAAGGGCGTAACCTTAATTCCAAGTTCGACCGTTAGCCAACCTTCCTACGTTTCACTTCCTAATAACCAGCATAAACGATCACGTGAAGTTATTCGACCTTAAACCTTCCCTAGGATAATATCTATGTTGATGTAGGTAGTCTTATTCATCATCAAATCAGCGGAATAACGTTTAATGCAAGACAAGCCTTTCCCCAAAGAGTTTCAGAAAGGTCCTGCGCTGCCTACATCCAAATGGTTCCTGCTATTGGTTCCTTCTTCGTCGGATTCCTAGTTTGTCGGACTCCAAACTTGTCGGTTTGTGTACGGTCACGCACGGCGGACACGACGTACAAAATACGCGTTCTTGAATCTACATAAGCACGACGACGTCTGTACACGCGTACGCCTACATACATCGCGCGCGACTCTTCTGGATTCGGGCGGTGTCCGGCAATCTGCGCCTTGAGGGGTGGGGTAAGTCGAATCGGTGCGGGGCGGAGCGTGGCCATTCTGTACGTTAATACTATTATATATTCTGTGGTACGGTCAAAGACATACAGACTGTGCCTGAGCAGACTGTGTAAAACTTAAAATACCTACTTATTGGTTATTAGATCGCTTTTTGTTGATAATATGTTTAATTTTGGTTGCTCTCAGCAAGCAGAAAGTGTTTTAGTTATAGTGATTTTAATTTTATTTATTTATTTATTTACAAAGCGAATTATCAGGAAAATAATGCTCATCCCAAGCTCAACCCATTCCTATCCTGTCCCAAACGATTGAATTACCGCTCGCAAACAGTATTGGACCGTTCCTGAATTTAACCCCAGTTGGACGTTTGACATGACCGTGTAATTTCGTAGGCTTCTCTTAACAATAGGAAGCCTTGCCATGGTATTTTTATAACAAAAAACTTCGAATGGAAAATTGCCGTTTCCTTCTTTGTTAGAAATGTACGCACAATGTTTTATAAGGCTTTTTGTTATTGCTATTCACGTAAATTTGTGGGCAGTGAAACCTTGTAAAAAACGGCCAATAGGGACGTTGACGCCATTAAAAAATAATCCAAAGACACGACTCCAGTAAAAAAACGCTTTATTTTAGCCCTGAAAACCAGATTCCCTGCAAAATTATATTTAAGTATTGTTGCGTTAAAATAAATAAATATTAGTTAGTTGATTGAGTTGGCGAAGAAGTGACGTAATATTTAGGGGGAGCTCCCGTACAACAAACGTGATTTTTTTGTCGTTTTTATACATAGATAATTAATTTTATTATAATTTAATTTTTATAGGTAATTGTCGGCGAGAACCTGTAATTGACTTGCTGTATTTACTGTAATTTCTAAGATGTATGTACGGCCAGCATCAAAAGTAGCTGGTCACTTTTGTACTTTGTCGTAATAACTCAATTGCCAATCAAGTATGACGTTTTGCACCTAACTGTAAAGCAACAAGGTACAAAAGTGACCAGCTACTTTTGATGCTGACTGTACAAGCTGTTGGTTCTCCATAAATAAATAAATAATGGCACAGAACCCTTCGTGTGCGAGTCCGACTCGCACTTGGCCGGTTTTTATTTATATAGATAGATATGTAGATAGGTAGAAGATTATGTATAAACTTCAAATTCCGTTTTCTGGATTTTTTTACCGAAGAACAGCAAAATACTCTAGACACTGGCAAAATTATCAATAGGTGGACATAGCCATATTTAAAAAAAAAACTAAAATATGAGCAAACAACTTTAACGTCGAAATTACCTAATAACACTAACGCCATCTAGCGAGTCAGAAAAACCTCATTGAATAACCTTTTGCGAGGGTTAAAGTAAACTTAGAACCGTCACAGACGGAGTGCATTAACTGCAACATAACTGCAACTGCCGATGGTGCGGTGGCGGTGATGGTTGTAATATTCTAACTTGTATGAAGGGTTGTGCGATACGTACCGCGAACTCGTTCATACAAGCAAGGATGATATAGACTGGATTGGCAGTCGCCATAGTACGGATCGGCCGCGGTTTTTCTAGTTCGATTATTAAATCTAGATGGCGCTGAAATATAGCCAGAGGCTTTGAAGGCAAAACAATAAGACTACAGATATTTCATATCACTGCAAATGTATTATTATGCAATATTTTTGAAAAATAATACATTTGTAGTAATATGAAACATCTACGTGTCCGAGCCACCGGAGTCTGGACGCCTTGGTCTCTCCTATAACATTGGGCTCAGATACCAGGTCCTCAATTTCCTTATTCCTTATCCTTTCGAGAGGATCGAGCCGTGAAGAGAGCGTACTTGGGACGACCGAGTGGACTGAACTGACTGTAGTCTTATTGTTTTGCCTTCAAAGCCTCTGGCTATATTTCAGCGCCATCTAGATTTAATAATCGACTACAAAAACCGCGGCCGATCCGTTCTATGGCGACTGCCAATCCAGTCTATATCATCCTTGATACAAGTTAGAATATTACAACCGTCACCGCCACCGCACAGCCACGCCTCTGCTGTATGTGCGTTTGGACTCGATTATTCCGGATCTACGAGTATTTTACGATACCTTATAATATATTATAAATCTTCCCAGGTGAATTTTTCGCTTCGAGCCATTACATTAAATTTGAACCTTAATACTATGACGATACCGTTTGTTTTGAAAGATAAGGGATCGAAGCGAAAAATTCACCTCGGAAGATTTATACTATACACGTTCAGCTTAATGTAACTTTATTATAGGAACTAAGTAATTGTACGACAACCTTACTCTCGACTGTAACCCATTAAGATGACCTCAGCGACTGACTTGTACCTAAGACAAACACACTCTAACGCTGTGTACCTAGTCACGAACAACTAATAAACTAATCATTATCAAACAACCTTAGTCTAGTTTGAGGGAAAAGCGTAAGCGCCAACGATAGGCCACGACTATAGGTTACCAACAGAGTGGCGATCGATTTTTACCTAAAACGAATCCCATCAAAATAGTTAAAAGGTTTTTGTGAAGAATTCAAGTCCAACTCGAAAAACCACGTAAATATTTACATATTAAGCTGTAGATTTATTTTAAAAAAAAACTAGGTGTTACGCGACTCCGTCTGCGAAGAATTGGAACGGGAGCAAACCATATGTACATAGACTATTAGCTAGCCATACACGCACGGATTTGCCCGCCAGGCGCGGCTGCTGGGCAGATCCGGCGAGCATATCCGTGCGTGTATGGTTTGCTATTACGTACTAGTGTACTAAAAGATCGAACTAGTACATTTGTATTGTACTGATTGGGAGCGATCCGTTTAGTGAACGAAGATGCACAACTTTAATAGTATAATAACATAACATTAAAGTAATTAACTAATTATACAGAAATAAAAAAAAAAATTATATATACTAGAACAATTAACCTAAAACTAAAAACCTTAAAAAATATAATATAGTAAATAACTAAAATACATTATTAAAAGGAGTCCCTTTAGGCAAGGTTCCGAAGACACTGGCAGCGTTCCCCCTTTGAATCGCTAGACTAATTCTTTGTCCGAGGTAGCTGCCAGCTCTTCGGTCTCCTGTGATGTCGACTAACCTTTTTGCTATTTCCTTAAAAAGCCTTATGGCGCTAGGACCCCACGGACCAAGGGTCTCGACACCGAATGGGACAAAATCATATTCGGAGCCCAGACCCCTGTATTTGCATGCTTTAGCTTTTTCAGCCGCTTCACAAGCCGGACCAGCTCTGTTATTGGTTCCATGTAGATGGGAGGGAGCCAGCCAGCGTGTCTGAACAGGTTGCATCCCATACCAGCACCCGGCCCATCTTCCATGGAATCAAACTCATACCGTCCGGTCTCTTGCCATCGTTCTCTTGCAATTCCAGTCGGCCCAAGTAGACTTGGCACGTTGACGGTGGCAAGGGACCGGCGTATGATATCGTTTAGTGCGGCATGTCTCGAGAAGCGGCCTGCACTTTTTTGGCTTGACAGTCCGTGATGTCCTAGCTTGTCGACATCACTGCCACAGGGACTTTAATTGCATGTCGCTTAGGAACATATCTCAGCCGTCATAGAAACAGCGAGGTTAAATATAGTGTCAAGACGTCAACAGTGACGGATCGCCGATCGTTTTAAAACTGAATGGCACATCTTCAAATTAGTAATCTGTTTTGTCATGAACCTGTACTTGACACCGTTTAACGGGTCCTCGGTGAGGCAACCGCCTTGTTGGCCATTCTCGGTTGAACATCATGCCTCGTGCGCTTGCCGGCTGTAAACTAATCTAATAATTCTAAGACTCGGCTCAAAAAAGCAGCAGCAATTAACCAGGGAAATAAAATTGATTTTTGACGTGACAACGTCTAATAAGTCGATGAATGCCCGGCTGCATACACGAAAAAGGATGACGCAATGTAACGTACAGAGCAGCGAAGGCCAGTTGCAAGATAGCGGCGAGGGCCAGTTGCATGAGGAGGGTGGGGGCGTGCGGGTTTCAAAGGGGGGATGAAAATTTCATTGATTATGCCGTAGGATGCACCGTTTTCAAGATATTTGACAAAACACCGGTTCTCGTCCGATCACCGAGGTTAAGCAACGTCGGGCGCGGTCAGTACTTGGATGGGTGACCGCCTGGTTTTTGAATGTTTTGTTATGACGTCGTCACGTTAAACTATCGTCCGTAAACCGACTTTACAGACAACCGGTTTTTAGTTAAAGTAAAATTTTAATATTTGAATATTGAAATAAGCTTTGAAATAAGTCAATAGTTGACTGAAGAGTTTACCCAATGTTACTGTACGAGTTTTGACGGCGGCGGTTCATTTACCGGCACGACGTAATTTTTGTGAATTTCGGCGGGAATTTCGCGACATTCCCGAATTTCGATTCACCTGAATAACACAGGCTATTTTTTATGCCGACATTCCCAAAGGGCTTGGGATACAAAACTCAATTTGTAAAATTTTTGTAATCCCAGAATGTCCCTTCGACTGGCGGCAGTACTAATAGTTTACACAAGCGAAGCCGCGGGTATAGACTAGTGAATTTATAAGTGACCGTTTGACGGCAATACCCCAACTGTCGATATTACCCCCACCGTCTAAACGAAGCGTGATCGGTATTAATTCTCGATTGTTATACAATATTTATTTCATTGATACAATTACTCACTACATTTAACAATGAATCTCACTCCTCTGAGTAATCAATATTTACCTACATGTGGTATCGCTACGTTCATTGAGAAACTTTTATTTTTGTACACAAATATTGAATGAGCATTGTTTAATACAGGTGATAAATAAAAATTTGATACGGATAACAGATGATTTTTATTTCTTTGAATAAAAACATATAAAAAATATACATACTCTTCTAATCTCTTTTCTCTTAGGGTTCCCCGAAGGGTGACAAACGGTGTCTTACTAATTAATGCCACTTCACTGTCCTTTGTCCGTCTATCCGTCACAGGACTGCATCTCAAGAACCGTACAATATACAATACAATACAATACAGAAAAAATACTTGTAAAAAATATACATATAAGGTAAGATATAGGCAACCGTAATAGATAGACAGCTCATTTTTATACGTCATCATCATCACCAGCCTATGTTCGTCCACTGCTGGACATAGGCCTCTCCCATGGCACGCCACTGAGCACGATCTTCGGCCACTCTCATCCAGCTCTTGCCAGCCGCCTTGGGGGCCATTCATAAATTACGTCACACCAATTTCGATCAAATTGGACCCCTCCCCCCCCCTTGTCACACTTATTACTATGAAAATCGCCGTTATTTTGTTCTAGTGTCACAGATCGCTTGACCGCTCCCCCCCCCCCTAAATGTGTGACGTAATTTATGGATGGCCCCTTGCGAAGATCATAGCTCCACCGAGTCTGAGGACGTCCCACGCTACGTTTGCCGATCCGTGGTCTCCACTCAAGAACTCTTCTACCCCAACGGTTATCGGTTCTTCGGGTTATGCGCGCTAATGCGGTGTGGTGTTTTTATACGTAATGTGTATTTACTATTAGCGCTACAACAAAAGCTTATATAAAAATCTCGTGTCACGGTGTTTGTTATCGAACTCCTCCGAAACGGGTTGACCGATAATTATCAAATTTTTCCTCTTTATTCGGTAGGTCTGAGAATAGGTCGTAGGCTTATAGGTGATATATACGGCAAAACAACGTTTGCGCCCAGCTAGTACCTAATAATAATGCAATGAAATTAAAAATTATAGGGGCCCCATACAAGAAACATACGTCTCCGAAGGGTAAAATTCTGTATTAGTCAACAAACTGCTGAGTATTGCAACTGCGCACAATCGCCGCGCACACCCACAATTCACCTTGACGGGCTGACATAAGTATTACGTATTTCCCAGTATAGATAATAATATACATAGTTCGAATCTACGTATGGCTAGCCAATAACATTGTAGGGCAAGATCCCGCCGTAACATTTTGCATCTATAGGTACCATTCTTTGATTGAAATGTAACCTACATATTGTTATACAATGTGTCTCTACCCTCTGGGCACAGACGAACAGGAATCCTCGCACCAAACGCCACTGTATTAACGGAGAAATGACTAATTTACGATTTAATACTTTGGAGCAACCTTTATGTAGATACATGGTAATTAAAGAGTATTTCAACTTGATCAACCTCTGAACCGCAAAACTGATTGCGAACAACAGTATCTTCCTACTTATTGTTGATTTATTTGTGGGTATTAATCGTATTTTGAAAATAAATAAAAAACTAATCTAGTAATTTTACAAAAGAAAACATTACTGAGAAGCAACTCTACTCAGGATTTCGGTCTTTCTCCGGAGAGTAGCCTCCTAAGTCCCGGCCTTTTCTAAGCAAAGTAGAAGTTAAGACCTAGATAACAGTCATACGTTTTGTAATTTGGAACTAATTTAAACGTCTTTGAAGTTCTTTATTCATTGGACAATTTGTTCTTTATATAGTACATTCGGCCGTTAGTCTTACTGATGATTTGTTCTTTATAAACAACAGTATTTAGTACGCCAGGACTTAGGAGGGTAGAGACACGTTGTATGATGTTACTCTTGGGAGTCATGGGGTCAGAGAACGTCACAGGGTTGCCCAACGAAATCTTGCCGCAAGTATATTCGACCAAGTGCTTTATCATTTTTAAAGACAGTTCCTTCATCTAAATAAATACAATAAGCCTAAATGTCACAATGACTTGTAAGTGAAAATAGCCTTTAATGTTTTAGGCCGTACAACTGATGTTATGCTACGGGACTCTGAGGCGTAATAACCCCATGTGTATTGTGTAACCTGTTCTTTAAGTCAGATTTCAATCGAACAACAAACAGAGGCCGTATTGTCTAACGTTTCTGATGCTTGCCTTCGCTTTCACCATCTCTTTCTGTCATCATTTTATGCAGTTTGACAGGAACAAATAGTGATTGCAAAGGCAAGCGTCAGAAGCTTAGACAATAAGCCTACAGGGTGCAGAATGTTACGGTGGGATCTTAAGCTATAAAGACACGCCCTTTAAGTCGATCGCCATTTTGATTTCTTCAATAGATGGCGGTACTGTGTCCCCACGTCGATCGACGCGAAATCGGCTACAAAAAAGCTTTATCGCGACGCAATAAGAGCGAAAATGACGTCAATAGGCTCGGCTCTGTTTTGCGATCAGCTTAAGCTGATTCTGCGTCAATAGATTTATTTAGGTTTTAGTTTCGGGGATGTGTGTTTTGGAGATATAGCTAGACCTTTTCAATGAGTTTTCGCTCGCGCGGTACAGGGGTACAGGGTGCGGGCGGCGAGCGCGCTTCTTGTGCCTGCCACCCGCACCTCTCCCGGCTCTCTTTATCATCATACCCCCAGCCCCTATACCGCGCGGGCGACGACTCATTTAAACGGTTTTGCTATAGGTTAGATGAGCTAAATCCTAGTAGTAGGGAAGGGCGGGGAGCCGATCCTGTATTGGACGATGCCGATTTGAGAAGCCCCATCCCAGGCTGGCTATTCTATTGGGCGTCGCAGTTGTTGCTTAATCCATAGCATCCACACTCAATGGAAAAAGGGGAAACTCCGGTGGTATATTTAGAAGGTCATCCCCCTTATGGGAAAGCCATATATACCTTCTGTTTCTTCGAAAATACTGGATGCTTGAGGCGCATTTTCCACGTAATAAAAAAGGTGATACTTTCGAGATGGGTTAGGTTAGGTTAGGTTTGCGTCCCCCGATACCCCAGACAGGGGCTACAGCTGTCATCCACAAGGTCACACATTTCGTTATTGTTTATTTAGGATTCGATGGAAACCAGTTTGGTTACGTGTTGTGAGTCAGCTATAGTGGCAAGGACGTTTACGAAAAACACGAAACGCGCGTCGGTTACTTGACACATTATCGATATTGCCAATAGTTATCGTTATTTAACTACTGTTGCGGCCTCACACAGCACGGCAAATGTCTTTAGGTTATCTATTGTATTATTTTGTTTGTACATATTAGGTGCTAATAAATTAGGTACCAATATTTCCAGGGTGTAACTTACTCATCAAAACAACTCACTTTCACTCAGGCAACTTTTCAAAATTTAAAAACCGGTTGTCTGTAACGTCGGTTTACGGACGATACTTTAATGTGACGTCATAACAAAACATTCTAAAAACAAAAATGAAACCAGGCGGTCACCCATCCAAGTACTGACCGCGCCCGACGTTGCTTAACCTCTGTGGTCGGACGAGAACCGGTGTTTTGTCAAATACCTTGAAAACGCACCCCGCATTGTATATCGTGGCGCCTGCTCTCTCTCTCTTGTACATCCTGGCGTTCACTGCTCTCTCTTGTACGGGACATGTACATACATGCACGTTACATTGCGTCATCCTTTGTATCCTTTTTCGTGCGTGCAGCCGGCGTTCATCGATTTATTAAACGTCGTCACGTCAAAAAAAGAAACGCAAACTTTTCACACATGTCCATCTAAACAAAACGGATTACTGCTTTAGTAATGGAAAATCGAGTTTTTTTTCATATTTCAAAAGTTGTTGGAATAAAAGTGTGTTGTTTTGATCAGTAGGTTAGCCATAGAAATATTGGTAGCTAATTTGTTAGCGCCCTGTATATACAATATAGAAGTCGTGGTGGCCTAGTGTTTAACCTATGGCCTCTCAAGTAGAGGGTCGTGGGTTCGAGACCGGGCTCATGCCCCTGAATTTTCCGAAAATGCGCAAAATTATGAGACTTGCGGTGAAGGCAAACATTGTGTGTGTTTTTTTAAGAACTGCTTTTTTAGACCAAAGTTACCCAACGAGGGTGGTACTGAAGCTATTCGTATATTTTTATTTGTGATTTGATTATTAATAGATAATAGTTAGACATACATAATTGGTAACTATTAGGTATGTAAAGGGAAGAGTCGATTTTTTTCTTGTCGGCCGGTAATCTATAAATGGTTGAGACCCTTTGGTTTAGAGTTAGACCGATATTTAAAAACCGGCCAAGAGCGTGTCGGACACGCCCACGGTAGGGTTCCGTAGCCATTACGAAAAAATCAAGTAATATTTTTCTAAGGATTTCGTATGTGTACGGAATCATCCAAGTTTAGGTATGTTTTATACCTTAGGCTACTATTTACTCTAAAACTACAATCAATTTCCAAGCAATCTTAGCCCCTATAATTTTCCTAGTAAATTTGATATATTTACTACCATTCTGAATTTTTTCAAATTTTTCCACCCAACAGTTTAGATTTTAGAGGGGGGGGGGGGGGGACGGTCGATTTTAATGAAAATTTTCACTTTAAAGTTGGATATTTCGCAAACGGATCACTGGATAGAAAAATCATGTTAGCAACCCCGTAATAGTTTTAAAAGACCTCTCCAACGATACCCTACACTATAGGGTTTGTCGAGAAAAAAAAAATCACCCCCCTTTACGTCTATGGGAGGTACCCTAAAAAAAATTATTTTTTATATTTTATTTTACCACTTTCTTGGCGTGACTGATATGTATATTCATGCCAAATTACAGCTTTCTAGTACTAACGATCTCTGAGCTTAGCCGCGGACGGACAGACAGACAGACAGACATGGCGAAACTATAAGGGTTCCTAGTTGACTACGGAACCCTAAAAACGATGTAGATAATTCTCGTTTTGTTTGGAAGAGTATAGGTATTTCCCGTAGGATCGTTTGAAGAAATATACTATTAAGGTGTAACCACAACCACACAGAGGATACTTGGCGCGTTGCAGTCGCGGCGCCCCTAAAATCAGTTTTCATACTAAATGTATAATATGAGCGTCGCAATCCAAACCAGACGGAAGAGACGGGGCGGAGACGCGACGTGCGACCAAACGACGCGGACTGCGTCGCGCCTCCATCCCACGTCTCGTCTGTGTGTAAGCCACAGAAGTTCTTTGAAATCGGTGAGTTTCTTGTTAAAATTATTATCAATAAGACTTGACATTTAAACAGCTCTGATGTCACAGAGGTGGGTTATTGACGCAATCATTATTTGCTCTCAGTCCAGTAGCCATGAAGGCTTCTGGGGTTCCGCATCTTTGGGTACTTTAGGGTTAACGTGACAGCGTGACAGTAACAAAGTCGCCAAAAAAAAGAACGCTAGTAAAAGTAGAGACAAGTAATACAAGGAGTAGTTGCGTGCGGAACTCGCGGACTGAGGTTTCCATTCAAATTTATAAAGCGTACATTACAATAACAGATAGTATACGCGGGACAGTGGTTTTCGGACCATTTCTTTAAGTGTCAGTGTGAGGCTTTATTTCTTGTAAAACGTCAACTCTCCGTCACTCGTCGTCAATCAACTCTACGTCAACGAGAAGTAGGTTTTAATTGCCACGGTTTTGAATGAAAATACACCTTTAAAAAGTTTCTTTGGATCACATAAATAAAACTTATTTTGTTTTGGTTAAAAGAGGTTATGAGCAAAGGGCAGCTTGCACGGTTAAAATAATCGTTAACCTTAGTTTATGGGTGACAGTTCCAAACATTTTGGCAATACTTGGGTTAGCACTCCACTCTCGGAGTTATTACAGTTAAATCTAGTTCGTCCGGCTAAGTATTTCATTACTTCCATAACGCTAGTTAATACTTCCATGCGGCCCTGACAAAAAATCTGAGAAAATGATCTTGACAGACAGACAAATGGACATCAAAATGAACCTACACGCGTTCCTTTCGATGTACGGAACCGTAAGTAATACTTACATACTTCTCACATGGAATCAGTTAATCTTCAGTCTAGATTACGAACAATACTCGATCGATTAAGCTCTATGTAAGACTTAGGTAACAAATCGATGATTTAACTGGCCAATACGCATTAAAAAAGGAAACCCATAGCCTCTCATTGTTCATTGAGTCAACATAAACTGGTTTGCTATATGTACAACGGAGCAGTGTACCGCAAGTGAACAGTAAGTCAAGGGAATAGTTCATTTAGACCAATGTTCCGTAAAGTGCGCGGCACACTGGTGTACCGTGGTCATTAGTTGGTATGCCTCGGAAAAATAAGGTTTATCTCATAAATCTAGACGGACGGAAGAAAAATACTCACACATATGTAAATCACGCGAGCACACGAGCGAGGCGTAATGTTGATTATGATTAATATTACTTAAAAACTGATTTTTCATTTAAGTTTATACCTCCAAAAATTTTGGTTTTTCTACAGCGATTTTAGAAACGACTAAACATTTACTATCTATCTACCTGCTCGCTTAACTCCACTATGCCACTTAAGAAAGTAATTGCATCACATTTTACTCTATTGATTACGTTCTGCCTATAGGCGTTGGCACAGACACTCGCTAATTCGTCGATAGTGCAAATCCGCTTAACTATCATTGGATAATTACGCGTATCTGACAAATTTAATTTTCGGCCGTACTGTCAACGTATTTTGAGGAGGGCATGCGATAAAAACGATGCGGATACGATGCGTCACTGCGATTCCGTACCGTCTCCTTTTTTTAAGCACAGCGGTTTGGCTGAATCTTTAGTCAATTTAAAATTTTAACTTTAAGTCCACCATCCCCTGTAAAACTTATACGCGGTATTCGCGGTAAGCAGATCCGCACTGTCCCCGACAATCGTCGATACCGTTCCCAATCTGTGTACTGTGCAAACGGTCATTACACGGTAATCCGGCCGTTTTCCATACTCACAGCGAACTGCGCGACTAATAGACATGTCTGTCCTTTCGCAAACAGCGACTGTTGACGAAGGAATGCGACCGTGATCACGCCACATCCACGAAGGCTGTGGTGGCTACGAAAATATTGATCTAGAATGTTATCCTTAATATGTATAATCAGACACGGGGCTAAGAGACAGGAATCCTGGCGTTATACTACGATTTACTTGCCAAATCTCACTTGGGGGCGAAGGTATCAGCAAAATATCACGTAAACCAGACTTAGTGCCCAAAATGCGAGATAATTATGTTAAATTTAAAAATTTGGAACATCTAATTGTGCACCTCTCACAAGTTTGTTATAATTAAAAATGCAAAACAAAGAATTGAGAAGAGCAATATATAAAAAAGTGGTCCCCGATTTATACTCAATGTAATTTTTTTTTAAGATTTTATTTATAATAAAATAATTAAGAAATAATTGCTTCAGTTTCATCGTAACTGATGGGATCCATTTAAAGACATTGACAGACTATTTTTATCTTAATTATAATTATGCTAACATAAGAATTTACTTCGCTTTTCATAAATATGGACGTCGCCATCAGAGGATAGTGAAATCAATAAAGATTAGGTAAGTACCTCTGGTTAAACGATCATCATTTTGCTTGAACTGACATAGGACGTGATAATTTGACCTTCTTGAGAAATGATAAGAATGTAAACCATCAATACACACTGTTCATCATCTCTGAATGTTTTCAAGAGATATCATTATTTCGGGTCTCTATGTCTAGGCCTCCAACAAGACGGAGCGACGACCTGATCAAGGTTGCGGGTTTGCGTTGGATGCGGATGGCACGGGACGGGTTTGGCGAGCCTTGGGGGAGGCCTATGTTCAGCAGTGGACGTATTTGGGCTAAAACGATGATGATGATGATGAATAATTTCCGGGCTATCTGGCACGCTGGAGCACCTTCTCGTTGCTGACTTTCTGTGTCCAGCTATGCGAATAATCTTCAAATAAGTATGACTTGAAACAACCAACTAAAGCAGTATATCGTCATATATATCGTGCCTTTAACATAGCGAGGGCGACAACATGAAACAATGACAAATTAAGGCGAAGAAAGTTGAAAGGGGCTTCAATGTCTATGCGGTATTGTTCCTTGTCTATGAGTCGCCTGACATTATTTATATGTATGTGCTCTTTATGGTACATAAGACGTATGAAATTAACAGATAATAAGACTACAAGTCAAACAAACAAACTGAAAAATGTCGATATATAGGAAAAATTAGTGTCTAAACCACAGAATATATAATAGTACTAACGTACAGAATGGACACGCTCCTCCCCGCACCGATTCGACTTACCCCACCCCTCAAGGCGCAGATTGCCGGACACCGCCCGAATCCAGAAGAGTGCGCGCGCGATGTATGTAGGCGTACGCGTGTACAGACGTCGTCGTGCTTATGTAGACTCAAGAACGCGTATTTTGTACGTCGTGTCCGCCGCGTGGTCTAAACTCCTGACCAATGGTGGTGTAGGGGTTTCTTTTCAGGTTTTTTTCTGTGTGTCCATGTTTCAGTTTGTATTTAGAATGAAATATATGGATTTCACGGGATGACCGTAAAAGTAAAAATTTGGAGTTGAAAAATAAAAATAAAAATACAAAAAGACTTCAATAAACCAATCTTGATAAGACTACAAGTCGACCAAATGGTTTAGTGGTTAGAGAACCTGACTATGAAGCTTGAGGTCCCGGGTTCTATTCCGGTCGGGACAGATATTTGTGTGAACAATACGAATGTAAAGCTTGGTCTTGTCTCTGGGAAAACGCTTGGTAACGAGTTTCAGCCCGAGCGGAGCTCGGTCGCCTAGGTACTAGTGCATTAAAGGTCATATCTACAGACACCAAGCGTGTCAGACACGAGCCGTGGCAGACCAAATAATATTCTTTTACAGTTTCTATTAACGAATTCATATCTAATCGCTAAAGCGCACGAAGGCGCCATTTTCTATAAAAAAAACGCATTTTTTTTTTTATGTGAGCCCCTGTTCAACCGTCATAGGAATTCAAATTGTAGAGGTAACGCCACCAGAGTTGAGGCCATGCACACAACCACATCTCATGTACAGCTCGCGCGATAAGAGTTTGGCTTTGACCGTTATTGCGCATTGGGTATCAACGGGGGTGCGGGGTATGCGCAGTAATCCCCTCCACCCGAAGGTCAAAGCCAAACTCTTATCGCGCGAGCTGTAATGACAGCGGGATTTTGACGTTGTGTTGTCGTTAAACGTCAACACAACGTCAAAATCCCGCTGTCATTACATGAGATGTGGTTGTGTGCGTGGCCTCAACTCTGGTGGCGTTACCTCTAGCAGTTAAATTCCACTACACAATAGCCTTGTTTATTTTAAGTTACATGAAATCTTTCAACAGATGGCGTTAGTGCACACAATTCAGCACATTTAAACCTAATTTCATTTTTGCATACAATTTTTAGTTCCCATGTTTTCCGTTAGATGTCACTATGAAATTCAGTCCCCATCCTGCATCGCGCTGTTGAGATTTTTCCTGAGTTAATGACTTAGCCGAAGATGGACTTACATTTGTTGTATCTAATTTACTTAGTAGCATAATAAATTCCTATAGTAGCATTGTTTAACTCTTGCTTTTTAAATGAGGATGAGGGAGTAACTCGTCCTGCCTCGCGAGGTAGTGGTGGGTCGTCGACGATTTTACAGTCGACGGAACGAGACCGTTTACCGTCGAGTCGACGATAAACTAGTTTAAAAAACAGTCTAATTTTCGACTAGTTTACGTCGTCGTCGAAAAGACTACTTCATCACATAAACGATTAGTGAACGTGAACGAATGAATGTCTCGTTTACCAATTTGATCGGGTTCACTCGGTCGGTATCGGCCAGACGCTCGCGACACGACGCGACGCAACGGATTCGACTCGCGACTCGTAACCAGTCGACGAATAAACTAGTTTATCTGTGAACTATAAACTAGTTGAATCGTTCACGTACGAAAAACAGTTTATGTAAACGGTTCGTTCATACAACGCCCACCACTATCGCGAGGTACCCCTCATTTGAGGTGAGGTGTGTGGAATTAAAACGATCATAATTCGCAATGAGTTGAATGAGTAAGTGAGTAGCGAGGCGCGCGCATCGTTGCCGCTTCGTATAGTGAGTTATCTGTGCTCGCGCCTCGTTATCTGTGCTCGCACCTCTCGCCTCGTGATAGAAAATGAGGTGGTTCAAAGTTGCAATTCGAGTACAGGGAGTACTCGAATTGCATTTTGTCGCGATGAGGAACTCAAACGAGGTACCTCACGAGTGAGGGACTCATCACTATCCTATAGAGCAAAAAGTGAAGTATTATTAATGGGGACCGTCGTGGTGAAAACAGCCCCCTTAAATATTTGTTTTATTTTAATATAATAATTTAGTTTTAAAGTGAATATATAACTAAATATTCTGTGAATATTTCAACCGTCTACCTGTTGCCGTTATCAATATCGAACAAAAAAGTCACGTTTGTTGTATGTGAGCCCCCTTAAATATTTATTTTATTCTGTTTTTTATTATTTTTTGTTATAGCGGCAACCGAAATATATCATCTGTCAAAATTTCAACTGTCTAGCTATCACGGCTCCTGAGATACAGCCTGGTGACCACTGCTGGTGACAGACGGACGGACAGCGAAGTCTCAGTAATAGGGTCCCGTTTTTACCCTTTGGGTACGGAATCCTAAAAAATGTGTATTACACATAAAATAAATAAATAAATATCATGGGACAATTCACACCAATTGACCTAGTCCCAAAGTAAGCTAGCCAAGCTTGTGTTATGGGTACCAGGCAAAGGATAAACATACTTAGGTATATAGATACATACTTAATTACATATTAAACACCCAAGACCCGAGAACAAACATTCGTATTTTTCATACAAATATCTGCCCCGACACGGGAATCGGACCCGGGACCTCAAGCTTCATAGTCAGGTTCTCTAACCACTAGGCCATCTGGTCGTCTAAAACCAAACTGGTCGTAGGTTATTTTTAGGGTTTCACACTTAAAGGGTAAAAATGGGACCCTATTACTTAGGCTCCGCTGTCCGTCCGTCTGTCACCAGGCTGTATCTCGGGAACCGTGATAGCTAGAGAGTTGAATTTTTAATAAGCAGACAGATTGTAAGGTTACACAGCTTTAGGCGAAGAGCAAAAAACAAACGGTCGAAGCACACAGAAGGTAGTTATGATAAAACCAGCCGGGTACAGTTCGATTAGACCGGTCTTAAAATGTCACCGTTCGTTGCGGATTAAATTGCTGCATAATAACAACATTATTTCCGCCATGTTAATACCATTGTGTTTTAACTAAGAATTTAAATTGCTTAATTAACTTATTTTATACATTTAAAGTTTGGTTCGCCATCGTTTGCCCGAATTTCATATATCCATAATGTATCGTTTTGCATAGTCGTAATCTATTTCTGAAACAGTATTTTCTTCAGAATTTTTATTAAATTAACTTAATGCACTACCTAAGACGTCATTATCTAAGACGTCATTATTCTTACTGCCTACCTAAGACGTCATTCAAAAAAAAACCTGAAATCAGAAGCTAATTTTACTAGCTCTCGCCCACGACTCGCTTCTCGCTATCCCACGGGATATCTCCATCCATTCATCCATCCATACAAATTTTCACGTTTTTAATATTAGGTAGTGGGATGGCAAAAGTAAGTAAGGTAAACGTCCAACACCGACACTGACCCAATACATGACACCTTCAATCTTATGTCATAGTAAGAGAGGTGACAGAAAACCGGCCAAGTGCGAATCGGAATCGCGCACGAAGGGGTCCGTACCATTATCTAAAAACCGCAAAAAAAACAACACGTTTTTTGTATAGGAGCCCTCCTTAAATATTTGTTTTATTTTAATTTAATTATTTATTTTTAAAGTGGATATATAACTAAATATTCTGTGAATATTTCAAGCGTCTACCTGTTGCCGTTATTAATATGGAGCAAAAACGAGCAAAAAAATCACATTTGTTTTATGAGAGCCCACTTAAATATTTATTTTATTCTGTTTTTTAGTATTTGTTGTTATAGTGGCAACCGAAATACATCATCTGTGAAAATTTCAAGTGTCTAGCTGGCACGGTTCATGAGATACAGCCTGGTGACAGACGGACGGACAGACGGACAGGCGGACGGACAGCGAAGTCTCAGTAATAGGGTCCCGTTTTTACCCTTTGGGTACGGAACCCTAAACAAACGAAGTGTTCGGTCAAGTTCATTTCATGGAATCACAACGATTTGAAAAGAGTGTAATGTTTAGGGACTTCCTCACACTACTTAGAATATTTCGAGCGTCGAGTCGGTCGTCCTTACCTTTGCCTTATTCTGATCTACCTATTACCTTTAAATTAGCAATTTTTTTATATTTATTTGCTTGGAGGAACTCCGAAACAGCTCTAATGGATTCGATGATATTGACTGTGTGGGTTTTTTTTGGGGCGAACAACCGATTTACTTTGGTCTTATGTCCGGGAAAAGGCGTGTTTTCGTGTGTAATCTTTAGTAATTAATACGTAGTAACTCTACATAGCCGTGGTCTAGTGGATTGACTTTGGCCAGAAGCAGAGGTTCGTGGGTTCAAATCCCAGCTCGAATCTCTGAGTTTTTCGGAATTTATGTGCGAAATTTACCATGAGCTTTACGGTGAAGAAAAACATCGTGAGGAAACCTGCATACACCTGCGAAGAAATTCAATGGCGTGTGAAGTTCCCAATCCGCACTGGACCCGCGTGGGCGTGGGCTGGGATGATGAAGCCAAAAAAGCTGAACAAAAGTTATTATCCTGACAACGAGCAAAATTGTGGGCAACGAACGACTAGAAAATATAATACAGAGGTGAGATCACAAAAACACAAGGAAACGATATGTTTCATACTTAACTACGCTATGGAAACAAATATGGCGACGCGTGGGACAAGATAATACGGAAACTATTTTAGTCGTCTATCCAAAACGTTTGGTTTACTATATTTAGGCGTCCATGAATTTGAATGAGTCTGCAATGTCATCCATACAACTGTATAATCTACAGAACGAGCTGGCAGCTACCTCGGACAAATACGAAAAGAAAGATTTGAAATGCCCGTTTAGTAACAATTTCATCATCATCATTTCAGTCGTAGGACGTCCACTGCTGGACATAGGCCTCCCTCATTGACGCATCATTGCGGTTGGAAGCGACTTGCATCCACCCTGGACCTGCGGCCTTCACCAAATCATCTATCTCGCTGGTGGACAGACATCCCACGCTGTGCTTGCCAGTCCATGGTCTCCATTCGAGAACTTTTCTGCGTGCTATATGGCCTGCCCAGTAACAATTCAGTAACAATTAAAAACAAAGCTTAGCTGTTCAGAGGGTGAACGCTGCCAGACCTTCGGAACCATGCCTAAGGGGGGGATGTTTTATCTACATCCATGTTATCATAACTTCCTTATAACATGTTGAGAAGCGATAAAGCAAATGGCCTATACTTAATAGCCTGTATAGCTTGTCTAATTTAAAATGACGCACCCTACCACCACTACGCCCAAGATTTTTCACGTAATTTGACGATCGTGATGTTGCACACTGATTATAGTTCTCGGAATAGTCGACGCTCCCAAGCAGATGAAGAGTCGTAATTAATACTTGCACGGACACAACAAAACAACTGATTCGGTAGAGTGGCGCGCGTCATTTTAGCTTAGACAAGCTCTACCGTGGCTGAATCATAATGTTTACATTAAAGTATCCAAATTGAAACTTTAATTAGGTACTTAGACATTGATAAAATCTAAAGTACTATTTAATCAGATAACATTTAAAAAGCAATCACAAACATAATAAAACTTAAACTATAAGTAAAAAATTTGGCCTAAATCGCCGTCAATGGGCAAGGTGCCCAGAAGGCTGGCCGTATTTCCCCGCTGTATAGCGATACTTATTCCCTGTGCGAAATAGTGGCCAGCCCTCTGGTCGCCTGAGACCTCTATTAGGCGCGTCGACAAATCTTTGAATAACCGACGCGCACTTGGCCCCCATGGCTCTAAGGTTTCAACGCCAAACGCCGCAAACATGTAGCTGGTTCCTAGAGCGGCATAAGAGGAGGTACTTACATTCAAATTAAACAACTGCATAGCGACCTGTTGGTGGCCTACCTACACTGCGTCTTCCTGTCCGTGGACGCCACTCGAGAACCTTTTTGCCCCATCAGCCATCAGTTCTACGAGCGATGTGCCCTGCCCACTGTCACTTGAGTCTTCACTTCTAGAACCTAGTGAAGATTTCGGGATCGCGTTGAAGCGGATGGCGAGACCGATCTGTTTGGCGAGCCTTGGGGGAGGCCTATGTTCAGCAGTGGACGTCTTTCGGCTGAAATGATGATGATGATAGCGACCTGATAAAAAGACGTGGTAGCCCAGTGTTTTGCAAACAGATGGTCGTGGTACAAACAAGGGCTCACGTCTTAGAGTTTTTCGCAATTTAAGTGCGAAATCACATTTGAAAATTAAGCTGACTATGCCAAGATTGCTAATTCTCTGAGCTATATCGATGACCTTAGTTCTGTGTCGAATATCCTCGTTGCGGATTCTATCTTTCAGAGAAACTCCGAGCATAGCTCGTTCCATAGCTCGCTGAGCGACCTTGAACTGGTGGATTAGCCGTACTGTGAGTGTCCACGTTTCAGCTCCGTATGTCATGACGGGTAGGACGCACTGGTTGAAAACTTTCGTTTTCAGACATTGCGGTAGTTGAAGTGGCAGTGGGTGTGGTCATATCTGTCGAAGAACCGACAACCGTTGGAGTAAACGAGTTCTTGAGTGGAGACCGCGTCTTGGCAAACGTAGTGTAGGACGCCGTCCGGCCAGATAGAGTGACGATCTGCGAAAGGCTGTTGGTAGAGGCTGGATGCGTCTAGCCGAGGACAGGGCGCAATGGCGCTCATTGGGGGAGGCCTATGTCCAGCAGTGGACTGTTATAGGCTGATGATGATGATGATGATGCCAAGATTCCATGTGGGCTCAACGAACTGACACCACTTTAAATCTGACCTTAAATTCGCCCCAGTCTATCTCTGATGTTTGTATACAATTCAAATGTGACCGGAGAAAGTGCGCCGGCGGCGGTTTGGCAGTGAAATCGCGTGACGCCAACGCAACCGTTATAATTTTGCTTATAGCCATGTTTGATGGATGCTTTATATGGTTTGACGACGACGTTTGACGACCAAAGGCGTAGTGGTTAGAGAACCTGACTACTGAGCTTGCGGTCCCGGGATCAGTTCCCGCGTCGGGGCAGATTTTGTATGACAAAAAGAGTTATAGTAATTATGTTTAAGTAATTTTGTTAAAGTTATTCGTTTTTATGATCTACAAATTATCCATTTACCCATGTAGTTTATCGCTTATCGCTTGTGTGGCGTTCCGGGTATTACCGACGGTGCTGGCTGAAAATCAAATCAGCGCTGGGGTGTTATAAACGCCTCAGTATTATGCTGAGTCAGTGGGCCAATTTACAACCGCAATGACACACTATCTTTAGCCTTCGTATTGTCCTTTTTGTAAAAATATTTATGTCTTGTGTTGTTTTAAATAAATGTATTTTCTTTCTTTAAAAATACGATAGTTTGCTCTTGAGCACTGGGTGTTTAATTTGTATTTAAGTATTTATCTATCTATATAAGTGTGTTTATCCGTTGCGTAATATAATATAGAGCGTGTTTGGTATCCTCTATTAGGGTGAGGCCACACGAGCGTAATTTTGTGAGTTTTGAGCGGCAGAATTTCGGTTGCGACATACATTGTGCCACGTGAGTGTCACGTGATGGCGCGCATATAGTATGGCGCGGACCGAAATTCTGCTGCTCACGACTCACAAAATTACGCTCGTGTGGCCTCACCCATAAATAGATAATTAGAAATATACTTATGATTTTGACTTGGCCGGTTTATTTTAAACAATTGATCAATCCATCTCAGATTCTCGATCGAAATCATACAATCCTTTTATAGCCGAAAATAAAACACGTGATAGACGTGTAATATACTGGATTAAATCGTTAGTTGCGACCCAGTAGGTCCCAAACTCGCGTGACTAAGGGTTGACGGAAATCATCATCATTGTACAGAAATTACGCCCTTATCGCGTGGTGATTAAGTCTTATTTAGGTTCGAAGTAGAACGGAAGGAAATTTGATAGTTGTAAAACAAATATTGGTAAATTACAGCATTAAGGACATCAGGCTTGACGTTTGACCCACTTATGTAATTGTATATACATATATCTTAATATACAGGGTGGCTCATTTAGATCGGTCAGTATGGGAAAGTCTGAAACTATAAAGCCAAGTTTAGACTTGCAAGAAAAATCGTGCATGTTGAATTACATTGCGCGGCCGCAAAGCAAACTAGTTTGAAGTGGGCAAACGAACGCTGCAATGTAAAGCAACTTGCGCGATTTTTCTTGCTAGTCTAAACTGGGCTTAAGACATACGAAGATCTGTTCTTAGGAACCATGTCATCGATTTTAGTAACAAGAAAAACAGCATTCATACATTTAGAAAAAACTTGTACTCAGCTCGGGAATAGATCCCGGACGTTTTTAAAAGAAACTAACACTATTTCTATTTACATATCGATTTTAAAAATCACGTCAAGTCAAGGACAAAGGGGTCAAGTTTTTTAAAGCACCAAATGTTACTATGAAACATGATGTCTAAAATTAATATAGAATGCATTGTTTTCATATCTTTCATTTATTTTGGTAGGTGTTCGAAATGACCAACCATTTTTTTTAATACAACATTCAACTCGTTTAGGTAACGATCTTACTATTACATTTTGTAACTTCCGGAATGGCTTAAATGGCAAGCCTATGCCATATGTAAAAGCAGTGGATGTAACAAATTGAGGCACCATCAAAGAGCCATAAGACAACAACCATAGAGACAATTTTACGCACCTAAACCAGTTGAATGTTGTATTAAAAAAAAATTGTACCTAGTGACACCTCAACACCCAGTAGATGACAACCATCTGTCACCTCTCTTACTATGACAAGATTGAAGGTGCTTTGTATTGGGTCAGTGTCGATCACAGGGACGTTTAACTTATATTTTTAAGTTTCAGAAAAAAATAAAGTTTTATTTCAAAAAGAACTCGGAGCTAGGCTCGGTCTCATAAGTAGATAGGTATACTGCGATAATGCTCTTCTCAACAATAATATTGAAATAACAATCGTGTAACCAACGATCATACCATGTGATAGTATAAAACAGTTTTTCTTTAAGTCATGTGATCTCAATTAGCTATATATGAAGACACCATTGTTCTCGGCTACCAGATGTTGCGAGGTATGGTTGGCAAAACCGTAGGTATAACAGTCGGTGACAAAATTGACAGAACTGGTTTGATAGCTCAATATGCACAAAATGTCGCCACAGTTCAGTGTTTCTTCATCTGTGGTAATCCACTGCTGGACGTAGGCCTTTAGGCGTGCCTTTGAGCTCTATTCCTGCTCTCCAACTTCACTGCCTTACTAATAGCAAAATATAGAAGATAAGTTGATAGCCTAATTTCTATTCTTAAGTATGTGAAAAGCAGTCAAGTCAAATCTTAAGCTTCAATTCAACATAAGTTACTTTAAACATGAAACTACCGTGAGACTCACTCATAGTGAAAATAAACGGATCACTCACGTCTCAAAACGAGTTTAACTCGATATGTTTCGGGCTGATCCGTTTATTTTCACTATCAACATAAGTTATGCAACTTTGTGTAAATCATTCAACACGTCAATTTAAGCATTAATATCTGCAAAACTTGGCACCTATTTAGATTTCAATTCTTTTGTCGGCGAAGTCCACAACCAAGCATATTGAATTTGGCTAACATTTTTTGCCCTAGCACGGCACTGAAGACAATGTTAAACATACCTATTTACATGTTTACCAAATACGTGCAAATTTTGAGGGACCACATAAACGATACAGTCGATTAAAACAATACCAACAAAACTGCAGTTTAAATCATCTAGGTTTCAGCAAAACTTGTTTAGCTGACCGTACTCACGTAACGGCATATGTGTCACAACAGGTGTACTGTACTGTACAGGCTATCTAGAACGTGCTTTATCAGCAAAATGAACCTAACGGAGCGGGAATAAGATGTTGTATAAATGAGGCCATCTTCATAGTGTTGTAATGTTTTGTATAGCCACGGTATTGTTCCGATTATATACGGTGTGTTACGGTTTTTACATGGCTCTGTGTTACGGTTTTTACATGATTTTGAGTTTGAGGTCAGCTGCATGCAGTAGGCTATGTTGACGATGAACAATATGTTGCAGTCGTTGAAATAGTGCTTAGAAAAGTTTTTTCAGTTAATTGTCATGGACCGCAAAGTCGCGCCTGATTCGATAAGTTACCCGCAAAGGTAAGTACCCAATTAAAACAAGATATTTGACAAAAACACCGGTTCTCGTCCGATCACCGAGGTTAAGCAACCTCGGGCGCGGTCAGTACTTGGATGGGTGATTTTTTTTTTGGAAGCGTTTGTACTAAAACTACTTAATTTATTATTGCAGACAAAAAAACCGAGTGTGCTTTGTACCAAGACTTCTTCAGCTCCATCTATATGATGTATATACATGTATGTTCATATAGAGCTGAAGAAATTTTACTTACCCGAGCTCTAGTACTAAGATTGTATCCTGGCGCGCGCTGCTCTCTTGTACATCCTGGCGTTCACGGTACTGCTCTGTCTTGCCCCTACACCCCCCCCTCCCCGATACCCCATACCCCGCGTTCGCCTTATTTCCGTGACGCCTTCACGCTTACTCCCAAGTCAAGCGTGCCTAAAGAAGTTTTACTTCAAAAATCTAGATTCCAATTCCTGTGAAGCTCCAACTCCGATTTCTAACCCCATAGAACCAATTCGGTAACATCTCCAGTCCCAACTATAGAACTTTCAATAATTACAACGGAAATTGTGACGTTATTAATAAAGTTGAAACCAACTCAATGCATGTGGTCGCTAAATCACCTCTGCCTCATAAAGGGTTAATCAAGTCCCACTGTACATCCGGGTTTTACACACCGTAAGAAACAAAAGATGTATCCTGTAGACATGGAATGGAATAATAAAAAAAAAAATCTTTATTCAAAATAAGAATAGTGGCGAAGGGTACTAACAACCCGATTCCCCCCGGGTCGACTAAACTTTCGATGTAACCGTTTCTCTTTCATTACTACACAGCTTTCAAGAGTATAAATTTTTTTTTTTTGAAGACAATTTTATTGCATTTATTCAGTGATCAGAGTATAAGGATATGTTTTTAGGTTTTTTTTTTGCTTCGACTCTTTAGTTGCAAAATTTTTCACGGTCCGCCACTGAGACTTGACTAAAAAATGTTGGCCATAGACCCCTTTTGCCTTGTCCACAAGAGAGACGCAAACAAAAAAACCGGCCAAGTGCGAGTCGGACTCACGTTTCCGAACGAAATTTCACGAAATCACGTCTGTTGTATGGAAGCCCCCTTAAATATTTGTTTTGTTTTGATTTAACTATTTATTTTTGAAGTAAATATATAATTAAACTAGCTGTTGCCCGCGACTCTGTCTGCGAAGAATAAAAGGGGTATGAAAAATAGATGTTGACCGATTCTCAGACCTACCCGATATGCACACAAAATTTCATGAGAATCGGTCGGGCCATTTCGGAGGAGTTTGGTAACAAACACCGCGACACGAGAATTTTATATAGTAGGTAGATACCTATTCTGTGAATATTACAAGCGTCTACCTGTTGCCGTTATCAATATCGAGCTAAAACGAGCAAAAAAATCACGTTTGTTGTATGGGAGCCCCACTAAATATTTATTTTATTCCGGTTTTTAGTATTTGTTGTTAGACATCATCTTTAAAAATTTCAACTGTCTAGCTATCACGGTTCAAGATATACAGCCTGGTGACAGACAGACAGACGGACAGTCGGACGGACAGCGAAGTCTCAGTTATAGGGTCCCGTTTTTACCCTTTGGGTACGGAACCCTAAAAAGTATATACAGTCAAAACCTTTTATAGCGACACCAATTACAACGACATATTGGATGTAACGACCAGGAACAAAAACCCAACACGATCTTATATACCAAAGTAACACTGGTTACAATGACCAACCGTGTTTAACGACCAAATATTGCTGTCCCTTGAATGTCGTTATAAACGGTTTTGACTGTATATATATGACCCATCCGCTTGTGCTGACCACGCCATTACGAAAAACAAATGACGTTTAAATGTCACGCGGAAGTTTAAAAACAAGTCTCATAAGGTAAGTATTAGCACACCTTACTAGGCTCGATTTGAATATTAAATCATATAAGCACATACATACATTTATCAATATCATACTTGATCGCCAAGTTAACTTTGATAGTGCGCGTGGCGCTGTCCTCCCACGAAAGACTGTTGTTGTACGAGACAGCGATAGTTTCGTTTTTATCCACCAGCATTGGTAGGTTTGTTAGAAATATGAGCCGGTATAATGTTTATTATTCAAAGGAGATAAATACATAAATACAATAAATTGCCGATTGGCAAGCTTTTAGTTTGTAAATAACTAACACAACCGCCTACGACCAAGAGCCGATTAAAAAAAATGTGGTTATTGAAGGGCTTACCCGTCCCTTAAAAAGCCGTAAGCATGAAAAGTACTGCGCCGCTCTATTGATAAACTCCAATTTCTTTGAAACTAACTTAGTTTTGCCTTCCAAATGACCACAAAGCTGAACAACGCTCGAAATACCCCCAGAATCCCAATAAACGGCTTGGCCTCAGGGAAAAGGGATTCCTTCAAACCAAGGCGACACAACAAAGGGGTCCCTTTTAGCGGAAAACGCGCATACCTGTGTCTTATGGGGATTAAGTTAGATCAAATTTCATTTGCCCCAATCTGAGACATGCTGCACAATAAATAAAAATAAATAAATAAATAAATAATCTTTATTCAAAATACTTTCTTACAATACAATACAATTTATCTAGGAGACTTATAGGAAAAAGAAAAACATATGCCTGAACTAGGTTGATCCTGTGTTTCAGGCGAGAAAAATAAAAATTAAATTAATATCCTTAAAAATTAACACTTGCTTATAATATAACAAAACAAGACCTTAATACCTAAGGTGAATTATAAAATAATATAATTTTACCTTAATACAAAAAAAAAAGAAATACAAAAAGTGTAAAACATTATGGTCTATGTCATTATAAGTACCTATCTTCAAAAGAAAATAAAAATGTTCATTTAAAAACAGTCAACCATTTCTCTGTATCTTCGTAGGAAGACTTTTGGAGTTCTTGTTGGAGGGTTTTCTTAGCACGAGAGTAACTAAGTGAAAATATACCCCATTTGGCGTTTAATCTCAACAATGACAATGTGTGACAATGGTCTCATCTTGAGACACAAGTATGAAACTTATTTTTTTTTAATTTAATTTGTTTTAGAAAATCTTACGCCTAACTAAACTATTCTTCTAGGTACGGTCAGCATCAAAGGTAGCTGGTCACTTTGTACTTTGTCATAATAACACAATTGTCAATCAAGTATGACGTTTTCCACCTATAGTATAAATCTTCCCTCCCAGGTGAATTTTTCGCTTCGAGCCCTTATCTTTCAAAACAAACGGTATCATCATAGTATTAAGGTTCAAATTTAATGTAATGGCTCGAAGCGAAAAATTCACCTGGGAAGATTTATACTATAATAAATAATAATAAATCTTTATTCATTTACGACGACTGATTAGCTGTCAGTTGAGTTCGAGACTGCAGTCTACATCTGAAGTTGCTCATGTTTGCGATCTGCCTACAAATCTAGTGTGTATTATATCAATGGTGATACCACACACTTCTAATACGGACGTTCAAAACATACTATAACTGTAGAGCGACAAGGTAAAAAAGTGACCAGCTACTTTTGATGCTGACTGTACTAAAATTGCATTGAGCTGGTCAAAAATTCAGCGGTGAATATATTTCATCAAAACATAAATGAATCATTAATTAAAATTGCTCAGGCGTGACGTTACGTAATCATTATAAAATCATCTACGAGGTAAATTGTTGTCATTCCGATCATGCCTCTAGTTTGTATGTATTCAGTTCGTAAGTTACCTAATCTTATTATGTCATAGCTAAGGTCAATCCTATAAACATAGGTAATAGAATTAAGTCACAATAGCGTAGTAATGTCTAATAGCGGTCGCACTTAAATATTAAATAATATTATTATTTAATTTTTTTTGGCACCCGTAATAACAAACTTTGACAGGCGTAATGAGTAACATATACTCAATCGCTAAATTTGACACCATTTGACACTAAAACGATTCAATTCCCACTCAAGTTAAGCGTCATGGTACGAAAACCACTGAAGTGAGTGAATGAAAATGTCTGTATCGCTACCGCTGAACCGCACTTGAACTGAATCGCAAAAGTGACGTCGCAGCGATGCAGTTCAGTTTAGAGCCTAAACTGAGTCATATTAAGAGAGCGTGGTAAGCCCCCTGGTCTTAAAACTGGTACCAAAAAAGCAGGTATACAGTATACACCTCGTTATAATATAAATATCACGGGACTCTTGATACCAAATGGCCTAGTCTCAAAGTAAGCAAAGCTTGTGTTATGATTAACTTATGATTGTGATAGATACACACCAACTAGGTAACTAAACAACAAGACTCGAGAACAAACATTTATATTTTTCATACATAGTAAAATGACTACCCCGACCGGGGATTGAACCTTCCTCAAGCTTCGTAGATAGGTTCTCTAACCACTAGGCTGTCCGGTTGTCTTCACCGTTTTAGTACCAGTATTTTCGGTACTTTCAAAACGACACTGAAAATACCAGAAAGACTAAAAGTCTTTGACCAGTGTTTGTTTTCAGTGATGGCTATGGCACTGAGACATGGCCGCTAACGATGGGCCTCATAAGAAAGCTCAAAGCCACTCAGAGGGCCATGGAGAAGGCTATGCTCGAAGTTTCTCTGCGACATCACATTAAAAATGATGAAATCCGCGCAAGAACTAAAGTCACCGACATAGCTCGAAGAATCGCCAGACTTAAGTGGCAGTGGACAGCGCACATCGCTCGTAGAACTGACGGCCGATGGGGCAAAAAGGTTCTCGAGTGGCGTCCACGGACCGGAAGACGCAATGTAGGTAGGCCTCCAACAAGATGGATCGACGACCTGGTTAAGGTTGCGGGATTGCGTTGGATGCGGATGGCACGGGACCCTAGGCCTAGGCCTATGTTCAGTAGTATCTTTCGGCTGAAATGATGATAATGATAATGACTGGTTTTGACGACAGGATAGCCTAGTGGCTAGAGATACTGACTTCGAACGGTACTGAAACGGTATCAGCATCAGTGAAAAGACTTCCGCTGTCGAACAAAGGCTTTCTCCTAAGCCACAATGATTGACAGCTTGCCACTCGCATCCACTTATTGCCCGCAATACTGGCGATGTCATTGATCTGCCTAATGGGCCATTTAAAAATTATTCTCCCGACGGATACCTGTTCTATTAAAACGGTGTATACCGGTCCGATACCGGTATTTTCGGTAGCGGTTTGAAGCTTTGACCGCCAGAGTCCCGAAGAGTACCGCGTAGTTATCATTCAATAGAAAGTACCCTTTTTACTAGATGTAAAATGCGTTGCTTTACGGACTGCTAAATGCGTGATAAGTTGATAAAGAACTATTTTTATTCGCTCAGCCGTTCCCCGTTTGCTTATTGAACAAATTTGCAAGCTCGCGCTAAATAATCTGCAAATGACCACATTAGATGCGCCTCACGTTTTTACTACGTTTCGAAAATAGTTCTATGTATATTCTCAGTATGTTCGAATACGAAGGTCATATAATTGTAGTCTCTCGAACGAAACATGGGTTACGGTATTAGCCTTTTACATTTCACGCTCCAAATTTCTGTATTTTAAAACAAAACTGTACACTGCAGATGCTTTCAAGTTTTGACATTGACAGTAACTTCTTAATTTTTAGGGTTCCGTAGTCAACTAGGAAGTAGGAACCCTTATAGTTTCGCCATGTCTGTCTGTCTGTCTATCCGTCCGCGGCTAAGCTCAGAGATCGTTAGTACTAGAAAGCTGTAATTTGGCATGAATATACATATCAGTCACGCCGACAAAGTGGTAAATTAAAAAATTAAAAAAATTTTTTTTTTAGGGTACCTCCCATGGACGTAAAGTGGGGGTGTTTTTTTTTTTTCCCGACTAAACCTATAGTGTGGGGTATCGTTGGATAGGTCTTTTAAAACCATTGGGGGGTTGCTAACATGATTATTCTATTCAGTGATCTGTTTGCGAAATATTCAACTTTAAAGTGAAAATTTTCATTAAAATCGAGCGTCCCCCCCCCCCTCTAAAATCTAAACTGTTGGGTGGAAAAATTTGAAAAAATTCAGAATGGTAGTAAATATATTAAATTTACAAGGAAAATTATAGCGGCTAAGATTGCATGGGAATTATTTGTAGTTTAAGAGTAAATAGTAGCCTAAGGTAAAAAACATACCTAAACTCCGTATACATCCGAAATCCTTAGAAAAATATTGCTTGATTTTTTCGTAATGGCTACGGAACCCTATCTTGGGCGTGCCCGACACGCTGTTGGCCGGTTTTTTTTAATACTTTATTCGAACTGAAACTACTTGTACTATTAATTATTCTGTGTTAAAACTTAGTTCATTTAGTCGTGTGAATAGGGTTTCGGGTTACTCGACCAGGATTCACGAAGTAAGCTCGAGAAATTTTGAAGGATGTCACTTTTTTTTCTTTTTCATATTACAGTCTTTTAACAAGTTTTAGAACTTTTTGTTTCCTGTGGTACGAGTAGAGATTCAGTTCAGTACCAATAACGAAGCCTCCGTCGTCTCTTCTAATTCACTTTGTGTTTTTAACAAATTTTGTAGATATTATGTTCAAGATATCGATACCGGAAATCTCAAATGGCGTAAAGGACAAAAATGCGAAAATGAGTCTTAAATGCCATCGTATACAGCTTTTTTTTCCCTATCGAATGGCATTTAAGACTCATTTTCACATTTTTGTCCTTTACGCCATTTGAGATTTCCGGTATCGATATGGTATCTAAGTGCGTACCTACTGATTCGGCTGTACCTATTTGCGCTCTCAATGGATATATTTTCTTGGACATCTAAGACCGTGGGAGTGGTTTCTCTCTGATTTTCGAAAATAATGCAAGAAGCTCGAGTTCTCGAGGTGTTTATTTTTCCTCGTCTCACCTAGAATTCCTCTCTCGAGATTCCTTAGCAGAAACCCTACGTGCGAGATTCGTTACAGCGCTGGGCCACCCGGCAATTAATTTACATCACAAATAGGAAAGCCAAATAGGTAATGGGAAAAAGGAAAGAAAAACGATGACACAATAAAATCATGACATAACCGCATAGCGACTGTAGTTATATATAAATGCACTATACAAGTTAATTTTCAAATCATTAAACGGCGCCCTGCTAGCTTTCATTTCATTCGTTTTTTTGCTGACAGTTGCCAGAGCCCAAGCGAATTTGTGCTTTAAATCGCGTTGTTAAAGTATACAGTTGGTTGCGGTGTGAGGAGAAATGCGAACGTGAGGTTGCGCTGGCGCACTGGTAGAACGCTAGGGGTGGGGAAAGTTTGGTATCGACCTCAGCCTTCCGGCTTTCGGCGCTTTTAATTGTAGACGAAATTAGTATCAAACACGGTGCGTGTTATTAGGTATATGTTACTATAGGCGACTACACGCGAAGTATGAGATAACTTAGTAAATAGAGGTATAGAGGTAGTCTTATATGTTGAACAGATTAACGTAATTATTGTTTTCTATCTGACCTCTAAACACTGGTTATTACGATTACACGCAATGGATGATGCTAAAAAACAGAAAAACAACCATCAAGTTTTTAACTTAATGATTGTAAGTATACCTAATCAGTGATTTCACATATATAACATTTTTAAATGCACTGCATTGAGAACTTTACATGCTAAATCGATGATGGCTTAGTGTATACGAAACTATTAAGCATTTTTAATTGTTTTTGAAAATCTTCTAAACAAACTAATCTTTAGATCCAAGTTCCTCAATTAGTGACTTATTGATGACTGCAGTAGACTCGTCTGAAGTTTTGCTGTTACCGTAATCCCGTCATGGGATTCTCGTAGCACAATCAACATAATACATTGGGTCTTAAATGGAATTGCCAGTTCCATAACACCGTAATTTCATCCAGTAACTAATGATAAGGGAAAAAGAAAAACCTACCCTGTGAATTACCGTCTATAAACAAAGTCGCCAGTTTTTCGCTTCTTGCGCTATTAATTGTTTATTTTCCTTAAACTTAAATCTGCATGACAACACTGATTGAAATTTTTTTTCACTTTTTTTTATTCGCGTCTCTTCTGTAGACACGGCAAAAGTTCCTTCCCTAGACCCTTTGTAGACCCTTGTCTATAGCCAATATTAATTAGTCAAGTTTACTTCCGTTAAGTTCGTTACAGCTTTGCAATACTTTTTAGCTATAATGGACTATTTCAATATCGTGCGACACTTCTGTTCCTCTCATGGATGCTACCAGCACTTCTTTTACATGTCAGTTATTTTAAACTACCAGCGGATATTCGAGGGTTTAAACCGCCTCACTTTGTGGTCACATTTTTACGACATCACCGTAGATTTGTATCAGAATCTTCTGTCATTTCTACAAAAATATGCCCACGACAGTAATTCGGAAGAAACGCTGGAATAATGACCGTTATTATTTATTAGTTCTGTGAGTAATCCTACAGAAATGGTACATTATTGTCGTGGCCTGGAAGTAGGCAACTGCTGGCTGAGTATGAGTATTAACTAATACGAAGCCAGCGATTGCTATTCCAGCCGAGACTAAATTAAAGCTATTCTCAAAAATGGTGAAGGAAAAAATTAGAATAAACTTTTATTAACTTAAATAGGTACAATGAATTGCAAATCACTTAAAATTAAATGTCATTTAACCCTTTCCCGCCTTTAATCAATTAAAAAAAACTGCAGGTGTATTTTTCCACCGAAAACACCACAAGTTGTTTCAAACTCAATAAAAAAAAGTCCGGAGTTCCAACAAAACAACTGACACCAGTCATTTGAGTCGGCTGTATACGAATAGTGCCAACTTATTACCATGGCCGTTTTAACTTTTTAAAAAGTTTGAGACTCTACAATAATAGTATTTGAATGCGACATTTGTTGTCGAATTTATCGAGTCTGCAATGTTTTTAACTTTTTAATTTTTTCCTTGATTTAAACTATGCACTTCGCGTTCTGATATGTAAAGAATAATTTCAATTTTACGGACATTTTTGGGAAAAATATTTAATTTGGTTTCGGGTAATACCAGGGGTCCAGCGTTACTCTAAGAACCGTTAATGGCTAGGCTATTTTTAGACGCAAACCCGCGCGGCGGGTTGCGCGCGCTCTCGCACGATGTCCAATTTTAGACGTACGCGCAGGCTTCTACGGAACATGGTGAAGGAAATGTGACCAAAACACGGCGCTTTGTCTAAAAAAATAACCGATAGTTTTTTTTTATATTCTTTTGTATGCAAATGTCAATGCATGCTCATCATGCCAGCCTGTATACGTCCCACTACAGGACACAGGCCTCCTCTCACAATGAGAGGGCTTGGACCATAGTTCCCACGCGGGCCCAGTGCGGATTGGGCTTGGGAATGTCAATTATAAGAAACTAATTTCAATATGTTTTCATTTAAATCACTACTTTTATCAAAATTAATTATTGAAACTATTTTGGTTGATGATGTCATATTTTAATTGAGGGTTCCCAAACAGCCAAATTTCGAAATCTATCTAAATGCGATAAGGCAACCCCTCACATTATTTTTTGTTTAGTGGTACAGCGGGTCCAAATCAAACTCTGTAGTTTAATCCACGCGGAAATATCGAAGAATTCTTAATGATGCTATTCCACACCGATAAAAGAACAATTTGGACCGTCTCTACATTTACTTCAAAGTCAAATGAAGATCATTGCTTATTTGATATGTAATAAATGCATCACATTATAATAAAATGAAATAACTACAGAAAACGATTTAAAAAGCATTTATCTCGAAATGATTTTCGATTTACTATACATTACAAAAAGTGGACAACCCCAATTGAGGGTTTTCTGACAGGGGGCCAGATGGCGTTAGTGTCGTTAGGTTTGACGTTACGTCTTGCATACGATTGGCTCAACCATGGCCTTAATACCTAACCAGGACTGAGTACTAACTTTTATTAGTCAATCAAAAGTGACCCATATTACCAAGCCATACAGTTTAATAATGGCAACTAGAGACAGCGGTCCGAGAGATTACATACAAATATACACTTATATAGGTAAGGCTTGAGATAGAGAGATGAACAAGAAAGATGGCGCGGGTTATAGTGGCTTGAAGCTGGTATGTAAATTTATCCGACTAATTAGATATTAAAAATGCAATAGCGCAGCTATAAAAAACATAGTAAGCAATTAAAATTATAAATAGAAACAGTTCGCTTCAAGTACTCTGGAAGCCTTCAAGATGACTTTAGCCAAGGTTAGAACAGTTCTTAGAGCTAATGATTCTCAAAAACACTAGCATTAAAATGAATGTAGTTTTATGGTTTTATATACATAACAAAGTCATTGCATCCTGCTATTATGTCCGCGAATAACTCGAATTCGCTATGGACACGGCAAACAATAAGATATAGGCAGACCATTTTAGACGGAAAAATAACACCGCTGCACAGTGTATAATAATTATCTACCATACGAAAATTCCGCGTATCTGCACCAACCGGGGATAGTTTTAACTTCGAATATGATTTATTTTAACGATTTTGGAGTAAAAATTAGAAATTTGCTAAATTGCTTACATGTGTGTTATTATATTGCTTATTCGTGGTGTTCCATAAAAACATAGTTTACGAGTATGTGACAATGGTGTTTATTTCTGTGGAAGTGGAGGAGAGCGGGTTCTGCTTCTGCATGAAAACTTGTATCGCTCAAACTTAGCTGTTTTGCACTTGTGGCAGTGGAGCAGCTAGGAAAAAAGATTGTATTTCGTTCAGTAAAAAATAATTTTATGTACACTTATTCACGTGACAAATTATATTCCGCGTGTACGATACTTGACTAATAAAGAGCCGAGGGCGTTATCTAATCTGAAACATTAGCAATGCTTTGGTCATGCCTAGCGAAGCCTTACACTGTAGAAACAAAGTGTATTAACAGCTAGTCAGGTAACTCGGACGGGGCAACTACACGGTGTGGTGCGGGGCAGGGTAGCGTCTCCTCAACATAACAAATAAGAAGAGGAATAATAATGACATTATAATTAGGTATGTGTTTTGTACCAGAACTGATGTTGTAAATATTTCAGTGCGTAATGAAATCAGTACGCACAAGTATATTGCGTTTTTTTAGATTTTACGAAACTATAGTACCCATCAGTAAATGTAATCCTTTTTGACAAATTCTGAATAATTAGAGCGAGTAGCACTTCGGGAGAGCCTGATCCGAGCAAATAAAAATATGGCTTTTCGGCCACATAGGCTCATCATGTTTTCAGCTAGCGTGACAATTATTTTCCTTCTAATTAACTTTGTGGTTCCTACGTTAACTTACAGGCTCAAAGTTCGTTTAACTCAAGGCCCAGGCTCCAGCCGATTGTAGGCAGTTGGCGCTGTACAAAGAAATGCGTTACATTACGCTATGAGAACTATTATATTAACTGTCTTGGCAGCCTTGGAGCTATGGAATTTAATGTTCACGATAACATCTATACTGATGAGCAAAATTAACGTGGGTAATTTCTGTGGTAGTTACGTGTAAGTGTGTCTATATTTTTGCTCGTCAATGTCATCATCATCATCAGCCTATATTCGTCCACTGCTGGACATAGGCCTCTCTCCATGGCACGCCACTGAGCACGATCCTCGGCCACTCTCATCCAACTCTTGCCAGCCGCCTTGCGAAGATCATCGCTCCACCGAGTCTGAGGACGTCCTACGCTACGTTTGCTGATCCGTGGTCTCCACTCAAGAACTCGTCTACCCCAACGGTTATCGGTTCTTCGGGTTATATGGCCGGCCGGCCCATTGCCACTCTAGCGTGCTAATGCGGTGGGCTATGTATGTCTCGTCAATGTATTGTGTCGTAATTAGAATAGAATCACAACCGCCTATTATTAGTCTCCAGCGAAGTTATTGATGCAAAAACTTCTCGGTCACGCCCGCGTACAAATCTCATTCTTGGAACTGACTTTATTTACACTTTTATTTTTAATTAATTCAAAAATTTGGACGGTGGTAATGTGTTCCGGAGGACACTTGACTCTGACAAAAATTAGCACTTGAACGAGAAAAAAAGTCCTCCCCACTTTACATGTAGGGGAAACACCGTACTTTTTTCCAAGTTTAACGAACGAACGAAAATGGCGAAACAATAAGAAAAAAAGAAACATAGCATTGTACTGAGCGGGGAAATTTTATTCGGTCAAAGAATCTATCTATCTATCTAATCTAATACCTTTAAACGAGCAATTCTTGTATATATATATATAATCAGGATCTCGGAAACGGCTCCAACGATTTCGATGAAATTTGGTATGTGGGGGTTTTCGGGCATGAAAAACTGATCTAGTTATGTTTCATTTTCAGAAAATCGCTTTTACTCGTGTTTTCCGGCTATTTTTGTTTGCATTAGAATATAAAGCTAAATTTCGCCGACTTCGAGCAGATCATAATGGCGCATTAGAAATCGGATGGTCGCGGATCCAGCCGACCTCGGTTCGTTTCCGCGTTTTTTTTCAAGATTTTTAGTTTTTTTTTAAGTTTATTTTTCATGAGAAAACGTCAAGTTTCTTCTTTTGTGAGAAAAAGTTACTTTTTTGTGAGAAAAAGTTACTTTTTTGTTAGAAAAAGAATTATAGGGAACGTGCAGTAACTACAGGGTTATTTGTAATTCACTAGCATCCTTTTAACCCTAAACTCCTACCACTTAAACAAATATTTTTTGTTATACGACTTTTTAAAATGGAGTACATTTTTTTTCCATACACGGCACAGAGTATCGTAAAAATATAGGTAATCTCAAATTTTCAAAACGTTATTACACCAAAAATATAAAGTTATGACAAAAGTCGTAAAACAAAAAAGATTTGTTTAAGTGGTAGGAGTTTAGGGTTAAAAGGATGCTAGTGAATTACAAATAACCCTGTATAGGCGGCAGCACTAATGCGACAGAAGAGACACTATGCGGACAGTAAAACAAACTTATCAAGGTAAAACATTCAAATTGATGGCACCCTTATGGCCCCAGTTGGCAGCACCGTCTATGTGCACGTTCCCTATTTGGAATTGGAGCACAGAACAGTGGAAAAGCCGGTTGTCTGTAAAGTCGGTTTACGGACGATAGTTTAACGTGACTCACCCCCCCCCCCCCCCACCCCCTCCGGTGTTTTTGTCAAATATCTTGAAAACGGTGCATCCTACGGCAAAATCAATGAAAATTTCATCCCCCCTTTAATAACCCCGCGCTCCCTCCCCCGCAACCCCCCCCCCCACCCCTCCGGTGTTTTGATCTCGGAAACGGCTCCAACGATTTCGATGAAATTTGGTATTTGGGGGTTATCGGGGATGAAAAATTGATCTAGCTTGGTCTTATCTCTGGGAAAACGCTTGGTACCGAGTTTCTGCCCGAGCAGAGCTCGGTCGCCCAGGTACTACATGCATAAACAGGTAAAACATCATCGGCCAAACGATAACAATAAGTACCTATACGGAATGTTTTCATAAAACCAAAATTCAGTTTGAAATTTATAATTATTGCGATAGGTTACCGTTCGTGGTACCATACGAACCTTAGGTATTTATCACATTTTTATACCTACAAATATGGATTTCGTCATACAATGCAGCCATACGGATTTCAGTCAGATTTCTTAGTATGCGATTCTTCTGTAACTACTGAAAACCGTAAAAGTCATCAACCTAGCACGGGGCCAAGGGCAAGAAAACGCCATGGACTTTGCCCGTAATGTGTAATTTATTCATTTGGCTACCAATGGCGCAGTGTTTCGTAAAAAATGTATGGGCGGGCGGAAATGGGGTAATATTGCCCCCCTACAGAATTAGCGGTGGTAATACGCTTAAAGCTCCAAACGCACAGACAGCGGAGGCACAGAATATATAATAGTACTAACGTACAGAATGGACACACTCCGCCCCGCACCGATTCGAGTTACCCCACCCCTCAAGGCGCAGATTGCCGGACACCGCCCGAATCCAGAAGAATGCGCGCGCGATGTAGGCGTACGCGTGTACAGACGTCGTCGTGCTTATGTTGATTCAAGAACGCGTATTTTGTACGTCGTGGCCGCCGTGTGGCGGAGGCGTACTGGCGGTGCGGTGGCAGTGACGGGGTTACGTATCAAAATATCTAAAATTAAAAACCTAACGTAAAATAACCTACGTTCAAAATACCTAAAATCAAAATACCTAATGATTTTTTTACTTATATTCAAAATACCGAAAGCTTAAAATGTCTACGTATTGCAATGTCTAAAATTAAAAAACCTAACGTAAAATAACCTACGTTCAAAATACCTAAAATCTAAATACCTAATGATTTTTTCACTTATATTCAAAATACCAAAAGCTTTCGTATATCCTAACCGGTATCTCGCTGGCAGCGAGCGAGCGAAGCGAGCGAGCAAGACTTTTTAAGGCAGAAGCGACTCGGATAGATGAGGTTCAGAAGGCTAAGGCTGCGAAGCGTAGCGTAGCTCCCGCCTTAGCCTTCGATGTTAGGTATTTTTTTTGTAACAACACAGAAAATGATTATTTCCATTAGGTATTATTGTCTTTAACATTATGAAATGTACCTTAATGTAAATCATATACCAAATTTTATCAAATTTGATTTTTCACGTGGTAATAAAAAAAATAACTAATACCAAAGACTAATGCGGGAGCTTCGCTCCGCTACGCTCCCGCATTAGCCTTTGAACCTAACCATTCCGAGTCACTTCCGCCCCGAACCGTCTTGCTCGCTCGCTTCGCTCGCTCGCCGAAAATTAAGCGATGTTCGTTTCATTTAGGTATTTTGACCATTTGGTATTTCAAATGTTGGTGTATCAAACTTAGGTGTCATAGCTGTTGATATTTTAAACATTAGACATTTACTCCATTAGGTATTTTAAACTTAGGTAATTCGTAGGTAGGTGTTAGTTGCTTAGGTATTTAAAATCATTAGGTATTTAGATTTTAGGTATTTTGAACGTAGGTTATTTTACGTTAGGTTTTTAATTTTAGAAATTTTGATACGTAAGCGGAGGCGTGGCGTGTAATGGTTAACCATATTACACGCCACGCCTCCGCTGTCTGTGCGTGAGCTTAAAGAATATATATGCGGAGTAGAACGAAAAACTAGTCATCATAGTGCCAAAGTAATTACTTACTTCTTTCCTGATTTTAGAGGTTTAATTTATTATTTATTCTTTTTGTAATATTTTTTTTAAGGGGGTTTTCCTAGTAATTGTGCCAATTTTAGGGGTTTTTAACTTTAGAAATAAATATTTTTGTGAGCTGGTAATACTGGCCATGATGTGAGTTTTAGGAATTTTCATGGGAATTTTGTAAAATCTCGGATTTTGAATGCGAGTGCTAGACTTAATCTTTGAAGGGTGTTAATCTTTGAAGGCTAGTATTAACTTCTAATATATAAAAATCTCGTGTCACGGTGTTAGTTATCGAACTACTCCGAAACGGCTTGACCGATTTTTATGATTTTTTTTTCTATATTTGTCAGGACTGAGAATAGGTTACGACCTAGGCCGTAGGCGTAGGCTATTTTTTATACCCCTATTTTTCGCAGACGAAGTCACGCAACAGCGAGTATTATTATATTATTGTGATAGAGTCTATCCACATAGTAACACAATTGGCTTTAATTTTCCTTGTACAGATTTAAAATTGTAATAAAAATACGCGTAACTGTATAAAATGCGGGCAACGGAGGAAAACCACAATGATATTATGATAAACTTAATTACATCAATAAAAGCATTATATCATGTTTAATAAATAAATAAAATCTCATTTTTGTTCCCACGGTGGGCAACCACCTCATCCCTTTCCGCCTATGCGTATACAGGGTGACATCTAAGACATAATCCAAAATTATATTTTCTGGATCCACTCATGATTACGATCAACTTTTTTATTATGGGAGTAATATCGAAATCGGTAGAAAAAAATTGAGCCTCCCATACTAAAAACAATCAACTGGTTTCGCCATTTGTATGGAGACGTCGAATTTGTGTTTACGTTTTCGAAGTTGGTCCCATAATAAAAGTTGATCGTAATCATGAGTGGATCTAGAAAATATAATTTTGGATTACGTCTTGGATTAGATAAGATTGTTTAAAATAAATGTAGGTTTTCTTTTTAATTTAAGGGTGTTTAAAACCAACTTAATTCTACTTCAACAAAAACATAATGTTCGACCAAAGCGAACGCTCCATGCCTTTCATTAAATGCGACAGCAAGTCTGACTGTTACCTCTACACGAGACGAAAAAAACTGAGAATTACAGAGGATGGATTTGTTCCGAAAATTGCTACCCGACAACAATAAACGAATCCTTCGCAGACAGAGTCGCAGGCAACAGCTAGTTAAAAATCAGCTATTCGTAAAAAAACCCTACACATTCAAATAAATAAATTCCTTTTTCCCAGAGATAGCTATATCGATTTTGAATCTCCAAAACCCCAATTTCGAGATTTAATAACATATTAGAGCTTGTCTAATTTAAAATGACGCGCCCCTCCACCGCATTTGACAAACAGGATTTGAAATCCTGTATGTCGAATACGGTGGTGGGGCGCGTCATTTTAAATTAGACAAGCTATAACAAATATTATTTGTTTCACAGTATAGAATATATAATTAAATCTGCAGACTTAAAAGGGATCTTTCGACACACATAAATATTATCTAATTTACGTGTTGTCAAGTTTGTCAACATTTCCTCATAAATTCTTATGAAATAATGGGCAATAATGTCATCATTACTTCCCGCTAATTCTGACGGCATACAGTAAAACCTCATCTTTTAACAGAGTATGGCAAAGCCAATATAAATAATGCTTCTATTCTGAAAGGTGTTCTTCAATGATATACTAATCTACTTAGTATAGTTTTCCGTGTTGCTTGGATTTTATTAAAAACACCGGCCAAGTGCGAGTCGGACTCGCGCACCGACGGTTCCGTACAAATTTATATACTGTATCTATTAACATCCAGTCTTAGCAGACCCCTGCTCCTAAGCAAAATGTGCGCAGTGTGGGATCATTGTAGATTGGTTACTGATATAGTTTGACAGACAAAAAAAATTATGCTTTTCGCAATTTTTCCTTTATCTGTGCTATAAGACCTTGTTTCGTACCAAATTTCAAGCTTCTGAGTTCACGGGAAGTACCCTGTAGGTTTTGATTCCCTTGCGAGTGTCGAAAATTTGCGGCACAAATAGATTGGTTACTGATAAGACAGACAGACAAAAAAAATTCTGCTTTTCACAATTTTTCCTTTATCTGTGCTATAAGACCTTGCTTCGTACCAAATTTCAAGATTCTGAGTTCACGGGAAGTACCCTGTAGGTTTTGATTCCCTTGCGAGTTTCGAAAATTTGCGGAAATTTGCGGCATAAACGGCTGTATCTTTTGATTGCGTTGGCTTAGAAGTTTAATTTTTTCACAGCTCCAAGGGACAATAGACCTGAGTATTTGATATAAATTTCAGCTTGATACCTCCACGCGATCCTGAGAAAAAGGGTCTTGACAGACGGACAACAAAGTGATCCTATAATGGTTCCGTTTTTTCCTTTTGAGGTACGGAACCCTAAAAAACCGTTTTTGTAGATATTTTTTAATAACAAGTACAGCTACAACGAATTTCGAAGTTCGTATCGTGCCGTCACTTTCACTCTTCTGTTTTATACTATTAGCGTGAACGGAATGGGACGGTACGAAGTTCGAAAATCGAATTTCGTTAGTGTAAGGCCAGTAGTAAAAGTAAACTCGCATGGCTGGCGGGCACCAAACAAACAAATCGCTGAGCAAAAAGACAAATAAACGCAAAGCTGAAACAAAACGAAAAAGAAGCTTTCAAAATACAGTCAATAACACTAAATACATTGTTTTCCAGGCTTCGAACAGTTTATGGGCAGTCTTAAGAAGCCCATTTGTATCTCAAAGCAGAAAACAAACCGGTCACGTACGTATTGTCATCAGAATTTAAATAAATTCGCATCGGTGATTGCAACGCGCCGCCATTTCGTGCAAACGCCATTTTGTTTCAAATTGGCGCGAAATTTCACCAACTTTTTACTGCTGGCGGCGTAAATTGGAACTAAGCGTGATACTGTACTAATTGTAAGGGTATCGTGCGACGACAGCGACACAGACGGCTGTTAATATATGTTTGTTTTCGTGCGTCGGTGAAATCGCATGCATAATACGATACGGATGCTACGATGTAAGCAGCTATTGCTATAAATGTAATAATCGACTCATAACCAAGGCTGACGACTTTTCGCTCCCCTGACAACAGTGCTCACTGTTTCGTAAAGCTTAAAACGTTTCAAAAGTCACGTAGTCAGCGTAAGTACTGTATGATTGGAAGAGATGATTACAAAACGGTCTGGATCTCTGAATGTCCTTTGATTGGGTTCGATAATATTGGTTGGATGTTTCGCTGGCTGATCCAATGTTGGCACCAAATATACAGAAGACATGACAGAACTATCTTAACTTTTAAGCACTTGTAAACTTTTTTTGTACAATATAGGCTTACGTTTGACCACAATCACGCCTGATGGAAAGCGAAGATGAATACGAATTTAAAATGAAAAAAATAGTTGCTAGCTCTATCTTTTAAGAATTTCGTAAGATCCCTTCTTAGCGCTTCTTCTCAAGGAATATATCTGCCAATCTTTAAGTCCACAACTGGAGCTAGATGTTTAGGCAGCGCGTTTGTCAATTCGCCAATTAGTCTTTTATACAGGGTTATTTGTAATTCACTAGCATCCTTTTAACCCTAAACTCCTACGACTTAAACAAATGTTTTTTGTTTTACGGCTTTTGTCATAACTTAATATTTTTGGTGTAATAACGTTTTGAAAATTTGAGATTTCCTCTTATTTTTACGATACTCTGTGTATTTGTATGGGAAAAAAAGTGCTTCATTTTAAAAAGTCGTAAAACAAAAAACATTTGTTTGAGTGATAGGAATTCAGGGTTAAGAGGATGTCAGTGAAATAAAAATAACCCTGTACTTGCGAGTATATACCTAGCTAGGTATAATGATTTCATAATATAGCGTAATAATACAAAATTCAAATCCATTGTGAAGAAGACATTAATATCTAAGGCGTACTATAAAATTAATGACTATATCATGGACAGGGATGTTTGGAAATAATTCCGATCCGCATTAGCGATCCCTAGTCTCAATAGCGTATCTACTGTGTTAAAAAATTTAATTGACAACAATGTAGATCTGTTTGAAATAGTACATTGTTGTAGAGGCTAGAAAGTAAGCAATAGATGGACGAGTTAGTTTGAGGGCCGACGCGTAGCGGAGGCCCTCGAAAGTACGAGTCCATCTATTGCACTTTTGGCTGAGACTAAACATTGTGCTTTTCACGACTAATGCGAGGAAATAACAATTAAACAATCGAAACACTGCGTTTGCTCCCGCCGATTTTACTTTTTCTTTTGTGACATAATTATTTTTTTTAAAACGAGCGAGGCCATTCTTAGTGGCCAGTACCCAAAACCATATAATTAAAAAATAAAAACCTCATCCTCGTCATGTCCGACCTGCGGCGGGCGTTTTATCATATTTAAAAAAATTAAAGCATTTTGTGCATATTATGCGTTTAAGAAAAAAAGCACCTCATTAAAGTCAGGAATGACGCATTCTCATTGGTCAAATTAATTTCACATGCAGCAGACGATTACTTTTGATTGGTCCAATTTCTCACTGGTCAATTTAATTTCACATGCAGCAGACGATTATACTTTTGATTGGTCCAATTGTCGTTTCAGCACGTCAGGAATGAAATTCAGAAATTATCTTTCAAAAAGTCGTATCGTATTATGAAATACATATTATATTGATACGTCCTTTTTTCGTAATATGTTACATTGTTGTCGTGTTTTGCGCGCCATAAATGAGTCAGCTGTAAAAATATAAGCAGTTTTGGATACTGGATTTAGGTTATCTATGGCCACATTTTCGAGCAGTGTGTCGTGAAAAGCTTATTTTCACAATCGCTTTTTGTCCCAACTTAAATCGACACAGAAACATAGGTAAGTAGGTTTAGGTTATGTTAAGTTTGCATCGGCCCGACGGGCCAAAAGCACACAGAAGAAGGAGCTGAGCAGCGCTCCGTCGACACTATTTCTGTGCCAATGCAAATTGGGAATAAACGCCACTGTGAAAATAAGCTTCAGTAAAAAAAAAAAAAAAAAAAAAAAAAAAAATTGAGAAAGCATTTGGGAAAAAATGCGAATGGAATTGCTACTAGGGAATAATGATTTTGGTAAATTGATTTAACCAGTCAAAATTGCATGCAAACTGCAACTCATTTCTTCAAAATGCGATAGGAAACTGATAACGTTTGAAACGTGCGTAAAACTACCCAATTATTTTTTTGATTTTGATTTAGATAATTATATTTGGGCCCCGAGATAAGGCCTCTGCCTAGTTCGGTGTCCGCCGGATATCTTTCTACAATTGGGTCAATCAACTTTTTTTTGTTAACGATTTTCTGCTACTTTCTATGAAAAACGAAATAATTAAAAAACTGATTATTTTTCCTTATTTAAAGTATACTTTTCAAAACCCTAGATTTTTGTAGTCAATAATGGTATAATTGCCATATTTATTTTATTTCGTTTAGCTTCTATTTCGTGGGTGACCCAGGGGACAATGATGTCCCCGAGATTTGTATGAAAATAGTGGTATGTCCCCTGGGTGACCGGATTTTTTCATAGAAATACTTATTTTTTTGGTTTTCACATACGCACTATGATAAACAGTTTATCTAATTACTACAAAATCATGGTTTCACTAACCAGATAATACAGAGTTACTTGTAAAGGAGTAAATAGAAATTTACAAAAAAAAGTTGATTGACCCATTGTAATTCTCAATAATGATTTTATAAATAAATTTATTCTTATTCTTATATAATTAGCACATACCTTAACGTCGATGAGTCGTACACTGAACAGGGCTGCGTCGGGCGCCACGAGCCGCAGGGAACATGGCGCCGACGGTGCCGGTGGTGGGCGCACCAGAGCCAAAGCTAGGGCAGAGCCGGCGGCCGCGCCGCTGCCAAGCTCGACCTCCTTCGTACTGCCGCATAGCAGACTAGAAGAAAGGCCTGGGGCAAAAAAAGATCAAATGTAAGTAAAAAAACCGGCCAAGAGCGTGTCGGACACGCCCAAGATAGGGATCCGTAGCCATTACGAAAAAATCAAGTAATATTTTTCTAAGGATTTCGTATGTGTACGGAATCTTCCAAGTTAGGTATCGTCAATACTTTGAAAAAAGCTCGTATCTCAAAATCGTTAATCTAGCAAAGTGAACTTTATTACGCGGGTATCAAGGTTCAGTTTTGTTTACATGCTAATTTGAGATACGAGTTTTTCAAAGTAGTGACGGTATTTTTAATACCTTAGGCTACTATTTACTCTTAAACTACAAATAATTCCCAAGCAATCTTAGCCGCTATAATTTTCCTTGTAAATTTAATATATTTACTACCATCTTGAATTTTTTCAAATTTTTCCACCCAACAGTTTAGATTTTAGAGGGGGGCGGACGGTCGATTTAAATGAAAATTTTTACTTTAAAGTTGAATATTTCGCAAACAAATCACTGAATACAAAAATTATGTAAGCAACCCCCCAATGGTTTTAAAAGACCTATCCAACGATACCCCACACTATAGGGTTAATCGAGAAAAAAAAAATCACCCCCACTTTACGTCTATGGGAGGTACCCTAAAAAAAATTTTTTTAGTATTTTTTATTTAACCACTTTGTCGGCGTGACTAATATATATATTCATGCCAAATTACAGTTTTCTAGTACTAACAGTCTCTGAGCTTAGCCGCGGACAGACAGACGGACAGACATGGCGAAACTATAAGGGTTCCTAGTTGACTACGGAACCCTAAAAACTAAATTACTAAACACTGACTTATAATTACTGAACTAAATGGGACTTATCACGCAATAAATACTTATTTATTTACCTCGACGTTTCGGCCACATTGCAGCAACCGTGGTCACGAGTTAACTGAAGTGTAGGGTGTCAAGTTCGTTTAGCCGCACGAGTACTGAATGATTAGAATCAGCACCCGTATCTCGAACTACCCGCACTTGATCAACATTTTTTAACGGCACCCCATCACACCGACACACAAAACTCACAACAGCCGACGATCTCTCCGAACACTCCTGCCGACGCAACATTTGTTTATAACAGGATTCCACGAAGACGAAAGCTTATATCCATCCTCCCGGTTGAAACGTCGAGGTAAATAAATAAATATTTATTGGGTGATAAGTCCCGTTTAGTTTAGTAATTATGAATGAAAATCACGAAAGTTTAAAACAGTATAAACACTGACTTGTCAAAGAGATTTTAAGCTCATAGACTAAATCATGTGTAGGGTGTCAATGATTTTAATTAAAAAGTGATTATCTAAACAATCATTATTAAAAAAAGTAGACGTTTTGTTTCATTTAACTGCGACTTAAACGTGATTGTTCTAGAAAAATTGGTTCCTGATCAGTTGATCACCGATTAAAAATCATGGTGTATATGTGTTGTGTAGTTCGTAGCATAGACGAGCATCTCGAGTAATTCGTAGGTTATTTTAATGTAGGACCCTAAATGCCTATTGCGGCGTGCCAGGCTAAAAACCAGTTAAGGAGCAAAGCTATTTTTAGCTTCACGTAAGGCGATTACTAAGAAGTTACGTACACAAGATGGATTCAGAACATTGGAACCAGTCGTCTTATGAACGGCTTTTTAAAGAGACACGTCTTTTTAGCTTCCTTCTTTAGAAGTTACGAAGGGCCCCATAGGGTTTTCTGATTCTGATATAGTGTGGATGTCTAAAAACGTCCAGTAAAAGTAAAATGAGTCTGGAAAATTGTAAAATATTGTAAACTATTTCTTTATTAAATAATGTTTAGTCTCATTAGAAAGCTTATAAATCAAGGTAGTTTTTTCAGTAGGTAATTTGTATGTTGGGTGTCATACATTTTTTTTTAAATTTAATTAGTAGTTTGTAAAGAAGTGACTACTTTTTGGGCCATTTTTAAGAGGTTTTTGCTGATTTTTATTTTTTTGAGTTTTTTTTGCCATGAAATACGATTGTTGACATTTAAGATATCGGAAATTAAAAAAAGAATAACGAAAAAATTTAAAATGATTTTTTACGAATTTTTTCTTCACCTGATTCGGCCGTTTTGGGAAAAATCTTAAATCGTCAATGTCTCGGAAACTAATATTTTTCGGACAGGGTACTACAGAACTTTTTTGCTGCTAAGGAGTTATACTATACGCCCTTTAAAGATATGTATTTAATATCCAATCACCCCGTATAAACATCCAAACATCTTCACTTTGACTACAACGCAAAAATATAAAAGCGAGGCTAAACAGAATCGTCAAATACTTTTCCTGACAAAAGGGTCGCACCACAAAAAAGGTTGGAAAACAATGATTCAAACTTTAAAACAATAGTGACTGAGTGACAAAGCCTAAACCACTGGAACTAGAAACTTCAAACTGCTAACTTTAGTAGGCACTTCACTAGCACATCGTCCATCTTATTTGCCATTAACTAATTGGTTGCAATGGTAAGGAAATAATAACAATGTTTAACAATTTGTATTTACTTACTTCTTGTATTTACTTAGTTTTTCGCGCTAATCGATTTTGGGTGGGCGATTTCGGGCGTGGGGCCGCTTGGGGAGGCACGATGGCTCAAGATAGGTTGGTTGGACTGCGCGTGTTTTTGGGTATTTTCATCATATTACTAAAACAAATACATATTTAAAAAATGTAGCCACACTACGCCCTAGAAAACATCTTGTTTTATTAACATTCAAAAAGTCACGACGTGCAGTATTAGCGTCGTACTACGAGTTTAATTTATATTTTAGAGACGACTTTGGATTTTTTTTCTATCGAGCGAACTACAAGTAATCGTGTTTCGAAAAAAACTGGTCGCTAGAGTGAATCCTCAAATATCTTACATATTTATGAATTTCAGGACTATAGCATTGCTAGTAATGATACAGCACGAGTTTAAATGAATGCAATAAATGCGCAAAAAACACGGTACCCCCTTAATGGCTGTAGTTCTTTGATCTATAGTCACCTAGCAACCATAAAGGCTTACGGGGTCATTGCCCCGGATTCGCGGTTTAGCACATCCTGTATGTGTAGGTATCTGTTTGGAGAAAGGTAATATAATCGCTTTAAAGCCCATGTTTGTTTCTGAGCTTTCGATGCAGAATTGCAGACTTTGATAAAAGTTTTGTATTTTGTACTTATTTAGGCATCATCATCATTATCACAGCTATACGTCCCACTACAGGGCACAGATGGTTTGGGCCGTAGTTCCCACGCGGGCACAATGCGAATTGGGAACTTCACACACTCCACTGAATTGCTTCTCAGGTGTGTGCAGGTTTTGTTTTATTTATTTGTTTAAACTTTTTCATTTATGTACAATATTAGTATGATCAGTTAGTACGGGTCCAGATTTTAAGTATAATTAGATGTTTTTACTTTTGAAAAAGTTCTTCTGTATAAGTATATAGTGTGTTCTGTATATGGCATCGATCGATCATTGAACGATTGGTGTGGTAACTAACACCCAAAAGCACCTCCGAAGCCAATTTTTTTTTGAAAAATCATTTGTTTACTTAAATCTAAACATTTTGAACGAGGAAATTCAATTTTTCCGTACAGCTATGCAATAACTAATCGTTTGGTTAGTCAAAAAACAGAAGCATTGTTGTTTTTTAGCCGGCGGCGCGCCAATGGCAGTGACATTCAAGCTGCAAGGTCGGTGAACAATATTTAAGGTATAATGCAATTTACAACCACCGAATTCTATTATACATACAAACGTTTATGTGATCATCATAAGGAAGAAGTCCATGGTTGATTAAAAGCCTCTTCAAGACATCTTGTCAACTGCAATGCAACGGTTGCCTGCAGCTCTCGCGATGCCGCCCTCCCAACGCTGTCTCCCGAGGCCGTATTGTCTAACGCTTCTGACAGTTGCCTTCGCTTTCACCATCTCTTTCTGTCATCATTTTATACCGTTTAACAGAAAGAAATAGTGATTGCGAAGGCAAGCCCACCAGATATAGAAACCTTAGGTCCGTGGAGCCCGGACGCTCACAAACTTTTTGGCCAAATAAAACGTAAATTGTTCGAAATTACCCGTGACCACCCGCTGGTGCATTTCTCGCCCAACGTATTGATTGGCATCACAATCCAGCGCGGAAATGCTGCCAGCCTTATGGGCACTCTTCCGCAGGGACAGGACTTTGGCGAATTGTATATATAGCTAAACTGCCAGTAAATTGAAATAGCAAACAATGTAAACAAACCTTGTATATAAAATGTCTTTAATTTCCATTTTCCCTCGTCAAATACTGCTAAATCCGTGTGTTATTTAATCAATACTTACCACAACACTATTCTAAACCATTAAAACAATAAACAAGTTCTAGAATATGGATACTTATTTCATCAAATGGTTTATTTACATTGTTCGCAATTTCAATTGACAACGATTTTAGGTTAGTTTTCTATCTATTGTTTGATGTACCTAAATAAAATTAGAGACCGGTATTTTAATTTGTTTCAAACATTTAAATGTTACAATTATTTACAACCGGCCTAAAGCAACTCAGGCTCACGCACAGATGTTTCCTTTAAAAAAAAAGCAAGCAAATAAAGTGTGTTCCTGAATATTCAGGATCAGTGATTTTCAGAATTTTTCTTTTTCACTATACTGTCGCATAAGCAATTTAAGAGTTAACAACCTCGGAATGAGAGATAATAAATAAATAAATAAATATTAGGGGACAATCTTACACAAATCGACCTAGTCCCAAACTAAGCAAAGCTTGTACTATGGGTACTAGACGACGATAAACATACTTATATAGATAAATAAATACTTAAATACATAGAAAACATCCATAACTCAGGAACAAGTACTCGTGCTCATCACACAAATAAATGCCCTTACCGGGATTCGAACCCGTAGGCAGGGTCACTACCAACTAGGCTAAAGTGGTCGTTAAACTCGGATATACCTATGTATGTAGGTTAATTTATTGACATTCTCAAAATTATTTCAAAGGTGCCAGTATCTTCAGAACCTTGCCTAAAGGGACTCCTTTTAATAATGTATTTTAGTTATTTACTATATTATATTTTTTAAGGTTTTTAGTTTTAGGTTAATTGTTCTAGTATATATAATTTTTTTTTTATTTCTGTATAATTAGTTAATTACTTTAATGTTATGTTTTTAGTATGAAATATTTAAATTTTGCATATCAAGATATTTCAAGATATATTGCATATCACATTTCAAAGGTGTCATCAAATCTCATGCTCACGTCTCAAGATATTGACGCGTCTTACAAGTCAAAGATCACGAAAATCGTTTCTTAGCAAATATCTCGGTTCCTATTATTTTGATGATATTTGTATCTCCTACACAATTGTAGAACATAAGATTATACATTTTGTCTGAATCATTTTTTCACGCCCTAAGATCGCATAACGCTCCGCCTATTCCCATGGTCTTCATTCCACCCGCGAGTTTTGGAAAATCTTTAAAATAGTTTTTTGCTATTATTGCAGAGTTGTTTGCTTGTGCTGTGTACTGTGTATTTCGTAGATGAAAGCATTGACCTGACAAAAGAATGAAGCAAATAAAGTATTATCAATTTCTGTGAGCTGTAAAAGTTACTTTATTTGAATTAAGACATCACGTACACCTGGACAAACAGTTTTTGTTCTGGATCACGAGACAAATTGCGTCAAAGATATTTATTGAACTTACGTAATATTTGACGATTACTAGATGACCACACACAATAACCTTAAACAACATGTTAATTTATAGAAATTACACTATTTTATGAATATTGAATTTAGCAATGTACAAGTTATAATACACTAGCTTTTGCCCGCGACTCCGTCCGCGTGGAATTAGTAATTTGGGCAGCTTATTTTTTTATCCAATTTGCTTTTTCATCAATTATGGCTCTCCTTAGTTCCTCGATATAAAAAAATTACCCGCCTAACCCGCACCCCCCAACCCGCGTTTTTTTTTGGTCACGCGATTCCTTACGTTCAAACTGTTGCATTTTATTTATAAACAAAGCTCTAAGAGTCCGATTTAATATGCAACGCACGTTTGTTTGAAACCATCGAATGACAACACGTGGACATAGGGCCTCTGTTAACCTCTGACTGGATCACATTGTCGCTTAATACCAGTGGGCAGTAAAGCGAAAAACGTACCTGTTTATAGTCTGTATTGTTTTTTTATGTGTGGAGAGTTCCACCAGCACTTAATAAATAAGCTACAGATAGCATTAAGGATTTGCCACACTGGATGCGTTCTGCGGTCGCGGTCAGGTCAAATTGAACGCAGCTCGCATTATGTATCGGTCTCTATTATATTGTGCGTGCGTGCACGCATAGCATATCTATAGGTATACAAAATATATAGAGATCGACAATGTTGTTTTCATGCATAATGCGGCTGCGTTCAATTTCAATTTGACCTGACCGCGACCGCAGAACGCATTCAATGTGGCAAATCCTTTAAATTTTAATATAACCAAATTGTAACTTGCAAAAGAGCTGGTGCAGCTTCTGAAGCGGCTGAAAAAGCAAAAGCACATGCCGAATACGATTTTGTCCTATTCGGTGTCGAGATCGAGATCTTTGGTTCGTGGGGTCTTAGCGCTATGAGGCTTCATAAGGAAATAGCAGAGAGGTTAGTAAACGTCACGGGAGACTGAAGAAAAGCTACCTCTCACAATTAATTAGCTTAACTGTTCTATTAAAAGAGGGTTCGTTGGCAGTATCTTCAGAACCTTGCCTAATGGGGACTCCTTTGTATTACTTTTTTTTCTGTTTAAACTTTAAGTTAAGACGCTGTCAACACCAACGTCGGCGCACACTGTCTATTTGTATCGGAGTAAACGAGATGCCGCTATTACTGGGCAGCCGGGTATATTGAAATTTATCGGGCAAATATTTAATTAAAAAAAAAAACTGTGGATTATTTGTGAAATATGACTCGTTAGCGGTTTAGGTATGAATATGTTGACTTCATGTTTTTAATTGCAGACGCATACGCCAAAAAAATAAAGACATAGAACCGTTTAATGATGATTTTAAGACCTATCTTTGCAATTATTTTCTATCGAGCCGATTTCGTCCAATTATGTATCGAGTCCGTCCACGGTCTTTGAAATATGATGAATATTAACATATAATTTTTTTGATGTGCTAGAACAAGCAGTTTTTCTTAAAAAACTGTTTAAATGACATCAATTTCAACAAAATTAGGTGTTGTCAGCCTCTTAATGATTTACTGGGTAAGTACCGCAAGCACACTGTATCGTTATATGAAAACCTTCCACTCGGTGTGGCTCATTTCTTAACCCTTTACCTACGGGCATGGCATAATCTGAATAAATATGAATTATCTACTAAACAGGCAGTTACGGAAATGGGCAGATAAGGGCAGAAAACTGATAACTGCTGAAACGCTATTATTTAGAACTACCCGTGTGCAGAATCAGAATCGTTTATTTGTTACAATACGGTATCGAATATGTTACAGTCTTCTTGACCAGTGTATTCCGGCTCCACGCGAGGACTAAATACATAATGTGAATGTTTGCTATTCAAGGTTGAAATCTGCGCCGGATTTTCAGTGGGCTCCTCGTAAGTAAAGGCTTGCTTGCAATACCATGCCGAATAAAACATAGTATTCATAAACAAAGTATACAGAGTAAACAATCTGCCCTATATACGATTTGATCAGCAGTGAAACTTGCTAGCATGGCCCTGTAAGCAGAGCTTTGAGTATGCCGCTTTAGTGACGAGATCAATAATTGTATCGCACATGACAATAGCTTTCAGAACATAATTATTCTTAATTATCCATCTATTCTTGTCTTTGGTCTGAGCCCAGGTGTGTACTTTAGGTATGTGACACATTCGTCGCAACTAATTAAACATACTAAAAGCACCGGATGTTTTGAATGTCTGCCAATGTTTGAAAGATGTATACTTCTAGGTAGAACAACTGAAGAAAAGCCCTTCTTGCATGTAGTAACGTGACATAGACAAGATGGCGTTCCAAATTAGAAAAACAGGCCAAGTGCGTGTCGGGTCACGCGCAGGGTTCCATGTTAGTACATGAGACAAATACACAATATTAAGTTTTGGTCGACTAATGCTCGTTGACTTGCAAAGCCTACTAAGCTGTGATAGTTTTCCTTTTAAATTCGTCACGATACCCCACAATAAGAATAAGAAGAAAAAAATCATTCCCACTACTACGTTTAGTTAATCTTCAATTTTTTTTTTTTTTTTCAATTATTTTTTTCACTTTTTCGGCGTGGTTAATATATACTCATGGAAAATTACAACTTCCTGGAACAAGTCTCTAAGCTATGAATACAGTCTAAGCGGACAGACAGGCAGAGGCAGACCGACATGGCGAAACTATAAGTGTTCCTTGTAGTACCTACTACGGAACCCTGTACAACCCTATCTGTTACCTATGTCAATATCATCTCATCTTGCGAAATCTAAAAAATCTAGAAAATTGTGCTGAGTTCGTTAACCGCTCGGCTATCCCATAATTTTATTTATTATATGTTTTCTTTGCCAAATTTTATTAAGATAGCTTCAGCCACATTGCCGTGAGAGATAAGATTTTAATAATTTTATGTTACTTACATACAAGTGTACAAAGTATCAACAGAGTTCCCTCCAGCTTATCTAAGAGTTACATTGTTTCTGTCACTTTTACTGAGGTTTTACCACCGCCTATCGTGTTTTGTGGCTCGACGTGAAAAAACTACACTAAACTGTCAGTCAATTGAAATTGCAAACATTATAAACAAACCTTGTATTTAAAATGTCTTTAATTTCCATTTTCCCTCATCAAATACTGCTAAATCCGTGTGTTATTTAATCAATACTTACCACAACACTATCCTAAGCCATTAAAACAATAAACAAGTGCTAGAATATGGATATTTCATTAAATGGTTTATTTACATTGTTCGCAATTTCAATTGACAGCATTTTATGTCACTAATGTCGTATGTGCCAAAACAAAAACGCATTAAAAAATATGAATTTGCGGATAAGTACGAACGTTTTATTCATATCGCTAATGTGTCGTGCGTGTTTATTATTCGGTCATTCATGCCAAGACTAGTACTATTATTAGATAAACTTGTTTACCAACACTCTGGTTGCCGTGCCATATTGAAACGCTTGACGTTTAAAATAATTTCAGTACTGTTACGTCGGCTACACGCGTCACTCGGAATTCTTTATACCGATAAAAAGAAAAGTCTTAACTGACTGACTGACCGACTCACTGACTCATTCATTATCATCATTCATTATCATTTCAGCCGAAAGACGTCCACTGCTGAACTTAGGCCTTCCCCAAGGCTCGCCAAACAGATCGGTCCTGCGCCATCCGCACCCAAAGCGTTCCCGCAACCTTAACCAGGTCGTAGCTCCATCTTGTTAGAGGCTTCCGGTCCGCGGACGCCGCTCGAGAACCTTTCGGCCCCATCGGCCGTCAATTGGCTAAGTAAAGTTTTTCGAAGAGGTGCTAATTATATTTATTTTCGACAGTGGTCGACTTCAACACTAAGAAACTGCAGGTGTTTTATTTTTATCTCCTTTTAATTATTGGAAATATTTTTTTAAGTGTTCGAGATGACATTTGTGAGATTTTACGGCTGACAAGCGGTTCGTGCTCAGTACCAAGAAGAAATAGAAAAAAAAAACGAAGTCAACTGTCGCTTATGTCAATGTCAAATGAAATCTAACCGTTTGCGTTTCGTTTGCTTTGCGTTGTCCAAGAAGAAGTTCCAAAATAGTGATCGAAAGTATTCAATCGTTATCCAATTAACGTGCATAGGTCGTGGAGAAATGCGATAAAATTGAAAGTCCGGATTTTATGCGGAGGTCGATAAAAATAGTCCAAAAATCATACTGAGCACACCAAAACGCAAAGCAAACGAAACGCAAACGATTTGACATTGACAGAAGTGACAGTTGACTTCGTTTTTTTTTCTATTTCTTCTTAGTACTGAGCACGAACGGCTTGTCAGCCGTAAAATCTCACAAATGTCATCTCGAACACTTAAAAAATATTTCCAGTAAACAATAGGAGATAAAAATAAAACAGCTGCAGTTTCTCGATTTCCAGAACGCCGACTGTCGAAAAAAAATATAATTAGCACCTCTTCAAAAAACTTTACTTAGCCAATTCTACGAGCGATGTGCCCTGCCCACTGCCACTTAAGTCTGGCGATTCTTCGAGCTATGTCCGTGACTTTAGTTCTTGGGCAGATTTCATCATTGCGCAGATCGCCCTCTGAGTGACTTTGAGCTTTCTTATGAGGGCCATCGTTAGCCATCGTTAGCGGCCACGTCTCAGTGCCATAAGTCATCACTGGCAACACACACTGGTCAAAGACTTTTAACTTGAGAGTTGAGACACTGCGGTATATTGGATGACAAGATATTGCGGAGCTTCCCGAAAGCTGCCCAGACCAATTGACCTCTTTCTCGAAGTTTAACCTACCTAATTGGATTGTGCGTCCCAGGTAGATATAGTCGTCAACAATTTCGAGCAAAGTGTCTCCGATTACGACGGTAGTGGGTACAACATGGGCAGTCGACATGACCTTCGCCTTGTCCATGTTCAATTTAAGACCAACTCTCTCAGAGACTCTTCCGAGTCATTAGTCGAAAAGGCTTGCTTTTATGACATAGGCAAGGAATAAGGACGAATTTGTTGAAATTCCAACGGGTTACGGATCCTTGTAACTGTGATTAGGTACACGTACTACTCATAAAATTTGGCATAAGTACATGTAGGTTATCAATTTTCATACTCGTAACGGTAAAAAAGAAATATCAGGATTTTTAGAAATTCTATCAACTCAACTAGGTAGGTATACTGTTGCCGTAAAGTTCTAATCATGTTACCGATTCAGTAACGTTTTCGAATAAAGTCTACGGCCAATAAGCGGCAAGATTTTAATGTATGTGAGCATTTGCGGCGACATCAGGTTTTGGAACGAAACGGGACTCATAACATAATAAGCCTCTTATCAGTGCTCTTATTATTTGTTCTGTGCTCGGAATAGTAAATATGTGTATTGCAAAGGCATGTGCAATTGTGCAGAGTACGATTTACCTTGTTATGTAAAGTCTTACTAACTCGATGTTTTTAAAAGTAAAGATCATACTAAATATTCATCATCATCTCAGTCTCAGGCTATATACGTCCCACTGCAGGGTAAAAAATCCTCAAAAACGCATCCCATAATTCATGGACGCCCCCTTCTGATACTTATAGTGAGAGAACGTGCAGTAACTATAGGCGGCAGCACTAATGCGACAGAAGCGACACTATGCGGACAGAAAAAGAAACTTATCAGATCTGTCATCGTGCTATCAAGAATGTAAACAAGAATCAAAATAATTTTATATCATGATTAAAATTACAAAATATGGGTTCAGATCAATTAATAATGATCGACTGCGTGACTAAAACGTATTAAAAGGTCAAAAGCTCTGCGAGGCCGGCCACGTGTTAGATGTTGAAGAGAAAACAGATGAGAAAAATGAGACAGTGATCATTGGTAAAATTGTCGCACAGACAAAAATTCCCATTGTTTACGACGTGAAAATAACGGCAAAATATTTTCTGAATGACGTTTTCATTTATTAAATGTATTATGTTTTTCAAATTATACGTTTTATTCATTCTATTTATATATTGTACATTGGTATATATTTTTGTGGATTGTTTTCTTCACCAGGGAAAATTGTAGGAACATATTTTATAATGGATGTCTAGGATTTTCTGATTTTTTTGTTGCCAATGTAGTGAGCACTTCATATTGTTGTATTTTTAGATGGAAGCCAATCATTCCAATGTTTGCTTTAAACAGATTTAAAGGTTATGTTTACATAAAAAGATCGTATTAACTACAAACTAAAAACTTAGTTATTTTCACTAATAATATCATTGGTAATCTTAAAACGCTTGTAAATCTCATACTTACGTATGTTTCTTTACTACGTTTATCCACTTTTGCCGTTTTTCACGTAACCATGGCATGTGTAAGTAGTAAAATTTTACCCTATTTGATTTACTATGTTTTTTGATGTGTTAGTACATCCAGTAATGCAACAATACATTATGATTGGCTACATTATATGTATTTTCACTCATAAAAATATGTTTATTTACTCTTATTGTAAATGTCAAATATTGACTGACATGGTAAAATATTCAAATTGATGGCACCAGTTGGCAGCACCGTCGATGTGCACGTTCCCTATAGGCGGCAGCACTAATGCGACAGAAGAGGCACTATGCGGACAGTAAAAGAAACTTATCAGGGTAAAATAGTCAAATTGATGGCACCAGTTGGCAGCACCGTCTATGTGCACGTTCCCTATACTCGTAACGACGGTGTTTCATATGAAGAATAAGAATGGCTCGAGTTGATATCAAACGGGCGTGTATTTACACGTGTGTATGCATTTGCACCTAACTGCATAATTAAATACCTACACGTTGTGCAACTGAGCAATTACTTTTTTTATACGACGAATGAATCACGGCAACATTGTTTTTAATTATTCTTTAGCTGAGGAATCCTTGTAAATCAAATCTATCTCATAAATGGACGTGTGGCGTTACGCGAACATAGTATTCTAAAAGACCAAGTCAGGCTTTCAAAGTACGAGTGAAATTGTGAGTATATTCGTATAGACTATGGGGCTACTGAAGGACGTATGATGTGGTGGATCTTGCAAAGCCTGCTATGATACTACTCAGGTTATTTATAGTATGTATGTAAGAAAAACTTATCATTGAACGGCCAAGTGCAAAATTATGTATCGATTGAATCTTAATTCGACAACATAAGTGTTATGGAAACTTACGGGGCATAGTTATATGCACCCATATTTTTATACTTGTCTGTACTACCTAGGTACATAAAACAAGAATTTAACTAGAGAAACAGAACGGTCGAACACCTGGGCCCAATTGCATAACGAAGTACATAACTAATATTACAAGCGGAACTCTCGCTTCAGTTATATTAACTAGAAAGGGAGTTCCGCTTGTAATATAAGTTGTACTTTGATACCTGATTTACACTCTCGCCTCGTTACCTCGCCTCGTGCTTCGTCTCGTCGTCTCGCTCCGGACGCGAGCCTGCAAATCACGAGACGAGGCGCGAGACGAGCCTATTCACACTCTCGTCTCGTGCCTCGTCTCGCAGTTCGTCTCGCCACTCGTACGCGAGTGTAAACCAGGTATGAAAAGTAATTGGGCCCTGGACGTAGAACTCAACGAGTGGCTAAATAACTCTTGATAAATCGATACCGGAAATCTCAAATGGCATAAAGGACAAGGACATTAGTGTCCTTTACGCCATTTGAGATTTCCGGTATCGAAATATGAAGATGCGTTTTCGCTTTTCCTTCATCAACCGCACAGCTAAGGAGTGGAACTCCCTGCCTGCGACTGTGTTCCCTGAACACTACAATTTGGCCGCTTTCAAGTCTAGGGTGAACGAACATTTACTAGGCAAGCGTGCTCCAGCGCAGGCCTCATCTTTGCTTTCCATCAGGCGTGATTGTGGTAAATCAAACGCAAGCCTGATTTTTTTATATTGTATAAAAAAATATATATACATATGTATATATGTTCAACGGGCGCCTAAACTTTGTGGTAACAGTAATGGTTTATTATTGGCAATTTTGACAATACTTATCATTGATTTAACAGCATAGGCGCGTCTATTCGGGGAGGAGACATAAGTATTAATATTTAATTCCATTATATACCTGTTTCATTCATTGTTATGGTTGTCCGCCCACATTCTTGAAAAGAATATACCTAACGATTTTTTCTGGCATTATACGAATAGTAGAATAGTAAGTAATTCATGTCGTGAGTGTTAGCCTTCTCTTTTAACGATCTTACGACGTAAAGACGTCAAACTAAACGTCATTACATACGTAACGTAGATTATTTTTAATCAGCTCCAAGAAGCAGAATTACGCGTACCTACAATACAATCTTACACGGTATTTAAAACTACTTATGAGCTGTGTATGAGAGTTTTTCAAATTTCACGAAAATTAACCATAAAATTGCATCCGGGTATTTTTCTTGTCCGGAAAATTTTCCGGTGAGTCGTTTTGTATGGCTAACTACAATTGATATGGTCCTACTGTTCGCTCTTCATCCATCCATACATATTACATTGCACAATTTTACAGTAAAGAAATCAATGTTATTATTTTTACGGACTTGCAGTTAGATTTTTTTTCTAAATCTTACCAAAATGCAGCACAGAGAGATCAGAAAAGTATAACTGATCTAGAAGTCGAACCTAGTTCCTTATTCTGGGATCGTGCTTTACCATTATTGTCATGTACGGTCAGCATCAAAAGAAGCTGGTCACAGCAGCAGCAGCAGCTGGTGGAAGCTGGCTGGTGGTTTGTCGTAATAAAACAATTATCAATCAAGTAAGTATGACGTTTTGCACCTAACTGTAGAGCGACAAGGTACAAAAGTGACCAGCTACTTTTGATGCCGACTGCACACTAACAAAAAACACAGCGAAATTTTTTAATGTGTTCTCGAAACAGTTAAAATATCAATCTCATCTTAATCTCATCATCTCTTATCGGCAGCTTCTTCTCTTTCCGAAGTTACCAACCAATAACCGAGTTTTCCCGAAGAGACCCGAATCCATTCTACAGTTTCCCGCCAACTGTGCCAACAAACGGTCCAAGAACTAACTGTCCCTGAGAACAGAACCGTCACACGGGAACAGATGGCGACAAACTTATCCCTCCAGTCGCCTGTGGCGCATCGGTCGCATGAATAACGTGTGATAGTACGCGACCTCGTTAGTTCCAGTTTCTGCCACTGTTCAGTTTGTGGTAAGTACCTATGTGGTACAGTAATGCACCTACTTGGTAGAAACTATATATTATCACGCTTGAAATACGCCAGACCACAAATCAATCTACATATTTACAGTTTAATTTACGAGCGACGAATTAGGAACGAGAAAATAGAACAAAAGAATTACGCTCATTTTGAATTACGAAAATGTTTCTAATTTTACGTCAAGCCGGGTGTTTTTAAATTTGTTTTGTTATGGATGCGAGGCGCTTCGGCCAGTACTTGACACGAGTGTTGCCGTGCTAAAGTACGCTCCCAAAGATAAGGGTATTTTATCTAGATTGATTGGAAGTAGACCCACGTGCTTTTTGTCAACAACTGTATTATTGTTTTCGGTAGCATGGCGTAGGCGGGCCTTTTAACAAGATTGGCCTTCGAATTCAATCTGTGGCCATTTATTAAGCCATTGCTCTTGTAATTGGCCGTGGAACCTTAACTGGCGTGAATTGATCTAAAAACAATTGCGAGCCAGTATCATCGAATGGGTCAAGACTTCTTATGAAGATGCTAAAAATAATAATAAAACCGACGGAAAATACGTGTTATATATTAAAATGCAAATGTTATGCCTGGCCAAGTCTGGATCGCAGTCGATACAATGGTATTTTTATTGCCGATAGATAACGTTTTATACTTTTTTTTTGAAGCAAGTTAAGTTAGCCCATCCTTTTTTATTAATTTGGTAATTATATTTAGATATTTTCATTCTGGCCAAATACGTGTAGTTTATTCGTTAATTACAACAGACCAGCGATCTACCTCTACTCAACTGATGGTGAGTGCTGAAGCCGAAAATGTAACTGGGTCATTTTTAAATTTTGTGCAGGTAAACTTGTCGCAACCTAAAAAAAGTTTCCTTTTAAACTATATATTTTCTGCAGTTATTTTGAGTGAAATGATCGATATTTTGCAATAAGCTATACTTATAAGTATCACGGATTAAATATTATTGATTATTATAATCGAAAAGAGATGATTAATATTTATGTAATACATATTAGTAATAATGCGTGGTAACAGTAGTAGCTCCATACAAATAGCAACAGAATTTACTGCGCAAAATTTAAAAATTTAATAACAAACAGCTAACTAACTTACTCTGGCCATGAATAGCCCTAAAATGTATTTCTACACAAAACAGACGACAGATGCCTGGATTGTCTGGAATCCCGGGTCTTCTAAAGAGGGTCAAGCAAGACCAATGACAGTTAATGACAAAATTAGTGCCACACTGGCTTAAGACATCTTAAAACTTTAACGCAAAAACTTTGGCATTCTGTCACCTTCACACATCATTTACTACGTAGGTATATGACATTAAAAACATCCATCCACGCTAGTTATTTAGGATAATAGCTATCAACTAGAATTTGGCAGTAAAATTTTACGACACTTCTTATCTGTACTAATGCCAACACATCAGGTCTTCGCTATTATCCAAGTACTACTGTTTATTATAAATAAAAGTGAACTATTTGTGTTTACAAACGGAACTAAAAATAACAACGCATAAATTTTCAGTGTCAGTTATTACACGGTTTGTGTAGTGTGTACTACACGCATTAAGTACGCAAAAGATACCTATTTATTTTGTGCAAAAGATCTACCTGACACTGTACTACAAGAATGAACTATTCCCATGTTCTCTCTGCTTTTAGTACATGTAGTAGAGATAAACTACGATAACATGACTTCCTAAGCAAGATTTTACACACCTAACCTTATTCCCCTCCTGTCCACATTGTGGGAAGGAGGAAACGAGTGAGCACATCCTAGCCGAGTGTGTCATGTACGCGGCAGCGCGGCGTGATGTATTCGGGAGTGACGAGCTGAGGGAGGAGGAGCTAAAGGATGTCAGTCTCAAAGATGTCCTTATGTTCAGCAGGAGAACGAGAAGATTCGAGGAGAGATGCTGTGTGGGAGCGCTGCTGGGACAGTAACCGTCGGCTCCAACCACGGGGAACTGGGCTGAATGACTGTGCAAAACGGTCGACAGCCCGCCTGGCTTAGCGAGGCGTCCCCATACATCATCATCATCATCATCAACCTTATTCTTTTCCTTTTGCTGCCGAATATTATTGAGTTCAAGTAAGTAGCTTTATTTCCTGTCCTCTGCATGCATGCAGCGGCTGATAAAAGATCAGATTTTAAGGTATTTATATTATTTTGTATTTATACTGGATAAACCCTGAAAATCTTTGGGCGCGTCATTTACTTTTTTGCACCAGAATCCACGTTTACTTCGCTACGCCACTGTCCAACATTATGATATGAACATTATGATATTACATGAACATCGGAAAAAAACTGATAAATGACTTTTGTGCTGTCAGACTAGTCTGATTAAAAAACATGCCATGGCTCGTCATTACGTGATTTCCGCCGTAAATAACAAAACATCATATAAGTTTAAAACGGAACTACCAATTTCGCATACAATACAAGATAAATACTTTTTTTTTCAAATAGGCGGAGTCCAATGTCAATACAAGTATTAGTCTTACGAAGGTTACACCTAGTTTTGAACCGACTTCATTTGTAACGAGATAGAGGCTGTAATTAATTAAATAATTATATTACTGCAATTCAACTGGATTTATACTGGTTAGTTGATAAACTTTAATAGAAACATTGAGTTCTTAACTCGTTTTAATATTTAATTATAAAGAAACTATGTTGATTCAACCTGCGGCTTCGCAATTGTAAAAAATCCATGAAAAAGAGTTACGGTAACGTTTTAAGCACAACGCAATTTATTGCTGACAAAGTTAACACATCATCTAGAATATTCTAGAAAATCGATCAGGTAAGCGAACAATGCTGGACGTTAATCCCTCATCTAAGTGGTTCCTGTGACCAGATCGTCGGTCCATCTTGTTGGCGGTCTTCCCACGCCGAATCTTCCTGTTCACGGACGCCACTCTAAAACCTTACTGCTCCATCGTTCCACGAGGAATGTGTCCTGCCCACCGCCACTAAGTCTGGCAACACTCCGAGCTATGTCGCTCGATCGCTTAAACCTAACCGACCAAGTCTCAGTTCAAACTGTATGCTTAGTATAAGTTTTCCTTCACTTCAATACTTCTCGATCGCGTTTACGTAAAAAATTCAATTCTATGGAAACATGGACAGCGCCTCCGCGCGCGCGCGTCCATGTTTCCATAGAATTGAAATTTTTACGTAAACGGGATCGAGAAGTATTTTGGTGAAGTAAAACGTATACTAAGCGTACTGGTCGCAGACGGTCTTCTTGAGACTCTGGTATTTTTCCGACTTAGAACTTTAAGACATTGCGTAATTAATAAATATTTATTAATTTTGTGTTATAATATAGCAAAAGGTGCGTCTCGTCTGTGTATTTTAAATTATTTAATAACTTGGCACGCCGTTTACTTTTGCTGTGATTGCGGCCAACACAATTTACAACAGTAGCTGCCAAAATGTCTAATACACTCGATATATACTGTCGTAAACCCGATTAGGGCTGTTCTGGTTTCTAGGTTACAATACATTTGCTACATTAGTAAAGAAGCTAATGTCTTTAACCGACTTCGAAAAGTGAGAAAGAAAGATACGGTTGGACATCATCGCACCTCATTGGATAAGCGGCCAAGATGGAACACGTTTACATAAAAATCAATCCAGTTTTGATTAATGTAGTACCAGATTAATTAGGTATTGTGTTAAGGAAAGGTCAAATTACCATACGAAATTAATGATACCACCTCTTTAAAGTAAAACTATCTATAGCAGGTTTATTACTTTAAAGAAACACAACGTTTTATTGACAGTACTCTTGATTTAATTGTCCATGCCGATAGTAAAAAGTGTAAAAACCTACACAATCCACCTGTAGTCCGTGCGACCTGTGTTGATCTAAACAATGACGTTCACAAACAATCATACATTCAATAGGGGTAATTAACCGCAAGCCACTTAAATTGCATATAAAAAACAAACGTTTTACAAATAGATAACTAAGTATGTGTATGAGTTTATCTTCAATGTGTATCATCTCCGCCGTATTTGATTGCACGGCTCTTTCATCAAGCTTTACGCAATCTTGTTAATTATTACCGTAGATGTTGTCAAAGCGTATTTATTTGCTGGTTTCGTCAAAGATGTGTTAACACAGTATTAATAATACTTAGCCAAACAGGCGGATTAAGGTATAACATTGCAGGATTCAGTGTGTTAAATGCAGCATTTTGCTGCAAATAAAGTTCAAAATAAAACCCTGTTGAGAAAGCAATTGGATCATACACAGCGTAAGAAACAAAAGTGGTCTCTCCTGAGGACGTGAAAATAGCGATTCCAGCAAGTCAGCAAACTTAAGACTTATTTAAATGAGCCGAAAGAGCCAGGCGTCTCACACGCCGATGTAGACTTCTCTAAAAAATATTGGTTATAGACCCTTAACACGTTCACGGACACAAGACCTCATCCAAAAATTTGTGCTGTGGCACAGATTTTTTCCATACAAATTGATATTACGTCTGGAAACGGATTGTCACATTGTTCAGTTTTGGAAGTACCTACATGTTGCGGCAGTAACGGCCACAGACGATGACCTTGTATGGACATTGTCCGCCTACAGACGTAGTGCCACAACGCGAGGTCTTTTTTTGTATGTGTGACGGAGACAAACTTGTGTGCACCATTATGAGTGCTTGCTGTGGCACTGGCGGGTTTGTGTTACATCCAAAAACGGCACAGAGCCCTCCCCTCCCTATAAATACTATGACAAATATTCGGCTGTGGACGGAGCGCCATTTTTAATGAAAATTAAATTCCCGTCTACAGACGTAGTGCCATATTACGAGGGTTTTAGTTTACGTCTCTCGACGTACTGTCCGTGAACGTGTTAATTAACTTTTGCCATGTCCGTACGAGAGACCCGAACAAAAAAATAACATTACTTACAGTTCTACGTAAGTAAAACTAGAAAATGAAACTACATATACATCAAATCTCATTTGTATTACTTGACTTGTGTATCATACGCGTACACTACTTTTAACCCGTGGCTTTCGTTCTCAAAAAACATTTACAATCTTAATGTTTGACCTCAAAAAAAAGTTATGGTAGGTTTCAAAGCACAACTTTTGCCCTCTACTCTTGTTTAAAGTTAAAATATTACCATATCACAGGGGAACGCATTACCGGTATATAAATCCAGATTTTTATCAATCTGTACGCCAAGTTTAATCCAAATCTGTTCTACTACGGCTAACAAACAACTAAACATCCCAACATCTTCACTTCTTTCTCTGTAATACTAGTGGAATACATTTATTGAAGACTGTGCTTTTCAGCTTTAAAGGTTATTTAGAGAATATACCGATACTTTGAAAATTTCACAGTTGTTTATTTATTAGTTATGATATGACAATCATTTTTAGGTCGCATAACTTTTTCAAGTAACGGAAACGAAATTGTTTTCTTAGAAGCATGCATCAGTGGTCGGAATTCATCGCAGACATCGATTGAGGAAAACTTAGTCCGGCTCGCAATGTTTCGACGCATATTGTTTTCGCGAATTTTGTAAAAAAAAGAAACGATGGTGAAAGTTTCCAAGGGCTTAGGGCTTAGGGCTACCGTGTTTTTGGCGCATTTATTGCATTCATTTAAACTCGTTCTGTATCATTACTAGCAATGCTATAGTCCTGAAATTCATATGTAAGATATTTGAGGATTCACTCTAGTGACAAGTATTTATCGAAACACGATTACTTGTAGTTCGCTCAATAGAAAAAAATCCAAAGTCGTCTCTAAAAAATAAAATAAACTCGTAGTACGACGCTAATACTGCACGGAAGGTCATGACTTTTTGAATGTTAATAAAACAAGATGTTTTCTAGGGCGTAGTTTTGCTACATCTTTAAAATATGTATTTGTTTTAGTATAAAGATGAAAATACCCAAAAACACGCGCAGTCCAACAAACCTATCTTGAGCCATAGTGCCACCCCCACGCGGCATCTATTGCGCGTGCGTGCGATCTGACCGTGCGCATATCTATTCAAAGTATATAGAGGCCGACAATGTTGTTCATACATAATGCGGGCTGCGTTCAATTTGACCTGACCACAGAATATATAATAGTACTAACGTACAGAATGGACACGCTCCGCCCCGCACCGATTCGAGTTACCCCACCCCCCAAGGCGCCGATTGCATGACGCCGCCGTTCACCAGTCGGGTGCGCAACGCGATGCATGTTGGCCGCACGGCACTAAACTTTTGCGAAATGGAAATATATTGTGCATTATATGGGTGTTTGGCAACAGCCAAAGATAAGGAAAGGAGTTTTTTTCGATTTCCGAAGGACGAAAGAAGGTAGATAACCAACTTTAATAAGCAACATGGACATTGTAGGTAACTAGGTTTAAAAGTTTGTTATCTATAATGTATAAATAGACGTCTAATATTAGTAGGTATTTGTAAAATTATTTTTTTAATTATTTCCTATCAATAGATCAATATCTACAATTACTTTCTCTAATTGCCTTTACAAAATGAATTAGGTATACACTCATTCACTTATTTTTAAACACTTAATTTAGACAAACGATAAGTTTAATTATAAGTACTACGATAATTAGATTACCTACTCATTTTATTTTTTTACGTTACAACGTTGCTCGCGCTCAACGAACGGTGCGGCATTGACTTTCCGCAGCTATCTCTTTCTATTTCTTTTTGCAATAGTCAGCCCTGTGCATCTTACGCACACATTGACGCGTGTACAGACGTCGTCGTGCTGGTGTGGATTCAGGAACGCGTGTTTTGTGCGTCGTGTCCGCCGTGTGACCTGACCGCGACCGCAGAACGCATCCAGTGTGGCAAACTTAAAAACGGAAACTTTGTATACCTATTTTACTATGACTACAGACGTAATAGAAGACCAGCGCGAATACGAAGAATACTCAAGTCAAAATATCTTTATTCGAGCACTTACGAATGTCGAAGAATCTACCACGGTTTCGGATAAACCCAGTTGAGAAGAATTCGTCAAGAAACTCAACAAGTTACATATTTTTTTAAAACACTTCTACATTATTATTAAATTACATACACATTATACGTACCTTATATTCTACAATATTTTATACTAACCGAAATTATTTCGAACCATCCCTGTCCATGATATCATCATTAATTTTATAATACACCTTAGACGTTAAGTAATGTCCTCTTGACAAACAATTTGAATTTTGTACCTGTTTGATCGGTAATGGTCTTTGGAAATTAGTTATAAAAACGTATGCAATTTCCAAGAAACGAGTTTTTTGATTTTAGCCAGTCCGTAACATGGAATTTTAAGTGTTTCTAGTAATAAAGAAAATATTCATGTCTTGCAGAAAAAAAGAAGTTTCACGCCTTTCCGGCAACAGGACGGAGGTCGAAAGGGGTTTGCTAAATCTGTCAAATTGTCGAAATAACGATTGTTTGTGAAACAGCTATTGTCAATTATTTACCTATAATTTTATTAAGTTTTATACAATCACCGCCCACATATTTCTGCGTCATTTTCTTGTAATAATCGTAGGTAGAAAACAGCACTAGATTTTGAATTTAAAAAAAATGTATAGCCTCATTTAAACGACTTTGAAACCTTTGACGCCAGTTGCCTCCAAAATTTGACGCCGCGTGAGTAAATTATTGTTTATGTTCAACCTCTCATTAATTAGTTCTAATGCGTCTTTTCACAAAATATCAACGTTTTGGACTTACCTTTTACCGCTCCAAACCTGCGTTTTCTTTAATTTATTTTCTTCATCGTTCGACTCATTACCTTTCTTACAATGTAAGCCACCACCCACCACAAAACATCATCATTTCCTAAACCACAAGGAGTGCATTAGTTTATAAGGTCGAATCGAATGACACATCTGTATCGTTCTAAGAAGTAGCACGATACTGTAAAACTGGGTCAGTGGCTTATAGAAGCCTAATAAAGGAAAGAACTTGCTGTGTAAGGATTATTAAGTGGGTCACGCTTGAAAAAATTGATTTGGGGCTATGTTGCTGCATTGATGAGTTCATATTGAAATTCTACCTACGAGTAAGCAAGTACATTTATTTCTAGTAGAAGTTACTTAAGTATTTGTGAACGAGTTTAAATGTTTTTTTCAGCATCAGCTTACCAATCGATATTTAGCATGATCGCCAGATATTACATTGTTTTGTATATGCTTTTTCAATTTGGTTTTAAATATACTAAGAGACTAACACACAATCTTTAACTTCATCTCGTAATTCATTAAACATCTGTTTTTTAAATGTAATCCTGTAGAATGCAGTAGGTTAGGTTATATTACTTTAATAACAATTTTGAAGAAAATACTCTTTCAAGTTGCTTTAAGATAAATGAAAATTATATAAAACGATATTTTATGGCGTCTGAAATCCGGGCAAACGATAAAGAATCATTTTTGTGTACTATATTGCAGTGTCTCGTGATAATATTATTTATTGAAATGTGTTTATATCTTACGTATTTGGATTGTTTTATACCTGTAGGCTTATTGTCTAACGCTTCTGACGCTTGCCTTCGCTATCACTATTTCTTTCTGTCAAACGGTATAAGATGATGACAGAAAGAGACGGTGAAAGCGAAGGCAAGCGTCAGAAGCGTTAGACAATACGGCCTCTGGTCTATTTTTTAAAATAATGATTGCTTTGCCAATCGTTATTACATTTTTGAGGTACCGGGTAATCTGTATTCCATCAACTTTTAGCTAGCAATAAATAATCATCATTAATTCTAAAGTTGCCTAGCCCTCTTTTAAAATGATCCAGGGGATAAAAGCAACCTACAAACCATACAAAAAATTCGTGAACGTGCCCTAACAAATGGAAATTAACTCCATTACAACACAAGCAAGCAAACAGATCAATTAACGTATGATGGCATGACAACACGTGACACTGAAACCTGAAAAGTCCAAGAAAAATCTTGCATGGCGCATTACATTACGGGGCCGTGGAGCTAACTAGTTGTGATAGATCGATCGAGACCCGCAATGTACTACTTCACGAGATTTCTTACGTGTATGACCAGGACTTGGGAATCTCGGTAGCTGAAAGAGATAAACCGAAACTATTAAAAAGTTTATCGTCGATATTATTACTTGGGAATGTGTTGGGGCTTAAGCTTGAGGCCAGTTTTTTTCTTTTTTCCTTCTTTGGACATTCAAATCCCCGTCTCTTTGATCATGTATAAACGTGTAGGGGTTTATAGTTAAACAATTATTCTTGATTTAATGGTTCAAACCACAAATTAGAAAACATGTCAATTATTTAATGGTATTTCTTTTATTTTAGAATACCATTAAATAATAGGTAATGACACTTTAATTAATATTACGCGGTTACTTTTGCCCTTCGATTAAATTTTTTTTATTACTGTCAATATCTCCACGTTAGAGATTTTCAGCTAAATTTCAAGTCTTTAGCTCCAGTGCACGCTGTGCATTGTCTGTTAAATCAGTCACATTTCTTTCTATAAGTCATCTCATCACAAATAGCTATAATTAACTATGATCCAAGTCTGATAATTCTATCAATCAGATCTATCCTCAACATTAACCTCAAATGGAGATGTAAATTATTAATTACTTAACTAACTATAAAGCCTGAGTTGCACCAAATTATTATAATGATAAAATGTCAAACCAGCATCCAAAAAATGGCAAATATCATTTGACAGCTGATTTGATTTCAATAATATTATAACTTAACACATTGAAAAAAAAAGAAAGTAACTGGAGATCGAATCGAGGTATTCGTCAATCCTAGGAGCGTGTCACCATTACACTAAGAGCCAAACTTCCCAATGTTTGACATTAGTTATATTAACTTCGTGCAACTAACACTTACTAAGTACTATAGTGCAGCCTTCTCGCCGCGGTTTGGCCTTCGTAAAAGAGTAAAAAATATGCAATATTAATATTCCCCGTGTCGTGAGAATTCCAAATAATTTCTATGATTCTCAAGATGTCTGTCTCCTAAAATTCGAGTTTGTAGGTTTTAAAGCAGTGCGTCTGCCGGTTGGTCAATCAGTCACAGTACTTTTTTACAGTACTTTAGGTACGTATAAATAAATAAGAACTCATAAATGTACTTTCATCTTCTTGATAGGTACAGACTTTTGCGTTATAAAATAGGTAAGTCTACCTACCTACAAGTCGAGTTTGATTGAGTGAGCGTAAATCAAAGATTATGCTAGGCAAATTTTAATAAAGGATTTATACTTATAAATACGGTCTTATAAAACGTGGCCTCGTGGCTCACCTATTTCGTCCGCTCGTGCAACTTCGTAACTCTTACTCATAAGCATATGTTTTACAGCGGAATAAACACCATAAAAAAACGGTTTTTTTATGGTTCGATGGTCACATAATTTTGACGTAAATAAAGTACGGTGGGGTAATTTGGATTTAGGAGCGGCAACACTGCCATTGTATCCACTTCAGCGGATCGACTTAACGGACAAAATTTCGAGGACATAAAAACTTAAAAAAAAACACTTCAGGGGATGAAGGGCTTGGTTCCCTGCCCAGAAATGACTATAAAAAAATAGTTTCATTAATTTGCGCCGATTGACAGAAAAAATTATTAAAAAGAGACGCTTTAAGAAAAAAGCGCTTTACATTTCAAAATGTTCGGCTTTAACGGACGACCGAAACTACGCGTACAGTACAGGTAACTAAGTAAAGTTTAATGAATTGTTATAGGTACTTTACGAAATGTACCTACTTGGCAACGTCGGCAAGTTTAAGATTTCAAAATAATAAATGTATCGAAATAAAGTGTACCTACGTAATTATTTTATGTATCGTACGTAAGTTATCAAGAAAGGAACAAGTTTGTGAATTTTTTACGTTTATAAAGTAATGCAATGGTTACTAAACTTTTTTAATATAAAAAAACCTACTTTTGCACGAAATTCGTACAATACAGGTTTATACCTACTACGTCCATCCGTCCGTTCTCACTATCTCCATTACTTTATCATGTTAACATACTATAAAAATCTACTTGAATAGTACCTTAATCAATAGTTAAAAAAGCAGGTAGTTTCAATTAACTAAAAGAATAACAACAAACGTTATTTTAACGCTTTTAAAAACTTGTTTAATTAGCCCGCGATAAATGAGGTCGATGAGTCAATAAAAGACATAATATTTCGGCTCATAATGATATGAACTTACTAAGGTACTTAAAAAAACTCACCAGCTGGCAAATATTGGAAAACGAACACCAAAACAAAATATCCCTTCAACATTTTCCCAGCAATATGTCGTGCACACTAACGAATTTAATAAAAAACTTTCGCATTGTGTAGTCGTTATTTAAACTCAAAAAACACCACTGGAATCCCACAGAACACTTTATAAAACTGTTTTGACGAAAACAGTTATTAACGAAATGTCACTGGACAGCGTTTAGTTCGTGCGAAATTATTGTGAGCATTTTGGCGCGAAACGACAATACGTTCACTTGCTTTAGCGCGGCGAAGCGGACTGTCAGAATAGCAACGTACGAACGGTGGGCGGGCTTCTTGCCACAGACTACACCAAAGTGGTTGGCTGTTGCGACGCGGCAGCACCTTTGTTCAACTGTACGAATGGCCAGTTTAAAATGACCCGAAACTTTGCGAATCCCACTTCGCACCGCAGTCCTATTTAATTTGGCGATGATAAGCACTCTCTCTGGCGCCGGTCACACACCCTACTAATTCCGTATTACGATCGAGTCCGATAAATCTTGTCGTAATTTGGAAAGTAGAACTGTTAATATTCATAGGTGTTGCGATTGGCGCACGAGCCCCGGAAAGTATTGAATAAAATCATAAAAAAAAAACTTTAGATCCCATTCTTTGAGTTCAAGGCAAAGGAGATGAAAAAGGGCAATCATGTCTGGCGATTGAACTTTAATTCGTGATTTTACGAAATTCTCATGAGCATTCCCAAAAAATAATAGCCAGTTTTAGCGGTTGAGATTACGTTTATCCCGATCCCGTGGGAAAAAGTAGCCTACGTGTATTGTATAGTCCCTCGTTTTCCCGAGGCCCAGCTATTTACGAACCAAATTGATCCAACCGTTTGTAATCGTGAGTAACCAACAGACACACTTGTAAACGAACACATTTTTACATTTATAATTAAAGACCGGATTAAGTATATGCAAAATATAAAGCTTGAAAAGTGCTAGAAATATGCATGAAAAATGTTAAAATATGCTACATTAAATTAGAAATAAATAGAAGTCACATACAATTAGTAAGATATCAACAGTAAATTAAGAATTAGGTACTTATTTAACAAAATTATTATTATTAATTATTTAACTTATTTAATTACATCTATTAAAGTTCTAATTAGTGCAGGAATTAAAGCCTAATGATTTAAATTTACGCAAATCGACTGCTGAAGTTATGTTGGATCGCTTAGGCAACTTTCATAACATATTGTTCTCCGACGAAGCCCACTTACACCTTAATAGGCACGTTAATAATAGAATTGCAGGTTTTGGAGCAGCTAAAAGCCCAAAGCAAAACAGCTCTGCTATGAAATAGATCTGCTATGAGAGTGAGGTCATTCCATGCAAAGACTCGGTCAAATTCCTTGGAGTGTTTTTGGATTCCAAAATGACTGGTGTCCCACACTTGGAGTACATATCTGGGAAATACGAAAGGGGGGTGAATGTTCTCCAGGCTCTTTCTGGTGTCTGGTGGGGCGCTCACCCATACTGCCAAAAACTCGTTTATAATGCAGTAATTCGTAGCCAGATAGACTACGGCTCACTCGTAATAGAGCCTTGTAATAAATCTGCCCTTACAAAACTTGGCCTTATTCAAGACAGTATCTGGCGGACCGCTTCATTTTTAAGGCTTCTTCATTTTCAAATCATCCTCTTCTCCCCCGTTTGGAGGCCCTCTCCCAGGAAGTTTTTAATAATATATATTGGGCACATAAGGAAACTCCAAGGTATATCTCTTCTTACTCCAAATTAAAAAACCTTCCATCTCCTTTATTTTCCACTACCGCCAACCCTATATTCGAGGCCAGCTTTGACTCTTTAATCTATTCCCCGAATGTTATCCTTGACTTTGGCATTCACAAGGATAGTCCATCAGCTAACACCCATTTCAATAAAAAATAGGAAAAATGGCAAGACCGGCTTGCCATTTACACAGATGCTTCCAAAGTGGATTCCGATGGTTGCGTGGGCGCAGCGGTATGGATCCCCAAATACCAAATCGCTTTGACTCAAAAAATCCCAGCTCAATCATCAGTTTTTCCATAGCAATTCTAGAGGCCATTAAATTTTCGGAATCACATAATATTCCAAAAACTATAATTTTTACAGATGCTAAAAGCTGTTTACAAGCAATTGTAGGCAACCATTTTAAAATGAAAACTAAATTCCCAGTATTATAAAGATTAAAGAGGCTCTAATGCGTTGTGAAATGGAAGGACTGGAAGTTACTCTTGCATGGATTCCAGGCCATTGCGGCATAGTCGGCAACGAAAAAGCGGATACGTGGGCAAAAGAGGCCATCGAAATCGGTTTCCAGGACTATAACATTATCTTTTCATCAGACTTAAGGACGTGAGCTCGAACTTACTTGAGGGATTCCTGGCAGAACCAGTGGAACCTCTCCAGACATCAGAAAGGTCGTCATTATGGAAACATTCAACCGCTGATACCTCACAAACCTTGGTTCTACCGTTTCCGCTCAGCTAATAAATGGGTCACTTCTACTATTTGTCGACTCCGTCTGGGTCATGTCTGCGCTCCGGTATTCCTGTCAAAAATTAGGGTGCGGGATAACTCCCTATGCGAATGCGGTCTTGACGAAGGTACCCTGGATCACATTTTTTTCAACTGCAGTAAACTAACATACTCCTTGTATGATGTGTTACGTGTTACCTAAGGAAGTTCCGCAGCCTATCGACTTCCTGTCACTTCTTTCTCTCTTGGACTCTCCCTTGCTAAAAGTTTTAATAAAATTCATACAGTGCCACAACATTAAGCTGTAGTTACTGTAGCATGTCTCTCTTATATAATATATATTATGCTTCCAAACTTTTCATTCCTTTCGTGTTAGCACGCTTAACTACCATATCCCTCAAAATAAAAAAAATAAAAAATATATTATGTAATATCGTCTTATATGTTGTCTGTGTACCGTCCATAACTCGTGTTATTTGTTCTAGGTCTCCTGTCTATTCCTTCCCCAAAATCAAAATTTCTTAAACCGAACAGTCTCCTCATGTGTGTCATGTCTTTACGTCGACATTGGCAAAATACGCCTTGCTAAAAAAGCAAGGGTGAAAGCCAAAAGAAAAAAAAAAAATATTTCTTTTAATTTTATGCAAACATTTTTTTTTCTTTTGTGAGAAATCTTTACCCTTCATAAGGGGCCCCAAACAAATTTTTATACGGGGCCCCGCCAAGGCACGCTTCGCCACTGAATACCCAGAATACTATACAGGGTGTATACGGGGGGTGGGGCGGATCAAACGAAGACCAAAGGTAGGAGACCTCAGGAGCTACCGAATTGACCCCCATGTATGTTCAGCGATTTCATTTGTTTCAGAGTTATAATAATAATAATAATAATTTTTTATTTAAGATAACTTTGATCCAATATTGGTTAGTAAAAATCGTTACGACTATGTTAGTTAGTACCTTATTTCTAAAAGAGATTTAGTAATTTTAATCATATGTCCGATCAGTGGACAATCCCCACAGTCGGCTATGACTTTCAGCACGCTGTTGCTGCTGCTACGTACCCTACGCAATAGAGAGGCGGCTTTCTTGCGCATGATAGCATCAAAGCTATCCACGTCCGCTAGCGCAAACATTGTGGACGCACTGCAAAAACGCGGCAGCCGCAACAGCGCCCTAAAAGCGTTATTATATTGAACACGCAGGGCGCTATAGGCCTTTTTGGTGTAGTTGACCCATAAACTACTTGAGTACAAGGACGTACAGTATGCTTTAAAAAGCGTCTGAGCAGCGACCAAACCTATGGGTCAACATATTTGCCCTGACCAACAGCGCCCTACGTTCCCTTTCCATATCTTCATCGTCTTTAAGGCTAACAGTAACTACATGCCCAAGGTATTTAAATTTAAATACTCTTTCAAGAGGTTTGTTGTACAGTGTTATAGGGGGTACGACTTTAGGACACTTATTGCCAGCCTTAAAGACCATGAACTGCGATTTAATCGTTTTTTAATATTTTAAATAAAATAAATTTAGTGTCACTCTGCCCAAAATTTGGGCGGCACAGCACGGGTTGGATCTTATACCAACTCCAACATCCGCACATCTCCTCTTGCGCTCTTCCTTCGGCTGGCTGCTTGGAACCGGAGACCTCTCCTTGCTCCTACGGCAAGACCTACTCCTGCCGCTTGCTGACCCTGGGGCCACTACCTGTCTCCAGCCTTCGTCCAGCACCGGCAGTCTACGCTTCGGATACTAATCCAGCGAAGCCTTGCCAAGAAACGCTTTCCCACTCAACTCTCGAATCCGTGACCCTCGAGATATAAATTTTCTGTCAGTTAAGCCCTAGGGGCTAAATATACGTCTTAAACCTTCTCACCTGCTCTACCCTGACAGTCTCTTGAAAGTCTAGTTTTTAACCGACTTCAAAAAAAGGAGAAGGTTATCATACCCCTATTCTTCGCAGACGGAGTCGCGGGCAGCAGCTAGTTTCCTTATAGAAGTCTATACTCGCTTATAGGTAAAGTAAATACTCGGTGCTTCTTCGAATTACGATATTCACACGTCCGGGTGCAAAGTCCGTTGGTTTTTGCGCGAGAGCAGCGTCTAGCATGCTGGATGTACACATGCGCAAAGTTACACGTAATGTATAGGTTCGTCCACGTTCGACAGGTAATTAATGAGGTATGACGCATGTGTGGCACCGGCATTACAGGTGTACGTCTAGACTGCAGTTTTGTCAACCTTGCATGTTATTGTATTTGCGTACACTTTTCGACGTTTTTCTTTTAATTATTTGTAGATGATTTACTTAATGCCTTTTATCATCAAAATTTACTCCTTATTATTGTTTACTAATTTGAGTAGGTACTCAGGTAAATTATTGTTTGGAAAGACTAAAAGATAAAGTTGGCGAGTAAATAGGCTAACAAGTAGGTACCTAGCTAATAAAATACTAGAAATGTTGTCATTTTTTTTGCGAAAAAAATTAGTTCATTGCCTACTATTTGTTACTAATATTTTTCTAAGTACCTGACGTACTTAATTTTTTTGAACTCATCAGATTTTAATTATAATTTTTTATGTCATGTCCAACTTCGGAGTATTAATTCTAACTAATTAAATTTAGTGAAAAAACGGAGTGTAAAGTTGAATAAAAAAAAACACAGAAAGCCAAAAAAGGATCTCTATATAATTTTTATTCAGATTAGTATTAAATGCCGACAGTTTTTATTCCCTATTCCCTAATTAGAAATAAACGATGCATAAGTTGAAAGTACATTTTCTTAATAGATTTTTTTTTTCTATTTATGTAATGATTCGTAGGAAGAACGCTTTAAGTTATTGTGCATTCATGGACTTAATACCTAACCAGGACTGAGTACTAACTTTTATTAGTCAATCAAAAGTGACCCATATTACCAAGCCATACAGTTTAATAATGGCAACTAGAGACAGCGGTCCGAGAGATTACATACAAACTAGAGAAACTAGTGTATTGTGTCCCACTCGCACCATTACTTGATCACCCTAATTAGAACGAGATGCAAACCACTAGATATTTTTTTTTACGGCCTCACTTTTTTGTCGCAGTACTCAGTCCTGGTTAGGTATTAGTCCATGTGTGCATTAATCTTATTTCTGAACGAACGAATGTGACAGCTGTCAGAAAGATGACAGCTCCGGACACGACTACGTTTCCACAACTGGCGTCGCGGAAGTTAGTTTAGTTGGCCGCCAAATAATTTTAAAACTTTCGGATCTAAGATAACAAATGTTTACGCGCCTAATCAGTATAATTCGCGCTTAGAACCGGCTCCGCGTATCTAAATAACGTATTCATACTAATAAAATTACTTCGTTGACTTTGTGAATTATTAATAATGTATTACAGCGGGACTGTGTTCAAAGTTTTTTTAGGATGCTGTTCAAGTGCATTTTTAATGGAAATACTGATGGCTAGGGCACCGGAAAGCGCTAATTTAATAACGTTCCTTCAGTTTTTCTTCATATCATTACAAGGTTTCGTGTTTACTTCTAAATTCGGCACGGTACGTACCTCTACATACAACAAGGAAATAACAAGGTATATAATGAAGTATGGCTTCATCGAATGTTTTTTTTTTGTCAATATAAAAACATAACTATTCTTCGGCGGCCTTCACACCAGACGCTGGGCGTGTATCGCGGAGACCAGTGACGATTGATAACAGTACTAAGTTAAAAACGAAAAACATATGTTATAAATTCTTATCAGTACAGGCCGAGATTATATCCTCACTCAATTAAAGTCTGGTGGAAAGATATGTAATTATTACTTAATATTGGTTGCTGAGGATGTACCAAATTGAATAAAAACTTTGTGGGGCTCATAGTGAAAATTGTAGGGACAACTAGGTCTATGAATGAGTTTAGCTTGACATGTCTTGGGCTAATCCATAGCACTCGATCACTAGTAATTATTTTTGTTTATTGTTCTGGCTCATTGTAAAATTATATTCATGTACATTTGTTCCCACTTTAATATAATTTTATGGAAAATTTCTTTATATTGTTACTTGCTGTTGCCTGCGACTCTGTCTCCAGAGAATTCATTTATCGCTATCCCGGAGGACATATGAAATTTTCTGGGTTTATAAAAGTACATGTTTACGAGCTGCCGTTTATATATGCAAAATATGGCTCTTTGGATAAAGCATATGTTTTAGGAAAATGTACCATCAGAGAAAATGCTCTATTTGAGAAAGTGCGCCTTTTGTGAAAAGTGCACTACCGTAAAAGGGATCCTTCTAAAGTGCACATTTAGAGAAAGTGTGTTTGACGAAAAAAGAATCCAAGCCTTCTCAGCAAGTGTACTTCAGGAATTTTTATTTTTCAGGTGAAATCGTCCATACCTTTAAAACAGTATGCCATCCTCGTGGCTCTGTTCTTTGTTACGAGTGTTGCTAACAACTACGTCTACGCATTGCATGTGCCGTCAACACTACATATGATCATTCGGTGAGTAAAAGAAATCAAATAAAAAACCATTTTTTTTGTTGGTTTAAATTTTAAATAGGTACATTAAGAAAAAATGTTTGGATAACCTGAATATGCCTAATGATGGTATAAATATGATTCTGAGTTAACCGTTGTCCGATTTTACATGTAAATTTCGAAAAACTCAGAAGTGCAAGACCCACGACCCGTTGCTTGAGAAGCCATATGTCACTTGGCTACCATGGCTCTTAAGCAGAGGGTCATGCAAAATTATATTTGAAATTTACCATGACTTTTACGGTAAAGGAAAACATTGTAACACACCTACAAAGACCGACCTAAGCACCCCCCAGTGCCCAACGGGAGAATGCATGTTCCTCTCCTGGCCTTCCAGCAAATAGCTGAGGCAGGACACTGTGGGTAGATTAAGTTCCCTCCCTGATCATGATGTATGGGGACGCCTTGCTGAGTCAGGCGGGCTGTCGACCGTTATGCACAGTCATTCAGCCCAATTCCCCGTGGTTGGAGCTGACGGTTACTGTCCCAGCAGCGCTCCCACACAGCATCTCTCCTCGAATCTTCTCGTTCTCCTGCTGAACATAAGGACATCTTTGAGACTGACATCCTTTAGCTCCTCCTCCCTCAGCTCGTCAATCCCGAATACATCACGCCGCGCTGCCGCATACATGACGCACTCGGCTAGGATGTGCTCACTCGTTTCCTCCTTCCCACAATGTGGACAGGAGGGGTCACTTTTTATACCTATTACACTTAAGTGTCTATTTAACAAGTTATGGCCAGTAATTATGCCAGTTGTAGTTCTTAAGCTACTCTTACCTAGATTTAGGAGATACCTAGTTCTTCTGTGATCGATACCATCCAGCATCATCTTCGATTGTCTGCACCAAGTCCCCTCCCTACCCCTCCCTTACTTAAAATTAAAAGCACAAGTTATTCTTTTTTTTGATAATCAATAGAGAAGGGGACTTGTGATCGGGTTTTTTAGTCCGTGCAAGTCGGACACTGTCTGGGCCCTCCATTCCCAGTTTGTCCGGAGGGATTTTTCCCGGACTCAAGTCACCCTTCCTACTCTTAAGTAAAAAATAGCAAGGACATTGGGCATTTTTATTTTTTCTTGTACCTTTTGACTTTTTTTTTAATTCGGAAAGTTTTATGTGATTTCTGCTCAGAATCACGAGCTCTTTCGATCCTACTAGGAGAAAAAAAGTGTCCAAAGTTTTTTTCCCGTTCCGTTACCATTTTTCATAGACTTTATATGACCGTAACGAAATGGAGGAATTGAAAATTATATGAAAATTGTGGGATACTTTTTTCTCCTAGTAGGATCGAAAGAGCTCTTGATTCTCAGCAGAAATCACATAAAACTTTCCGAATTTAAAAAAAAGTCAAAAGGTACAAGAAAAAATAAAAATGCCCAATTGCGTCTTTGGCCCCTCTGGCGACTCATTCCAAAAAAAACACACCTTTGAAAAAAATCAATGGTGTGTGTGTGTGTGAAGTTCCCAATCCCCACTGGACCCGCGTGATAACTACGGTCCAAATTTTATTTTGAGTTGAGCCTCATGCCCTGTAGTGGGCCATACATAGGCTGCGATGATGAAGACGACAACAATGTTCTAGAATAACTATAAATTAAAAATTTAAAAAACCCCCAACGCAATTATGTCATACGTATGTTTGAACATAAAGTAAATCCCCATTATGCGTCTAAGATCCCTTCCGCAGTTAACAAAAGAGCTGATAACTTTAGAACGGCTGAACCGATTTTGATGAAACATATCTAAGAAACATCGCCAAGAAACCTGCTTTCTAATAAAAAAAACCGCATCGAAATCGGTTCACCCCTTTAAGAGCTATGATGCCACAGACAGACACACACATAGCGGTCAAACTTATAACACCCCTCTTTTTGTGTTGGGGATTAAAAAGACTTTTGTTTTTCAGATCAGCTTCATCGCCAGCCAGCATGCTGGTATCATGGTATGCCTTCAAACGCCCCCCAAAAACCACCAGAGCGGTAGGCTCAATCCTCATCAGTGTCGGAGTGGCTCTAGCCATGTATGGGGGTGCTGCGATAGAGCAGAATAGAGGGAGATTCCTCTATTGGTGCATCGGTGTAGCTATATTGCTCTCTACGTTGATAACTGGTGCATTCACTGGTCTTCAGCAGGAGTTGTTGTATTCCAAATACGGGAAGCATCCTGATGAGGTAAGCTTAAAAATCACAAAATAAATCCTAGTAAAGCCTGACCAGTAATATATGACCATGCGCCATGTTGCGGATTTAATTGGAACTAATTTCTGGGTCTCAATTTGAAGCCACTTGCCCTATGGACACCGAATTTGGATTCTGATTTTGATTATGGTGAATAAAAGTAGGTACCTAAGTCAAAATAATGAGTTGCCAATCTACATTGCTCAGACTATACTAAAGTGTAAACAAATGAAAATAGTAGCGCCCTCTTGACAATACTTATATATTGGTCAGGCTTTAATATTATCAAGGATGATATAGACTGGATTGGCAGTCGCCATAGTACGGATCGGCTGCGGTTTTTGTAGTTCGATTATTAAATCTAGATGGCGCTGAAATATAGCCAAAGGCTTTGAAGGCAAAACAATAAGACTACAGATATTTCATATCACTGCAAATGTATTATTATGCAATATTTTTGAAAAATAATACATTTGTAGTAATTATGAAACATCCGTAGTCTTTTTGCCTTCAAAGCCTCTGGCTATATTTCAGCGCCATCTAGATTTAATAGTCTAACTACAAAAACCGCGGTCGATCCGTACTATGGCGACTGCCAATCCAGTCTATATCATCCTTGATATTATACTATCCTAAATATAAATTAATAAAATAAACCATGGGACAATCAACACCAATTGACTTTGTCCCAAACTGAGAAAAGCTTGTTCTATGGGTACTAGACAATGGATAATTACATACTTAAATACATATTAAACACCCAAGACTAGTAACGTGCACAAACATTAATAATTTTCAGACAAATGTCTGTTCCGGCCGGGAAATGAACCCGGGCCCTCAAGCTTCGTAGTCAGGTTCTCTAACCACTACTATTTAGTACCGTAGTGACTGGGCTATCCCGTCGTCGATGATAAAGTTTCTAAAGATGTTTGAATGTTTGTAAGTCAATCATGCAATAACGGCTGAACAGATTAAGATAAAGACAAAAGTCATGTTGAATTGGGGATGTCTATTTTTATAATGTACTTTTAGTAAATCGAAAATCATTTCGAGATAAATGCTTTTTAAATTGTTTTCTGTAGTTATTTAATTTTAATATAATGCATTTATTACATATCAAATAAGCAATGAACTTCATTTGACATTGAAGTAAATTTCGTAGACGGTCCAAATTGTACTTGAATTGGTGTGGAATAGCATTATTTAGAATTGACAACATTTCATATTTCTAAGACTATAAATTCATTAGTTCTCTGTATTCTGTTTGGAAAGAGAAAGACGCTGATAGTTTTAAATTTTCACTAGGATTATTAATTAATTTGTTACAATTTTTTAAAGATGTGCTTATTCTAAAAGAGCGCAACGATAGAATAGATCCATTACTTTTGTCTAGTCTCTATTAAAAAAAAGTGATGACGTTAATTTGACTTTAAGGTTGTTATCAAATTTAAAATTATGACAACTCTTTTTTCTAGTGAAAAGGGTAAAGGAAACATATCTATTCTGTGGAACTATTTGTAAGTACATAATTGTTTTTAAATTTGTTGTATTTTTTTAAATATGGAGAAATAAATTATAATAAATATTTTTCCGTGTTCAGGAGGCGAAACTCTTTCGATTCCTGCAGTAATTTTCAGGTGTTATAAAAATGAAAGGTTGTCAATTCTTCACAATTTACGCGTTGATTAAAAACTACGGAGTTTGATTTGGACCCGCTGTCGTACATCTAGCACTCTGAGAGCGCCAGCCTTGGAGGAGTATGGTAACAAACACCGCATCACGAGAATTTTATATATTAGATTATCACGACAAAATGGTAAAACAACATGTAGAAAAAAAATATTTTTATCCAAACTGCCAGCCCCATAGTGTCTCTTCTGTCGCATTAGTGCTGCCGCCTATAATTTCTACACTTTCCCTACAGCGTGCGTGCGTGCGTGTGTGTGCGGGTGTGTTGTGTATGATTGTCACAAACTACTAGGACTAAGTATATTTTATGTTTAATATGTAGGATTTAATTGTTTAGTTTGTTTTTGTGGCAATAATCAGTTTTTCATTTTTTTATCATTGACGTTATTTGTCAAATAAGTAAGTAAATATTGAAATTGATTGGAAAACGGTATTTTATCCAATACTTAACAGCTATTTTAAATGATTTAATAAGTTATGAAATTTTTGAAAACTAACTGACCTGCTTACACGAACAAAGTACATTATAAAGCAAGAAATATATTAGTATGTTTACTCACTCAATAAATAAATTAAAAAAAATTTATTCCCCATTAAAAAAATACAAAATTATGTGGCAAAAGGCTCTAGCTCAGCATGTGCGGTGAGGATTACTCTCTTATGATGATCAGTGGCGTAGCTACCGTATGGCAAGCCGGGGCAGTGCACCGGGGCCCTCAAGCTCAGGGGGCCCCTTGGACTCTGACTTACAAACTATAAACGCGGACCTCTTCAACAGTGTGACTATAAAAAAACGCTACTAGTGAAATCACAATCGCGTGAGTCTAGTGAATTTAATGTGCATTCATCCTTACTTGTCTTATCATATAAACAAACACGGGTTGTGGCCCTAGTTTACTTTTTGCCCCAGGGCCTTTGGTTACCTAGCTACGCCACTGATGATGATGATGATTTTTCACTTCTCATAGTTCTCTCTCAACCTCGTACTGCACTGCTCATATAGGTAACGCCACCAGAGTTGAGGCCATGCACACAACCACATCTCATGTAATGACAGCGGGATTTTAACGTTGTGTTGTGTTGTCGTTACGTGTCGTCGTCAAAATCCCGCTGTCATTACATGAGATGTGGTTGTGTGCGTGGCCTCAACTCTGGTGGCGTTACCTATACATGATGCAAGAAAGTAAAGATATAACTGATAGAAGGTAGTGATGAGTCCCTCACTCGTGAGGTACCTCGTTTGAGTTCCTCATCGCGACAAAATGAGGGAGTACTCGAATTGCAACTTTGAACCACCTCATTTTCTATCACGAGGCGCGAGCACAGAGTACGAGGCGCGAGGTGCGAGCACAGATAACGAGGCGCGAGGCACGAGCACAGATAACTCACTATACGAAGCGGCAACGATGCGCGCGCCTCGCTGCTCACTTACTCATTCAACTCATTGCGAATTGCGATCGTTTTAATTCCTCACACCTCACCTCACCTCAAATGAGGGGTACCTCGTGAGTACCTCGCGAGGCATAACGAGTTACTCTCTCATCCTCATTTAAAAAGCAGGAGATACACAACGCTAATAGACAGACGTCCTCACTGGTATTCATGAGGACGCGTTTATAAAAAGTGGCATGAACGTTAGTTCTTGAAGTCATTTGTAGTGATAGTATTTACTTGGAATGATTTAAATAAAATCACAGGGACACAACGATAGCGTGTTTCTAACTGGCCAGAGCGCCATCTATGATTTCAATAAAGAACTGATTATTACAACGAAATTGTGCTTAGTAAAAATCGACAGTAAACGTTTCATTGCTTATAACTATAATTTTTTTTTTTTTTAAATTAAAAATTTAAAAAACCCCCAGCGCAATTATGTCACTCGTATGACGTTTGAACATTAAGTCAGTGCCCATTATGCGTCTAAGATCCTTTCCGCAGCTAACGAAAGAGCTGATAACTTTGAAACGGCTGAACCGATATTGATGAAACATATCTAAGAACCATCGCCAAGAAACCTGCTTTCTATTAAAAAAAACCGCATCCAAATCGGTGCACCCGTTTAAGAGCTAATGATGCCACTAGACAGACACACAGACAGACAGACACACACACATAGCGGTCAAACTTATAACACCCCTCTTTTTGTGTCGGGGGTTAAAAATCAGATGAAATACTCGTTAAGACGCTTAATCCTAATTATATTTCACATATTTGCACACGATTTTTAGTTCTCAAGTTTGCCGATAGATGTCACTATTAGATTCAGTCTCCATTCTGCATCGCGACTTGGTCGAAGATGGCCATTATATTTTATCGACCTAACATTTGTTGCGTCTACTTTACTTGGTAAGTAAAGTACCAAGTATGTTTATCCGTTGTCTAGTAACCATAGTACAAGCTTTGCTTACTTTGGGACTAGGTAAATAAATAATTGGTGTGATTTGTTCAAGCGACGTAAAAACAGCGAATTTATGATGCGAATTTCTTAGTTAGGACGAATTAAACAAGGAATCATGAGGAATGCGCCACTAATATGAGTGAACATAAAAATAAAAATAACATATTCATTAGCTACAATTGTAAAAACCTTAAGCGAAGTGTATGCTGTGTACAGTCTTTGTGTGAAACAGCTGACATTGAGGCGTTGCAGGAGACATGATGGTTGATGCCTCACGACCTAGCGTTTCTTGGTAGCATTGGCAAGGATTTCAACTATACGGGTAAATCATTGACATCTGGTATTCACCGTGGTCGTCCACACCGCCACACGGTGGTGTCGCGTTGCTGTGGCGAAATAGTGTTTTCTGTAATGTGTCGGTGATTAGTGCCGAAGTGATCGAATCTGTGCGATAAAAGCGGTAACATCTGTACTGAGCGAAATCTTGATAATGTGTGTGTATATGCCTACGGACCAGCAGTACGCTTAGTATAAGTTTTACTTCACCAAAATACTTCTCGATCGCGTTTACGTAAAAATTTCAATTCTATGGAAACATGGACGCGCGGCCGCGGAGGCGCTGTCCATGTTTCCCTAGTAATTGATTTTTTTACGTAAACGCGATCGAAAAGTATTTTGGTGAAGTAAAACTTATACTAAGCACTCCGTATGTTTAGTATAAGTTTTACTTCACCAAATACTTCTCGATCGCGTTTACGTAAAAAAATCAATTACTAGGGAAACATGGACAGCGCCTCCGCGCGCGCGCGTGTCCATGTTTCCATAGAATTGAAATTTTTACGTAAACGCGATCGAGAAGTATTTGGTGAAGTAAAACTTACAGGTAAAGCATACAGGATAATTTACCTTTATTTACTCAGTGCCTGGGTGGATTATATGCTTTAGCACAGGATAGCTGTGTTGAAACTGTATATTTGTCAGGTGATCTAAACGCACATCCCACGGCGTCTTTCGGAGAGGAATTATTTAATTTTTGTAGTGAAAATGAATGGGTATGGTATGTGCGGATGTTGTGAAATTTGGCATTGCTTCCGATACTTAATTATACATATATAAGCGAGGCGCATGGTTGTCAGAGATGGCTTGACCACTGTACCTATAGTTAGTAAATCAGCTTGGCATACTCTTTGATCAATTATAACTGAAGATACACATTGCCGAACAAAATCCCCTTCAAAGAATGTCCGAACTTTTTTATTTGTTTGCATAACAATTGAAATCATCACCTACACAGAAATTTGAACCTAGTCTTTACTGCATTACAGTCGAATTTCGGTTGACACTTGACAGCTAAACTTGACAATAGGCTAGACGACTAAAAAAAACTGTTTAGTCCGTCAGTTAGATTATTAAAAAATATTGTACACGTATTTTTTCTTTTGTTTAACAAACAAAAAATGACGAGGATACAGTGCTTAGAAGTTTCGAGTGACGTCACCATATGGTACAATTTTTACCTAAGGGTGACGTCACAAGCCCCCACTCCGGAAGTTTGATGATCTATATCTTTGTAGATTTTTAATAATTTGATAAACCAAAAAATACGTGTCCCATATTTTCCCATAATCTAACTGACGGACTAAATAGAATGACATATTTTTAACCCAGTCGTCATCCCTATTTCACGCAACGTACTGAGAAAAAAGAAGGCCACTTTTATCAAAGTGGCGCTCATTTGGCTCGGACATTTTCGGGCGCGCGACTGTGGATCTACAGTTCTAATTGATCAAAGGGCATACTATACAAAATATTGAAGTTCTGTATGATATTTACTGGTCAGACCATTTTCCCAGCGGTTTGAGTGTAATTAAGGGCATATTAGGAGTAATTTACAAATAAGCACTGAACACTATAATAATGGTATAATTTGGGGCATGTGAAATGCTGAAGAAATTGAAAGATATAATAATCTATGTAATAATGAATTAAAATTGATAGATTTTCCAACTGAGTTTCAATTGTGTGTTGATCAATTTTGTAGGGATGTTAAGCACAGCAATGTTATAGATGTACAACTAAATATTCTGTGAATATTTCATGCGTCTCCCTGTTGGTTGCCGTTATCAATATCGAGCAAAAAATCAGGTTTGCTGTATGGGAGCCCCTTAAATATTTATTTTATTTTGCTTTTCAGTATTTGTTGTTATAGCGGCAACCGAAATACATCATCTGTGAAAATTTCATCTGTCTAGCTATCCGGTTCGTAAGATACAGCCTGGTGACAGACGGACGGACAGTGAAGTCTCAGTAATAAGGGTCCCGTTTTTACCCTTTGGGTACGGAACCCTAAAACACGGGAAACTTGAGGCGCGAGTTCCCTCTGTACCTCTACCATGAGTTACACTAGTTTACAGTGACCGTACTCGCTAGCGACGGCGTAAATGATTTGTATGGAGAATTGTGTACAGCGCCTCTAGCGGTCACTTACGGAAGTACAATTCTCCATACAAATCATTTACGCCGTCGCTAGCGAGTACGGTCACTGCAAACTAATGTAACTCATGGTAGAGCCTCTGGCTGCGAGATAGGCGGCACGTTTCCCGTCGCTTCAGCTCGCACCTTTCAGTATTAAATAACAAATTGTAATCAGTTCTGATAAAAAAAATGTTGCATTATCTATCATATTTATCATTATCAGATATAATTAATCAATTTCACTCATAGCAACTCGCTTAATTGGTTCGACGCCTACCTAACTCTACAAACTTTTATCAGAAATCAATTAACTTATCTAAATTGAATTAGTTAGGTACTTATTGCTATAGGGAACTATTAATAAAATCATTAAGTAATATTTAAATTTCGATTACGTAATGGCTTTGTAAATATCATTTGTTTTATTAGCACGTCGTTTGTTTTATGAAATCTGATATTTTTAAAAACGAAAAAGTTTTTCGTATACACATCCTACGGGACTTGAATTCTCAACTCTTGGCTTTATCAAGGAGGATATAGACTGGATTGACAGTCGCCATAGTACGGATCGGCCGCGGTTTTTGTAGTACGATTATTAAATCTAGATGGCGCTGAAATATAGCCAGAGGCTTTGAAGGCAAAAAGACTACAGATGTTTCATATTACTACAAATGTATTATTTTTTTAAAAATATTGCATAATAATACATTTGCAGTGATATGAAATATCTGTAGGCTTATTGTTTTGCCTTCAAAGCCTCTGGCTACATTTCAGCGCCATCTAGATTTAATAATCGAACTACAAAAACCAGTCTATATCATCCTTGGCTTTATCTAGGTATGTACTAAAAAAAACATACCTGCACTGAAGCAGTAATACCTTTTCAAATGACGGTGGCGGTGCAGGACCTTTTTTGTGTGGGCAAGATATATTTGGCGAGGGCTAGTTGGCGCACCACCACACATTAAAGTCGATTTTTAATTGAGCTAAAAACGAGGCCGTGGGGAGGGACGCTTCGCCCACGCCTAGCGGACTATTCCCACAAGTTCCATTGACAGTTTTATTGAGAGAAGTAGTGGGAATATATTCCCAATAGTTCCATTATTTACAACTAGCCTCCGCTAAAGGGGTCAGTCTGAAAATCAGCGCTGGGTGCATGCTGCCATGTGTCCGAGCACTTGCTGAGATTGGTACCAATTATATTATTTATTTTATTAGCAGTACGGCTGCTCACCGAATCCAAGATTATTTAAAAGCGAAAAAGTTTTTCGGGTGCGCCGGTGGGATAATTAATTCTTAATTCTTATTAACTTTTTCGCTTTTAAATAATCTTAGATTCGGTGAGCAGCCGTACTGCTAATAAAATAAATAATATTTGAATAAATAGATGTGGTACATCATTTCTTACGCATTTCCAATGTAATTTGGAACGTAGGAGTCGTAGCTTCTAATAGTTGCGATGGATGTTACCACACGCCACTGTTGGCGTATGTAAGCGATTAAGAATTTCGGGGGAGTCGTTTGGATGCGACGTGGTTCAATTTTATTGGTAGAACACCCGTTGGGGCGCATACCCAGGAGACGTGGGTTCGAATCCCATCGGCGCACCCGAAAAACTTTTTTCGCTTTTAAATAATCTTAGATTTGGTACCCATTGCCGGAACGTAGCTGGTTTATTTCCATTTGTCTTTGTTCCTGTTTCGATATTCCTGTACCTAATTATGTTGTGGCAATAAATGTTTTTTTATTTATTTTTATTTACTTAAAGGACTTCAGATAATAAAACTAGTGGGAACGATGGTTTCCCAGTATTTCTATTTTATTAAAATTTAATTGAGTCTCACTCAAACTGTTCATGAATTTTTATTCCCACTAGTTCTGTCAATAGAACTGTCAATGGAACTATACTCCCATTTATTTTAACATTCGTAACTTATCGGTAAAATTTTCACACGTTTTTAAATGAAACAACGAAACTATTTAAAAAAATTGGGTTAACTTCTATAGTGAAAGCATTAAATACCTACCGCTAATAAATACATGTAGGTATTTTTAGTCCATTTGTGTTCGAAATACCGAGAAACGTGTGTTACAATTTGACCGTTAATTCAAACCTTAAATTAAACGAAGTATTTATTTATTTATTTATTTATTAGGACCTTCAACAACAAGTACACTTATTCATATGCTTAAAAGATACATGTACAAGTTAAAACTAAGTGCCTCATCACTTACAGAAGGACACCGCATGCACTAATATCTAACAATTGATTATAACAATATTTGTCATTAGCTCCAAATTACATTGGGTATAGGTAAATAGAAAAAGAAGTAAAAAAGCGGAAAACTAAATTTTCCCTAAGATGTACCTAAACATAAAATTAAAATATTATCTAAGTTACAATGCTTTTAAATAACGATTTTATATACGGAAAGCTCGATGAGTTAAGGTCGATATTATGTTGGTGTTTCTGGTAAATCGCGAACATACGCGAGAGTGGACAATGCATCTTTAAATTAGAAAGATGCCTACCTACACTAAATAACTTAATAACAATACATGACCTGGGGATCTTAGACCTTAGTATAGTGGGAATAGACCCGCCTAGCTAAGCTACACCACTGTCATTGGCCGATGGCTAATATTCCTACAAGGGATGGTGTAAAGTCAAGGAAACAATCGCGTACCCGGGTGGAACCTTTTCACAACCAATTTCACGATGTTTTCTTTGGCATACTAAGTACAAACTGAAACATGAATGCACAGAAAAACCCCGAAAAGAAAGACCAGCGCTGGGAATCGAACCCAGGTCCTCAGCATTCCGTGCTGCGTGCTAAACCCCTATACACCACCCACTGATCGGGATTTAGACACAAATTTTTCCTATACATCACACATATCAGCTTGTTTAATCGCTTATTGCAGCGATACTAGCGACATCTATGTTAATGTTCTCATAGAGAAACGTCAACACTCCTTCGGAGACTATCCGCTCACCCGGACCAAGAGACATCTCTTGTTGTTTGTGTCTAAATCCCGATCAGCGGTGGTGTAGGGGTTTAGCATGCAGCACGGCATGCTGAGGACCTGGGTTCGATTCCCAGCGCTAGTCTTTCTTTTCGGGGTTTTTCTGTGCATCCTTGTTTCAGTTTGTATTTAGTATGAAATATATGGATTTCACGGGATGACCGTAAAATTTGGAGTTCAAAAATAAAAAATACAAAAAGACTCCTAAAACCAATCTTGATAAGGTTTTTCTGTAGCGATACCACTTGTCGAATACCCTCATTCTGTAAAAAATATAATTTCTTAATTTCAGATGCTGTTTTACACGAATGCTATGCCGCTGCCCCTCTTCCTGGCAATGTACCCGCAAATACATTCCACAGCGTACAGTTTACCATTAAATACATGGTTATTAATAGCTATCAACATAATATCACAGTTTTACTGTACCCACTCCGTCCACCAATTGGCGACGAGAGAGTCATCTGTTACCGTGACATTTATACTGACTTTAAGAAAGTTCGTTTCGCTAATATTTTCCTCGTTAGTTTTTAAGAACAACCTTACGGTTTTACATGTGATAGGCTCTTTGTTCGTCGGTGTTGGTACATATGTGTATTTCGATTATTTCGAAAGGAAACAGCAGCCTGTTAGTTTTAAGAAGGAATAGTTTTGATCTGTTATATTTGGACAGATTTTAACAAAATTTGAACTTATTATCGTGTCGTCCTGCTCTCGCTAATAGTGTTTAAAACCAGAGTGAGTGAAACGGCACGAGACAAACTTCGATTTACGGATTTCGGAGTAGCCTCTCTGGTGCCAAATTGATAAAGCTTTGCGGAGGTGGGCATTTAACCTTTACTTTTCTTAAATGTGTTGGCAATCTTCTAACTAGCGCCATCTGCGAGCATTGTGGTGCTTCCGGGATGACATCTGTCAAATGAAACGTCACAAAGAACGGCCGCGCCACCAGTTGCCAACCTCTCGAACTAAATAATCCTACCAATCAACGTCGAGCCCGTCCCGCCTTTTTGGTGTGTTTAAAACTGACAGTTAACGGCGGGGCGCGCCCATTCTAATGATTTTTCTTGTGACGTAAGGTAGTTCTCGCATTGTAAGTGAATCTAGATTGTTTCTTATATATTATTAAAGTTATCCTTATAGATTAAGAAAAAAACGGTTTGTGATAAATATTTAAAAGGTATGTTAACAAATGAGGATTTTTTGGGGAAAAAGTGTATTTTTTGAGTCTTATATAGTTATAACTTGTCACAAAAGTGACACGGGAATTAAGGGGCATTTTTTTAATCATCAAAATCAAGTGCTTACCATTCCGTAGGGCCATTGCAGGCTCGTGGTCACCAAGTTGTCACACCACTAAAGGGACTTGTACTTTCGCTTTCGTCGGGAATTAGTCTGAAATAATTTTTATTCCGCAAAAGTAGGTAGGCTAGTTAGGTATCTATAGATGCCAGAAGGGCAAATAGGTTAGAAATAGGAGCCCTGCCCGGCGGGGATCCGTCGACGATGGTGTGACGAGTCTGGCCCCGATTCTCAGTAAGAATACCCCAAAATTTTCTTATTTCAAAGCAAAGTATTCTGAATTCACTAGACCTCCCTAAACCGATAAGACTATGAATGCGATATAGATAACTGTGATTAAAAATATCCGTCCAATTTTATATAATCAAGAGAATGAAGAATTTATGTATAGAGCTTTCTTTACCAATAATTGTCAGGGTAATTACTGCATTGGTGGTGGGTGATCATCTGCACTTAGTGCGGTTTACCTTTTGAACACCAGTGTCGGCTATTGATGCCAATACCGTAATACAAAAATGAACCTATCCGCATCCGCATAAGAATCAATTTTGTTCGTAACTAAAACGACGCGTGGCGTTCAAAAGGTACATGACATGACCCCGTATTTGTAGACTGCTTGAACGACAATTAGGTCGTGTTCAAACCAAACTGACTGTCAGCCGCCGAATGTGAGCAGGCTCACTGTAAGCCCCAGTGTGAACGTTATTTGTACGGTATTTTATGTCGGCGTCTACGCATAGCGTAATAACGTATTGTCGGTTAGGTGTGAACGAAAAAGTGAATATGTATGGAAATACAATAAACTGCGTATAGTACGGCTCACGTAAAAAGAGCGCTGGGTGACAGTGGAGGGGATGTGTTTGCGCAGGGGTACCGTCGCGGGTATGGTGCGGAAAGCAAAAGGGCGACTACCGAACCAATAGCGCGACGGCACAGCCAAGCGGCGCGTGTCCCCTCCCCGCGCCTCACGTCTTTCCACCCGTTTGGTCGGTTAATTGCTCACTGCGCAGGTATATCGCCAGCGCTCTTTTTACGTGAGCCAAACTATAACGATCGCTCACTTTCGGCGGCTGAGTCAATTTGGTTTGAACACGGCCTTACGCACGACCTGATAATTCAGACCCCCAAGGATTTGCCACACTGAATGCGTTCTGCGGTCGCGGTCAGGTCAAATTTAACGCAGCCCGCATTATGTTTGTATGAACAACATTGTCTGTCTCTATTATAATTTGTATAGATATGCTATCTGACCGCACAGACTGCACGGTCAGATGTCATATCTATACAATCTTGTCTAAAATATATTAAATATAATTAAAGGAGCTACCAGTACAAGTGCCTATAAATAGGACACTGGGTTATTATTACAAACGTCCTAAAAATAGTTTGGCCTTACGTGTTTATTTATCGACGGTATGGCTGGACTGTTATTTTCTTAGTTAAATCTTGGGATTGTATACAAAATATTCCTTTTTAAAAGTGATCTGAAAACAAATTGTTTTTAGAGTTTTTATATTTATTATTTTTGTAGATACGAATTTACTATTGTTTAAAAACTATTTAAGGTTAGGTTTTTGTTTTAATAGTTTTTTTTGTTTTATTCGTAAATCAATCAAATAAGAGAATTTGGAATAAATACAGATGGATTGTTTTTTAGAATATTATACTTATTTTTTAGCATTCTACTATAGGTATACACATGTTATATAAAACTAAGATAACTGTATAAAAAATCGTATGTTATGTATAGTAATGAATAGGAATTTATTTTACTATGCAAGTGCCTAAAAGAGTATATATTTTGTAAAAAAAAATTACGTGGTTTACTATTGATATCGTTTTCACAAACGAGTCATCATATTTTTTATTTGTGAAGTTTTAGTTTAATCCAAAAAATTGTAAAATGCTTTTCTTTCTGAAAATCGTATTGAGTAGGTATAGGTGTTGGTAATAAAAATAAAACATTCCATATTTTAATCACCTTTATTCATTGGATCCTTAAATAGTCAAATTAAAATGATACACCCCTATATTCACAACTCTGCTAAAACTCGGTTTAATTTGCCGTCTCTCTCCTTCATAGCAAGATCGATTGCAACTGCCGTACAAAGCGATGCCCGTAAGTATAAAATCGTAAATAAGCTACGATTATCTATACAAAAATTACAAAATGTAACAAGGTTAGTACCCATTACGGTTAAATAGCGTTTATGGGCGCGGCAATCGTCCAATAAAATTTAAAACTAACAAGTCTATGAATAATAGGGCATTAATTAATTACATGTCTTAAAACTCTAGTCTGCTAACACATATACAAATATTGTGGGTTTAAAAAATAATTGATTGAAAACGTAACGTAGCAAAAGGAGACTATTATTATACACCGTGGCGGACAAGTAACCTGACAGATTTAAAACATATTTCTCGGGTTATTTTGAGCCAAAAATGTAGTGTAGAGTCAGGTCGATTTGGACTACTTTGCGAGTTATTTAATTACAAACTTTGTATTAACTTGCAATGTATGTGTCTATGTATGTATGGGTCAAATCTTGCAAGTTAAATTTGAACCACTTCCCGGTATTCGATTAAGCTGAAATTTTGCATACATGGTGTAAATCAAATGACAATGCAATATTATTATGACATGGAGCTGATCAGATAATGAAGCTGGAAGGTGGCCATAATAAAATGACACAAATGCATCGAGTTTGGGCTCGTTTTGTTCGTATTAACGAGTACTATAGTAACCAGATGCAAAAAGTACAGGCAGCAAAAAAAAAGCTTTTATTAAATTAATTATTAAATTCTGAAAAATACTGCATTGCAACACACCCTAATGATTTCATTCATTGTAATTTAGAATGCGTTGCCAGCTCGTTCTAAGGCCTTGTTATCTTGAAGTTCGAAATATCCTTTGTGTTAGAAAAAGGAAAGACCCGGTACAAACGTTTTTTACTTCTGAGGGTCCCAGAAATCTGTCTTATGACTTAAGATTCTGGCGCTTTTGTTATACCCACGGTGTATTCCTATCATTATTGTACTACATACATTGCAAACACTCTCACATACACTCTCAGTCACAGTTTGTCCGTCTACCATATCCGCAAGTCCAATTGATTAATATCTGTAAAAAAAAAGAATAATCATTTTTCATAATTGGCCCTTATGGTGACTCTGGCGATGTAGCGGTGTTTAAAGAATAGCAGATAATGAAACGTTTCAGATTTTTTTTGAAGATCAGGAAATTATTATCCTCGTAAGCCCCAACACACTAAATATAGTACATAATAATATAATGTCAATAAGTTTCAAAATAATAAAGGTTAATATTAGACGACCAGATGGCCTAGTGGTTAGAGACCCAGACTATGAAGCTTGAGGTCCCGGGTTCGATTCCCGTGTCGGGGCAGATATTTGTATGAAAAATACGAATGTTTGTTCTCGGGCCTTGGGTGTTTAATATGTATTTAAGTATGTATCTATCTATATAAGTATGTTTATCCGTTGCCTAGTACCCATAACACAAGCTTTGCCTAGCTTACTTTGGGACTAGGTCAATTGGTGTCAATTGTCCCGTGATATATATTTTTTTTTAATATTAGACGTGGGCTTAACGAGGTTATTGTCAGTTGGACTGCAATACTTTCACAATGTTTAGAACCCAAATGGTGTAGAGCGCTAAAGGTGTTCCTCATACTAGAAAAAAGTTTTGTTAAATGGCAAATTGTATGATGACACCGAAAGCGGTACCGAACTTTAGCCTGGTATTTTTATATTTTGTAATATTATCTGCATTTCTTTAATACTCTGGCCACTAGAGCGAACACCCCGTCAATGAAAAAAAAGCTTTTTTTATTTCAAAAAGCGAGATTATACAATACTCACGTAGGATAACGCTAGCATGCATCTATGTCCTCCAGATTTCAGTCTACGTCCCTGTTAAATTGCATCGAAATCGGTACAGTACATTTGCGGAGTCGTTTTTTAGACGACGCAACAGTTAAGTGACTATAAACGTACCGCAAAATTTGGTAGTTGACACCTGCTTACACTTGACAATTAATTTAATAGATTTTTAAACAGTAAATAGTCAATTGAGTTGGATAACAAGCGACGTCACTAGTCAAGTGGTCATTATTAATTACAAGCTGACCCGGCAAACGTTGTATTGCCTTATATCACCTAGGGGTATAAAAAATAGCCTACGACCTATTCTCAGACCTACGGAATATAGACAAAAAGGTTTCATAAAAATCGGTCAAGCCGTCTCGGAGGAGTTCGGTAACAAACACCGTGACACGAGATTTTTATATATTAGATTATTACGAAATCTACGTGGGAATCGCGTTTTGACAATTCATAAGTTACAATACCCATTTAGGAAATTAACTGTACAGTCAAGTGCAAAAATAAGTATCTATTCGAACCACTCAAAAATATGTTACTACGGCCTTATTGCGTCGGAATAAGAGTCTGTGGTACTTATTTTTGAATTTTTGACTGGACCTAAATACATAATTAATTATACCTATAGGTTAAACTGTTTTGTAATGAGCTGGCATTATTTACACATTTTGTTTTATGATTAATTGTACTATTGGTTCTTTAGACCATAATTAAATAAAATAATGACCTTTTGTTTAAATAAAAAAGAAGTCATCAGTATTGAGTTGTCAAATAAGTTACGTCAAAACTTGTTATTGCCATACCCAATCCATGGGTGAACTGCATAAAAAGTATGTCAACTGATTAAAGGTGTCAACTACTAAATATTAAAAAAAAAAACAAGTAAATCCCTTGTATGTAGTAGTGTGCTGAACAGGCATGGAATTTAAGTCACTATTCAAATAAGGAACGTCAACGTATCTGTACTACTACTACAAGCAAGAGAAGTCTTGCTTGAAGGCCACCACAAACCGGGATCGTTTATATGATTCAGTATTACTGACCCTGTTCTGTGACTGCTCCCGGCTTGTGGTGGCCTTAAGTGTGAGTTGTACCAAGTTACTATAAACAATATCAGACCAATCCTCAAATTCCGGTTAAATAAATTTTAAATTTACTTAACAATTTTGTTAATGAGGACATTCGTTAGGGATGATGACATTGGTGGGGTCATCGTCCCTTTTAACGGCTGGGTTGACATTGGTTATAGTGATAGTAACTTGGTGGAACTTGCACTAAGATTTTGTGTAAACGATACTGTCCATGACAGACGGTTTTACGGCACATTTATAGAAAATAAAAAAAAATACGAGTTGTGTGTATAGCATAGTATAGAACAGAGGTCGGCAACCTTTTGAGACGAAAGAGGCACAATTTATTTTCGATTCGTTAACATAGACTACTCACTTATCGATAGATTGCATGATTTGTAAGGGTTTAGATAATACAATAATGTAATTATTAATTTTTGTGTAAGGGACCGGAGAGCCGCAAATTGCCGACGCCTGGTCTAGAAAGTAGGTAATGTATTTACATAGCAAAGAGCCTAAAGGGTTCCAAGGTAAGACATTCAAGGGTAAATTCAAGAACTTGATTCTACAATGGAAATTCGTTTATTAAAGAATTCCCTACTAGGGCTGTATAATTGATCTAGACATCTCTCCACACAATATTAACATCCTCGACCCTTTAAACTCAGCGAGTAGCTTCTCTTTTAGCACTACCAGACAAACTAAATACTCAGTCTCAAACTTTGATCAATTATAACTGTAGATCCACAGTCGCGCGCCCGAAAATGTCCGAGCCAAATGAGCGCCACTTTGATACAAGTGGCATTCTTTTTTCTCAGTACGTTGCGTGAAATTGTCAAGTTTAGCTGTCAAGTGTCAACCGAAATTCGACTGTAATAAAGTAAAGACTAGGTTCAAATTTCTGTGTAGGTGATGATTTTAATTGTTATGCAAACAAATAAAAAAGTTCGGACATTCTTTGAAGGGGATTTTGTTCGGCAATGTGTATCTTCAGTTATAATTGATCAAAGGTCTCAAACCAATAAGAGAAAAACCTAACCTTGCTACTCCGCAGTTACACGTGAAGGACAGTTACGCCTGTGCGAATCACTGTACCCACATTACAACACGGACGCTATAGCTAGATCTTTAAAATTAGTGTTGCCTATCGATAGTCCAATATCGATAGTTAAGACAAAACCAATAGTATCGATAGTCTATCGATAGTATCACCACCGTATCAATACTATCGATAGTATCGATAGTGATTTATAAGCAATACTATTGATAATGGCAATACTATCGATAGTTTTATGTCCAATACAATCGATAGTATTGCAAAATTAGGCAATAATGACCGAAAACAATCGATACTATCGATAGCATCGATTGTATTCGGTCATTATTGCAATACTATCGATTGCATTGGACATAAGACTATCGATAGTATTGACATGTGCGATAACTATCGATAGTAATATCGATATCCTGAATAGTTAACGAGGTCAACGATCGATAGTCAAACTATCGATAGTTCTGCAACACTGCTTTAAATGTCTCCTCGCCCGCGCGGTACAGGGGCTGGGGGGTATGACGACAAAGGGGGCCGGGAGAGGTGCGGGCGGCGAGCGCGCCTCGTGTGCCTGCCGCCCGCACCTCTCCCAGCCCCCTTTGTCGTCATACCCCCCCCCCGCGCGTCTGTACCCCGCGGGCGAGGACTCATTTAAACGGTTTAGCTATAGCGTAGCGATGTGACTTATTAAAGATGTACATGAGTATATTTCAGTCGGGTCTCCATGGTGTCCCATAAAAGTTCCGATTCATAAAGGTCATCTTTATTGTTAGTCATAAAATTGGTTAGTTATATCATAACATTCAATGTGTATGCCATTTAATAATGTTAAAGGCAATAAACTTACTTGTAATAATTGTTGTAAGATTTTGCTTTCGCAAGTCATAATGGTTGGTAGTCATGTAATAAGGTAATAACTAATAAATTAGTCGTAACATTCAAAGCCATTATTATTAATTCTAAATAATTATTGATAGACTTTTGAACGTCATGGTTATAAATATTATGACATTTGTGGTCATAGTATTTCATATTAATAGGTCATTATCATTAATATTAGAACAATTAAGCGTTATACTTAACAAAAATTATGACTATTGACGTTATTGTCTATACATTTTATGGATAACCTTTTCTGGTTATTGAAATTCGAAACAATAAGATTATGGGAAACCAACGAATCCCCATTTGAGTCGCCTATCTTTCCAACTCTTAGGAGATCTATCTACCTTTTCTTTTGATATCAAAAACTTAAAAATTCTCTGAATAGGATTTATTCCAGTTTAAAAATAAGCGACTCATTTGCATATCGTAACTACTTTGAAAAAATCTCGTATCTTAAAATCGAAAATCTGCCAAGTGAACTTTACTAAAAGTATATCAAGGTTCAATTTGGTTTACGAATTGATTTGAGATACGAGGTTTTTTCAAAGTAGTGACGATATACAAGGTTTAGATTCGAGCTAGCGGAGTACCAAGAGAAAAAGTTGCAACTTTTAAAATTCAACTTTGTTAATAATCTATACGCGAATCATATCGATTCGAGTCATCTACAATGCAGATACGTGTTTTTTAGTGTTTGCGCTGGCGCATAGGTTCCCAACGGGGGCGATAAAGTGGGCACTGGAGCTTTTCGTGGGGGCGGTAGCGGGTCCAAATAATTTTTGATTTGTGATTATTGATATATGGGTGAATTAAATTTTGTGTTGTTTATTCTGTCCCCGGCTGTCCAAGTGACACTTCATACTGTTTCATAGAAAAATGCTTAGGTTGTCCAAGGGACAAAATTTATGTAACCATAGCAAGGGGTGGCACTAAAAATTTGATTCACCCTATTTTGCTAAAATTGGTATAATTAACATTCATGTAAAGGGGTGCTTAATTTTTTTTCTGGTAAAATGGGCGATAATCTATAAATGGTTGGGAACTCATGCGCAAGCAGTTAAGTATCGCAGTGTAGATACGGATCTGTTCACTCGTGAAGGTGCTAGTCTATAGCAAGTCATAGATGTGCAGTACAATGCGATTTTTAGAATCTTTTCGGGAACAAACAGGACTTATACAAAAAAAAAACGAACTTCATATTATATAGGTAACGCCACGATAGTTGAGACAGCTACATAAAGTACTGATTGCAAAGAAAGTAATGAATGAATGAAGATGTGAGTTATTTATATGATCTTATGATGAAATCTAGACACGCGGCAGTGTGTCAAACCAAGTTCAAGCAAAGGGAACTGGCGATAACTACTACGCGCATACTATGCATATTATAATATTTCTTTTTTCAATAACCTGTTTTTGAAATAAAACAATTTGGAACTGATAAGAAATATTAGCAAAAAAATCGGTATTTATTAATATCGAAAAATATGTCTATCTGATTTAGATAAAATAGATCAAAATATTTTATTGAACTAGATATATTTTCCTAAATAATTCTTAACTAAATAGGTTGAAGAAAATTTTAGTCAATCTTGTAATTCACTGTTGAGTCTGTTGAACTCGCTATCGCTACGAATAAATATCAAAATCCCGCTGTCATTACATGACGTGTTGTTGTGTGCGTGACCTCAAATCTCGTGGCGATATCTATACCACTCCGTTCACTCCAATTATGTGAAGAGTATTGTAGTGTAGCCCCGTGTAGAGCATGTCGTCGACATTTACCTGTTCTTGCTCTCGGATCGGCTGCGTCGGTCGCGGGATCGCGAGCGTCGGACCGACGGCGACCGGCGGCGGACGGACGGCGAGCGGCGGGGCGAGCCCGACCGGCCGCGCGAGTACGAACGGCGGCGCGGACTGCGGCTGCGCGACCTGACATAGTGTAGAGTTAGTGCGGGGGGCGAAGCGCGCGGGCAGGAAATTAGTGGTGTGAAGCGCGGTTGCCGCTCGGGGTACCTATACGAGCCGGGTACTCAAGCTATACTATACTCCATTTAATTTAGAATTATAAACCACAACAACATTATATTGCGGCTCGTGAACTGTAATCTCTTTACGATCTATACTAGAGTAACAAATGACGAAACGCAAATAAAGAGACATTAAAACAATTTTATTTTGTGGCTCCCAGACTATTGTACCGTACTATTTACTAGGTAAGAAATAGTTGACGAGCCGCAATATAATGATGTTGTGGTTTTCAATTCTAAATTAACAAAGTATACGTTCAATCAACTTAAGGATTGAGTTTGTTGACCTCTCGCTGCTAGTGTAGTGTTGCCAGTTATTTACGTATTTAACTTGTTTTTGATACGTTAACTTGGTAAAATTGGCAATTGAACGCCATTTATAAGGATAAGTTGGATTTGGACGGATTTTAGTAGAGTCAAAATGCTTTAGGGGCCATCCATAAATTACGTCATACCAATTTCGATCAATTTGGACCCCCCCCCCCTTGTCACACTTATTACTATGAAAATCGCCATTATTTTGTTCTACTGTCAGAGATCGGTTGACTCCTCCCTGTGTGACGTAATTTATGGATGGCCCCTTATTCAATTGAGGCATTTGATGCTCCTATGAACTTAGTAAGAATCTACCACCGGTTCGGAAAAACCCTGTTGAGAAGAATACGGCAAGAAACTCAACAAAGTATATGTTTTTCAAACAGATCTACATTATTACATACATCTAAAGTATTTAATACAACTAAATTTTTTAACAGAAGTCAGCAAATCCAATCCCAACGTTCATTGAATCGCATAGTAGATACTTTATACGCGCAGACACGCTGTTGCGATACACATCGTCACTACTTTGAAAAAAGCTCTTATCTCAAATCCATATATAAGCCAAACTGAACCTTGATGTCCACTCAGTAAAGTTCACTTGGCCAGATTATCGATTTAGATGCGACCTTTTTTCATTTCATAGTAGTGACGACATGTAGCTCTACGGAGCATAGTCTACGCGTAACAATTAGTATATAAGTCGCGCTCGAACGTCGACGACTCGTAACTGTTACAGCAACGGTTACGCCTGCGGCTTGCTTGAGTAAACGGCTCGGGGCGTCACAATACCAATATGGTTTCGAAACGAATAAAAATCCACAAAAAGGGTAGCAACAGGTAAATTACAAACAGCGACGGCTCGCTCATTACAAATGGCACTGTCACACGGATTTGACACATAGGGGTGCGGTTAAAACATAACCGGTAATTGTCGACCCGGAATGAATGGCAATAATACGACCCGATAATTCAGTTTGTGAGGGCATACAACAATACCTAATAGTTGCCTCGGCCGTTTTTTATTTTGTTGTACACTTTTGATTTCTTTTTTAACTAGTGACCCGCCCCGGCTTCGCACGGGTAGTAAAGCATGTTATAAACCTTCCTTATAAATCACTTTATCTATTAAAAAAACCGCATCAAAATCCGTTGCGTAGTTTTAAAGATCTAAACATACATGGGGACAGACAGACAGACAGCGGGAAGCGACTTTGTTTTATACTATGTAGTGATTCGGAAAATTCTGTGATTTCTACCAAGGATGATATAGACTGGATTGGCAGTCGCCATAGTACGGATCGGCCGCGGTTTTTGTAGTTCGATTATTAAATCTAGATGGTGCTGAAATATAGCCAGAGGCTTTGAAGGCAAAACAATAAGACAACAGATGTTTCATATTACTACAAATGTATTATTATGCAATTGCAGTGATATGAAATATCTGTAGTCTTATTGTTTTGCCTTCAAAGCCTCTGGCTATATCTCAGCGCCATCTAGATTTAATAATCGAACTACAAAAACCGTGGCAGATTCGTATTATGGCGTCTGCCAATCCAGTCTATATCATCCTTGTTTCTACTCAGAATCACGAGCTCTTTCGATCCTACTAGCAGAAAAAAGTGTCCCAAGTTTTTTTCCGTTCTGTTACCATTTTTCATAAGACTTTAGCTTTGGGCTTAAAACCACTAAATTTCATAATACCTTATTCACTAATACCCCTAATTTTCAGATTGCCATGGACTCATAATACCTAAAATTTCAAATTTTATTATGACGAAATTTTAATAGGTATTATAAGCCATGGTAATTTGAAAATTAGAGGTATTAGTGAATAAGGTATTATGAAATTTAGTAGTTTTAAGCTCAAATCAGACTTTTTAAGACCGTAACGGAGTGGAAGAATCGAAAATTATGTGAAAGTTTTGGGACACTTTTATTCTCCTAGTAGGATCGAAAGAGCTCGTGATTCTGAGCAGAAACCACATAAAATTTTCCGAATTAAAAAAAGTCAAAGGGTACAACAAAATAAAAACCGGCCAAGAGCATGTCGGACACGCCCAACATAGGGTTCCGTAGCCATTACGAAAAAATGAAGTAATATTTTTCTAAGGATTTTGTATGTGTACGGAATCTTCCAAGTTAGGTATCGTCAATACTTTGGTAAAAGCTCGTATCTCAAAATCGTTAATCTGGCAAAGTGAACTTTATTACGCGCAAATCAAGGTTCAGTTTTGTTTACATGCTGATTTGAGATACGAGTTTTTCAAAGCAGTGACGGTATGTTTAATACTTTAGGCTACTATTTACTCTTAAACTACAAATAATTCCCAAGCAATCTTAGCCGCTATAATTTTCCTTGTAATTTTAATATATTTACTACCATTTTGAATTTTTTCAAATTTTTCCACCCAACAGTTTAGATTTTAGGGGGGACGGGACGGTCGATTTTAATGAAATTTTTCACTTTAAAGTTGAATATTTCGCAAACAAATCACTGATAAAAAAAAATCATGTAAGCAACCCCCCCCCATGGTTTTAAAAGACCTATCCAACGATACCCCACACTATAGGGTTAGTCGAGAAAAAAAAATCACCCCCACTTTACGTCTATGGGAGGTACCCTAAAAAAATGTTTTTAGTTTTTTTTATTTAACCACTTTGTCGGCGTGACTAATATATATATTCATGCCAAATTACAGTTTTCTAGTACAGTAACAGTCTCTGAGCTTAGCCGCGGACAGACAGACAGACAGACATGGCGAAACTATAAGGGTTCCTAGTTGACTACGGAACCCTAAAAATGGTCCGCCTATTTTATATAGGCGAGAATCCTTAGTAGCAAGTCTATGAGGGTTTATGCGAGGGGCTAGTCGGCGCTAGTAAAGTAAGATCTGTTTGACTTTGACATTTGTGTCACTTTCGGGTTTGGGTTATGTTAGCCAATCGCAGGCAAGATTATCGTCAAACGGAACTTGCGATACTAACGTCATCTAGCGGTATGCATGTCAGAAAACCCTCTGTACCAAGTAAAAGTGGATTTTCATATTCCATGTTGATATTGTGACGTCCAATGATGTATAGAGCTAGAGCCCCTCGTAATTCCAGAATCGAACTTCATTACGATTAAATACATCCATAGTTGACAAGATGCCTCTTTAAAGAGCCTATTAGAGTTTAAAGTCGATCATATTGCTACCGTAAATCAAACATAGAATTATTAACATTGAAATTGCATGGGTAGTATATTTTTTAAATAAAACCCCATTTCTCACCCTCGTCTATCAAGTTCCCGTATGACTGATACCTACGATACCATCTCTGTTTATCGTGAACGATTAAACAGAGACGACATTACAGAAATCTGTCAGATAAAATGACAGAGAGTGGTGAAACAGACCCTGAAACTCCTAGTCTTGGGGACAATTTTTATTTTACTTATGTTATAGAAAATTCTGCACCGGAAATTTAGTCTTCCCATCAGCATCCCGACTAGTTTTTTTCTGGTAATCATATCCCCATTGTAAATCTGATCTCGCCTTCACACCACTGACTTGCCTTGCCGATGCAATATAAAGAAAAAAAAAATGATACGGGACAATTTTTACGTTCAATTACCCATTAAATTCTACGTCCAATCCCTAAACAACATTTACACCTATGTCGTCGATTAGTGCTATAAGGTAAGGTAAGGTAGTGCTAAGTATAGGATTATTTAAATAGTACCGAGACTTGGTGGAGCCGATGTATGTCCGGAGTGCTGCTGAGGAAGGACTAAGGGGTTGCCCGTCCGTTAAAGAGATTCGGTACGAATCGGACGGGTTCATTCGGTGCCCGGTGTGTGCAGTCAGTTGGTGAAGCAATGAGGTTAGGTTCCTATTCTTATAACGCGGGGATGTGAGGGTACGCAGATGGTGGCCTCGGCGCGTTGATTATCGGAGAGCCGATGTCGGAGGGTGCTGAGAGCGCTCGCATTATGTAACACTATCGAGCCGTAGTTGTGAAGACATGTGGTGAGGTCGGTGTGTTGGTGGTTGGTTGATAAAATGGACCTGCAATAGTTCCAACACCCACCACTTTTAATAGCCGCCGTCAAATTCTTAGAGCAGACACATCTGCTAAACGGAATCACAAAAAAAAGCTTGGATATAATTCGCGTACTCCAGTAGCATTTGGCTGCTGGAGTTCACGAAATTATTTTGCTTGCAAATGAAAAACAGTAAGTCTCTGTAATATAACTATAACAGGTAAACAAAAGCAAATGAAATGGAATCCAATGATCCAACTAAGAACCAGCTTTTCATTGGATTATCAGTATTGTCAATTACTTAAAAAGTGGAAGAAAATATTGTTGTAAGAGAACAGATTCATTTTAAATATGCTATTGTTCTAAAGGGAAAAATATGCACTAGTGGCAGAAATGTATAACTAACAAGATTAAAATTTCCAAGTACACTTGGTGGGAACTTAAAAACCAATCGGGGATACTAGACAGTCGGCTTCTCGCGATTTTTTACCGATTATATAATAAACAGTTTGATGCATCCACAACATCCATCTATTGTCAACAAGGATCAAAAATACTCGTCATTTCAAGTCAGCGTGAGTAAGACTTATTTTTAGGAATCCAAAAGTTTGCTATCTACAGGTGTTACTGGAGGCTATTGTAACATAATAACGAAGTCGATTATATGTAACTTAATAGAGTATTTAACACCATAATACAAATCAGCTTTAACATAAATCCATTTAATTTTAATCTGGGTAAAATAGCTTATTGATTCACTCTAGACTCAAGGCAGTGTCCCTGCTCCATTGGGCAGGGATACTCAGCAGAGTGTATTCCTTAGTCAAAAAGTTTACGAAACAGTTATGTTGGTAAAATGACAAGCTTCTTTCCAATCCTTGCTCAAAGTCTTGTTCTTCAGAACAAGTACACAAGTAAAGCAAGTTTAATTAGCCACGATTTGAACGATGTTCGAAACTATAGCGGTTTTTAGACTGTCTAGTGTCCCCAATCAGGTCAGCCTCTCCATCTTCACGGAGACTAGTATCAGTAAGCGTAACGTACCTGCGATCGCGACGCGTGCGTCCGTTGGACATTTCCACGCGGATCCTTGTGCCGCAGCAGCGTCTGTGGATCAAGGGAAACCATTGCTGCTTAGAAAGTTTCGGTTTCGCTATCTCTTTCTCCTCTCATACCATTAGACAGAGAGATGACATTCACTAAGACATTACTTGCCTGTCGCAACATCAAGTGTATATTATTAACCCTTTAACCACTTAGAATTGTTCGTCGTGCATGCTCGTGTCGCCACCGATACGAAATAATAGGCTGAATCAACTTTTTTCAGTTGTTTACTCTGTCCCCGGTTGCCCAAGTGACATCTTCATACTGATTTGATAGAAAAATGCTTAGGTTGTCCAAGGGACAAAATTTGTGTAACTATAGAAACTGGTGGCATGAAAAAGTTGATTCATCCAATAATAAAAATAAAATAATAGTGTATAAATTAATCCAATCAAATTAGGCTAGAGCGATGAATATTCTTAAAATACCAATCAAAACTTGATCTTATTCATCAGACTGAGCTGGAAATTTTGTGTCATATATCAGACTACAGCCAAAAGGCCTTTTTGTCTATTTAAAATAGCTTTGCATTGTAAAAAAACTAGCTATGACAAGCATTACAAGAAACTTCGCAATTGCAGTGATAAAATATATATATTTTTTATATAGGGTATCCTTAAAATCAATAATAATAATAACCTGCTATCAGGCAAGGCTAAGTTATAACAGTTCTGGAATGAACAAGAAAAACAATCTGTATCACTTAATTAAGCGATAATAGACATTAATATGTTATCTATGCAACTGTATTATTGCTTTAAAACTGGTATAACAACCACTCGGAGATGGCGAGACAACCTGGACACGGAATGGAGTGGCCAAATATGGCTCTGGATAGGGAGAAGTGGAAGTTAATAGGAGAGGCCTTTGCCCAGCAGTGGGACACAATCATAGGCTAATAAATAACAAATCCACTCTCGCGTGGTACCCAGTTATTGTTGAGTTTTGAGGCTCCCTGTATATAGCAGTTTGTTCCCCATTTCAAGACAAGTACCAGCCACAGTGATTGGCACATATCTGTCTTAATTTGGAGGTGTTCTAATGTAGCACACTTATGACTCAAGCGTCTCGCATTGAAGACGAGACGGATCTAAGGAGCGTGCACTGAAGGCTTTTGGATACCGATCAGACACGATTACCTTCCAATCAACTTGAGAAAAAAAAATCTGCTTTGGAAAATTCTTAATTATTGACTTGAGGGCCGATACAGAAGGACTGCATTCCACACAGGGCCGGATTTAGAGGTCTGGAGGCCTCGGGGCATAAAAGGAGTGGAAGCCCCTTGGCCACAAATTATTTTCTAAATAAAATTACTATTTTTTTCAGTTGAGATTTCATTAAACAATTTTTCAAAGTCTTTATTGTGGGGGGCCCTCTATTGTAGATGCCCTGCCCTAAATCCGGCCCTGATTCCACATGCCCATACATTTTCCATAGCAGTCCATTGCAGTTGGCAAAACTGTGTGTGTCTATCTCTATCTGTATAGGCCCTTAAATAACTGTTACTGATAAAAACATCCTTACTAATTTTGTAAATGTGAAAATATCTGTCTGCCTGCTGCTATCTCTTCACGCATAAACCGCAGAACCTATTTAATGACATTTGTTATAGAGATAGTTTGAGACAGTGCAAAGGACGTAGGATAGTTTTTATCCCAGAAAATTATTAGTGATATTGTTAACCTTCTTTTTAATGATATAAGAAACAAATAAATATTTTCTTTTGTTTTAATAAAACAAAAATATTACTTAAAAAAAAATCTTCCCTCCACTAAAACCAATGTCCAACTTTTTTGGATTGTTTACTCTGTCCCCGGTTGTCCAAGTTGCATCTTCACACTGTTTCATAGAAAAATGCTTAGGTTGTCCAGGAGACAAAATTTGTGTAACCATAGCAACAGGTGGCAAGAAAAAGTTGATTCACCCACGTGTCACACATGAATGGTTGCAAGGTAATTGGTTTCAATTAATAGATATGACACTCCGCGATGTGACACCTGGGGCATTGTTTAACACGCTCAGAATCAAAATCATTGTCACCACTACCTTCTGCCCCACGGTATATGATGATGATAGAAAGAGATAGTAAATGCAATCGCGAGCGTCCAGGCGTCATATAATATGGCCTGTTCTTTCAAGTATATATCACATTCGCATACAGCAACATAAAAGGAAAACGAAGATAAAAAGCGTTAGATTCAAAGGCCGTTATTTCCAAAATGCTTGCGCGCGTGTTAATCAATACCCCATCAAGTTATAAGCCATCTGTGGGTGAATCAACTTTTTTGTTGTTTTACTCTGTCCCCAGTTGTCAAAGTGACACTTCATACTGTTTCATACAAAAATGCTTAGGTTGTCCAAGGGACAAAATTTGTGTAACCATAGCAACGGATACCACTTAAAATTTGATTCACCCCTTCACCCCTGTATATATCTGTCAAACCGTTTTAGGGTGAAAGAAAAATAAACATTCACAGACAAAAAGAGGATGGATTGTAAACTTTAGAAAGTATAAACGGTCAAGCCCATTTTTTTTATACTTATTTCGCAATGGTAGTTAAGTAGCATACAGAGGCTAGGTAGTTGGCTTTTCAACGACATTAAACGTTAGCATTTAAAAATAGCATGTGCAAAAAGTAGGTCCCCATCGAAATCAAGATGGCCGACGATATCACGGCGTTCTATCCAAGGTCTATTCTGTCTCGCTCTAACGCGTCACTCATCAGGTGCGAATGAATGAAACGGAACAACTCGTTATCGTTACGAACTTGGAACCCTCGATCAATACTTTAAGCGATAAGAAGGGACGCCTGAATAATTAAAATCTACTTACGTTCCATCCAGCCCTCGCACGGAATCTTCCGCGTCCCGTGGATCCTCATACTCCACAAATGCAAATCCTGGAGGATTCCTTGCCACCCACACATTCCGTATGCTCCCGTATTTAGAGAACACCTTCTCTATTTCATATTTAGAAGCGTTTGTGCCCAGGTTGCCGACGTAAACCTTACAGGACAGGTCCCACTCCCGGTAACGAGACATCTTTCCTCTCTGTAAAAGTAATTTAGTTTAGTTTCATTCCGGTCGGCACACGCGACGCCATATTGGTGTAATGAAACTACGCACGCACTGAATTCTTAAAACGAGAAGATACCTTGTGTAGTTAAAAAGAATAGATGGTTAACTAAGTAGTTAATTAGAAGACAGGGTTACTTCGTCCACTTGCACGTAAATTAGCGGGTATCTCGTCACGCTACACGTCCAAACGATCAAACGACTAGAAAGTGAATGAAGTGATAGTGAATGAAGATTTTGTAAGGAATGAATGACATTGGAATGAATGGGAATTAATGAATGAGAAATACATCACTGGGAAACAGTTCGTTCAATCTGTCTATGGTTGAAAAAGTTGCCAAGCTTAAAATAATTGGTAGTGATGTACCTGACTCCCAGTAATTGGTACATGTGTACCAAAATTCACGACATAAAAATATCAATACAAATATCAGTGATAAATTACCATGCTATTGTATTTAAATCATGAGTTATTATCAAACAGTATTAAGTTTGTAATTCTTTTATTCTCCAACTCAATTCGGTTTACGTAGGTACCATAATTTTCTTTTTGACATCTGTCATGAAAGATTAGAAAAGCGGCGCAGTCCGTTTCACTTCTTCACTTCAGTTCAGTCAGTTTTATCTGTGACCTTTCTTTTGCGGCTGTATACATATTTGTATTTTCTCGATTATTTTCGAGTAATAAATGTGATGAGTTTATTAAAAGTTATACAAAATGGACGTGGTAGGCCTTCTTAATAATATAAATGAGAAAGCTGATATGTTTGCGGTGAAGACATGGACTTCCGAATGGTCTAACAATTTTCAAGAAAACCAGGTATGTATTGATTTTTCTTGGTTTTCCTGGGATATAAATGTTAAAGTATGCTTATTATGAGATAAAAAATATTTCGATCATTTTATTCGGATGTTTTTTAGTTCCGGAAGTGTAGTTTACTACCCTTTGTTAGGTAACAAGGTACAACAATAGATTTGATATCCTTGCCTTGAATCGAACGCGGACGTATATTTTGAACGCGATTGATACTTACAAAGGGCGAACGAGAAGCAATAAGCTAGATTTACATATTCAACACATTAAAATTTATTCAAATGAAACTTTTTGAATCACACAATCTTCTTAAAAAGTATTTTGAAACTTATTTGACGATTGAAAAATAGTAGAAGAGTGTAGAGCAGTTTCATGAATGTTTTTAAACTTTTTTTTTTGATCAGCCATACCTACTCTTGCAACTAAGGTCCTTTTTATCTAAATGATCTTTGACTGTGTATGTTTAATAATGCTGATATAATACTAATCAAATCAACTTTTGATAATAAGGACAATGAATTTAATCATTAAAATTCATTGTGTCATTGTATTAAACAACATTCAATTGTGTAATGCAAGATGTAAAAAAATAAAAAATAAATTAAAAGGTAAACCACAGATGTTTATTCCACATAGTGGCCAATAAGGTGTATTTTTTTCAATTGAAAAGTAAAATTATAAAGAATTTTATTTATATGCACAATAGTGCATCAACTAATAAGTTAATTCTCTAGGTTTTTTGTCATGGTAAGCCAAAATAATTTTTGTTTGTTTTGTTTGTTATATTATAGTAATAACCATAATGAATGACTAATGTACAGTAGGGCTTCCCTAATCCATATAGGGAAAAAACAAGACCCCTTCCGAATCATCGAGGCGTCCGGATTAGCCGGAATAAAACACATTTTTAATTTGAGTTTCATTTAATGTAGTAAAACGATGTTTACACGGCAGTGCCATTTTGACAGTGAATGCAAGTTAAATTAACTAACACTGCAAGGAGTTAACTACAAGACTGTTGAGTGACTACAAATGATTGAATAAGGACATGTTGCGACTTGCACCTACTGCTTCCCCCGCGAACGTCCCCCCGCGCGATCCTCTCGTCTGTCCGAATTACAGCATGCACTGAATTAATGAGAGTCCGGAATAGCGAGGCCCTAATCTTTCTAATCAATAAAAATCTCGTGTCACGGTGTTTGTTATCAAACTCCTCCGAAACGGCTTGACCAATTTTTATGAAACTTTTTTCTCTACATTTCGTTGGTCTGAGAATAGGTCGTAAGCTTTTTTTATACCCGTAAAGAGAGTCGCGGGCAACAGCTAGTGTATTGATAAATGTCAATACAGTTATCAATAGTTTTATGGTGTATAACACTATACACACAAAACTAGTAAAAAGTGGAATAGAAATGTCATGCACGGTAAAAAGATGAGATGCCTACTGTGCACGGCTATGGTGGTTGGTATGACCTATGGCCTCTCCAGCGTAGGATCATGGCAGTGTGTCCCAATGTTGGCAGGGCGTCCCGAGTTTTGGCCAAAAGCTAAATGTCCCTCTTTTGGGGGATCGCTCGATGACATAGGGTAAAAGAATGTATTTTCATTAAAATAACTTTAACTTTTTTGGCTATCTATTGTCATATAAACTTAAATTTAAATACCACTGAGTTAATATTTTTTTTTAGTATGTCCCGTCTTCGACGAAAGATTCCTGCTTTTTTTACTTAAAAGGTTAAGCTTTGCTCAGAAAAATAAGAAAGAAACAAAACTACTGATAATTGTTGAGATATACAGGGTGTCCCGTAAGTTGTACGACAAACGGAAATGGGAGCTAGGTGGGCAGGTCATCTACCAAATATCAAAAAATGACCTCCGTAAAAGTTGCACCGTTCCGTTATCGAGAAATTTCGATTTTTCTGATTTATTGAAAAATGTACAACCGCGCGAAGATAAGGTGGTAGTGGCTTAACGAGATTTGTAGGGTACTTGATACTTTGTATGAAGATTTTTTTCCTGTAGATATTTTTTTGATAATGTCTATTAAATGAACATGTTTTTAAGCTAGTAGACTAAACAGTGTTCATGTAATTTTTTTTCACTGTGATAGATTAAATCTTGATTAAAGTTTTGAAGAAAAGGCAAAAATTAAATAAAAAATAAAAAAAAATGCTATATTTTTTTAAAAATGGTTTTTGCATAAAAATAAATGCAAAACATAATGAATTCGGAATATCAAAACTCAAAATCTTCGCGCGGGTCAACATTTTTCAAAAAATCAGAAAAATTGAAATTTCTCGAACTTTTACTGAGGTCATTTTTTGATATTTGGTAGATGACCTGCCCACCTATCTCCCATTTCCGTTTGTCGTACTACTTACGCGACACCCTGTATGTACAAAGGCGTACTTATTCTTTAAGGGATCTCTACCAGTCAACGATTACGCGAGTAAAGCGCCCGTAAAGGCTTGTAGTGTAAATAAATTGCAAATGGCAGGTCAAAAGTGCTAGTTACTACATAGCAATTAATTTTAATCTATACGTATACATACAGACGGTTCTCCGACCAAACCTCGTATATAAAGTTTTACAAAGTTGGAATAACCACTTTAAGCCGGGTATCTAAAGTGGATATTCCTATTTCGTAAAATTTCACATACGAGGTCGAGTCTGAGAACCGTCGATACACTATAATAATCTGCAAAACGACTAAACATGGCTGCTATAAATTACAAAGTTACGTCTTCCGTTCACCAACCATGTGGTTGTGGAACGCTCGTACAAAACGCTCTGGTTCTTTTGTTATTGATGCCTCGACGAGTTGTAAGTTGTAAGTTGGCAACTCCTCCAAACCGGGTTTGTGTGACTTATCACTACATAGTATAAAACAAAGTCGCTTCCCGCTGTCTGTCTGTCCCTATGTATGCTTAGATCTTTAAAACTGCGCGACGGATTTTGATGCGGTTTTTTTTAATAGATAGAGTGATTCAAGAGGAAGGTATATATGTATAACACATGCATAATATAGTTGCACCCGTGCGAAGCCGGGGCGGGTCGCTAGTAGAGGCTAAACTTGATTTGTTGAGGATATGTTGAGCTTTAGGACGTTTTCATACTATCCGATCCGATATTATTGTCGGACTCGGATTCGATACCATAAGTATGTGAATAAGTAAAATATATAGGTCGTGAATTATGTACCCGCATTTGCGTTTGTCCGATTCTACATCGGAATGCGGTTTCGACAAATTAATTAACGTGTCCGGTGTCCGGCACTGATATCGTACCGGATAACATCATTTAGGCTGTGTTCAGACCAAACTGACTGTCAGCCGCCGAAAGTGAGCGAGCGTTACGCAGTTTATTGTATTTCCATACATATTAATTTTTTCGTTCACACCTAACCGACAATACGCTATTACGTATTTTCACATTAACACTGGGGCTCAGTGAGCCTGCTCACATTCGGCGGCTGACTATACGTTTGGTTTGAACACGGCCTTACCATTAGCATTTGCGTACGAATTCTTATGAAAGGATCAACAGTGTATGGGGAAAATTGGCAGCGCCTCCATCGGCGCGTATCGGCAACTAGCTGTCATAACATTTCACACTTTAATGCGAACGTGTTAGAGACGATTGTTGCATCAATTTATACTAAGAGCGATTCTGTTGTGTCTGAATCAAATTGCAATCCGATATAGCACCAGTATAGATAAATTACAGAGAGCGTGGAATTGCGTATGTAGTGGTATTGTGTGTTTCACTTTAGTGAGAAAGAAATAAGAATATAGAGATCTCTTTCTCCAATGCCTACGTATGTATTACTAAGACTGTGATCCTATGTTGGTCGAAATAAAAATATTATTATTATAAATTACATTTAAAATTTGGATCCATTACTACTGATACATCTGATCGATATTTATCGGATTCGGATTGGACGCAGTGTAAAACCGTGTGTAAAAGTGTGTGTATTCTCATAATACTCGTGAAAACATGCGTAGCAGGAGTAGCTTTCCGGTGGTTTATGTCGTACCTTGAAAATCGACAGCAGTTTGTGGATATTGAGCATTATGATCATAATACTAAAAAATAACTACTTATAGATCACAAAAATTAGATGTGAAATGTTCAATACCTCAAGGAAGTGTCTTAGGATGCATTTTGTTCTTGCTCTATGTGAATGATTTACCAAAAATTCTGAATAATGATTGTATTCTCTATGCAGATGATATCACTGTGGTATTCCAATGTGATGATAGTGAAGTTTTGAAAAGTCAATTGAATACGAGTATTACACAAATTTCACATTGGCTTGATGACCATAATTTGAAGTTAAATGTTACAAAAACGAAACTGATCTAAATTAAACTGCGACAAAGGTTGCCAATCGATACTGAATTTTCATACGAAAATAACAAGATAGCGACTGTTAATACCTGTACTCTGTTGGGAATTGAACTAGATTCTGAAATGAATTGGAAAGTACATGTCGCAAAAATGTCGGGAAAGCTGTCTCAATTCACGTATGCTCTGAATGAACTTAAAAAATGCACTAATTTGAAAATAGCAACCAATGCATATTATGCTTACGCGCATACTAGCCTAAGTTATGGAATAATTTTGTGGGATAATAGTTCACATGCCAATGATCTCTTTATTCTTCAAAAAAGATGCATTAGAATATTGGTTAATATAAAACAAACAGAGAGCTGTAGACCACACTTTGTAAAATTAAAAATCCTGACTTTAACATCTCTGTACATATTTGAGTTGTGTAAATTTGTAAGGAATAACAAGAATTTGTTCAGACAGACACAGGAGAAAAATTCTCAATCTCGTCATAACCTCAGGAGTAGGAATAAACTGATTAATACGTTTTCGAAACTGCAAATAGTAAAGTCAGGCACATATCATATGGCGGTGAAGGTTTACAATGTGATACTGATTAATATTAAGGAAATTGAAAACTATAACGTTTTTTGTACAAAACTGAAGAATTACTTGATCTTGAAGAGTTTTTATAATATAAGGGAGTATTTTGACAGTCATCAACATTAGAATTTAAATTAGAATTATTTGACATAATAAATGAGAAAGTATGCTAATAACTAACTATTTACATTAACTATAGAAACAAATACATGACATAATAAAATTAACTTTTAATAAATTAACACTATAATTAAAACTAATTAATAATTTAATGTTAATTAAGTATTTTATAATGGTTAATTTAAGTGTATTGTTGTGCCCTTACAGGGTTTATATTGGGACATATTTTTTAATTGTAAGACCTTGTAAACATATAAAGCAATAAATAAATGATGATGATGATGAACATGGTGAAGAAGTTAGTTGTGACAAAAAACCTGGTTAGGCACTGGTTAGAGAGGGATACCTGCTTTATTCCACGGCTGAACCTAGCTTGTTGATCCCTTAGATATACGTGGAGTTTAAGGTATACTAGGTTCGTATGTGAAGCAAGATGTTGGCAAAGCAACCTTTAAGTCGACAAGCGTTTGTTTTTTCGCAACGGCCAGAGCGCATGCGTTGCGACAGATGAAAAGTGCCAGCAAGGACGTTCCGACTTGTTTAGTTTAGCTATCATTCCAAATTCGAGCGGTCGTTTTTTTTTTAAAGATGATCGATGTTGGTTTTGTGGTACGTTTTTTTTTTAAGTTTCAGTAGACGCGTTTTTGTTTTTGGAAATTTTGGTGCGTGGCTGTGTGTTTTCGTTGGTTTGTTTTGAAAAGTTACGGAAAGTATTCAAATATTAAAGGGAAAACGCGAGTGAATCATTAGAGTAATCTAATCATAATATATTTTCGTTTTATTGGCGGTTTTGGTAATCCAACTGTTAATTAATGCAGTTGTAATTAAAAAGAGGTTTAAATGCGTTCTGTTGGTTTGAAAACAATTATAAAGAATCGTTAAGTCCGTCAAACTGTGTTTGTATACTTTTATTTACTCTAATGAAAACGAGAGATATGCAGTAAATACGTATCTATATATCTCTGCGAAACTGCATGGCAGTTGGCAGAATGTGTAGTGTAGATCTTTCATTCATTACTCGTCTCATTCATTCGTTTCAAGGACTTTTGTTCCGTAACTTAGTGTTGTGGTTTCTATAATGGGTTTGGGTAATTTTTCGTATAGTCGACCAAGTGAGTGTTGTACCATTTTTAATGACAGTTCCTACATCATAATAAAAACAATACAGGCTGATTGTCACATTGAGTTGTGAGTGAAAATAGACTTTGATGTTTTCAGCCGGACAACTGACATTTATCTTTAGGGTGGTAAAGTAATTACTTGATCTACTTATACAGGGTGGAAAGATACGCCACATGGCGGCCAACTACCTTAAATATTGGAAATAGAACATTCAATACAAAGGAGACATTCCTTTATTTTTAAAAACAAAAATACTGCAATTATGGGTTTTTGAAAAATCGCCTTTCTTAATCGGGACTGTCAAATGCGACAAAAATAAAATGCCATATTATCTCTAAATAACATAGGTACACAATCAAAATAACCGAAGGCCGTGAAAAGTAACAATTATATGTTCATTTTGTTTTCACTCGTCACTTGAAATGGACCGCAGTACCTTAAAATATTGGAAATAGCAAATTGTACGCAATGAAGATTTACTTTTATTTTATTTTTGAGATAGAGTATTTTTCAATAAACCATAAAATAAAATTGTTCATTATTTTCAAAAATTTCCCGTTACGTTTGTAAAACAAAATTAACAACGTAATTGTTTTTTTATAGCTTTTTGTTATTTTGATTGTGTATGTTGTTTAGAGTTAAATGAACCTTATCAGTAACCCTATCGATGTGCATTATAAAATAAGGCACGTTATTTTTGTCGCATTTGACCACATTCGAGTCCCGACTAAGAAAGGCGATTTTCAAAAATCCATAAATGCAGTAGTTTTTTTTTTTTAAATAAAGGAATGTCTCCTTTGTATGGAATGTGCTATTTCCAATATTTAAGGTAGTTGCCCGCCATGTGGCGTCCGATCTTTCCACCCTGTATAATACCAAGGATGATATAGACTGGATTGGCAGTCGCCATAGTACGGATCAGCCGCGTTTTTTGTAGTTCGATTATTAAATCTAGATGCCGCTGAAATATAGCCAGAGGCTTTGAAGGCAAAACAATAAGACTACAGATATTTCATATTACTGCAAATGTATTATTATGCAATATTTTTGCCTTCAAAGCCTCTGGCTATATTTCAGCGCCATCTAGATTTAATAATCGAACTACAAAAACCGCGGCCGATCCGTACTATGGCCACTGGCAATCCAGTCTATATCATCCTTGATATTGATAATACACACCTTTAGCTATATCTGAGGATAATTTCTCACAAATTAAAGTTGAAAATAAGATTGCAACATTGAGTACAGGGAGCTATTATAATGATTGTGATGTCTGTGATGACAATTTTATTAAATTACAAACAATAGCTAATTTATAACTTTTTTTTCTTGTTAGAAAAACTATCATGTGTAAATAAATAGCTAATTTCTTTGTTAGTTTTGTCTTGAATAACAGGGTCACACGGATATCGATAGCAAATTATCAGTTATCTCCAGGAAGTTAGGTAGAATCACGTTTCAAGATCAATATCTCGAGATAAACAACAATGCCTATTAGATATCTAGTGTGATGTCATTGGTCTGATAAGATAACATGTAAATTAGGACGTTGAGGTTTGTGATAAGGTTAACGCAACAAGGATGATTGTATTTTCTGGTCTTCACAAATCTTCATATCTTTTTTCTGGTGAAAAAGGCAAAGGAAACATATCTATTCTGCGATAGTATTGGTAAATTCAGATATATTTTTTAATTTCTTGTATTTTTTTGAATATGGAGAAATAAATTATAATAAATATTTTTCCTTGTTCAGGAGGCTAAACTCTTTCGATTCCTGTAGTAATTTTCAGGTGTCAAAAAATTAAATATCGTCAATTAACTACAAGTGTATACAAGTGTATTGTCTAGTTTGAAATTCTCACAGGATAAATATTGCAAATGGGTGAATCAATTTTTTGGGCGGTTTACTCTGTCCCCGGTTGATCAAGTGACATCTTCACACTGGTTCATAGAAAAATGCTTAGGTTGTCCAGGAGACAATATTTGGGTAACCATAGCGACGGGTGCCAAGAAATAGTTGATGAATCTATTATGCTATAGCAGCTATTACGTCAAATAACAAAAATAAATTACACGGAAACATGTACGAGTCCAACTCGCACGGTTTTATTTCTTTCACATGATATTAATGCTAATGTTTAACCGTTTATCATTTAAACTGTTGTTTCACGGCTTTATTCCTCTGGAACAGGAACATCGTGGGTGCCACTTGACACAGTTTCGAAGCACCCTTACCTTCCTCTTCTTCTGGGTCAATTGCGGGCCGTACATTCATAACCAAGAGGGGAAAAAGGGGCCGATGATTTTGTAAAATTTACATAATGCGAAAATAGCGTTCGAGTTTCGATGAAAAAATATTTCGAAATTAACGTGCGAGTAACATTTATGTTTTGATTAGTCAATAAAAGGAATCGGAGCGGGATTTATAACAATACTAGATTTTAGCCGCAAGTAGTAAATGTATGTGTGTAAAACTTTTCTCATCATCAGCATAAACATCCCAGCGGGTCCAAATCGGGTAGCATAAAAATTTTACGCTTAATCAATCTTCATTTGGCATGATTCATAATTTCATTTTTTCAGCGTTTTAGGCAACGCGAGCGACCCTATGCTGTTTGGATCTTTACCTAACCTATAAGTTTGCGATTTATTTTAGTGCTTACGTTTTGGTGATTTTTTTACTGAATTATTTTTAACTCGCACTTGACCGCTTTTTATCTATTTCCTTTAACTTGGATACACTACTTGGTGCGCTCACAGCTACTTGTTAAATTTTTTTCGTTTTCCATCTATACTAATATTATAAAGAGGAAAGATTTGATTGTTTGTTTGTTTGTTTGCATTGAATATGCTCCGAAACTACTGGACCGATTTCAAAAATTCTTTTGTCGTTAATAAGTAGCCTATGTCACTCGGTGATAATGTAGCTTTCTAATGGCGAAAGAATTTTTGAAATCGGTCCAGTAGTTTTTAAGTTTATTCGTTACATACAAAAATACAAATCTTTCCTCTTTATAATATTAGTGTAGATGATCAACGCGGGACTTTATAGTTAGCAAAAGTTAATGTCGAGTGTAACTTAGATCGTTATGCAAAAGGGAGGAGCCATATGCACTGATTTGTAAACAAAACAAGCTGTCACTTCTCAGTAAAATCGCTGTCAATTGAAATTGCAAACAATGTAAACAAACCTTGTATTTAAAATGTCTTCAATTTCAATTTTCCCTCAACAAATACTGCTAAATCCGTGTGTTATTTAATCAATACTTACCACAACATTATCCTAAACCATTAAAACAATAAACAAAGAGCTAGAATATGGATATTTCATTAAATGGTTTATTTATATTGTTCGCAATTTCAATTGACAGCGACTTTAGGTTTAATGCCCTAATTGACATGACATTGACGTGACACATCAAAGACAATGAGAAATGTTAAACAAAATGAGTTTAAAACCAACTTTAAAAAGTAAATACTTGGTCAATAAATTACGCAGCAATACAGTGGTTAATATGGATTACTCATTAAATTTTACAGTTGATTAACTTTTAAATGGTACCTACTAGCTAGGATGCTTGTACTAGAGAAAGTAGCTTCATTTGACATGATAAAACTCTCTTAAAGTTAGAGGGAATAAAAACAAGGAATATAATAGGGATGTTGGCGCCATTAAAAAATCATTGAAGACACGACTCCAGTAAAAAAACGCTTTACTTTAGCCCTGAAAACTAGATTAATTTTCGATTAACTGCAAAATTAGATTTTTTGTTGCTTTAAAACAAATAAATAGTTGATTGAATTGGCGAACAAGTGACGTCATAAGTTGCTATTGTCATTCAAACTCCATGGCAGAATTTGGTTTTGACAGCTCATAAAAAGTACGTCAGTTTATTGGTGGTGTCAACCTCCCTATTGAGTGAATCGGCTTTTTCTTGCCGCCCGTTTCTGTGGTTGCACAAATTTTGTCTGCTGGATAACCTAAGCATTTTTCTATAGAACAGTATGAAGATGTCACTTGGACAACCGGGGACAATCAACAACAACAACACAAAAAAGTTGATTGACCCAATTACCGAACCTGCTCAGGATATTTCACGAGAATCTTGAGAAATGCGATCTGTAGAGAGGAGGACAGCGGACATACGTGCGATAGAAATGAAATGATTATTTATTAGCAGAATGTGGTCTTAACAGATGGTGTACTTAATTAATTCTGACAACAGCATTTTTTCCTAAGTAGAAAAGGAGACGCTGCGCTCGCGCTCGCTCGATCAATTATGTATTCAATGACATTCTAGCCCAGTTTTCCGCAAACTTTCTGTCTTCAAGGTACACCTAGGAAAATATTTTTTTTCGAATTACACCATAAATAATAAAAACCGGCCAATTGCGAGTTGGACTCGCGCACCGAGGGTTCCGTACAAATTTATATGAACATCCAGTCTTAGCAGACCCCTGCTCCTAAGCAAAATGTGCGCAGTGTTGGATCATTGTAGATTGATTACTGATATAGACAGACAGACAAAAAATTTATACTATTCGCAATTTTTCATTTATCTGTGCCATAAGACCTTGCTTCGTACCAAATTTCAAGATTCTGAGTTCACGGGAAGTACCCTGTAGGTTTTGAATCCCTTGCGAGTGTCGAAAATTTGCGGCATAAATGGCTGTATCTTTTGATTGCGTTGGCTTAGAAGATTAATTTTTTCACAGCTCCAAGGGACAGTAGACCTGAGTATTTGATATAAATTTCAGCTTGATACCTCCACGCGTTCCTGAGAGAAAAGGTCTTGACAGACGGACGGACGGACAACAAAGTGATCCTATAAGGGTTCCGCTTTTTCCTTTCGAGGTGTGGAACCCTAAAAATCAGTTTTTAATTAATATTAATCAACATTACGCCTCGCTCGTGCGCTCGCGTGATTTACACCTGTCTAAGTATTTTTTCCGTCCATCTGTTTAGCTATGTTTCCGAGGCACACCAACTAATGACCACGGTACCACAGATTACTTGATAGTTACTTCGTAACAGATACTGCATCCCGTACAAAATCTTGGTACTTACCGCGATTGTAGCCACAGATTATACTACTCCGTCTCCTTAAGAATGTGTGCGTGCCGACAGTGGCAAGGGCTGGCAGTTTGGATTAATTTTTTTTTCTACATGTTGTTTTACCATTTTGTCGGGATAATTGCTATATATTATTTATATCCATGCAATCTTTCTAGCACTAATATTCCCTAAGCTAAGCCACGGACGGACAAAGGGACAGACGGTCATGGCGAAACTAAAAGGGTTCCGTTTTTGCCATTTTAGCTCTGGAATCCTAACAAAAAGGATAAAAAAAAAAAAAAAATTTAAAACTGTTTATTTCAGAAAAAAAATACACTTTATACAGCATTAACTTTAATCCTTAAATTGTAGGAATGTTGCAGAAATATATACATATATATTTATTATAATGCGCAGACGCAGAACACATTGCCATGCTCACAGTCACAGTACCCTAGCGTTATACTAGATACGAAGGTCACTTTTCGAACTTCGCATCGTGCCATCCCGCTCACGCTTATAGCTTTTTATAGAAGAGTAAGAGGGACAGCACGATGCGAACTCCCAAATTGTTATATTAGCTATTAATTTTAGCATAGTCATATTAAAATGTGCCCCCTGTTTCACCATTCACTTATAAAAGTTCAGGCGGCGTATTTTTTCCGTGGAACACGAACGAACGTGCGTCGACGCGCGCTTGTGACAACCTACTGAAATTTCGATCGCAGCAGATCGTCCCCGCGGTAGGTAAATATCGCGCGTAAGTACATGGCATGCATGAGGCCTGACGGTACTCCAGTGTGCCGCGGCACACACTTTGCGGAACACTGTTCTAGCCCACTCTTCTAACGTTTTTCACGATCATCTGTTAATTGAGTGGCCTTCCATGCCACGGCACGCACATAGGTCTAGGATATGTCATCACATCACTACCTTGAAAAAAAAACGGCTATCTTAAATCGATGTCTAAACTAAAGTGAACCTAAAGTTAACTGTGTAAAGTTCACTCAGTAAGATTATCCATTTGGAGATACGAGCTTTTTTAAAGTAACTAGTGACAATATGTAGTAATACGAGGCGAGGCGAGGCGATGAAAGGTAGAGCTATTTACGTTAGGGCAAGATAGCTATTTGGGAACATGTTGCCACTTGCCAATTTTTATTTTTAACTTTTTTTAAGCGCATTGGTATTTAAAAAAAAATTCGAAAATATTTTTTACAAATATTAAATATCTTCCAAACCAAGCCAAATCGACCTGACTATAATACATTTTTGGCTTGAAACAAACTAAGGAATGTTTGTGTTAAAAACTGGGTCGGTCACGGTTTAGAAGAACTAATTGAAAAACCGGTCAAGTGCGATCTTAGATGCAGGGTTCCGTACCTCTGTATAGTGTTTTAAAAACAGTTCAGTAAATAATCACCGAAATTTAAGCATCGTAAACTTATAGGTAGGTTTTCGAAAAACATCCAAATAGCATAGGGTCGCTGGCGCGTATGCGCGCGGCCGTGGCAATGGCTGTTAATTGTTGCCTAGCAAGTGCCAGCTGTCGCCTAGCAACCAGCGCCGTAGCTAAAAACGGTGATAAAGACGTTTCTTGTATGACGACCCCTTTTAATTTTAAAAGGTTTTTAATAACTTGCAATGTATGTATATGTATGTACGGGTCAAATCTTGAAATTTGAATTTGACCCACTTCCAGTGGTCGGATTTACTTGAAATTTGGTATACTTATGTAAGTTGGATGACAACGCAAGTAGGTACAGTTAACAAAAAGTACAGTCCGCGAAAAAGCTTGCATTGAAAATTTAATTTTTAACAAAAACTTATTTAAATTTATTTTATTTTTAGCATTTATTGTTATAGCGGCCACAGTAATACATAATAGGTGGAAATTTAGAGTGTCTATTACCGCTCAAGAGACAGACAGACGGACGGATAGACAGACAGACAGCGAACTCTCAGTAATAGGGTTCTGTTGGCACCCTTTTTGTACAGACCCTAAAAACTACAATATTTACTTTATCAGTTGAATGACGTATTAATAACTTTAATGGTTAAAGTGTCTTTCCGCCACTTGTCTCCATCGAGAGCAGTTTAGCGAGTTTTGTAATAGTAAAAAAAATATACCAGTTTCCTAAAGACTCCGCGATTTATCTAATCAGATTACGAATTCGCTATCGCGACGAACTTGGCCCAGTATCGCGTCTATTTTTGTATCACCTACGAATTACTACGCGCTTCATAGACGTTGATCGGCCACAAGGCGTTTTTAGGTTATTCCTACGCGCCAGGAAACTGGGAAACTAGCTTTTGAAATTTTGCAAATCGTAACATGCGTGTGTTTTTGCATCTTGTAAATTACGCCACACGTGTGCGTGGGGGGAGGGGGGACTGGGTTTTATAGCTGAACCGTTAACTGAGTCGGCGCCCGCGCGGTACAGGAGCTGGGGGGTATGACGACAAAGGGGGTCAAAATAAGGATTTATTTTATTTTTTAGAGATGACTTTGGATTTTTTCTGTCGAGTAAATTACAAGTAAATGTCAACACAATAAGAGCGAAAAAGATGTCGATCAGTTCGGCTCCATTAGCCCGCGTAGCCGAGCCGATCGACGTCTTTTTCGCTCTTATTGCGTTGATGTAAAGGATTCCCGCTCGGCGGAAGCCAGCTTAAAACAACAAAGGCTATTTTCACTTACAAGGCATTATGACAATCAGCCTTATGGTTTTTCCTCTGATGTAGGAACTCTCATAAAAAAAATGGTAAAGGGTGAATCAACTTTTGCGTGTTGTTTACTCAATCCCCAGTCGTCCAAGTGACATCTTCATAGTGTTTCATAGAAAAATGCTTAGGTTGTCCATGGGACAAAATTTGTTAACCATAGCAACGGGTGGCAAATAAAATTTGTTTCACCATAAAGCAACTATACAGAGAGGATTGTGTTTATTATTACGGTGAAAAGGCAAATTAATTCAAGCGCCATCCTGGGCGATATTGAAGTTATGTATGAGTCATTTTCAAACAAATTGTAAATTATTAAGGGATTTAATGAAAAAAAAAAACTTAATTGTTTCCTTTGTGTAACGAAAGTTACCCGTGTAGTTTGTATGAGTAATTTTCGTTACACAAAGGACGCGATCGTGATTTTGTTTTCATTAAGCCCTTAACCCTTTCAACGCCAACGACACATATAAGTGTCACAAAGTACATCAAAGTGATTTTGACACAATGACATAAGATTCAAAGCAGGTTTACGTTTTGTCGAGGCGTGGCGTTGAAAGGGTTAATAATGTTTTTTTGTTAAAACCACCCATATTCCTAATTGGAATCAGTATAATGTTTATAAATTATAATTCAATATCACCCAGGATGGCGCTTGAATCAATTCGCTTTCAAACCGTCGTATTTATAATCCGACAAACTCGAGCGCGGCTCTCCGCGGAACCCTGTCGCAGTCAGCATTTGCCGCACTTGTTAAGAACAATCTCGTTAAGCACAGCAGAGGCTCCCTGCGACAGGGTTCCGCCGAGCGCCGCGCACGAGCTTTGTCAAGGTATAAATAACGGGTTCTTATTTCTTCCAGTTGATGTGGTCGTTCTGCGGTTGCATCCTGGTGTCACTGTTGGTCGTGTTCTTCTATTACTACAAACGATGGCGATCGAAAGGTAAATTATCTATGTAATGATGAAAAATAATATTTGAATCAAAAGTAGTTTAAAAAAAGAAGTACATTCATTAACGGCTTAATGAAAATGAAATCACGATCGCGTCCTTTGTGTAACGAAATTAAGTCATACAAACTATATGGGTAACTTTCGTTACATAAAAAATTTTATTATTATTGTAAAGGAATCCATTAAGTTTTGTTTTAAAAACATTTTTTTTAAAGCGAGTCGACCAGATGTCATATAATATTGTCAATAGATAGAGCGGGCGCTCGCTGTAGTATTAAAATTAAAGTTTTTTTTTCACGTACCGTAAAACGGGGTTACTTTAAAATGCAGGGGCTACTTTGGAAAACAGTTTTTACTGCCGTGTCCTTATTTTTTTAGACCATCTGTGGCAGTGAAATAACTACCATGATAAATTACCTAACTTTTTACGTCATTTGCTCAATCGAGCTATGAATGTTTGCGTTTTTATAACCATTTTAAATCTATCAAAGTAGCCCCAAAATTTCCTAAAGTAACCCTAGTTTACCGGTACTTGTTGTATTGTATTTTAAAGTTATGTCACAAGAAACTAGTTAGCATTCACTATGTTAACACATTCACTGCCAGCAACGCATGTATGCGTCTTCTTGACTCGCCTAGTGCCGCTGTCATAGTTTAGCTGGCAATTGAACGCACATGTGCGTTTGAGGCATCTGACAAAGTCCCGAGTTTGACAACCGGCAGTGAATGCGATCCGCAATTAATAAAATATTTACTAGATATTATTCATAATATATTATCTTATCAGCTTGTCCATTGATGACATTGTCACTCTATTGTTTAAAATTTAAATCCTCTATGCCGTACACGCAAGTGTATACTTATCTTATCTTATCTTACAATGGCAACGAGGGAATCCGTGTGGTTTTTAGTCGGTAGGCCCCTTGTGGGAGAGGAGAGCCCCACATACCCTCTGTTTCCCCGAATAGAGACGAATGCATAAGGCGCATTTTCCACACCATAAAAAAAAGTATTAGGGGCCCTTGATAGATCTTTTGTGTAATTACTCCTCAAGTGTATACTCCAAATACGAGTTAACGAGTTATTGCAAGTATGAGCGGCCCAGGACGACTTCGTCCACAGTTAGGAAGGTGACGATTTAGGATAGGCTGACGAAATAGGACTGTGGACGTATTTAAAGTATAAATCTTCCCAGGTGAATTTTTCGCTTCGAGCCGTTATTTTAAATTTGAACCTTAATACTATGACGATACCGTTTGTTTTGAAAGAGGACTCGGAAGCGAAAAATTCACCTGCGACGATTTATACTATATCTTGAGCCGTATGAACAAACAACAAATCAGTTGTTTTCGCGCAATATCCACGCAAACGGAACTGATGTGTCAGTAAATATGTTATCACTTGTTTTGTAGCTCGAGCACGCACGTTCTACGCATCAAATGTATAGCTGAACAAATGAAAAGTCCATGGTTCAGTACGGGACGGGTATAAGTTTATTGAGGCCTAGATTTTTCCCGCGACTCCGTCCGCGCAGAATCCAAATTTGTGGTCACCTATTGCATAGACTCGGCCATGAGCCGTGGTGGCCTAGCCGTGGTGGATAATCCCCAGTTTTGTTATATCTAACTATATACTTCATTAAATTTAGAATTGAAAACCACAACTTCATTATATTGCGGCTCGTCAACTATTTCTTACCTAGCAAATAGTACAGCACAATAGTCTGGGAGCCGCAAAATAAAATTGTTTTAATGTCACTTTATTTGCGTGTCGTCAATTGTTACTCTAGTACAAATTGTACAGAGATTACAGTTCACGGGCCGCAATATAATGTTGTTGTGGTTTTGTAATTCTAAATTAAATGGAGTACAGACGTTTTTAACGTTCGCGTCATAAAATTTATACGCTAATGCGCAATAAAAGTTAATCCGGTTTAATTTTTCATGCCTTTCAATGCGTTGCTAGTCAAAGTTACCTAATCAAGTTAGATCGGGTGAAGGTGTCCGGCAATTTATAGAAGAGTCCCGCACTTTGATCGCGAATTTACCGCAAATCTGTGCACTAAGGTTGGCAACCCTATAGCTAGACCGTTTAAATGAGTCCTCGCCCGCACGGTACAGGGGCTGGGGGGGTAAGACAAAGGGGGCCGGGAGAGGTGCGGGCGGCAGGCACACGAGGCGCGCTCGCCGCCCGCACCTCTCCCGGCCCCCTTCGTCATCATACCCCGCAGCTCGGGTTGGGTCCTGAAGGCTTTACTTGCATTTAGCCTTGGCATTCAAAACGTCCCAGTAGTACACTGACCAAGTAAGCAAAACGACTTGATTATCTAATGCCATGATTACAAAATTGTCTAAGTTTCAAGAAGAGTTTCTTAGCAAAACGTCTAGGACGTGAAATGCACAAGGAGTCAGAATGACTCAATATTGTATAAGGTCTTGATTGCATTATCCAGACCATTTACCTATTGAAACATTATGACATTAAGTCGTTTTACAGCCAAGTCATTCAGTCTACTATGTCTTATAGCAATGAGGGCGATTGCAGACCAAGACATTTTGCAACGCGGACAAATAAACAACTAAGGTGCTCTGCTTGCCAACGCTAAATGCAAGTAAGGCCTTCAGGACCCCCCCCCCCCCTCCTGTATCGCGTGGGCGAGGACTCATTTAAACGGTTTAGCTATACCTACCAGCATCAGCGGTCATACTGTGTCCAAAAGAATGGGGTGATTTCGGAAAAAAATATTGCATTCATCGCAAATGTGCCGCAAATTTGCGCACTATAGTCCGAGAAGCTCGTGCGCGGCTCTCCGCGGAACCCTGTCGCAGTCAGCATTTGCCGCACTTGTTAAAAACAATCTCGTTAAGGACAGCAGAGACTCGCTAGAGAGACTAGCTTGTCGGACTATAAGGTTGGTAACCAGTGGCGTGCCTAGGGTATCAGGCTATGGCAAGCCGAGAGATATGTTTTAGTATTTTTTTATAATTTAATGTAGGTAAATCCATCTTGTTGCCGCTTTACTCAGTTTGGGCAAGCTTACCAAAGCACACTTCATTCTATTACTAGACAGAATTTTAAATTTTACAGACTCATTCTCACACGCAGCAACGCACTAAAACAAGAATACCTATTTATTTTCTAATTACATAAATTCACGCATTTTACAACGCCTTGCATGGTATGGCCGACGATTCAATATAAACAATCGTGAAGTTATTCATCTCGCCCGCGCACTCGCGTTCTAAACCAAACGCAGCAAACTTCACACCGTAAGCCAGATTCAAAATTGCAAAGAAAGCGCTATATATGCAACTATACATAGATATTTGCAAAACTAACGTTTTCCTAAGTATGAAGAGAGCGTTTCGAAGCCCCGTAAAAGCCCACAAGAGCGAGCGAGATGTCATGCTATTTATAACGTCGCTACTATCGCCTATCGCCGCGTCGGCCGCCGTACAGCGCCGCTGGGCCGCGCAGCGGATTTGTTATGCAATTCTTGGTATTTTACGTAAAATAAAGCGCGTTATTATGAAAGTGATTTTATTAGAACTTTTTTCGTTTGGAAGAGGTTTGGCTTTTATTTTTAATCTTGATTTGAGATTTATAAGGCAAGCCCGGCTTTTGGGCTTCTATGTAAGGATCGCCACTGTTGGTAACCCTAGTCACGGTGTACATTTAAATATGAAACGTGTGGTTACTGTTTGTTTACTCAAGTGTCATGATGCAGAAGCGGAACGAATGCTAAGTTACGAGTAATCTTTACAATGCCTATACAAAAGATGACAAAGCCAGCCGCTCAAACGTTGACCTTTGTTTTGTTTTTATCCAATGCTAGCCTTCCGTCCGCAGCTTCGGCCGCGATAAATTAATTTTCCCGCGGTATAAAGTAGCCTATGTAGTGACATAGGCTTTGATCAATTATAACTGAAGATACACATTGCCGAACAAAATCCCCTTCAAAGAATGTCCGAACTATTTTATTTGTTTGCGTAACAAATAAAATCATCACCTACACAGAAATTTGAACCTAGTCTTTACTTCATTACAGTCGAATTTCGGTTGACACTTGACAGCTAAACTTGACAATTTCACGCAACGTACTGAGAAAAAAGAAGGCCACTTTTATCAAAGTGGCGCTCATTTGGCTCGGACATTTTCGGGCGCGCGACTGTGGATCTACAGTTATAATTGATCAAAGGACATAGGGTACTTTATCGAGTCCTGTTAAGAAGTCTCATAAGACTAAAGTCTTTAACATCACTATTCCTATTTAAGGGGGTACCGAGTTTTTCGCGCTAATCGATTTTGGGTTGGCGATTCCGGGCGTGGGGCCGCTTGGGGGAGGCACGATGGCTCAAGATAGGTTGGTTGGACTGCGCGTGTTTTTGGGTATTTTCATCATATTACTAAAACAAATACATATTTTAAAAATGTAGCAAAACTACGCCCTAGAAAACATCTTGTTTTATTAACATTCAAAAAGTCATGACCTTCCGTGCAGTATTAGCGTCGTACTACGAGTTTAATTTATTTTTTAGAGAAAACTTTGGATTTTTTTTCTATCGAGCTAAGTACAAGTAATCGTGTTTCGAAAAAAACTGGTCGCTAGAGTGAATCCTCTAATATCTTACATATGAATTTCAGGTCTATAGCATTGCTAGTAATGATACAGCACGAGTTTAAATGAATGCAATAAATGCGCCAAAAACACGGTGTGTGCTTTTTGTAGAAATGCTGAACGGCGCTCCAGCGGCAGTTGGGGAGCCGGCGAAGCGGTTCCGCAAACGTGACAAGATGCTGTTCTACGGGCGGCGTATGCTGCGGAAAGTCAAATCCATCTCCAACTCGGGGCAGGGACGCAAGCGGCGCGCGGTCATGCGCTTCGCGAGGAAACTGCTTCAGTTGAAGAAGGAGTCGGCGCCGGAACAGCTCAAGGTGAGAGCAAAGTCAACTGTACAGTAAAATTACATAAAATTTACCACTGACAGATGGTTTGCCTTCATTTCATAGTCAACTTTAACGACCTACAATTAAAGCCAATTTTAGAATACTGTTACCCACGTTTGCAGATTTTGTAATAGCTACTTTATTTGTATGGTGTTAAAGTTGGAAATGAAATGAAGGCAAGCCTTCTGTCAGTGGTAAACTAAAAGTAAACGTATTGTATCTTGTTTATGAGTACACTAGCTGACCCCGCAAACGTTGTTTTGTCACCAGAGATCGGAATTTCCACGGACGCAATTGATTAGCTAGTGTTAGAACCAATTTTTTATCGATATCGATAGTTGTGCAATAGAAGAAAAAAATGGTCCACTAAATAAAAAAACATATTTAATACTGAATTTTAGGTCAGTTGATATACGAAACAAGCTACACGAAACAACAGGGTACGAGTCCATCTATTGCACTTTTGCAAAATTGCATCTGTCTCTATGAACTCGTACTTCTAACTAACTCGTCCATCTATTGCTTACTTTCTAGCCTCTACAATAATGTATAACTATTAAACGCAACATAGATCTAATCTAGTATCTTTTATACGGATTATAAGATCGTATAGAAGTCATTGTTTGTTGCAAAAATCACAGAAAAATAATAACGCGCGACGGTGGCTAACGTGCGAACCGAATGCCGAGCGACAACCTACTGCCATACGCCTGCCCGGGAGGCGCGCTGGCCGAACATACCTAAACTGCCGAAACCCCCCTGCTCAAGCTTCGTAGTCAGGTTCCTCTTCGTTCTCATAGATGGCGTTTTCCGAGTTGCGCTTTAAAAGTGTCACCGGTCCGGTACCTTTTTTCGTGGCCTTTGCTCAGCAGTGGGACAGAATAGGCTAGTAATAATAATAATAATAATTCTGCCTCAGGCGAATGCCGCGGTTCAAAGCTAGTATTTTACAAAGTATTCACAGTATTACCCATAAACTTAATGAGGTCGGATAAACCGCAAACAACAGAACTGCAACAAAACATTTGACACGGATATTTTTCCTTGAATTTGGTTCATTACTTGTGGTTCCATGAATTACTTATCAATTTTTCTTCTGTATTTATTTACCAACTATAGACGATTTTTAACCCCCGACACCAAAAGAGGGGTGTTATAAGTTTGACTGCTATGTGGTGTGTCTGTTTATCTATCTGTCATCAAAGCTCTTAAACGGGTGATCCGATTGGGATGCGATTTTTTTTATTAGAAAGCAGGTTTCTTAGCGATGGTTCTTAGACATGTTTCAGCCGTTTCAAAGTTATTGATCAGCTCTTTTGTTAGCTGCGGAAGGGATTTTAGACGCAAAATGGGCATTACTTTTCTTCCAAACATACACTCACCGGCAAAAAACTTGGCCCACAGTCCACCTTTCATACAAACGAGGTCACTTTGAGGTCTCTCCACTCTCTCCACTAGGCGGTGCTTTGGCTGTGATCTGATGGTGGTTACTCCGAGCATTGATAAAGGACATTTAGAGTTCCTAAGATACCCACCTGATTGAATCTGCGTTTAACACGGAATTTATGACACATTTATAAAAACAGCTAAAATGGCAATAAAATGAATGAAAATCTCTGTGCTGTACAAATTCTCTCGCTGTGGTGTAAACTGGTTGTCGAATCAGTTGTGTGTGTTAAAAACTCTGGTCCACCATTATCGATGCTCTGGATATCCATCATCAGATCTCAACCGGGGCGCTGCCCAGGTGTAGAAATAAGGCATCAAAGTAGCCTCGTTTGTATGAAAGGTGGACTGTGGGCCAAATTTTTTGCCGGTGAGTTTATATGTGATCTAATTGCGTTGCGTTTTTAAGATTTACTGTCATTAGGTACAAATGGAAAATCGTCCACGTGAAATGGCCATTTTGAATTTGGGTCAAAAGTAATAGTATCCAAAGTGAATTTAGTCAAAACGCAATTGTTCTCCAAAATATTAACAACCAAATTTATTTTCGTTGAAAATTAATTAAGTACAAATGGAATTTTGTCCATTATAAATAATGAACAAAATTAAATACGCACCAAGTGAATGTAGTATAATATGAATTAAGACCAAAATATAAATTACCAGCCTTCCGTCCGCAGCTTCGCCCGCGATAAATTAATTTTCCCGCGGTAAAAAGTAGCCTATTTCACTCAGTGATAATGTAGCTTTCTAACGGCAAAAGAATTTATGAAATCGGTCCTGTAGTTTCGGAGCCTATTCAATGCAAACAAACAAACAATCAAATCTTTCCTCTTTATAACATGAATAACATGAACATGAATATAAATAAATAAATAAATATTAGGGGACAATCTTACACAAATCGATCTAGTCCCAAACTAAGCAAAGCTTGTACTATGGGTACTATATGACGATAAACATACTTATATAGATAAATACATACTTAAATACATAGAAAACATCCATAACTCAGGAACAAATATTCGTGCTCATCACACAAATAAATGCCCTTACCGGGATTTGAACCCAGGACCTCTTGCTTCGTAGGCAGAGTCACTACCAACTAAGCTAAAGCGGTCGTTAATAGTATAGATTGTCCTGATATACTTTCTACCAACCCTTTTTCTTGATTATACCAACGATGCACATATTTCAGATGGGACTTATTTACTATTGGTAATCTTTCCCAATGAACGTAAATACAAATGGACATTTATTTTTGGACCTATATCATATTTGTCAATTTTACAATAGGACATAATTCAATTCGTTCAATTCGTTGTGGAAGTATTTCTAATGCTCATTACAAGTGGACGATTTTCCATTTGTACCTGACAGCAAATCATTTTTAAATTTTTAATTTATAGTTGTCTAAGCTCACGCTACCCTTTCCTAGGTCCTGGAGCCCCCAGCGGAGTACCTGGAGGAAGACCTGACCAGCGACGACCGCGTGCCCCCCGACGCCCTGTACATGCTTCACAGCATCAGGGTTTTCGGGCACTTCGAGAAGCCAGTGTTCCTCATGCTGTGCAAGCACACGGAGATCCTGAATCTGCCGGCGGGCGCGTTCCTGTTCAAAGTCGGTCAGTGGGATCATACGTGCATACAGTCACGTCTCCTTCCCAGAAAAAGGGGTAGAGACCACCCATCTGCGACTGGGTAGATTAGTTTAAACACAAAAGAATAAAATGCATTAATACTTTTGTTCGGTTTTCAACCTTGATAGGAAAATACACCTCTGTGTATCCTTCAGAAATACTCTTCTGACCTGTCAAGGCGACAGTTCTAAAGCTCTCGAGATTCGGGCGGCACGCGCTGAGTTCTCCTGCGCATATTAAAATACTAAAAGTACGGTTTTCGGGCTATATCGGATTTATAAACATACATACACACACCCATACACCAACTCAAAAGTGGATCGAGCTGAAGAGCGCCGTGGATGCAAGCAGGGCCCTGCGAGAAGCGACGCAGTGAAAGCCAGGTACACTTTCTTCACAGTATTATATCTATGTATTTATCCCTGTCCAACTCTGCCTAGCGCAGATCTATACAACTTTATTTAATCATGGAATATGGTCTTAAAGAGAATATAACCACTACGTTTTAAGAGACGTGACTCCCATAATACTAGCGAATAGAATCAGTTTGCATGGCAAACCATTACCAACATGTTGGGCTGAATGACTGTACAAAACGGTCCACAGCCCGCCTGGCTCAGCGAGGCGTCCCCATACATCATCATCATTACCAACATGTACGCCAAAGATCCGACAAAGAACAGTAATACCAAGGATGATATAGACTGGATTGGCAGGCATAGTACGGATCGGCCGCGGTTTTTGTAGTTCGATTATTAAATCTAGATGGCGCTGAATAGCCAGAGGCTTTGAAGACAAAACAATAAGACTACAGATATTTCATATCACTGCAAATGTATTATTATGCATTTGAAAAATGATGAATCGGCTGAAATGATGATTATTGTTACAGGGGACACAGATGAGAACGTGTACGTCGTACAGAATGGGCGTGTCAACGTGTATATCACGAATCAGGACGGCAGCAGCCTGTCGCTCAAGGTTGTCAGAGCGGGAGAGAGCGTCACATCCCTGCTCAGTTTTACTGATGTGCTCACGGTGAGATTTTTTTTTTTTCCAAATTTAAAACAATAATATTTTTACAATTAAATAGCATCGTTAAACCTGAATCAGGTTTGTCTCGATGCTTCCATGTTTGTTCTCGAGTCTTGAGTATCTATTTATGTTTATCTGTTGTCTAGTACCTACGTCTCAAGCGTTGCTTACTTTGGGACTAGTTAAACTGGTTTATAATTAGATACAATAAAATTACATAAAGTTTACCACTGACAGATGGTTTGCCTTCATTTCATATTCAACTTATCGACCTACAAACAAAGCCAATTTTAGAATACTGTTACCCACGTTTGCAGATTTTGTAATAGCTACTTTATTTGTATGGTGTTAAAGTTGGAAATAAAATGAAGGCAAGCCATCTGTCAGTGGTAAACTAAAAGTAAACGTATTGTAATCACTAATCGTGTTTTGATAGCTCATAAAGAGTACTCTAGCTGATTAGTGGTGTCATTATCAGTATTTATTATACACCGTGTTTTTTTTTATTTCCGTTGAGGATCTGGGTTCGATTCTCAGCGCTGGTCTTTTTCTGGGGTTTTTTCTGTGCATCCATTTTTCAGATGACCGTAAAAGTAATAAAAAAAATGAAGTTGAAAAATATAAAAAATACAAAAAGATACTTCATATCAAACTTGTTAAAGTTTGGCTTAGTAGCGACATCTCTTGTCCGGGTGAGCGGATAGTTCCGAAGGAGTGTTGAAGTCTCGCGATGAGGGTATAAACACAGATGGCGCTGTATCACTGCTATATAATTAAGTGATTATTTAACAGATTGAGATAAGGATGTATAGGAAAAATTCGTATCTAAACTCCTGATCAGTGGTGGTGTAGGGAATGGCACACGGCACGGAATAGTATGAAATATACGGTGTATTTACTTTATAAAAACGTTATTTGTGCAGGGTCACTCGCAACCGTACAAGACAGTGAACGCGAAAGCCCTGGAGGACTCGCAAGTGATCAAACTGCCGATGAGGGCTTTCCAGGAGGTGTTCCACGAGTACCCGGACATATTCGTCCGGGTCATACAGGTTGGTAGCATTGAGGGTGGAATGTCGCTAGGTGACGTTGGTTTTAAAAACACATCAAAATGTATACAAGGTGACCTTAGCCTCTGGACAAATAATGAAACCATGGATAAGACTGATACTTAGCAATATCGTAAAATAGTTATTTGGGTGGATCAACTATTTCTTGTTGTTATTCTGTCCCTTCAGCGAGGGGACAAAAGTAGTACAGTTTAATTAGAAGAAATGTCACATTTGACAATGAATGAGACATTAACTTACATGCTTATTAGATGACCAATTGTAGAAGGGGTTTAAAACTACCACAAAAATGCATGTTTGGCAAATTTTAATCAGATAAACTTACGGTTTAAAGAGTTACTCGGGAGACCGTCACTATAGCAACGAGTGACAAAGAAAAGTTGATCGACTCATTTGCTTAATTAGACAAGAATACAAAAAAAAATTCTATGAAATCATATCATCCAAATAAACAGGCTCCTCCAAAGTGATACATTGAAAACCGTTAGTTTTTCGGTAAATATTGGACTGACTGTTATGATACTTTGCAGTTTTGTTTTAAATATCTTGCTAAACCAGTAGTATTAGTATTTGTCCAGAGGCTAAGGTCACCCAGCATACGATTCGAAAGCATTTTGCTTCCTGAACACTACACTATATGCATAAAAAAATATATCTCTTGATATAGAAATACGAAAGAATAAAAAGTATGTCCTAATTTTACCAGTTCTATCATACATTAGATGAAATGCCCTTGCTTTTTGCCAAAGAAAAAATAAGCTGTTCAATAATTTTATATTTGACATTGACATTGTCAATTTTATTAAGTTCATAAACTTATGGGGGGCTACTACGAAATTAGATTTTTGAACCACCTAATTGCCCCAAGTTGCTGATGTTTAGGAATGACTTTGTCAATGGTAGAGTGTGCAGATAAATTAAACTAATTATACTTTTCGTTCCGCTAATGTACATAGGAAAGTTTGTAAAAAGCGGGGATGAGGAGGCAACGCGTGAAAAACATGCCTAAAGCATGCGCCAGACGGCATTCTACCACAGTTTCTGCCAGGTGACCTTGGTAGAAAAACAGTGGTTTTAAATCATGTAGCCAGTGGTTTTAAACCAAATTTCGATTGACCTTTAAACGCCCTTGGTAGACGGGCGTGCGCTTCAAACCATTGGCAGAAACAGTGGTAGAATGCCGTCTGGCCGCTTGCTGTAAACCATTCGAAGGACAGTCTCGCAGGCGCACGCTCCGAGTGTAGACGCGTCGCGTTTTGCGTACGACGTTAGCTCAGCACAAGCGCTTCAAGCACACTGAAATTTGGGGTTTGTTTTAAACCATGTAGACAGCAGCGCTTCTACCGCGCTTCTACCGAGGTCACCTGGCAGAAATTGTGGTAGAATGCCGTCTGGCGCATGCTTTATCTGAAGCTGTACCAAGCAAAGTCTCCTTTTAAACCCCACATAACGTTTTTGTTACGAACAAAATGGATTCTTACGCGGATGCTGGTAGGTCGATTTTTGTATTACCATATTGTCGTGTATAGACGACGCTGGCGTCCAAAAGGTGTATAATTAAATCCTCTTTTCCAGATCATCATGGTGCGACTACAAAGGGTCACGTTCACTGCCTTGCATCAGTATTTAGGACTCAGCGCGGAGTTGGTTAACCCGGTTAGTATTTCACCCCTTTCGGGGATTGGTTGTCACGAAAAATAATTCACCCTTTTAGGGATCGATTGTCAAGAAAAAAATAACGGTGTAACTACAAAATTTGTCATCTGTAGCTTCAGTGGTTTCGATTTTCCCCACAGCATCTCATCCCTTATTTCACCCCTTTGAGGGTTGATTTTTCAAAAACCGTTGTCACTAAGTTTTATTTATGATACACTGACGAGCAAAAATAAAGGGTCGGTTACAAAAATTACGATAACTACAAAACCCGCTGTGATAGCTTCTTCGAGTAAAATGAGTTTAGTAAAGAGTTTTATTCTTAAGAAAAAAAAGTTTAATTGAGACTAAAACTCTTTACTAAACTCATTTTACTCGAAGAAGCTATCACAGTTAGTTATCGTCATTTTTGTAACCGACCCTTTATTTTTGCTCGTGAGTGTAGATCGCTGGAATTGTATTTTCCTATGTGGCATCAACGGTTTCCGAGTACCATCCATATTTTTACCCGTTACTATACCATTCACATCATCTCGACTTTTATACGTCCCACTGCTGGGCACAGACCTCTTATCCTATCCTATTGTTGGCTGTAGTTCCCACGCTGGCCCAACGCGGATTGGAAATTTCACACACAATATTGAATTCCTTCGCGTGTGCAGGTATTCCCATGGTAAACAAATGTAATTAACGACCGCTTTAGCCTAGTTGGTAATGACCCTGCCTACGAAGCAAGAGGTCTTAGGTTCAAATCCTGGTAAGGGTATTTATTTGTGTGATGAGCACGAATATTTGTTCCTGAGTTATGGATGTTTTCTATGTATTTAAGTATATATTTATCTATATAAGTATGTCTATCGTCGTCTAGTACCCATAGTACAAGCTTTGCTTAGTTTGGGACTAGGTCGATTTGTGTGAGATTGCCCCCCCCCCCCTCTAATATTATTATTATTATTAATTCCGCACAAAATTTCCTGAAAAACTCAGAGGTGCGCCTCAAATCCACGACCTATACTAGGCTATCATGTTCATGACTTTTTAATTCACCCTTTTAGGGTCGATTTTCTAAAACCAGTTTTCCGCTTTGTCAGATCGTTCGTCTTTCTATATTTCGTCTTCCAGTACGCCCTCGCCATTCCAGAACCGAACAGTACAATATTTGTGTACTCTATGTGAAATAATCTCTCTGTCTACGGGGGTTTCTCTACGGGATCGAATCAGAAACGAGGAGATCCGTAGATGAACCGGGGTCACCGACAAAGCCAAACGGATTAGCTCGTTGAAATGGCAATGGGCAGGCCATATAGCTCGCAGAACAGATGGCCATTGTGGCCCAAAAGTTCTGGAATGGAGACCTCGGACTGGCAAGCGCAGCGTGGGACGTCCACCAACGAGATGGACGGACGATTTGGGGAAGGCCGCAGGTTCAGGGTGGATGCAAATCGCTTCCAATCGTAAGGCCTATGTCCAGCAGTGGACGTCCTACGGCTGCAATGATGATGATGATGTGAAATAATTATATTTCTGTGTCATAGGGTCGCGAAAAACGGCGCCCAACCACAGTGGCGTCCTCTCCCGGCAGAAAGGTCACAGTGGACTCTAGTACTTCGATGCATTCGCCGCACCACACCGAAAAGTCCGAACACAATGTGAGTTTTTATGGTTTTTATTATATTTGACAAAATTTTTACATGAATCAAATGAAAAACCAACTTTTATTTGGATGGGGCTTTGCAGCGCTTCAACCGCCGTATACCGTGTTACGAAAATCTAAGGATAACAAGTTTGATATGAAGTATCTTTTTAAAAATACAAAAAAAGATACTTCATATCAAACTTGTTAAAGTTTGGACAGGTAGCGACATCTCTTGTCCGGGTGAGCGGGTAGTTCCGAAGGAGTGTTGAAATCTCTCGATGAGGGTATAAGTACAACATAGATGGCGCTGTATCACGCAAGTGATGATCTAACAAAGTGAGATATGAATGTATAGGAAAAAACTCCTGACCAGTGGTGGTGTAGGGGTATTAGCACGCAGCACGGAATGCTGAGGACCTGGGTTCGATTCCCAGCGCTGGTCTTTTTTCTGGGTTTTTTCTGTGCATCCATATTTCAGTTTGTATTTAGTTTGAAATAATCTAAGGATAATGTGCATGAACTGAAACCAATTGCAATGCTGCGACCGCACGCTGCATCACGCGTGGTGTTCATTGGGATGTTTATAGCTAAACCGTTTGAGCCCTCGCCCGCGGGGTACAGACGCGCGGGGGTTGACGACAAAGGGGGCCGGGAGAGGTGCGGGCGGCAGGCACACGAGGCGCGCTCGCCGCCCGCACCTCTCGCGACCCCCTTTGTCGTCATACCCCTCAGCCCCTGTACCGCGCTGGCGAGGACTCAATCAAACGGTTTAGCTATAGTTTACGGTCATATTACTCGATTTTCGTTACACACGGGATACGGCGGTTGACACGCTTCATATCCTACACCTACATAATTAAATTCATGTCCTTACATGACTAACTATATTTTTAATGTATTGTTTCTGTTACAAGAAACGCTCTGTATAACATTTATTTAACACTACTAAATAGGGTAGTTGACAACGTTAAATATAAATTAAAAAAAAACTTTTAATTTTAGTCCTAAAATAAGATTAATTTTCAACTAACAGTAAAACTTTTACTTGCTTTTGAGTCATGATTGAGTCGCCGTGCATTTAACGACCTAGACTATATGCTAAGGCCGATATTAGACTATCATAGAAACATGATCATAGATATAGGACTCATGTTAATTTGATAAACCTATGACTTATAGGTTGTTATTACACTGTCATAGGTTTATCAAATTAATGCGAGTCCTATATCTATGATCATGTTTCTATGATAGTCTAATATCGGCCTAAGTAAGTCTTCCTAAAACTAAGACAATTTTGTAACCATCGCATTATATAAGCAAGTCATTTTGCATACTTGGTCAGTGTACTACTGAGCCGTTTTGCTCGCCAAGGCTAAATGCGAGCAAGGCCAACGGGACCCGACCCTGTCATCCATATACCGCCATGTAAATATACCCGTCGTGGGCCCGACCTGAGGCCGTATTGTCTAACGCTTCTGACGCTTGCCTTCGCTTTCACCATCTCTTTCTGCCATCATTTTATACCGTTTGACAGAAAGAAATGGCGATTGCGAAGGCAAGCGTCAGAAACTTTAGACAATAAGCCACGTGGGCTGCTACCATAATCCTGTTACCTACTAACGTTTGCATGCAGCAAGAGAACGGTCACCACGTGTCGTCACCCATTAACATCAGCCGCAAGTCCCGGCCCGACATGGTGCCCGACGTCGCTAGTAGTAACACGCCGCAGGTAACTATCATCAAGGATGATATAGACTGGGTTGGCAGTCGCCATTGTACGGATCGGCCGCGGTTTTTGTAGTTCGATTATTAAATCTAGATGGCGCTGAAATATAGCCAGAGGCTTTGAAGGCAAAACAATAAGACTACAGTACAGATGTTTCATATCAGTGCAAATGTATTATTATGCAATATTTTTGAAAAATAATACATTTGTAGTAATATGAAACATCTGTAGTCTTATTGTTTTGCCTTCAAAGCCTCTGGCTATATTTCAGCGCCATCTAGATTTAATAATTGAACTGCAAAAACCGCGGCCGATCCGTACTATGGCAAATGCCAATCCAGTCTATATCATCCTTGGTTGTACTTTGTTATACAACAGACCCCAGAATGACAGAATCACTGCGTTTCCCATAATTTCACTTGCCATATCATCGTTTGTCATAAAGTTCGATTCATATGTACCATCAGCCAAATAAGTGGTCTATCAATTTTTAAACAAGTTCCTATCATATGAAAATGTCGCTACAGTCGAACTTTCAAGTTGACAGACATAAACATATATTGGCATTATTGTTTTATGACATCCAAACCGATTTTTCAACTTTAGAGTGGTAGACCACATATTTGGCTGACGGTACCTGAATTAAATAATAAATTCTGACAAAAAATAGGTACAATTAAAATTGAAAATGCCTTGACACACTGCGCATGGAACCTTTAATATATGCTTCTGAAGCTCTGATAGAATAATAAGGCGGGTAAGATTCTTAAGGACTAGATTGCATAACGACTCTATAAGCAAAACGTCTTAGTTGCTTAAGGTCTTGGTAGCTAAATGTCTAATTGTACAAAGGTCTTAATAGTAGAATGCCCGGGTTTAAGATTGGACTTAGTTCTATTACGTCTTGTTTGTATAACGCCCTAATATCAAAATAGTGTAATAGCAAAACGACTAGGTAGGCATATCGTCAAACATTAATAACGTCTAAATGGCATAACGACTACATGGATGAATGAAAAGAAAAACTCAAACGCAGTTTGTGCTGGCCGGTATGTAATCATGACGTTTTGCTACCAAGACCATATGCTATCCAGACACTTTTCCTTATGCGTCGTTTTACAATCAAGACTTATTAATAACTTGAACGTAAACTCTATTAGTCATTTTGCAACTTCGGGCGTTATGCTATAGTTGTCGATCGAACAACTAAGACATTCTACTCACTAGGGCATTCTGCAAAAAAGACAATGTGCTTACCAAGACCTTATGCAACTAAGACGTTTTGCTTATAGAGTCGTTATTTCAGTATTTCAGTATTTATTGAATCGCAACATTTCTTACAAAATTTGTACATAAATGATGCCCTGTTGGGGCGTAGCAATTAAACTTAAAATTAAGCAATCTAGTCCTTACGAACCTAACCCAATAAGGCTCATGCGAACCCTAAAACTTGATGGAAAATTGTGATTGTTTATAAATTTTTTTTTCCGCAGCAGCAGCCAGATGTGCAGCCGAACTCTTCCTCCTTCCACAGGAACAGAGAGGGCTCCTCGTTCAAGAAACCGAACACTGACAACTTGGATGAACAGGTAAACCCAAGTGCTCGTTTGGCCACAGATCTAAGTATACTAAAGCTTACGCTCGGATAACCCGTTTTCCCGAAATGCGTGCTTCTCTGAAGTTGCACTTATTTAGAAGGCTCACTTAGACTCATAACGTACACTTTCTCAGTTAAGGCATTCATACTTTACAAGTTTAAAAAAAATAATATTCCAAAACGCACACTTTCCCAAAATATACACGTTTATGAGACCGCCGTATGTATAATATGCACAAATACGGCTCTTTGAAAGATGTGTATCTTCTGGGAAAATGTACAATCAGAGAAAATGCTCTATCTCAAAAAGTGTACCTACTGAGAAAGTGATAGAAAGTGAAAACTTGTCCCAACGTAAAAAAAATTGTTTGCATTTACATTATCTATTTTCTGCGGTTATTTAAGTGTAATGATTGATGATTTGCAATCAGTTATAAATCACAGATAATTGTTGAATATCAGAATCGAGAAAACCGAATCGTTGCTGTGGTTACACAAATTTTGCCCTTGGTCAACCTAAGCATTTTTCTATGAAACAGTATGAAGTGTCACTTGGACAACCGGGGACAGAGTAAACAACACAATAAAGCTGATTCACCCATTTATGTACATTAATTTTACTTTTAGTAATCCTCGGCTGAAAGCCTCAAACGCCGCAAATATGCCGCTCTAGGAACCAGCTACATGTTTGCGGCGTTTGGCGTTGAAACCTTAGAGCCATGGGGGCCAAGTGCGCGTCGGTTATTCAAAGATTTGTCGACGCGCCTAATAGAGGCCTCAGGCGACCAGAGGGCTGGCCACTATTTCGCACAGCGAATAAGTATCGCTATACAGCGGGGAAATACGGCCAGCCTTCTGGGCACCTTGCCCATTGACGGTGATTTAGGCCAAATTTTTTACTTATAGTTTAAGTTTTATTATGTTTGTGATTATTTTTTAAATGTTATCTTATTAAATTAAACTTAGATACAATTAAAAAAAAAAAAAAAAAATGGTATATTATATTGACTTTTAGTTTACCACTGACAGATGGTTTGCCTTCATTTCATTTCCAACTTTAACACCATACAAATAAAGTAGCTATTACAAAATCTGCAAACGTGGTTAACAGTATTCTAAAATTGGCTTTATTTGTAGGTCGTTAAAGTTGAATATGAAATGTCAGTGGTAAACTTTATGTAATTTTACTGTAACAGAGTGGTAGCTCCATACAAATAGTAACAGAGTGTTCTGCGCATTAAATTACAAATAACGATTCTGGTAAATTGATCTAATGAGTCATTCTGACTGTACATTTTGTTCTAGGCTCTAATCCAAATAGCGACAGAGGCGTTCATGAAGGAGCTAGGCTTGGAAAACGATCAGCTGCTTCAGGGAACAGTTCAAGTCAGAGACCTGCCAGCCGGCACCTATATCATGAAGGAGGAGAGTCATAAGGTACGCTGTCATGATCAGCCACTGCTGATTGAGGATATTGGGGACGTTGACCCCCAGGGCCGAACACTGGGTAGGCAGGCCTAGGAAGGGGGCAATGTCGTCAATAATTATTAATTTATTGATATGGTACAACTGCGTAATGTAAACAACATAGTAAGAAAATGGTTTAAAGCAGTCTTTCCCAACCTGGGGTCCGCGGACTCCTGGGGGTCCGCGAGTATATGTATGGGTATGTATTACAATACCGAAGTACGAAAGACCGAATGTATTAAAACATCGAATGGGTCAAAAGACCGACACGATTTTTTTCTGAAACCGTGAACTTTTTATGATTGTTATAAAACAAACCTAACCTAACCTAATGGGTTCTGTATGATGCCGATTTAATAAATTCTGAGAAGTTTACGGTTTCAGAAAAAAATTGTGTCGGTCTTTTGAACCATTCGATGTTTTAATACATTCGGTCATTCGTACTTCGGTATTGTAATACATACCCATATGTATGGGGGTCCGCGGTAAACAGTTATAAGTACCTATTTTGTATCTGTAATAACTAAAATAAATACCTAATCCGAATTTTTTTTCGCTGTTTATTTTATTAAGGGGGTCCGTGAAAACTGTGCTTGATTTCCTAGGGGTGCGTGGCTGAAAAAGGTTGGGAAACGCTGGTTTAAAGAATAAAAACACATCAGGGTCTACGATACAATTGCAGGGTGAACATTCGAGCGTTTTGACCGCGCGGTTAAACGTCATTACCATTCGAAGATTATTACCACAACCGAAGGACGAATCGCGCGAAATTTTATCAAACTAGACTCGGCATCGGTACTGTCTTTAAGTTTTCATAAAAAGTTAACCCTAAGCATCATCCATTTTAATAATTTCTGCTCAAGTGGTAATGACAAAAAAAACGCCGTAAAAACGCTGAATATTTACCCTACAACATTAAGGGCCTACGCTAGCTGACGCGGATTACCCGGAACGGACGCCCGTCGTGCGCGCGTCTAATAAGAAATTGTATGAACAGCGCTAAGTGGCGCGGGCGCGTGCGACCGATTTTCAGTACATTTTAGACCCGCGAGCGGGCGCACGCGGCGGGCGTCCGCGTCAGCTAGCGTAGGCCCTACCTTTTCAATGCCAACGACGGATATATGCGTCACGAAATACAACGTCAAAGTGATCTTCACGCAATGACATGAGGTTCAAAGTAGCTTTACGTTTTGGCTAGGCTTGGAGTTGAAAAGTTTATAAACTGATACTTTTTTTTAAGAGCTCTTGTAACCGGCGTTCTTTTATGAGAAGGCTAATGAGTGTTGTGGTCGTAGCAGATGGAAACAAATAGTCTCTGCCTATCTCCTTGCTGGGAAGGAGGCGTGATTGTATGTATGTATGTACGAGTATGTATATAGTATACCCTTTTCGCGTTCCCTAGATGAAACTTGATTGTCCTTTGTATTTAGATATGTTTTGATTAACTTTTTTTTCCGGAAAGCTCTTTTATAGCGTCAAGGGCGAGCCGGAAATATCACAGGTACAGCGAGCGATCAATGAATGGTTTTAAATTAGATTAGACTCATACTTGTCGTTTTTAGAACTACCCTCAAGGATTTGCCACACTGGATGCGTTCTGCGGTCGCGGTCAGGTCAAAATGAACGCAGCCCGCATTATGTATGAACAACATTGTCGGTTTCTATATATTGCGCGTGCGTGCGATACAAAGTATATTTTTTTTTTTTTTTTTTTTTTAGTAGCCCGTAGGGATCCCACTGGGAGGAATTGCCATAATCGCCACGCTTGGCAGGCGGGTTGGCGATCGCAGTAAGATGTCAAACGGTTCAGAGACGCTGCTGCCCGTCTTCTGTGTTCCTTTATTCCCTTAGTCGCCTTTTACGACACCCACGGGATGAAATGGGTTGGTACTATTCGCCGCCGGCACCACACAGCTTATATAACACACACAAAGTATATAGAGACCGACAATGTTGTTCATACATAATGCAAGCTGCGTTCAATTTGACCTGACCGCGACCGCAGAACGCGTTCAGTGTGGCAAATCCTTCAATACACTCTTGCGCATCAGCAGTGTGAAAGTAAACATCTTTAAAACAAATGTTCACGTATGTCAAAAGCCATACACTTCATAGTTCATAATCTTAACTGTGACAATGGAATATAGATTAGATTAATGTTTACAGCATAAATGTTTTCTATGTATGGTTGAAATTTTGAAAGCTGGCCATTTACAATACATTTACTTTTAGTTTACCACTGACAGATGGCTTGCCTTCATTTCATTTCAACTTTAACATCATACAAATAAAGTAGCTATTACAAAATCTGCAAACGTGGGTATCAGTATTCTAAAATTGGCTTTATTTGTAGGCCGTTACAGTTGAATATGAAATGAAGGCAAACCATCTGTCAGTGGTAAACTTTATGTAATTTTACTGTACCACTTGAAATTTTATCTCAGGAGTCACCAGTTTGTTGCGCTCGGGGTCCGTTTTAAGAAATGAAATGACCATTGCGGTCCGCACAACATTTTATAGAAAAAAATATTTATTAAACAAATGTAATTAATAAGAGGATGATAGCTATTTGATTGCATTTTTGTTCTATACTATGATTTGGTTTAGCGGTAGCCTTCAACAAAAGGAAACAATGTTGTTTTTACAAGATAAGTTTTCAAAATTTCAACTATACTTATTGAAGCGTTCGTTCCCATCGTGTGTAACATGAGTTCAAGCATGCTTTGAACCGCCACTGCATGAGTAAAGAATTAACACAGAGACTATAAATGAACTGAAGCAATTACTTTGCTCACCCGCGACCTTACGATAGTTACGTTTATGTAACAAATGCGTGTTCATGCAGTCACTCACAAATCACACAAACCCAACTATCGCCACCACCAAACTACACTGACGCGGTTAGAACTCAACCGGAGCTCGTCTTCAGAGTAGGCACCACAACCGTTCGCTATGCTACCAAATGTTAAGACTCAATGTGTGTCTAACATTTGGTAGCATAGCGAACGGTTGTGGTACCAACTCTGAATATGAGCTCTGGGACGGAGTTGACGCACGAAAAAATTGATTCACCCATGAATTCGAATCTCTGTTCCGTTTCTTTACTCATGCGCATCGACAGGGGCATTTGGTTTAGTTTCCATAGAGGCGGAAACATGTTGATTCGGGTCCCATTCGCGATCCATAGCATTGTAAGCCATAAATTATGTCTTACAATGTAACGTTTTTTAATGTAACGTTTGACATAAAAATCATTTGAACGAAAGAAAGAAAAATATTTATTTGTGACAACGACCGCTTTAGCCTAGTTGGTAGTGACCCTGCCTACGAAGCAAGAGGTCCTGGGTTCAAAACCCGGTAAGGGCATTTATTTGTGTGATGAGCACGAATATTTGTTCCTGAGTTATGGATGTTTTCTATGTATTTAAGTATTTAAGTATTTATTTATTTATATAAGTATGTTTATCGTCGTCTAGTACCCATAGTACAGGCTTTGCTTAGTTTGGGACTAGGTCGATTTGTGTAAGAGTGTCCCCTAATATTTATTAATTTATTTATTTTTAAGCTTAAATTAACACAATTTGCCATAACTGAGCATGTAGCCAGAATTAGCCATAAATTGACCAATCTTTCTTCGGGGAGTCGTGCCTTTTGGTCCTTGGCTAAAGCTGTGCAAAATAACTTTTGTCGGTCGTCTTTTCCACCTCTGCGCAAAGCGGATGGCTCATTAGTCTACGATGCAAGGGAGAAAGCAAGCCTCTTCTCTTACTTTTTCGCCTCCAACTCGACTCTGGTCGACGTTGGAGTAACGCCGCCTACCATCCCGCGGTGTAAGAGCTCAATGCCGGAAGTATGTTTTCGTCAAAGCATTGTGCGGCGAGCTCTTTTCTCCCTTGACGTCAATAAATCATGTGGGCCTGACGGTATTCCTGCTATTGTGCTGCGGACGTGCGCTCCCGAATTGGCACCGGTTCTGACGCGCCTTTTTCGTCTCTCCTACTCCACAGGCATAGTCCCGTCTTCGTGGAAGTCTGCTCTAGTGCACCCTGTCCCTAAAAAAGGCGATAGATCGGACCCTTCTAATTACAGGCCTATTGCGATCACCTCTTTGCTTTCCAAAGTGATGGAGCAAGTCATCAACCAGCAGCTCCTGGGCTACCTGGAGGATCGCCAGCTAATTAGTGACCGCCAATATGGCTTTCGTCAGGGTCGCTCAGCTGGCGACCTTCTAGTGTACCTAACGCATCGCTGGGCAGAGGCGATAGAAGGCAAGGGTGAAGCTCTGGTGGCAAGCCTAGATATCGCAAAGGCCTTCGACAGAGTCTGGCATGGAGCGCTTCTATCGAAATTGTCATCTTACGGGCTGCCCGGTGGGTTGTGCTCATGGATTGCCAGTTTTCTTAAAGATCGGAGTATTAGGGTCGCTATCGACGGAACATACTCCGACTCAATGTATGTGAATGCTGGTGTCCCCCAGGGCTGTGTGCTCTCGCCTACTCTGTTCCTCCTGCATATCAATGATGTGCTGCTTGTAAGCGGCCTTCATTGCTATGCGGATGACAGTACTTGCGACGCACGGTACTCTGGTAGAGCTAACCTTCCTCGGGCAGAATTGGAAGAGAGACGATCTAAACTTGTGTATGATCTAGAAGATACACTAGCACAAGTTTCTGATTGGGGCACACGTAACTTAGTGCAGTTTAACCCCTCCAAAACACAAGTTTGCGTATTTACTGCCAAAAAACACCCGTTTGTCGCTGCTCCATGCTTCCAAGGATCACCCCTCAACACTTCGGAGAGTGTTGGGATCCTCGGTGTCGATATTTCGAGCACGGTGCAATTTCGCGATCACCTGGAAGGTAAAACCAAGTCGGCTGCTAAAATGTTGGGCGTGCTTGGCCGCTCTAAGCGATACTTCACTCCAAAGCAGCGGCTTCAGATATATAAGGCCCAGGTTCGGCCAAGGATGGAGTATTGCTCTCATCTCTGGGCTGGCGCACCCCAATATCAGCTGCTTTCACTTGATCGCATACAGCGCAGGGCGTGCCGAGTTGTCGGCAACCCCTCACTCTCCGTTAAACTCGATCCTCTTGCTCTCCGCAGAGACGTTAGCTCCCTTTGCGTGTTCTATAAGATCTACAACGGGGAATGCTCTGAGGAACTCTTTGACCTCATTCCAGCTGCGGGGTTCCATTACAGATCCTCCCGTCGTAAGCATTCATTTCATCGACATCATGTTGATGAATGGCAGTCTTCGACGGTGCGTTTTAAGCGGTCTTTTTTGCCACGAACTTGCAAAATCTGGAACGAGCTTCCCGCTGGGGTCTTCCCATTGAGTTACGACCTGGGTGCCTTTAAGAGGAGAGTGTACATTTTTCTGCAGGGCCGACAACGCACTGGTATCGCGTAAAGCGCTGCGAGTGTCTATGGACAGTGGTGTTCATTTAACATCAGGTGACCCACTAGTTCGTTTGTCTGGCTTCACTAACATAAAAAAAAAAAAAAAAAAAAAAAAAAACTTTTTTTCTCTGACACCGTAAATTTTTCAGTAACTTCCAAATGGTCATCCTGTAACTTTCTTTTATAACTGGCCTTCCGTCCGCAGCTTCGCCCGCGATAAATTAAGTTTCCCGTAGGAAAAGGTATTTTCCCGCGGTAATTGTTGCCTATGTCACTCAGTGATAATGTAGCTTTCTAACGGCAAAAGAATTTTTGAAATCGGTCCAGTAGTTTCGGAGCCTATTCAATGCAAACAAACAAACAATCAAATCTTTCCTCTTTATAATATTAGTTTATAATAATCCAGAACAATTAATAGATTCAGAGATAAGAGTTACAGCAAACGATCTTTATGGCAAACATTATTGTGACTTTCAATATTTATGGATCCCATTATAGACCCACTGAATCTGACCACTGGACCTTGAAATATGACGTAAATTTCAACTAACGTGATAGATCAATACAGCACGTTGCCGCTCTTCTATGGAAGCTACAGCAACGCATGGTGAATTTAGTTGTATCTTTGACAGGACGTGGCGCTAGTGTACCTGCTGTCAGGCGCTCTCCTTGTCTCACAACGGGTGGCAGAAGGGGACGGCGAAGTCCACATGTTCACTGCTTATCCTGGTAAGCTATTCCTCAATAGAATAATGTAAAAGAACGGACAAGTTCATGCCGTACGTGCGTAGTTGGGACCAAAACAACCACATTAATAAAGTATGCAAAATTTTTTTCGTTTCTGCTATTTGGACATATAAAATAGCCTAATTATTAATGGGCGGCCGACGGATTCAAAATACGTCAAAATCATGTCAAATGATATACGTAATATGGATATGACTAGAATTGGTTTAAATAAGTGAACATAATTGCAAAACAGTTACATAATGTTATAGTTGTAAATAAATAATCACGATTTTTTTCTATATTAAGTTTTTTCAGTCCATTCCTTTTATTGTTCACTATCTTTGGTCAATTATAACTGAAGATACACATTGCCGAACAAAATCCCCTTCAAAGAATGTCCGAACTTTTTTATTTGTTTGCGTAACAATTAAAATCATCACCTACACAGAAATTTGAACCTAGTCTTTACTTCATTACAGTCGAAATTTGGTTGACACTTGACATAGCTGTCAACTTGACAATTTCACGCAACGTACTGAGAAAAAAAAAGGCCACTTTTATCAAAGTGGCGCTCATTTGGCTCGGACATTTTCGGGCGCGCGACTGTGGATCTACAGTTATAATTGGGATTGTTCATTTTTTTTAACCCCCCATTTTAATTTTTTTTATCGAAAATATAGAGCATTTTAAGAAACTGATTTGAATATTTCAGCAATTCATCACTCCAATATTTTTTTATAACTTATTGAAAATTTGAGATACGACTTCTCGTAAATTACATGTCGCGGCAGAATCTGTGTATAAACCACAGACATAATGACAAAAAAAATGTGTCACAATCGATGCTTAGTTGTCATCTGACAATGTCACTTTACATAACAATAACACTAAAGTTGCCGATTCTTCCAAGAGAATAGGTAAAAAATACGATTTACTGCTATAGTATTTTTTGTACGTATAAAATAAAATGGTTAGAAGTTGTTCCCTTGAAAGTTCTTTGGGGGATTCAATCCATACTTACATTAAAATGATCCTCGCAACAATAAGTACATCTTGTAAACTTTGAATTAACTTTGCGGCACCACTTCTCTAGTAAATCTTCTCTAATGCGAACAATTAATTTGTTTGGGCTATTGACACAGTCATTTCCACAAGTAGGAATGAAACTCTTCCTGTATAAATCCATTATTAAAATATGGAAAACGCGAAGAATGTTTTTCAAAATAGTATCCTTAAACTGACAGATGATAACTACGTCGAAGTGACAGAGAATAGTATAGAGAAACTAGACGGACGGCTTTTTTTTTCTTGTTGCAAAGAATTTCAAAGTTAATGCCCACAGAAAGGTCAAACAAAGGTCAAACATTATTTTGCAAAAACACACACGATCATTTAATATTTTTTTACTACAATGTTATAAAATGATTTAATAAACCTATTCCTCGAAATGGTTTTGGAATTAGACCACATTGTAAAAAAGTGATCAATGCCAATTGATCAAAGTTCACTATCCACTTATATAGGGAAAATTACCACTCTTCATCCATAGATGTAAGAGGTGCGTATCTATTCGTAGAGTGATACTTCTCTATTATTAATAATAATAACATTATCACCTTCACTCAAATTTCTTATAAAATCATAACTTGGGAATCTGTCTATAACTGACTCCATTTTACTGGAGATATTTATAACAATTCATTTTTATACACAGATATTACTAGAAATTTGATAAAAATCTTATCCATCTTATGCTTTCGTCACCATATTGCATGCATTGTCCGCCCTTTGCTAATTATCCTTTTTTTTATCCCAGGCGAAGTGGAAGGCGGTCTTGCCGTGCTAACGGGCGAACCGTCCTTCTTCTCCATCCGAGCGAAGCACTTCTCCCGCATCGGGCTGCTCTCCAAGACGACGGTGTACAGCGTCATGCGGGAGCGTCCCTCCGTCGTGCTGCACATCGCGAACAGCGTCGTTCGCCGCCTGTCGCCGTTCGTGCGGCAAGTCGACTTCGCTCTCGACTGGGTAACTCGCTTATTCCTCTGGCACGACCCAATAGCGTAAGAGCCCGTGAACCCCAGTCCTTCGTCTATACTAATATTATAAAGAGGAAAGATTTGATTGTTTGTTTGTTTGCATTGAATAGGCTCCGAAACTACTGGACCGATTTCAAAAATACTTTTGCCGTTAGAAAGCTACATTACCACAGAGTGACATAGGCTGCTTTATACCGCGGGAAAATACCATTTCCTACGGGAAAATTAATTTTATCGCGGGCGAAGCTGTGGACGGAAGGCTAGTTATTTTATAAAAGCTGAAAGTTTGCCAGCGCATGCTCCTAACACTGGTAAGAACGATGGACCATTATGAGGTTTGAGTTACAGTGGCTTTGGCAGATAAACGGTACCAAAGGTGCGTAAAATACCGATCTACTTTCGTCAAGTAATAAAGTGCGATTTTTTGGTATTACCTTCAGAATATTATGAAAAATCATGTTATTCATTGCCAGACACTTAACATCGTAGCAACCTCTTGCCTCAACTTTAACGACCTACAAATAAAGCCAATTTTAGAATACTGTTACCCACGTTTGCAGATTTTGTAATAGCTACTTTATTTGTATGGTGTTAAAGTTGGAAATGAAATGAAGGAAAGCCGTCTGTCAGTGGTAAACTAAAAGTAAACGTATTGTACCGCACCGTCAAGACGACACGGCAACGTATACCTGCACGGTGCGGCGACGCTGCACCGTGGTTATGTGGCCAGGCCCTAACTCCAGTTACCCAAGTGACATCCTTCATACTGTTTCATAGAAAAATGCTTAAGTTGTTCATAAGACAAAATTTGTGTAACTATACCAACGGGTGCCAAGAAAAAGTTGATTCACCCAACTCTTCCCATCCGCAGGTGTTCCTGGAATCCGGCAGGGCGGTGTACCGGCAGGACGAGGAGTCTGGTTCCACCTTTATAGTGCTGAGCGGCCGGCTGCGTTCGGTGATAACGCACCCTAACGGCAAGAAGGAACTCGTAGGGGAATACGGCAAAGGGGATCTGGTTGGCATTGTGAGTACCAACAAGGATGATATAGACTGGATTAGCAACCGCCATAGTACAGATCGTCCGCAGAAAAATAGTTCGATTATTAAATTTAGATGGCGCTGAAATATAGCCAGAGGCTTTGAAAGCAAAACAATAAGACTAAAGATGTTTCATATTACTACAATTGGGAATGTCTAAAAAAAATTACCAGTGTATATTTTTTTTGTATAGAAAAGTCAATTACAAGAAACTAATTTCAATATTTTGTCATTTAGTTCTCTACTTTTTTCAAAATTAATTATTTAAACTATTTTAGTTGATGACGTCAGATTATAATTGAGGGCTCCCACAATGCCAAATTTCTAAATCTATCTAAATGCTTACGATAAGGCAACCCCTTTAATTATTGTTTGCGTAGTGGTACACTATACACTATGTCACTTTACTGGCACTGACAAAGTGCTAGATGTCAGACAGCGGGTCCAAATCAAACTCCGTAGTATAATCCACGCGTAAATTGTGAAGAATTCTAACCACACAGAATAAAGTACGACTTGAACCGGTCACGCAATTTACACCAATGTCAAATGAAGTTCATTGCTTATTTGTTATATAATAAATTCATTACATAATATTAAAATTAAATAACTACAGAAAACGATTTAAAAAGCATTTATCTCGAAATGGTTTTCGATTTTCTATACATTGCAAAAAAATAGACATCCCCAATTGTATTATTTTTCAAAAATAATGCATAATAATACATTTGCAGTAATATGAAATATCTCTAGTCTAATTGTTATGCTTTCAAACCCTCGGGCTATATGCCAGCGCCATCTAGATTTAATAATCGAACTATTTTTCCGCGACCGATCTGTACTATGGCGATTGCTAATCCAGTCCTCAGATCAAATAAAAAGTAAAGATATAGCGCTGCGAACAACGAAGTGAGGCCGGTCAAACTACACCAATCCGCGTGCTTACACAGTGACACGCACACACTTGCAACCAAACTACACCAAATTTTGCTTAGAACCCAAAACGTCAACACTAGTGTTGCCATTATAACGTTGTAGTTACCCTATTATTACAACCTTTTCTTTTTTCATTTTAAATTCTATTCTATATTAGCACGGCTTAAAACGTGAGAACGTGACACGCAACGTAAAGTTATTTGTTTCTTGTAAAAGTTTATCAACGTTTTTTATTGTAGTAACGGTATCAACGTGACACGCAACGTAGTATCGGGGTATTAATAATATATAAATAATATTAGGGGACAATCTCACACAAATCGACCTAGTCCCAAACTAAGCAAAGCTTGTACTATGGGTACTAGACGACGATAAACATACTTGTATAGATAAATAAATACTTAAATACATAGAAAACATCCATAACTCAGGTACAAATATTCGTGCTCATCACACAAATAAATGCCCTTACCGGGATTCGAACCCAGGACCTCTTGCTTCGTAGGCAGGGTCACTACCAACTAGGCTAAAGCGGTCGTTAAAGTACCAATAAAAAGCAGCCAAGTATACGTTAAAGCTGATAAATTAATAAAGATGATTCTAATATATTTCATTATGTTCCACTGTTCCATTTCCTGAATGGAACTTTGGTTTTTTCGGCCGCTTCATTTTTATTCGTCATAAGCCAGTTGCAGTAATATACCAAAAAATAATATTGATCAATTTACTGGTTTTTTTTTATTATTGAACTAGCTGTTGCCCGCGACTCTGTCTGCAAATAATTCGTATATCGCTATCCCGAAGAAACTATGCGATTTTCCGGTATAAAAATTAAAATTATCCTATGTCCTTCCCAGGGTTTCAAACTATCTTCATACCAAATTTCATGTAAATCGGTTCAGCGGTTTAAGCGTGAAAGAGGTAACAGACAGACATACTTTCGCATTTATAATATTAGTGGAATTTAGCTCCATCTTGTTGGAGGCCTACCTACACTGCGTCTTCCGGTCCGCGGACGCCACTCGAGAACCTTTTTGCCCCATCGGCCATCAGTTCTACGAGCGATGTGCCCTGCCCACTGCCACTTGAGTCTGGCGATTCCTCGAGCTATGTCGGTGACTTTAGATGGAGCGACCACCTGGTTAAGGTTGCGGGATTGCTTTGGATGGCACGGGACCGATCTGTTTGGCGAGCCTTGGGGGAGGCCTATGTTCAGCAGTGGACGTCTTTCAGCTGAAATGATGATGATGAGGAATTTATTTATTTTTCATCACACTTGCTCGTCAATGGGTTTATTCCATGCCTGTATACTAAATGACATTGGCCTAAATTGTTCTTAAGGGAGTTATGGATTTACGTACAGTTTTTCCTCCCGAGATAGTTCTAACTTTAGTTTTAAAATTTGCAAAAAAAGTTAGTAGGTATGTCATTTCAGACGAAGGAGGTTTCAAGTCAGCCAACGTTTTATTTATATCTTTAAAACTTAGCTATAACCCAATTTTACAACACAAAACTTATCTACGCTTCATGAAACTTCGTTATTTTTATATTTTAAGTTTGTATCAAATAGTTTTTCAATAATTTTAGTAAGTATTTTTTTAACATGTTGGCAGAATCTGGCCGTATGACCATTCGAATTCTAACCTAAACACAGGTTACATTATCTATGGTAGATTTTTGGATGAAAATCATTGTGTGTATCACAGGCAGTAAGGGGATTACAAACCCCTCCGCCTTTGGCGTCGGGCTTCTAATACACTCGTTAGTAATCCCCTACTTACGGCCCCTGATGCACAATGTACTATATTTGACAGGTGGAGATGGTGACGGCTACACGCCGCAGCACGACGGTGATGGCGGTTCGTGATTCCGAGCTAGCCAAGCTGCCGGAGGGGCTGTTTAATGCCATCAAGCTGCGGTTCCCAGTCGTGGTGACGCGGCTCATCAACCTATTGGGCCATAGGATACTCGGTGAGTGGCAAGGTGACTCACAGACGCGGTTCTGTCGCGTATGGACCCGTTCGCAATTCGTCCCGTTAGCAAGTCGTCCCGCATTCGCACCTCGTCCCTTTCGCGACTCGTCCCTTTCGCAACTCGTCCCGTTCGCAATTCGTCCCGTTAGCAAGTCTCACGTCGTCACCTTCGCGACTCGTCCCGATTGCAACTGGTCCCGTTCGCAATTCGTCCCGTTAGCAAGTCTCACGTCGTCCCTTTCGCGACTCGTCCCGATTGCAACTCGTCCCGTTAGCAAGTCTCACGTCGTCCCTTTCGCGACTCGTCCCGATTGCAACTCGTCCCGTTCGCAATTCGTCCCGTTAGCAAGTCTCACGTTGTCCCTTTCGCGACTCGTCCCGATTGCAACTCGTCCCGTTCGCAATTCGTCCCGTTAGCAAGTCTCACGTCGTCCCTTTGTCGACTCGTCCCGATTGCAACTCGTCCCGTTCGCAAGTCTCACGTCGTCCCTTTCGCGACTCGTCCCGATTGCAACTCATCCCATTCACAATTCGTCCCGTTAGCAAGTCGTCCCGCAGTCTCGCGTCGTCCCTTTCGCGACTCGTCCCTTTAGCAACTCGTCCCACTCTTTCTATCCGTCCCTTTTGCAACACTTATTAATAGGGATGTTGACACCACCAATCAACTGACGTTCTTTTTATGATCTGTCAAAACACAATCTCCCATAGAGTTTGTTAGACAATAGCGACATATGACGTCATTGTTCGCATACTCAATCAACCAACTATTTATTTGTTTTAAAGCAACAAAAATCTAATTTTGCATTTATTCGAAAATTAATCTGGCTTTCAGGGCTGAAATAAAGCGTTATTTTACTGGAGTCGTGTCTTCAAATTCTTTTTTAATGGTGTCAACATCCCTATTACAAATATATCCACGGCCGCATCTGTTTGTCTGTCTGTCGACTGTTGACCGATTCAAGTGTGGTTTTCACTAATGTGTAGCTTGCAAAAGGGACGGATAGAAAGAGTGGAACGAGTTGCTGAAGGGACGAGTTGCGAATGCGGGACGACTTGCTAACGGGACGAATTGCGAACGGGTCCATACGCGACAGAACCACAGACGCTCGGCACTCAGGAGGTGGTCACGACAGCACGAAGGTGCGAGACTAAGCTAGCCAAGCTTCCGGAGGGGCTGTTCCAACGGCATCGACGTCCGTATCCGTAGGTTTGCCCTTTACACGTGACCCCTGGGTCTGGGTCACGTGACACGTGACTCCGGTGGTAGGCTTCGGCCGTGGCTGGTCACCATCCAATAGGTTGAGCCAGGCCGCCAAGCGACAACAACAACAACAACAATGACTCTTTTATTGTACACCACAAATAATACAATACAGTAAAACAAGTACATGAAAAAAAAAGAAATAAGGTAAGCAATGGGCGGCCTTATCGCCTCGAAGCGATCTCTTCCAGGCAACCTTTAAAAAAAAAGAAAGAAAGCAAGGAATGCATTTCAGCAGGTGGTGCAATATAAAATTTAATAAATAATAACAAAAAAAAAACAAACATTTTAATAAAACAACTGAAAACATCCAATAATACACATCATAAAACATACATAGATAAGTGATATACAATATACTTGTAAATAAAAGGACTATAATACAATTTTCAAGCACAGGATAATAGATAGTGTTGCTTAAGCATAGATAGCGACTCGTCGTGATTATAATTAACACCATATACTAAAAATGAATTCTATTAGTTATTGAACGGTGGCCAGTTATTGGCAATTTACCCTATGATGTATGATTGTTTACCTATTATTTAATAGGTTAAATAACTCTCCTTCGATAGTCGGGTGAAAACAAAGAGCACCTAAGTAAATTTGAGTATGTAAAACATTGTAATTTTAGTCTATCTACTTAGTTTTTTTTACGCTTAGTTGCAAGTTGAGTTGACATCTAAAAAAAATATTTTTGTTTTGTTTTTGAAAAAGGAGGAAGTCATAATATTGTATATTCATCACACTTGCTCGTCAATGGTGTTATTCCATGCTTGTATGCTAAATGACAATGGCCTAAATTGTTCTTAAGGGAGTTATAGATTTACGTACAGTTTTTCTACCCAAGGGAGTTCTAACTTTAGTTTTAAAATTTGCAAACAAGTCATTTCAGACTAAGGAGGTTTCAAGTCAGCCAACGTTTTATTTTTATTATCTTTAAAACTTAGCTATAACCCAAATTTTACAACACAAAACTTATCTACCCTTCATGAAAATTCTTTATTTTTATATTTTAAATTTATATCAAATAGTTTTGCAATAATTTTTGTAAAAATATTTTTTTTAACATGTTGGCAGAATCTGGCCGTATGACCTTTCGAATTCTAAACTAAACACAGTTTACATTCATAGTGAAAATAAACGGATCACTCACGTCTCAAAACGAGTTTAACTCGACATGTTTCGGGCTAATCCGTAGCCCTTCCTCTCGGAGTCGCACGTCACGGCGGCTGCCACACGTGCACACAACACGTGGACGTGGCAGCCGCCGTGACGTGCGACTCCGAGAGGAAGGGCTACGGATTAGCCCGAAACATGTCGAGTTAAACTCGTTTTGAGACGTGAGTGATCCGTTTATTTTCACTATGAGTGAGTCTCACGGTAGTTTCATGTTTACAGTTTACATTATCTATGGTAGGTGACTCAAAAAAAGTGTCAATCTGTATTGGCGGGTAGCCATTATTTTATTCAATTTAAGTGACCAGAGACAAGTTAATTTTATTTTCGGATTTTTTTTCTCGCAAATACTCGCAATGTGATGAAAATCATTGTGTGTATCACGGGTAGTAAGAGGATTACGAACTCGAGTCATTAAAAGCCCTCCGCCTTCGGCGTCGGGCTTCTTTTAGAATCTCATTAGTAATCCCCTACTTACGGCCCTAGATGCACAATGTACTATTAATGACGGTACATTTACACTGGCTATTGGGCTTGTGAGGGTAATCGTGAATGTTTATTAATAAATCAGTCATTGCTTGAACGTCGTGTTTAAAGTGTTCACTTTGTTTAACAGGGTCATGGCAGAAGCCCACGTCTGGGCTGGGCGGCGCGACGCTGGAGCCGCGAGTCTCTGCCCACAACTTCTCGACGGTCGCCGTGGTACCGGTCAGCGACGACGTGCCTCTCACTGCGTTCACTTACGAACTGTACCACTCGCTGTGTGCCATAGGTGAGCGCTGGAGAGTTCTAGATTCTTCAGACTAGAGAACCATAGCGTAATATAGCATTTTTATAATATTTAGTTTGTGTTGTAGGTTTCATTGAACATGAACCTCATTTCCAGACATAGGGTTTGTTTTAGAAAAGCAGCGATTATGTGTTTACATTTCTATTAACATTAGTTTGAACAAATGTTCCTTGAGTAGTTTAGCTAAAACAATTTTGTTCACCTAAAGTATCCTAATGAATTTGTATGGGAAAAATCCTTTTCTAAAAGCTATTTAGAAAACGAATTTGCCATACTAATTTATTAGTATACTCCAGGAGACTTTTTAATAGCTTTATTTAACTTGCAATGTTTGTGTGTATGTAGTATTTTGTCAAATATTCCAAGACTTATGCGATTTGAAATCAAACTCATAGGTTTGTAGCTCGGATGACAATGGAAGTCCAGTCAACACAAAGCACAGGCGCAAATAAAAACTTGTATAAGGCTTAGCACGCACTGCGGTTTTTTTGTTGCGGTTGCGGTCTGGCCGAAAACGCCGAACCGCGGATGAACTCGCACTGCGGTTGCGTTTCCGCGGTTTTCACGTTCAGTATGACAATGGATTTCCTGAGAGCAGTATGTGTTGTGGCCTTAGTTTTAAGAAATAAAAAAAATAGAAAACGTCTTCACCAACATAAGTACTGGGTGCATCCTCTAACAGATCAAAGATATTTGAAGGGATATTTTTGTAAAATGTACAGTGATGTACGAAACAATAAAGACAAATTTTTTAACTACTACAGGATGTCAATTAGTAGTTTTGATAAATTATTGCGAATGGTTGGCCCACATCTACAATTTCAAAATACAAGCTTTCGTAAAGCTATATCACCAGAGGAGCGTTTGTCTGTAACCCTGAGGTAAGAAAAAATACAATTTAAATGTTTAATTTGAATTACATAAATTATTTATCTGAGAACTGTGGTGTGAATTGTGAGAAATAAGTAGCGGCTCCGGGTACAATAATTTCGTCACTGATAATCTGACTCCGACGACATAATGCAGCGCACAACACACACCTCACGCTCCGCTCTCTGAGCCGAACTGACAAAAAAACCGCTTTTTACGAACCGCAGTGGGGGCGCTGCCGTACATGAAGTATGGGATACATAAAAACGCGCGGTTGCAAACCGCGAATCAAAATGTAGCAAGTTGCGTTTTTAAAATCAGTCACTGAAATAAATTGCAAGTGCGTGCGCTTATAAAGAATGCCGTACGTTACATTTTTTGCGGTAGCGGAACCGCTTTTTAAAAACCGCAGTGCGTGCTAAGCCTAAAGCACATTTTTTTTGTGACAGGACCGACGGTTCGCCTGACGTCAGACGTCATACGCAAATTGCTCGGCTTGACCATCATGGACCCTAACAACGAATACCGGCTCAGCTCGTGGCTCGCCCAGCAGGAGGACAAACATAAAGTAAGACTTAATCTGGAACATTTAAAAGGTAGAAAAGATAAGTTGATCCTGGAAATCGAACCAGCGGTCTTATTGTCTTGCCTTCACAATCACTATTTCTTTCTATCAAACGGTATAAGATGATGACAGAAAGGGATGGTGAGAGCGAAGGCAAGCGTCAGAAGCGTTGGACAATACGGTCTCTGGCTCATCATTCCGTGATGCGTGCTTCACCATCTACACTAATCCGAGCATTGGCTTATTCGGCTTGACGACCGCATAGCTAAGTCGTTAGAGAACCATTTCGAGATACTTACATGCTTTATAACCGTTTGTAGTTATTTCATATATAATGTAATGGATTTATTACATATCGAATAAGCAATGATCTTCATTTGACACTGAAGTATGTCGGTCCAAGTTGTACTTTAATCGTCACATTACAAAAAAATATATGTATAAAAGAAAAGAAAAAACCGCGGGACAAAGTTTTTTGGGTGTACTTTCGTTTGACAAATTACGTTTCCCAAACTTATTCATTTGGCAAATGTTTCATTTCCCAAATGTTTATTTTTTCTGAAACTGTAAACTATTCAGGATATATTTCAGGACTATTCTGTAGGTTAGGTTAGGTTTGTTTTATAACAATCCTGAAAAGTTTACAGTTTCAGAAAGAATAAACATTTGGTAAATGAAACATTTGCCAAATGAATCAGTTTGGGAAACGTAATTTGCGAAACATTAGTAAACCCGCGAGACTAAACAACCATAATGACACGCGAATTATAGCCTTCGCTGTGCTCGGGTGGCTAAATATCTTGTGTCATTATGGCTTGTTTTAGTTCCTTGTTGAACAATCTACTATTAGTGTCATTTACCCTATTAGGACTACTATAGCGTGCCTACACCTTTCATTATCTAACTTGTTCAACAGGTTGCCCTGTACCAATGCGACCCGAGTCTGACTCAGTGGACGCAGCGTTGCATCCGGCAAGCGGACTGCATCCTCATAGTGGCCCTGGGCGACAAACAGCCCAGCATTGGGAAGGTCGGTGCCCCGTTTGGTGTAGCAATCAACCACCCTTTTATTTACTCCCGACACAAAAAGAGGGGTGTTATAAGTTTGACCGCTATGTGTGTGTCTGTCTTAAATGGGTGAACCGATTTGGATGCGGTTTTTTTTATTTGAAAGCAGGTTTCTTAGCGATGGTTCTTAGACATGGTTCATCAAAATTTGTTCCAACCGTTTCAAAGTTATCAGTTCTTTTGTATGCTGCGCAAGGGATCTTAGATTGGACATCACGATATTCGTCAGATATGTGATGGGTCAGATACGATTTTGGATACATTCGCTTATCATACGATTATATGATCGCCCAGTTTATTGCCAGATTTGTTTAGAAGCCACAAAATGAATAAGCAATTGGACGTATCTGTTAAATAAATGATCTGACGACTAGCTAAACTGACGACTCAAACTGCATCTGACCAAAAACGTAACTGACGGATATCGTGATATCCCTTAGACTGAATTGCGTTGGGGTTTTTAAATTTTTAAATTTATAGTTATTGACAGGAGAAAGCATAATTTTTACTTTGATTTTTTAGAAAATGCATTGTGTTCGAACTTGAACTTTATTAATTTGGCGCGGATCTGTGTCTTAAGCTTACGAGGGGTTAAACTGAACTGACTTTGAACCTTAGGTTGGTAAAGGAATTTTCATCACTTAAGCTCTGAATGTAAAGGTGCGTTTAAACGGCGCGGGGTAGCACGACCCCAGGCGAGCCGAGCCGTCCGTCTAGATACGGCTCGGCTATATCCGAACAAGTCACAACATCGCTAAAAAACTCAAAATTCACACCACAATCAAACCCACAAACTCTTTCGACACGCGCTCTGTACTTTCTGTTTAGACGGTGCGTATTAATTAACACAAGCCGAGCCGAAGATGGCGCGCGCGCCTTTGATCCGTGTCGAAAAACCGACAAGCGATGGATCGTACGAACTTTGCCGAGGCGAGCCGAGCCGCACCGGGCGTGGCTGTTTAAACGGCGCGTGGCGCGCTGAATCACCTCTCGGCTCGGCTCGCGTGTTTGCGCGCCGTTTGAACGCCGCTTAAGAAAGCTTGTATTAAAAATAGAGTTGTTAACAAAATTTTCCCAACAGATCGAGAAAGAAATCGAACGTCTCGCCATACGTACGCAAAAGGAGCTGGTGTTGCTCCATCGCGAGGGAGGCGCGAACCCCTGCGGCACCGTCCACTGGCTGAACATGAGGACCTGGGTCAGCCAGCACCACCACGTGCGTTGCCCGCACCGGATGTTCACCAGGAAGAGCCAGTACCGAGTGGTGAGTGGGGAACGCTATATCTTCATCATCATCATGTTTCAGCGGCAAAAAAACGGCTAAGTCCAGCGAGTCGGAGTCGCGCACGAAGGGCTCCCTACCATTGTCTATAAAAACGGCAAAAAATCACGTTTGTTGTATGGAAGCCCCCCAATTAATTTTTTTTTTAATTTTATTATTTATTGACGTGCCAACGTCTAGTAAATCGATGAAGGCCGGCTGCACGCACGAAAAAGGATGACTCAGTGTAACGTACATAACGCATTGTCCCTTTACGCTCGAGCCGATGAACGATCGGAGCGAGAGCGCGGCACGAGCGAGCGAAAGGCACAATTGACTTGAGCGTTCGACATCAATGTTTTGTTATGACGTTGTCACGTTAAACTATCGTCCGTAAACTGACTTTACAGACAGCAAAAAATCACGTTTGTTGTATGGGAGCCCCCTTAAATATTTATTTTATTCTGTTTTTTAGTATATGTTGTTATAGCGGCAACAGACATACATAATCTGTGAAAATTTCAACTTTTTAACTATCAAGGTTCATGAGATACAGCCTGGTGACAGACGGATAGACAGACGGACAGCGGAGTCTTAGAAGGTAATAGGGTCCCGTTTTTACCCTTTGGGTACGGAACCCTTAAAACTGACTCAAAACATCTACACACTCTACACTTTGTCTTTATGAAAATGAATATTATTCGTGATTTTGATTAACAAAACCCCAAAATTTATCCTTAAAAAAAAGTAAATCGTACCGTTTTTCTGCCCATTTTCGAGCTCGGGCTCAAACCCACGACCGGCTTATGAGTCTACAGATCAAACCCCAAGACCACCACCGCTTTCTAATACATTGTAATAAGGATGTTGACACCACCAATCAACTGAAATACTTTTTATGAGCTGTCAAAACACAATTCTCCCATAGAGTTTGAATGGCAATAGCACCGAATAAGTAATAGTACTAACGTGCAGAAGGATACTCTCGAACAAAATTCAACTTAAGCTATAAAAACTTGCATACTCTTACTGCTTGCACGCGAATTTGAAACATATCGTGTGGTACGAGCGTTTATATTCCGGTGGGCACCGCTGATCCAAAACCAAGGGCACAGGGTTCCCACTCGCCGATCGTTCGTAGGTATATGTATAAATCAGGAAGATAACAGTGTGTATTAATTCAGTGAACTACATTTAGTAAGTACGTAAGTTATTTGTAAGATCGTTCAGAAGTCATTGTTTGTTGCAAAAATCACAGAAAAAAGATGCTTTATAGGTAATTACGCGCGACGCGGCTAGCGTGCGAACCGAAGGCCGAGCGACGACCTACTGCCATACTCCTCCCCGGGAGGCGCGCCGGCCGAACATACCTAAACTGCGGAGTGAAACCCCCCTGGCAATAGCAACTTATGACGTCACTTGTTCACCAACTCAATCAACTAACTATTTATTTGTTTTAAAGCAACAACAATCTAATTTTGCAGTTAATCGAAAATCAATCTGGTTTTCTGAGCTAAAATAAAGTGTTTTTTTACTGGAGTCGTGGCTTCGAATTATTTTTTAATGGCGTCATCATTAATGGGCGGCCGACGGATGCAAAATACGTCAAAATCATGTCAAACGATACACTTAATATGGATATGACTACAATTGGTCTAAAAAAGAGAACATAATTGCAAAATAGTTATATAATTTTATTGCTGTAGTAAATAATCTTAATTTTCTTATATTACATATTTTCAGTCCATTCTTTTTATGGTTCACTATCCACTTGTATAGGAAAAATTACCACTCTACATCTACAGATGTAAGAGGTGTGTATCTATTCTTAAAGTGATTCTTCACCATTATTAGTCACCAACACTCAAATTTCTTATAAAATCATAATTTGGAATTATGTCTATAGTTGACTCCATCTTATATAAGGATAGAGGTATTATGTACAGTGGGCTGCAAAAGTGCATGGACATCTCGGGGCGATAATCGCATGAGCAGTGTTTGATCGTTTGTGTTCATGTTTCGATGAGAATTAACTAGATGGCGTTGTGAATTGATGCAGCGTAGTGGCCGTTTTCTGCATCTAGTTTATATACCAAACTAAACTGCTATTTCGAATGATCTTCTATTAGCAGCTGTGGCTTAACGGTTATACGCATGAGTCAAGTACTGGTATGTGGAGTTGGTTTATGGTTCGAATCCCAGATCAGAGTGTTATTTTTGTTTATTATTTATTGTTTTTTTTTTAAATATGTATTTAATTATCTGTTTAATTAAAAAATATCTTTGATCAGAAAATAAAATAATACAACCTTTTGATATCAAACATTTTATTTAAAACATAAAAGAGCAATTTCTCAATCATTAATATTATTTCGTTTTCACCGATGTAAGGGAACGTGCAGAAACTATAGGCGGCAGCACTTGTGCGACAGAAGAGACACTATGCGAACAGTAAAAGAAACTTATCAAGTCAAAATTTATGGCACCAGTTGGCAGCACATGACTTGATAAGTTTCTTGACTGTATTTCTCTGTAAAAAAAAAACAAAATAATAAATACTTAACATCTATCTAATCTAATCTAATACCTTTAAACGAGCAATTCTTGTATATATATAATCAGGATCTCGGAAACGGCTCCAACGATTTCGATGAAATTTGGTATGTGGGGGTTTTCGGGGATGAAAAACTGATCTAGCTATGTTTCATTTTCAGAAAATCGCTTTTACTCGTGTTTTCCGGCTATTTTTGTTTGCATTAGAATATAAAGCTAAATTTCGCCGACTTCGAGCAGATCATAATGGCACATTAGAAATCGGGTGGTCGCGGATCCAGCCGACCTCGTTTCGATTCCACGTATTTTTTCAAGATTTTTGTTTTTTTTTTAAGTTTATTTTTCATGAGAAAACGTCAAGTTACTTTTTTGTGAGAAAAAGTTACTTTTTTGTTAGAAAAAGTATTATAGGGAACGTGCAGTAACTATAGGCGGCAGCACCAATGCGACAGAAGAGACACTGTGCGGACAGTAAAACAAACTTATCAAGGTAAAACATTCAAATTGATGGCACCCTTATGGCACCAGTTGGCAGCACCGTCTATGTGCACGTTCCCTATTGGGAGCACAGAACAGGAAAAGCCGGTTGTCTGTAAAGTCGGTTTACGGACGATAGTTTAACGTGACTCACCCCCCCCCCCCCCACCCCTCCGGTGTTTTTGTCAAATATCTTGAAAACGGTGCATCCTACGGCAAAATCAATGAAATTTTCATCCCCCCCTTTAATACCCCCGCGCTCCCTCCCCCGCATCCCCATCCCCCCTCTCACCCCCCCCCCCCCCACCCCTCCGGTGTATATAATCAGGATCTCGGAAACGGTTCCAACGATTTCGATGAAATTTGGTATTTGGGGGTTTTCGGGGATGAAAAATTGATCTAGCTTGGTCTTATCTCTGGGAAAACGCTTGGTACCGAGTTTCTGCCCGAGCAGAGCTCGGTCGCCCAGGTACTTAGATCATGAATAGTGCAATTTGTAAGCAACATTGCACTAAGAAATATTAATATATGTAAAATCTTACCGTTATGCTCATATCTCGAGCTATTTTCTTTATAAGTTTTCTTGTTCCCAGAGAACAATAATTTTTGCTTTCAAAAACGTTGTTAATCGAATCATAGTAAAATATTTTCGAGAACTTGATAATTTGGATACTCACACAAAGTGATTGACAAGAAATCTAACGATTTGTGAAGTCATTATAAAAATTACCCTCAGTTTAGCAAACGAGGCGTGTAAACATATCCAAGTATATTATTCAACATTCAACCTTAAGTAGCGCATAAATACAGCAGTCTTCAATAAATCTCTGAAGTTAAATTACGGTAGTCCAACAATCGGCAACAAACATAATCTATCTATCTGTATCTAATCTATACGCATTAACTAGACAAGGATGCAAAGATTAAGTAAAATATAAGATTATTAGTTTCACCAGTTATTATAATGTCTCCATAGCCGAGTGGCTAAGAGAGCGGGCGAAGATGCTAACGGATGCATTGGATGGCCAGAGTGAATAGGGTTCGATCCCCCCCGGCTTGAGGTTAAGAAAAATGTTTTTGTTAGATTTCATACTTGGCAATGTTCTGCGTGTCTGTATCAATGTTACAGATTCCGAAAAACTACAAAAAGCAAAATAATTGTTAAACATTGACATGACGAATTATTACAATACTTATAAATTAATATTAATTGTAAAGAAGAAAGAAGATTCCGAGCGAACGTTTTTTTCATTGAATGATAATTACAACGCCATCTAGTAAGATCCGGTTGAACTAGTACGGCTTATATGGTAGCTACTGGCACTCATTTTACCTTCATAGGATTTTTGTTTTGCTTTGTCCATGCACTTTTGCAGCCCACTGTACTTACTGTTATATGCGTAACGAAAACTGCATATATGTATTTTTTTAAATAAATATTTCATGATATTTAATAAAAGTCTTATCCATTTTATGCTTTCGTCACCAAATTGCATTCATTGTCCGCCCTTTGGTCAACATCCCTATTGTCCGCAGAGCGAGTTGTACAGCAAAGTGCTGATGTCGGAAGCCAGCGTGCACTCTGACTTCTCGCGGCTGGCGCGCTGGCTGACCGGGACCTCGGTGGGGCTCGTCCTGGGCGGGGGAGGGGCGCGGGGCGCGGCGCACGTCGGCATGATACGCGCCATACAGGTGAGGCACTGCGCACACTGAGACACTATACATACTGAGACACTTCGCATACTGAGGCACTATACATACTGAGACACTGCGCACACTGAGACACTATGCAGCGACACTGTGTGAGACGCTTTGCAAGTGACGCTGTGGGTGAGACACTGCGCATAGCATACTGAGACATTATACGTATGCGACACTGTGTGGGACGCTTTGCAAGTGACGCTGTGGGAGAGACACTGCGCATAGCATACTGAGACACTCTACATATGAGACACTATAACATATGAGACACTGCGCATACTGAGACACTATGCAGCGATACTGTGTGGGACGCTTTGCAGGAGACGCTGTGGGTAAGACACTGCGCATACTGAGACACTATACCTATGAGACATTGCGCATACTGAGACACTATGCAGCGACACTGTGTGGGACGCTTTGCAAGAGACGCTGTGGGTGAGACACTACGCATACTGAGACTCTATACATATTGAGACACTATGCATACATGTGAGACTGTGCGAGTACCCGGTAGTCAGCTAGGCACCGGTAGTCGGCGGTATATGAGTGCGAGGAGTACGAATTGTATCTCTCGTGCTCTTCCCATTCGTGCGATCGTGCGAAAGATTGGCATAGGCCAACTACTGGTGAGGCATTGCGCACACTGAGACACTATGCATATGCGACACTGTGTGGGACGCTTTGCAAGAGACGCTGTGGGTGAGATACTGCGCATACTGAGACACTATACATATACGACACTGTTCAAGGGACACTGTGTACGAAATATTGTGCGAGAGACTCTGTACATGTGACACTGTCTAATGGACGCTGTGGATGAGACATTATGCATGAGATACTGCACATATTGAGACACAATACATGTGACACTGCATGAGACACTGGGTATGACACTAACACTATACATGTGTGACACTGTGTGGGACGCTGCGCATCAGGCACAGCAAAGTGCAGACGGTGTATCGTGGTTCAAAGGTTAATTTATACTTGTGTATGGTTTCCAGGAGGCAGGCATCCCCATAGACATGGTCGGCGGAGTCAGCATAGGAGCTTTCATGGGTGCCCTCTGGTGCATGGAACGGAATATCACCACGGTCACGCAGAAGGCCAGAGAGTGGTCGCAGGTTCGGATCTCATTTCGTTTTATTCATTTACTCCACAAATAGACTCGCGCGAACGATTAGGTTGAGCAATTGAATATATTTTCTGGGATTTCATTAGGTAAATACCCGTGGGGATTTCCGTAAACTACATCGTGGTCTTAATTTATGTTGTACAGTAACTAGCTTTGATTTGGGATCCTTAAGAGGGTCTAACTTAAGGTTGACAGTCCTGTCATATTGTATAGGAATACAAAGGATATTTTTTCGAAACATTGAACTATAGAATATTTGTTTTTTTTTTTCAATGATGTACACTTTCTTTGTTTATTTTATTTCAACCGAGACATTGTGCATTGATTCGATTACATAATAGTGCATTATTGTTCAATTAATATTAATAAGCAAGATTATTTTCCTTTTTTTTTATCTTTATTTTAAGGAACTTTGATCAGGTAAATTGAACATGTCAGTTCCAATAGCCCTTAACTTAACTTAACCAACCTTACAATTAAAAATATGGCTCAAGCCAAGAGGGATACGACACGTCCCCCAAATCACACCGCCGAAGTCCCTGACACAGACCGCCAAACCCGTACACGGGCCTTTGATTGTTAATATGAAAAATACACAGTATACGTGTCTTATTGTGTTTTTCATATGAACCGCTAATTTGTTTTTTTTTTCGAAAATTACATGTATTTTACAGGAAAGATATAATGTATCTTTCGCAAATTTTATCCCTAGTACAGCTCCAGTGATCGGTCTGGGAAATTTTGTTAGCAAAAACCGGTTGTCTGTAAAGTCGGTTTACGGACGGTAGTTTAACGTGACAACGTTATAACAAAACATCGATGGTTAATATTCCAGAAAATGACGCAATGGGGCAAGCAGCTTATGGATCTCACATACCCTGCCACCTCGATGTTTTCCGGCCGGCAGTTCAACACCACCATAAGGACGACCTTCGGAGAGGTCCACATCGAGGACCTCTGGTTGCCTTACTTCACCGTCACCACAGATATAAGCGCTAGCTGCATGCGCGTACATAGGCATGGTGAGTGCAATAACATACTACACTAAACCATACGCTCCACGACTGCTATGATACTCTTTTTTTTTTGCGTCTCCTGTAGATATGGCAAAAGTCCAGCTCCAAACGCGACAGCGGAGGCGTGGCGGTTGGTGCGGTGCGATAGATATAACAACATTTGATATAACTCTAACTTTCGGTATAATGCTACATTTGATATAATGCGATTTACTCAAAAAGTGAACTTAGGATTGTTATTAATCTAATATCTATCTAACTAATACCTTTAAACGAGCAATTCTTGTATATAAATATATATCTCTAATATATAAAAATCTCGTGTCACAGTGTTTGTTATCGAACTCCTCCAAAATGGCATGACCGATTTTTATGAAACTTTTTCCCCTGTATTTGGTGGGTCTGAGAATAGGTCGTAGGCTATTTTTTATATCGCTATTCTTCGCGGACGGAGTCGCGGGCAACAGCTAGTATACTTATATAAATAATCAGAATCTCAGAAACGGCTCCAACGATTTCGATGAAATTTGGTATGTTGGGGTTTTCGGGGATGAAAAATTGATCTAGCTTGGTCTTATCTCTGGGAAAACGCTTGGTATCGAGTTTCAGCCCGAGCTCGCCCAGATACTACCAGACGACCAGATGGCCTAGTGGTTAGATAACCTGACTACGAAGCTTGAGGTCCCGGGTTCGATTCCCGTGTCGGGGCAGATATTTGTATCAATAATACGAATGTTTGTTCTCGGGTCTTGGGTGTTTAATATGTATTTAAGTATGTATCTATCTATATAAGTATGTTTATCCGTTGCCTGGTACCCATAACACAAGCTTTGCTTAGCTTACTTTGGGACTAGGTCAATTGGTGTGAATTGTCCCGTGATATTTATTTATTTATTATTTTATTTGATATGCATTAGGTTAGTTTATTTTTAAACAATCATAGACGTTTACTGTTTACTTCTCGGGTAAATCGAATTATGTCAAATATAGCATAATATCAAATGTTACAGTTATATCAAATGTTGTTATATCTATCATTACACACCCGTGGTGGTGCGGTGGCGGTGTCGGTTGTAATATTCTAACTTGTATGAACGGTTCTGCGGTACCGTGCCGCGAACTCGTTCATACAAGTTAGAATATTACAACCGCCACCGTACCGGCACGCCTCCGCTGTTTGTGCGTTTGGAGCTTTAAGGTCTATAGCCAATTTTTTTTGTCACGTCTACACCGCGAGAAGTTAGAAGACCTTGTGGAGAGCGTCTTCTAAATTATACACGCAAACAAATGTTTCAATGGTTCTATTGGTTTTCACCACACATTTAATTTGCAATTTTACCTTCGGCTCGGTAGCCGTGAGAAAAAGCGGGACGGCAATAAAATAAAATAACACGGGACAATTGGCAACATTTCATATTTCTAAGACTATAATTTGATTTGTTCTCTGTATTCTGTTTGGAAAGAGAAAGACGCTGATCGTTTTAAGTTTTCACTAGGATTTTTTACCCGACTGCAAGGACAGGGTTATGTTTTTTAAGATGTGCTTCTTCTAAAAGGGCATAACTCCAAAACTACCACACAATAGATCCATTAGTTTAGTCTAGACTCTATTAAAAAAAAGTGATTACGTAAACCTGACATTGACATTGTGTGTGGTGCTTAGGCGGTTTGGTTCTTTATTGCTTTTCGATCACAACTACGGGCTCCTTCTTTGATCAATTATGGGCCAATCAACTTTTAAACCGACTATAATCTGTCCGCGACATTTTTCAAACAATTGCAGATTTTTGTAAGTAAACATGTTTTTTCTGTAATTTAATAGATGAATAGCATGAATACATGCCATCCTACGTAAGTTTAACCTATTAAACCGTGAAATATCTTGTTGGAAGTACGATTTTTTGGTAACGCCAGAGACAATTTTGGTAACGCAGGAGACGCCAAAAACGTCGGTTTAAAAGTTGATTGGCCCTTATAACTGTAGATCCACAGTCGCGCGCCCGAAAATGTCCGAGCCAAATGAGCGCCACTTTGATAAAAGTGGCCTTCTTTTTTCTCAGTACGTTGCGTGAAATTGTTAAGTTTAGCTGTCAAGTGTCAACCGAAATTCGACTGTAATGAAGTACAGACTAGGTTCAAATTTCTGTGTAGGTGATGATTTTAATTATTATGCAAACAAATAAAAAAGTTCGGACATTCTTTGAAGGGGATTTTGTTCGGCAATGTGTATCTTCAGTTATAATTGATCAAAGGGCTCCTTTAAAATCTTATTTAAATCAATAACACGGCGTTCGTGCATTAGGGTGGATCAACTATTTCTTGTTGTTATTCTGTCCCTTCAGCGAGGGGACAAAAGTAGTTCAGTTTAATTAGAAGAAATGTTGTGTCACGTTAACTTACATGCTTATTAGATGACCAATTGTAGAAGGGGTTTAAAACTACCACAAAAATGCATGTTTGGCAAACTTTAATCAGATAAACTTACGGTTTAAAGAGTTACCCAGGAGACCGTCACTATAGCAACGAGTGACAAGAAAAAGTTGATCGACCCATTAACATTAATAAAAATGGTTCATTTATGTATCTGTCAAGTCTCAATGTTAATGTCAAATTTAAAATTATGACACCTCTTTTTTTCTGGTGAAAAAGGCAAAGGAAACATCTATTCTGTGGTAGTGACGGTAAATGCAGGCAGATATATTTTTTTAAATATGGAGAAATAAATTATAATAAATATTTTACCGTGTTCAGGAGGCAAAACTCTTTCGATTCCTGTAGTAATTTTCAGGTGTCAAAAAAATGAAATCTCGTCAATTACATGTCGAATTTTAACCGCATCTGCTTTAGCTTTCGTAACTTCAAATGTTTTATTTACATTATGCAATATTGTTTTGAATGAAACTATATAATTTTTTTAGAGAAGGACGCACGACCAGGTGGCTTGATTTTCTTTTAAATTTTATGCTAAGAATTTAATCAAATTATTTACAAGAACGTTATATACATTTTGTTTTTTTTTTATTTCCGTTAACTTTAAGGGAAGGTTATCCAGGTCGAATAGAGGTAATTGCTCGAAGAAACTAGTGTCTTAACTCTCGTTTAGATTCATTTCATCCACATTCCCACTTCGGCAGCAATCCCATTTCGTCCACAATCAATTCCCAATTCGTCCATATCATCATCTTCAACACACTTCATCATTTTGTCAACATTCCCACTTTGTCCATATTCCCACCTCGTCCACATTCCCAATTCGTCCGCATTCCCATTTCGTTCACAATCCTAAGACACCCTATTTAAAAAAATACACCCGAATGTATGGACAAAATGGTGATATGGACAAAATGGGAATGTTGACTTAGTGGGAAAAGAACGAAATGGGAATGTGGACGAAGTGGGAATGTGGATGAAATGAACCTAAACGCTATTATTATTTATCTTTTAAATTTCGTGATTTAGTTTCTGTTAATGTACCGAGCAACTTTAACGGAAATAAAAAAAAAACATGGTTTATAAAGTACTGTCTAAAATATAGAAATATACGTAAAGTCTGACCACAATAATGAGGTGCGGAATGTCATTTTTATTATTTTCTAAAGCTGATAACAATGTTGTGTCAATAAATGTCATAGCGTTATACCAGTAGAGAGAAAAACACGTTAAATAACCTCAACCAGGAAATTCATTTTTAAAAACAACCTTTGTTAAACAACCGCACCACTGGAAGTGGGGAAAAAACTTGAAAATTACTCACGCATATTGCATTTAATTGACAGTTCAGTGAACTTTGTTTAAATGACGACAAAGGGGCAGAGAGAGGTGCGGGCGCGCCTCGTGTTCCTGCCGCCCGCACCTCTCCCGGCCCCCTTTGTCGTCATACCCCCAGCCCCTGTACCGCGCGGGGAGGACTCATTTAAACGGTCTTGCTATAATTTGAAAAAACGACGCCCTAGAGTCAGACCTCACATTACTGGTCCTTCTATATCTGAGTTTCGTGATTACTTTAAGAAAAGTAAGTTTCTCAAAACCGTTAATCATACTTAATCAGCTTTACTGTGTGCATTTTAAGGTTCATAACTTTAACTTTGCTTATCGGTTTCGAGATACGACCTTTTTTAAATAGTAATAATCGATCGGATCTTGATTAAGTGACTGCTATTTTAACTAGCACTACACATTCATGGACAGGAAATTGTTTTTATTATTATTTTATTTTGATTTACCGCTTGTTTCGCACTTTACTAATCCAAGCGATTAAAAAAAAACTTTTGAAGTAAAATGTGCTGCATTGTAATGCATGAAAGTATTATTGAATTGATAATAATGACGTGATAATAGTCGTGATTTATTTAGTTGTTATGGTGAAAATTTTGCTCTCGTTTAGGCACAGCTGTTATGTCTAAACAATATCCAACGGAACCGCAGCGTTTCAGACCAGAACCTTGGGCTAAGTTCAGGAACGTAGCAACACGGTTAGCGAGCGGTAATAGGGTAGTGTCCTGGGTAAAAAAAACACTATTACAATTAGTCCGACATTTAAATTATCAAAAAATATTGAACACTTTTTTTTTCTTTTGTCAATTGAACAAAAAACGACAAAGATAAAGCGCGACAAAGTTCGGGAGTGGGGGCTCGTGACGTCACGGTTCGCTAAAAAGTGTAGCGAATCGTGACGTCACGCGGAACTTCAACATACAATATCTCCGTCATTTTTTGTTCAATTGACAAAAGAAAAAATACGTGTCCAATATTTTTTAATAATTTAAATGACGAACTAATTAGATATTTTTAGGAAACTAGCCTATTCAATCGTTTGCGAGGATAAGAATGGGTTGAGCTTGGGATGAGCCTTATTTTCCTGTTAATCCGCTTTGTAAATAAATAAATGGGTCAATCAACTTTTTTTTGTCAACGATTTTCTGCAACTTTCTATGAAAACCGTAATAATTAAAAAACTAATTATTTTTCCTTATTTAAAGTATACTTTTCTAAACGCTAGATTTTTGTAGTCGATAATGGTATAATTGCCATATTGATTTTATTTTGTTTAGCTTCTATTTCGTTGGTGACCCAGGGGACAATGATGTCCCCGAAATTTGTATGGAAATAGTGGTATGTCCCCTGGGTCACCAGATTTTTTCATAAAAATACTTATTTTTGTTGGTTTTCACATACGCACTATGATAAACAGTTTATCTAGTTACTACAAAATCATGGTTTCACTAACCAGAGATTACAGAGTTACTTGTAAAGGAGTAAATAGAAGAAAACAAAAAAAAGTTGATTGGCCCATAAATACGGCTCATCCCAATCTCTCTCTCGCAAACGATTGAGTTACTTCTCGCAAACCGTGTTGGGCCGTTCCTGATTTTAGCCCCTGATGGTCGAGTCATATCTACAGACACCGGGCGTGTCAGACGCGTGCCGTGGCAGCCGCAATAATATTCCTCTATACAGTTTCTACGATTGAGCCTTTGGATCGGTATCGTAAAATTACGGGTGTTTTTTTTCCCCCAATTGGCAATGTCTAAAAAAAAATACCACTGGTTTTTATATTTTTTTTTGTATTATAAGAAACTAGTTTCAATATTTAGTCATTTAGTTCAGTACTTTTTTTAAAATTAATTACTGAAACTATTTTGATTGATGACGTCACATTGTAATTGAGAGCTCCCACACTGCCAAATTTATAAATGTATCTAAATGCGTACGATAAGGCAACCCCTTTAATTATTTTTTGCGTAGTGGTACACTTTCACTTCTGTCACTTTACTGGCGCTGTCAAATTGCTAGATGTCAGACAGCAGGTCCAAATCAAACTCCGTAGTATAATCCACGCGTAAAACTTTGAAGAATTCTAACCGCACAGAATAAAGTACGACTTGGACCAGTCACGCAATTTACACCAATGTCAATTGAAGGTCATTTCTTATTTGGCATGTAATAAAGTCATAACATAATATTAAAATTAAATAACTACAGAAAACGGGTTAGAAAGCATTTATCTCGAAATGGTTTTCGATTTACTACACATTGCAAAAAAATAGACATCCCCAATTGACGGGTTCGATTCCCGGTTCAGACAGGCGTTTATTCAAAAATCATTGAATGCTGTTAAAATTGTTTTTAAAATCAAAATGAAGTCTCTTTTCAGTAAAATTGTCTATCTACAATATTGAAGGTACTTCCCCTCCGTGTGGCATAGCCGTGGGACGCCCTGTATACGGATAAAATGTATTCTGCCCTGGCAAATGTCTGATTCGCTGTCTAGATATAAATAAACGATGTCTGTCGGTGTCTGACTAACCACTATTTTCTATCGCACCGTATAAGATGAAGGTAGATAGAGATAGTGCGTGCTACAGCCCGCACGTAAGATAATAGTTTCAGGTTATCCACGCAGAAATATTTACGGAGAACGCTGTCGAGAAAAAAAAAATAATTAAATTGAATATTAGGGGGGGTCCCGACTAACCAATATAAAATGATCCCATACTGCGTACATTTCACTTGGTACCAGGGCGCTGCTAACACTGAAATACTATAGTTACAGCTGTTTACTTAAATGTTTGTACGGTCAGTGCCCGAGTCCGACTCGCACTTGGCCGGTTTTTATATTTTACTGTTTTACTGGGATGACATAAATCACGCAGTTTGTGTTTGTCCCTACAGTTCTGCCGATCAGTTGTCGAAGCCATACGGAGGTGAAAACAAACATATAGGTAACGCCATGAGAGTTGAGGTCACGCACACAACAACACGTCATGTAATGACAGCGGGATTTTGACATTTACTCGTACCGATAGCAAGTTCAACAGACTCAACAGTGAATTGTTCCAAACATGTAGAGTGCTCACAGTTCGCCAGCTTTTTATCACGAATTTAATCTTAGAACAGCATAAACTTGCATCCTACAACCCCGATAATAAAAGACGATCTGATATCGTTTTTAAACAACCTCGCACAAATCACGCTTTTATGCACCGGTTCTCTGCATTTTTGGGTCCTTTTATTTACAATAAAATCAATAGGCGTCTTAATATTTATGATTCAAATTATAGTAGCTGCAAAATTAAACTTATAGAGTGGCTAAAAAGCATGTCTTATGAGGAAACTGAAAACCTGCTTATGATAGTTGTGTAATTTAATATCTACCTTCTATATGCAAAACACGAACTAATATTTTAATATTTTAATTAGTTAGATATGTTATTTATTCTTTAGCACTCAAAATATTTATTTGCCTAAGAAACAGGCTACTTTAGTATCCTAGTTTAGGCATTTAAGTTATTTATGAATATAGCACGGTATTGTTTGTATTATGTTTATTTTGTTATGTTTAGGTTGTTAGTGTTCCATTAAGGTCAATTTGTATCGAGTCAGTACTTTAGTATGTCGGTCTTTGTTTACTAACACATAGACATAATCTCAGCGCTTACTAACGACTTTTCGTGTAAATAATTATTTATATTAATAAACAATTTGAATTTGAATTACAAGATTGACTAAAAATTTCTTCAACCTATTTCATTAAGAACTATTTAGGAAAATACATCTAGTTCAAACAAAACAGAAAATAAAATATTTTGATCTATTTTATTAAAATCAGTTGCATATTTTTCGCTATTTATAAAATACCGATTTTTTGATACGAATATTTCTTATCAGTTTCAAATTCTTTTATTTCAAAAATAGTAATAGTAAAAAAAGAAAAAATGCATAGTATTGCGTAGGTATTTCATCATAAAATCGTATAACTCACATTTTCATTCACTCATTCATTTCATTAATTCACTACTTTTTTGCAATCAGTACTTTTTGTATCTGTGTGTGTAATCATTCGCCTCAACTCTCGTGTGTTACCTATACAAAGTATTTAGTTAAATTTTTTGCTGGCTCCTTTGTCGGCTATATAGAACATCCCTTATCCATAAATGCTAAGTAGTTATGTCAAATCAAAATCAACATACGTATCATTGCCACTTTGATACTTGCCTTACCCAAAGCACAGAATATATAATAGTACTAACGTACAGAATGGACACGCTCCACCCCGCACCGATTCGAGTTAACCCACCCCTCAAGGCGCAGATTGCCGGACCCCGCCGGAATCCAGAAGAGTGCGCGCGCGATGTATGTAGGCGTACGCGTGTACAGACGTCGTCGAGCTTATGTAGATTCAAGAACGCGTATTTGTACGTCGTGTCCGCCGCGTGCCCAAAGTCCGGATGGATGCCTAATTCTAGTTTTTATTTAAAAGGGTGCATCGACTTTTTAGTGCCACCCGTTGCTATGGTCACACAAATTTTGTCCCTTGGACAACCGGGGACAACAACAACAACAACGCACTGGCATCGCGTAAAGCGCTGCGGGTGTCTATGGACAGTGGTGATCATTTAACATCAGGTGACCCACTAGTTCGTTTGTCTGGCCACTCTATCATAAAAAAAAAGTTGATTCACCCAAAAAAGCCTTCTGGCAACCATCTGAAGCACAGTGGTGTTTAAATATGTATCTACAAGACAGTTTCTGGGTACCTAACGTCAGACTTTTTGCAAACACAATATGTGGAGGTAGGGCAGTGATTTTTGGGTGGGACTCTGTAAGGGTAGGTCCCATTTGTCCTATATAACTGTGAAATCGTGAAGTAACAGAGTTCAAAATTGCACCAAATATATCTTGTACTTTGGAACAAATGGGACCTTCCCCTCTGAAGCGTTCTAAGCGCCGTATGCCGTGTTACGAAAATCTAAGGATAATGTCCATGAACTAAAACTAATAGGGATGTTGACACCACCAATCAACTGACGTACTTTTTATGAGCTCTCAAAACTCAATTCCTTCCAGTTTGAATAGCAATAGCAACTTATGTCGTCACCTTGTTCGCCAACTCTGATCGAGTCGATCAACTATTTTTATGTTTTAAAGCAGCAAAAAATCTAATTTTGCTGTTAATCGAAAGTAATATGGTTTTCAGGGTTAGAATAAAGTGTTTTTTTTTACTGGAGTCGTGTCTTCGAATTCTTTTTTAATGGCGTGAACATCCCAATTGCAATTCTGCGACCACACGCCGCATCACGTTCATAGATATAGCTAAACCGTTTGAATCCTCGCCCGCGGGGTACAGAGGCGTGGGGGTAGACGACAAAGGGGGCCAAGAGAGGTGCGGGCGGCAGGCACACGAAGCGCTTAGCGCGCTCGCCGCCCGCACCCCTCCCGACCCCCTTTGTCGTCATCCCCCAGCCCCTGAACCGCGCGGCCGAGGACTCTTTTAAACGGTTTAGCTATAGTTGACGGACATATTAGTCGATTTTCGTTACACACGGGATACGGCGGTTGACACGCTTCATAACTCCACCTGTTTTAGGTGTCAGGAGGCTGACTTGTTTTTACATTGAGGTTTGTAAATTCGGGTATGTATTACAATACCGAAGTACAAAAGACCGAATGTATTAAAACATCGAATGGGTCAAAAGACCGACACGATTTTTTTCTGAAACTGTTAACTTTTTAAGATTAAAACAAACCTAACCTAACCTAATGGGTTCTGTATGATGCCGTTTTAATAAATTCTGAGAAGATTACGGTTTCAGAAAAAAATCGTGTCGGTCTTTTGACCCATTCGATGTTTTAAAACATTCCGTCTTTCGTACTTCGGTATTGTAATACATACCCGTAAATTCAAATTTGGAGGTAAGGCGATGTACAAAATATGTTTTTTTAGCACAGAAGGGGCACTGTCCGCTTCCCGCTGGTGTCGGCTTTCCACCTTCATTATTGTCTGTATTTTTAAGGGGTCTAGTATGCACGAGTTGCACACACAACCACGCACACACATATATAGATAAATTACCGAGACCGTGGAATTGCATATGTAGAGGTATTGTGTTTATAGGTATTCCACTTTAGTGAGAGAGAGACAACAATATAGTGATCTCTCTCTCCAATGCCTATAAACACACAATAAGAATACTTTTATTCCCATATTCCCCCGGGATTGGGATACGCACGTGTAAAAACTACAATCTCAACAGCTAAATCCAGATACATGACATTTAGTTCGGGTGTTAAGTATAAGTGAAAACCATGGCGTAATTTTGGATAAATGTCATCCTTCCAATGTAACTGTCAGACGTAATTTACGCGAGCAAAGCTACGGGTAAAGGCTAGTAATAGTAAATAAATATGTCTATAACAAAATAAAAGCGGCTTGTTGGTATCATTTTATGTTTTTCAATATATCTAATGCTACTGACTTTCGTAGGCAATAAACGACAATGTTAACAATCTAGTGTAAGTTCGACACGCTGTACAACTTTTTAATGATTGACGGTTCAACACATTAGACATGTATGCTACAAGCGTTATGTACGATCAATCACTGCTAGACACATGTTAGGCTAGTCTTATTAAATTGAAACTATTTTTTATGCCTAAAGCCGCGTTCAAACCAAACTGACTGTAAGCCGCTGAATGTGAGCAGCCTCACTGTGAGCCCCAGAGTAAATGTGAAAACAGTCAGTTTGGTTTGAACACGGCTTAATAAAGTTGTACATATGGACCCCTGCGATCTGATGCCGAAATTACGTGGCCGAATATCGGCGTAATTACGCCTGCAATGCTGTTTTAATTGGGCCGTGTTCAAACCAAACTGACTGTTACCCGCCGAAAGTGAGCGAACGTTACGCAGTTTGTTGTATTTCCATACATATTCACTTTTCCGTTCACACCTAACCGACAATATGTCATTACGCTATGCGTAGTCGCCGACATAAAATACCGTACAAAATAACGTTCACACTGGGGCCCACAATGAGCCTGCTCACATTCGGCGGCCGACAGTCGGTTTGGTCTGAACACAGCCCAAACCGAAGGTTTGTGGCTGATCACGCCAAAACGTGACGTAATTTTGGCAAAATGTTGCTAGTAATCGGAATAGCATCACAGACGTAATCACGCCGAATGCCTGTTGCGTAATTTCCACGCTCATGTCAGCCGAATACGTTGAAGCGTAAAATCCGATATTCGATGTTCGTATCGTGCCGTTCTCGCTCTCGTGTTAAATACTGTACGCTTAGTATAAGTTTTACTTCACCAAAATACTTCTCGATCGCGTTTACGTAAAAAATTCAATTACTAGGGAAACATGGACAGCGCCTCCGCGCGCGCGCGTCTATGTTTCTATAGAATTTAAATTTTTACGTAAACGCGGTCGAGAAGTATTGAAGTGAAGGAAAACTTATACTAAGCATACGGGATAGCATGATACGATGTTGGAATTTTGAGTCGAATTATTTGTTGTCCTATAACACACTTAGTTATAAGTTATAAGCCTTTGCCAGCCTGATGTTAACATTGTCGTATCTAAATCGCTATATCGTGTTCGCCCTCGCCCGCTACAGTATTTATTTCTTTTTTTTTTAACAACCACACTCACCTGCATTTATATGTGCTCGTATGTTTGATGGTCGAAGTAAGGAAATACGTGTCGTGCTCATTTTTTTTAATATTCTTTGACCCTCCCCGGTTTTTAACGGCTTTGGAATTTTCGTGGTGCCAGTGTGATTTTCGTAGAGATTGACTGTGTCGACTGTCGATATCGATAATGCCAAATCATTTAAGTATCGATAAAAATTACTTCGAGTTAGGTGATTGTTTGTAAATTTGCTACAACAAAGGCTTGGGACACCGCTCTCTGATAACTTCCTGATATTTTATTTGCATAAATATAAGGAACTTAGCTGAGAGTCGGGAGAAAGGTCTTGGGTTTTAAAGAATCACCTCTCGGATCCCACGATATCGATGCCCCTCGAAGTTGATACACAAAATGTCAATGAGAATTTTATTCGTGCTACGAAAATAAAGAAGTCAGTGTTTGAAGAGAAGTAAGTTGTCTTCTTTGCTACTGAATGTGTATACAAAACACATAAGTAATTCGCTACAATAGAGAAATATTTCTCTTGGCAGATGTTATGTGTGCGATTCAAGAAGACAGCTGCCTTCTACGTAAACTATAAAACGAGTTCTCTCTTTCCCCCATAACACTGTTTTTTTTTTAATATATTATAATAACGTATACGAATCCGACATTTGCTTTCTGGGATTGCCATTGCTTACGTAATTGAAAAAAAAAATAGAAAAAAGGCGCCTGTGATTGGTTTACCGAATAATGCTTAAATTTGGGAGTTCCATTTTTGATTCATATTATTTTTCAATCGGTGCGTTTCAATGTCGGGTTGGATTTAAAAAAATATATGTATGTTGTTTTGTCGCATCATGTAACATTCTTTAGTAAAAACTATATATCTTCATGTATATGCATGAGTGTGGTTATCATCTTATTAAATCTTTATTTCCTTCCGAATCGTTCATACTGTTTTAAACCGTGAATTAAAAACTTGCGGTTTAAAACGGCATGCACCCTTCTACTAGTTCATTTAGCATGTAACGCATGTACTTAAATACTGTAGCAACCTTCACTTAGTTTGAATTTAAAAATCATCGATATGTATCTAATTTTTCTCTCTAGACAACACTCATTTTTACAACGTGTTCATTTGGGTTGGTAAAAAAAAACAAGCCACTATTCTTATTATCTATGAAAGCTTCACAACCATTTCCTTTCCATGGATGAACGACATTACTTTTTAATAGCTTGACAGTTACCGACAGCCAGTATTACTATTTTTAACGGCCAGTGTTGAGCGTCGTTTTAAAAAGTAAATATTCGAAATTTGAATATTGATACGCGACGCAGGTTCGCTGTGGCGGTACATTCGCGCATCGATGTCGCTCAGTGGATACATGCCGCCGCTCTGCGACCCGGTAGACGGCCACCTCCTATTGGACGGCGGTTACGTCAACAACCTCCCAGGTAAACCAATCACAAGCCGCCGGCGTTTGTACGCGTAACGGGCTGAGTGTAAATATCTAAGGGTGGAATGGAACTGCGGCGAGAGATTTTCAAGTTAGCTTCGCTATTATAGCGTTTTTTTTTTGGTTGCGTTTAAAGTCAGCTTTGAATTAGTCGATAGTTTTGGTAAAAACTGGACATTTCTTTATTTCGGTTTGAGTGTCTTTCATACTGTAAAATAGACAGTTTGTTACGTTAAATAAATTAAATAGGTCAATGCTATAATATATCATATCATACTCGCATTAGAACGTAGATATTTTTATTATCAGTAATACAAATAAAAAACTAGAGCCAACCAACGCGTAGCTTTTCAACACGCTTAAAAAACTATTTTTTTTCTATCAAACTAATAACGTATAAAAACACCATTTATCCCACGACGCGTCCCACGAGAACAATATTTACACTCGGTCGGATACATCAGCTGCGGTGAGTAACGGTTATGGTAAACGAGTCAATGGTAATGGTAATGGTAATGGTAATCCCAGGGTAAGATCGCACGGACGGACTAGATGTGTGAACAGGTATGCTGTGGCGGTACTGTCGCGCGTCAATGAGCATCGCCGGCATATTCCCGCCGATATGCGATCCTGGTGACGGGCATCTCCTGTTGGACGGGTGCTACGTGAACAACGTGCCAGGTAGGTTCTGGAGTCACCGGTCTTGATGAAGCCGGCACGCTATAGCGACCTCGCTACGAGCTTCAAACGCACATACAGCGGAGGCGTGGCGGTGACAGTTGTAATATTCTAACTTGTCGTGTCCGACCGAAACTGGTTTTACGACCGAAACCGAAACCGAAACCGAATTTCGGCAACGGTCTCAGTTTCGGCCGAAACCGAAACCGAAACTTCCTTACAAGGATCATTTTTTGAGCGAAAAATAAAGAAAAAGTTATTATAATCAGTCAGTCTTCATTTTTTTTATGTAGTCTTCTATATTTTCACTTATTGATAATCAACATAACAACCCTGGATCCGTAATAATTATCACCACTAATGCACTATAGAAGTACCAAGTGCCTAACTAATGTTTGCATTAGCGAGAGAGTTAAACTAACCAAAAAAATATTTAGATAGGTGAAACTTGATTCTACTATATCTATGTATTAGTTTGTTATATTGAATTATTTTTTGATTTTTACTACCTACTCTTATGCTTCTTACTCAGGTGATAAAATTTACTGAATTCAAAATAAATCACGTGAAAACTAACAACAAACAAAACGAACTGCAAACACAAGCCAATCACGACATGATTAGACACGTGAACGCGGCAAAATGTCTTCGTCGCTTGGAATTCAATGCACCGAACATGATGATGAACCGATCGCAGCGCGAGAACTCCCGAATGCAGTTTCGGTTTCGGTCGTAGTTTCGGCAGGTTTGCCGCCGAAACCGAATCTAAACCGAAACCCGTTTTTTTTTGCCGAAACTCGACCGAAACCGAAACCAAACTTTCGGTCGGACACTACTAACTTGTATAATCGGTTGTGCGGTATCGTACCGCGAACTCGCTCATACAAGTTAGAATATTACAACCGTCACCACCACCGCACGGCCACGCCTCCGCTGTATGTGCGCTTAGAGCTTTAATCTTGCCAAGCGAGCTGGACGATATCGAGGACAATTAAATCAAAATGACTGTCAATGTCTACAGGGTATAATCGTTAAGTGTAGCCAGGTGATTCGTGATGCAGCGGCTAGCTACAACACGGCTCTACCACTACTAAAATATGAAAATGACATGCATCCGTCATTTTCTCACAAAAATGTCAGTGGCATTGGGCGAATCAACATTTTTGTGTTGTTTACTCTGTCCCCGGTTGTCCAAGCAAGATCTTCGTAGTGTTTCATAAAATGCTTAGGTTGCCCAAGGGACAGTATTTGTGTAACCGTACCGACGGGTGACAATAAAAGTTGATTCACCCGTTACTTTCGTCAATCCCAATTCTTTTGGCAGTCTTGATTTAAACGTCTTTGGTAATATCAAGGATGATAGACTGGATTGGCAGTCGCCATAGTACGGATCGGCCGCGGTTTTTGTAGTTCGATTATTAAATCTAGATGGCGCTGAAATATAGTCGGAGACTTTGAAGGCAAAACAATTAGACTACAGATATTTCATATCACTGCAAATGTATTATTTTTCAAAAATATTGCATAATAATACATTTGCAGTGATATGAAATATCTGTAGTCTAATTGTTTTGCCTTCAAAGCCTCCGACTATATTTCAGCGCCATCTAGATTTAATAATCGAACTACAAAAACCGCGGCCGATCCGTACTATGGCGACTGCCAATCCAGTCTATATCATCCTTGGTGGTAACTCATAAAGTATCAGTCAACTTCTCATTAAATCTAGAAGTCTATGGGAATCTGTAGGAAATCTTTCGGTTTAAGTCATTTTCAAAACAATTGTAACACTTATTATAATAATATGAAACCTCCTGAGACGCAAAACTGAAGCACAAGACGGGGGGGGCTTGTGACAAAACGATATCCATCACACTGAACTCTTCTAACTAGAAAAGGGTTGTTTCCAACTTCCCACGTTATGTAGTTTGTTTTTAAGAGACGTTTTGTATAACTCATTTACGCGAATTTTTGGGTTGAATCACTCTTGTTCTCAGCATGTGATATGTACAATCGAAGGCACAAATATGTGTCTATGCCATCGCGTCACGTATACGTAAACATCAACCTTATAATTAATGCCATAGAGTTTTATAAATATTTTTGTCGCCCTGGTAACGTACGTTTATGATTTTGACTGTACTACAGGAAAAAGTGATAAAATAGAAGGTAACAGATAAATTGTGTTTCCAGCCGACGTGATGCGGTCTCTGGGCGCCAAACATATCCTAGCCATAGACGTGGGGTCCCAAGACGACACCGACCTTACCAACTACGGCGACGACCTCTCCGGATGGTGGCTGTTGTGGAAGAGGCAAGTTTTTGTTTTTAATTGGTCTGCTTTTGTGTCCCTTTGCTGGGCAAAGGCCTCTCTTGCTGTGGAGCAAGTCTCTTGTCTATCGAACGCGAGCCCGCACACATTCGTTTGTTCGGAAACATTTTTTTTTTGTATGAGCGAGGTGTGAAATGCGCGAATGTTTCACCTCTGATGCGGCTGTTTTGGACGTGGTTGTGGACTAGCAATGCGATTTGTTTTAATTTGTTATAAGTATAAGAAGCGTTTATTTTAAAAAATACACTTACGTTGTGTACAATATTATAGACAAAATATCTTTAAGCTATGCGAATGTAGTAAATACTACATATAAAAAAAGAGTAGCCTTAATTTTTTTGTCAGTTTGTGTGTTGTACAGTCTGCATCAAAAGTAGCTGGTCACTTCTGTACCCTGTCGCTTTACAGTCAGGTGCAAATGTCATACATGATTGACAACTGTGTTATTACGATAAAGTACAAAAGAGACCAACTACCTTTGATGCTGACCGTACGTAGGGATACTCTCTGGAGATACTGAACCAATTTATGAATTATTATTAGACATCGGTAACTCGTGGCATTTAGGTAGCATTTGACGTTTTTGACAGACTAGTGAAGTGACTATGTTTCTCTGTATGACTCGAGCAAAGAAACCAATTACAAGAAATCTTTTCAACCATTTAATATTTGACTTTCGTGATAGACAATAAGTATTTGTTCAAAATTTTTAGAAGGTATCCTACGTCTCATATTTGAGTGTGTTGGATAAAAAAGTTTTTGTTAAAAAAAATATTTTTATTGCAAGCTTTTTTGTTGACTGTACTTGCATTGTCATCCAACCTACATAAGTATACAAAATTTCAAGCCAATCCGACCACTGGAAGTGCGTCAAAATCGGCTTCCAAAATTTGACCCGTACATAAATACATACATAGTACATTGCAAGTTAAATAAAAGCTTGTAAAAAGCATTCTTGCGTAAATTTGTTGGTGTTCTCTTTGATTTCAACTTCTTTATTTTGTAATAAGCTATTAAAAAATACTATTGTAAGATATCCTGGATTTTTTGATAATGCTATTTTTAGCTTTTGATAAACAAGTTTACCTTTTGGATCTCGGTAATAAATGTGACCTTGCAATTTTAAAGAATTATTTTATCTTATCTGAAAAGGCACTTGAAAAACGTGTCTCATCACTAGTGCTACCTAATTGGCACGAGTTACCGATGTCTAATTATTATATTAATAAAAAACTAAAAGTCAAAATAAGTCGCAGTAGCATACTGCGTTGACCTAAGACCAGATGACCACTCAAGCACGAGTCGAGGGTTCGAGTTGAGCTAGTTTTTCGGAATTTATGTGAGAAATTACATTTGAAATTTAACATGAGGTTTACGGTTAAGGAAAACATCGCGTGAAAACCAGCGCACACTTGCGAAGACATTCAAAGAAATAACGTGTTTGCAAGCTACTTAAACTACATATGTTCTTCACAGTTGACATTATTGATTATTCTATGGTTTTTCAAAGCGCTCTAAATATACATAGTTTCTAGTTTAACTTTTGGTTGATTTTTATGCTGTTATGCGAAATTAAATTATGAACTGAGCGAGTATCTCAAAATGTTGCTATTTTATTTGCAGCTCTGACTAGCGAGCGTAAATTTTAAAATTTGTACGTTTGCACTGAGAAAGATTTTGAAATGAAATCTGTGAAAATCGACAAAAGATCGTAGTCTTTATTCACTTTCTAATAAAAACACCCTTGAACAACTTCCTATCTCTAAACCAGTGGTTCCCAACCAGTGGTCCGTGGACCACCAGTGGTCCGCAGAAGCCAAAATATGGTCCGCGAATGATTTTAAGTTTTAATTTCCCATTGAGTTTTTTATTAAAGTTTCAGTTTGACTATTACAGTTTATTATTTTTATTAAGTATACACCTACATAGTTGTCCCTGACCAATAAAAGGTGGGGAACCCCTGCTCTAAACTAAGCGATTGAGATTGCGGTATTTAACATAATATTTGCTATCGTTCCAACGTTTTCACCCGACTGTCGAAGGAGGGTTATGTTTTTCGAGCGTATGTATTTATGTATGTATCATTCTTCGGCACGCCCTGCAGCCTAAACGGCTCAATGGATTTTGAAGTGTGAGGTGTCATTAGATTCGTCTTAGTTCCGCGATTGACATAGGATATATATTTTCCCGGAATTCCCCTGGGAACGGGAATAATACAGGCGGTTTTTTTATCTAGTATTTAACTGTCCCAACTGCATATCCGTACCAAGGTCTGGTCGGTGCTATCAACCGCTGGAGAGTTCCGTCCCGCGGACACGACCCTGGCCTTACCACCATTTCACTACCAGATTACTGTATTGTCAACGGACTTGAATAAGTATAGCAAATTTCAGCTCAATCGGATACTATAGGTCGTATTGTCTATACTCTGTCTATTTAACAGAGTTAGTACTAGAAAACAGAGAATGCACGTAATTGGTCAGCGATAAGGACGATGCACCGGCACTAGATAGGTTGACATGCCTGTCAAAATTTATTTAGTCAACGTCTGTCTCTCGTACCGGACGCACGCGAGTCGCTCGGATCCCATCTCTCTCTGCTCTCATCGTATACCGTATGACAGAAAGAAGCGATCGTGATTCCGAGTGCGTTAGACAAGGCCCCAAGAAGTGGTCGAAAAATAGTTTGAAAATTTCGAAACCACAACTCAGAAACAGACTTAATTGCGAACGTTGCAAGTTAAATGCTTGTAAAAAAATCATACAGGTATATATCGTCGCTTAAGTTTTTTTGGCGGTTTTGACATTGTATCTGTTCAAAATTATTCAGGTTTTTCACTTCAGTTTTTGACTTTGACATACGTGGTGTTAGAACTTAAGCGACGATATGCATTAGCAAACAGCAGCAAATTCGTTGCGAAGCGAAATTATCACAAATTTATGTGAAACGCACCTACACACACAATCACTCTTTCACTAGGGATGATGATTGATGACACAATAAACAATAACCCTAAGACGCGACTCTAGAAAAGATTTCGATATTTAGTATTTAATCGCCCTTTATTATGCTCTTATTTTTTCTTTGTAATTTTAACGTGTATAATACAGTGGCATATTTGCTGGCTAATGTTTAATTCTAGCATTATTTGCTTTTACCCTTTATCTAATACCGTTTTTTCCCAAATAAACATTTAACATTAAACAAAAGCATTTTTTCACTTCTTATTCTCGTCACGTTATAAGGTGGATGTGAGCTGCACAAAATTGCTTTTTATTCTCTAGTATATAAAGTAGAACCTTTGTCTAAGACCAAGGCAATCAGGTGCAATCACCCACGAACAATAGAAATTTATAAGTTAAAGTTTCTTGTTTTTTTTTTAATAACCGCTGATTTATATTACGAAATTAATAAAACTAGGTACATTTAGTACATTATTATAAAAATTGCAAAGTATGTAAAATAAAAAATTGTGAATTCAACATCTTTTTCCAACGTTGCTGTTTCCTTGCAATCGAAGTGAAAAGCAGAGTGTAAAACTCGAGCATTAAACCCATTTTCCCCTCAACGTGGCTATCCACCCTCGCTGTACCGGCTCGGGTGGTTATATGAACGTCTCGGGTAGAATGCCTCGTTTTATGCTCTTGTATAATCTATAGTTTTTGAGCTGCTTTAAAACAATTACCTTAATAGTTAATCGATGGAGTTGCCATAAAAGTGACGTCAATAGAAGCATAATAATTGCCGTATTAAATCTGTTGACGAATCCGTGATAGTAACAGTTCGTAGTGGCCTAGTGGTATGACTTATGGCCTCTCAAGCAGAGGGTCGTGGGTTCAAATCCCGGCTCGCACCTCTTGAGCTTTTCGGAATTTATGTGCGAAATTACATTTGTAATTTACCACGAGCTTTACGATGAAAGAAAACATCGTGAGGAAACCTGCATACACCTGCGAAAAATTCAATGGTGTGTGTGAAGTTCCCAATTCGCACTGGGCCTGCGTGGGAACTACGGTCCAAGCCCTCTCATTGGGATTGTGCCCTGCAGTGGGACGTATATAGGCTAGATGTTGTTGATAAAAAGTACGCCAGTTGATTGGTGATGACATCATTTTTATAAATTACTAGGATTTTAAAAATAACAAGGCATTATGTTTCCTTGCAGATGGAATCCATTCACGACGCCGGTGAAAGTCCCGAACCTACCGGACATACAAAGCCGACTGGCTTACGTATCGTGCAACCGCCAACTGGAGGTACGATTTAGGGTCCCGTCTATATCTAGTGGTTAGAGAACCTGGTTACGAAGCTTGAAGTCCCGGGTTAGATAGATGGCTTTTTTATTAAAAAAGTGTAATTTACTTTTATTTTTAATTAAAAAAATTTTGGTGGTTTCTTATTCAGAATCAAGAGCACTGTTTACACTGTTAACACTGTTTACTTTCGTAAAGAAAAAAGTGTCTTTATTTTTTACAGTCAGCCTCGGAAGTTGCTAAACACTTTAGTACTTTGTCGCAATAACCAGTTATACTTTGAACTTTCAAATATGTTACGTTAATGAAAGTGACAAAATGATAAAGTGTTCAGCGAGTTGAGGCCGACCGTACGCTACGAAACGGGCACAAAAATTGTATCGAAAATTAAAGACATTTTTTTTATTATCAAAAATCATTAGCGCAAAGTTGACAATGTGTTTAATACACTGGGCCTTACAAGTCAAGTACAATACGTTTACTATGGTTTACCACTGACAGATGGCTTGCCTTCATTTCATTTCCAACATTAACACCATACAAATAAAGTAGCTATTACAAAATCTGCAAACGTGGGTAACAGTATTCTAAAATTGGCTTTATTTGTAGGTCGTCAAAGTTGAATATGAAATGAAGGCAAACCATCTGTCAGTGGTAAACTTTATGTAATCTTACTGTAGCACACCACTGACCATTCACCGCGATTCAATTCCAGGAAGTAAAAAAGTCCGACTACTGCGAATACATCCGGCCGCCCATAGACGCGTACAAGACGCTTCAGTTCGGCTCGTTCGACGAGATACGGGAGGTCGGGTACCGGCACGGCGCCGCGTACTTCGAGGGGCAGAAGCGGGGCGGGGGCGGGGGGGCTTCCGGCGCCGCCTCGGAGGGACGCCGGCCGCCGCAGCAGCCGTCGCTCACTGAGTAAGTTAACTGTAGCCTGCCGTAGTCGACATGAGTCTGTAATCGTCGCCTTGAGTCTGTAATAGTCGCCTTGAGTGTGTAATAGTCGCCTTGAGTCATTAATAGTCGCCTTGAGTCTGTAATAGTCGATATGAGTCTGTAATAGTCGCCTTGAGTCTGATATGTATCCGGCTGTCCATCGACGTGTATAAGACTCTCCAGTTCGGCTCGTTCGACGAGATCCTCCGAGGTCGGGTACTTCGAGGGGCAGAAGTGGGGTGGCGACGGGGGGGGGGGGGGGAGGAACGCCGGCCGCCGCAGCAGCCGTCGCTCAATGAGTAAGTTAACTGCAGCCTGCCATAGCCGATATGAGTCTGTAATAGTCGCCTTGAGTCTGAAACACATCCGGCCGCTTCGTTTTACTGTAATAAATATTGCTTTGGTTTTATACGTCTCTTTTATTATTACATAATCGATTTTTATCAACTTACGGAAATGTCATAGGAATCGAAACAAAAGACTCTGTAACAACGCTGCCTTTAAAAAAAGACATTTAATTGGTAACTGTTTACGTGATCGAAAATATTCAATGAGTGTGATCTGAAAAAAATTAACATAAGTTATGTTTAAGAAAAGCGATATATTCCTTTTTAAGTACTTGATAAGCCTTAATATTGTTACGGGATTTTATTTATATGTAATTTCAACGGATCATGCGCGTTTAGATTCTATGGGCGTTGTGATGTGTCAAATGTTGGAAGTTAGATCTCGCCTACTGTAAACCGTCCAGCAACCAATTTAACTAGGGCTATGCTCGAAGTTTCTCTGCGGTATCACATGTAGCGACTACTAGCGCCATCTAGTCATTACATAAGGAACTAACTACTACAATCCTACATCACGCTATCGAAGTTTCTCAACTCGGCTGCATAAATACAACTTCCAACATTCATCCATCGGGCTTCGGTCCCCAGGCATAACATCTGCCTGGAGAGAGATCTCTCTATTGTAACTACCCCCAAATTAGTAATGATGAAATCCGCGCAAGAACTAAAGTCACCGACATAGCTCGAAGAATCGTCAGACTCAAGTGGCAGTGGGCAGGGCACATCGCACGTAGAACTGATGGCATGGGAAGGTTCTCGAGTGGCGTCCACGGACCGGAAGACGCAGTGCAGGTAGGCCTCAGTGGCGAAGGGTACTAACAACCCGATTCCCCCCGGGTTGACTAAATTTTCGAACTTGGGCATTTCTATTTTTCGTTGTCCCTGTTAACAATTTCTTTATTATCGGTACAATGCCCAGTTACCAAACGCTTCTCTTCCATTACTGCACTTTCAAGAAGAGGAAAGAGTGTATGGTTCTTTTTGCTACGGCTGTACTTGCAAAAATTTTCACGCCCCGCCACTAGGCTTCCAACAAGATGGAGCGACCGGTTGCGGGATCACGTTGGATGCGGATGGCACGGGACTGATCCGTTTGGCGAGCCTACGTTCAGCAGTGGACGTCTTTCGGTTGATATGGTGATGAACCAATGTGACGCGACCCCCTGTTTCCAGTTACACCTTCACCGACCTCGCGCAGATGGTGTGCTCGGTCCACACTGGCCGCGGCACGGACAACGACTCCTCCTCCTCTTCCGATTACGAAGAGGACCCGCGACACTTCGACGGGTACGCCTCGGAGCCCAGCGCCGGGATCATGGACGTGAGTTTGGGACATAAAGCCTTAGATGCCATCAGCAATAACTTGTGTTTTAGCAAGGATGATCATCAGCAATAACTTGTGTTTTAGACGACCAGATGGCCTAGTGGTTAGAGACCCTGACTATGAAGCTTGAGGTCCCGGGTTCGATTCCCGTGTCGGGGCAGATATTTGTATGAAAAATACGAATGTTTGTTCTCGGGTCTTGGGTGATTAATATGTATTTAAGTATGTATCTATCTATATAAGTATGTTTATCCGTTGCCTAGTACCCATAACACAAGCTTTGCTAAGCTTACTTTGGGACTAGGTCACTTGGTGTGAATTGTCCAGTGATTTTTTTTTTTTTATATTTTTTATTTATTTTTTATGATATAGACTGGATTGGCATTCGCCATAGTACGGATCGGCCGCGGTTTCTGTAGTTCGATTATTAAATCTAGATGGCGCTGAAATATAGCCAGAGGCTTTGAAAGCAAAACAATAAGAATACAGATTTGTCATATTATATACTACAAACAAATGTATTATTTTTAAAAAATATTGCATAATAATACATTTTTTTTTTATGTTAGATTGGCCAGACAAACGAACTAGTGGGTCACCTGATGTTAAATGAACACCACTGTCCATAGACACTCGCAGCGCTTTACACGATGGCAGTGCGTTGTCGGCCCTAAAGGAGAGGGAATAGGGAAAGGCGGAGAGGGAGGGGGAGAGGGAAGGGGTGAGGTATTGGGCCCCCGGCACTCTCACTGACCGTACGAAACGCAAGCAGGATTACTGCTGCTTCACGCCGGTGTTCTGTGAGAGGGTGGTACTGCCCCGGACGAGCCGGCCCATTCGTGATGCAGCGGCTAGCTACAACATGGCTCTACCACTACAAAAAACATTTGCAGTGATATGAAATATCTGTAGTCTTATTGTTTTGCCTTCAAAGCCTCTGGCTATATTTCAGCGCCATCTAGATTTAATAATCGAACTACAAAAACCGCGGCCGATCCGTACTATGGCGACTGCCAATCCAGTGTATATCATCCTTGGTTTTAGTGATACACATACATCGTTATCGCGGGAGCAAAACGATTTGACAGTACTGAAAGATTATGACAAATAAGCAATAACAGATGTGACGATATCAAGCAATATTTATGCCTACGAGTTCGAAATTTATAAACTTTATTTTTATTATAAGACCTTCAAACTTGACTTGATTACTAATACATATTTAAAAATATTTATTTATTTTCTAGAACTATTCTAACATTACAGATTGTCTTAACCTAATGCGATAGAATATTAAAAAAAAACCTTAAATTAACTAATTATAACCTATTTATTTATAGCACAATACAAACAGCCGTTGTCCTTGTGAATTCACTCAGAGAACAAGAGAAAATATCAATCCGTTGGGCTATTAACTACGCAATCGCAACGTCAAACTCTTCCGCAATTTTAGTTGCTTGACATTAGTCATTTATTAATTATTCGTAATAATAATTGTGTTCACAACGTAATTATTTATGATCTATTACGAAATCCAAATGAAATCCAAGTAAATAAAAAATACACACATGCTGGGTTTTTATACAAGTAGACACAATTATTCTAGGTAGGTGAACGTTTAAACAGTAAGTATAAAACTTATTTTATTGACCTTTTCCAGCGAAAACTTCATGCTACTAAAACTTCCTAGATGCTTAGAACTTGTAGGCAGAATATATCCGTATAGTAAACGGACATTCTGTTACATGTGTTCTTTAACTGATGTGTTCTTGCTCCCGCGTTAACGATGTATGATGATAAACCTATTTTTTCTGGGTTAATTTTTTCTTGTTTTCGGGTTAGTATGGTTGCTATAGTAGCTACTTCAGTAGTCTGTCTTAAACAGTTGCTAACAGTTGAAACAAATCACCAGGTGTCCATTTTATTTCACAAGACGACCGGATAGCCTAGTTGTTAGAGAACCTGACTACGAAGCTTGAGGTCCCGGGTTCGATTCCCGGTCGGGGCAGACATTTGTGTGAATAATACGAATGTTTGTGCTCGAGTCTTGGGTGTTTAATATGTATTTAAGTATGTATCTATCTATATAAGTATGTTTATCCGTTGTCTAGTACCCATAGTACAAGCTTTGCTTAGTTTGGGACTAGGTCAATTGGTGTGAATTGTCCCGTGATATTTATTTATTTATAAAAGATTTAATGGTAACTTAAAAGAAGAATGGCCCTGCTACTGTAAATGCAGTGGTATCGACTACCGGCAACACAATAACTATAAATTAGAATTTTAAAAACCCCCAACGCAATTTGGTTGCACATTACACTGGCGAGCAAAAATAAAGGGTCGGTTACAAAAATGACGATAACTAACTGTGATAGCTTCTTCGAGTAAAATGAGTGTAGTAAAGAGTTTTAGTCTCAATTAAACTTTATTTTCTTAAGAATAAAACTCTTTACTAATCTCATTTTACTCGAAGAAGCTATCACAGCGGGTTTTGTAGTTATCGTCATTTCTGCAACCGATCCTTTATTTTTGCTCGTCAGTGTATGTTTGAAAATAAAGTAGAATGCGTCCAAGATCCCTTCTGCAGCACACACAGACAGACAGACAGACAGACACACACACTCACATACCGGTCAAACTTATAACACCCCTCGTGTCGGGGGTTAAAAAGGATGTGGGCCCATCTCTATACCGTAGTCCAAGGTACAAATGTGATTCTTTTTTTTTTACTTGGAACGCAGATGTCCTCCAGCGTTGAGTCCGGGCGGGCGGCTTGGATCAGCGACACGGAATTGGTGGGCAAATTGGCAATGCACAGCTATCAGGGTTTTCTTTTTCTATTTTTTTGCTGCGTCTAATGTTAAATGGTTATGGTAACTTTGGTCTATACGACTAAAGGACAATTTCCACCGAACGACCCGCATCGGATCGGAACGGAAAAAAATTGGGGTTAGTATCGTTTCGCTTAAAACGCAACTAGTCCAAGCGTTGAGCGGTCTAAAACGCTGCTAGTCTAAAACGAATTATTTGTATATTTGTAATTATCAGATCTCTAAATCGCGACAATTGATCACTGACGATTCTGTTAGTAAACATTACAATTATTGTTTTTTTTGGTCAGAGTTTGGAAACGTTATTGAAAATAACGTTTATAAACCGTTTCTAATAGGTTTTTGAACAACGTTTTTTTGGATCGAAAACTAAACGAGAACGTTTGGTGGCAACCGTAATCGTTTCATACAAATATAATGTCTTGTTTGAACGAAACTGAAATCAAAGGTAAATCGTATCTTAGTTATTAAAGAAGTAACGCAACTGTCACAAAAAAAACTCCAATGTTTTTTTTTTCAAAAAGTTACCATAACCATGCGCTTTAACCACTTTAAGGGATAATTATTGGGCTTTAAAGGGTCACGATGCTGCTAGCTTTTTAATATTTTGTCGTTTCACACTCAAGATCACACATTTTAATCAACGAATTAGCTTACACCAGATTTAGATTCTTTAACAATAATGATAGCGCAGTGATGTTTATGCATCTACAAGACAACTTTTGGGCGCCTAATGGCCCGGCCACATCACGCAACCGGCGGCAGCGTGCAGTGTTTTTTTCCTTTCATTGCGTGGCCGAGACGCTCGCCGCACAGTGATTATCTGGCGGCACACGCAATGAACTGATAAAGTCGTGGCCGGACTATAAATCTTTAGGGCAATGTTTACAGTTTACACAAGCAATCGGGATGGCTGAACGTTCTGATCTGTCAGTCAGATATGTAGACAGAAAACGTTCGTTTGTCCAGAAGCTGTCATGTCGATAAATTAACGTTATTTATTACACCGTGCAGTTATTAACGTTATTTTTGTACGCATGAAGTGTTATATTTGTATTAATAAGCACTACAGAGTTATTCCTTACAAGTATTCCTGAAGTGGTTTATCAATGAAGTGTAACAAAGGGTACCCTATTGATGTCTTGCACTGTCAGTCTTTCTATTGCCGCTATTACAAAAAAAAAAAATTGAGGAGGGTCGCAACCATCCAATATAGAACGACCCCACACTGCGTATAAATTTGTACGGAACCCTTGGTGCGCGAGTCCAACTCACACTCGTTTTATACAGAAATATCAATATTTCTAATGCTCTATTTATTGATTCCGATGTCTGCTTATGACCAACATGGCCATTGCTTGGTATATTTTTTCAGATGGGAAAGCACACTACCTTCTCCTATTCTAATTGCTTTTTGATTACTACACTGTTTCCATTTTAACATTCTATGTTTCTACGCTTTACGTTTAAATGTATTTTGTGCTAAATTAGTTTTTAAATCTGGGACAATAGTTTTAAGAACTACATCGGGTAAACTACCCAGTCTCTGCCCATGCACTTTAAGAAAAACGTGGTGAAGTGCTTAACTGTCAATCATTTGCGTTTGATGTTTGAACTTGACTATAAAGTAACCACAGCACCATAGCTGGGCACCGTTAATCAAATAGTTAACTTCGTTAATCGCTAACCCGTAACTAAAAACTTTGTTTAACGTTAAAGCGTCACCTTCCGGACAATTTAAAGCAAGTTAACATTAATCGTTAATCCGTTAACATGTAAAAATGCAATTTCCCAAGAGAAGACCGAGCCCTTAGAAGGCAGAAATTTTGCATAAAATTATGAAAGATTTGTTGTGATTCCCACGTGTTAGGAACACCGGGATTTATGTATTCACTAACTGATGATGATGATAATAATCGATGGTTGGATATTGCCGTGGCCGGATTTTTTTATTCAATTAAAGAGATGAAGAAACTTAATTCTGTGCGGACGAAGTCGCAGGCAAAAGCTTATCTACTTACAAAAACTGTTGGTTTGGGTTCGCCACTCACTCACTTCGTCATGGGATTTTAAGCGCCGGCAAAACAAATAAACAAACTAATCATATAAATCGAAATGTTTTCGCAGTTTTCTCTCTCACTCACACGCGCCGGCAAGACATACCTAGTGCGGTCGTTTTCGCAAATAGTAGGCACTGGAGTAACGATTTACGGGCTTGATGATGTTTAAAAGTTAATCCGTTACTCGCAATGTTAACTTCGTTAATTAACGATTAACGCATTAACGAGATAATGCCCAGCTATGCATTTGACAATGTTTTTCTTATAGTAGGGCAAATCAACTTTTAAACCGACGTTTTTGGCGTCTCCTGCGTTACCAAAATTGTCTCTGGCGTTACCAAAAAATCGTACTTCCAACAAGATATTTCACGGTTTAATAGGTTAAACTTACGTAGGATGGCATGTATTCATGCTATTCATCTATTAAATTACAGAAAAAACATGTTTACTTACAAAAATCTGCAATTGTTTGAAAAATGTCGCGGACAGATTATAGTCGGTTTAAAAGTTGATTGGCCCAGTAGTCAATCACTGGAGCATGAGAAATAACTGCGTAGTTTACTCTACTGCGATACTAATCTAGCTTATTCGTTGTAAGTGCTTCATGGGGCTTTTATTTGTATCAGCACTAACAGTCACGAGACTGGTTAGATCATTTTACCAAAATTGTTATTTCCTTTTCCAGATGCATTTTTTCTCACCATAGTTTTTTACTGAAGCTTATTATCACAGTAGTGTTTTTTCCCAACATGAAATGACACAGAAACAGTGTCGACGGAGCTCCGCGAGCGGAGCTCCTTCATCTGTGTGCTTTTGGCCCTACGGGCTGATGAAAAACTTAACATAACCCAAACCTACCTTTGTTTCTAATAAACGTTTCAGCTATAACACCTATATATTTTTAGATTTATTCGCAAACGTATAAACACAGAACTTGGCTTAAAATGATACCGTTTTAAGATGTTTAGCGGCAATAAGCACCTGAGACGAGATACCTTTAAGGGCAATTTTATTTATTGTTGTACTTTTGACTTTTTTTAAATTCGGAAAGTTTTATGTGATTTCTGCCCAGAATCACGAGCTCTTTCGATCTTACTAGGAGGAAAAAAGTGTCCCAAGTTTTTTTCCCGTTCCGTTACCATTTTTCATAGACTTTATATGACCGTAACGGAATGGAAGAATCAAAAATTATATGAAAGTTTTGGGACACTTTCTCCTAGTAGGATCGAAAGAGCTCATGATTCTGAGCAGAAATCACATAAAACTTTCCGAATATAAAAAAAGTCAAAAGGTAAGGTCAAGTGCAATAATAAGTATCGATTTAGTCCTCCCATCGTTATATACCTATACCTTAATTCGACGAGATAAGAGCTATGGGACATATTTATGAGCAAGTTGTGTGCACCCATATTTTTACACTTGACCACAGAATATATAATAGTACTAACGTACAGAATGTCCACGCTCCGCCCCCACAGAACAGAAAAAACTATAGAAGTGTTATGCAGTCATGTCGAGTGTGACACAATTGTGCGGAGTTCCGCATCACTTGCGCGCAACCGACTCAGTTGCGCGCAGAGGCTTGTGTCGGGCGATTGTGCAATCAAAACGATAATTATAGAGAAAAGTTGAGGGAATATGCCTTATTGTTCAGTTTTAGAGTGTAAAAATGATAGCCGCACCAAAAACGCCACCAATTGTGGTATTTCGTATCATCGATAAGTAGTATTTCATTTTAATTTAGATTAATTTAATTTTTTCTATTCCGTAAGACATTTTTTAGAAATGCGTAATATGAAAATAGACTTTATTCTATTACGATAACGTCGATTTTTGTCTGTGTCACAGAACTTTGTGAGACCGGAACATTCCGCTACTCGCTAAGGGCGGAGGTGTTGTCGATAAAATTATCGATGTTTATTTCTGAGTATTCAGTGTTAAGGCCACAACAAACCGGGAGCGCAGGGCGCTGACGCAACAGCGTGGTTAATAACAGTGAATCAAATACAGTGTTCCGCGCTGCGAGTGTGTGTCACCGTATATTTTATTCCCGGTTTGTGGTGGCCTTTAAAGTTGAATTTTCATTCCGTTTCCTAGTTGTCGGGCATAAAAAATAAAAGTAATCTACACGGTGTTTTCTTGTGTCTTAGAAAAAAAACCGGCCAAATGCGAGTTGGAGTCTCATACGAAGGGTTCTGTCCCATCCACACTTAATATTATAAATGCGAAAGTGTGTCTGTCTGTCTGTAACCTCTTCACGCTTAAGCCGCTGAACCGATTTAGATGCAATTTGGTATGGGCATAGTTTGAGACCCTGGAAAGGACATAGGATAGTTTTTATCCCAGAAAACTGCATAGTTCCCGCGGAATTATTTGCAGACGGAGTCGCGGGCAACAGCCAACATTTTGTCAAATATCTGTACCTGAGATTAGCGCCTATAGAAGTTTTACTTTAAAAACCCCCGATTTTGAAACATTCTTCCGCTCCGCTCCGCTCCTATTGGAGTTAGCGTGATGATATAATAGTACCTGGGCGACCGAGCTCTGCTCGGGCAGAAACTCGGTACCAAGCGTTTTCCCAGAGATAAGACCAAGCTAGATCAATTTTTCATCCCCGAAAACCTCCAAATACCAAATTTCATCGAAATCGTTGGAACCGTTTCCGAGATCCTGATTATATACACCGGTGGGGGGGGGTGAGAGGGGGGGAGGGGATGCGGGGAGGGAGCGCGGGGGTATTAAAGGGGGGATGAAAATTTCATTGATTTTGCCGTAGGATGCACCGTTTTCAAGATATTTGACAAAAACACCGGAGGTTGGGTGAGTCACGTTAAACTATCGTCCGTAAACCGACTTTACAGACAACCGGCTTTTCCTGTTCTGTGCTCCCAATAGGGAACGTGCACATAGACGGTGCTGCCAACTGGTGCCATAAGGGTGCCATCAATTTGAATGTTTTACCTTGATAAGTTTGCTTTACTGTCCGCATAGTGTCTCTTCTGTCGCATAAGTGCTGCCGCCTATCTAAAAATGTTGAAAAAAAAACGTGGATTCGAACCGAGGTCGGCTGGATCCGCGACCACCCGATTTCTAATGTGCCATTATGATCTGCTCGAAGTGGGCGAAATTTAGCTTTATATTCTAATGCAAACAAAAATAGCCGGAAAACACGAGTAAAAGCGATTTTCTGAAAATGAAACATAGCTAGATCAGTTTTTCATCCCCGAAAACCCCCACATACCAAATTTCATCGAAATCGTTGGAGCCGTTTCCGAGATCCTGATTATCTATATACATATATATATACATATATACAAGAATTGCTCGTTTAAAGGTATTAGATAGATAGATAGCCTATAGCCTTCCTCGATAAATGGGCTATCTAACACTGAAAGAATTTTTCAAATCGGAGCAGTAGTTCCTGAGATTAGCGCGTTCAAACAAACAAACAAACAATCTCTTCAGCTTTATATATTAGTATAGATTAGATTAGATAGAGATTATTGACCTATGAATTACATCGATATTCTCGTAAAATGTACTCTGCCCACCACTAGTATTTACAATCCTTGACGAATATTATTTTTCAGTCGTGATGAACCCAAACACTATCTCATAGAGTTTATTATTCAATGGAATATTTTAACGACCTCTGACGGCGAGTAGCGGCGAGTAGCGGAAATTTTTTTTGACACCTGTCATTTTAATTCAGCTACTCGATGGCAGACGGCAGCACTTTGTATGCAATTTTACTTATGTCCCCGTGTAATGTACTCTCAACGATATACCGTGGTAGTAAAGTTTAAATTGTGTTACCGGATTCAGAAGTTATGACTTTTTTGAATAGAAGCTACGACCAATGATTGCTAAGATTTCAATGTATTGCAAGAGTGTGTATGTGTGAGTTTTGCCACACCTGGTTTCGATACAAAACGGGACTCATGGCACTTCCACTAGTTTTTTCTGTTCCGTGTCCGCCCCGCACCGATTCGAGTCACCCCTCCCCCCAAGGCGCCATTGCTTGTCGCCGCTGTTCACCAGTATGGTGCGCGCGCGATGTATGTAGGCGTACGCGTGTACAGACGTCGTCGTGCTTATGTAGATTCAAGAACGCGTATTTTGTGCGTCGTGTCCGCCGTGTGACTTGACTGTACAACAAAAAATAAAATTGCCCCTAAACGTGTAGGGCTTTACGAGGTTAAGCGTATGGGTCGGCTGACTCCGCCCGTTGGTTCCAGGAGGGGCTGCGCACGCGCCGCGTCGGCGGATCGCTGTCGCTGTCCGAGGACGAGGTCGACTCAGAGTCAGAGGTCTATGATCCGCTCAACAAGCGCGGCGGGGCTAGGTGAGTTTGCGACGTCTGTCTGTCTCACTCTTAGAAGCTAGCAAGGATGATATAGACTGGATTGGCAGTCCCCATAGTACGGATCGGCCGCGGTTTATGTAGTTCGATTATTAAATCTAGATGGCGCTGAAATATAGCCAGAGGCTTTGAAGGCAAAACAATAAGAATACAGATGTTTCATATTACTACAAATGTATTATTTTTCAAAAATATTGCATAATAATACATTTGCAGTGATATGAAATATCTGTAGTCTTATTGTTTTGCCCTCAAAGCCTCTGGCTATAGTTCAGCGCCATCTAGATTTAATAATCAAACTACAAAAACTGCGGCCGATCCGTACTATGGCGACTGCCAATCCAGTCTATATCATCCTTGCCTATACGGAATTTCATAAATTTTGATTTATGAAAAAATAAATCTGACCTAAGTGGCAGCTGACGTAAGTGGAATTCGCTATTTTCACTTACAAATCAATGCGACTTATTGTTTTTATACTCTGATATAGCAACTGTCATTAGAAATGGCAAAGCACTTACAATACGTTTACTTTTAGTTTACCACTGACAGATGGCTTGCCTTCATTTCATTTCCAACTTTAACACCATACAAATAAAGTAGCTATTACAAAATCTGCAAACGTGGGTAACAGTATTCTAAAATTGGCTTTATTTGTAGGTCGTTAAAGTTGAATATGAAATGAAGGCAAACCATCTGTCAGTGGTAAACTTTATGTAATTTTACTGTAACTGGTCGACTATACCATTGATGCTTAACCCCTGTTTAACCTGCAAGAAAAATCGTGCAAGTTGAATTACATTGCGGCGCTGATTGACCACTGCAAACTCGTTGGCTTTACGGCCTGGCATTGCACGATTTTTCTTGTAGGTCTAAACCGGGCTTTAGGCTGCGTATCCACCGGAGCTGTGCGAGGATGCGTCGCGAGGGATGCGTTTGTCATGAACCAATAGAAACACTTCATTTACCTATCCTTGCTCAGCTCAGTTCTGGTAGAAACAGCTCAGCGGAGCGAGGTTTTTGTACATACAAAATAAAAGAAGGGAAACATGTGTGCGAGGAATGTGTTGCGAGGGATGTGTTGCTAGGCGGCGTTACTCCGCTCCCGCCTCACCGGGTATGTATTACAATACCGAAGTACGAAAGACCGAATGTATTAAAACATCGAATGGGTCAAAAGACCGACACGATTTTTTTCTGAAACTGTTAACTTTTTAAGATTGTTATAAAACAAACCTAACCTAACCTAATGGGTTCTGTATGATGCCGTTTTAATAAATTCTGAGAAGTTTACGGTTTCAGAAAAAAATCGTGTCGGTCTTTTGACCCATTCGATGTTTTAATACATTCGGTCTTTCGTATTTCGGTATTGTAATACATACCCGCCTCACCGCACCCCGCCCGCTAATTTGAAAAGAGCCCGCTACACATCCTCGCTACGCATCCTCGCACCGCTCAGCTACCTCGCACATCTCTGGTGGAAACGCAGCCTTACAGCGGATATTATTGTTTGCAGGTGAGACGCAACGACGCACGATTTGTGCAAGGCCCTTTTCGATTACGCCCGGGCCCTCCCGGAATGACCGCCCGGGGCGCCCGAAGCCCCGTCCCCGTCAGACTGCAGAACAGACTTTAGACTACGGTAAACTGGGGTTACTTTACGAAATTTTGGAGCTACTTTGATAGCTTTAAAATGTTTAAAAACGCAAATATTCATAGCTCGATTGAGCCAAGGATGATGTAGACTGGATTAGCAACCGCCATAGTACAGATCGTCCGCAGATAAATAGTTCGATTATTAAATCTAGATGGCGCTGAAATATAGCCCGAAGCTTTGAAAGCAAAACAATAAGACTACAGATGTTTCATACATAGATGGCTACAAATGTATTATTTTTCATGCATAATAATACATTTGCAGTAATATGTAATATCTGTAGTCTTATTGTTTAACTTTCAAACCCTCGGGTTACATGTCAGCACCATCTAGATTTAATAATCGAACTATTTTTCCGCGGCCGATCTGTACTATGGCGATTGCTAATCCAGTCTATATCATCCTTGATTGAGCAAATGACGTAGTTAGGTAATTTATCAAGGTAGTTCTTTCACTGCCACAGATGGTCTAAAAAAATAAGGACACGGCGTAAAAACTGTTTTTCAAAGTAACCCCGTTTTACGGTAGCTTTGTGTTCGATCGGCTCGCACTTTATATCTTAGTCTAAGGCCCGTTCCATAATCACGTGAGACGATATCGTCGGGTGACAAGCAAAAGTCCACTAAGTACCAAATATCTACTTAGAACAAAGCTCGTATCTCAGTATGAAATTAATAACTAGATACGACTTTTTGAAGAGCAGCGACAGAAATTTTTGTGAGGTTTGCTTGTCATCCGGCGATATACCCGATTGGAGGGCCAGACTCGTGGTCACACCAGGAGCCTGTTGCATAACAAAGTACAACTAAATATTAAAAGCGGAACTCTCGCTTCAGTTATATTAACTAGAAAGGGAGTTCCGCTTGCAATATAAGTTGTACTTTGTTATGCAATTGGGCCCTGGTTGTCACACCATTATAGAGACATATCCTTTCGCTTTCGTCGGAAATTCGTCGGAAATCATTTTTATTCCGCAAAAGTAGGTCGGTTAGGTTCTTTAGGTATCTATAGATGCCCGAAGGCTAGAAATAGGAGCCCTGCCGCAGGCAATCGCGCAGGCGTCGAATAGCAATGGTGCGACAACCTGCAGACTTATTGTCCAGCGTTTCTGACGCTTGCCTTCGCAATCACTATTTCTTTCTGTCAAACGGTATAAAATGATGGCAGAAAGAGATGGTGAAAGCGAAGGCAAGCGTCCGAAGCGTTATACTATACGGCCTCAGGTGTGACGACGAGTCTGCAACGGATTTTACGATCCCATTGTGAGGTGTGAGTGTCTCGATCCTCTCTTTTCAATCTCGCGCGAGATTCTTCGAGATGCGTACTCCTAGTGTAAAGTTAATCTGTGCTTGATTGCGTTTAGGATTTAGGCGTTTTTTAGTGCAATTTCACACTTTTTACGCTGTATTCTACGTGGAGTTTGCTGAGATCCTCCCCCGCGCGAGATCGGACGAGGCGCTACCGCCTCTCCCGTATGTCTCGCGTGATTTACGAACACCCATTTAGCCTTTTCCCATACGGAATACGTAGTTTTATGACATTGTACAAAATAAACCTGATACCGTGTGACTGTTAAACCTTCAGCGAGTAAATGCAACACTTGGGCATGCGCGCCTACAAGATTGTCAAAGAGGGATGACGACTGGGTTAAAAATTTGTCATTCTAATTAGTCCGTCAGTTAGATTATGGGAAAATATGGGACACGTATTTTTTGGTTTATCAAATTATTAAAAAACGACAAAGATATAGATCATCAAACTTCCGGAGTGGGGGCTTGTGACGTCACCCTTGGGTAAAAATTGTACCATGTAGTGACGTCACTCGAAACTTCTAAGCACTGTATCCTCCTCATTTTTTGTTTGTTAAACAAAAGAAAAAATACGTGTACAATATTTTTTGATAATCTAACTGACGGACTAAACAGTTTTTTTTAGTCGTCTAGCCTATTGTACTGAAATGGAGTTTAGGTAAGTTTCGTATCAACCGTATTGTTAAACATTTTAGAGACAATAATTATAAATCTGTACTTCCTGTCTATATCGAAAAATATTTTTTATTACTTACATAGATTGTTCTTCGTCATCTGTATGTGCTATGTATACGTATACATGTAGTTTTGTAGCTAGACGCAGCTATGAATGTTATAATATGATCATTTGGATCCTTGTGGGGTAGTACAGGTTAAAAAGTTTTGTAAGGTATTTAACGGATTCCCTGTCCCGTGAATCACATATGATTCATGTACCCTGCTTTCTTTCCTGGTCAAATACGTTCATGAATCACATGTGATCAAATTTAGTTAGCGAAAACGGAGTCTTGTTGGATAGGGAACCTGTTGTAGGTAGAACGCTGTGAGCTCGATCGAACAACCTTTTCACAATAAATGCCTAAGTGACTGTATTGAGTACAATGATGTTACAGAGTTGACACTCACCTCTGACAGCCTCTATATTCTCCAGTCGGCCTACCGCCGACGGTGTAAGGCAGCCACAGTAAATTTTCGAGTCCCTAACTCTAACTGACTTTACTGAATATAATCACTACGTACAAACGGAAAATCGTCCACTTGAACTGACCAAAAATAATGCCGTTCAAAACTAAATTTGACAAATAACGTCCGCTTTAGCCTAGTTGGTAGTGACCCTGCCTACGAAGCAAGAGGTCCTGGGTTCAAATCCCGGTAAGGGCATCTATTTGTGTGATGAGCACGAATATTTGTTCCTGAGTTATGGATGTTTTCTATGTATTTAAGTATGTATTTATCTATATAAGTATGTTTATCGTCGTCTAGTACCCATAGTACAAGCTTTGCTTAGTTTGGGACTAGGTCGATTTGTGTAAGATTGTCCCCTAATATTTATTTTAATATTTTATTTATATAATTGTGCTGAAAAATAATTAGTAACCAAATCAAATTTCTTTTCGTCGTGAATTAGTTAACTGTCCGTGCATCACATGTAATGCACTGAAGATACAATCGGCAGCAGAAGTGGATGTACGGTTAGGGTGCACACAATAATCTATACACGACTCTACTGCCAAAGTAAGAAGGGGGTGTGTAGGTCATTTTGAACACCACGACCGCTCATCCACTTCTGGTACTGACTGTATAAATTGTCCTTTGGACTGTTGAAGGGTTTAAGTAAGACTGAATTCAATTGGGATGTCCCAATTTTTGGCAACGTATAATAAATCGAAAACCGTTTGGAGAAATAGGCTTTGTGAAGCGTTTTCAGAAATCAGATTCCAAAAATATGATAATCTGAATTAAATAAAGAAAATTTAAGTAATGACCTTCATTTGACCCCTGCTGTGAATCGTCACAAAGGCAGATATAAAGCAGGTCTACACTCTAAAGCAAATTGACAGTTTGAAATGTTGCTGTCCTGCTTATAATAGCAAAGAGTGACAAAGACAGAACTTTAATCACATGATGCGCACCTGGCTTTAAACAGTTGTCATTTATCATAAAGTCCGAAATGTATACAATACTCGCAATGTATTTTTACAAATTTAATTATTAAATTACTACGTTACAAGTAAATATGAAAGAATTTAAATATCAGATTTTAATAAAAAATATCTATTTACTATCACACCATTAAACAAACAGGAATAATCGAAGCTAAAAGAAGAGAAATAAATAAAACTATTTTGTCATGGTTCATTTAGGACCCTAAGCCGTGCTTGTAATATTGACAGTGACAAGACAAATCAAGGGCACTACTACAAAATTCGAAGTTCGTATCGTATCATCCCTCTCACTCTCGTGTCAAATCATATTAGCGTGAGCGGGACGGCATGAAACGAAGTTCGAATTATGCACTTCGTAGTAGGGTCTCAGTAGTGCCGTGGTAGTGCCACAGATTATGTTATGTACGACTTGAATTTTTCTAGGCTATGGAACGTGGCTCTCTCACTGTGACGTCATCCAACGTATTTCTAAAAAAAAATATAAAAAATTAAATACTCAACCAAATTCAAAATCAATGAAAATGGTGTCTTAAAATATCCTATTTTTTCCAAAAAACATACAAAAACTATAGGTTATTTTTTTTGGTGCATCCCAATTGGTCTTTATTTCTTTCGGCCTGTATCAATTTTGACAGTGGGATATTATTCCATTTTCGACAGCATTCTTGATGGGTACCTTGTTAATGTATTCAAAATTGCAATTTTTCTGATTTAACGTATAATTTCGTGTGGGCGAATTTCCATTTTTACTACATCAGTGATGATTTTGTCAACGATAGCTGTGGGATTAGGGCATGCTCCCGGTACCGGATACATACAAATACGGTACCGGAACCAGGAGTTCCCGGTTCTCGCCATACAAACTCGGTACCGGGAGCATACACTATGTGGGATACTCGACATCGAACTTGCGGCGGTTTACTTACGTGTGAATGCTAATAATTGTGATAAATAAAATTTCCCAAAGCTAGTTGTACTTTAGTTTTAGCAAGGATGATTTAGACTGGATTGGCAGTCGCCATAGAACGGATCGGCCGCGGTTTTTGTAGTTCGATTATTAAATCTAGATGGCGCTGAAATATAGCCAGCTTTGAAGGCAAAACAATAAGACTACAGATGTTTCATATTACTACAAATGTATTATTATGCAATTGCAGTGATATGAAATATCTGTAGTCTTATTGTTTTGCCTTCAAAGCCTCTGGCTATATTTCAGCGCCATCTAGATTTAATAATCGAACTACAAAAACCGCGGCCTATCCGTTCTATGGCGACTGCCAATCCAGTCTATATCATCCTTGGTTTTAAATATTATTAGGTGAACAAACTGCCATTCTCTGTGACGTTAAGAATGGCAGATGTGGCAAAAACAAATTACAGATAGTTTGGCAAGCGAGTGGGTCCTGAGGGAATACTACGAAATTCCAAGTTCGTATCATGTCTCTCTCGCTCTTCTTTTTAACACTGTTAGCGTGAAAGGGGTGGCATTATAGGAACTTCGAAAATCGAATTTTGTAGTATAACGCTTGATGGTAATTGCATCACTCACGGAGGCACTCGTAATCAGCTAGACTAGAGTCAGAGCAAGATAAGTCAGCAACGAATTTGATAGCACACGCAGTGCACGTGTTACATTAACACGTTGGCTGCCATGCGCGGGATCACATAATCTTCTCTGTGTGGCCATTTGACAACATTTCATATTTTTAAGACTATAATTTGATTCGTTCTCTGTATTCTGTTTGGAAAAAGAAAGACGCTAATAGTTTTAAATTTTCACTAGGATTAATTAATTTATTTATTACAATTTTTTTAAGATGTGCTATTCTAAAATGGCGTAACTCCAAAACTACCACACAATTACTTTTGTCTAGTCTCTTTTAAAAAAAATTGATGACGTAAATCTGACGTTGAGGTTGTTATGAAATTTAAAGTTATTACACCTCTTTTTTTCTGGTGAATAAGGCAAAGGAAACATATCAATTTCTTGTATTTTTTTAAATAAGGAGAAATAATAAATATTTTTCCGCGTTTAGGAGGCAAAACTCTTTCGATTCCTGTAGTAAAAAATCTTGTCAATTGGCCATCAAAAGTGGGATCAAAAGCTCATTTAAGCTCATTTTTCAGGGTATTGTTTTGAGGTTTATTTTGGGGGCAGAGTTAAACCGTGAATGCTATTTTGTAGAGGACACTCTATAGTTGTTTACAAAAACTTAACTATATCGAATTTTTAGATACCTACCTAATAGCTAGCACCTCAGTAATTCACCGGTGGGATCACTAAAAATGTATGGGGCGTGGAAGCAACGCTTTAGTTGAAGCATGGTTGGCAGCCAACGTGTTAAACGTCATTATGACGTATAAATAACACGTGCACTGCGTGTGCTATCAAAATCGTTGCAGACTTATCTTGGTCTGACTCTAAAGCTGCTCCAAACTCACAGACAGCGGAGGCGTCGGCACGCCTACAGGTACAGTGGCGGTGTCGGTTGTAATATTCTAACTTGTATGAACGAGTTCGCGGTACGGTACCGCACAACTATTCATACAAGTTAGAACATTACAACTGCCACCGCCGTCTGTGCGTTTGGAGCTTTACGTAGGGAATTTTTTATGTAAAATATTGATTATCCACTCACATGCTTTTTTGCATTTAAGGAACAATTTTGATTCAAATAAATAAATCAATTTGCAACCGTAGTTGCAGAAAGCGTGTGATTGGTTACGATACTTATGATAATGGTAGGTCTTATAGCTAAACCGTTTGACTGACTTCTCGCCCGCGCGGTACAGGGGCTGGGGGGTACGACAAAGGGGGTCGGGAGAGGTGCGGGTGGCGAGCGCGCCTCGTGTGCCTGCCGCCCGCACCTCTCGCGACCCCCTTTGTCGTCATACCCGTAGTGTTACAAAAAAACTGTTTTTTTTCCTATCGTGAAAAAAAACTTTGAAAAAAAACATGAAAAAAAACACGTTTTTTTCTGAAGCATGTTTTTTTTCAAGAGTACAGAATTTAAAATTAAAAAGGCAATTTCCGTAAAAGATTAAAACTTAACAGTTAATATTAGAGTTTTTTATTTATTTATAAATCTACCATACCGTTTTGGTTGAATAGTACCAAGTTTACATGAATATATTGGCAACATTGACTACTACTGAAAGTGGTACTGACATTGACACAGAGGAAGATTAAATTTTTGTTTAATTGATTCATGAGTACTTATTCGATTTGTTATTTTAGTAAAATGTAAGAAATTAGAAAACATACCTCAATAAAACAATTAATTTCCTATTGATTTTATTTCCGAAAAAACCAAATTTAGAAAAAAAAACAAGGCTACCAAGTTTTTTTTCATGTTTTTTTTCAACATTGTGAACAAAGTTGTTTTTTTTTCATGTTACATCACTACACTACATACCCGCCAGTCCCTGTACCGCGTGGCCGAGGACTCAGTCAAACGGTTTAGCTATAGCCTCTTAGGTCTAACGAAACTGGCCACACCGAAGGGCTTCAATTAAAACAGCTTTTGAAATAAGTATTATGCTAGATGTATATGAAACGCTCTTGCTTGTAAAGTGACTTGTTCGTTAGTGCCGTTTCATTGGTGGGGCTACAATGGACGTGGTTTGGCAGGACCCATTGGACGAATGCTCTGTCCAATGCTGTCCTTTCCACTAAACCACGTCCAAGCAAACAAAGCGTTTCTAGAGACTTAATCGGGACCAAACCTACACAACTCTGTAAACGCATACGAGTCATTTGAGTCGTTTTCAAAAAATTTGTACACAATTAAGGGATTAATTAAAAACAAAATTTAATTAATTATTTTTGTGCAACGGAGTTACCCATATACTTTGTATGACTAACTTTCGTTACAAAAAAATAGCGATCGTGATTTTTGGTTTGATTAAGCCGTTAATTATGTCACACGGCGGACACGACGCACAAAATACGCGTTCTTGAATCTACATAAGCACGACGTCTGTACACGCGTACGCCTACATACATCGCGCGCGCACCATACTGGTGAACAGCGGCGACAAGCAATGGCGCCTTGGGGGGAGGGGTAACTCGAATCGGTGCGGGGTGGAGCGTGGCCATTCTGTACGTTAGTACCTACTATTATATATTCTGTGACTATGTACAAATTATTTGAAAACGATCCATTTACCACCATATTTACGTGAGGCATCCACATTTATATGAATGAACTTTACAAGAGTTCTACTAACCCATGTCTCACACGACGAAAAAACTAAAAACAAAAGAATTAGGGTAAATCGCCAATAACTGGCCACCTCATACTAAAAATGAACTCTATTCACCCATAATAGAATTCATTTTTAGCATAAAGTGTTAATAATGTGGCCAGTTATACTAAATTGAATTCTGTTTGTAAGGGTAACAGAGTTCATTTTTGGTATGAGGGGGCCAGTTATTGAAAGGTGATTTTACTCGTACGAAATGCGGGCCTATATTTAATTGTGTTGGCAAGGGTTGATCAATATTACCTCTCTAGAATCTTTTTTGTATTATAAATACTTTAATTTACAAATTTTAACGAAATTATATTACATATTGCGTGACGCATGTAGTTAAATATATTTTAATTAAAAAAAAATAGGAGATTGTTATAAACTACATTTTGTACATACTGTATTGTGCTTGTTACCGTCGAATAAATAATAGTAATTTTGTGTTTACATTTTGTATAAACATTATACCAATTTATTAAGAATGTTTGTCTTATCAGGCAAGATAAACGACAATTTAGGAATTATTTCAAAATATTTTAAGTTTTTTTTTCTTTAATGACTTTTATTTGTCTGATAGTGTGTTTGCAAGAATTGTATCCCGCCGTTTTCAAATGTTTGTTTTTATTGGAATATTAAATTTTAAAATTTAATCTAAACTTTTATGGTGTTTTCTATGGTGGGTATTGTTGTTTGTTAATATTATTTAAATGATTTATAACGTCAGCAATAAATATTACTTTAGATGCTTTAAATGTAACCTGTAAAATTTGTGATAATTACGCTTCTAAATCTAAATTACTTGTACGTTTAAGTGTCATTTGAAGGCAATAAAGAACAGAAAATGGTGCAAAAAGGAACTTTTTCATTAAATTCTGTTGCCACAATTTATACCGCGTAAGTAATATCACATTTCGCCCTGCTTTTGTGTTTTTAACTGTCACCTGGCTCAGTTGTGCGACTAAAAAATACCGGTACCAATAATACTGGTGACTACCAAAATACCGGTACCAAAAATACTGGTACCTACTGTGGAACGAACACCAGCTTCAATAGTTCTCTGCCGGCTGACACCTTGGTATTTTAATCAGTACCAAAAATATCGGTATGTACCGCTTTAAGGGTGTTGTTAGTATACTACCCCATACTTTTGTCTAATAATGCCCGACCTGAATCATCAGGTCGTATTCAGGGTCAACAAATAAAAGTCGCGTTTTAACCGCACTTCTGCATTAATAACACATTTACTGTCAGCAACGCATACAGTGTTATTTGTAATTCGCTGACACCCTCTTAACCCTGAATTCCTATCACTTAAACAAATGTTTTTTGTTTTTTAGACTTTTTAAAATGGAGCACTTTTTTCCGTACAAATAAATAATAATAAATAAATGCTTCTAACACAACTTCGTACTCTATGATTGTTACGATTGTACACACTCAAATACGAGGGCGGGGCCACGCGCCGCGGTCGTGGCGGGCAATGAATGAATGACTTGCACGGCACAGAGTATCGTAAAAATAAGAAGTAGTCTCAAATTTTCAAAACGTTATTACACCAAAAATATTAAGTTATGACATAAGCAGTAAAACAAAAAACATTTGTTTAAGTGGTAGGAGTTTAGGGTTAAAAGGATGCTAGTGAATTACAAATAACCCTGTATATGCGTCTTCGTGACTTTCGCCTAGTACTGCTGTCATAATTTTGCATGCAATTGAACGCACATGTGCGTTTGGGGCATCTGACAAAGTCCCGAATTTGACAGCTGGTAGCAAATGCGTTAATACCAGTATTATTGTTTGGTACCAATATAAGTGTCAAGCCCTAGTCGGTTGTGACAGCCTATAGCGAACGCGTTAAACTGTAAATTACAAACAACTTTCATTGTATTATTTAGTAAACTAGATCTTAGTATAATTTGTATGTATTAAACAGGGATCGAAATACGCCCGTATTTTTTTCGTAGTATAAACCACATTATTATATGTTACAATAGGCTCTAAAGATAGATTGTGTACCTACTGTGAAAGAACTGTTCCGATTCTAGCTGGATTTTAAATTGTCGATTTTGAACTGAAATGGCGGGCGTTTCCAACCCGTGGCTGTAGTGTTTTGTAAGAATATATTCCTTGCGTTGTGTGTATGTAAACTAGAATGAACGACTGAACTAGCATTAAGGCCGCCAGGCGCATACCCACCACAACCGACCGCGACTATTTGTCGTTAAAAATGGTCGTCAGATGTGACGGCCTCGGAAGCGCTGATAGGCGAAATGAAATACCAAATTTGTAGCTCAAGTAGTAATAAATCGTATACTTAAATTGATTTAAAATAAATATGCTTACAAATGGATTGTTGTTTGTTGTTGTACACAAAAAATAAAGGATTTGAAGCCCTAGTTTTTTAACCCTTTTTCATGCCCTGCCGATGACATGCTGCTACGAAATTAATCATATTTTTACAATATAAAGGATTATTTAGGAGCGAATCATCTTTTTAAGAATTTAAATTGGTTTGTATCATATCGTAAAGTAAGCAAGATCAAATGCTTATGTATAATCGACCAAGAAATTCCTTTAGCACCCTAAAATGTGCGTTCTCGAGTCTTTGGGTATTTGATATTACCAAGGATAATATAGACTGGATTGGCAGTCGCCATAGTACGGATCGGCCGCGGTATTTGTAGTTCGATTATTAAATCTAGATGGCGCTGAAATATAGCCAGAGGTTTTGAAGGCAAAACAATAAGACTACAGATATTTCATATCACTGCAAATGTATTATTATGCAATATTTTTGAAAAATAATACATTTGTAGTAATATGAAACATCTGTAGTCTTATTGTTTTGCCTTCAAAGCCTCTGGCTATATTTCAGCGCCATCTAGATTTAATAATCGAACTACAAAAACCACGTCCGATCCGTACTATGGCGACTGCCAATCCAGTCTACATCATCCTTGATATTACATATTTAGGGATACAGTACAGGGTGGAAAAATAAGTCGGGCCCTGGAGAGGAATTAGGTACCTTAAATCCTTTAGTTAGCTCATAAACAGAGATCGAAATTTTCACGGCAAAATATAAGACTGTCGCAATCAAGCTAGTGTTAGAACCAATTTGTTATCGATATCGATAGTTGTGCAATAGAAAAAAAAACGGTCCACTAATTAAAAAAAAACATATTTAATACAGAATTTCAGGTCAGGTTTGTATAAAATTATAAAGAGACAGATTCAATTTCTTCTTCGAAGTCCGCGTCAGTACACACAGCAGCACATGACATTTTATTTGGTTTGTGATAGTGATAGGAGTAGATAATCATTAACTTCTCAACATTCTCTGGGAGTAGCCTGTTTCGTTTATCACCTGACCTAAAATTCTGTATTAAATATGTTTTTCTCAAACATGCTATGAAATATTGACGTTATGTTCCTTATAATACGCCACGAAGGGTCACGTTGCAGGTGCAGGTGCAGCTGGTGGTGGGGGACCGCCTAGACGAGAGGTCAATAATGGAATTTCATACAACTTTGCTGGCCAAGGCCAGCAAAGTGATCGTCTATTGTTTCATACCATGACGTTTATAGGTCTATGGCATCATAGCATTTAGCCATTAAAAAAAAAAAACTATAAGCAATATTTGCGTTTTGGTGATGATGATGATGGTGATGATGAGATGGTGATGATGATGATGATGATGAGATGATGTTGATGATGATGATGATGATAGTGATGATGTTGATGATGATCATGATGGTGATGATGATGATGGTGGTGATGGTGATGCATGTTTGAGAAAAACTATACAAGCCTTGGCCACGAACAGGGAATGCCGGCCTCGTATCTCTAGATGGCCTCGTTAACACTCGGCCATCTATAACTACTCGGCCGGCAATCCCCTATTTCGCGGCCGCTGCAGTAATGTACTATTTTTTATTTAGTGGACCGTTTTTTTCTTCTATTGCACAACTATCGATATTGATAAAAAATTGGTTCTAATAGCTTGATTGCGACAGTCTTATATTTTGTCGTAAAAATTCCGATCTCTGCTCATTAAGTTATGTTTGTTAGAGAAATTTTATCCTGAATAATAATCCTATCGATTAGTATCGATAGGATTATTATTCAGGGTCGAGTGTTTGTTTTTTAATTTGTTGTTTCGAGTCCCGGGCGAGCCGAGTTTTAGAAAATCTTTGAATGCAGTTTTGTTTTTTTTTTTTAAATAAAGGAATGTCTCCTTTAAGTAAAATGAGCCAACTTAAGGATTTAAGGCAGTTTCCCTCCAGGGCCCGTTTTTTTCCACACTGTATATCTATCAGTGGCGAAGGGTAGTTTCCCCCCGGGTTGACTAAACTTTCAAACGCTTCTCTTCCATTACTGCACTGTTTTTCAAGAAAAGGATAAATGTGTATGTTTTAGGCCTTTTATTGGTCCGCCTTTTTATGGCTTTACTTGCAAAATTTTTCACGCCCCGTCACTGATATCTATCTATTTCAGTATGTTACTCCATTTAATTTAGAATTATAAACCACAACAACATTATATTGCGGCTCGTGAACTGTAATCTCTTTACAATTTGTAGGTACTAGAGTAACAACGCAAATAAAGTGACATTAAAACAATTTTATTTTACGGCTCCCAGACTATTATACTGTACTATTTGCTAGGTAAGAAATAGTTGACGAGCCGCAATATAATGATGTTGTGGTTTTCAATTCTAAATTAAATGAAGTATAAAACCCATAACACAAGCTTTGTTCACTTTGGTCAATTGATGTCAAGTGAAGTGACTCACTTTATTTATTACTATATTACCGTTTTTTTCTGATATTGGAATTATCACAAAAAATGGTGAAGCACTTACTTGGTCGACCATACAAGGAGCAAGATAAAGCTTTCAAACTAAGACCACGGCTTCCAGTTGATAGCTCCAAGTAATTGTTCCTTCTTCGCCTGCACTGTTCTCAAGTAACTATATACATTGACTATTTCCGCGTTATCGCCGAAATCATTCTTTATTGTTTCCACCTTCTCAATACACATCGTCCTGTAATTATGTCCCGTTTCGAGCCCCATCGACGTAGTCTCAGACGTTCCATCCCACTCTTCATGAGTCCTAACCACGACTTGCTTTATCTTCTTCTCCCAATACAATTTCATGTGGTATCTTATGTCGGGGCAATCGCAAAGGTTGATTAACACTTGGAAAACACGCAGTTGGAGGAGAGGCTTGTTCGCATAGCAGAGGTACGTGAGGTGCCGTGTGAGGTCGTTGCAGGCTTCCTTCGCCCGCCATTTCGACCGGGTGGTCACCGTCGTATAGCACATGAGGCCTACCGCGCTTATAGCCACTTCTACGTTATTACTGTCTAAGAAAGGACGGAGCACGAAGGTTATGTCGTATTCATCAGCTAGATTTTTGCCGACGTCATGCTTGCAAAGTTGAGCCATGCAGTCCATAGCGAGTGCAACGATCCTCGCGTCCTCGTTCTTGAACAGCGCCAGCATGACTTGGAATGCGTTGCTTTTCAAAGGCACGACGGAGTCCCATTCTATCAAGTTTTCTAGCGTTTTGAGATGTAGTAGAACTATTCCGGTGTAGTCGTTGGTTATCATCTTTAGTAGGTTTACTACGATGTCTTCGGTTTTGCATATTACTTCGCAGGCGCAGCGGTCGCGGGCTAGAGTTCTCAGTGTGTAGCCTGCGGCGTAACGGATTTCCTGAAAAACACATTTGTCAGACGAACAGATTGATATTAGTTAGAGAACCCTACCTTCGAAGCTTGATGTCATTCGTAATGTTTGAACATTAAGTCAATGCCCGTTATGCGTCTAAGATCCCTTCCGCAGCTAACAAAAGAGCTGATAACTTTGAAACGGCTGACCCGATTTTGATGAAACATATCTAAGAACCATCGCCAAGAAACCCGCTTTCAATTAAAAAAAACCGCATCCAAATCGGTGCACCCGTTTAAGTGCTATGATGCCACAGACAGACAGGCACACACACATAGCGGTAAAACTTAGGGGTACCTCTTTTTGTGTCGGGGTTTAAAAATAAGCGTGTTTATCATGTAATATCGCTGTTCTGAGACGTGGCCGCTTACAAAGGGCCTCATAAAAAAGCTTTAAGTCACTGAAAGACCGAGCTATGCGAGCGAGTTACAGTGCCCCGTATTTGTTATACTTACGGTTTGCTCTGCTTGCCTTCTTCCTGCTTATTCCCCTAAATTAAAGTCTAACTAGGTTAAATAAGCATTTACTAGGCAAGCGTGCTCCATCATAGGCCTCACCTCGCTTTCCGTCAGGCGTGACTGTGGTCGAACGCAAGCCTTTATTGTATAAAAAAACCGGCCAAGAGTGTGTCGGACACTCCTGAGATAGGGTTCCGTATCAGGTACGAAAAAATCTTTGCATACTTTATTATTGTGGTTGTTTTGGTTCCAACGAATTTCAACGTCAGCGTTACAGCGCCATCTATCGGCGAATTGGGTAACTAATCTAACTAGTCTAGTTCTGGTCTATTAGAACTACAGTCAAAACCGTTTATAACGACATTCAAGGGACAGCAATATTTGGTCGTTAAACGCGGTTGGTCATTGTAACCAGTGTTACTTTGGTATATATGATCGTGTTGGGTTTTTTTCTTGGTCGTTACATCCAATATGTCGTTGTAATTGGTGTCGCTATAAAAGGTTTTGACTGTGTTATGTATGTTTGATGGTTTTTCAGATGTAATTCTTTATTAACGACCGCTTAGCCTAGTTGGTAGTGACCCTGCCTACGAAGAAAGAGGTCCTGGGTTCAAATCCCGGTAAGGGCATTTATTTGTGTGATGAGCACGAATATTTGTTCCTGAGTTATGGATGTTTTCTATGTATTTAAGTATTTATTTATCTATATAAGTATGTTTATCGTCGTCTAGTACCCATAGTACAAGCTTTGCTTACTTTGGGTCTAGTTCGATTTGTGTAAGATTGTCCCCTAATATTTATTTATTTATTTATTATTATTATATGAACCGATTTCAATTTTTTTTTTATTTGAAAGAAGATACTGTGTGCGTGCTTATAGGTACTTGAAGAAAAAAAAATGCTTGCAATACAATCTTAGTTTAGAAATATTTTTTTACAAAAACTTAAAAACTGCTCAACTGATTAAGTTAAAAATAATTTTCCTAGAAAGTTTTTATTAAGTTTAACTTCCGTGATTTTTTTCATATTTTTTAGACTTGCCGTTCAAAAGTTAGAGGGGGGGGACACAGTATATAGAAATTTCGGAGTGAATATGTCCGAAAATATTCACTTTATCAAAAATGGTTTTCGCAAACCCCTATTTATTTTCAAATACCTATCCAATGATATCCCACACTATAGGGTTAGTCGAGAAAAAAAAATCACCCCCACTTTACGTCTATGCGAGGTACCCTAAATAATTTTTTTTTTAGTTTTTTTTTATTTAATCACATTGTCGGCGTGACTGATATACATATATATTCATGCCAAATTACAGCTTTCTAGTACTAACAGTCTCTGAGCTTAGCCGCGGACGGACAGACAGACAGACGGACAGACATGGCGAAACTATAAGGGTTCCTAGTTGACTACGGAACCCTAAAAAAACACTAGGAAATCCGGTCGTCAAATTCGCGAGGCCCTAATCATCCTTACCCTTTTGTCTCTCAAGGTGAGGTACATGAGACTAACGAAGATGTCCGGGCATGCCATGATGCGCTGTCTGCCTTGCGCGTATCCTGCCAGGTGGGTGAGTATGATGCACACCTGCAAAATCAAAATTATTTAGGCTATAAAAAGTATTTACGAATGTCGAAATCTAGCACCAGTTCCGAAAAACCTTGAGAAGAATCCGACAAACTCGACAAGGTATGTTTTTCAATTTCAATTTATTCACAACAGATCTAAAATGTTATTTAAGTGAGCATTACTAAAAAAGTTTGTACATTTAATTTTGGACTCCGAATTGCATAGATACCAAGCCACACACGACATGTTGGTTCATGAAGGGTAACAAAAAAGGAAAATTCCATACGAATGAATCAGTACATTCTGGGAGGCGCTACTTAGAAATTTCTATGTTTCCTCACGATGTTTTCTTTCACCGTAAAAAGCTCATGGTAAATTTCAAATGTAATTTCGCACATAAATTCCGAAAAACTCAGAGACGCGAGCCGGGATTTGAACCCGCGACTCTCTGCTTGGGAGGCCGTAGGACAAACCGCTAGGCCACCACGGCTTGTCTTAATATTATTCCTCTATAAAGTGCGATTTACAATTTTAAGTAGACGAGACAGCGACATCTGTTGCAAAACATCGGAACTAAGACATTTAGGGAACGTGCAATAACTATAGGCGGCAGCACTAATGCGACAGAAGAGACTATGTGGACAGTAAATGCAACTTATCAGGGTAAAACAGTCGAATTGATGGCACCAGTTGGCAGCACCGTCTATGTGCACGTTCCCTATAGGTACTTCATGAACATTACACATTACAAACGAAAATATTTTTTCCTGGTAATAATCAGTTCGTTATTGTGATCATAGATGGCGCTGGCTAGTTTAAAACACGCTATCGTTGAGTCCCTGTGATTTAGATAGATTCATAATTCAAGCCGGTGAAAATTCGACCAATTTGTAATACTTTTAAACACGTGACCTCTTGAATACTAGTGAGGTTACGTTATAAAAATAGTAGTTTGTTTTAGTAAGATAATCGATTATCAATTATCAGACTGTTCCCCCCCCTAAATAATCTAAATATCGATCGATTATCCAATCTATTCGATATCGATTATATCGAATGTTATTATTCTTCAATTTTACCGATTAAATCGATACTATCGGCATAATCGATACTATCGAAGAATTGCTTAAGATGGTATTGCGAGGTGGCAGATTGTTTCATGTATCCTTACAAATGATTAAGTTTTATATTTTACTAACTTAGTTTTGATAAAAAAACGTCAATTAAATAGTAAATTTAATAGATAGAAAATTTTACGTATTTAGGTAGATGTCAGAAGAAGCCTAAGCAATAAGTAACAATTGTATCTTAATCGATAGGTCGATTGTAACGATTATGTAGATGTACTTAATCGATATAATCGATTTAATTGTAAAATATTAACTATCGATTTAAACGATTATAATCGATACAATTGTCCGAGTTTTAGTATCGATTATATTGATATACTCGATTTAATAAATACTATCAATTGTATAATCGATACTTAGATTATTTGTGCGCCGAAATTATAATCGACGATTAATCGATTCACCGCCGATTGTTCGGCAACACTAGTTTTTTTAACTAATAAAGCGAAACAAACTATGCGACGCGAGTCGAGTCGAGTGTATTGGTACTGTGGTATTGGTAGTCTAATAGCGTATTTAGTGCTAGCTACATTTTTAATTTTTATTCTCGTCATAAAGGTTCACAACCTCTGAATCTGTCATTTTTGACAGCTCCCGTTTGTTTACATTCTTTTAAATACCTAAAGGTCTAAAGCATGGGTCGGGGGTAAAAAATTTGTTTTTTTACTGGATATCGTATTATTATTATTTTTTTGCTTAAATGTAGGGTAGATATAAATGTTCTATTTATGTTAGCAAATAAATAAAGATACGCTTCGTAAATATAACTATAGGCGGCAGCACTAATGCGACAGAAGAAACACTATGCGGACAGTAAAAGAAACTTGTCAGGGTAAAACATTCAAGTTGATGGAACCAGTTGGCAGCACCGTCTATGTGCACGTTCCCTTTTCCGTATGCTTACCTTTTCCCTTATCACGGGGTTCCTATTGCCCATGAGGTCTATGAGCCGGTGTACCACGTGCAAGTTTATCAGGAATATGGCGTGCTCGGATATTTGCACCTGTGGAATTTGCAGTTTTATGTAATTTATCTGCGGTCTATTCTCCAGAAATGAGCTATAGCTACGTTGCTATGGCTGAGGCCTGAAATGTCCGTCTTCCTAAAATGTATTTTTCCCAAAATTACTTTACCATAATGTAAGCACGTCTTTTGCATAATTTCACCTTCTCAAAATGTCAGTTTTCGTATAATGTTCGCTTTATAGAAAGTGTTTATTCCCAAAATGTCTGCAATCTCGAAATATCCGCCTTCTTACAATTTTGGCATTCGAGAAAAGTCTTATTCCCAAAATATCTTCAATCGTGAACATGCAACATTTACCTAAAATATATTTATCATTTTAAAGCAAAAACCGTCCTTCCCCGGGTCTGAAATGTCCGTTTTCGTCTCTAGAGACGTGACATATTATGGAAAAGCAGACATTTTGGGAAAGATACATTTTAGGAAAATGGACATTCCTGGCCTGAGCCGTCTCTAATGGAGCCTATGTTTTATGAGGAAGCGTTTACTTACTCCCTTTTAGTTTTTAATTACCTGACGAAACTTGTTGTGGATGATAATCAATTTATTATTTTTATGCGAGTGTGTAGGTACGTGTGTGTGTTTGGATTTTTGTAATTTTTCATATCTTTTAGTTTTATTAATAAATTTAAAATTAAGCCTTTTACATTTTTAGAACATTGATTTGAAAATAAAGCAGACATTATGGGAAAACAAACATAATAAGACGATAGCCTAAGTATATAAAAAAGTGAACATTACGGAAAAGCAAAATATATGGTAATGCTAATAATATGGGATTGTTAACATTATGAATAGACGACTTCCTGAGATTGTACACATTTTAAATAGCAGGCATTTTGAGAGAGTGCTAACATTGTAAAAACGCAGATGATTTGAGAATTGTACATTTTAGGAAAACAGATATTTCAGGGCTGAGCCCTAAGGAAGATGGAAATGTTTGATATCGATATCAACCATTTCCATTGGTCCACATAGCTTACTGGTGGAAGGGGGTTCAACCAAGAATGATATGGACTGGATTAGCAATCGTAATAGGTAGTACAGACCGACTGCGGAAAAATAGTTCGATTATTAAGAGGGTTTATACCTGCTGAGCTGGCAACGTTGCACTTTTGTTAGTTTTTCTCGATTATTCCATAAAAATTGAATGAAAATTAAAAATGTTTTGAATACAGATTGTTCTAATATATAAGTTAATGTGTCTACTGCAATAATAATTCGTGATAGACTTTTATTTTCTTTAAAAACGAACAAATTATTACCTAATGGTTTTTAAAGAAAATAAAAGTCTCATCACGAATTATTATTGCAGTAGACACATTAACTTATATATTAGAACAATTTGTATTCAAAACATTTTTAATTTTCATTCAATTTTTATGGAATAATCGAGAAAAACTAACAAAAATGCAACGTTGCCAGCTCAGCAGGTATAAACCCTCTTAAATCTAGATGGCGCTGACGTTTATAGCCCGAGGCTTTGAAAGCAAAACAATAAGACTACAGATGTTTCATATTACTGCAAATGTATTATAATGCGATATTTTTGAAAAATAATACATTTGTAAATAGTAATATGAAACATCTGTATACTTGAAAGGTTTAGGTAGTTAACTAAATGTAAACAAACTTCAGTTTCCAAATTTGGCACATTCAAGGATTCAAAACATTTTATTTATCTATCATTGTAATACAAACTAGACTGACGTATTTTAATACAGAAATGTAAATGTTTAGATAGTTTAATGGGAGAATTACAGTATTTAAGACATCAGTTGACATTGTTTTGTTTACATTTAGTTAATTACCTAAACCTTTCAAGTATAGTCTTATTGTTTTACTTACATAGCCTCGGGCTATAATGTCAGCGCCATCTAGATTTAATAATCAAACTATTTTTCCGAGGGAACGTGCAGTAATTATAGGCGGCAGCACTAATGCGACAGAAGAGACACTACGCGAACAGTAAAAGAAACTTATCAGGGTAAAACATTAAAATTGATAGCACCAGTTGGCAGCACCGTCGATGTGCACGTTCCCTTATGGCGGCAGCACTAATGCGACAGAAGGGACACTATGCAGACAGTAAAAGAAACTTATCAGGGTAAAACATTGAAATTGATAGCACCAGTTGGCAGCACCGTCGATGTGCACGTTCCCTATGGCGATTGGTAATCCAGTCTAATATCATCCTTGGTTCCACTAAGCTAAGTTTTGAAAGATGCATGCTCTACCTACATATTCCTCTCGTATGCGAACGCGCAACGCGTCAGATTTAAAGCTATATTTTTGTTTTTTTTTTTTGTAATCTGTAACATTGGTACTATTTGATACAAACGAGACTAGAATGCAGTTTTTTTTTTACTTTTGGCATACCTACGAGAGGTTAAGGTGGTTGTTTAAATTATTAGTACCTACCTACATACTAAAAAAACTTAAGTACCTAAAAATAGTTTCTATGATAAATAAAAATTAAAACAAACTAAACTTGTCTTATTTTTTCCTTCAGATCCTTACGTTATACTTAAATATTTGAATGAAGGGTACTGTTTGACCATGATATCAACTGTCACAAAAATAAAAAAGTCGTGGCATCCTTTTCTCAAGCATAGGCCGTTTCTTCGATCCTATTTTAAAAAAATATTTCAAAAATTTATGTGGAGAAGATATTTAATGTTATTTATACAAACACTCCGTTTAGCTGAGTGATCTATATATCTGACTGATAAAAAATAATAATAAAACTACGTAAGTACCTACCACGGGCGTAGCCAGGGGGGTTCAAAATATTTCTTTAATCCGTTAACAATTGTTACCACATACACATTGCAGTTTCGGTAATTTTGTAACGTCCCAACCGCGGACAAATAGAAGCAGGTAAATGTTCTACATCACGCTATCGAAGTTTTGAAAGTTATCGGTATACATAAGAAATTAGGGAGCAGTCAGTTGGAGTGTCCGTTTCTTCGGGTGGAACCAGTCCGGGGGATCTGGCCTAAGTCCTCTTATGACTAGGTCCTAGTTATCTGGTTGACCTTGAGAGCCTGCCTCAAACAAAGACTGACCTAGTATTTGGCACACAGTGCGTGCTAGTCTGACCATCAACTCGAAGATATTTGACACCCCTTTTTGAACAACTTCAAAAAAAAAGATTTTTTTTTATACAATAGTTAGGAGAGAGATTCTCAACTGGCCTGTTTTTTTGTAGTTAAGTATATGACTTACACCGATATTTTGAGGACTGATTTCAAACCGTTTGTTAAGTTTCGTAAGTTTTTGGGGGTAGTTGCAATAGAGAGATCTCTCTCCAGGACTCAATTGCATAACAAAATACAAGCAAATACTATTAGCATCGATTTAATATGTACTAACGTACTAGATATCGCGATCCGAACACTCATTCTGTTACACTGCTTTGTCTGCTTTGGCCCGTTTTGAAGGTGCAACGGAGTTTAGTGCGACTTTGACATTCATAAGCGGCGAACAGACTAATTTTTGATTGAGACTCCGAATGTAAGCGTGAACCTGCACGTAAGTTACAATTCACTACTCAAGTAGGTAAGTAAAATTACATGTTGTTCAGGTATTAAGCAGCTAATAATATTATTGTAATACCACAATAAAATAGTAGATTATTCAATAAGGGACTAAAACAAGCCATAATGACACAAGATATTTAGCCACCCGAGCAGAGCGAGGGTGGCTATAATTCGCGTGTCATTATGGCAGTTTAGTCTCGCGTTAAACACTCTACTTTTCACTTTGAATGCGAGGAAAAAAAACGTATTTTTTAGGTATACTAATCTACAATATTACTTTTATGCAACGTACGCTCAATACGAGCAATGGACGCCTGTCCAGAATTCAAATAGCAATTTAAACTTGTTCCGCGGTTTTTTTTTGTTGAGTGACGCTTTAAATGTTTGCATATTTAGCCAACAAATTCAAACTTGAAAATGATTTCATAGCTAATTGGACTAAGTATGCATCTTTAATATAATTAAATAGATTAATATTTGTAATTATTCATGGTGTTTCACGAAATTATTATTTTTTTAAATATTTTGTATACAGTAAGTCATTTTGAGGTTATTTCCACGCCCTAAAGGCTTCCACAGACCGAAGCGCAGGGCGCTACGGAGCGCTACGGAGCGGGCACTACGGAGCGCTTCGGAGCGTCCGCAGCGCGCTGCGGTCTGTGGAAAGCTTTAAAATTGTCTATGCCCAGTCACTGAAAAAGGCAATAATCCTCCATCCACAAACACCGTGATTGGCAGTTTAGGGGTTTCCAAAGTAAATTAAAAAAATTTACTTTAATCCCTAGAGATCAAAAAAGAGCTTTAGTCCCGATATGCAGAGACTAAAGTAACATTTTAAGAGCATGAGAAGTGAAAACATTTTTTTTAAATAAAATGTCACGCCATCCTACAATCTAGATTAAAACATTCAAAACAAATTCTGACTGAACTTGAATGACAATTTGCTTATTGCTTTGTACCCAGTTTAATATTGTTGAATATTTATTTTTTTTGTTTAATATCAACAATTTTATGTCGTCGTAAAATATGACGTCTGCCTCTGACTACTGCCATACGCCTGCCCGGGAGGCGCGCCGGCCGAACATACCTAAACTGCGGAGTGAAACACCCCTGGTTACACTTGCGCAGTGGATTTCATTGGGGAAAACCTTTTTTTAAGAATACTTAGTTCAAGATTGTCACGCTTCCGGCTGATGGTTATCACCAGACATATAAATCCGCGGGGCAAATTTTGTTGACAGGTAGGGACTTCCTATATCGGCAAATTAAATTATCGATGCTCGTTCTATATACTAGTGATCGCCCCCAACATTGTGTGTTTTTTTGTTATTTTGTTCAACATAGCATATTTTAAATAATCGCTAGGTTATAAAAGGTAGGGCGTAATACCCATTGCACTACAAAATAGTTAATATTATCTCAACCTCTTTAGATAATTAAATAGAAGTAAATTACCTACTTAGACACTGACTATAAAACAATAGGTACTTGTCAATGTCTTCGGACAGTGTCATTTTGTAAACACGTTATATGTATTACATAAGTATTAAATATTTATGAGTGAAAATAAATATTATTACCTACATATTGAGTATTGAGTTATTATTTAATTATTTTTTTTTTACTCTTAATAAAAACATATTTTTACAAGCAAACCCTTGAGTGATCGATCACTAGTATACGGAACTAGCATCGATAGTTGTGTTTATCGATATAGGAACTCCCTACTTGTCAAACAGTTTTGCCCCGCGGATTCCTATGTCTGGTTATCACACACAGATCCCCTGTTCAAACCTGGTCCATGATACTGTGTATGGCCTGGAGTTGCGTCAGATAGTCCGTCGAGTGCAGGTCTCTGTTCAGGATCCTCAAGCCAACGCGGCCGAAGCCCACCCGACCCCGAGTGGCGTCGACCATGGGTGCGTAGAGAGACGGTTGCATCGACTCCAAACGCTGTGCTGGAGGCAGCTCTGGAAGTAGGAGCAAGTGTGATGCCTAGATCTGGGGTGGCTAACTTCATCAAATCCAAGACGATTACAATTCGTGCGATCGACCAAACCACATACCTACTCCGCATTTTTCTTCAACATCTGTCCCAAACCGAAGCTAAAGACTTTAAATTATGCACACACGTACCTTGAGTCTAGGTACTAGCGTTGCCAACAATAGATCGAACTATCGATAGTATCGGCAATACTATAGTCAAACTATCGATAGTTATGCAACGCTACTAGGTACAATCGAGGTCAAAGATATCTTGTTTACTACCTTGTCGCAGTCACTTCGTGTTTGAACTTTTATATGAAATTGCCAGAAGGCATACAGTGACAAGGCACTAAAGTGTAAAGATATCTTTAACCTCGACTGTACGTAGCTTGAGGGTAGGTAGGTAGAAGTAGTGTAGGTACACTAAAAAGGTATTTTTCGAAATTCCCACGGGATAAGGAATAAATGGATTTACGAGTATATTTATTAATACCTGTTGTCCGCAACTCCGTCTGCGAAGAATAGGGAAATTAAAAAATAACCGCCGACCTATTCTCAGATCTACCAAATATAAACAAAAAATCATAAAAATCGGTCAAGCCTTTTCGGATAACAAACACCGACACATTGACGTACAATAAAAACAACTAGACTCCCAATCGCTTAACAAAAGTTCCTCAAAAAACGTCCGAGCGGCGTTGTGTGTACGTATACATCAATTTATACAGATAACATTAACAGCATTAATTCAAATTAACACCTTATTTCGTAGCAGTAATGTTTAATGTCAATTGTATATGTATACGATCGTTAAAAGTAGTGACGTGACGTCACGCGCTGGAAACCGCCTAAAGAGTAAAGAATGCAGTGAAGTGCTCATGCGAAGTGGAAGCTAGACTGTCTGTCTCTTTTGTTCTCGTGAGTTTGATTACGGTGCGAAGGAAACATTATACGAATACGGGGCGAGAAGTGACGTTGTAATCAACGCGCGGTCGAAACACAACTGAACCAAAACTCTGCACAATAGACGCGTGTGCAGACTTTTGCTTCGGACAATTTTTGAGCGTGATTGGGAGTCTAGTTGTTTTATTGTACGTCAATGCACCGACACGGGATTTTTATATATTAGAAGAAGAAGATAGATTAGTGTAGACTTCACTGACGAATGAGAGAAAGAGAGCACAAGATAAAGCTGGACACTTTCTGAACGGCTCCTCTTTGAGATTGTTATTCTTAGGTCCATACTGAATTACGGAGATTTATTATCCGGTTGTTTTTGTTTTTTTTTTATATATTTAAGTACGCCAAACTGCGAAACAGTTTGTTGGCGTCACGTTCTGACAATAAGATTCTAGTGCAAAGTGATGCTTACAACTACATACTATTGTTACTACTACTATTGTTATTTAAAACACTATTGCATTGGGTTATCCTGTAATGATAGTTGTTATGTGAAATAAATAAATAACTTTACTAAAGATAAAAAGATAAAATATACAAACGAAGACTCAGTCACCATACCCATGCAGTTTTTATTACAAGGCTATAAGGTTTATATCTGTTTACCATTCGAAGTGACTGAAGTCTTCGCTGGTACAACCCTATTACTAACCTAAATATTACAGGTGCACAATGATATATTGCATAGAAATTTACAGGTAAGTAGCGTGAATGCAACTGAGGTCAACTAAATAACACAGCCTCCCAAAATGTCCTGATTAATTTGTATGGAAATTTCCTTTTTTGTTATCCACCACTAACCACGTGTGTGTATGTGGTAACAAAAAAAAGTGAAAACTTGAACATTAACGTTGTGCCGTCTTACGATACGAACCCCCTCACCCCATCCCAAAAAGTGAAAAACGCCGCTAAAGAAGTTTTCACTTCAAAAATATATTTTAAAAATAAAATAGTATTTAACCACCACCACTTTATACACCACACCGTACATAAAATAAAAAAAAAAACAACAAAAAATAAAACCAAAAAGAATCTCCCTACTCGGGATTTGAACCATTGACCTCATACGTGAAGATCGAGTCTTAGGCTGCGTTTCCACCAGCGACGGCGTAAATGATTTGTATGGAGAATTGTACTTCCGTAAGTGATCGCTAGAGGTGCTGTACACGATTCTCCATACAAATCATTTACGCCGTCGCTAGCGAGTACGGTCACTGTGTACTAGTGTATCTCATGGTAGAGGTACAGATGTGCGAGGATGCGTTGCGAGGGATGTGTTTGTCATGTGCCAATAGAAACACTTCATTCACTTAGGACCTTTTAAATGAAGTGTTTCCATCTATCCTATTCGCAACGCATCCTCGCACAGCTCCGGTGGATACGCAGACTTAAACCGCTAGACCACGCATGCTTTCTACGAATATTATCTAATTTTCCGTATAGTATCCGCCGTAAAAAGTGCAAAACTGTTTTATTGTAAAATTTTATAAAGAACTGTTTTTTAAACGTCTTACGAATTTTCGATCAGGGTGACGTGTTTAAACATTTTTTAACATTTTTTACCCATCTCAAAAAGTGCACAACTTCAAAACGGAAAATTCCATACAAATGAATCAGTAGACGTACATTTTGGGAGGCTGTGTTACTTACCTGTAAATTTCTATGCAATTTGGAGTCCAAAATTAAATGTCAACTTTTTCAGAAATGCTCCACTGACCACAGTGAGGATCGAACGACCTCTTGCGCATAGCTTTGTCCACTGCTTTATTTATAATCCGTGGATTTATCGCGCATACAAGCTGCAGATAAGAATTCTTGTGCGGGCAAAACATGATTAAAGCTAAACTAAACAAAATTAACTGTAAAATAAGATAACAAGCCGTCTGACTTTGACATGACAGCAAGTGTCACCATTTGGTTTGTGGTTTGGTGTCACTTTTTTATATTAATAAAATCCGACCAATATTTTTTAACCCACGACACAAAAAGAGGGTTGTTATAAGTTTGACCGCTATGTGTGTCTGTCTGTCTGTGGCATAACTCTTTAGCGGGTGAACCGATTTGGATGCTGTTTTTTTTTATTTGAAAGCAGGTCTTGGCCGTGGTTCTTAAACATGTTTCAAAGTTATCAGCTCTTTTGTATGCTGCGGAAGGGATTTAATTGCGTAGGGGGTTTTTAATTTATTTATGTATAAAAAAGTATCCTATGTCACTCGGAGCATAATCACGAATCAATTGACACCTTATTTATTAAAATCGGATCAGTACCTAGTCTCGACGCTACGGTGAAACACATCAATATAAACATACATAGAGCTTGTCTAATTTAAAATGACGCGCGCCCAACCACCGCATTCACACACACCTGCCAAGAGAAATATTTCTCTGTTGTATCTTAAATTGAGTTTCAAATCCTGTGCGTAAATGCGGTGGTGGGGCGCGTCATTTTAAATTAGACAAGCTATAATAATAATAATAATTTATTTCTGTTAGCAGCAAAATGGTGTACAAACAAATTGTTGAGACCTTCTAGTAGGCATACATAATGCCTGTGACAGAAGACCTCGCTCTTCCAAATCAAATATGTGGTTCTTCTGTCGCATTAGTGCTGCCGCCTATAGTCACTGCACGTACTTTATAGAGTTAGTTTCACTACTGATAGGTTGACCTTGAGAAAACCGTCGATACGATAGTCTATCGAAAATATCGACATGCTGCAATACTAGCGTTGCATAACTGTCGATAGTCGACATCAATACTATCGATAGTATTGTTTTTCAATAGTATCGATAGCATTGATCTGTTATTATCAATACTATCGATAGTATATATCGATACTATCGATAGTATTGCACTATCGATAGTTTGTAAAAATGCAATAGTATTTATTACCTTGCATTATGGATAGCGTGGTTGATCCTTGATGTGGTGGAAATTAATTTCCTTTTTGTTAAATAACATGTTAAACAAACATACGTAGTATTGCACTACCTTTGAATAGCTATTTAATAGCAAGGAACGACTACGTTGGCCATTTATAATTAACAATACTATTGAATTTTTACAAAGTATGGATAATAAGAGATCAAGAGTATCGATAGTATCGATACTGTTGAAAACAATACTATTGATAGGCCTTTCGATATTGTGACTATCTTTCGAGGCAGCATCGATAGTGAAAATTAGACGGTACTATTGAACTTGATCGATATTAATGAACGTTATACTTGGTTATACGGAACGTGCAGAAACTATAGGCGACTCACAGCACTAATGCGACCGAAGAGACGCTATGCGGACAGTAAAAGAAACTTATCAGAGTAAAACATTCAAATTGATGGCAGCACCGTCTATGTGCACGTTCCTTATACTATAAGTTATACGTAGATACCTAGATATACCTATTTGAGTTTAGAGTTGAAATTTTACATTATAACAATTCTATTTCTAACCAATTAACAACGTACCAACAAACTACCTGTTTTAAAAAAAAACCCGCTGTTCAAATTAAATATTTATTGTTAATATCTAAAACTCTCCCAAATATTAAGATGTATATAAAAAACCCGACAATTGCCTCCCGATTCCAAAAAAAGACGACTCCGTATTTGTCGCCTAATGAATGATAATGTACTGATAATTCCAACTCTCGTGTTATTGTCATTTCATTAGGTTTTGAATTATCAAGTCGTGCATTTTGCATTATTATTGTTCATTCCGGGTCGAAAAGGACAGGGAACTGTTTTAACTGCAGCCAACTCACACAACCCTTGAATAGTTCCGACATAACTCCATAGATGGCGCTGTTCTGCCCAGAACACGTTATCGTTTGTTCAACCTAGCATCTTTATGAAGTAATTTTTTCTTGAATTCATTCCAAATCGGTTCAGTAGTTTTTGAGATATTTTTGTAGTACGCTGTACTCTGATATCGGAGTAACTAGTGTACAATAAATAATAACGCACTCTTCGTATGCTTGGTTGATTACAACATTAGGGGCTGTTTCACCACCTTATTGTCAAACTACTGGTTACGTAACCAATGTATAAACTAAGTACTGCACAAATCTCTGTCGGCCAGTTTTTTTTCAGTTTCACCACTCCGGTCCTGTGCAAACTTAGTGGGCGTTTTCAGAAATTGTTGTTGGTGGCGTAAGCGAAGTTCCGCTTTTCCAAATGGGTTAAATTACTTTGAAATGTATCTTAATCGATAAAGTATTAAATAAACCGTAGGAAAACAGTAAATTTATCGCGCATTAATGTCAAATTCATTAAAAAAACCCAATTTTGTTTAGTTGCTGCTGGTAAGAAGTTCCATTACGTCACACATTTTGAAAATTATTTAGAAAAAAAATACTCACGTTACAAATCTTTTAAAACTTTATTAATGAAATATACACAAAACTGTCTTCTGAAAAAATAAAATTATTGGACGTCATATAACAAAACACGGAGTTTTATGAAAAAATCTTTCCTTAACGCTTACTTTTCTGTACTTTGTACTACATGTTATTGGTTCTACAGCGACCACTGCGTAATATTATAAGAAAATATTTATCAATCTGAGATACCTAGTTAAATACAATTTGCTTAATACAATTAACTTTTAAATATCTTTAACATAAATTACAGTATTTTTAGAATTTTAATCACCGTCTCAAATGGACCATGGCGTACAATGGAGCTCAAAGTGGCGTTTAGGAACTATAAGGTAACGTTCATATTGCGATTATGGGCGTTTTCGAACTAAGATGTCTGTTGGAAAAAGTTATGTCACATGACTTTCATAATCGATTATTCGAATTCTGGCAAGATTTACACATAATTTTGTTATTTATTTATTTAGACCTTAGCTCTAAGAGAATGTACTTTTGTACACAAAATTTAATGGCAAAGACGGAAATCTTATAGGAATATCACAGGACAATTCACACTAATTGACCTAGTCACAAAGTTAGCTAAGAGCAAAGCTTGTGTTATGTTATGGGCACTAAGCAACGGATAAACATACTACTATATATATATACTACACCCAATGGTGGCACTTCACTTGGCGTTGCGTGTTCGCGTTGCGCTATTGCCATCTCCGTCTTTCACGCTAGAATCGGCATAGTGCTCCTCTCTCGCACACGCAACTATTTCGGCAAATACGCCAAGTGAAGTGCCAGCACAAGACCCGAGAGCAAACATTCGTATTTTTCTTACAAATTTCTGCCCCGACACGGGAATCGAACCCGGGACCTCAAGCTTCGTAGTCGGGTTCTCTAAGCACTAGGCTATCTGGTCGTCTATAGTTACGTCATGTCTGTCTGTCAGTCCGTCCGTCCGCGGTTTAGCATAGAGACGACTATTAGTGCTAGAAAGCTGTAATTTTGCATGATTATATGAAGCAATTACTTAATTACCCTGACAGAGTGGTAAAATATAATGAAGAAAAACTAATTTTTTTAGGGTACCTTCCATAGGCGTAAAGGGGGGTGATTTTTTTTCTCGACTAACCCTATAGTGCGGGTTATCGTTGGATAGGTCTTTTAAAACCATTAGGGGGTTGCTAACATGATTTTTCTATTCAGTGATCTGTTCGCGAAATATTCAACTTTAAAGTGAAAATTTTCATTAAAATCGACCCCCCCCCCCCCCCCCCCTTCTCAACGTTTATCATCTTTGGTTCAATATCGTATCCTCACCTTTTTTGGTCACGTATGCCGCCGAGGGGAGGTGGCTATTGAGCGACTTGTGGTTCAGGGAAAGGTTGAGGGTACCAGGCTACGAGGAAAATCGCCTATGAGGTGGACTGACCAAATAAAAACGGCAGTAAATGGCTCATCATCACTACATGAATGCACGAGGAAGGCAGCCATCAGAGAGGAGTGGCGGCGTGTTGTGAAGCTTGCCACCAACACCTGAAGTGATGACCACGGCCACTCTGTCAAGAGTGATAACGACAAAGAAGAAGCACTAATAGTCTGTAAGCCAAGGCGCGGACGGACGGACAGACTGACATGGCGAAACTATTGGTTCACTTTTAGTCGTTTTGGTTAAAACCACTGAAAGATTTTTGGTGGCAGAAACGGAATTCTTGCTACGGGCACATACAGTCTGTGAAAATAGCATTCGAAAGAGGCTAATGATAGTTACACACGTAACGATAAATCGTAACGATTAATCTGTGCAAGCCGATTTGCGCAGACTTATCGGACGTGTGTATGACAATAATCTGCAACGATTTGTCATACACACGATCGATAAATCTGCGCAAATTGGTTTGCACAGATTAATCGTTACTATTTTTCGTTACATGTGTAGCTAGCATAATCTGTGTTACTGTTGCAATTTGTAAAACTATCGCTCGGAATAAGCTTAAGACTAATTACTAATTAAAACGACATAGGGAGATGATATTCTCTCACTGTGGGTTGACATTTCAGATTGACAACAGTTTTTCTTCTTGAATGGTATTTTTGCAGTTGGGATTTAAATAAACGGCCCCTTATTTACTCTTCCTTCAAATAAAACAAATTTAGATACATATTTAGACTTTATTGCACCCATTATCACCAAAATAAAAGTATAGACGCAATTCTGCTTCATTTCAAACTTCGTAAATTTTTAAATGACGTCATTTTTTCGTAGAATTTTGTCTCTGCTTTTTATTAGGTCTGATTTACAAAGTATACAATTTCCTATGGTAATGATCTTACTAATATTATAAAAAATATAACCCTGTCCTAAATGGTAATGAGAAAGTTTTTAAAGATATTTGGACTTTGTATCATCACTATCATCATCCCAGCTATATACGGCCATAGTTATGCAGAAAGAGACCAATAATAAAAATCCAGTTTCGAGATATAGCCGTTTTTAGGTTGTAAAAATTTTTTTTACACTCCCTATTATGTTTCATTCAAAATAAGTAAGCCAATTTAGTAGAATATAGTACAATGCATTGTATTAAGCACATTTTATGTAAATTTAATGGATTTTTCTGGCTTTTTTTTTTAAATCAAAAAAGTTGGTCGTTTTCTGCAGAATTAAATGTTTGTTAATCTGTTTTCAACCGTAAATCAATGAAAGCGACCATAATTTAGTCGGTTTATGCAAATTACCATACGATATTACTTAATTTTTTTGAAAAAAGCTAATTTGATGATCGTAATCAGCAAATTAACTTGGTCGCCTTATACAAAATCTTTTATTCAGGAAAAAATAAAATAAAATTAAAATAGTATACACTTTCTAGTATCTGCCTTATTTTTATATGAAAAAAATTTGCTTGAAACGTTTAGTATATACTTAGTATGTATGTACTTAGTGTAATTACAATGAATTTTTATTTTTATTTTTAAGATTTTTTTTTTTATTTGTTTTTAGAAATTAACAAGTGATATTTATTTATATATATATTTATAAACGACCACGGCACAGTAAGTTCAGGTACTGTATTTTGGCGTAAGAAACAAACGACCACACTTGGAATACACCGTAAAAACAAAATTGCTGAAAGCGACCATATGTCTGGTTGTTTTAAGCAGATCAAATAAATGTACTAACTCATACTTCGTTTTTTGTTAAATCCGACCAGGTGGGCCGAGGGTATATTGGCTGTTTTCTGCAGATTAAAACTGTAGTCTTTTTACGGTAGAAATAGACCAAATACAGTACTTGGCTGCTTTTGACAAATAAAAACGCAAAATTTTGCAGATAGTCGTTTTAAGCTTAATTAAATTTCTGTGTGAAATTAAGTCTTAAAAATTACCGCGTTTCATTAGAATATACAGAAAAAAAATCTAGTTTTTAATGGCATATTTAACTCATTTCTCGAAAAAATGGGGTTGGTCGCTTTCTGCATAACTATGGCCAATACGTCCCACTGCAGGGCACAGACCTCCTCTCAGAATGAGGGCTTGGGCCATAGTTCCCACGCGGGCCCAGTGCGGATTGGGAACTTCACACACAGCATTGAATTTCTTCGCAGGTGTATACAGGTTTCCTCGCAATGTTTTCCTTCACCTAACCTAACCTAATTTCGCACATAAATTCCGAAAACCTCACAGGTGCAAACCGGCATTTGAACCCACGACCCTCTGCTGGAGAGGTAATAGATCAAACCACTAGGCCACCACGGCACGGCTTGTCTTAATAATAATATTATTCCTCTCAAAAGTGCGATTTACAATTTTCCGTAGACGAGACAGCGACATCTGTTGCAAAACATCGGAACTAAAACCTTGGTTTCTTACTCTGTATAGGGAAGTGCTCTGCTAATAGGTAGGTACTATAGCCTCAGTAGGCTCGATGGCTGAGAGAATTTTGAGGAATAGGTATTTTAATGAAATGTCGCTGTCTCGCCCGAACCCCTCCGTGTCAGTACAGCGAGAGCGGGACAACTGCACCTCAGACCGTTAATAGGCGCGTAAAATTGATCAAAACAGCATTTCGTAGTCCCCTGTTTTCTTCTCGAAAACTGGACCAATAAATTTATTATTTTCATAAATAATTAGAAGACAGATTTATCTATGCCCCTATGTTTTCCTTTTTTTGTTTATAGGAGGGATTCTTTTCTGATGAGCGTCTGAAAATGACGTTGAAATTGGGCAATTTTTTCAGTTTTTGAAAGCTCATATTTCTTATGTTAATTGAAATATGGAAAAAACGAAACATAGGGGCATAGCTGTGGTAGATACAGATTACACAGTAAAAAAAATTTGACTCTAAAGCCATTATCCAGGGAGGTAACAGGGGATTACGTTTGTATGGAGAAATGGTGCGCATCGTACCCTCTTATAGGCTGACCACGTCTGCCGCATGCAACCAGCCAGAGAGGTAGCGGGTTACCACTCATGGATGCCCCGGGATGGTTATCGGCGCCGCGGCAGGTCAAGACCGAGATGGCCGGATTACCTAGACACGTTCTCGAGTTTAAGGTTTCTAATATAATCACAGTCCTAGATCAAAAGAGGATCAACTCAAAATAATGTACCATTTTAATTTAGACTCCAGTCAATTTCTGAAAGGTCTAAATTTCTAAATTAATGTGGTATATTAATTTGAGTTAACAATCTTTTGATCTTGGTGTGCGATATCCCTTTATCGCTTTAGATTAGTTTTGTAGTTCGGTTGATTTGTCCGGGACCGAACTGCTGCAACACTTTTAGTCTCATTAATTCGGTTATGACGTCAAACCGAAATGCTGAGAATGGAAATAACTCAACTCAACTTGTTTGAAATCACTTGTCAATAAATGACAGTAAATGCAAAAAAAAAATAACTGAGTGGATAGGGTGTTTGAAGACATATATTCCTTTATAGTTTTGAATAGGGTGTTTAAAAACCTATATCCCTTTAAAGCCTTGAATAGGAGTTTTGAAACCCTACTATATCCCTTTATTTACCTTGAATAGGATGTTTGAAACCCTACTATATCCCTTTATTACCTTGAATAGGATGTTTGAAACCCTACTATATCCCTTTATTACCTTGAATAGGATGTTTGAGACCCTACTAGGTATATCCCTTTATTACCTTGAATAGGATGTTTGACCCTACTATATCACTTTTTGGCCTTGAATAGGGTGTTTGAAAACGTATATTTTAAAACCTAAATGAACCGCTAATCCGCTGGTACGCCATCTTCACTTCGGTACCATGTCATGTCCTTAGTAAACATCGAAAGATAGAAGATGCACTATTAAATCTACCTTCAAACACTAATAAAAAAATGTTACCGTATAAGTTAGTAATATTAAAATAAGTCGGTAATCAAAATTGTAAAAATTGCTAAATTAACATATTATGTATATATGCTTGTATACACTAAGATACGCACTGTTTTTCGAAATATTTTTTATTACTTTAGAATTACTTTTTTCTCTGTAAGTGAATGTATGTATTCTTTTCAGAAAGTAAAATCTTAAACCATATCCCTTTATTAACTTGAATAGGATTTTTGAAAACCTATATTCCTTTATGGCTTTGAATGGGATGTTTGAAAACCTATCCCTTTATCGCCTGGGGTAGGGTGTTCGGAAACCCTTTCTTCGGCACTTGGTGTCCACAATCAATTGCGCCTGCCGCTTCAGGTAGCTGCGGGAAGGTATGTCCTCTTCTTCATCAGATGCTGGAAAGGTACAGTAAATTTAAAAAAAAAACGCACGTTGGGTCTGTTGTAAAAAGTACTACAAAGCAAATGACTAACTGCGAAGCATTAGTTAACTCCTAGGTCCTTCGTACCCAAGGCTACGATTTTGGACTCAGAGACCAAAAGCTTTGTAATGCGTAACTACTCGCGTACCTATGCGTGATATGTTGAAGGCTTAGCTGCCAAAATCGTCGGGTATCGAAGACTTGTGTTGCCTTGTGTACGGAGGGCCTTAAGATTAAAATATCTGTCATCTTGGATGAAAATTTAAATCACAAAATTGACTTGATCTTGACTGTAAAGGGTGATTCTTCGAGGCCCCGATTTTCGATGTCCGGGGGCTAATTTTAATGAACCCTTCAGTTTAGAAGTTTGGTTTTTTTTTCCAAAGGTAGCATATATCTGTATTTAACTGGGACATATGTCAGTTTTTGTGTAACTGGTTCTAATTATTTACAAAAAAATAATTAACACCAAGATTTTTACTACTCTGTCGTGTCCGTTCCCCATTTTCATGAAAACATACGATAATATCTCAAAATCAGTCAACTTTAACAATATGTTGAGTGACCACATTCAAAGAATATTAGTTGTTACGTAATAAACAACTGATGAATAATTTTTACTTCTAGTATTAACTTTATAGCTGAGGAAATAAGATGTGTCCGGCGTAAATTCTTTATTACTCTGGAGCGCGTTTCAATCAGTTGTTTCACAAAGAAAAATTAAGACACTGGTGATAAATTCACACGTGGGTTGTTTTTACTCGCGTTTCGAACATGTCTAGTAGTGGATATTTCAGCTGGTGCAATTATCTCCAGAGATACGAAGGTAAATATTTTATTTCTCTGTCCTTGGTGCAGGTAACATTTTTATTACTCTGCCAGGTTTTTTGACACTTGTATAACCGTTATTTTTTTTTAATTATGCTTGATTCACTGCTTTTAGTACTACCTTTCTGTAGTATTAACGGCAACCTTCCAGAATGTTCGTATTATGAATCATCAGTATTTTTATTTACTTTTTTTATTCCTCTGTCCTTTATACCCATGGATAAATGGACATTGGAATAAAAAAAAAATACAGTTTTCATAATAGTTTTTGAATAAAAGTACAGTTTACTTAGTTATTTTGAAATAAAACATGCCTTAACAGTAAAAAAAATAAAATTTCAAGAGAATTGTTAGAATTTTTAGATTTGCCGGTGAGTATAAATAATAAGCACAGAAAATGTTTTCAAGAATAATTAAGTACCTAGATTGTTAATTTTTACGTATAATAATACTTTAATTACTATTTATATTTTTTTATTAATATTTAACGTATTTTTTACTACTATTTTTATTCTTCTGGACATTAAAACTAAAATGTTAATTATTATCAAAATGGTTTTATAAAAATGAGTGCCAAAACAATATTTATGTTACTGAACAAATCTATTTTCATGGGAGCATGAATTTTCCTGTCAAATAAGTAAAAAAAAATACGACAGAGGAATAAAACAAAAATCACGACTTCGAAGAATCACCCTAAATTGACCTGAACTAATCAAAAACCAATTAAAAAGAGAAAGATCCCCAATTTGTGACTTTTAATGAATATTCAACAATAAACCATAGTAAGTATATTTTTATTATGACACAGAAAAAAATCTGGAAGACGTTTTAAAATTTATACTTTTGAGTTGTAAGATAACTCACGCGGTGGCCGGACGGGTTCTTTCGTGAGTAGTTCCTTGTAAGTGGGGACGGCGGTTTCGACCTCTTTAGTTGTGCTGTGGCTTTGCATACTGAGCCCAGCGACAGATGGCGCCCCACTCGTTGGCTGCAAAATATAACGTGCTACAAAAATTAAAAAAAAAAAAACAAAAATAAAAACGATTCAACCTGAATAGGGCATAGATGGCCCTGTTTGTATTTGTAGGTAGGACGTCCACTGCTGGACATCAATACGGTTGGACTTGCATCCATTGAAAACCTGCGTCCTTTACCAAATCGTTCATGTCTTTGTTGGACGTCCCACACTGGGCTTTCCAATCCGTGTTCTTTATTAGGGAATTTTGCGGTCCCAATGGAATATTTTCGAAAAAAATGTTTATTATAGCCTGAGTGCCTGTTATAGGTAGCGACAATTAAATTATACCCGTAGCACGCAAGGAACCGATATACTTACTACGAGAGCCCTTCTTGGTTGATGAATGTGAAAAATTTTAAATAAAAAATAAAACCGCCTTCAAAAAACACCCAAAAAAAACTATGAAATAAAAATTGAACCGACCGGCGACCACAATAAGCATGAAAATATCTTTCTACTAATCTGTTAGAAGTCGGTGCCTCAGCACGAGCCAGCAGGAGTGTAGAAGCCCTATAGATAGTAGGTAATAGTAGTTAGATTACTAGGTCCACTCCTGCTGGCTCGAGCTGAGGAACTGACTTCAAACAGATCAGTATAAAGATATTTTCATGCTTACTGTGGTCGGTTCAATTTTTATTTCATAGTTATTTTGGGTGTTTTTGAAGGCGGTTTTTTTTGCCTTTTAGTTGTATCGGTTCCAGCTCCATCATCAGATCAGCTCCATGTTACAATAATATTGCATTGTCACCTGATTACACATGCATGCAAAATTTCAACTCAATAGAAACCAGGAAATGAATCAAATTCAACTTGCAAGATTTGACCCATTGAGGAGTTCCGTTGGCCATCTACGGTCTTCATCAGATCCAGTTTACCAAAAGATACTTTCTGAATGCAAATGCTCAACTTGTCACCGAAAATACTAAAATCGCTATACGTTTTTCTTGAATTATTGAAGAGTTCCTTCAATTCCTCTTGGATCCCATCATTATACATAGAACTGGATTCTGGTAAAAACGGGACCAACCTTGAAGCATTATATTATTTCAAACAATGAAAAAAATTTCCATATCGGTTCATAAATGACAGAGTTCTGAGGTAACACACATTAAAAAAAACCGGCCAAGTGCGAGTCGGGCTCGCGCACCGAGGGTTCCGTACAAATTTATATGTATCTATGAATATCCAGTCTTAGCAGACCCCTGCTCCTAAGCAAAATGTGTGCAGTGTGGGATCATTGTAGATTGGTTACTGATATAGACAGACAGACAAAAAAAAATATGCTTTTCGCAAATTTTCCTTTGTCTGTGCTATAAGACAAGACCTTGCTTCGTACCAAATTTCAAGATACTGAGTTCACGGGAAGTACCCTGTAGGTTTTGATTCCCTTGCGAGTGTCGAAAATTTGCGGCATAAATCTCTTTTGATTGCGTTGGCTTAGAAGTTTGATTTTTTCACAGCTCCAAGGGACAGTAGACCTGAGTATCTATATCTATATCTATACTAATATATAAAGCTGAAGAGTTTGTTTGTTTGTTTGTGTGTTTGTTTGTTTGAACGCGCCAATCTCAGGAACTACTGCTCCGATTTGAAAAATTCTTTCAGTGTTAGATAGCCCATTTATCGAGGAAGGCTATAGGCTATATATCATCACGCTAACACTAATAGGAGCGGAAGAATGTTTCAAAATCGGGGGTTTTCTATAGGCGCTAATCTCAGGAACTACTGCTCCGATTTGAAAAATTCTTTCAGTGTTAACACCGGGTTGAGGTGGGGTGAGGGTGCGGGGGAGGGGGTGCGGGGATTCCAGAGGGGGGATGAAAATTTTATTGATTTTGCCGTAGGATGCACCGTTTTCAAGATATTTGACAAAAACTCCGGGGGGTGGGGGGGGGTGGTTGTGAGGGGGGTGAGGGTGCGGGGGAGGGGGGCTGCAAAGGGGGGATTAAAATTTCAATGATTTTGCCGTAGGATGACCGTTTTCAAGACATTTGACAAAAACCCTGGGGGTTGGGTGGGGTGCCGGGAAGGGTACGGGAGAGAGGGTGCGGGGGTATTAAAGGGGGATGAAAATTTCATTGATTTTGCCGTTGGATGCACCGTTTTCAAGATATTTGACAAAAAAAAAACTTGAAGTAAAACTTCTATAGGCATAGGCACGCTTGACTTGGGACGAACGCGGGTGTGCGGGGGGTGCTTTGTGGGAGGGCGTACGGGGGGTGCGGAGGGGTGCGGGAGGGCGGGGGGTGCGGGGGGGGGGTAATTTTTTTTTATATCGAGGAACTGAGGAGAGCCATAATTGATGAAAAAGCCAATTGGATAAAAAAATAAGCTGCCCAAATTACTAATTCCACGCGGACGGGGTCGCGGGCAAAAGCTAGTTTGATATAAACTTCAGCTTGATACCTCCACGCGTTCCTGAGAAAAAGCGTCTTGACAGACGGACGGACGGACGGACGGACGGACGGACAACAATGTGATTCTATAAGGGTTCCGTGTTTCCTTTTGACGCACGGAGCCCTAAAAAAGCAACATACAACCGAATTGGGAACCTCCTCCTTCTTTTAATAATGTTAAATAATAATGTTACAAATGTCATAATTACGTTTGTTTCGATCACTAACTAATCCAGCTACTAATGTCTATACAAAATGTTACTGTTCGCGGTTAGAATAGGGATGACGACTGGGTTATAAATATATCATTCTATTTAGTCCGTCAGTTAGATAATGGAAAAAAATGGGACACGTATTTTTTGGTTTATCAAATTTTTAAAAATCGACAAAGGCATAGATCACCAAACTTCCGGAGTGGGGGCTTGTGACGTCACTCTTAGGTAAAAATTGTACCATATAGTGACATCACTCGAAACTTCTAAGCACTGTATCCTCGTCATTTTTTGTCTGTCAAACAAAAGAAAAAATACGTGTACAATATTTTTTAATAATCTAACTGACGGACTAAACAGCTTTTTTTAGTCGTCTAGCCTATACTAAGACTTGACTAATTTAAATCATCTTTCAATACCCGGCCATAAAGATTGCACACGGTCTTTGAAAAAAGACTCCGCAAATGTCGGACACACACATTTGCAGTATTTTTCCAAATACCGATGTGATTTTGTAGTGAAACTTCTAATGCGACTTAGTTAAATGCGTTGCGTATTTATGTTTTAACCATGGTTTTAACGCAATGCAAGTTGACGTGTACGAGACGTTCGCATTATTATACTAACGGATGTTAAAAACTTCGTCAGTGCGATCCAAAACAATTGCGTGGTTTAGTATGAAAACTTGTAAAAATCAAAACTATTTTAATCCTTTCAACGCCAACGACACATATAGGTGTCGCAAAGTACATTGTTAAAGTGATCTTGACACAATGACATAAGATTCAAAGCAGGTTTACGTTTTATCGAGGCGTGGCGTTGAAAAGGTTAATGGTAGATCGTAGAATATAGTATTTTTAACGTATTTAGTAAAAGAAAGTATTGAATAACTTTGAGAATTACGAAAAATCAAGATTAAATATTGAAAATAATGTGCGCACGAGGAGCAATGCCATCTAGCGACGAGTTATGTAACTCGTTTCGCTAGCGCTGTAGTATGTTGCTTGCTAGCCGCTTCTTTGCTTTGGACTTGATAAAAGCGCCATCTAGTGAGTAATTTAAACACATAGATGCATAAGTAAATTTAGTTCTTTAAGTTATTGCAATAAGGTTCATATTGATGTATAAGTGCCTTTTTCATTTCCACATTACGAAGTTTCACATCTTCCGCGCGGAGGAGCTGCACGCACGATTTTTGCGTGTTACACACTCATACAAAAAAAAAACACAAAAAACACATCGGTCTTGGTAAAAAGACTGCAAACGTCCGACATTTGCCGAATCTTTTTTCAAAGACCGTGTGCAATCTTTAGGGCTGGGTACTTGTAAGCAATATTGAGGTAAACTACTTAGCTTAGATATGCATTGATAATATATCAGTGTCGATAATTAGACTTACACGCGCAGTGAGCCTAGTAACTTTAATGTACGCTGACCGTACATACACTGTGACATGGACCCATTTGCATAACAAAATACAAGCAAATAGTATTAGTGAATTTCAATACAAAATAGCTAATACTATTAAGTAGCTTGTAATTTATTATGCAATTGGGCACTGAATTTTTTTTTATTTTTTCCAGAACTGTCATAATCAGGCTCAAGCTCGATCATGTTATGGTCGAGTTGTGATACAACCCGACGGATAGTGGTTTGGCCGAACACCCGGATACCGAATACTTATGCGGCGAAACCTGTGGCCGGATATTCGGCCAAGTTTTACCTACAATAAAATTGAGCTAATTCGAGCGCGTGTGCGGTAGGTACTCCACTCCGTCTTTATCTTCAGTATAGTCAGTCTACTACAAAAAAAACTGATTAGGTATACCGTTCACTGGGTATACCGGATAATTTTTTAATCAGTGTACAAATTTTGATATGTGATTCAGTATCGTTAATAAAGATTGTCTATTCGAGATTTTTTTTACATTTTGAATTCATCCAATAATTGGGAATGTCTAAAAAAAATTACCAGTGGTTTTTATATTTTTTTTTGTATAGAAAAGTCAATTATTTCAATATTTTGTCATTTAGTTCTCTACTTTTTTCAAAATTAATTATTGAAACTATTTTAGTTGATGACGTCAGATTATAATTGAGGGCTCCCACAATGCCAAATTTCTAAATCTATCTAAATGCGTACGATAAGGCAACCCCTTTAATTATTTTTTGCGTAGTGGTACACTCTACACTGTGTCACGTTACTGGCACTGTCAAAGTGCTAGATGTCAGACAGCGGGTCCAAATCAAACTCCGTAGTATAATCCACGCGTAAATTGTGAAGAATTCTAACCACATAGAATAAAGTACGACTTGGACCGGTCACGCAATTTACACCAATGTCAAATGAAGGTCATTGCTTATTTGTTATATAATAAATTCATTACATAATATTAAAATTATCTCGAAATGGTTTTCGATTTACTATACATTGCAAAAAAATAGACATCCCCAATTGGTCGAGTTTCTATAAAAAACAAAAAAAATAAGTGATAAATATTGTGATGACAAATATAATTTTTTTTTTTAACGCACATAAGAAAAGTGCACTTATTAAGAAAATACTCTGTAGGTGTGTCCTTTTATGAATACGTAGCTACTACGCGAATCTGAATTAAAGAACTAAGTAGATAATACAACAGCAGGTGTATGAGAAAAAGATTGATGATTGATGATTTGTCTCATAGTCTCATACCTACTACAGAACGGCACACGGACACAGCACGGCAGGAGGTATGTGAATTAATAAACTGATTTTAATGATAGACAAATATACAAATAAATACCAGTTTTTAAGCATAGCTATAAGTTATTTCACTATCCAGTATTCGGCCGAAGTAATTGTGGGCGGATGGTGCCGAACACTGGCCGGATATCCGTTGCATCTATATTGTAGATAGACAACAAATTGTCCAATTTTACGCCACGACAATATTTCTGCTGTTGTTCCGCGTACCATCGCCCCAGACGTCAGATACCCATTTTCATAACAAATTTGCTTGCAGCCGTTGATGTTTATTGCTATGGATTGTTATGGACAGATGTCTAGCCACTGCACGCAAATTGGGCCTTTAAGGTGGTTATCTGGCGCTTGGGGCGATAGTACATTGCGCACAGCACCGTACAGCCAAGGCGGCAATAGGGAACGTGCACATAGACGGTGCTGCCATCTAGTGCTATCATTTTGACTGTTTTACCCTGATAAGTTTCTTTTACTGTCCGCATAGTGTCTCTTCTGTCGCATTAATGCTGCCGCCTATAGTTTCTGCACGTTCCCTATGTTACCTAACTCACGTTGGAGGGCATGGCCATGGTGGCGACGTCCCGGCGCGCGCGCACGTCGTCTGCGCGCGCGCCGGCGAGCGCGTAGCGCGCGCGTAGCACCTGCAACAGCTGCTGTACGTCGCGCGCCTCCGCCGTCCACTCCGGCATCGCTGGCTCCGGTATTACCTGGACAAGTGGACACACGACAATAGTAGATTATAAGTAAACTAGCCTTCCGTCCGCAGCTTCGCCTGCGATAAATTAATTTTCCCGTAGGAAAAGGTATTATCCCGCGGTAAAAAGTAGCCTATGTCACTCAGTGATAAATAATGTAGCTTTCTAACGGCAAAAGATTTTTTTAAATCGGTCCTGTAGTTTCGGAGCCTATTCAATGCAAACAAACAAACAATCAAATCTTTCCTCTTTATAATATTATTATTATTATGATTATAAGTAAATAAATATCACGCGACAATCATTTTTTTAACACCTGAAAATTACTACAGGAATCGAAAGAGTTTTGCCTCCTGAACACGGAAAAATATTTATTATAATTTATTTCTCCATGTTTAAAAAAATACAAGAAATCAATACAACCACAGAATAAATTATACATATGTTTCCTTTGCCCTTTTCACCAGGAAAAAGCACAAGGCCTAAAATCCGTAGTAGATCTACGGATTTCTCGGTAGAACTAACTGTTGGGGTAGACGATTTCTTGTGCGGAGACTAGACTAGCGCAGGCCTCAGATCCGGTTGAGCGATGATTTTAGAATAGAATAGAATAGAATACAGTACGCTTAGTATAAGTTTTACTTCACCAAAATACTTCTCGATCGCGTTTACGTAAAAAAATCAATTACTAGGGAAACATGGACAGCGCCTCCGCTCGCGCGCGTTCATGTTTCCATAGAATTTAAATTTTTACGTAAACGCGATCGAGAAGTATTTTGGTGAAGTAAAACTTATACTAAGCACTCTGAACTCGGAACTCCAGACCGCTCTCTGTCTGCGCGCGCTTATAAACATTTTCGGAAAAAGATGTTGCGTTCTTATTTACCTTTCATTGAGGGAAAGTCTCGTACCTAGATGTTTACATATTTCAGCATCGGTTTAGTCAGCAGGAGGCTGTCACATTTAATTTTGTGCTTGGTCTAGGACGTCAGGCGGCGTTAAGTCCTATGTAAATTCATCACTTGAACTCTCCATTTTAATTTACTAAACTTATATTAATTCTCCGGACTGAATTCATGAACATACTGTGGCGGGTTTTCATGACAGGCGTGAACGGGTAACCATGATTGGTTGGTGTTACGCCATACGCGCGCACTGAAAGCTTATTGGTTGACAGGCGCGAACGGATAACCATGATTGGATCGTGTTACGCCATGCGCGCGCACTGAAAGCTCATTGGTTGAATTTCGATTGCGCGCGCATGATGTCGTACGGTCCGAAATTATTTTAGTACTAAATTTTTTATTTCAATACTTTTGACGAAATTAAAATTTGTATTTTAATATTAAAACAATCTGTTTTATTATTTTATCAGTAAATATTCATTTGGTTGCATCAAACATTATCTTATTTATCAACTCTTTCATGTGCTGCGGCAGGGATCTTAGACACAATCTTAGGCTTAATTGGGTTGAGAGTTTTTAAATTTTTTAATTTATAGTTATTTAATTTTTTTTTCATAAATTATTATTTATTATCGTTTATTTTCAGAATTATTGACACATACATTTTTACATAAATTAATTGTACTGCCAAATTGCGTAGTAGTTTGTTGGCAGTTCGAATGCTCTTGATACACCTTGTGTCTTACATCTAATTAGTTATATTCATGCATTATTATTTACTAGGTATACAAAAATACTAAGCATGCAATTTGACATTTTAATTTCAAATAGACTCATCGAGATTGTTTACCCTATTTCTAACGCTAAAAAAACGTAATAAAGCTATTTTCTTAAAACTTAAGCACTGGAAGTTTGTTGAGGGCTTTCTGAGAGGTGCATTATCGCTTGATGGTGTTAGTATCGCAAGATCTGTTTGAAGTTAGTCTTGATTGGGATTTGCTCATTCAGTTATAAACCAATTCCCATGGACTTAATACCTAACCAGGACTGAGTAATAACTTTTATTAGTCAATCAAAAGTGACCCATATTACCAAGCCATACAGTTTAATAATCGCAACTAACAACAGCGGTCCGAGAGATTACATACAAACGAGAGAAACTAGAGAATTGTGTCTCACTCGCACCAGTACTTGATCACCCTAATTAGAACGAGATGCAACTCTCTGGTTTGTTTTTTTTTTCGGCATCATTTTTTTGTCGCAGTACTCGGGCCTGGTTAGGTATTAAGTCCATGCCAATTCCAAACTTAATACATATGTCAATGTCAATTATGTTTACGCACAATCTGTGGAATAATCGTTTTAATTGCGTAATTCTGGCCTATTGTAGTTCAGCTACTCGATAAAAGATGGCGCCACAAGTACCAGACGGCAGCTATGGGGCTTACATTCGATATCCGCAAGAAACTAAAGCCTAACCAGAAATATATGAGCATTGTCAAGAGGGCGCCACTATTTTCATTTGTGTAAACCTTTTAGTATAGTCTGAGCAATGTGGATTGCCAACTCGTTATTTTGACTTAGGTGAAACTTTACTTTTATTCACCGTAATCAAAATCAGAATCCAAATTCGGCGTCCATAGGGCAAGTGGCTTCAAATTGAGACCCAGAAATTAGTTCCAATTAAATCCACAACATGGCGCATGGTCATATATTACTGGTCAGGCTTTACACTATAACGACTCCCATCACTCTCAGTAATGTTAAAATACCTGGCAACCGGCTTTTAAAATCACATCTATGAAAATACACTTTGAAAATAATGAAAAATTGTTCAGAGTTTGAAATATGAAGGCAGAAGTGAAGGAGCAATTAATACTAATTAATCTAAAAAGATATAAGACGAAAATGTAATTTTGGCTGCATTATTGTAGCAACGCACAGGATTTTACCACTATTTTGATTGTTACGATGATGCGGAAGCATTATTGTATCGTGCCACCGAAACTAATTATTTTGCTCTTAGGGCGTACATATACACGCACACTTAGCACACACTCACTCACACAAATACATTCACTCACGCACACACACATACACACTCACACTTGCACACACACACACACACACACACACACACTCACACACTCATTTCACTCACACATTTTATACATACATAAAATTTATCAGTATTTATGCTTTAGACCTTTAGGTACTTAAAAGAATGTAAACAAACCATTAAAGAGGTTATTTCTAAGACAATGTTTGGTTCCTGTTCAATATTTATTATTTTAAAAAAAAATTGAGCAACCTTTTTCAGTCCGTTCAATTCTAATAACATATAATTACGCTTAATTTTACTGAATATGTACACATTTACGAATGCAAAAATATTTTTAACATGTTATATGAATATTTAATTTTTTTTTGTAAATTGTCACTAAAAAATACCCAATCTTGCAGAGGTTTAAAACGCAAGGTTTGGTCTAATCAGAATGTAATGCGACTAAAATAGAAAGTGTCGTATTTAATGTAGCAACACCTAACTTACGTGATTTTTAACTTTGTCGGTTTGACATTTGCCATTGCTTGTTGTCATCTGATGCGAGTGCGATATTTGTGGTGTTTTCGAGATTTAATTTATTGTTATTCTTTGTTAAGTTTGTTGTTTTCTGTTGATTTTTTGTTCAACTTGTTTGTTTTGTTGTTTTGTTACGGAGTTGTGTATTTTACGAAGATATGGGTGATGGCGAGCCGGGAACTAGCCGGGCTAGTTCCTTGCTTACATTTCCTTCTCCGAAGAAGAAGCGGACTAAGACAGGATATCTTACATCATCGGAAAAGAATGTGCTTGTGAACATATTTAAATATGTTGAAGAAACGTGGCCAAAAGATAGATATCCATCCAAAACCGACATAACCCAAAAAACGACAGAAATCATGGGTGTCTCGATTCCTACTGTGTACAGTGTTCTCAAAGAATACAAAACCCACGGTCGTGTTCTATCTCCACCGCCACCTGCGACAAAACCAAGCTTAGTGAATAGCCTTGATGATATTGACTGGGGTGGTAGTCGAAGATAAGTGCATCAATTTTATTTCGCAAATGAATTGCCAACTGTAAGCAAGATGCTTGAAGCTGTGAACAACGATGACAGTCTACCAAATTTGTCATGGACCACATTTTTTAAAGTGTTAAAAAAACTGGGGTTCAAGTATTCTAAAAGAAACCTAAAAAGTACGTTGATTGATAGAAATTATATAGTCGACTGGCGTATTAAGTATTTAGACCAAATAGATAAAGAACGAAAGGCAGGGAAGAAGATTTATTACCTGGATGAGACTTGGGTTAATGAAGGTAATTAATTGAATTGTTTTACTTATTATTTTTTCAGGTTTCCATACCCAAAGGGTAAAAATGGGAAACCTATCCGTCTGTCTGTCTGTCCATCTGTCACCAGGCTGTGTCTCATGAACGGTGATAGTTATATAGTTGACCCACACCTAATTCTGAATAAAATAATTAATAAAAATGTTGCGTTTTATTTAAAAAGTATTATAAGGTAATTGTTATGATTAGCAGATAGGATATAAATACCAAGTCAGATATGAAGTATCTTTTTTATTTATTTTTTCAACTTCATTTTTTTTTTTTTTTTTTTTTAACTGAAACATAGATGAGTGCTTTATCACTGCATAACGTGATTATAACAGACTGAAATGTACGATGTATGGGAAAGATTCGTCGCTAACCTCTAGACCAGTGGTGGTGTAGGGGTAAAGCACACAGTACGGAACGCTGAGGACCTGGGTTCGATTCCCAGCATTGGTCTTTTTTCTGGGGTTTTTTCTGTGCATCTATATTTCAGTTTGTATTTAGTTTGAAATATATATAAATACCACACAAAAATTTTATGGTAGACTAGCAATGAGACTACTTTATTTACCAGTGATTAATTATTGATTATTCAACAATGTTCAGATTTTATGCTTTTACATAAAATGGGATCATTATAAGAAGTCTAATAGCGTATTTAGTGATAGCTACATTTTCAATTTTTATTCTCGTCATAAAGGTTCACAACCTCTGAATCTGTCATTTTTGACAGCTCCCGTTTGTTTACATTCTTTTAAATACCTAACAGTCTAAAGTATAGTCAGTGTTAGATTAACTTTAGTATGCTTTACTGTATGTAATAAAGCAACTAGTAGTCAAAATTTATTATTAATTTTTAATTTTTAATCTTTATTTTTATTTGATTACTTATTCTGAAGTTTGAGTTGAAAATATTTAAGAACTTAAATTTATAACTTTCTTGTGTTTACCTATTATATAGTTTATTGTAATTTGTTGCACAGTTCTAGAGGATCGGGGTCTCCTGTCACAGGTATCTCGCATACACTAGGAGGTCCCTAACCTACTGATTTGTATTTTTATGAGCAATAAATAAATTTTCATTTTTTTTGAGTAATCTAATTTCAAAAATCGGCCGGTAGCCTAGATAAAAAAAAAAAAAAAAAAATAAAAAAATAAAAAAATAAAAAAATAAAAAAAAATAAAAAAAAAAAATATTATGGGACAATCTCACACAAATCGACCTAGTCCCAAACTAAGCAAAGCTTGTACTATGGGTACTAGACGACGATAAACATACTTATATAGATAAATAAATACTTAAATACATAGAAAACATCCATAACTCAGGAACAAATATTCGTGCTCATCACACAAATGAATGCCCTTACCGGGATTTGAACCCAGGACCTCTTGCTTCGTAGGCAGGGTCACTACCAACTAGGCTAAAGCGGTCGTTAAATTAGAATTAGGTCGTTAGATTTAGTTTGTGAATTCCCCGCGCTGTGGTAGATGGCGCTAGAGGTATCAGCATTTGCTTTAACTGATTTGCCCGTCTGAGTTGAAAATGTTTTTGCGTACTACATATTTCTGTAAAAGTAGATATTTTTTGAGTAACCAAAGCCAGAATACAGTAGTACACAAAAAAATTTCGACTCAACGAGCCAATAATTTATTTTGCAGCCCTAAAATACAAATCATATTCAACTGAAGCAATGCTGGTACCTCTAGCGCCATCTATCGCAGCGCGGGGAATTCACAAACTAAATCTGGGCTGGGGCTGATTTTTTAAATTACATCACTTTAAAAATATAAGCATAGTATGTTGTGTATTGGTTGTACTTAATCCAACAAAAAAAACTAAAGATTTTATATGATTGTTTAACCTCTAACATAATATTGTTGAATTTTAAATGGTAATCATTTCAGACTAATTTTTGTAATGATACTTGTTGGGGAATATTCTTCGATAGCAAAAGAGAGAAATGCAGACACTTACCTAGGCTTCAGAAATGCAGCTCCTGGGGGCCCCCGGTGATTTGTCATCCACAGGCGTATATCTGGATTTGATGGACGCTTACGTCTGTTTTGCGCTAGTTTTTTTGTTTTTCAAATTTGGAAATTGGATTTTGAGCGGAGCGGCGACGCTGCACGCACACGGCGGTAAGAGGTTTTTTTTCGTAGAAATTAATTTTACGTTGGCAGCACTGTCTTAGAGGTGCTGCGTTTCGTTGTTCCCTTTTTGGAAAGCGTTTGGTTCGCATCTGCGTTCCATCTTGCTATCGACTTGTATGGATTAAAAAATTAGTTAGAAAACAAATGATCGCCTTGTGCTAGTTAGACGATAAACTCTAGAAACACGGAACAATAATTATTGCAGAAATTGGCCAAATTACGAAATAATCATTTTAGCTAAAATACTTTTACTTATATCCGGTTAGTTATATTGCTGGATTTTAGTTCACGGGTCTCAAATCTGAATTATTGAAACGTATTTTGGCAATAAATATACTAATAGCATTTTTGCCAAAAAAAAATCACTGACTTTTGGGCTCTATTTTTTTTACTATCTTCCAGAACCAAAAGTCGGTGGATTCAAAAATATAGGTCCTTAAAAATTAATTTAGGTGTCGTATAAACAAAATTAGCCTTACTTATGTCGAATTATTTCCAAAAAAATCGTATCTTTCTTGGGCTAAATAGTGATAAAATCCTGTGAACATTTAGATCGGTCAGCATGAGTAAGTCTGAAACTACAAACCATGACATCAATTTTAGTGACTGCTTTAATAAATAAATAAAAAGTATATTTGAAAAAAATTCGTTTACAAGTTCAAGCTTTTTGCTGACTGTACTTTTGCTAACTGTTTTAGAGATAATCTACGATAACATGGCCCGCCCCTCCCCAATTCAAGAAGTCTTCAATGTATTGTGAAAGTATTTATAAAGCACACCAAAACTTTCAACGCATGTGTGCGTGATGAGACAGCAGATACTGCTACATAAAAATTATTTCGTAAATATGTGACTAAAAACGTTGAAATAGTAATAAGGGTGGGCCATATTATCGTAGATTATCTCTACATCCAATTTTAATAAATAAATATCAAATAATCAAACAAATATCACAGACAATTCACACCAATTGACCTAGCCCCAAAGTAAGCTAGGCAAAGCTTGTGTTATGGGTACCTACTAGGCAACGGATAAAAATACTTATACAGATAGATACTTACATACTTAAATACATTATTAAAAACCCGAGAACAAACATTCGTATTTTTCATACAAATATCTGCCCCGACACGGGAATCGAACCCGGGACCTCAAGCTTCATAGTCAGGTTCGCTAACCACTAGGCCATCTGGTACTTGATATGTAATGGAATTTCTCATACTTACTTACTGGACAGTACGAGGTTACTTCCTGGACACTAGCCTAGTCTCCAGGATGCGGTACTTTCTGTGACGTTTTTGATTATGTAATGGCAACATTTCATACCATTTTTGAGAAAAGGTATATTTTCAGACTTGCGCATATGTACAGGTCGATTCACAAGAGTTGGCAACTTGGCACAAATGGAATGAACGAAAGCAATGTCACTTTCACATTCTTGTAGGAAAATGACTGATGCATGACATTTTCGTATTTGTGTGAAGTGTATTCAAATAGGTAACACATAGATACTTTCATTCACTCATTCGATCCATTCGTGCCAGCTCTTGTGAATCGACCTGTACGGACCCATCTAAACGTGCCACCCAGCATTAGTATACTCTGTGTCCTCACGTCAAGAAGCTTGCAGAGCTCGTAGAGCAATCTTTTTATTTCCAGCAGCAGAGTATCCAGGTTTTCCAGGCCACGCTCCAGCTGCGCGTACGCCGCTACCTCTGTCGCGATCTCTTCCTTCAACGCAGTGATCTGATCCTGGGTTCTAAACAACAAATAAACTTTACAAACTCTGCACACGGTCACGGTAAGTAAGGTCACCGACATAGCTCAAAGAATCGCCAGACTTAGTGGCAGTGGGCAGGGCACATCGCTCGTAGAACTGATGGCCGATGGGGCAAAAAGGTTCTCGAGTGGCTTCCACGGACCGGAAGACGCAGTGAGGTAGGCCTCCAACAAGATGGAAGACGACCTGGTTAAGGTTGCGGGATCGCGTTGTATGCGGATGGCACGGTACCGATCTGTTTGGTGAGCCTTGGGGGGGGCCTATGTTCAGCAGTGGACGTCTTTCGGCTGAAATGTTGACTGCACACGTAACATCTGTGGGAGGAGTCATCTCACTGCTAAAGTCTATCATCATCATCATCGTCATCATCAACATCATTATCCCAGCCTATATACGTCCCACTGCAGGGCACAGGCCTCCTCTCAGAAGAGGGCTTGGGCTGTAGTTCCCACGCGGGTCCACTGCGAATTGGGAACTTTGCAAGTTTGCACACCCCATTGAATTTCTTCGCAGGTGTATGCAGGTTCCCTCACGATGTTTTCCTTTACCGTAAAGCTCATGGTGAATTTGAAATACAAGTTTCGCTCATGAATTCCGAGTTGCGAGCCCGGATTCGAACCCACGACCCTCTGCTCGAGAGGCGTAGGTCTAACCACTACGCCACCACTGGTGTCAGAAATAGGGATCGTGCAGAAACTATAGGCGGCAGCATTAATGCGACAGAAGACACACTATGCGGATGCGTCTGACTTTGACAGGAAGTGTCACCATTTGGTTTGTGGTTTGGTGTCACTTTTTTATAACAATAAAATCCCACCGACCAACATTTTTATGTATAAAAAAGTATCCTATGTCACCCGGAGCATAATGACGAATCGATTGATACCTTATTTATTAAAATCGGATTAGTACGCTTAGTATAAGTTTTACTTCACCAAAATACTTCTCGATCGCGTTTACGTAAAAATTTCAATTCTATGGAAACCCAATAGACGATCCAATAGAGTAAGCTTTTCTTAAAAATATACACTTTAGTACCTTGTCACTTTAACCACTGTGACAGTTCATATATGGCAGTTCAAATATGACGAAAATATAAAAGGTACTAAAGTGTATACATATTTTTGCCCTTGACTGTACAAGCTTTTTTTGCTGACTGCTTTCACTCCTGGTGGCCACCTTCCAGCCCTATCATCATTCATTGCATTGTAATCCATTAAACCATGCATACAAAATTTCAGCTCAATCGGAAACTAGGAAAGGGGTCAAAAACTCGAAAGATTATTCATAAAATCTCTAGATCGTGGACCGGAAGACGCAGTGTAGGTAGGCCTCCAACAAGATGGAGCGACGACCTGGTTGAGGTGGCGGGAACGCATTGGATGCGGATGGCGCAGGGCCGGTCTGTTTGGCGAGCCTTGGGGGAGGCCTATGTTCAGCAGTGGACGTCTTTCGGCTGAAATGATGGTTCATAAAAATATAAAACCACTCTCGTGTTTTAATTTCTCTCATTATGCACTATTGTCTAACGCGCGGAGGCTTGCAATCGCTTTCTCCGTCTCTTTCTATCACTATAATTATACCGTTTGACAGAAATAAATAGTGGATGCGATTTATTTCACAAATATCAATTCGTGCTCACAACGAAAATTGTGCTTTATGCATAATTTTGTTGTCTTATTTATTGAAATCATACAATAGATGGCGCTGACCACTTAGAAACACGCTATCGTTGTGTCCCTGTGATTTGGTTAGATTGCCCTTTATAAACGTAATTATAAACGTAACCTCACTGGTATTAGATCACGGTTCCAAAATCCGGCAAAATGAGTATGAGTATAATGCGTGACTGCCTACGTGTATATTATGAATCTATCTAAATCACAGCGACACCACGATAGCGTGTTTTAAACTAGCCAGCGCCATCTATGATCACAATAACAAACCAGGAAAAAATATTTTCGATGACGGAACGTGCACATAGACGGTGCTGCCAACTGGTGCCATCAATTTGAATGTTTTACCCTGATACGTTTCTTTTACCATCTGCTTAGTGTCTCTTCTGTCGTATTAGTGCTGCTGCCTATATATAGTTTCTGCACGTTCCGTATAACGTATAGGGCAACTAATGGCACTAGTGCGACAGAAGAGACACTATGCGGACAGTAAAAGTAACTTTTCTCAAACATGCTATGAAATATTGACGTTATGTTCCTTATAATACGCCACGAAGGGTCACGTTGCAGGTGCAGGTGCAGCCGGTGGTGGAGGAGCGCCTAGACGAGAGGTCAATAATGGAATTTCATACAACTTTGCTGGCCAAGGCCAGCAAAGTGATCGTCTATTGTTTCATACCATGACGTTTATAGGTCTATGGCATCATAGCATTTAGCCATTAAAAAAAACTATAAGCAATATTTGCGTTTTGGTTCACTAAGACATTCTGCCACTACGCTTATTTAAGGTAAGGTAAGATGATGATGATGATGATGATGGTGTGATGATGATGGTGATGATGATGATGATGATGATGGGGATGATGATGATGATGATGGTGATGATGATGATGATGATTGCGATGATGATGATGATGATGGTGATGATGAGATGATGATGATGATGATGGTGATGATTAGATGGTGATGATGATGTTGATGATGATGATGATGGTGATGATGAGATGATGATGATGATGTTGATGATGATGATGATGATGATGATGATGATGATGATGATGATGATGATGATGATGATGATGATGATGATGGTGATGACGATGATGTTGATGATGATGTTGATGATGATCATGATGGTGGTGATGGTGATGCATGTTTGAGAAAAACTCTATACAAGCCTTGGCCACGAACAGGGATTGCCGGCCTCGTATCTCTAGATGGCCTCGTTAACACTCGGCAATCCCCTATTTCGCGGCCGCTGCAGTAATGTACTATATCAGGGTAAAACAGTCAAATTGATGGCACCAGTTGGCAGCACCGTGTAGTGCACGTTCCCTATACAAATGCCACCGAGGAAAATAACGACTTTACTTACTCGTCCTTGTCCTTCACTGACGCAAACTTAAACGCCTCCAGTTCGGCCAGGAGGGTGGTCTGTGTGTTCTCTAACTGTAGCTTCTCCTCCTCGATAGTGACCTTTCAATTTACATATAGATATAATAAACTTGGTTAAAATTGTTAGTAATAAATTTAAAAAATCAGTACTAGTAACGCCATCTATCAGCAAAAGTACGGTACTTGAAGGTACTTCAGTCGTTTAGCCGTCTCTCGCTGCGCTCGGAATCTGTCGAACACTTCCTCGGCGTCGGTCACTCCTGAAAGACAAAAGCGAAGGGGTCGGATCATAGATGGCGCTAGTAGTTCATAAAACCCAGGGACCGATTTACCATTCAAAAAGGGTAAAAGTCATGTTTTGGTAAGCCGCAGCTAAAAATTAATTATCGTTAAGTTAGTTATAGTATTCTTTCTATTCGTATTTTGTTCCTCCTTGATGGTTACAAATGAAGATCAGAGCCATTCCCTAGACCGGTGCTGCTGATTTGGGACCATTTTGTGACAAGCATATTTTTTATTTCATTCATCATCATCACCAACATCCCAGCCATACATACATCATAGGCGTCCTCTCAGAATGAGAAGGCTTGGGCCGTAGTTCCCACGCGGCCCAGCGCGGATCGGGAACTTTACACACAACACTGAATTTCTTCGCAGGTGTATGCAGGCGGCAGGATGTTTTCCTTCACCGTAAAGCTCATGGTAAATTTAAAATGTAATTATAAAAAAAAACGAAAAACTCAGTGGCGCCGGGATTTGAACCCACGACCCTCTGCTTCTCATTTTCTGCTCTGGTTCTCATTTTTATTTGTATTATAGTTTGAATTGTCTTGGTTTTTACATTGGTTTTTAGTTGCCCTATAGTTGAAATTGTTATCAGTGAAACTGTACCTTGAAATTATTTTTTCACCTCACTAGCTCGGAAAGCCCTTTTTGTTTGTTTGACATCTATTGAGAAAATCGCTTTTTATCCACATGTGAAGAAAGAGTTTTGACATTTGAGGGCAGCTTAAGTGATATTTGACAGCTAACAAAACGTAAAACGTTAAAAGTGCTGAATTTTTAAAATCACAATTAATGAATTTCATCGAGTAAAAAACACTAAATACAGTCTTACAACTTTATTTTAATTCATAAATATCAGCATTCAACATTAACCTTCATTCTTGTTGTAAAAACGGATAAAGTAAGTAAAAAAGTCCAAGTAAGTCGATGTGCGAACAAAACGCATCCGAAATAATAAAAAAAAAACTTAAGTCAAAACTTTTCAATTAAATATTCGCATGTTTTTCTAATTATTTTCCTCGCTGTAGTGAGGTGAAAAGTTTTGTGTTATACACGGGTGAAAAGTTATTTTACGTCTCGTGTGTTGAAACACTCACTATCGAAAGGATTCTATTTTTGAACCACTCGCTTCGCTCGTGGTCAATCATAGAATCCTTTCGCTAGCTCTTGTTTCAAATGAACACTCGCTGGTAAAATACAACTTTCCCCCCTTGTATAACAAATAACTATTGTTCTTGAATTTTTGTAAGTTCCGTTGCTGGTTAGTCCGTCCTATTTTGTACGGAATAATAAAAAGAAAAGTAAGATGAAAAAGAAAAGATAAATAATTATAAAAAAAAGGAGATATAATTATAAAGTGAAAAGAAAGGTAAAAAGAAATGATTAAGTAAAGTAGCAAAAAGAGTTGGTGCTGCAAAAAGATGGCGGCTACTGATTGGTAACGGAGCAATTTAACTTTTTTAGAAGCGGTTTAGCGTCGACCGTCACTTAGATTTAAGATTTTTCTATTTTTATGTTAGGGTTAGGTTTAGGTTAAGTTTGTTTGGTCGTGATTTCGTCCTCTTTTTTATTGATCAGAGGACGAAATTATGATATTTTTTGGTGATTACAGTTACTTATTTTGTAAAGGATTAAAGTTTGATTAATTGTTTAAACCGCAGAATGTTAAAAATCTGCGATAATTTACAGTGGTTGTAAGACCTGTGGCCGGGTTTTTTAGTCCGTGCGAGTCGGACACTGTCTGGGTGTTCCCCCCATTCGTCCGCAGGGATTTTTCCCGACCACAGGCCCTCTTCCAGGCAAAAAAAAAAAAAAAAAGACCCTCCGCTTGAGAGGCCATAGTTCAAACCGCTAGGCCCACGGTTTTTTATTATTAGAAATAAATGTATTGTTTATTTTTTACCTGTCAGCTTCATCAGCCTCTGGAAGACGTCTTCCATCTGCGCCGTGGCTGACGACTCCTCAGTCACCACGGCACCTTCCGTGGACCGCGTAGACTCCTGCCGCACCAGACCTCTCACTGGAACAGGTTTTTATAGCGTAAAATTGACCCGGTGACTGATCTACCTTACCTGATGAAAACAGTTTAAGGTCTCTACCCATTAGACCGTATCATACCATGACCGTGCTATGAACGTATCAGACACGGCAAGCAACACGATACATGCGACGCGACGATGTTGGTCGCTGACGGAACGGTCTAGTCGGCATAGTTTCATGTATTTCAATACGAAGAACATTTTTCATCACACTTGCTCGTCAATGGTGTTATTCCATGCCTGTATACTAAATGTCAAAGGCCTAATTTGTTCTTAAGGGAGTTATGGATTTACGTACAGTTTTTCTTCCCAAGGGAGTTCTAACTTTAGTTTTAAAATTTGCAAACAGACTAAGGAGGTTTCAAGTCAGCCAACGTTTTATTTATATGTTTAAAACTTAGCTATAACCCAATTTTACTACACAAAACTTGTCTACGCTTCATGAAACTTCGTTATTTTTATATTTTAAATTTATATCAAATAGTTTTGCAATAATTTTAGTAAGTATTTTTTTAACATGTTGGCAGAATATGGCCGTATGGCCATTCGAATTCTAAACACAGTTTACTTTATCTGTGGTAGATGACTTGAAAAAAGTGACAATCTGTATTGGCGGGTAGCCATTATTTATTTAATTTAAGTGTTTAGAGACAAAATAATTTCATTTTTGGATTGTTTTCCTCGCAGTGTGATGAAAATCATTGTGTGTATCACGGGCAGTAAGGGGATTACAAACTCGAGTCATTAAAAGCCCTCCGCCTCCGGCGTCGGGCTTCTAATAGGCTCTCGTTAGTAATCCTCTACTTACGGCCCTTGATGCACAATGTACTATTATTTGCCTGACACGCTCCTATTACAGTCATGGTATGATACAGTGTAGTGGGAAAATACCTTTAGGTATGTTCGTGTGGCGCGCCTCCCGGGTAGGCGTATGGCAGTAGGTTGTCGCTCGGCTTTTGGTTCGCACGCTAACCGCGTCGCGCGTAATTATTTTTTGTGTGATTTTTGAAACAAACAATGACTTCTAAACGATCTTAGAATCCGTATAAAAGACACGGTTGCATTTAAAGGTAGTTTACTGAATTAATACACACTGTTATCTTTCTTGATTTGTATACCTACCTAAATATCGGCGAGTGGGAGCCCTGTGCTCTTGGTTTCGGTTCAGCGGCGCCCAACGGATTATGATCGCTCGTATCACACGATAAGTTTCAATTTGGCGTGCAAGCAGTTAATCAATTTGTTCAATTTACTAAGTGAGTTTTATCGTGAATTACTTATTAGAATGTATTCGGCTATAACCCGTTAGTTTTCATGTACAGAAATTCATGTTTCATGTGTCGTCCGTCATGTACAGAATGTCTGATCAACGACATGTCTGGGCAGAAGACCAGCAAGACGCCTAAGCCTAATAAGAAAAAGACTCCTCAACGCGGGGTAAGCAATGTAGGAGACGCAAAGCCCCTTGCGGCAGTGGCCACCGAATCAGAAAAGAAGAAAGTCGAAGATGTGGACACACCTGGAGATGATGGCGATGCAGCTTCGACTGATTCGAATACTGGAGACGAGGCTGAAAATTCGGGGGATGGTTGGAAGGTAGTCACAGGAAAACGGAGGAAACAGCGATTTTCCTCTGTACGATGCACTGCTGGCCCGGATGTCACATCGCTCAAGGCAGTTGAACAACTCAAATTTATCCATCTTTGGAATATGCTGTCCGGGATGGACGAAGTACGTGCATATCTTCAAGCCCTATGCCCGGAGAAACCATTTACGGTTGAGAAGTTGAAGGCAAAGGGCAATTATAATTCTTTTAAAATAGGAGTACCACCTGAACTGTATGGCAAATGCCTTTCTCCAGACTGCTGGCCTGATAATGCCCGAGTTAAAATGTGGTTTTTTCGAAGGATCGAGCGAACTCCGAAGCAAGGAAGTGAAAAAACCGCCTAAGACATTCCCCCTAAACTTATATTACCAGAACGTACGATGGTTAAAAAGTAAGTTAGATACGTGGAGGAATAATCTATTAACTAGTGACGGTTTGGATATGGTTGCTGTTACGGAGTCAAACCTTGACGGATCAGTATATGACGCCGAAGTGTGCAGCGCGGGCGACGAGTGGAGCGTGCTGCGGCGGGACCGCGGCGCCCGCGGCGGTGGCGTGCTGCTGGCCGCGCGGGCGCCGCTGTGCCTCGAGCGGCTACAATGCTACGAAACTGCTCGCGGGGAGGACCTTTGGGCGAGGTTCGCTATCCAAGGACAATATGTATACGTGTGTGTCGTTTACATTCCTCCTGGGTCTCCTGATGAACGGTACTTTCAGTGGTTTGACAGTGTTGAGAGAGTGTGTCTGCAACATGATAGTTCCAAAGTGCTAATCCTAGGGGATTTGAATCTGTATAGCGCCAGTGCAAATGTCGGAAGATCTTTCCATTGTTTTGTCAATGTTTGTAATCTTTACCAATATAACAGTGTACTTAATGTTAAGGGGAGAGTGTTGGATGTTGTATTAACGAGCCAGGAGTTGAGTAGTGTGGTTGTCGTGCGGCCCGCCGGTTCCAGCGAGGTGCTCTCTAAGATTGACCTCCACCACCCACCTATTATTGTGTGTATTAACTATAGCTTTAAAGTAGATAATATCGTTATGGAGCCGTCTAACATAAGTGACCGAAACGAGTGGAACTATAGTAAGGCGGATTTCTATCGATTGTGTTGCGAAATTAGGGACATCGAGTGGGAGAACTTATACCAGATAAGTATATCCGACAGTGCAGTGAATTTTTTCAATGACACTCTGTACAATATTTTTGACCGCTGTATTCCAATGAAGGTACGGAAGCGATCGTGTAGTCGCACCTATCCAGTTTTTTACACGAAAACCATAATCAATGATATTACAATGAAAGCTCATTTTCATCGTCAATGGAAGCGATTTGGTGATGTATCGGCATACGAGCGCTTTAGCTATCTTCGTACTAAAGTTAAGGCAGAGGTCAAAGATGCGTACAACAGTTACCTACAACATATATCTAATAGGCTATCGAAGAATCCGGCTCAGTTTTGGTCTCATATAAACTCGTTGCGATCTAAGGGGGGCCTGGAACCCAAAGTAACGCGTGGAGATGTTGAATACACGGGCGCTGAAACTGCTGCTGCATTCGCATCTCACTTTGGATCAGTTTTCCTGTCGGATGAACCGGTCCTTGACCCTCAGTTGGCCAGTGCAAGCTTGCCTGCCGACTCAAGGCGTATAGATGTCAGATATTTCATTGTGGGCGAGGTAAGACAAGCGATAAAAAGGTTGAAGTCGGGGACGTCACCAGGACCCGATGCGATACCTGCGTTTGTGCTAAAGGCTTGCGTAGATGATCTTGCTGTTCCGATTGCGTTTGTTTTTAACCTTATTCTCGACACAGGGATCTACCCAACAGTCTGGAAAAAGTCGAGGGTGATACCAATTCCTAAAAAGGGATCTAGGATGCGGGTTGAAGATAACCGTCCCATTGCTATTCTGAGCGCGCTGGCAAAGGTTTTTGAGTCAGCACTTCATAGTGCTCTGCTCCCTCAGTGTCGGGCTTACATCACCAGCGCACAGCACGCTTTCCTGCCCAGAAGGTCAGTGACCACTAACCTGCTCACTCTGACACAGGTTTTGTCACGTGAGCTGGACAGGAGGGCCCAAGTGGATGTTATTTACCTGGACTTTCAAAAAGCCTTTGATCGTGTTGATAACGACATTTTGCTTCTGAAGTTAGGTGCTATGGGGTTTACACCTAGGCTTCTAAACCTATTTGCGAGCTACCTTTCTGATCGGAAACAGTTCGTCAAATATGGCCCTTATGTATCCGAATGCTACCAAACGCGCTCCGGTATTAGTCAAGGATCCAATCTTGGGCCATTTCTTTTCGTACTACTCATAAATGACCTGCCAATGGTGGTGCATAATTCACTGTTGCTGCTGTTCGCTGATGATGTAAAGTTAATAAAACCGATTCACAGTCAGAAGGATTGTGATGAATTGCAGGGGGACATAGATGCGGTGCATCGCTGGAGTGTGGCTAACAGGCTCTTTTTTAATTCTAGCAAGTGCGAAATGCTGAGTTTCACGCGTTCTAGTACCCCTTGCGAATTCCAGTACACAATCGGCGGTGCTATTATAGCGCGATCAACGCGGGTGCGTGACTTGGGCGTACTCTTCGATCCGGGACTCACGTTCCATGATCACATTGAGGCGGTGACGGATGCCGCCTACAAAAGGCTAGGTTTTGTCCTGCGAAACTCCGGTCTCCTGACCATCCCCGCAACTCGAGTATTGTATGCGGCACTCGTGCGAAGCGTACTTGAAACTAGTACTGTGGTTTGGAGTCCGCATGAGAGTAAATATATTCTTATGTTGGAACAAATACAAAAGAAATTTTTAAGGGCATTGTACAAGAGGGCGTATTTCTATTATCCCTACATGTATCCTACCTTATTTTTACAGGGACATTTAGGATACGATTCCCTGCAATTGCGTAGACTACTGTCTCTAGCAAAATTTGTTATAAATATTATTAGAAACCAAATAGATAGTATAAACCTCGTAGAAGTATTTGTACGTATTTTTGTCCCGGATCAATATATTCGTGCACGGAGTCATCCGCTGTTGTCGGTTCCGGCGGGACGTACGCGAGCATACGCGCTGGCGCCAGCAGCGCGAGCGTTCACGCTGCTCAACTCCGTGCTCGCGGCAGCGCCGCACTTGGACCTGTTTGCGAGCACTGTAGGGCGACTGATGATCGAGTGCAAGAGTGTGGCCGAAGGACAGATGCCTGAAAGCTCTGTACCGTGATTAAGTAGATATAAGTTATATGATGTATATTGTTAATCCTACTTTGTTAATTGTTAAATTATTTTAAGTTAATCCTACTTTGTTAAGTCTATAAGTTTGCACCGGTCTGGCTCTAGCTGTTAAGGTACAAATTGTAATTTTGAATAAATAAATAAATAAATAAATAAATAAGTTTTTCGTATTAATTAACACCGTTTCATTTACTCCCCAAACTACTGTATTGTGATGCCATTGCGTCAAATATCCGGGGTGTAGTCATAATGTGCGGGGATCCTTACCCTGCGGCGGGAAGATCCGTTTCTCCAGTTTTTCTAGCTCGCGCTTCCGCTCGGCGAAGCGTTGCGCGAAGTACGCGCGTTCGGCGGCGCGCGCGTGGTCGGCGTCGAGCGCGCGCGCCGCCTCCGCCGCGGTCGCGGCCGTCGCCCGCACGCGCATCTCCGCTGCCTCCTCGCGGACGTACTGTAAAACCGCGATTATAGTAAAATCAAAATAAATACTATTAAAAATAATAGTTTAAAAAACTAAAAAACACGCTTTAAAAAATAAAAATAAAAAATTTAATAAATTTCAATTCACTATTCTTATAGTGCAGTAAAAAATCTTAATAAGCAATTATTATATTGTTATATCCAGATCAAAATTTGTAAACAATTCTAAATATTGATAAAATAAATAATAATACTTTAAAATATTTTATTGTAAAAAAGCGTGGGGTGCATGGTGTCAATTGTCAAGGATTATCATTTTGATAACATCTTAAAAAGCACCCCACGCTTTTTTTACAATAAAATATTTTAAAGTATTATTATTTATTTTATCAATATTTAGAATTGTTTACAAATTTTGATCTGGATATAACAATATAATAATCGCTTATTAAGATTTTTTACTCCACTATAAGAATAGTGAATCGAAATTTATTAAATTTATTATTTTTATTTTTTTAAAACATGTTTTTTAGTTTTTTTTAACTATTATTTATTTTATATTTTTTAGTTGCATTTTTTTCACAGTGAGAGTTTCCATGTGCTAAAGAGACACAAAACGGTTTTTTGCTCGTCTTAAATGGAATCAGTCTATCTTATACTTGGTCTTTGGTGCGCGCGCACTGCTCTACACTACTAAACGTAAACCTCTTTCTTTCTAACTTTACCCCCCTCACCTACAACCCCCCAACCCCCCCAACCTCCTAAACCCAACCCCCCAACATCCCTCAACCCATTTCCCAAACCCCCCCCCAAACACCTAATCCCAACCCCCACAACCTTACCCCCAACCCTCTAAACCCCCCTTACCCCCCTCCTCATTTTCCAAACTCCCAACCACGTAAACCCAACCCCCCTAACCCCGGACCCCCACCCCATTTCCTCAAACTTCCCCCAAACCCCTAACCCCAACCCCCCTTACCCCCCAACCCCAACCACCTAAAACCCCAACCCCCAACCCCCCTTACCCCCTCCCCATTTCCCACAACCCCCCAACCTCCCTAACCCCCTTCCCCTCCCATTTCCCCCCAACCCCCCACCCCACCCCTCCACCTACCCCCCTTCCAGCTCCATCATCAAACCCTTGTTACCATCTAGGCCTCTTACCCCCTCCCCATTTCCCACAACCCCCTAAATCCCTAACCCCGAACCCCCCAACACTCCCACCCTATTTCCCCCAAACCCCCCACCCCCTAACCCCAACCGCCACACCCTTACCCCCAACCCCCTAAACCTCCGACCCCCTTACCCTCACCCCCATTCCCCCCCTCACCTCGCCACCTACCCCCCTTCCAGCTCCATCATCAGACCCTTGTTACCATCTAGGACCAAAGTACTCGTCAAAACGAATCAAACGAGCCCAAACTCGATGGGGTTATTTCGTTTTATTGTGGAGTGCCTTTGGCCATCTTCCAGCTCCATCATCAGACCCTGGTTACCATATGGGATCAAAGTGCTCGTCAAGACGAATCAAACGAGCCCAAACTCGATGGGGTTGTGTCGTTTTATTGTGGAGTGCCTTTGGCCATCTTCCAGCTCCATCATCAGACCCTGGTTACCATCTGGGATCAAAGTACTCGACAAGACGAATCAAAAGAGCCCAAACTCGACGGGGTTGTGTCGTTTTATTACAGACTTCCTATGGCCACCATCCAGCTCCATCATCAGATCAGCTCCATGTTACCATAATATTGCATTGTCATCCAATTTAGGTACACATACGTGCAAAATTTCAGCTCAATCGGAAACCAGGAAGTGGGTCAAAATCGCGCCCTAAGGAGTCGGTTACAAACATACATACATACAAACATACATACAAACAAACATACAAACAAACAAACATACAGGTGAAGCTAATATAAAGCGTGTAAAAACATGTCTGTCTATGACATCTTCATAGTGGAAAGATACGGATACCTCACGTTTAGGGTGCTTTTTCATCAGAGATGTGCTATGCAGCTACGCTGCGAAGATGTGAAAGCTGCGCTACGAAACTGTGTGACCGTTTCCACCGATGCTAAGCTATGTAGCTGCGCGAGGAAGATGCGCAGCTCGAGCTATGCGATGCAGGCGGCGCGGTGAGGAAGGAGACCATCCATAGCAAGCAACCATAGCACGCATCCATAGCACGCATCCAGAACACACATCTCTCCATATAAAAATCATAGCTTAATTGAACCCATTTCCACTAGTGCTATTGCTATGTGGACCAATGAACATGATTGGTGGATATCAATCATATCAGACACATCCATAGCAACGTAGCGTAGCACATCTCTGGTGGGAAGGCACCCTTATGATCGAGTATAGCTCGACATATTTCGGGCTAATCTGTAGCCGTTCTTCTTAGAGCAGTGTTTTTCAAAGTGTGGGTCGGGGGGTCGCGAGACCTATCCAGGGGGGGGGGGTCGCGAGGCTCAGCTCCGAGAAAGTCTTGTGACTGGGACCCTATCGATGTTTAAAAAATTTTATTTCCGAAGATTTAGAATCCCGAAAGCTTCATTTGTCCGAAAGCATTTTTTTCTGAAACTGTACATATTTCAGGATTTATTTCAGGACCATCGTGTAGAACCTTTTAGGTTAGGTTAATGTTGTTTTATTAAAATCCTGAAATATTTACAGTTTCAGAAAAAAATGCATTCGGATAAATGAAGCATTCGGGAATTTTGATAGACAGGTAACCCTTGTGACTAGATGGAATGAATTTTTTTGAAGGATGTACATGGGTTTTAAGGTAATCGTACATATTGGGGTTTGGGGGGTCGCGAAGGAATTTTGATGGTCATTAAGGGCCTTGACGCCAAAAAGTTTAAAAAACACTGTCTTAGAGCAATAGGCGTCGGCCGTTCGTGTCCGTTTTTTTTACAAAGGTCTAAAATTGCGTTGTTTATGATTCTTAGTTAATTCTGTCCCACTTACACAAGTCGAAAATAAGGCAGCCGGTCGCGATTTGCGAGTAGGTAATTGATTAACCAATGACAGCGCAAGATTTTAGCGCGCATAGGATACTGCTCTGCCATTGGTAGATCGAAGTTTCCCGCGCTATAAGGGTGATTCTTCGAGGCCTCGATTTTCGATGTCCGGGGGCTAATTTTAATGAACCCTTCAGTTTAGAAGTTTGGTTTTTTTTCTCAAAGGTAGCATATATCTGTATTTAACTGGGACATATGTCAGTTTTTGTGTAACTGGTTGTAATTATTTACAAAAAAATAATTAACACCATGATTTTTACTACTCTGTCGTGTCCGTTCCCCATTTTCATGAAAACATACGATAATATCTCAAAATCTGTCAACTGTAGCAATATGTTGAGTGACCACATTCAAAGAATATTAGTTGTTACGTAATAAACAACTGATGAATAATTTTTACTTGTAGTATTAACTTTATAGCTGAGGAAATAAGATGTGTCCGGCGTAAATTCTTTATTACTCTGGAGCGCGTTTCAATCAGTTGTTTCATAAAGAAAAATTAAGAAACTGGTGATAAATTCACACGTGGGTTGTTTTTACTCGCGTTTCAAACATGTCTAGTAGTGGATATTTCAGCTGGTGCAATTAGCTCCAGAGATACGAAGGTAAATATTTTATTTCTCTGTCCTTGGTTCAGGTAACATTTCTATTACTCTTCCAGGTTTTTTGACGCTTGTATAACCCTTATTTTTTTTAAATTATGCTTGATTCTCTGCTTTTAGTACTACCTTTCTGTAGTATTAACGGCAACCTTCCAGAATGTTCGTATTATGAATCATCAGTATTTTTATTTACTTTTTTTATTCTTCTGTCCTTTATTCCTATGGATAAATGGACATTGGAATAAAAAAAATACAGTTTTCATAGTAGTTTTTGAATAAAAGTACAATTTACTTAGTTATTTTGAAATAAAACATGCCTTAACAGTAAAAAAATAAAATTTCAAGAGAATTTTTAGAATTTTTAGATTTGCCGATGAGTATAAATGAGTATAAGCACAGAAAATGTTTTCAAGAATAATTAAGTACCTAGATTGTTAATTTTTACGTATAATAATACTCTAATTACTATTTATATTTTTTTATTAATATTTAACGTATTTTTTTACTACTATTTTTATTCCTCTGGACACAAAAACTAAAATGTTAATTATTTTCAAAATGGTTTCATAAAAATGAGTGCCAAAACAATATTTATGTTACTGAACAAATCTATTTTCATGGGAGCATGAATTTTTCTGTCAAATAAGTAATAGTTATTTGTTATACAAGGGGGGAAAGTTGTATTTTACCAGTGAGTGTTCATTTGAAACAAGAGCTATCGAAAGGATTCTATGATTGACCACGAGCGAAGCGAGTGGTTCAAAAATAGAATCCTTTCGATAGTGAGTGTTTCAACACACGAGACGTAAAATAACTTTTCACCCGTGTATAACACAAAACTTTTCACCTCACTACAGCGAGGAAAATAATTAGAAAAACATGCGAATATTTAATTGAAAAGTTTTGACTTAAGTTTTTTTTTTATTATTTCGGATGCGTTTTGTTCGCACATCGACTTACTTGGACTGTCATAACATTTTATCCGTTTTTACAACAAGAATGAAGGTTAATGTAGAATGCTGATATTTATGAATTAAAATAAAGTTGTAAGACTGTATTTAGTGTTTTTTACTCGATGCAATTCATTAATTGTGATTTTAAAAATTCAGCACTTTTAACGTTTTACGTTTTGTTAGCTGTCAAATATCACTTAAGCTGCCCTCAAATGTCAAAACTCTTTCTTCACATGTGGATAAAAAGCGATTTTCTCAATAGATGTCAAACAAACAAAAAGGGCTTTCCGAGCTAGTGAGGTGAAAAAAAAAATACGACAGAGGAATAAAACAAAAATCACGACCTCGAAGAATCACCTATAAAATCTGTCTCCTGAGCAGGTACATCGAGAGGAGTTCCAAGTTGAGTCGAACTGTACTAATTTTGGACGGTATCAATTTTGGTCAAAATCCAAAATGGCCAATTCAAGTGGATGATTTTCTATTTCCATTTGACAGTGAATCATTTGCCATTTGTATCCAGGCGTATCGGAAGACTTCAAGTTGACTGCAGTATATTTTGAAAGTCTGTTATTGAAATCATAGATGGCGCTGGCGATAAATTAAAAACGGTATCGTTGTTTTCCCCTAATCCGTTGAAATAATTAGACTGCACTCCACCTTCTTAATCTTGTTTACATTCTGAAGCACATAACTGGTTTAATTTTCTCTAATTTTTAACGTGTTCCCATGAATTCCAGTGGGGACCTGACAGACTCTTCAAAAGCTATCGATCTTTGAGGCATAAGTAGGCTCGTTAAGCCCACTTTGGCGAAATGTGTACTCTCTCTAAAAGTGCACTTTCCGCAAAATGTAAGTTGGTAGGTACACTTTCTCAATCAGAGCATTTTCTCGAAATGCACGCACACATGCACTTGTGCAATGAGTGCATTTTCCCAAAAAATACACTTTTTCAAAACGCATGCCGAAATGTACCTTACAATCGTACCTTACTCACAATCGTGTGAATCGATCGTTTTTCGTATAAAATTATGATATATAAGTACAACTGAAAAAAGAAAACTAAGTATCATAGGTACTTAAAACATCTGAATTCATACACAACAATTATATCAACGTGACGTATCAGGTACCATGCACCCCTCGATATACGGCTCTTTGGAAAAAGTGTACCTTCTGGTAAACTGTATCAACTGAGAAAACGATCAATCTGAGAAATTGCACTTTTTGGGAAAGTGTACACATTGTGAAGTGTACATTTTGAGATAGTACACTTTCCGTGAAAGTAATCCATCTACTGAAGTGCATTAGAGAAAGTCTTTGTCTATTTATTTATACGCCAAGTTTCATCTAAATTCGTTCAGCCGTTATTACGTATTGATTAACTAACAAACATCCAAACATCTTCACCAACTTCCATTTATAATATCAGTTGGAAGTCACCGACATAACTCGAAGAATCGCCAGACTCAAGTGTCAGTGGGCAGGGCAATATCGTCCGTAGAACTGATGGCCGATGGGGCCAAAAGGTTCTCGAGTGGCTTCCACGGACCCGCAGACGCAGTGCAGGTAGGCCTCCAACAAGATGGAGCGATGACCTGGTTAAGGTTGAGGGAACGTGTTGGATGCGGATGGCGCATTACCGATCTGTTTGGCGAGCCTTGGGGAGGCCTATTTTCAGCAGTGGGCGTCTTTCGGCTGAAATGATGATGATGTTTTTTCCTTTCCCATGTTTTTCCTGTGTATCGAATATATGTAAACAAATATCTCTCTCTCTCTCTCTCTCTCTCTTACCTTTACTTCTCGCGGTAACATGTGCCTTTTAGTTTGAATAAATTAGTTAATAGTTTATTGTACGTTAATAAGTCCGACTAGGCGGGGCTCACGTTTCAACATAGCGGGTTTTAACCAGTTTGAAAAAATATATAAAGGATGGAAAAAACCGGCCAAGTGCGAGTCGGACTCGCGCACGAAGGGTTCCGTACCATTATCTATAAAAACGGCAAAAAATATCGTTTGTTGTATGGGAGCCCCCTTAAATATTTATTTTATTCTGTTTTTTAGTATTTGCTGTTATAGCAGCAACTGAAATACATCATCAGTGAAAATTTCAACTGTCTAGCTATCACGGTTCGTGAGATACAGCCTGGTGACAGATGGATAGACGGACGGACGGACGGACAGTGGAGCCTCAGTAATAGGGTCCCGTTTTTACCCTTTGGGTGCGGAGCCCTAAAAACAAACGCCAAATGGAAGGCGACTACCTTAGATGCCCGCCGATCAAAAATTCGGCCCACCGATGAGCTTTCATACAAAATTCGGCCCACCGATCAGCTTTCATACAAAATTCGGCCCACCGATCAGCTTTTATACAAACGAGGTCACTTTGATGTCCTGGTTCTCCACTAGACGGTGTTTTGGCTGAGATCTGATGATGGACTCCGAGCATTGACAAAGGAAATTCAGAATTCCTAAGATGTACCTGGGCCCAATTGCATAACAAAGTACAACGTACAACTTATATTACAAGCGGAACTCCCTTTCTACCTAGTTAATATAACTGAAGCGAGAATTCCGCTTGTAATATTAGATTAGTTGTAATTTGTTATGCAATTGGGCCCAGATTGAATCTGCGTTTAACACGGAAATTATGAATGTTCAGAAAAACATCTAAAATGGCAATAAAATTAATTAAAATCTCTCTCGCTGTGTTGTGAACTGCTTGTTGAATCAGTTGTGCATGCTGGGAACTCTGGACCTCCATTATCGATGCTCTGGACATCCATCATCAGATCTCAACCGGGGCACCGCCCTGGTAGAGAATTGAGGCATCAAAGTGGCCTCGTTTGTATGAAAGGTGGACTGTGGGTCGAATTATTTGACCGGGTGTATTTAGTGATTTGGTCACTGATCAGAGCTAAGTCATACCATGGATTGGCAGTCGCCAGAATACGGATCGGCCGCGGTTTTTGTAGTTCGTTTATTAAATCTAGATGGCGCTGAAATATAGCCAGAGGCTTTGAAGGCAAAACAATAAGACTACAGATATTTCATATCACTGCAAATGTATTATTATGCAATATTTTTGAAAAATAATACATTTGCAGTGATATGAAATATCTGTAGTCTTATTGTTTTGCCTTCAAAGCATCTGGCTATATTTCAGCGCCATCTAGATTTAATAATCAAACTACAAAAACCGCGGCCGATCCGTACTATGGCGACTGCCAATCTATTGGTCATACGAAGGGTTAATAATATCCCGGTATGCGTCCCCGGAATAATAATAACTTTAAACAAGGATAGAGGGCGCTGTCCAAGAACGTTGAAGTACCTAAGTTTTTAAGATGACTTGTTAACTTCGTCTACAATTCATAGATGGCGTTGTACAAGCGAACGTTGAGCTTTAAAAATGTTACCGTAACTATTTTTTAACCCCCGACACAAAAAGAGGGGTGTGATAAGTTTGACCTCTTTTTGTATGTGTGTATGTGTGTGTGTGTGTGTGTGTGTGTGTGTGTGTGTGTGTGTGTGCGTGCGTGCGTGCGTGCGTGCGTGCGTGCGTGCGTGCGTGCGTGCGTGCGTGCGTGCGTGCGTGCGTGCGTGCGTGCGTGCGTGCGTGCGTGCGTGCGTGCGTGCGTGCGTGCGTGCGTGCGTGCGTGCGTGCGTGCGTGCGTGCGTGTGTGTGTGTGTATCTGAATGTCTGTCTGTCTGTGCCATCACCACCATACTTAGTTCTTAAACGAGTGAACCAATTTGGATGCGGTTTTTTTTATTTGAAAGCAGGTTTCTTGGCGATGGTTCTATGTAAGACATCCGCGGAAGAAATGGAGAGGTGTAATTCTGAACCCGACACCACCAGGGAAACACACTTTTTTGAGAACGCACGTCAGTTATATTTATATTACCCCGGCGCCACACATAGCACAAATGTTTGAACACATTTATTTGATCACATGTGTAGCACCGGTATTTGCTTATTTATTCAATAGAACAACCATACAGTCAACCATAGATCAAATATGTGCTCAAATATATGTTGATACATTTGTGCTATGTGTGGCGCCGGGGTTATACTATCTTTTGCCCGCGACATCGTACTTCTGATGCATCCCGTGGGAAATTCACAAAATGGATTATTCAGGCTGTGGCCATACTAAGATTATAAATATTTCTCGTAAAACTATTTCTACTACGGTTTAATGGATTTGCCACACTGGATGCGTTCTGCGGTCGCGGTCAGGTCAAATCGAACGCAGCCCGCATTATGTATGAACGACATTGTCGGTCTCATATATTTTGTATAGATATATAAATAATAAATAAAATAATAAATATTAGGGGACAATCTAACACAAATCGACCTAGTCCCAAACTAAGCAAAGCTTGTACTATGGGTACTAGACGACGACGATAAACATACTTATATAGATAAATAAATACTTAAATACATAGAAAACATCCATAACTCAGGAACAAATATTCGTGCTCATCACACAAACAAATGCCCTTACCGGGATTTGAACCCAGGACCTCTTGCTTCGTAGGCAGGGTCACTACCAACTAGGCTAAAGCGGTCGTGAAAACCTCAATATAGAGACCGACAATGTTGTTCACACATACATAATGCGGGCTGGGTTCAATTTGACCTGACCGCGACCGCAGAGCGCATCCAGCTAGGAACTTAACAAGTTTGATATGAAGTATCTTTTGTATTTTTATTTCTCAACTTCATTTTTTTATGACTTTTAACGGTCATCCCGCTAAAACCATTAAGTTCCTCAAACCATATTTGAGGTTTTCACGGGATGACCGTGAAAGTAATAAAAAATGAAGTTGAAAAATAAAAATACAAAAAGATACCTCATATCAAACTTGTTAAAGTTTGGACAGGTAGCGACATCTCTTGTCCGGGTGAGCGGGTAGTTCCGAAGGAATGTTGAATGAAATCTCTCGATGAGGCTACAACATAGATGGCGCTGTATCACGCATGTGATGATCTAACAATTTGAAATATGGATGTATAGGAAAAATTCGTGTCTAGACTCCTGACCAGTGATGGTGTAGGGGAATGGCACACGGCACGGAATGCTGAGGACCTCGGTTCGATTCCCAGCGCTGGCCTTTTTTCTGGGATTTTTCTGTGTATCCATATTTCAGTTTGTATTTAGTATGAAATATATGCTAGGAACTTAATAAACTTGTACTTACCTCCAATTTGGCGATTTCCTCCTTCTGCTTCTGCAGTATATCTTCGATCCTCGCCAGCGAACTCTCGAACTTGACCGAATCATCGATGAGAGCTTGTCTGTCATCAAATCAATGAATTAGGCGCAAACCACACAGAAGAGACGTTAGACGGGGGCGCGATGCAGTCGCGGAGCCCCTTTAATCAGTTTTGAAAGAAAGAAAAAACATTTATTTACAACATCACAAGACACATCTATATCTATCTATTATCTATTACATATAATAAATCTGTAACAAGTCGGTGTCTGTACATTGAAGATATTTGAGAAAAACTGTCACTAGGGCTATTTATTAGCGCAATAGAACCCAAAACAATGATTTTTAGAATTATTGTCTGTTTGTCTGTTTGTCTGTGCGTTTGTGCGCGCTAATCTCAGAAACGGCTTAACCTAGAAGGATGCGGTTTTCACTGATATGTTGGTATTTTCTTGGATTAACATTTAGTGTTTGTTTCATTTGAATCGGTTGACAAATAAGAAAGATACGATACTTTTAGTGTTAGATAGCCCATTTATCGAGGAAGGCTATATATAGGCTATATATCATCACGCTGGGAGTACGGTGGTGAATGTGAACGCGGGTGTGCGGGGGGGGGGGGGTTCGGTTGGGGTGGGGGGGGTGCGGGGGGGTATTTTTTTTTATATCGAGGAACTAAGGAGAGCCATAATTGATGAAAAAGCAAATTGGATAAAAAAAATAAGCTGCCCAAAATTACTAATTCCACGCGGACGGAGTCGCGGGCAAAAGCTAGTCATCAATATTTTTACAAAACAAAAGACAACACGAAAGCTAAAGATAGAATGTGTCATTGCGGTTGCAAATCGGACACTGGCTCAGCATAATGCTGAGGCGTTTATAGCACCCCAGCGCTGATTTTCAGCCAGCATCACTGTTTAGAAAGATAAATAAACTGCACACTAATAGCTACATAAGACTACATGCGTAAATAAATTATTTGTAGATTATAAAAGCCAATAATAATAACAAAATTACTGAAACATAATTAATATAACTAACTTGCCAAGTAAATACAACCCTGCGCGGACTAAATCGAAAAATGAAATAACCGAATGAATAGAATCGTCGAAGCAGACAGAAAAGACGAGGCGGAGCGATTAAGACCGGAGCCAAATCGGCGTGGTTTTGAACCAATTGTGGTTCCCGCGCGGGCCCAGTGTGGATTGGGAACTTCACACACACCATTGAATGTCTTCGTAGGTGTATGCAGGTTTTCTCACGATGTTTTCCTTCACCGTAAAGCTCATGGTAAATTTCAGATGTAATTACGCACATAAATTCCGAAAAACTAAGAGGTGCGAGCCGGGATTTTGAACCCACGACCCTCTGCTTGAGAGGCCATAGGTTAAACCGCTTCCACCACGGCCCAAAAGAAAACCAAAACGTCGCTTTTCCAACGACCCTCCAAGTCCTAGCGCTCTCGTTCTGGGAAGAGGCCTTTGCCCTGCGGTAGGACGTATATGTATAGACTGGGATGACGATGATGATGAATAATCGGATGGTTATAGAGCGCGCGCACACAGAGAGCGGTCTGGAGTTCCGCGTTCTTTCAAATGTACTGAGTCCCTTACGATAACGCACACAGCAATCGTAAGCGACTCAGTACATTTGAAAGAACGCGGAACTCCAGACCGCTCTCCTGTGTGCGCGCGCTCTTAAGGTTTAGTCGAGCGATCAAAACGCTCCTTTACTTACTTTAAAGTCGGCGCATGGGAATGTCTAAAAAAAATCGCCAGTGGTTTTTATATTTTTTTTTTTATAGAAAATTCAATTATAAAAAACTAATTTCAATATTTTGTCATTTAGTTCTCTACTTTTTTCAAAATTAATTATTGAAACTATTTTGGTTGATGACGTCAGATTATAATTGAGGGCTCCCACACTGCCAAATTTCTAAATCTATCTAAATGCGTACGATAAGGCAACCCTTTTAATTATTTTTTGCGTAGTGGTACACCGTAACTAGTGTCACTTTACCGGCACTGTCAAAGTGCTAGATGTCAGACAGCGGGTCCAAATCAAACTCCGTAGTATATAATCTACGCGTAAATTATGAAGAATTCTAACCACACAGAAAAAAGTACGACTTGGAACGGTCACGCAATTTACATCAATGTCAAATGAAGGTCATTGCTTTTTTGTTATATAATAAATTCATTAGATAATTTTAAAATTAAATAACTACAGAAAACGAGTTAAAAAGCATTTATCTCGAAATGGTTTTCGATTTACTATACATTGCAAAAAAATAGACATCCTCAATTCAAAGTCCTGTTCACTTACGCGGGCTTGCGCGGACCTGCAGGCTTATTGTCTAACGCTTCTGGCGCTTGCCTTCGTAATCACTATTTCTTTCTGTCAAACGGTATAAAATGATGACAGAAAGAGATGGTGAAAGTGAAGGCAAACGACTTAGCTCCGAGTTAACTGCTAACCCAGGGTCTAAAGTGTCAAAATGTATGGAATTGTCATTCTTAACCGAGGGTTGTGCAAGTGGCCCTTAATGTCTAACGCGCGGCGCTTTATAGGTTTCACTATTTCTTTCCGTCAAACGGTAAAGATGATGACGGAAAGAGACGGTGAATGCGATAGCAAGCGCCTGCGCGTCAGACAATATGGCCTCTGGTGTGCCTCCGGTTTATGGTACAAGCAGCTGCAGAGTAAAGGTAGACCCCTGTAATGGGGGCAACCACACTAGACGGTACCTTTTTAGACTGGTTAGATCAATTTACCAAAACCATTTATTAATTTTATTTTGTTTTTAGTTTAGGCAGTTTTATTTTAATTTTTAATTATAGTGTTGTAACATTAAGAGTTTAGTTAAGAAAACATTCCTTGAGTATGTCCACCGCGGCGACCTAGATGGCGCTAGTGGACGCTTAAAACGGAATTTGAAACTCCTAACAAAGGTTATCTGTAGACTATAACAATAACATTTGATGCGTGCCATATTAGTTAAGGACTTTTACTGTTTCAAAGCCCCACTTGAGATATTATTGTCATAAGATGTAGTGGAATCGTATTTTCTTTACTGAGTCCACGAGATGGCGATGGCAACCCCGGTTTTCGCCAGACACAAATATTAATGTTTGTTAAATATTGTATATTTGTACGTTTGGACATCTAACACGATTTTAATTGATTTTCATAGCATATCAGATTAATGCCTTACTTTGTTCACATATAAATTAGTTACTGACAAACGCCGCTAGATGTCGCTAGTTGTAGGTTGAAACCAATGAAACTAAGTATCGATGTGATGACTTAAACTTAAATCAATAAGATCTTTTATAATATTTTGTACGAGCGAGCTAGGTAGGAGAGTATAAAGCGTACGAGAAACATCCTCAACTGGATTTTGCTATTCCGTGCCGTTGCGTTAGTTTAGTGTATCTGTATATTGTTTGTACACCGTTATTATCTGCGTCAATATACGTCGTCTGCAGTTAATCTTCGTGTTTCACTCTCTCCGTGTCCCACCAACACGAACCCCGTATTACAGTGTTAATTTATTTAAAGTTTATTTTATTATGTCATATATTTATTTGTATAGTTAACCAATAAATATATTTACCAAAATCGTTATTTACTAGCAGCAAACTTCAATTCGCATTTTATTCCCAAATGCTTTTTTCTCACTATGGCTTTTTACTGAAGCTTATTTCACAATCGTGTTTTTTCCCAACTTTAATCGACACAGAAACAAAGGTAGCATTAGGTTATGTTAAGAGGCTGACAACACCTAATTTTGTCGAAATTGATGTAATTTAAACAATTTTTTAAGAAAAACTGCTTGTTCTAGCACATCAAAAAAATTATATGTTAATATTCATCATATTTCAAAGACCGTGGACGGACTCGATACATAATTGGACGAAATCGGCTCGATAGAAAATAATTGCAAAGATAGGTCTTAAAATCATCATTAAACGGTTCTATGTCTTTATTTTTTTGGCGTATGCGTCTGCAATTAAAAACATGAAGTCAACATATTCATACCTAAACCGCTAACGAGTCATATTTCACAAATAATCCACAGTTTTTTTTAAATTAAATATTTGCCCGATAAATTTCAATATACCCGGCTGCCCAGTAATAGCGGCATCTCGTTTACTCCGATACAAATAGATAGTGTGCGCCGACGTTGGTGTTGACAGCGTCTTAAGTTTTCAGCGGCCAGATGAAGGAGCTCCGCGCGAGCGGAGTTCCGTCGACACTGTTTTTGTGTCAATTCTAACTGGGAAAAAGCGCTACTGCGAAAATAAACTTCAGTAAAAAACCGAAGTGAGCAAAAAGCCTTTGGAAAAAATGCAAATGTAAATTTTGCTACGAGGAAATTTATAGCAATTTTGGTAAATTGATCTAACCAGTCCTTTTTCTCTACAGCTAACCGTACCTGATGGAAGTGGAGTTGAGATGTGACTCACCTTATGGAGTGGTACTTCTTCTTGACCAGTTCGGCTTCTGTCCATTGGATGAGGACTTTGTGGATCTCGTTCTCCAGATGAGAAGCGTGCTGTTGAGTAAACACATTATCAAAGGGGAGGGCCATTTTAATTTGTGAATCAACTTTCTTTATTTCTCGAATCCTAACTAGTAAATTCAGCAAAGCTCAAATTTAACTCGAAAAAGATCGAAAGAGCATCTTTTACTGCCCATTCTCAGTATGAGAATGAAAATAAAACAATCGAGTGTGATTTTTTTTAGTTTATAATATGCTCGCCCCGTTATGTTTGAACACTTTTAACTAATCATTTTTTAACCCCTCGTAAAAATATTTTTTATCTTTGTAATCAAAATGCTGCTGCTGCCTTCAACGCTTCGTAATCAGAAAATCGATGGCCTCGAAGTTTTTTTTTGAGGCTAGGGAAAAAAAAGAAAAGCCTGCGCCGTGAAATAAAGATCAGTTTTTAAGGTAATTTAATTACCTTTATTATTTTGTATTTCTATTGGATAAAACCTGCATAATTTGGGGAGTTTCTTTCTTGCAGTCGAGCCCTCGGTTACGTCGTTACAGTGGGTTAGGACCATAGGGCCTATACCCTCGAAACCCTTACCTTCCTCGTAGGGCTGGTCTTGGTCGTGACTATCCTCCTGCTAGCCGCGATCAGAAGCTGTTCGTACTCCTTTTCCAACTCTCGAAGCTTCAGCTTTTTGCTTCGTTTCTCATACTTGAGCAAGTCCAGGACTTTGCGTTGCTCGATGACCTTCAGATCCAGGTTGCTAATGATCTGGAAGGCGAAGCGAAATCTATAACCACAGATATGGAGGTTAGAAGATTGTTGGCCATATTTAATTCAATGGTAAGTTATAGTAAGTTATATATAGACAGACGTAGGGAAACCGCGGGGCAAATTTTGTTGTCAAGTAGGGACTTCCTATATCGATAAATTAAATTATCGATGCTCGTTCTATATACTAGTGATCGCCCCCAACATTGTGTGTTTTTTGTTCTATTGTTCAACATATCATATTTTAAATAATCGCTAGGTTATATAAAGGTAGGGCGTAATACCCATTGCACTACAAAATAGTTAATATTATCTCAACCTCTTTAGATAATTAAATAGAAGTAAATTACCTACTTAGACACTCACTATAAAACAATAGGTACTTGAAAATGTCGTCGGACAGTGTCATTTGTTAATACGTTATATTACATAAGTATTTAATTATTTTTTACTCTTAATAAAAACATATTTTTACAAGCAAACCTTTGGGTGATCACTAGTATATAGAACTAGCATCGATAGTTGAGTTTATCGATATAGGAACTCCCTACTCGTCAAACAGTTTTGCCCCGCGGATTCCTGTCTGGTTATAGACCCTTAGTTAGTCCTTAGTTCGCTGATATGGCGTTGGGCTGGCCACGTCTGTTGCAGGGCTGATGAGCGGTGGAGCAGACGAGTCCTCGAATGGAGACCACGGACGGGGAAACGTAATGTAGGGCGTCCTGAGGCACGGTGGACGGATGACCTTAAGAGGGTCGCTGGCGGCGGATGGATGCGAGGGACCGAAGACAGAGTGTTGTGGCGCGCCATCGAAGAGGCCTATGTCCAGCAGTGGATTGCTATAGGCTGATGATGATGATGATAGACCCTTAACTTATGCCATGTCCAAAGGAGAGACGCGAACAGAAAAAATATACAACAAGAACCCTTAAACTTAGTGCAGAAAGTGACTTTAACATTTTATTTTAAACTTGAAAGAAACACAGAAAGAACATGTCCAGACATGTTGACTAGTTACCTCAGCAATTTTTTAACCCCCGACACAAAAAGAGGGGTGTTATAAGTTTGACCGCTATGTGTGTGCCTGTCTGTGTGTCTGTCTGTGGCACCATAACTCTAAAACGGGTCAACCGAATCGGATGTGGTTTATTTTATTAGAAAGCCGGTTTCTTGGCGATGGTTCTTAGATATGTTTCATCAAAATCGGTTCAGCCGTTTCAAAGTTATAAGCTCTTTTGTCAGCTGCGGAAGGGATCTTACGCATAAAATTTTATGGGCATTTACTTTGATCAATTATAACTGTAGATCCACAGTCGCGCGCCCGAAAATGTCCGAGCCAAATGAGCGCCAATGGCCTTCTTTTTTCTCAGTACGTTGCGTGAAATTGTCAAGTTTAGCTGTCAAGTGTCAACCGAAATTCGACTGTAATGAAGTAACGACTAGGTTCAAATTTCTGTGTAGGTGATGATTTTAATTGTTATGCAAACAAATAAAAAAGTTCGGACATTTTTTGAAGGGGATTTTGTTCGGCAATGTGTATCTTCAGTTATAATTGATCAAAGGGCATTTACTTTACCTTCAATCACAATGTGCGACCAAATTGCGTTGGGGGTTTTTAAATTTTTTAATTTATATTATTGAGTTACAGCGGTTTGAAAGTTAGTCATCACATCACGAACTATAGGGATGTTGACGCCACCAATCAACTGACGAACTTAGTTTTTTATGAGCTGTCAAAACACTATTCCCCCATAGAGTTTGAACGGCAATAGGAACTTATGACGTCACTTGTTCGCCAACTCAATCAACTAACTATTTATTTGTTGAAGAAACAAAAAATGTAATTTTGTACTTAATCGAAACGTCGAAGATTCCTTTCCTGCTTTTCAGGCTTATGAATTTGTGGTTTCTAGAATTCGAATAGATACGAACAGCGGACAGCTGACGGTCTGGGCAGCCATTCTTGGATAGGTTAGGCTGTGCTACTGAAATGTTGTTTGTTTAAAAATCAGTAAAACCAAGTCTTGAAATGCAAGTTATCATTTAAATAGTGGTTAGGGTGACAGCACCAGTGATGGACAAGAACCCATTATGGACATTTTTTTTCCGTAAACCCAAATTTTAATAAACGGCCCACTACATTTTTAAACTGTCAACACTATGCTCTGATAACTGATGATTATAACTGGTAAAGTCCATGAATTGTGGGGTTTTTTTATGGTATAGGGGGCAAACGAGCAAACGGATCGCCTGATGGTAAACGATTACCGTCGCCCATGGACACCTGCGACACCAGAAGAGTCACAAGTGCGTTGCCGGCCTTTTAGGTAGGAGTACGCTCTTTTTTTGAAAGCTTGAAGGTCATATCGGTCCGGGAATACCGCAGCAGGTACTTCATTCCAGAGCTTTGCTGTGCGAGGCAGAAAATTTCTGGAAAAACGCACTATACGCGGCTATAAGGCACTGAATATTTGCTGTCCATTACTGGGTCCATGATTGGTGCCGTCACCCTAGGAAGTTATTTTCAGCTACCCCACACGTTAGTTCTTTTTCAACTAAACCCCGCTACAGTACCCTTCACTTATGCTTTGCTAGTAGACCTGGTCTGAATTCTTGTTGCCAATAGGGCACACCCCGCTCAAGTACTTCTTGACTTGTACTTCGTCTTCTCCCACCACGAGTTGCGCCTGCGCCAGCTCCCTGAGCCTCAGTTTGATCTCCTTCTTGAGGGTGTCGATAAGGTCGCAATTCTGCTGTTTTTCCGCTTCACTTTCCTCGTAGTTGGATTTTCTTTGGCCCTCTGAAAGATGTATACACTTATGTTTACCGTGAGTTTAGGTAACTATGGCCACAACACCACGGCTGCACCATTTCAAAACGTAGTCACTCCAAAAATCAATATTGCGATTTTTGCATATAACGTGGTTACCACTTTCTAGTAAGTGCCTACAGGATACAAAAACATTTAGAGGCCTATCTCGCTAAATTTCACAGATACGAGTACCTCCATACGTACTAAGTACACAAAAAAACGGACTTGACCATTTCAAAACCTAGTATGAGAGAGAGAGAGAGAGAGAGAGAGAGAGATGTTTATTTACACATATTCGATACAAACACAGAAAAAAAAATACATTTGACAGGAAATATACAAATAAATATCGAATAGTATAAATTGGGCCCCACTCAGCATAATGTTGAGGCAAGCCACAACGCTGTTTTTCAGTATGTGGCATGCACACTAGGTTTTGAAAAAGTCAGAGAAGCTTATTAGGTTTGTTGTGATCAAGCGATAACCAATACGCTCCTTTCAAGGCCAGTATGGTACACGATTTCAGATAAAACATGTAATATAAGAAATTAAACATAAATATAAGTACCTGGATATTCGTTTTGATCTAGTTAACCAAAGAAAGTATCACTTTTTGAACAAATATTGCAAAATTTTGTACGGCTGAGACAAACATGTTTTTTCGCTCTCCTGTAATATTAGCTGAATGTCCGACTACTATGTTTTGAAATGGTGCAGCTCCAATGCAGGAGGAAATAAAAAGATAAAAACGTGGGCGGTCAGGCATTAGATAATTCCGAGTATCTGACAATTTTAGCCAATTTTCAATTTTTACTCCAGAGTGTCCACGGGCGGCGGTGGTTGCTTCCCATCAGGAGACCCGCATGCTCGTTTTCCCCCGTTCATATATAAAAAAAGGTTATCTAATATTAAAAAGCTGAAAAGTTTGTTTCTTTGTTTGCTTGAACGCGCTAATCTCAGGAACTACTGCTCCGATTTCAAAAATTCTTGAGGAAGGCTATATAATACATATAACACCAATAGGAGCGGAGCACCAATGAAGAATGTTTTAAAATCGGGGGTTTTTTTAACTAAAACTTCTATAGGCACGCTTGACTTGGGAGTATGGTGGTGGATGTGAACGCAGGGGAGGGTTCGGGGGGTTGCGGGGGGTATTTTTTATATCGAAGAACTAAGGAGAGCGATAATTGATGAAAAAGCAAATTGGATAAATAAATAAGCTGCCCAAATTACTATATAACCTACTCTATAGCCAATGTTTTTAGTCCAAGTCTACATCGGCGTGTTGGAAACCTGCCAAGTTTCGGGCCCTTTAAAAAATGTCAAGTTTGCAGACTCGGGGTCGCTAATTTTATGTCCACAAGAGACACAAGTTTGGTCTCTTGTCTCTTAAGCAATGTATGACCCATAACTATACTCCATTTAATTTAGAATTATAAACCACAACAACATTATATTGCGGCTCGTGAACTGTAATCTCTTTACAATTTGTACTAGAGTAACGATTGACGACACGCAAATAAAGTGACATTAAAACAATTTTATTTTGCGGCTCCCAAACTATTGTACTGTACTATTTGCATAAGAATAAATAATAACAGAGTAGAAGGGAAACTCCCGCTCCGGCCGGACTCAAGGTCACGATATTAGAGTACTCTCTAAGAGAGAACTCAGTCAGGGTGTCACGGCCGGCGTCGCCGCACGCGTGTTTGGCTGTTAATTGTTTGCGCGTTCGTTTTATTGGAAACAAAAATAACAATGACGTCAAGTTATTGTGGTGTATTTGGGTGTATAAGCAATTCAAAAACGATGCCAAATCACCTTAAATGGCTTCATTTGGTATGGCACTTGTAATAACTTCTTACTTAGAAGTACCTACCTACAATATGTAGGTACGTACAGGCAAGGATTTTAATTGATAGGCCACTTGCCACTGTTCGTATTTTAGCCGTGTAATGCAAATCAGCAAATACGAGTAAGTATAAGCGGCTTCACCCGATTTGCATTACACTTACATTACACATTAAAATCCTTGACTGTACAGTCAACAGCATAAATAAGTGATCATTATGTACCTTGTCACTTTAACGTCATGTTTAAAATGTCATACAAAATTGTCAAACGATTGAAAACGACAAGGTACAGAAATGACCACTTATTTATGCTGTTGACTGTAGGTACCTAATGATTTATAAATCTCATATTTTGTGAATCTAGAATAAAATAATGATTTCAAAGTAAATAAAAACTTATATTTTAGCGATATTATCTTTAGACGTAAGTAATATTTAACAGTAAGCAACCCTAGCAACACGAATGGGCGACAGAGGGGTGTAACGACGTGTGGGGGGAAGTAGGTATATAAATGGCGGCGTTTTGGACGCGGTCAAAAGAGATTCCCTTCTACTCTGTTATTATTTATTCTTATGCTATTTGCTAGGTAAGAAATAGTTGACGAGCCGCAATATAATGATGTTGAGGTTTTCAATTCTAAATTAAATGAAGTATACGTGTAGTGTAAATCGCTGTATTTACGTATTATCTACCGATAAGCGGATTTTTTACTTGTAACTAATTAATTTATACTTAGCAACAATGTCAAACTCACAGTTACCCAGTTACCGGAGCCAAAAAATATAAAGACCAAGAAGACTAAATCCGCAAAACCTAACCTCAAAGAAAAACTACAGAAACATCATAACGAGAATAAAGTATAATAAAAGACGAAGTATACTTTTAAATTTAATAAAAAAGAGATTGCAAAAGTACGGACATTATTTAGTTTTATTTGAGGTATTTGACGTCATTGTTGTTGAAGTTGTCTATTTTCAAAGTTTTCAGTGAACGGCATGTTAGGTACTAAGTATCTACGTGTACTCCGCGGCATGTTTGACATGACTGGGTTAAAGTGTCTACTCGTGACCAGATAGACGGACAGACGAATAAATGAGAGTTCTTATGTTTTCTGGCTCACCTAGTGCATAATGATACCTAAGGCGATCCAATAACACATGCATAATCGACTGCCTTCAAAATAAAAAATCCGGAAAAGATACCCCATAATTTCTCTTAATTTAACTGAACTGACGGAACGGAATACAGAGAATGACAATATTTTTCGTCGTCGTCATCCCTCACATCCCTGTTCAAGAGGAGAGGATAGGATAGCAATAGGATGGGATAGACAGGTAGGAGACGTATCCTCACTGGTATTCATGAGGACACGTTTGCAAAAAGTGCTCGAGAAAAAAAATATAATATAATAATAATAATCTAGCACGCCGCCTAAACATGAACAAATCACAGGGACACAACGATAGCGTGTTTTTTATACTGGCCAGCGCCATCTGTAATCGCAATATAGAACTGATTATTACGAAATTGTGCATAGAGTAAAATATTCGCTGAAGGCTAAGGCAGCCGCTAGATTATAAAATGTTTTTTAGGGTTCCGTACCCAAGGGGTAAAAACGGGACGCTATTACTGAGATTCCGCTGTCCGTCCGTCCGTCTGTCTGTCGGTCTGTCCGTCTGTCACCAGGCTGTATCTCATGAACCGTGATAGCTAGACAATTGAAATTTTCACAGACGATGTATTTCAGTTCCCGCTGTAACAACAAATACTTTAGTAAACAGAATCAAATAAATATTTAAAGGCTCCCATGTACTACAAACGTGATTTTTTTGCTCGTGTTTGCTCGATATTGATAACGGCAACAGGTAGTTATATATTCACTTTAAAAATAAATTATTTAATTAAAATAAAAACAAATATTTAAGGAGGGCTCCCGTACAACGAACGTGATTTTTTTGCCGTTTTTATAGATAATGGTGCGGAACACTTCGTGCGCGAGTCCGACTCGCACTTGGTCGGTTTTTATTGCAACGTGTTACACTCATAAAACAACACATGGACATCAAAGGCCTCGTCGCACCTCTTAATTTTTTTCGGTATTTACTTGAACATCATGAGGAAATCTGTACACACCAGCGATGAAATTCAACGGTGTGTGTGAAGTTCCCAATCTGCACTGAGCCCGCGTGGGAACTACGGCCTACGGCCCAGGCCCTCTCATTCTGAGAGAAGCCCTGTGTCCTGCAGTGGGACTTATATAGGTACACCGAGATGAGGACTCGTAAATTATTTGTACGCGCGCGTTCATTAAAATTATTTCCATCCCTTACTATTAAAATTTTTGTCCTATACCTGACAACTGTATCTTCTTCTTGATTTCAAATATTTTCGTATTTATCGTAGTCAGACGATCTTCTGTCTCTATCTCAAAAGGATGCTTTTGATAACACATTGCCATTTCGCTACAATCTGAAATAAAAAAATCAACAGTCGAAAATATTAAGTTGCTGATATTAATGTCGAAATGTAGGAACATGTGTGCTTTGGCCACCCTAGCTTTTAAAAAGCACCCTTCCCGTTTACTACGCCATCTATGCAGCGACGTTGACAACGACAAGACCCAAAGCTCTGATAGGCCGTTGAATCGCTTGATTTCACCATTGAATCTACATTCCATCGCGTACCTTCGCATGTGTGCGTGACTTAGTTCTCACGCCTTTTTAACGATGCCAACGCAAAATTATAACTTAAATTATCTAAAATCATTAACGTTTACAAGAAACAGAGCGTCGTAATAAGTTCCCGAAGTTTAGATAGCAAAGTTTGCTTAGTTCGAAGCTGGCACGCACACAGGCGCAACGGCGGCCATTTTGATTTACCGTACGCTGCGTATCTCAACAAAGCCCCCAGACGCGAGGCGAGGAGGACGCGGCTGCGCACGATTCGGTCGCGCACAATTCCCAAACATTTACCGCTAAAATGTGTTATCCTAAACCATAGTTATAACTGTTGACAAAATGGAGTGTCTCTTTTTAATACCGTGAGTGAATTTGGTGTTTATTATTGAAACAAATGAGTGTGTGCCCAGTGTGACAAAATGTGGTCCAGAAACTTTGTACCGGATTATGGAATTCGATTTCTTGCGGCCTGTTTGGTACTTGCCGCGCTGTGCATACAAGAAGCTGAAGGTAAGCTAGACTTGGATGTAAAGACTAAGTTTTCGGGCATATCTAAAAGGTGAGCTTTTTCAAAGCGCGCCGCTTACGGCCGTAGCAAGTTGGCGTAAAGGCTCTCATCGTGTACCGCCAAACCGGTCGATTTATAATTGGGCTCCCACAGATGTAACTTGTGAGACGAGTATCTAAAAACTAGAGTGAAATCTCATTGCGTTTTTCAACGTACCAATCATGGGCTAGAATTAAGGAATAACTTAAGAAATAACTGGTCAAAATCAACGTTTGGTTTAAAAATGTAGGATATTATTTTAACAAGTATCATGTTTATTGTTTGTTGTTTTCATTTAATTAAATGCTGTGCGATTTGTTTTATGTAATCTGTTGTACCGAAGATAATTTGGGTGTGTTAAAGGAATTTTGTCAATACTCAAAAGCTCCGAGAAGCTTTTGATAATTATGTTATGTATGTTATTGGCGCTTCCTTTGATAAATATGAATAAAATGCATGTTACAAGTGTTCAGAATATTCTTTTAACATATCCCAAATGTGTTCCGCATTTGCAAACATAGCTAAAAACATTGCCCAAGCGATTTTTTTATTACAATCGAGATAGGTACCGGAGTACCGAAAATGTCGGTACAAAACATGCCTTTTTCTAAATAGAAAAGTTTGTCATAAAAATTATACAGAAAAATGATAGAATATTTGTTATATCCTTCTGAGTAGAGAAAGGCATGTAAATACGGCTATTATTTAAATAAAAGTGTTTGTAACATTCAATAACTACGTCGCACACAGGTTACTAATTTAGAGTAGGTATTTATTAACCATGTTTTTGGAAACGTATTAGTAAATTACTGTTTGTGCTAGCCAAGCGAGTAGGTCGTCATCAAACCGTGACAATCTTATGTTTTCAGTAAGTTTTGGGTTCAAAAAGATGGTTTTATAGTACATTCCTTAACGGTTAAACCTTGACTTTACTTGTTCCTTAACTGGTATATTGTCTATCATTTGAAACTTTGCGGAATATATTAAACAGACGAATTTATCGTCTGTAAATTCCCAAAATTGAATTCAATGTCTATTAGCAAAATAATCGACGTAAAACCCAAAATCGTACCTGGTGTTGTTTAAAAAAATAAAGTATTATGCTTCACACAGCAGCCACGACGTCTACAAGACAGTTAAGCATCTAGAATACAAATTATAACAAAACCTATCTAACTACTTTGTATTCACTACGACACCACTGTGGCAGACGAGTTAAATATTGATCAAACACATTTTGTGATGTTTCTAAGGGAAAGTTGTAACTTACGATTCATATTGGGCTTAGTTACGAAATTACGTGTTTTGGGTCCCTCTTCTGTTCCAGAGGCATTATGGAATCGTAATTTTGTCATCTCAGCGGAATGGTAAGTAATACGGTTAGTATGTTTATACAGACTTATTTGATTCGGTCGTTAAAGCTAGAACTAAGGTGTTAGTGCAAGAATAACGTGTTATTTTGTGATAGCTGCGCCAGTAACCGTATCAGATAAGTTTGTTTAAAAGCTTGCGTTGCATTGTTGTTATTATAAACTTATAAAGTCAAAGCGATTAACAAAGTTTCGTTCTTAGACCAGTCTAAATTTTTTACAATGCATAACAGTATTTTAAACTGTAATTTTAAACAAAAAAAGGACACTACAACGTGTACCACTTTCTCACTTTTGTAACTTAATTTTCATTGGTCTAGAACAAGGTTGTGAAGTTTGAGAGCAAACTACGTTCTGAGAAAGAAATAGGTATAGTATAAATCTTCCCAGGTGAATTTTTCGCTTCGAGCCATTACAATACTATGACAATACCGTTTGTTTTTAAAGATAAGGGCTCGAAGCGAAAAATTCACCCGGGAAGATTTCTACTATACTACATATTACCTAAATTAATTACTAATAAGGCACTTAAATAACTTTGTACTCGTATAGTGGACTTAACAGGATATTCATAGCTTGTATATTTAAATGTTATTCGTGTAGTTTGTTCTCAAACAACTTTGTGTACTTAAATACTAATCTAACCGCTTTTGCGAATGTTTATTGTATATCATGTCATTCACAATATGGCCCTAAAATATACGGTATTACGTCCTATCTAACTTTAGATAACGTAGAAGACTTTACTGTAGGTACATAATCCTACAACTAGTCCAACACGGAGGTACATCATTTTACTAGGTAAAGTGCGAAAGTAGATCTGTTTGAAAAAACATACTTGTCAACAGGGTTTTTACGAACCGGTGGTAGATTTTTCGGCCATCATATGGTACTTGTTATAGCCTAAATTCACTATAGATATTTTGACGTTGACTTAAAGAGAAGGCCACACTGAATAGATTACCGCTTTAGCATTTCGAGAACCCCAGAAAAAATACAACAACGCCCTTAACTCACAATTAAACACATCTACATTCAAAGAAGCCGTTGATATCGCTGATGACAACGCGGCGCAGCATTTAATCGATTAAATTGATCGTACTCGAATCGCAGATGGCCCGATGTTTATGAAACATGGCCGTTCCACTTTTGTAAACGGGATTAATGTCCAATTGTCTCTCCAATTGCCTGCAGTGTCGCGTATAAATCTTAACTAAAACGTGAGTAATACTACACACTAGAATAGGAAGGAGCTCTAGCGCTTCAACTTTAGATGCTACATTTGCATGGGACTGCTAAAACGGTCTGCAATATTTGATGAAAAGACAACGACCGTACAACTTAGGAATAAGTGTGAGGTTGGTGTGGATTGGTTGCAAGCGGACAGTGTTATGCTTTTGTGTAAGGCGTCTTTTCCAAGAAGCGTTTGTATATTTGTAACGTCCGTGTGCTAAGAAGCATTGCATATTCGAACAGTACCTACCTAAGTAAGCATGTTTTTTGAATCGGTGCTATCAGATCCTTAAACTCAATGACATACTGCTCAGGACAATGCCTACAGTAATTATTTAGCGACCCCGTATTAAATGTCATAAAAAAACTGCGAGGGGTGCATGGTCGAACCGGATTAGTCAAACAATTGCCCTGTTAAAAAAGAACAGTATGTAAAACATCTAAATTCAAAATTCCTAACATTAGATCGACTTATCATATTTGACCACGCACGCATTCGTGTGTTTAGAGGGCATTTTTAATTGAATTAGGAATATCAGTGTGGTAGTTTTACTTAACATCTCCGTCGAGATAATTACAAAATACTTGTTCAAGAACTGTTTCTGAGAATTAACGTCAGTATTTTATACGTCTCGGATTACAGCAGCCTGTGGAACCAGTTTGATAATGAAATAATGCAAAATTATTTATTATAACATCCATAGTAATTGACACTGCAAAAATGCCAAAAGTCAACTTGATAAGGTACAAAATAAGGTCTGTAACAAACGAACGGACCTTATCCTTAAGTAAATCCTGAAACATTGCACAACTATGAAGTTTCTGAATATTGACATTGTGAACCACATGACAAAAATGATATACTTACTATTCTGTCATACGCAACAAGTATGTACAGCATTTATTTGCCTATGGTCGACGTTGTCAAAATTCAACCACTTCATGGCTGTTGTGTCAAGGTTTTCTTCATAACAGACGTTGACTTTAGGTACCCTTTGGGTAGAAAATCCTAAAACTTACCGAATTATTATTAGTATGCTGATAAATAAGTCTCATTTTAGCTTCGCCATAGAAAACAAACCGTAAGATATTGTAAACAAATTCGTCATTACCTATCGTTTTTAATCATCAGAAATTTATTTAACACTAGCTGTTTCCCGCGATTCTACCCTTTGTCGCTATCTTGCGAGCTTTATGTAATTTTCAGGGACAAAAACTATCCCATATCGATTTAAGCGTAAAGAGGTAACAGACAGATTTACTTCATTTAAAATACTAGTAAGGATGTTTAAAAACGGTACCAATCGGTACACACCGTATTTTGGTACCCACAACATTACCACTGTCCCCACACTAACTGTCAAAAGTGAAACCGAGTGATGTCCATGAAAAAACAAATGCTATTGTTTTAGTTCTTTTACTAACACTAGTATTAGCTAATAAGTCCAAATATGTAGACCACTGCCTTAGCATAGCGCAGTAATGTCTAACCTTTTAAGTACAAAGGCCCCGAACTAAATATGTTTGTTTCGCTCGGATTATTATTTAAAAGTCTAACTGCTTTTAAAGCTGATTTTTGAAATCATGTCACTTGAAATTGCTTTTTGAAAGTATTAATTCTTACTTCCTTGCTAATATTTAAAAACCGTGGTGGCCTGGCGGTTCGAACTATGGCCTCTCAAGCAGAGGGTCGTGGGTTCAAATCCCGGCTCGCACCTCTTAAGCTTTTCGGAATTTATGTGCGAAATTTTATTTAAACTTTACCATGAGCATTACGGTGAAGGAAAACATCGTAAGGAAACCTGCGTACACCTGCGAAGAACTTCAATGGTGTGTGTGGAGTTCCTAATCCGCACTGGGCCCGCGTGGGAACTACGGCTCATGGCCTCTCATTCTGAGAGGAGGCATGTGCCATGCAGTGGGACGTATATAGGTACGTTGGGCTGATGATGATTATGAAAGTAATTCTCGTCTATGTTGCATCTTCACGCTTAAGACGCTGTCAACACCAACGTCGGCGCACACTGTCTATTTGTATCGGAGTAAACGAGATGCCGCTATTACTGGGCAGCCGGGTATATTGAAATTTATCGGGCAAATATTGAATTAAAAAAAAACTGTGGATTATTTGTGAAATATGACTCGTTAGCGGTTTAGGTATGAATATGTTCACTTCATGTTTTTAATTGCAGACGCATACGCCAAAAAAATAAAGACATAGAACCGTTTAATGATGATTTTAAGACCTATCTTTGCAATTATTTTCTATCGAGCCGATTTCGTCCAATTATGTATCGAGTCCGTCCACGGTCTTTGAAATATGATGAATTATTAACATATAATTTTTTGATGTGCTAGAACAAACAGTTTTTCTTAAAAAACTGTTTAAATGACATCAATTTCAACAAAATTAGGTGTTGTCAGCCTCTTAAGGAACTGAAACGAGTTACATTTTTAATACGGAGATAGTTTGTGTGTGTGAGACTGCGAAGGACTTATAAGGATAGTTATTTATCCGTGAAAATTTCGTAGTACCCGGCGATTGACGTATCTCGGACGTACAGATAGTAACCTGTTTTGCTACAAAACTACATACAGTTTAAATTAAATCAAGTAATATACCTCAGGTTTTAGTTTAGTTAGTTTTATTTTATTTTTAATTATAGTGTTAATTTATTTAAAGTTAATTTTATTATGTCATGTATTTATTTCTATAGTTAATTTACCGTTATTGTTGTAGTTTTGAACATTAAATCTCATATATCCATTGCAAGTTAATAAAAAGCTTTTAAAATATACCTCGTAAAAAACACTTATCTCAAATCAATATACAAACCAAACTGAACCTTGATGCACTCTAGTTAAGTTCGCTTACATATATATTAACAATTTTGAGATACGAGGTATTCTCAAAGTTGTGATAAAATGACTCGACATTGCGTAAATGCTCAAACTGTCTTTTTAAACACGTCTAAGAGTAAGAGTGTAAGTATTCTGCGGTAAGGCCATAATGTTTCATTTCCAACTGAAAAAAGATGTAAGTTTTAAAACAAGATCTTTTTTTCAAAACCTCATGCGGGTATTATGTAATAATTTTCTTGTGGTTTCGTACCATTGTATTATATAAATATAAACATTCGAAATATTCTAATTTAAGCTTTATCCTTAGGCAATACGGCCCGTAGTTGCTTTTTGCATCACGTCATACACAAAGTTATCGTGATCAGTGTTGAAAATTGGAACTAGAGCAGATTTCATACTGACGCGGGGTGACCGTTAGACGGTAGCGCCGCGGCCACGCGCACACTTAACCTTGTATTTACTCGCGTGCAGTGAGAAATGTGCAGTTCCCATGCGAAAGTGTACAGTATTGTTTTCAAAAGTTACGAAAATATTTAATTGCGTAAAATGATAACTGATCTGTGTATCTCGAGTTGTTATTATAACACTAGCTTCATCCCTCGTTTTTCCCGTGGAAGAGTAAAAAATTCTGGCTCTATTCCCTTGGAAATTTCGGATATCCTTTGATCAATTACAACTGAAGATACACATTGCCGAACAAAATCCCCTTCAAAGAATGTCCGAACTTTTTTATTTGTTTGCATAACAATTAAAATCATCACCTACACAGAAATTTGAACCTAGTATTTACTTCAATACAGTCGAATTTCGGTTGACACTTGACAACTAAACTTGACAATTTCACGCAACGTACTGAGAAAAAAAAGAAGGCCACTTTTATTAAAGTGGCGCTCATTTGGCTCGGACATTTTCGGGCGCGCGACTGTGGGATCTACAGTTATAATTGATCAAAGCGGATATCAATTCTTAGTGCAGTCTAATCTTCAAAAATTTTAGGCCGGCCGTTGTCTATCAGTCAGTCACATTTTTTTTAAAGGGGGATCTTGTCGGTGATACCATTGGAAAAATAAAACAAAACACCGACCAAGTGCGAACCGTATTTAAGCACGAATTCAAAAGTTGGTAATCTATCTGTCTATACATATAATAAATCTGTAACAAGTCGGTGTCTGTACATTGAAGATATTTGAGAAAAACTGTCACTAGGGCTATTTACTAGCGCAATAGAACCCAAAACAATGATTTTTAGAATTATTGTCTGTTTGTCTGTGCGTTTGTGCGCGCTAATCTCAGAAACGGCTTAACCTAGAAGGATGCGGTTTTCACTGATATGTTGGTATTTTCTTGGATTAACATTTAGTGTTTGTTTCATTTAAATCGGTTGACAAATAAGAAAGATACGATACTTTCAGTGTTAGATAGCCCATTTATCGAGGAAGGTTATAAGGCTATATAATATCATCACATCACGCTGGGAGTACGGTGGTGAATGTGAACGCGGGTGTGCGGGGGGGGGGGTAATTTTTTTATATCGAGGAACTAAGGAGAGCCATAATTGATGAAAAAGCAAATTGGATAAAAAAAATAAGCTGCCCAAATTACTAATTCCACGCGGACGGAGTCGCGGGCAAAAGCTAGTGTTGTAATACTATACGCGTTAACTAATTTTGGTGCTAATTTGAAATTATTCAGCTTGCCACTTTTTTTTAATTTGCGTTAGGCAATGGTAACCCTGCCTGCCAATGCCTGCAGCTAACTTAGGATAGTTGTACTTTAGGGTTTACAAGCATGTCGCCGCAAAGCGCGATTCAAAATTTGTGGCGACGCCTTCTACTAGGGGTGTATGGTATAGCTTCGCAATATACCTATGATAACTGTAACCACATTTATAGCACAATATGATCGTTGAATGAACCCTAATCATTTTTACTTTGTTTGTACTTAATAATCTACAATCACAACCGGGCTTCCGCCCCCTGGTCTCCCAACAAATCCCCTCATAGCCAGCCCTGACCACCTGAACCAACACTCGGTTCGGGATTGTGATACAAGGTTTAATTACCTTGTGCTGTGTGCTTAACATGCACTGTTCCTTAAACTTGATTGATTATTATACGGTTCATTCTTGTGATCATATTGCTCTACAATAGGCACGACATTACATAAGGAACGTTTAGGGACTCACCATTGGTTGTTCTTTTACTCACTACACAAACGCACAGTGCAATTTATCTCCCCTATCCTTCATACATACTTTCAATACAAGTTAATGCCCTTTTTACCAGTCGCGCCTTCGCCGTTAACTTTCAAAACTAGCCACCGTTGTCTAGTCACCAAAAAAGATCGCTCCCCACTCACCTCAGTGTTACCAGTACAAAAATCAATGACAGTTTTAGTTTACTTACCGTCCGGCATTAATCGCGCTTTGCGGCGACAAAGCAAGACTGGCTACATCCAGCCTTATTTATGGTCCAGTGCATAAAGCGTTCTTGACTGGCTATTGGTACTTACTACAAAGCGTGGAGTTGATTCTAGATAACCTATGGTTTTTCCTGTAATTTTTCGCGGGAACATGAAGAACAGGGGCCATTCGAAAGTTGAAAAAGTTTTATTTTTAATGTGCTAACTTTCCTCTTTGTTCACTACTCTTGTAATCACCCAACCTACATGCTGTCTTACGGACTGGCAAAAACCAATAAGTCGTTTCTGGCAAATTGTTTATATAGTAAAATTCCAAAAACTAACCGATGAAACAGATGTAACAAAATTCAAATCCACCGTCAAGAAAACATTAATATCTAAGGCGTAATATAACTTATGTTTGTAAATAATGAAATGTCTATCCGCATTGGCGGACCCTAGTTTCAAATAGGGTATCTACTGTGTTAATACTTAAGTTTTTGCCGGATTTATCTCAATAATAATTCTTGTTGGAGCCTAAATTGAATAAATATATTTTGAAGTTCTAAAAGCAAGCTCAAGCTAACTCAAGCCAACTGAAGCTCAACGTCACTCAGTGGGCGACGGAAAGGGCTATGCTCGGAGTTTCTCTGCGGGATCACATTAGAAATGATGAAATCCACGCAAGAACTAAAGTCACCGACATAGCTTGATGAATCGCCAGACTCAAGTGGCAGTGGGCAGGGCACGTCGCTCGTAGAACTGATGCCAACGGCCAAAAGGTTCTCAAATGGCGTTCCACGGACTGGAAGACGCAGTGTAGGTCTCCAAGAACGAATGGCGACCCGTGCATTTATTGTCTAACGTATTCGGCATCACATTTTCATCACTTCCTTCTCTCGCAAGGGATAGGAAAACGCCAGAAAGAGATGGTAAATGCAATCGCAAGCGACCGCGCGTTAGTCAATACGGGAACGGCATGCGAATGGGGCAGGACCAGTACGCTTAGTATAAGTTTTACTTCACCAAAATACTTCTCGATCGCGTTTACGTAAAAATTTCAATTCTATGGAAACATAGACGCGCGCGCGCGGAGGCGCTGTCCATGTTTCCCTAGTAATTGAATTTTTTACGTAAACGCGATCGAGAAGTATTTGGTGAAGTAAAAACTTATACTAAGCGTTCTGTACGCTTAGTATAAATTTTACTTCACCAAAATACTTCTCGATCGCGTTTACGTAAAAATTTCAATTCTATGGAAACATGGACGCGTGCGCGCGGAGGCGCTGTCCATGTTTCCCTAGTAATTGATTTTTTTACGAAAACGCGATCGAGAAGTATTTCGTGAAGTAAAAACTTATACTAAACATACAGTACCTCTACCATGAGTTACACTAGTTCACAGTGACCGTACTCGCTAGCGACGGCGTGAATGATTTGTATGGAGAATTGTGTACAGCGCCTCTAGCGGTCACTTACGGAAGTACAATTCTCCATACAAATCATTTACGCCGTCGCTAGCGAGTACGGTCACTGTAAACTAGTGTAACTCATGGTAGAGGTCCTGTTTGGAGCTTTGGGGAGACCTATGTTCAGCAGTGGACGTCTGATGATGCATTTGAAGTTTGAATTCCCCCTTGGGTTATATTCTCGCTAAGCAACACGTTAGGTAACCCAGTCATTCGTGACGACGTCTTATTATTAAAGCAAACGCACCACAGATAACTTGTGCATATGCACTCTATAAACATTCGGTGCATACTCCAGCCGCACACGGAAAAATAACCATTGTAGCCCCGTTACAAAGTCGAGTCGACTGTGGAGGGTTTTTAAACGTGGTTCAGTCGATTTTAGGCTTTCTGAGTATGGTTTTAATGTCGATTGTGGCCCGCAGCGTGACCGGGGAACCGGTTTGTTCGCCCGGTTAGTTGTTGACCACATACAGAACCAAAACGTGGGTTTTTAGTTTTTAATATTCGAACGACTTTGAGGAACGCCTGAGCGACGTGGCTTCTTTGGTTTGGTCTAGGTTTTACGTCATACGCTGAACTGTTGCTTCTGTCATGAAGGGCTAATGTTTTTTTTTCGACGTTGCCAAAGACTACAACTGGTGCATTTTGTAAGCTTTATTATCGGCGCGGTAATAACGTATCTATCTCTTTTAATATAAATGCGAAAGTAACTATAATATTACTAGCTGTTGTTCGCGTCTACGTTTGTGAAAGTTCGATTTTCCCGCGCGAACAATACAATTTTTCCGGGACAAGAAGTATCTGATATGTTAATCCAGGTTTAATTATCTTCGTGTCAAAGGTTACCAGAATCTGTCAAACCGCTTCAGCGTAAAAGAGTAACAAACATCCACACTTCGGCAACAGTTCATTTTGGTACAAATGCCAAAACGGATTTAAATTCAAATCAAATTCAAATTGTTTATTAAAATAAATAATTATCTACATGAAAAGTCGTTAGTAAGCGCTGAGATTATGTCTATGTGTTAAAATAAAGACCGACATACTAAACTACTGACGCGATACAATTTGACCTTAATGGAACACCAACCTAAACATAACAATACCATGCTATATGGGCCAATCAACTTTTAAACCGACGTTTTTGGCGTCACCTGCGTTACCAAAATTGTCTCTGGCGTTACCAAAAAATCGTACTTCCAACAAGATATTTCACGGTTTAATAGGTTAAACTTACGTAGGACGGCATGTATTCATGCTATTCATCTATTAAATTACAGAAGAAACATGTTTACTTACAAAAATCTGCAATTGTTTGAAAAATGTCGCGGACAGATTATAGTCGGTTTAAAAGTTGATTGGCCCATATTCATAAATAACTTAAATGCCTAAACTAGGATACTATAGTAGCCTGTTTCTTAAGCAAATAAATATTTTGAGTGCTAAAAGATAAATAACATAACTAATTAACTTATTACTATTACTTCGTGTTTCGCAGATAAAAGGTAGAGATTAAATTACAAAAGTATCATAAGCAGGTTTCAGGTTCCATGTCATGTCATGCTTTTTAGCCACTCTATAAGTTTAATTTTGCAGCTACTATCATTTGTATCATAAATATTAAGACGTCTATTGATTTTATTGTAAACTAGCTGACCCGGCAAACGTTGTATTGCCTTCAAATTGCCTTATTTTTATTGCCTAGGGGTATAAAACATAGCCTACGACCTATTCTCAGACCTACGGAGTATAGACAAAAAGGTTTCATAAAAATTTTTCAAGCCGTCTCGGAGGAGTTCGGTAACAAACACCGTGACACGAGATTTTTATATATTAGATATCATCATCATCATTAATTTAAGAGCTTAGCTCTTGTCGGTGGAGTAAACGCCACTCTTTTCGGTTCTCTGCCAGCGTTTTCAGCTCCTGATACGACATGACATTGACTTTTTCCTTGGCTTGGTCTATAAATGACCGTCTCGGTCTTCCCCTGCCTCGCCTGCCTTCTATTTGCCCTTCCAAAATAGTTTTTATGTAACTGTCATGTCGTATCAGATGCCCCAGCATATTCCCTCTCCTATTTTCAATCGTCCTTAACAGCCGCCTTTCCTCTTCCACCAACTCTAAAACCTCCTCATTAGTTCTCCTTTCAGTCCAGCTAATCCCCTCCATTCTCCGCCAGCACCACATCTCAAACGCACTCAATCTGTCTCGGTCCCGCTGAGTCAATGTCCAAGTCTCGCTCCCATATAATGCTATACTCCAGATGTAGGTCTTAATAAATCTTTTCCGAATGTTATTAGATAAAAGGACCCGAAAATGCTGAGAACCGGTGCATAAAAGCGTGATTGGTGCGAGGTTGTTTAAGGCTGCGTATCCACCGGAGCTGTGCGAGGATGCGTTGCGAGGGATGTGTTTGTCATGAACCAATAGAAACACTTCATTTAAAAGGTCCTAAGTGAATGAAGTGTTTCTATTGGTTCATGACAAACACATCCCTCGCAACGCATCCTCGCACATCTCTGGTGGAAACGCAGCCTTAAAACGATATCAGATCGTCTTTTATTATGGATGGTTGTAGGAGGCAAGTTTATGCGGTTCTAAGATTAAATTCGTGATATAAAGCTAAAAAAAAGTTGAGACATTGTCAAAAAGTACGAAATGTTTGTGCCACCTGAGGCCCCATAATCCAACGCTTCTGACGCTTGCCTTCGCTTTCACCATCTCTTTCTGTCATCATCTTATACCGTTTGACAGAAAGAAATAGTGATTGCGAAGGCAAGCGCCAGAAGCGTTAGACAATAAGCCTGCTGGTCATTTTTAACCCTTGACACAAAAGAGGGGTTACTGTAACTGTTATAAGTTTGACCGCTATGTGTGTGTGCGTGTGTCTGTCTGTCTGTCTGTGGCATCATAGCTCTTAAACGGGTGAACCTAATTGGATGCGGTTTTTTGGCGATGGTTCTTAAATATGTTTCATCAAAATCGGTCCGGCCGTTTCAAAGTTATAAGCTCTTATGTTAGCTGTAGAAGGGGTGTTGGCGCATAATGACCAGACAACCAGACGCAGACGACCAGATGGCCTAGTGGTTAGAGAACCTGACTATGAAGCTTGAGGTCCCGGGTTCGATTCCCGTGTCGGGGCAGATATTTGTATGAAAAATACGAATGTTTGGGTGTTTAACATGTATTTAAGTATGTATCTATCTATCTATACAGGGTTATTTTTAATTCACTGACATCCTCTTAACCCTGAATTCCTATCACTCAAACAAATGTTTTTTGTTTTACGACTTTTTAAAATGAAGCACTTTTTTCCCCATACAAATACACAGAGTACCGTAAAAATAAGAGAAAATTTCAAACTTTCAAAACGTTATTACACCAAAAATATTAAGTTATGACAAAAGCCGTAAAACAAAAAACATTTGTTTAAGTGGTAGGAGTTTAGGGTTAAAAGGATGCTAGTGAATTACAAATAACCCTGTATATGGTCTAGATGTTGTTGTGTCTAGAAGTTTCCAGGCCAAAATGTACAGAACGCGAATGACTGAATGTGCGCATTGACATTAACAAACCTTTTCACTTTTGTCTGGGGTTGTTGACCATTTTATCTTCCGTCAGTTTTTTCTATCATACAATTAGGCTCTTAGGCTTTGATCAATTATAACTGTAGATCCACAGTCGCGCGCCCAAAAATGTCCGAGCCAAATGAGCGCCACTTTGATAAAAGTGGCCTTCATTTTTCTCAGTACGTTGCGTGAAATTGTCAAGTTTAGCTGTCAAGTGTCAACCGAAATTCGACTGTAATGAAGTAAAGACTAGGTTCAAATTTCTGTGTAGGTGATGATTTTAATTGTTATGCAAACAAATAAAAAAGTTCGGACATTCTTTGAAGGGGATTTTGTTCGGCAATGTGTATCTTCAGTTATAATTGATCAAAGCTCTTAGGTTTTTATGGCATCTAATTGTTTTGTCTTTTGTTTATTATAACATACTTATTGACAGTTGTTTTTGATAATGAGACATTTGAGACGATCGGATAGCCTAGTTGTTAGAGAACCTGACTACGAAGCTTGAGGTCCCGGGTTCGATTCCCGGTCGGGGCAGATATTTGTACTATTAATTTATTTATGTTTGGAACTACATACTGTATATTTAGATATTTGTACCAAACTGACCTGTTACCCACACACATCCATTTATAGAAACTTTCGCGTTTCTAATATTAGGTACTTGCCCCCTTTCTGCTTTTGCCTACTAAGTGGGAGGTCCATACTATTTGTAGAGATTTGCCCCAGGGCAATTTATCGCATTTAGGGCAATTTTGTACAAAAAAAGAATAAAAAGCTGCCAGGTCTAAAAAGGGGGCAACCTCCTAAATGGTGGCAAAGTACAAATAAAAAGTAAGGGTTTCCTAAAAGGGGGCAAATCTCTGCAAATAGTTTGGACCTCACACTTAATACGCAAAAGCAGAAAGGGGGCAAGTACCGAACAGATCGTTTCTGAGACATATGACATCGGGCACAAAATATATAATAGTACTAACGTACAGAATGGACACGCTCCGCCCCGCACCGATTCGACCCCACCCCTCAAGGCGCAGATTGCCGGACCCCGCCGGAATCCAGAAGAGCGCGCGCGATGTATGTAGGCGTACGCGTGTACAGACGTCGTCGTGCTTATGTAGATTCAAGAACGCGTATTTGTACGTCGTGTCCGCCGTGTGCATCTGGGCTTTCAAGAAAAGGGTATACTCCCTTTCAATGCCGGCAATAGATCAGTGACTTTCTTTGAGTTGATGATGTTCATAGGCGATGGTGATCATTTTCCATCAGATGATCTTATTCGTTCACCTCCCTCTCACAATAAAAAAAAATTTGGACACATGGCGTATTGTCCAGCGCTTAAGCGCTCAAGATATCATTCTTCGTCTTTTTCTGCCTTCGTGCTAAACCGTGTGATAGAATGAGGTGGTGAATAATGAATAGCCGTGAGGCCCGTGGGACCCCACAATGTATCGAAACCCGAATGATATTTCTGACAGACCTTCTAAACCACAGACTTAGAATATAATAGCAGACTTGACACAACGAGTCCAAATAATGGCAAAAACGCACACATCTCTATCACACAAACACTTACCGGTGAAAGGTTAATCCTGGTATATTTCCATATGTAACACTTCACAAAGGTAGGCACTACATTTCACCATCTTCAAATCTAAATCAGTTCTAATTTTGATGAGAAAAACATTAAAAATCTCAGTTTACCAAAAAATTCGCTTGCAGCTTCGGCAGCTTATTTAAATGAACTGACGTTCAAAACATAGCATGTGTAATTTTTTTAAGGGTCTTGGGCAGTGTTGCGACACATGAGAAAACGGGATGACAATATTCCTGATCATTGTAGCGTGAGGGAATAGGAAATATGTATGCACACACACGTAGTTATGTCAAGTCTGCTATTATATTAGAATATATATCATAGAAGTCTGTGTTCTAAACTGTTAATCAAGCTATAGGCTTTCGGAACTTGACATTCGATCCGAACGTTGCTAATTATACAGCTGACAGCTGTTTATTGGATTAAAAACCGCACTGTAGTTACTGGAGCACACTGTCTGCTAGAGGTATTAAAGTATTTTGTTTTAATTATTTCAATTATAAAGCCGAGTTTAGACCTGCAAGAAAAGTCCTGCAAGTTGCATTACATTGCGAGGCCGTAAAGCGACTGAGATTGAAGCGCTCAATCGAGCGCTGCAATCTAATGCAACATGAACGATTTTTCTTGCAGGTCTAAACTCGGTTTTACGCGACTCAAGTAAAAAACAGATTTTAAATTTATTTAAATATTAATTCACAATTTCACAATTTCATTATACAGGGTTATTTGTAATTCACTAGCATCCTTTTAACCCTAAACTCCTACCACTTAAACAAATGTTTTTTGTTTTACGGCTTTTGTCATAACTTAATATTTTTGGTGTAATAACGTTTTGAAAATTTGATTCTGCCTCTTATTTTTACGATACTCTGTGTATTTGTATGGGAAAAAAAGTGCTTCATTTTAAAAAGTCGTAAAACAAAAAACATTTGTTTGAGTGATAGGAATTTAGGGTTAAGAATAAGAGGATGTCAGTGAATTAAAAATAACCCTGTATATACATATGTATAGATTAAAATAATTAAATGCAGAATTAGATTTTAGCTGCTAAGACAAATGGGAAATCGTCTACCTGAATTGACCATTTTGAAATTTTACCAAAAATAATACCGTTCAAAATGAATTTTGAGATAACTATAAATTGAAAATTTTAAAAAACCCAACGCAATTATGTCACTCGTATGTTTAAACGTTAAGTCGATGCCCATTATGCGTCTAAGATCCCTTCCGCAGCTAACAAAAGAGGAGATAACTTTGAAACGGCTGACAAATTTTTATGAAACATATCTAAGAACCATCGCCAAGAAACCTGCTTTCTATTTAAAAAAAACCGCATCCAAATCGGTTCACCCGTTTAAGAGCTATGATGCCACAGACAGACAGACAGACACACACACATAGCGGTCAAACTTATAACACCCCTCTTTTTGTGTCGGGGGTTAAAAATGCAATTTTCTTTGCAGTGATAGGAAACATCTGTAGTCTTATTGTTTTGCCTTCAAAGCCTCTGGCTATATTTCAGCGCCATCTAGATTTAATAATGGAACTACAAAAACCGCGGCCGATCCGTACTATGGCGACTGCCAATCCAGTCTATATCATCCTTGGTATAGGCTATAAGAATGTTGATGATGATTTTGCAAACGTGCGTTGTAGCATTGTGATCGCGCTGCACGCTGGCATGACATGACGCGTATATGCGTTGTTCCTGAGAACAGTTGATATCTTGCGGTGGCCGTGTCCGCCGGACGCAACAAGTCCCGACAAGTCGTGTGAACGATACCTTATCGCACCTCGACCTACTAAACTAACCGCAATGACACTGGCCACGCTGAAAAATGTAAAACCGGGAATCCGGGATTACATAAAAAATAAAAAAGCAACCTCTATTTATTTGTACTTATCGTGATGCCAATATTAGGCAGGTAAAAATTTCAAAGAAAATAAAAAATAAACCTATCAATAGAACTGGCCGGTTTAAATTCCAGATTTGAAAGATCGAATACTTAGGACGATTTTAAATTAAACATTCGAATAATGAACTCTCAAAGAAAAAAATCAGTTAAGTGGCCAGTATGAATCACCGGCGAGACCATAGCCAATATCTGGCAGACGAGGAATGATATTTATTTTTTTAGTCTCAGACACTCCACTCGACTCGAGTCTCAACACCCTATTGTTTTATAAACTACCTGGCTATCGGCTATAACACGTTCTAGTGTCAAAGGGTGTTATTCGAATACCGTCTCTATGGCGTAGGTTACAAGTGACAATAATAACTGAGTACTTAGAGGATGTTGAAAAAAATGCTTCCTACGTTCGATGGTTCAACAAAAGCGTACACTTTGTTTATGATTCGTTATTATTTTATTATTTACCTGAGCTATATTGGTGCTTAGGACGCAAGGAACAGGTTGAAGTATTTTGGGATGGATTTTCTTATTAATCATTTTAGTTAAACAATTCGTTTTTACACAAGCTTTTTTTTTGCAGACCGTTGCATTGTCGTTTAACCTGCATAATTGTACCAAATTTTGAGTCAATGCGAACACTGGAATTGGGTTAAATTCGAATTAAATATTTGACCCAAACAAACCCAAGCTTTGCTGGGCTGGTTTTTGTCTAATCTGTCAACTCTGAGATATTCTCGGATCCTTATTAAAGACAACTTAAATATTTTTTCGAGAAATGACTCATCGAGTTAAGAGTTGACTATCTGGCAGTAATGTTGTATCTTAATTAAACACTATAAGCAAGTATATTTGTTTTAAACTTCATACGGTCCATTTTGTTACTAACAGGTCATTGACTGAATTTTTAGTGCTCCAATAAACCAATTCATTGGCAATAATATTACCAGTTGTAAAATATCTCGATAAATGAGTACTTGACCTGGTCAATTTATTGTTAAATTTATTAACTTCATTGTTTATTCTATCAAGTCCTGAACTATCTATATATGTAGATGCTGTTTTGCGCCTAGTTTCAATGATACTTTTTATTAATATCAATTATAAAAATTGTTTATATTAATTTTAAAATTATAAGCACGCGTCGCAACGCCACAAACAGGTTATAGCCAATTTTTCAACGTAAAACCTATTCCTCGCAGCCAAAACACGTTCTAACTAAACAGAAATAAGTCCATACATTACGAAACAAGGCATCAGACAAAAAAAAGTACAATTATTAATTGACTCTCACGGCGCATACGTTGTGCAAGAGTGTTGAAATGTTAGCTTGCGGCAACGGAGATGGCTTGAAGCAGACATGCGTTTAAGTATCGAAACAAAGTTTACTGGCTAGAACGCGTTTTAGTTAAAAAATAAGGGGTTGTACCAAATGTTTTAGGCCTACGATGGAGCACGCTTGCCTAGTAAATGCTCATTCACCCTAGACTTGATTTAGGGGAATAAGCAGAAAGAAGGCAGTTGAGCGCGGTGTTGCGCGCGCCCCCATGGCCCCAAGCAGTGCGAATCGTACAACAAATACGGGGCACTGTAACCGATATGCGCGAGCTGCACAACTCTGCTCAGACCCTTCCTCTAGAATGGCTACTGTAGGCAACAGGCCAGAACACGACGAGAGTCACTTGGCGGCCTGGCTCAACCTATAGGGTCGTGACCAGCCACGGCCGAAGCCAACCACCGGAGTTGTATCGCTCGTTTAGTACCACCTAAGGGTCACGCGTAGGGTCTCGAGGGTAAACCTACGGACGCGAGCGATTTCAACCCCCATATTTTGCGATCTAACACGTCTTAGTATCGAGCAAAGACTGACTGGCTAGAAAGCGTTTTAGTCGAAAAGAAAGGGTGTTTGAACCTTTGAGCAATTATAACTGTAGATCCACAGTCGCGCGCCCGAAAATGTCCGAGCCAAATGAGCGCCACTTTGATAAAAGTGGCCTTCTTTTTTCTCAGTACGTTGCGTGAAATTGTCAAGTTTAGCTGTCAAGTGTCAACCGAAATTCGACTGTAATGAAGTAAAGACTAGGTTCAAATTTCTGTGTAGGTGATGATTTTAATTGTTACGCAACCAAATAAAAAAGTTCGGACATTCTTTGAAGGGGATTTTGTTCGGCAATGTGTATCTACAGTTATAATTGATCAAAGGTTTGCTCACCCGCGACCTTAATATACGGACCTCCGCAAAGTAACGCCTGATTCAATAAATTACAAATAAATTTGTTGAGAGTTAACAGAAACGAAAAATAGCGTTACGAATTTTAGTGTAGTACATAATTCTTGCTTGTATATGGTAGCGTACAGAATACATATGGGATTTATGTCATTTGTATTTAGAACGCCCACTTATCTATGAGTACGGATAATTTACTACTACAAGCAAGAGGGGTCTATCTTAAGTTCTTAGGTATACCTTCTATACCCTTGACAAGCTCGTGCGTGGCGCTCGGCGGAACCCTGTCGCAGGGAGCCTCTGCTGTCCTTAACGAGATTGTTTTTAACAAGTGCGGCAAATGCTGACTGCGACAGGGTTCCGCGGAGAGCCGCGTACGAGCAGGTCCGACTATACATTCATTACTTTTAGGGCCCGACGACCTGTAATTCCAAACTCAATGCTTAGTTCATTTGACCGTAAGCTTAAAAAAAGTGATCCTTACGAGGTAAAATGATAAAATATTCTTTTAATCTTCCTCTGTAAATTTCCAACACGTTAACCAAACTTGGATCTGCTGACATTCTAAAATGCAAACATTCAAAAAGAGACTTTAAAACTGTTACGCAGAATGCAAAATTACTTACAACTGGCTTTCAAAGGATCATCTACCTGACGTGGCTCCTGACTCCGTCCTAAAGGTCGGAAATGAAAGCGCGTGCGCCAATTCAATGTGAACTTTAATGGCATTGTGTAAAGGTATACTTTTATCGGATCTAAAACGGCGCCCTAAGATTTAGCCGGGTGCAGTATGCAGGTGTTCAAAACCTTTGAATGCTAGATTTGAGTTTATATTTTTTTTGCAAAGCTTTATTGCATTTAATAAGCAATGACGACCTTTGTTTTTTTAATAAATCAGAAAAATCAGAAAGCACAACGACTGTGTGTATTCATTTTTCGAAAGTAACTATAACGCGTTTGAAAATTTGGTCGCTAGTTCTCAGCGTAACTTTTTTCGCTGACTGGTTTTTGGATGATGGTACTTGCATTGTAATATTAAATCAATCCGATCATTAGAAGTTGATGAGATTTAATTAGCAAAATTTAACATTAACGAAATGGATAAAAAGCTAAAGACCATTTTTCATCAAGCGCCGGAATAAAATGAAAGAGTAGCTATGATTCGTTGTTTCTCACTCTAACTACCTTAATTGAGACCTCTCAATTTTAGGTTGGCATGTTTGTATCTTACCGCAAAGCCGCATCTCAGTATATCATAGTTGTATGACTTGTATGAGTCATAATTCTATGAAAACGGAAACGGTTCGCATTCTGTAGTTATTATCATGCGACAAAGCTAAAGAAATAGATTTGGGACTAGGATTAGTCTAAGTCTTTGTTATGGGAAGTTAAGAAGTTTTAAGTTGAGTTTTTACGCAAATTCCATAACTGTGACTCGTGCCCTGTGCGCGGAGAAAAAAGAAATTACGTACTCTATGGTTTTTTTTTTACTTCTTTTTGCGTCTAATTTAAATATGGCCAGATACTTTGTATGTTATACAGTTATAAACGTTATAATAATTGGTAATTATCCCGTGCAACTTAGATATGGCGAAACTTTTAAAAAATACTTTATTTATTATGCATTAGGGGTTGATGACCCCGTCGAATCCAACTTTTTTGACAAACTGAGTTCCCATACGAATAACTTCAGTCTGTTCTGTACGACTAGAGATGGGAAGTATCTTTTTAACATTTTGGAAGGGATGATCGATATTAAAAAAAAACATCGATATATGTAGCATCGATGTTTTTTAAAGCAAAACAGACAATCTATTATTTTATTTATTAAACGTGTGGTTGCCAGTGTCGAGTGAGGTTTATCTGTCAATTTGCACCAATCACAGGCCGGTAGCTTGTCTCTGATTGGTGGAGAATGAACATGAGTTGGAGTGAATGTCACTAACCTTCAACCCTCATTAGTTTTTTAAGTAAACCGTGAGTTATCCGCATTAGTCAGCGAAATGCAGTACACCTAATTCACACTAGATGACCTTGGCTCTAAAATCATAAGATCGGGTTAAGGTTAAGGGCGACTTTAGCCATTGGGATTAACTTGATTATGGCACATTGCTTTATGGTTGATCCCGGCTGAAGGGCCACGATTTTGTTTTCTTTGGACTCATCCACATTTGGTTTGGTATTAATGGGGGCCAATTATACCCTTCATTGGGTACCACGACATTACTGTAATATTGATGTTCCTATTATTCATCAGCCGAAAGACGTCCACTGCTGAAGATAGGCCTCTCCCAGGGCTCGCCAAACGATCGGTCCCCTACCATCCGCATCCAACACGATTCCGCGATAAAAATCAAAAATGTTTATACTGAAACTAGGCCGCAAAGGGCTCTTTTACGTGTAAACTTTTTCTTTCGGAAAGACTATCGTTCCCAAAAATAACGCGCCAAGAAACTTGGTAGAACGTAGTTTTCCAACAAAAGTATGTATACAGGGTTATTTGTAATTCACTAGCATCCTTTTAACCCTAAACTCCTACCGCTTAAACAAATGTTTTTTGTTTTACGGCTTTTGTCATAACTTAATATTTTTGGTGTAATAACGTTTTGCAAATTTGATTCTGCCTCTTATTTTTACGATACTCTGTGTATTTGTATGGGAAAAAAAGTGCTTCATTTTAAAAAGTCGTAAAACAAAAAACATTTGTTTGAGTGATAGGAATTTAGGGTTAAGAGGATGTCAGTGAAATAAAAATAACCCTGTATAAAACTATTTAGTAATACAAGCGAGAAAAAATGGAACATCGATGTGTCGATGTTTTCGAGGACATAACATCGATGAATATCATACATCCCTATTTTGGACTGGAGGCGGTTCGAACCCGCGACCCCGTCCGTTTCAGTCGAACAATGATCACAAAATTTCTGACGCGCACTTTTAATGATAATCTTGACTCTGGGCGGGGCAAACTTCAGTCACTAACTAACAGTACTGAACAACATTGGTTTTTAGAGCTTTTATTAACTTGCTGTTTTTGTTTGTACGTTGTCCTTAGAGCTCCAAATGCGCAGACATAGCGGTACGGTGGCGGTGACGGTTGTAATATTCTAACTTGTATGAACGAGTGCGCGGTACGGTACCGCACGGTTCATACAAGTTAGAATATTACAACCGTCACCGGCACCGCCATGCCTCGGCTGTCTGTGCGTTTGGAGCTTGAATGTTGCATGTGGATTTAGACCAGAGAAACGGCCGGATTGACTCGACACTTGGTAAATCTATTACTGGGTGATACACTTAAATATACTTTTTTACGCGTAAATCGCTGCGGGTGTCTATGGACCCACTAGGTGACCCACTAGTTCGTTTGTCTGGCCTCTCTAACATAAAAAAAACCGGCCAAGTGCGAGTCGGACTCGCGCACGAAGGGTTCCGTACAATTATCTATAAAAATCACGTTTGTTGTATGGGAGCACCCCTTAAATTTTTTTTTATTTTAATTTAATGATTTATTTTTAAAGTCAATATATAACTAAATATTCTGTGGATATTTCAAGTGTCTACCTGTTGCCGTTATCAATATCGAGCAAAAACGAGCAAAAAAAAATCATGTTTGTTCTATGGGAGCCCTCTTAAATATTTATTTAATTCCATTTTTTTTAGTATTTGTTGTTATAGCGGCAACCAAAACACCATCATGTGTGAAAATTTCAACTCTCTAGCTACCACGGTTCCCGAGATACAGCCCGGTGACAGACGGACGGACGGACGGGCAGCGCAGCCTCAGTAATAGGGTTTCCGTTTTTACCCTTTGGGTACGGAACCCTAAAAAAACACGGCGTAAGAAACAAAAATTTTCTCTCCTGTGGACATAAAACTTGGTGCTTTTTCCAAAAAACCGTCTTGTATTGAGTTGTCTTGTGGCATTCCGTTCGAAAAAGAATCAAGGATTGGTTCTGAACATGTCGGGTGTACCTCGACCACACCTCAACTGATTGAGCGAACCTTGTTTCTTATTTAACGACCGCTTTAGCCTAGTTGGTAGTGACCCTGCCTACGAAGCAAGAGGTCCTGGGTTCAAATCCCGGTAAGGGCATTTATTTGTGTGATGAGCACGAATATTTGTTCCTGAGTTATGGATGTTTTCTGTGTATTTAAGTATTTATTTATCTATATAAGTATGTTTATCGTCGTCTAGTACCCATAGTACAAGCTTTGCTTAGTTTGGGACTAGGTCGATTTGTGTAAGATGTCCCCTAATATTTATTTATTTATTTTAGTACCGCTAGCCTGCGGGAACTATGCAATTTTCCGGAATAAAAACTCTTGTCCTATCTCCCAAGATTTCAAACTATCTCCATTCCAAATTTAATCCAAATCGGTTCAACGGTTAGAGCGCGAAGCGATAAAGAAATAGAAAGAGTTTCCAAGTTGGATCAAATTGTTCACGGTGTGCAAATTTTATTGAAATCGGTTAAGTAGATTAAGAGTCCATCGCGGACAAACAACGTGACGCGTAATTTATATATTTTAAGAGAATTATTATAATATTGATTATACATACTTACATACATGCTAATGGCAATTTCCAATATTGTACCTTAAAGTTAATGCAAGCATCCATGCGTAATATTTATTGTGGCATTTTACATCCGTAATAAACGAATATCGGAATAAAGCGTTCAAATTATTAGTAGGATTTTAGTCGTAAGTATTTTATACCAAGTATTGTACCAATACCGAGTATAAATCACCGCTCCGTGGTACGTTGTAATGATTAATTAATAATGTCGGCTCACAAAGCTTTCGAATCCGAAACATCGATATATGGGCCCCATTAGTTTATAGGGCCATTAATAAGACAAAACAGGCTCCACACGTAACTCAGAGACGTTAATGTTCGTTGTCACTCTTACATACAAGCTTTTATTTAAAATATAAACCTGCGGGTCTAGTTCATAGTTCTCTTGTCTAGTTTTTAATCGGTGATGATATTGATCCGTAGTCAAAATAGAATTTAATAGACGAAGTCTAAAAGTAATCAAGTCTCTGTTTAGTTAATAAAAAAAATATACTGTTAAAACTTCCTCCATCCACCGCATCCAACATTTATTGAAGTTAAGTAGTTTCGTGAAGTGTCATCGCGGCGCCCCTAGAATCAGTTTGAATGTATTCATCAGTCAATCAGTTTGCATACTTAAGTCACAGTTTTACTTATAAAATAATTGGCATTAGAATTATCATTGCTTACTGCAGTCTCATACAAAACTCCTTATGACCACAACGCTCGCATCTGTACTTGCCATAGACAGAAATAACGGAACCATAGATACCATAGTAGGGCAAAATGATTCCCAATCTAATGGACCTAGCGGGCTCACCTTTGTTCTCGTTGCCCTTACCTTATTCATTTTAAACTTATACAACTTCTCCATAAGACTTCTCATTGTTTAACAATCAAATTTATTTTGTAACGTAATAAAACACTCATTTGACAGAAGAGAAACAAAAGCACGAAGAAAACGCGGGAAAAAAAATTTGACAGCTCCTTTTTTTAATCGTGATCCGCGATGGGCACGGGTCGGTATTATAACAGAGCCAGTGAAGTTTGCGCGTTTATTTGGGCATACTTTTTAAGTGTTAATAATTATTTATTTTCATTTATTGTGTTTCCTAAGCTTGCAAACAATCATTGGTGACGCTAAATATGATTTCGAATGTTTTCTGATATTCGTTTCGGAACACGTGAACTATCGAATGACGCGCTAAGTAACTTTCACGTTTCTAATCGGATATAGAATCCTGGACTGCTTCAGGTTAATTTCTTTTTAATTGGCCCTGTGGAATTGAAACAATGAACAAGGAAAGTAATTAGGGCTTATTTATGGTGCTACCTTATCTGTGCTCGTTGCACGAACCAAGTAATTGTTTGCACGAGCTTCCCGCGGGCACGGCACACACGACGATATGGATGATACCGCATTAACAAGCCCCCGCAGATGTTGAATTGAACGAATAGTTCCGTCAAGAAGCTCGTATTGCACAAAAAATGCTGCAGTTTGAACCGCCAGCAACATTCGACATAAAACGAGTGCTTCAAGTTGAGTTAATGCCACATTTTGTACCTATGGATTTGGTAATTTAATATACCTGGATTTACTACTTTAGTATAGTCTTACTTACTTACTGCCAGGGCGCAGTGACCCAAAGTGGGTCTTGGCCTCCAACACCAGATTGCGCCATGCTTTGCGATCTTGAGCCAGCTCTTGCCAGTCTTCGACCCCGAGATCCAAAAGGTCTTTCAGGACCTCGTCCCTCCAGCGGTACCTGGGACGACCAACCGGCCTACGTCCACTCGGTCGTCCCAAGTACGCTCTCTTCACGGCTCGATCCTCTCCCAACCTTTCTACGTGTCCGAGCCACCGGAGTCTGGACGCCTTGGTCTCTCCTATAACATTGGGCTCAGATACCAGGTCCTCAATTTCCCTATTCTTTCTTAGTATAGTCTACTTTAGAGTATTCTTAGCTACGCTCAGGTCTTCGTGGATTAAATGGTTGGATGGATACATATTGAGACTGTGACATTGATAATGGAAAGGGTGGTTTGGCGACAAATGATGCATTTGTGGTGAATCCCTAACATGAAATCTATTTGAATTAGGATCGTGGCAGATGGTTAAGCCTGCTGCCATTTTGCGGGTCAACAGTTTGGGGTCATATTTTTATTGCGATATTTTTGTAATTTCGTAATATTGAATAACGCTGTGAGTTTTGATGTACACATGTCGCGGGATTCAGTCGGGCTGATTGAACAAACGTACATCTAAAATCATATTACTAACGCAAAACACGTTTTATTTTTGAATACTTGCAAGCAAATAACGAGGCAATTGTTCTAACTTCGTACGACAACGAACCATTTTAGAATAAAAAAAATATATTTAAATAATATTTAATAAAAGTTATCTGTAGCACGAGCTACGTTCAGTAGACGGGCAAAAAGTCCAGATTGAAAAATATGAACTTTAGCGCCCTCTGACGAGTTACCACCATGCCGCATTTCGCAGAAAGTCGTATCGTAATCGGTCCAGTTTTAGAGAAAATTGACAACATTCGTTTTTAGCACTAGCAAACAAATCTCCTATCCTAAACGCATGTCTTCCCCGTTCCATCGCGGGTAAAAACTAGTAAGGAAGGATTAGAACAAGATCGAGGCACGCGAACTAAAATGCATTCTACATAGAAGCTCGCGGACAACGTTCGATTGGATCTTACGAACTGGTCATTCTTGTCTAGGGTTGTCAACTTCGCTTAAAAACAAAGTAAGGATACATAAAAAACTGTATTTGAGAGCCCGACAAGATATTTAAAAGCAAAAGCATTTGATCCAGCTTCAGTCACAATCACCTTTAGGGGCTGTTTCACCACTTTTTTTAAAGTTCGGATTAGCTTGATCATAACCTTATTTGTCACATGGAATAAAAATTTCTGTTTCACCAGTCTTGATTAGCGCTAAGTGACGGACAAACTATTTCTTAATTTGACCATCAGATCAGGTGGCATTTAGCATTTTTATCCGTCACATATCTTTTTAATTAGTTAGTTTATTTTTTTGTGGCCATGGTTGGAGAGCCCTTCAGCCGGTTTCAGAAAAATAAATCAAAGTATTTTTTATTTTTTAAAGAAAGAAGTCATGCTAAATTGCAAACGAGAATTTAAATATCAAGATTTGAATAAAAAATATAGGTACGCTTTTAGTATTTAAAAATAAATCCAAAATTTCGTAATATTTTTTAATTACAGACTTTTTTTCAGTGGCACTATCGTTTGTTCTACCTGAACTTGTACATCGCCATTAAAAAAAAGTTAATCTGTCAAAGGGTTTGGTTGGCGCCACTTTTCGATTCGTTTTACGTGATTTTATTTTTCTTTGTTATTGTTAACCAAAGTATCGTAAATAAATACCGTTTTTGGATTAATTATAATGTTACACATTTTGTTTATGCATAAAAATAGATGTGTTTAAAAATTACATAGTTTACGATTTATTTTGCTTTAATAACGAGCGACTCTTTGAACGAAAATATGCGAACAGGAACCCGTGGTCGTGAAATGGGACGTTGCTATTCTGACCTTTTGTTAAACCGACGATTAGTTAAGTGGTACTTAGTTTGCATAGAACCGGAGTGGTGAAACTGAAAAAAAACTGGCCGACAGATTTGTGCAGTACTTAGTTTATTCATTGGTTACGTAACCCGTAGTTTGACAATAAGGTGGTGAAACAGCCCCTTAAAGTCGTAAAGTTTAGCATATTCTTTTCAACAGCGCTATATCGCCGCAAACCCGACACCCTGTTGTTGAACCTGTTAAATTTTCAATACCGTCTACTCTTGCCCTGGTTTACTACAAACAGTATTTACAATTTTCCATACAGTTATAGTACCTAATTATATCTTTATTGCATAGCAAGTACTACGGATAATCTGGATGACACAAGTACGGTGAAATGTCTTCTCATACATATAAATAATATGTATATTCCGTCAGCTGTCTGTACTAGGATTCCCCCAGTCCACCAGTTTCACTAACGTTATACGTAAGTGCCTTCTGGCATCATGCAAGTAGTTTAGGCAAATTAAATTTTGGCAAAAAAAAACCAAGTCGGACATCTGACATGCAAGATAGATGACAGACAGGTCAGTTGGTAAGTAATAAACACTATTCTGAAGCCAATAGAACTATGACTGTTGTTGTAGTTTAGTTGGCAGCCCTGTTCTTCGCCCAGAAGCGAACTACAAAACGCTGCACGGTCGAGTGGCCATTATCTATTTACCCCTCGTGACGTACGCGACAGCTGCGCCTAACGTTTTATCTCTTGTCCCTCTCTAACTCGGGAGAATTCCTCACGAGATCGTCTTGCGTCCCGCTCTTGCGCTGTCATCCGGTGATGTTGCATAGTATCGATTTTGTGTTATGGGTACGGCGTCTGCGCATGGTTTATAACGAATTAGATTTTTGACTATTTCTATTGTGTATTTTATTAACTACTACACAGACAATCAAAATTTGAAATACTGCAATTTTTTGGTTCTACGTGTTTTAGATATTGTTGTAAATTTATTGCTGTAATGATTAACGATAGATATCAATAATGATGAACATTTTATTGACGGATAATATTCTAAGTTTATTTAAAACTAGCTTTTTTACCCGCGGCTTCGCTCGCGTGAACAATAATTATTTCAGAGAAGCATGCAATTAAGCAAGCAAGCTATTATGCAAGCAAGCCTGAAGCAAGCATGCACGCAAGCATGTAAAAAGCATGCAAGCGACAGTCCTAACGGATTCTAGCCAGCGTGCAAGCAAGCATGCAAGCAAGCATGTACGCAAGAATGCAAGCAAGCATGCACGCAAGCATGCAAGCAAGCATGCAAGCAAGCATGCAAGCAAGCAAGCAAGCATGCAAGCAAGCACGCAAGCATGCACGCAAGCAAGCACGCAAGCAAGCACGCAAGCAAGCAAGCAGTCATGCAAGCAAGCATGCAAGCAAGCGTGCAAGCAGCATGCAAGGAAGCAAGCTTGCAAGAAATCATGAAAGCAAGCATGCAAGCGAGAATCCAAGCAGGATTCTAGCGAGCATGCGAGCAAGCATCCAAGCAAGCATGCATGCAAGCAAGCCAGCAAGCAAGCATGCAAGCAAGCAAGCATGCAAGCAAGCAAGCAAGCTAGCATGCAAGCAGGCATGCTAGCGAGAATCCAAGCAGGAGGCCCAAATTTTCAAAATTAAAAACTGACATTAACTTATATTGACATTTTTAATTTCGTATTATCTATTGAATGGAATGCCCGATTTCAATAATTCATAAAACAATCAACAGGTATTGAACCAGTCTTGCATACGAAATAAATTATTTGGATAAGAATTAATACAAAGGTGTGGATAACATGGTCTGATTTTCATAGGCATTTCCGTCATCTTTTAAAATGTAAAAAAGTAGTAATAGTGACATAACTACAATAGTTGGACGTATGGTCTCGCGAAGTTTTTTGTAGATATTGATACGTTCTATAATATTGTAGTACATTTTTTTGTTCTATCATCAATACTTTCTGCACCGCATGCGATGAAAGACATTTTATGGCTAATTTTTTTACACCTTGGGTTGGTTTTAGTAAGATTTTCTGAGGTTCTCTAATTTTTACTAGTAATAAATATAGCCTATGTTACTCAGTGATAATGTAGCTTTCTAACGGCAAAAGAATTTTTGAAATCGGTCTAGTAGTGTTTAAGTTTATTCATTACATACAAAAATACAAATCTTTCCTCTTTATAATATTAGTGTAGATGTAGATAATTGATAACTATCAATTAATCTAAGTCAAAATTCAAATAAGTACCCTCGAAAAGCCATAAACCTTTTTTCCCTTTTATCGTCACCCGTACTGACTGGCCAGTATGTTAATACATATTTCTACCTTAATTTTTACTGGCCAGTTATAACGTAACAGTACGCTACGCAGCCACGTGTTTCATATCCCAGTTTTTACGGTCTTTTTTTGAACGCATCAGACTTTTTCGTGTGTTCTTTTGTTTTTTTTCCACGCCATATGAAATGCTATAAAAGGCTGACAAAAAGATTCGATATCACATGCGTTGCATCGTATTTTAAACACAAGGGATTATTTTATGACCAACTGTTTGTTTATTTACTGTAGTATTTAAGCATTAAATTAATGAAATAACTCGCATTTAGATTCCACTGAGAAATTCGTGTTGATACCACCAAATTGTTATTTGAGTACGTAAAAACTAAGACAGGGATAATGATATATTTGTACCGCTCTTGAAACCCGCATACAACGAGTGAATGAAGAAGCGATAGTTTTTTTTTACTTTAAGGACAAGGGGGCAAAGAACCATCAACTGCATAACGGAAACGCGGGAACCGAACGCAATCTATAGATCGTGGTAATGACATTTTAATGGCGATGAGTAAATAAATTAATAGGGAGTGAGCGGGACGGTATAAGACCGTCGAGCGTTGCGTTTACGTTCTATGGACGTTGTGACAAATTCGAAAATGGAATCGTTAACTTTTTTCAGACGCGTTTTAAATTAAGAACAATTTCGAAATGGTGTTCCAAATATTTTCATATTTTGTCTTAAATAACAATCTGTCCCATGTCTTTTGTTATATTTTTTTTCTTTAGCGTAGAACATATATTTTTTTATATTTTATAGGGGATTTTTTTTCCGGACAAATATACTATGTAAAATAAACATTTATATGTGTCGCACGGCGAAACCATGTGTGAATACACGTGTGCCAACCAGATGTGTAACACTTGAACTTTTTGCTGCGTGTAATCTGTGAGAACCAAACTACAAACTTACACTTTCACCCGAAATGACGCAGACGCGTACAAAAATGTTCGCTTCAGCTTGCTTCCGCAGCAAACCTAAGTTTGTAGTCACGCGTTAGTTTAAATTACAATATCACATTTGCTTCTAATATAGATTTAATGTACGGGAGTCTGTATGCGGCATCGTCAAGTCAGCTGCAAATGTAAAATTGTAGTGGTCGTCGAATAAAATTGGAACTTGTGCAATGGTGAAAGAGTTGGTTGTTGAAAGTTTTTGAGTAGAGGAAGTGAAGAGGATAGAGAATGTATGGAACAGATTTTTTTAATGAATTAGGATTATTAACTAGTTTTGCTGCGAATTGGGAATTTGTTGATGAGTTGTACCGTTAAATTACAATGGACAGGGGGCGCTAGCGGTAACGTCAGTTTTACCTATCAGCAATCACACAGCACACAACTTGCTCATAAATATGTCCCATAGCTCTTATGGGGTATGAATTACAATACCGAAGTACGAAACACCGAATGTATTAAAACATCGAATGGGTCAAAAGACCGACACGATTTTTTTGAAACCGTAAACTTCTAAGAATTTATTAATACGGCATCATTTAGAACCCATTAGGTTAGGTTAAAAGGTTTTCGGAAAAAATCGTGTCGGTCTTTTGACCCATTCGATGTTTTAATACATTCGGTGTTTCGTACTTCGGTATTGTAATACATACCCCACCTATGTCGTCGAATTAAGGTATGGGTATATTACGATGGGAGGATTAAATCGATACTTATTTTTGCTCTTGACCGCTATTATAAATGCGAATGTTTTTGGTACTCTTTCACGCAAGATCCCGTGAGAAAATTGGAATAAAAGTAGTCTATATATCAAATCCAGCAATCTTCGTACTAAATTTCATCTAAATTATTCGAGCCGTAACGTTTTAACGTGAAAGAGTAAGAAACCCACTTTAGTAGAATTGAAGTTGTAAAAGTACTTCTGACAAACTTAATGCCTTGATTTAATGCACGACTCTGAGTGTCTAGGACCCCAGTCTACATTTATGTTATTTTTATCTAACATACAAATATGTTTTTGTTAAAAATTTCTTTTTCAATGCAAGCTTTTTCGCTGACTGTACTTGCATTGTCATCCAACTTACAAAAGTATACCAAATTTCAAGTAAATCCGACCTCTGGAAGTGGTGACCCACGTGGTGGCGAATAATAATTTATTCAACTTCCAAGATTTGATCCATAAATACATTTATACATACATTGCAAGTTAATAAAAAGCTTTTAAAGAAGTCCTCACTGATTGACTGACTGACTTACTTATCAACGCCCAGCCCAAAACCTTAGCCTAATGCTAAAATTTTGCATAGAGGGTCCTTTTATTATGTAGATAATGAATAAGGACGAATTTGTTGATATACCCACGGGATAAATGGGATTTATATGTTCGATTCGTAGTGACCCTAATTATCTCCGTAACTATGATTAGTACTTCCGCTTACTATGTTACTTATTTATGTGGTCTGCTAGTAAATAATTATGACAGTAAAAAGCTAATATCAGGATTGGTGATTCCCACGGGATAAGGGAAAAACGGGATTTATACTCACTGATATCGATGATGGATGTTTGAATGGTGCTTTTTCGTATTTTTTTTTATTCAATGAAAGAAATGCAGCTTTACTAATTGAATTTTTGACGAAGCCGGCAAAAGCTAATCTTTGAATATTTGTACTATCTAAATAAATTCTAAAGTGTATTTAATTACAATTTCTCATGCTAATAAAATATTATAATTTACTACGAGTGCATTTACTGTTCACAAGTAGTCGTAAAAATTTGGAATGCCTTATCATGTGTAAGGTTCGAATGATACTTTTTGGGAACGACATAAAGTTCATTGTTAGTTGCGGACGGTTATTTTATGACCGTATTTGGACAATGCATATCAAATACATTATTTGTTCGTGTTAACTTTTATTGATAAGTAATTAAATTATTTCTTAAGTGAATTGTAGAGTCGCCGTCATAAATATCGGAGCAGTCAAGGTTTTTAAAAAATATCTGTACCACTACCATGAGTTTGCAGTGACCGTGCTCCATACAAATCATTTACGCAGTCGCTATCGAGTGCGGTCACTGTGAACTCATGGTAGTGGTACAGTACGCTTAGTATAAGTTTTACTTCACCAAAATACTTCTCGATCGCGTTTACGTAAAAAAATCAATTACTATGGAAACATGGACAGCGCCTCCGCGCGCGCGCGTCCATATTTCCATAGAATTGAAATTTTTACGTAAACGCGATCGAGAAGTATTTTGGTGAAGTAAAACTTATACTAAGCGTACTGAACACGCCCGTACGCGATTGACAATAAGTTCAAGAAATGACAAGTTCTTGTTCAGATATTTTTGCCCACCTTGACTCCTCCGTTGATTATAATGGTGACTGCTTTTGTATAGTCACTCCTCAACATACAATAGGGTAGAATAGAAAGCGGGGTAGTGTCCTCGCGATTTCAACTAAAATTTGGTCCTCCATCATGGGGCAAAATTAGCTCCAGCACCGCCACTGAAGCAGGGCAATCGCCCAGTGTCCCGCAAAGCTACCCAAGTAGACTTAAAACTTTTTTACTTTAGTAAAGACAGCTATATTTATAATTTTGTAATTAATTTTACTGACAATAATATCAGTAATTGGCCGACGTTAGCTAACATTTAGGGTGCCTTTCTTTCATAGTAGAAGTATATGGATTACTCAAGTCCCGTATGTGGTAACAGTTAGGTATGATATTTCGATATTTCATACTAAATACAAACTGAAATATAAATGCACAGAAAAACCCTAGAAAAAAGCCCAATGCTGGGAATCGAACCCAGGTCCTCAGCATTCCGTGCCGTGTGCCATACCCCTACACCACCACTGGTCTAGAGATTAGACACGAATCTTTCTCATACATCGTACATTTCAGTCTGTTAAATCATCACCTTATTTCAACACTCCTTGGGAACTAACCGCTCACCAGGACAAGAGATGGCGCTACTGAGCAACTTTTTTTAACATATGGTTTCACGGGATGACCGTAAAAGTAATAAAAAATGAAATTAAAAAAATAAATACAAAAAGATACTTCATAGCTAACTTGTTAAAAAAAGTTAGGTATGAGTTAATATCACGAAAGTTTAAAACGTCATATTGGAAACCACTATCGCCGTTTGTGCACCCTCTTATAGATGGCGTCTACTGGAACAGTGACCAACTCTCGGAGTCGGACGTGTACTGTACAACAAGTATGTAAGATTAATTTGAAAACACACGACCGATCCCACTTCTGCTAACTGTACATTTACCTATTAATTAATAACCCTGATCGGATCTTTTTTTTTCAACTTTATAGACGCGTGAGTGGGCATCCCGTGGTTTCGGTCCGGGATTGTTTATTACATGGCTGCCCGAAGAAAAATAGTATTGTTTATGGTGTTCGGTTGGGACGGGAAAAAAGATCGAATGACCGGGGTCTATAGGTAATCCGCTACAAACGCACAGACAGCGGAGGCGTGGCGGTGACGGTTGTAATATTCTATCTTGTATGAACCGTGCGGTACCGTACCGACTATATTTTTTAAGTATCAACTGCGAAAAAGAATCGAATCTGTGCTTAAAAATATCTGAACACGACCGTTCAGATATTTTTGACCAGCTTTGATGCTTCTATATTCAAGATTCGTTTATTTGGCCAAGTAACATCAGTCACATTTAGCAAGTCATTAATACTAAATACATGCGAACAACTTTAATCTAGGTAATTAAACATTTCTAAGATATGATTTTTGGATCGTCCTCTAAACAAGTCTATAAATTCATTTATTGTATACAAAGGTTGCATTTCAAAAAACTGTTTCAATTTCCTTTTAAACTTATTTAACTCTAATGATGTTATTTCTAAAGGAATTAAATTATACAAATATATTTTTAGTGGCAAACCTTGTTTAAATGTTTTCCTTAACTTCGATTTAGGCAAATAAATTTTATTCTTGTTTCTGGTGTTGAAATTATGTACATCTGACCATTTTTTTAAAATTTCCCTTTTCCTGATGAACATCTACTAGGCTATTAAATAGATACAATGAGATTACTGTCATAATACTGTCTTTTACAAAATAATTTCTCGCTGATGTCAACCTACGCTGACCATTCATAATTCTCACAGCTCTTTTCTGTAGTATAAGCAGTTTTTGAATATCACATCCATTTCCCCAAACTGTTACACCATAGCTAAGATTTGAATGAATAATAGCATAGTAAACCTTTAGCAGAGATTTTCTATCTCTAGAAGCGGGTTTACGATGGCGACTGTACTCTGTTGCATGAAGTAACGGTCTGTCTGTGGTACTGACTATAAATCTATGTGAAATCAAACAGTAGGTTCCATAAACGCATAAGAATGCACGTTAATGGAGTGCACTGAACAAATTCATTAATAATCAAACGAAATTTGTCTATATATCGAAACTTCAACAGTAGCCCGTTTATAATTCATTGGTTTGTGGGAAATCGTGTACGCTACAAAAAACTTCTAGGCTCATTTCGGTCTCTGTACCCTTTAAATACGGTTCGTATTGCACTGACAGTAAGTTTAGCGCCATATTTTTTTTAGTTTTTTTATTATATGTAAAAAGGTAAAGGTGATATTGACTATGCAGCTTAGAATTTAAAATGAAATCTCTATGCATGGAAATATTATAGCGTAGGTATAATTGAACGTGGATACTTACTTATTTTTACGAGATTGAAAGTGTGTGACGAAACATTACTAGTTAAGTTCAATTTAAGAATAAACATCATGAATACAAGAGTCTAGTACTTATTATTTATGGTGCATATAAGTAGTCTAATAGATTTCCAACACAAATCTTATACCTGTAAAACTTGATAGGATAGGACTGACTTATTGACAGACAATGCGTAGCCTCATCATCATCATCATCATATATTTAAGAGCTACCTATACTTCATTTACCTAATTTAGAATTGAAAACCACAACATCATTATATTGCGGCTCGTCAACTATTTCATATCTAGCAAATAGTACAGTACAATAGTCTGGGAGCCGCAAAATAAAATTGTTTTATAGTAATGTCACTTTATTTGCGTGCCGTCAATTGTTACTCTAGTACAAATTGTAAAGAGATTACAGTTCACGAGCCGCAATATAATGTTGTTGTGGTTTATAATTCTAAATTAAATGGAGTATTGGCTCTTGTGGTTGGAGTAGGGCTGAGCTGTAGTCTGCACGGGTCGCGGATAGTGGAATGGCCATCAGATATGATGGTTAGCTGCAAATATATGGAATAAGCAGTCCCCGACCATTCACCGACAGCATTAACAGGATACGATGCGCACCATTTCTCCATACAAACGTAGTCCCCTGTTTCCTCCCTGGATAATGGCTTTAGAGCCAAATTTTTTTTACTGTGTAATCTGTATCTACCACAGCTATGCCCCTATGTTTCGTTTTTTTCCATGTTTCAATTAACATAAGAAATATGAGCTTTCAAAAATTGAAAAAATTGCCCAATTTCAACGTCATTTTCAGACACTCATCAGAAAAGAATCCCTCATATAAACAAAAAAAAAAGGAAAACATAGGGGCTTAGCTAAATATGTCCTGTAATTATTATTGAAAAAAATAATTTTATTGGTCCAGTTTTCGAGAAGAAAACAGGGGACTACGAAATGCTGTTTTGATCAATTTTGCGCGCCTATTAACGGTCTGAGCTACAGTTGTCCCGCTCTCGCTGTACTGACACGTAGGGGTTCGGGCGAGACAGCAACATTTCATCAAAATACCTATTTCTCAAAAGTCTCTCAGCCATCGTATCCTCTTAACAGGATGTAGTGGGAAGTCTTGTAGGAGCTTCTCTATAAAAAGCTGCAATATCCGAAAACGATGCTGTGACATGGCGAGAAATTGTCGCGATTAAGGCCCCACCGTGTTTTTCGCGCTAATCGATTTTAGGTGGGCGATTTCGGGCGTGGGGCCGCGTGGGGGAGGCACGATGGCTCAAGATAGGTTGGTTGGACTGCGCGTGTTTTTGGGTATTTTCATCTTATTACTAAAACAAATACATATTTTAAAAATGTAGCAAAACTACGCCCTAGAAAACATCTTGTTTTATTAACATTCAAAAAGTCATGACCTGCCGTGCAGTATTAGCGTCGTACTACGAGTTTATTTTATTTTTTAGAGACTGGTTTTTTTTTCTATTAGCGAACTATAAGTAATCGTGTTTTGTTAAAAACTGGTCACTAGAGTAAATCCTCAAATATCTTACATATGAATTTCAGGACTATAGCATTGCTAGTAATGATACAGCACGAGTTTAAATGAATGCAATAAATGCGACAAAACACGGTAGGCCGTTAAAATAAGCAATCCTGGGGTCAGGCAGCAGTGGAGAACGAAGACAGGGATCTGGTAGGGCTCTTGCTCTGATATCATCGGCCGGGTCACTCCGGTTTGGAAGGTAGCTGCGGTGTGGAAGGCAAGGGGGGGAACCACCACACATTTTTTCACCTTTATAGGAGTAATGGAAATGCATATACAGTGTGTAAATTTCATAAGGGCATATATTTTATCCAGACATAGTTTGCGACCGTACAAATCACGTGAAATAGATATTTTGTTAATAACTTTTATTAATGAAGCGTAGTTAATTTTTTAAAAAAATCTAAGGAGCAATGTAACGCGTACAATTTCATTTGACATGAGTGTTTATTTACCTCATGTTATGTTGTCAAACCCTATTGTTAGGCAGAAAGATCTTCTGAACTTATGATAAAATTGATGCTACGATCATAAAGCACAATACTGAAAACCATCTTGCTAACTTCCTGCTAAGATCTTATCGTAATTTACTTATTAGTGACTGTCGGAGGCAATGGAGATACTTTCGTGTTAAAGTTCCTTTTGCGAGTCTTCACAAATCACTTCATTAAAAAAATGTTTCACATTCCAAGCAGGTGGTGGTGATAGCATGACATGAGTTTTCAATTTCATTAGCACTTAAATAACATTGTTTACATTTAAAACTACCTCAATCAACTACCTAATCTTGACGTTCCTTATTTGACACTTTCATAATGAGCCTAGATAACATAAATATCCAACGCCATGAAGGTAATTAGTACTAGGTAGTATTACAAGTTCGTTGTCTTTGTCGCGTTTGTTTTCTTTTCTATTCAACCTTTAAGAATAAAACCACAAAATTCAATAGCAAATGTAGAGCGAACTCATTGGTGGTGTTTCTTCTGACATAATTTGTCATGACGCTGCCGACACAAATCAATAAGATTGTTTTCGTAAACAATACGATAATCGAATATTAGTACCAATGAACTCTTCGATATAATAATAGCATATGGTGAAACTGGACAATGTGGAAGAAGAGTATTAGAAATCTACAGAGAGCGATTTCCGAACCGGCGACCTCCGCGAAACTCACGAGTCATCATCAATGCTCTCCAGCGTATTCGCGATGGTTTGACTCTGACTGGGAGATTCAGTGATCACTCTTTACCAGCTGAAGTACGTGTGCAGCTTTGTTTGCTGAATACGTTCGAAATCAATGGATTAGGAGGTTTGGTCCTTGCCGATGGCCTGCACGAAGTGGATTTTTTTCTATGGGGAGCTGTGAAAAACGAATTTTTGCCTACTCACAACCACGAGTATTAGTGGAGCAGCTAAGGGAGAAAATCACGGAAGTTTTTCAAAAACTTCAAGATTTGAATTTACGAAATGTGAGAACGTCCATCAGTCGTCGTTGTGTCGCCTGTATTCAAGAGCAAGGCAATGTAGAAAACAAATATCTCAGGCGAGTGAACAACATTTTAATTAAAAATTAAATAAATTGATGATCTTTATTTTTACTTTTATTTTTGAACTAAACAAATGTCGAACCGTTTGTGTTATGACGTTGTTCGTAAACGTCATGTTCAGGTAGGTACGTTAATTCATCGACGCATTATGCTGTACATTGCTTGCTGAATTAATTTGTACGAAAAAATGAAATACAACTAATGTTGATTTTACACATGTAATTACGTTAATTAGTATGTATACTAAACGTTGTTAAATTATATGATCGTATGAAATTTACACACTGTATGATACTTCAGGGTGAAATTAATATCAAATAATTAAAACGATGTAACGAATAATTTAAACGAATAATTTAGACGACCAGATGGCCTAGTGGTTAGAGAACCTGACTACGAACCTTGAGGTCCCGGGTTCGATTCCCGTGTCGGGGCAGATATTTGTATGAAAAATACGAATGTTTGTTCTCGGGTCTTGGGTGTTTAATATGTATTTAAGTATGTATCTATCTATACAAGTATGTTTATCCGTTGCATAGTACCCATAACACAAGCTTTGCTAAGTAAGCTATTACTTTGGGACTAGGTTAATTGGTGTGGATTGTCCCGTGATATTTATTTATTTATTTTATTAATTAAAAGCCATAAAAAATATGTAGTTTATTTCGATCGCATTAATTTTCACGTTTATCATTACAAAAGCAGAGACACGCTTGTTTACATCCTTCCTATTCTGTTCTATAGTCTGTGGCCGCGCAACAAATGTCATTATCTTGACAGTTGTTATTATTGTAATTGTAATAATGGCGCTGTCCGATCATTATTCGACCTTGGCCATTAATTCCTTGTCATGACACAATCAGAGCACGGTTACATGGTTACAGTCAACGACGACAGTGGCCGGACACTGTACAGTATATTCTACCAAGTGTTTTTATTGACGGTTCACAAATTAGAAGAAATAATAAACCGGCCAAGTATCTATAAAACGGCAAAAAAAAAACTTTTGTTCTATGGCAGCCCCCTTTATATATTTGTTTTATTTTAATTTAATTACTTATTTTTAAAGTGAATTTATAACTAAATATTCTGTGAATCTTACAAGCGTCTACCTGTTGCCGTTATCAATATCGAGCAAAAAGAGCAATAAAATCACGTTTGTTGTATGGGAGCCTCCTTAAATATTTATTTTATTCTGTTTTTTAGTATTTGTTATAGCGGCAACCGAAATACATCATCTGTGAAAATTTCAACTGTCTAGCTATCACGGTTCGTGAGATACAGCCTGGTGACAGACGGACAGACGGACGGACAGCGAAGTCTCAGTAATAGGGTCCCGTTTTTACCCTTTGGGTACGGAACCCTAACAATCGTTACGTATAAGGCAGTTTGTTACGTTGACTTGTAAATGACAATAGTATTTAATAGTGTCCGATGGAAATCCACGAAAATTTAATTAAAACTTTATTCGAGGGCATTCCAGTGTCTTTTGTAAATGTCGTCATCATCATCCCAGCCTATATACGTCCCACTGCAGGGCACAGGCCTCCTCTCAGAATAAGAGGGCTTGGCCCGTAGTTCCCACGCGTGCCCAGTGCGGATTGGGAACTTTTTGTAAATGTGGATAGATTTTTTTTTCACGGGACAATTCACACCAATCGACCTAGTCCCAATGTAAGCAAAGCTTGTGTTATGGGTACTGAGCAACGGATAAACATACTTAAATAGTTAAATAGATTATTAAACATCCAAGACTCGAGTACAAACATTCGCATTTCCCACACAAATATCTGCCCCGACCGGGAATCGAACCCGGGACCTCAAGATTCGTAGTCTGGTCCTCTAACCACTAGGCCTTCCGGTTGTCATGGATAGAGTAGAGTATGGTTGATAGATTCAGACATCACACATACAACTCATAAGCAAATTACCTCGACAAAAACCAAAGGTCCGAATCACTTTATCAGAGAGATAATAGCTCATAATTTTGTCCACAAATTACTGTGTACATGCGGCCTTGTTGATATTTGAGGTTATTGGGTATACTTGAGTTTTTGGAACTCTAAATGTGGACAAGATTAAGGTCAAAGAAATACGGTATAATTGTAATATTGTCCTTTTTCTACTGTTGCACATTAATTAGGTTTGAATGTACCAAAAAAATTCTATAACATGATACTCGTTTAGAAATCGTCCGTAGTGGTTTCGGCTTGGGATGTAAATTTACATATCTATACCTTAGTTCACACTTATACTAATTAAGATGAACAAGAAACATTATTTAAGGAAATGAGTTTTTTTTTAAGTTTTCAGTACTTTAAAAATGAAGAGAAAATCAAACCGTAAGCTAACTTTAGAAGTACTTTGGGTTTCGAACGTCCAAACGCCAGTCGAGACTAAAAGAGTTAGATATATTTGGTTTGCATATAGCAGCATCCCTTTCGCGACTTAGCGTTTCAGTTTCGGACCAGAGACAATATCTGTCTTTCATGCACTTGTAAGCGATTGAGACTCAGCTCTGAGACATAGACGTCGTGGTACCAATTTCACGATTCAGTTAAGGTGCCCAAATTGAACTGCTCTGCGTTTGGATCGTTTATAGAAAGATCATGGTAAGCCCCCTGCACTATTAAGTAGTAGTTTTGTACACTAGGACATACAGTGAAAGTCAAGAGATGAATTTATAGATTTTGCTTTATTCAATGACATAAATACTTTAGATGTATGTAATTTAATAACAATGTAGATCTGTTTGAAAAAAATATACCTTGTTGAGTTTCTTACCGGTTTCTTCTCAACAGTGTTTTTCCGAACCGGTGGTAGACTCTTCGACGGTCATAGGAGCATCAATGAGAGTTTTCTATGAGAGGCTATTTGGCGCTAGTGTCGTCAGGTCCGTTTGACAACTTTGACATTTGTTGTATGGGTGTAACGTCAAATAGACCTTACGATACTAACGCCATCTAGCGATATTCCGCCTGTCAGAAAGCCCTCATTGCAGCTAAATCGAATATGAATTTTGACTTTGAACACACTTTGAAATCGAACGTTCCCGAAGTCGCAGGCAAAAGCTTACAGTCTTGAGTAAGATAGTTACTCACATTTCGGTTAATTCAGATTTTTATATACCGTTTCGAATATCCGATAATTGGCGATAATTAACCCTATATCCGACGCGGTGTCTTTGATGTTAACGCTCGCGCAATTAAACTAAAACTACGGAAACTCGGGCGCAGCTTTTTGCTTATGGTTCACACACTAGCCTTCTTTTAATTCGCAAGAAAGTCCACTAGTTTCCTATAAGTTTTTATAGGAGTACTACCACACCTCGACACTCCATAGAATTGTCCTCGCAGCTATTATTGTCGGCGTTGTGATTCTTGTTGGCAACACAACATTCTCCCAATGCTAGAGAGACAATTTCTTCTTCTTAAATTTAAATGTAGAACACATATGATGGGACACTTGGTACGACACGACGATTTCTTTTTAAACCTGCTGGAAGGGAAAATAGAAGGAAAACAAGGCAGAGGGAGGCCAAGATTGACCTATTTTAACCAGGTGAAGGAGAATGTGTGTGTCGTGTCGTATCAGGAAGTCAAACGGCTGGCCGAAGACCGCGCGGAGTGGCATCCATGTTATAACTTCCCTATAATATGTTAAGAACAGATTAGCAAATGACCTATTATTATATTAAGAAACCTGTGTCTATGGCTGCATCATAATGTTTAAATTTCGAACATCTTCTTAAACATAAGAATCATATTATTTGATTGTGATTATCGAATTAGTCGATTTGTAATTTCATTCAATGTGAAATTCTTTTTCCATACGTTTTTTGAATCTCGAATATTATAATCGATTTGAGAATCGGAATCGACTCAAGTCGTTGTTTATGAATTTAAAAAATATATAACTGTCAGTCGTTTGTTTCGAATTCGAACTGTCAAATAACAGGAAATAAAGTTACTGTATTTTGTGGCGTGAAATATCTGGCGAGAAAATAACAGAGACTTATGATTCGTTCGTTCGTTACAATTCGTTCGTTCCACAAAACCACACTCATGTTTTAATGCCTCTCGTTCATTATGCACCAGTCACAAAAAAAAACTAAATATTTGATGTATGTAATTAAATGAAATTGTGGATCTGCGTGAAAAAATATTCCGTGTTGAGTTTCTTGTTGGATTCTTCTCAACAGGGTTTTTCCATGGTGGTAGATTCTTCGACTTTCATAAGTGCTTGTTAGCTCTAATTGAATAAATATGTTTTGAGTGACATTAAGATTCTTCTCTCCCACTCCCACTCGCGCAGATGTCCAAAGATTCTTCCATCTTTTTTGATTTGGTTTTTGTAGTCCACCAATTGCATTACCATTTTTAATGACAGTTCCTGCATCAAAATAAAAACAATAAGGCTGATTGTCACATTCGCTTGTAAGTGGCCATTGACGTTTTAATTCGTTTTACGAAAAGCTTGAAAAAAACAGACAGTCTAAGATTTATCTCCCTACATATATTTGCTTGCCCTAGCTATATCGAGGACTCATTTAAACGGTGCAGCTAAGTATAGTTTAATGTATAATTATTTGCGCACGTATAAGGCTTTATAGCCTTAGTTTTTGTTCTTATGTAGGATGGGAACTGTCGTTAAAAATGGTAAATCACTTGGTGTACTTACTATACCTGTAGTGTGTTCCTGATTTACTAACTCTTGAACAGACAAGCGACCATTTCAGTGTAGCGTCAAGTCCCATACTTAACATGAGGAAATTCGAATTAGTACAACGTATCACGCAAGAGCCTCAATTATAAAGCTTCAAGACACGTGAATGCAGCGGCTGCCATTATATGACTCTAATAGGACCATTAAACTACCACTATAAAGCTATTAATCAATTGGGGAACGCTTTCAAAACAGCTTATTTCTCCGTTTGCACTCTCAAATTTGGACTTTATTGGACATTTCATTGGGTCCTAATTGTTATTTTGGGACATCGAAATTGGGAAACGCTCGGGCGCCGCCAAAGCATCGGTTTAGCAATGTCTGCTCTTATATAATTAGAAAGACTGGGACATGTAATGTTTGTTTATCTTTAAATTGTTTATTACAATAGTCAAAAGCATCATCGCCAGCTTACATACGTTTTAGGATGTCAGGGCTTGGGTTGTAGTTTCCAAGGGGATCATTGTTTTATTTTCTGGAATCCCCCCCCCCATACTAAAACCTGGCTACGCCCGTGATACACCATTTAATTTATTCACGAATATGCGTTTCTTTTCAAAGCTAAATTCGTGGTAATTTCAAATGTAATTTCATACATGAATTCCGGAAACCATAGAATAAACTATAGTTTCTCAAACTTTTTTTTCTCATAGACCACTTTCAAAATTTAGCTGGTTCCGGTGGACCCCTTGCAGATACATTTGTACCATATTCCCAAAACTTGACAAAAATGTGAAGATTGGATCTAAATCTAAATCCCGCCGAGTCTCCCGTGGACCCGTGGACCACTTTGGGAATTACCGGAATAAACCAATGAGAGACCATAGGATAAATCACTTGGCTACCACAGCTCCATCATCATACACATAATCATCATGGACAGTGACAAATAAATTGAGAGAGATGATTATCGTGATAATTTTCGCCCATATTTACGTATTAATAATTATCAATGATAATAATGTTCATGCCTGCGTGTAATATTAGGCGTAAAGCCTATAGTGTGTATCCGAAAGTAGCTGACGTTGTGCGTTTTTGGCGTACCTTCTACTCGTACACGTTAGACAATAACCACATAATTAATTATCAATGAACATAATTATCCTGACAATTTCCAACCCTGGATAAAAGAATTGTAAAATATTGTATAATGCGCATTCATCATTGTTCGATTGGCTTAACAGCACCTGTTAAACGTATCTGTCTATAATAAATTAATAATCACACACATTGTCATAGGATATGCTGACGATGTTGTTGCTTTCAACAGTTGAAAACAAAGAGGCGTTAAAAAAAACACTGTCTATGATATCATAGGCGCCGGGAAGACACGTAATGCCTGTCATTATTATTAGCCTAAATTTATATCCTACTTCTAAGTATAGATCTTCTGTCTTGACCTCTACGTCGTCCTATCCAAAGATAAATACATTCGTTCGATAATTAACAGTAGGTATAGTGCAAAAATAAGTTAAGAGTATTGTTTGAAAGCCTGTTGACCTTATCCTTAAAGTGGAAAACGAAAAAGATGCCCTCAGACACGTTGAGTACAAGCAACGGTAGAGTCGAACTGCAAATTCCAAATAGCTATGTATCACTGAGCTGAATTCCCTTCATAAGTGATACAATTCGATTTATCAAGATACGAAGGTTAAATACACGAGGAAAAGCTGTGAGATGTTGGCGTCCTCTATTTTTTTGTCGTCTTGACGCGCCCAATACCGTACTCCAGATTTATGACAAGAAATGAAGTATTCGAAGGACACTTTGAGCGTATAAAGTCATAACTTGCCTTCCCGTTACGAGAGCCACTGTTCCTGCCGAGAGTAACTTTGTTGTATATGAATTATTAAAATCTCCGAGCGCATCGAGCGCGATCATATAAATTGCCTTCGATTATCTTTACACGACAAGGTCTTAACCATATGTCTGGAAATAACCGGATGATCAGTTTTTTCATGTTTCGGTTTCAACTTAAATATGCGACGGACTTGTTTTGATATTAAAATTATATATGTTTAAAAAACGTACCAAAGTAATCCGGTGACAAAATATCTTAGCTATAAAGTTGATGAACTTCACTTCTCTCAAATCATATTTGTTGGAATGAACAGTGACAACATAACATAATCTCAATCACACAAAGTAGCATTACATGTTGAGAGAGTGGTGTAGTGTACGAGACCTTTAGTTTGATTGGTGGCTACTTATCTATCCCGTAGAAACAAAAAAAAACTGAGTACAACACTATGATCCTCAAGAAAGGTCTGCCAAATTTCAACTATTAGCGCCAGTGGTTTGGGCTGTGCGATCCCTGTCAGTCAATAAACGTAATTCATTTACAGGTATATAGAATAGATGACCTTTGTGCAGCTTACGAGTACGACGTAAAGGTTAAACTAATAGCTTCATACCACAATACATTGTGATAACTGTATCCTATTTCTAATAAAACATTTATATCGCTTCAAAGTAGCCATTATACTTGACAATGTACCTCGTCGACGTCCTGACAAATTCCCATCCCATACTTTTGTTAACATCAATACGTTGGCGTGCGAGTGCGACAAAAGACCATTGCGCTATTGTCTGATGACGAATTGGACGATTCATTAATACGTTGCGAACAATGGTTGTCGAAATGACGCTCTCTACGCGCCTTTTTGTGGCGGGCTATGGGAAACTGCAGTTAAGTTAGACAAAACTTGTAGATGACCAAACGACAGCTCTTCAACAACTATCGGCAATCTTCACTTTTAATGCCTTTCGCGTTTTGAAGGTACCGTGATGCAGGACAATGTTTCAGGAACGCGGTACCATCTCCTATTAAAGGTGCTTTATACTTTACATTCTTCTGTAGCATAAAGTAAAAATTATGGTCAGGCAAGCAGGAGAGTAAGAAGAACGTGAGTGAATGTCTTCGGATGTGAACAAAGTAGTTGATGTACACTTACTTTGCCATACATATCATTGCTGTCGTCAAGTAAAAAATTTAGCCAAGTCGGTGAGAATGTTAGGACGCTCCCCTCGGCTCCTTTATTATCCTCCCATTACTCCAGAGACTTAAAGAGTTGACAGACAGTTACTGATCCCGAATTAAATCATCTCGTCATACAGCTAAACTAAAAATAAAGCTTGAATGTTATTGTAGGAACCAGATCGAACGATTTCAAGTAAGAAACTCGTTTGACTACTTACTCAATTTGGCTGTGCAACTTGATATAAAACGTCAATCCTTAGGCTATGAGGTATAACGTTATTCGACGGCATTAGCGCCTATTTCACGTGATCGGATTTAGGTAATATTCATGACAGATTAGCTCCTGGAGGATGCTTAGCAGACCCTTCACGTTGCCGACTTCTTGGTGCTATCCTGCAGTTCCTTAAGCTAAGAATTTCCTAAGTTTGCGAGATATCAAGCGTCCAATCCTACCCAATCAACCACTAACCAATAACCAATCAAGTGACGTACTTTTTATGTGCTGTCAAAACAAAGTTCTCCCTTAGAGTTCGAACGGCAATAGCAACTTATGACGTCACTTGTTCCTATACTCAATCAACTAACTATTTATTTATTTTAAAGCAACAAAAAAAGTAATTTTGCAGTTAATCGAAAATTAATCTCGTTTTCAGGGCTAAAATGAAACGAATTTTTACTGGAGTCGTGTCTTCGAATTATTTTTTAATGGCGTCACCATCCCTACTGTGTCAGTCTCGTTCTGAAGGTGCGATATGGTACATAAGTGTATTTGCACTATTATTCGAGGCGATAAAGCTTAAGTATAATTAAGCTTAACCCTTACTTTTCTTGCCCTGTTCACACGTCATGTTCTCATATTAGTTGTAAGATATAACTGTACTCTTTATGATGTAACAGTATACTCGCATAATGGTTTGTATGGGCATTGTTGGATTAAGTCACAGGACGCTGCGATTTTGGACCATTTTATTCAAACAGCTTTTATATAACTTGCCCTGTTTGTCTGGGCCAAAAAGCCGTGGTGGCCTAGTGGTTAGACCTATGGTCTCTCTAGCAGAGGGTCTTTGATTCGAGTCCGGACTTGCGCCTCTGAGTTTTTCGAAATTTATGTGCGAAACAACATCGTGAAGATGCATCGCTATGTGTGAAGTTCCCAATCCGCAATCCGCTTTGGTAGGTCTAAGAATAGGTCGCAGCCTATTTTTTTTTTCCTATTCTTCTCAGACGGAGTCGCGGGCAACAGCTAGTATTAGATAAATTTTACAAAAATATTCACTTCTCTATGCAGTTGAAATGGTTTTAGGGAATGGATCGTACGTTTCAAAAGGCTATTTGACACTATCAATCAATTGACATACTTTTCATAAGCTGTCAGCTAAATAGGAAAATATTGTATGGCAGTACCGAACTATGACGTTATTTTATTTAAATCTATTGAGATTCGAATTTTGACGTTATTTGATAATTTATCTGGTGCGAGTTAAAATTAAATGATTTTTCATTAGAGCTTTGTTGTAATCGGTTAATAGTGTTATAGTTGTTATGTGTTTATTTCTACAATGTGGTCTTTTTTATTATATGTTGTAATTTTTTTAATGCTACGTTCGTGTGAAATTCATTTAATGGATACCGCTAATCCGTAATCGAAAGATTTCCCTTACCTTTTTATCAGGAACCTTTTTATACCTGCGCCTTAGTAAAGGAAATGGTAATAGCTCTTGTAACTTGGACCACTCAGGCCTGCCAACATCGATTTTCCTTAATGAATCTTTTTATACCGATTCTCCTTTTTCATATTCATTAACACCGCGGCGTAGAGTCCACTTTGCCGCGTACTTTTACCATTAATCAACTGCTAAGTGTCAAATCTTTGAGTTGCGGTAACAGTAGAAAAGACTCCATAGAATTCTCATTGGGAAACTCCTGTAATGAAGTTGACAGAGTTCATTTTAACTCTTTATTTTCTTAAGGTCAATGGCCTGGGGCCTAAACAAAAATGATTGCCAACAAAAAGCAAAGATGCCCATTATTCCCGTGCGTAATGCATTTTTACTTTAACTCTTTACTGCATTAAAATGTGACGAAGATCTTTATTTAAATAATACTTCACTACCGAGATCTGAAATGAGCCAATGATGCCAAACGCGTGTTTGGTAAAAATGGCGTAGCTGAGTGATTCGACAGATTTAAAACAAAGATTCCAAAGGTCATTTCAACATAAAGCCAAAAATTTTGTAAATATAGAGCCAGGACTATTTAGTTTAATTAAGGAGTTTTTTAGTTTATTAACGACCGCTTTAGCCTAGTTGGTAGTGACCCTGCCTACGAAGCGGGAGGTCCTGGGTTCAAATCCCGGTAAGAACATTTATTTGTGTGATGAGCACAAATATTTGTTCCTGAGTTATGGATGTTTTCTATGTATTTAAGTATTTATTTATTTATATAAGTATGTTTATCGTCGTCTAGTACCCATAGTACAAACTTTGCTTAGCTTGGGACTAGGTCGATTTGTGTGAGATTGTCCCCTAATATATATTTTTTTATTAATAAGTCTTACTATTCCTTACGTGAATTTTTAAACGAAAAATAGATTTATACAACGTGTCTCTAATCTCTAGACACAAACCGAAATCCTAAGTAGAGTTCCTTCTCAGGCATGTTCTGCTTTTGCAAAATTATCAGAATAGATGAAAAAAATACAATTAATACCCACAAACAAACTAACAATAAGTAGGAACATACTGTATCAGTTGTTCGCAATGAGTTTTGGGGTTCAGAGCTTGATCAAGTTGAAATACTCTTTAATTATAATTACCATGTATCTACATACAGGTTGTTCCAAAGTATTAAATCGTAAATCAGTCATTTCTCTGTTCTGTCTATGTTTGGTGCGAGGCTTTGTACATAGCTTAGAAATACCCTAATCAACACGCCCTATTAGTCGATGCCCGGAGGGCAGACACACGTTGTATAAAAACATAATCAAAACAAGAAAAAGATTATAATGCCATTTCATTTTTGTTTATATTCAAAGCAGTTTTTAAGTTTATATGATTTTTTAGTGCCATATTGTTAATACACTGACGAGCAAAAATAAAGGGTCGGTTACAAACATGACGATAACTACAAAACTCGCTGTGATAGCTTCTTCGAGTAAAATGAGTTTAGTAAAGAGTTTAATTCTTAACAAAAAAAGTTTTATTGAGAATAAAACTCTTTACTAAACTCATTTTACTCGAAGAAGCTATCACAGCGGGTTTTGTAGTTATCGTCATTTTTGTAACCGACCCTTTATTTTTGCTCGTCAGTGTAGTTAGATACTTTTTTTTTACTAAGCTACATATTGTTATGACTTCATGAGGTTACACCACCACTATTATACGTATATATTTATTAGTTTTGTTATTGTAGTAATATAGGATAAATGTTGACATATTTTTTAAGATCTTCATCCACATAGAAATATATATTGTCTTCGTTCATCCACAACATTTGTGTTTGGAGATATCTAATTTTAAAACTCAAGTCTCATTGCCAGCGACGTACTTGCTATTTGACCTGGTGAAGTGACACCGATGCGGGGCGGGGGCCTTAAGCGCAATTCAGCGTAATAGCGGAAGCTGATCTACTTCGGTATCCGCTCACTATACTATGTTAGATCGTAGATTGTGTCGCAGTTTCGTGTACCAAAAACGAAGATATACAAATCAACATGGGACTTTCTCCGTTTTGTGTAAAAGTTCACGAAATCAAAGTTTATCTTCGGTCAATTTAGGCTTTCGGAAAACTACAGTCACTTTGGAAAAACACACGAGCAACCGGCAAGAAAATTGCTGCGTGTGTGTATGTATACGTGTTCGTGACTTTCATTTAGTGCCGATGTCATAGTTTGGCATGGCAGTAATTTGAACGCACATGTGCGTTGGTAGCACCTGAAGGAGTCTCGAGTCTGACAGCCGGCAGTGAATCCGTTAATTATGTTTAAAGTATTTAAACATTTTGGTAGAGCCATGTTGTAGCTAGCCGCTGCATTACGAATGGGCCGGCTCGTCCGACGCAGTACCACCCTCTCACAAAACACCGGCGTGAAGCAGCAGTACTCCTGCTGCGTTTCGTACGGTCAGTGAGAGCGCCGGGGGCCCAATACCTCTCCCCTCCCTCTCCTTTTTAAAGGCCGGCAACGATCAGTGACTCACTTTGAGTTGCCTCCCTCTCATAATAAAAAAATACAAGTAAGATATTTTTCCAGTAATTTTTTTACGTTTTTTTTAGTCAAAAATTTCGAAGCCATATAGAGGCCCAAAACATCTAAACATTGACAATACAAATCGAGTTCAGGTATTTTTGAACACCTAGACAGGAAAACTACTATAGGTAGGAATAATGCCCCCCAAGAATCAAGAAGAATAGTTTTGTCATCTCTTGGATCCATGTGGAAATGGGCAGGCGGAACGATTAGGCGCGCTGATCAAAGTGGTTGAGCTTTGGTGGACTTTATAAAACGACAAATAAACAAGATAACTAAACTGAAATAAACTTGACAGATGCAATACTTGCGTTGGGCAGCCGCTAAATTCATGCTAGCCCACTGTCAACGGTGTTAGCAGCCACAGAGTATAGAGTGACAACTTCCAAAGAGAATAGAATCACTGCGTGCCAATTATAGAGATAAGGAAGTACAGTAAAATTACATAAAGTTTACCACTGACAGATGGTTTGACTTCATTTCATATTCAACTTTAACGACCTACAAATAAAGCCAATTTTAGAATACTGTTACCCACGTTTGCAGATTTTGTAATACCTAGTACTTTATTTGTATGGTGTTAAAGTTGGAAATGAAATGAAGGCAAGCCATTTGTCAATGATAAACTAAAAGTAAACGTATTGTATGGAGTGGTAAGTAACTGCCCTACCTCAGATAGTTACGTTAGTTGAAATCCACATCTTGTCCCTCCATATTAATGTCACGTGGATTTCAATGTAACCAGCTCACAATCTGATCTAATAGATATCAGGTCAGGGGACACCAAACTCATAATATAATATGATTGAGGGTGGATCAACTATTTCTTGTTGTTATTCTGTCCCGTCAGCGAGGGGACAAAAGTAGTACAGTTTGATTAGAAGAAATGTTGTGTCACATTAACTAACATGCTTATTAGATGACCAATTGTAGAAGGGGTTTAAAACTACCACAAAAATGCATGTTTGGCAAATTTTAATCAGATAAACTTACGGTTTAAAGAGTTACTCAGGAGACCGTCACTATAGCAACGAGTGACAAAGAAAAGTTGATCGACCCTTGAAAATAAAAAAATTGCCCCACAAAACGCATAGTTTGTCTATTGGGCGTCGTCCAGAAGCTAGTTCAACTATTACATAATATTTTTATAAACATGTCGCGAGCGCATCGACTCCTGCGCAAGGGTGCCCACCCCACTGTAACTCCACGCTCGAGCACGCAGTAATTGACTAGGAATAATAACTTGTACCGTCTTGAACTACACAAGTCCATGCTGGCAAAAATATTAGCCAATTCTAGTAGCATTTGCTCTGGCTATCTATTTTCGTTAAGGTCGGTAGGACCTTCTTCAAGGGTCACACCTCCCCTCAGAATGAGAGGGCTTGGGTGTGATTCCCACGCGAGCCCAGCGTGTATTGGAAACTTCACACACACCATTGAATCTCACGAAGTTTTAAAAGCTCATGGTAAATTCGAAATGTAATTTCGCAAATAAATTTTGAAATCATCGAGAGTTGTGTGTGAGCCTGAGCTCGGCTACTACGTCATGTGCTTTTGCCGCTAGTTGATTTTTAACCCCCGACACAAAAAGAGGGGTGATATAAGTTTGACCGCTATGTGCGTGTGTGTGTCTGTCTGTGGCATAGCTCTTAAACGAGTGACCCGATTAGGATGCGGTTTTTTTTATTTGAAAGCATCGTTCTTGGCGCTGGTTCTTAGACATGTTTCATAAAAATTGGTCCAGCCGTTTCAAAGTTATCAGCTCTTTTGTTAGCTGCGGAAGGGATCTTAGACGCATAATGGGCATTTACTTTATTTTCAAACATAATATGTGCGACGAAATGCGATGGGAGTTTTTAAAAATTTTAATTTTAGTTATTGTTTGAAAAGATGACTTTAGAAGTTTCTGCCAAGTTTCTTGCGGCGCATTCTTCTTGGCAATGATGGTCCTTACGAAAGCACTGGTAGTTTTAAAAAAGTGTCATGCAAAAGAGCCTTTTGCTTTATTCCAGAATAAACGTTGTGATTTTGATTCGATGTCTTTTGGCTAATATTTAAACTGAATTCTTCACATTTCTTTAGGAACACTGTCTTATTTCATAACAATACCAGTTGAAGCAACAATCAATACCATGTGTCGTTAACTTGAAAAGCTCGAGTTAATTGAAGCGCGTTAATTAAGAGAAACCTTAACGACGCGGCCTATTAAGCTAACTAATGTTACACCCACGTTATAACAGTTAAAACACCGGTTTTTGTCGAAGCTTTTAATGTTTCGACTGTAAGAGAACCCTGTATGAGAAGCAGAGGAATCGTGAACAGTTTTGAAAGGACCAGGAGTATCGTAAACCTGCCTTTGATTAAATTGGCAACATTTCATTATAAAAACACTTCAAAATGTATATACGATTCGAAAGCGTTTTGCTTCCTGTACCTCTACCATGAGTTACACACAGTGACCGTACTCGCTAGCGACGGCGTAAATGATTTGTATAGAGAATTGTGTACAGCGCCTCTAGCGGTCACTTACGGAAGTACAATTCTCCATACAAATCATGTACGCCGTCGCTAGTGAGTACGGTCACTGCAAACTAGTGTAACTCATGGTGGAGGTACTGAACACTATATTTATAAAAAAAAATGGCCAAGTGCGAGTTGGACTCGTGCACCGAGGGTTCCGTACAAAATATGTATCTATGAAAATCCAGTCTTAGCAGACCCCTGCTCCTAAGCTAAATGTGCGCAGTGTGGGATCATTGTAGATTGGTTATTGATATAGACAGACAGACAATAAAATTTAAGCTTTCCGCAATTTTTCCTTTATCTGTGCTATAACACCTTGCTTCGTACCAAATTTCAAGATTCAAGAAATCAACAAAAAATTTTATTTTGAATCAAATCGAAAATAAATCTGGTTTTCAGGGCTATAAAAGAGCGGTTTCATACTGGAGTTGTGTCCACCATTGCTGAGCTGCCCGTCTGGCGGCTCGCCCTCTCTCCGGTAAGCTGTAAAAGCCGTCGAGGCTAACAGAAACAGTCAGTTCTAAAAAAAAAAAATGGAGTCGTGTCTTCGAATTATTTTTTAATGGCGTCACCATCCCTATTGTTAAATGTGGTTAGAGGTGGGCAAACACTTCAACATATTTAAGGGAATATAATTTACTTCTTATACTCTAAGGGTACTTTACTTCATAAATCATGGTAAGGTAACCTATACTTCATTTAATTTAGAATTAGAAACCACAACAACATTATATTGCGGCTCGTGAATTGAAATCTCTTTACAATTTGTACTAGAGTAACAATTGATGACACGCAAATAAAGTGACATCAAAACAATTTTATTTTGCGGCTCCCAGACTATTGTACTGTACTATTTGCTAGGTAAGAAATAGTTAACCAGACGCAATATAATGTTATTGTGGTTTCTAATTCTAAATTAAATGAAGTATAGTGGTTTGATCTATGGCCTCTCAAGCAAGGGGTCGTAGGTTCGAGCTCGGCCTCGTACATCTGAATTTTTCGATATTCAATGTGTAATTAGATTTGAAAACCATAAGCTTTACGGTGAAGGAAGGTGTACACACCTGCGAAGAAAGTTAATGGTGTGTGTGAAGTTCCCAATCCGCAGTCGGCCCGCGTGGGAACTACGGCCCGAGCCCTCTCATTCTGAGGCTCGTGCTATGTATATTTTCGGATGATGATAATTGACTTCAAAGTAAGGTCTTCTATAAAACTAATCATCATAGCTAAGATACTGGCCTAAAATATGACAATAGCCAAACAAATCTGTGGTCACGTTTTACGTAACGCTGTCAAAGTTAAAAGTTAACGGGAATTCGCTGGTATGGCGCCGATGTTCGTTCGAAAGTTACTGGCCACTTTTAAAGGCATAAAGAAGATATTTTTCTCATACACCATTCAATTGTTTCTGGCAAGATATAAAAAAAGTACGCCGAAAAATTTAAAATAGTGGTAACGTATGAGTATGGGGAAGGTTTAAATTTCGAACGGTACTGGGCCAGAACTAAAAGAGCGCTTAACAATGTCAAATAAGCCGTCATCTCCGGTCGAATTATTTTCTACAAGCCGACATTTAATTAAATACTTAACTTATTAAAACGTACGTGATAAGTTCGGTTTACAGAAATTTACTTAATTGGTGATTTGACAGCTGGCTTTACGTTTGTTATCGTTATAATAACTTGGTGCAATTCACTTACATGACATAATATCATTATATGCTGGCCACTGGCCAGCTACATCAAACGAAGTTTACACGCAAAGAATGTGTCTAGCCACCTTTTTTTAAAAAATGCTATTTTAATCTCAAAATGTAGCGCTCGTCACGTAAGTACTATGTAACTTACCATTGAATTAAATATGGATATCTAAAAGTAGTATTTTATATCGGTACACGATGATTTCTAATCGGTGATCAGGAACCAATTTTTTTAGATCAGTATTAATATTGGCGACCATGTTTAAGTCGCAGAAACAGAACATCATTTGGAAAATTACTTTTTAGCAGTCACTGTCACCCTACACATGGTTTTGTCTATGAGCTTAAAACCTCTTTGACAAATCAGTTTTTTGAACAAACTTTGACGTGAGACATGTCAAATTCCCCGCCGAAACGATTACACTTGACGAACTACTTAGCTTCAACAAAATGTAGGATGACCATGCATTCGGTGGATGGAGGAAGATTACTAAAACTCAAAAAGTTGCTGAAGTGACTAGACAGTCATGTTCCTTCCGTAAACCCTTTAAATGTTTTTTTTTTAAAAGTTACCAGCTGCTCATTTCAAAGGATAGTTACCTAGTTGCCAGTAATAAAATTGTCTGACACAAAGACAAAGGTCCCAAAATTGGATACGAATAAACAAGTTTAAAATCGTTATCGCTCAATAGAAAAACTAAAATATGGATAAAACCAGTTCTTAAAATAGGTTCTTTAAACCCGCATTTATATCGTTTTTATGTAATATTATTTTAACACCTCGATCTAAGCCATTATGCAATTAAGATTCCTAACAAATTGGAAATCAACCTTTTTTTTGTCCGCCCGCGACATTCGGTTTTTTTCTTTGTCTTAGATAAATTTATTTTGACATTTTAGTGTGAAATAAATTTCAATTATTTATCCGTGGTGCCCTAGTGGTTTGACCTATGGTCTCCCAAGCAGAGGGTCGTGGGTTCGAGTCCGGGCTCGCACCTCTTGAGTTTTTCGGAATTTATGTGCGAAATTACATTTGTAATTTACCATTTTTACGGTAAGGAAACTAGCCTACATGAGAAGAAATTCAATGGTGTATGTGAAGTTCCCAATCCGCACTGGGCCCGCGTGGGAACTACAGCCCAATCCCTCTCATTCTGAGAGGAGGCCTGTGCCCTGCAGTGGGACGTATATAGGCTGGGATGATGATGATGATGATGGTGATTATATATGTGGAAGTTTAGATCCTCCATGACGCAAAAACGGCTTAACGGATTTAGCTTAGCGGGCATACAGATAGCTTAAAACCTGGATTATCATATATGGTACTTCTTTTCGAAGTCTCCAGCAATGGCTAGTAGTTCATATACTTAGTCCGTTTTGTAGCGGCGATATTTCTAAATACTAGATTTTTAGGTTTTTTATGTTAGATAGGCCAGACAAACGAACTAGTGGGTCACCTGATGTTAAATGAACACCACTGTCCATAGACATCCGCAGCGCTTTACACGATGCTAGTGCGTTGTCGGCCCTAAAGGAGAGGGAAGGAATGAGGGAGGGAAGGGGTGAGGTATTGGGCCCCCGGCACTCTCACTGACCGTACGAAACGCAAGCAGGATTACTGCTGCTTCACGCCGGTGTTCTGTGAGAGGGTGGTACTGCCCCGGACGAGCCGGCCCATTCGTGATGCAGCGGCTAGCTACATCATGGCTCTACCACTACACAAAATTAAATTAAAGTATATTTTATCTCTTTTTGTTAATTTTGTGTGTTATAAAGACCTATGTACCTTTAAGCTCCAAACGCGTAGATAGCGGACGCGTGGCGCTGACGGTTGTAATATTTTAACTTGTATGAACGGTTGTGCGGTACCTTGCCGCGAACTCGTTCATACAAGATAGAATATTACAACCGTCACCGCGACCGCGCCGCCACTTTTCCGCTGTCTGTGCGTTTGGAGCTTTAGAATAAACCAAAGAATCTAGAAAATTTCTGGGTAAAACCATAAAAAATGTCCCTATATTATTAAAAAAAAAAAATAACGGGATTATTCACACCAATTGACCTAGTCCCAAACTAAGCAAAGCTTGTACTATGGGTACTAGACAACGGATAAACATACTTATGTAGATAGATACATACTTAAATAAATACATATTAAAAACCCAAGACTCGAGCACAAACATTCGTATTATTCACACAAATGTCTGCCCCGACCGGGAATCGAACCCGGGACCTCAAGCTTCGTAGTCAGGTTCTCTAACAACAAGGCTATCCAGTCGTCTAAAGGATATACTTATATTATAATGGAAATTTAGAGTTAATTTAGTGTGGCCTGACCACGAGTAAACGCGACTAGCGGCGGAGCGAACGAATTCACCGTTCATAGCGCGGTTGAAACTTACCACTCAGCGGTTTTGTTGATAATTCGCGCAATGTATTACTATGCAGCAATGTGATGGATGAACGAGTCGCGCGTACTTAGTAAGGGTGCAACTGTAAGGCGATGAATTAATTTCAAAATAGTTTTTGCGCTTAACCAACTTCGCTTTTTGCATCCCGCTTACACGCATTAGTAAGACAGAGAAGCCAATTGCAAACGAGCGCTGCAGTTTCTGGTGCTGTTTATTCCTGATTTTATCAAAAAATCTCAACGTTGCGAGTCGTACAAAAACAGTGTACCCATATAGGGTACGCGTCCGCTTTTTGCCATGGCCGGACGGATTCGCGGAATACTTGTTTACACAAAAGCGGAATGGTGGCATGGTAACATTCCCTTTGCCATGTTGGATGTGGAAAAAAAATACCACAGATCAAAATACATAACTTAATACAGAACGGCCGTACACGAAAATCGAAAGTTTTAAATAAGGAATTGGAGACAAACCAAATTAATTGGAGACCCAGTAAATCATTATCGAACACAGTTTTTTCACAAAATGGCTACTAGTTGATTGATTAGGTAGGCCCCCAATTATCATTGTTCCTTCAGCGGTGTGCTGGCTGGTCTTTGATCAATTATAACTGTAGATCCACAGTCGCGCGCCCGAAAATGTCCGAGCCAAATGAGCGCCACTTTGATAAAAGTGGCCTTCTTTTTTCTCATTCTCACTACGTTGCGTGAAATTGGCAAGTTTAGCTGTCAAGTGTCAACCGAAATTCGACTGTAATGAAGTAAAGACTAGGTTCAAATTTCTGTGTAGGTGATGATTTTAATTGTTATGCAAACAAATAAAAAAGTTCGGACATTTTTTGAAGGGTATTTTGTTCGGCAATGTGTATCTTCAGTTATAATTGATCAAAGTGGCTGGTAGATAAATATAATAGCTGTCGCAAGTGTCGTATCGTAGTATCGTGTCGTAAGTAATCTGTGGTCAAAATGTAACCAGAACTTAAACTCGTCCAACCGCTTGTTGCCGGTAAAATATCTGTTCTTCAAGTATAGCTTTATGTGAGCATTAGTTTTAATGAGATATTTAGATTAAATAATGCCAAATGGCCGTTCGCAGCGTGACGCTCTATAACTAACTGTACGCTTAGTATAAGTTTTACTTCACCAAAATACTTCTCGATCGCGTTTACGTAAAAAAATCAAATACTAGGGAAACATGGACAGCGCCTCCGCGGCCGCGCGTCCATGTTTCCATAGAATTGAAATTTTTACGTAAACGCGATCGAGAAGTATTTTGGTGAGGTATAACGTATACTAAGCACTCTGATAATGGCTGCTTTTCGACATCTTTAAGCGAAAATAGCGCCTTGTTATTCTTTTACGTCCGTTTTTGTATGGAACTATAACGGTGATATATTATGTTTAACAATATTCATAGATTTGTTTTGCTAAACACGCAGTTTGAGTGTAGTTTAGATTTAGACTCTTGTCATTAGATACCTACTATGACTATGGGAAAGTTAACAGGTTACCAGGTTCCATTTTTTAGCGCTTTCATACACTTTTTTTTTAACTTAGATTTAACGACTTGGGTGCCGTGAAAAGTCCTTAGCTAATAGACAAAAAAGACACCATACGTACGCTCCAGTATTTACAGAATAAGTCGTTTTATTAAATCAGAATCAATCTTTGTACATGATAATAAATTTGTGGGATAAAAACATTGTTTTTCTGCTTCTGTTCTGAACAAACTTTTAGAGTGTGATAACATTGCACCAGTACCGCGGAGGCTAAGAGTGACCGACCCGGCAGTGGCTCAAAGAAGCACATTAAAATGAAACTTCGTAATGTGGAAATGAAAAAGGCACTTGTACATCAATATGAACCTTATTGCAATAACTTAAAGAACTAAATGTACTTATGCATCTATGTGCTTAAATTACTCGCTAGATGGCGCTTTTATCAAGTCTCATACATTTGCACAGACAGTATGAGTTCTGCATCGCACTATCGAAGTTTTTAACATCCGTTAGTATATAAACAATGCGAGATTACTTGATTCGGCAGGACATATACTAATGCTTTCATACCACCTCCATGGTAGCGTTAAACGTTTAACGCAACCTTGTTGGAAGTCGCATTAGAAGTTTCACTTCAAAAAAACTGTGACGCATGTGTCTTGAATATATGTGAAACGAAGAGAAGTTTGCCTCCATGCACTAGGGACCATTAGACAGAGTACGCAACTACCTAGGAGCCCCACAAAAAAATTAAAAAGCCACAGTCAAAATTTCATAAAAAAAATTGTATCCTCAATGACAATTATGTAGGTACTATTGCTTTTTTTCAACGTTAGCCGTCACTTGATTTGAACGAACTTGAACATAAGCCGTCACTTTGAAAAGTGATGGAATTAACGGCTGAATTCCATTGCCTAGAGACCGCGATATGTCTAACCGGGCCTGTGCCTCGTATGTACTGTCAAGCAATTCCTAGGCCACTATAGAACCTTGTCGCAATAACTATTAGATAATTACTACATCAGTGCTTGTCAAAAGATTATCAACTTTTCGCATCACAACATGCAATAAACGTAAAGAGTTTATAAACGTTTTCGCTCCGTGACCGTGACATGAGAAGAAAAAGAAGTTTTGACAGACGGCCAGTGACAATTCAAGTTGTAAACACACAAGCAACTCCTTTCCTATTCATTATCGTTGATACGTTCGCGGAGATCGAAATGCCACCATGACATACATCACGCAATAAGTACTGTCGTAGAGGATAAACAAATTAATTCATTATGGCATAGGAATCAAATTGGTTGACTGTACGGGAGAAATCCAAAGCTCTGCTTGTATCACCGATAAACCGATGAATGCCTACAAATGACTAATAATTAAATTCAAATAACAAACCGCACGGAAACGGCCCGATAGTGGCCGTGGGAAAAAAGAGATATTGCCCGCGACAAAAATATCGTTTTCGCCTACAAGCCAACTTCCGCGCTAGAAGTGTTTGCATAGTGATAAAGAGATAAGTCTGAGCTGCATTTAAATAGTCTTCCAAGGAATTGCGCTGCCTAATCTATAAGGAGCCTCAAAATTGCACTGCTTAGTTAATCTATAAGGTCTCTCGAAATTGCGCTCCCTAATCTACCAAGTATCTCGAAATTGCGCTGCCTAATCTACCAAGTGTCTCGAAATTGCGCTGCCTAATCTCTAGTGATCGGCGACCGGTAGCAATTTTTTGACGCAAGTATTACATGGATATGATTATATTTCAATTCTGTGCACAAATTATAATAACTTTTAAAAATGTACGTTTTTTATCGAGTTTTACTATCGTCGATAATTTATCGAGGTATTAACATTTCTATTGTGATGTAATAATCTATGTTTACGTCAACTCATGTCTTGCACTGGTCACATTGACGTTCCTATCATTATTTTACACGTCAAAATGTACATATAAATACAATTTGACGTGTAACACCAATTGACCCAGTCCCAAAGTAAGCTAAGCAAAGCTTGTGTTATGGGTACTAGGCAACGGATAAACATACTTATATAAATAGATACATACTTAAATACATATTAAACACCCAAGACCCGAGAACAAATATTCGTATTTTTCATACAAATATCAGCCCCGACACGGGAATCGAACCCGGGACCTCAAGCTTCGTAGTCAGGTTCTCTAAACACTAGGCCATCTGATCGTCTAAACATAATGTAACGTAATGTTCTTTTACAACACAGACTAATCCATATCAGTCATTACGTTTAACGTCAAAGTGACATAAAATGCTACCGGTCGCCGATCACTACTAATATCATGTGCTCATGTGTCTCAAAATTGCGCTCCCTATTCTGCGAGGTATCTCAAAATTGCGCTTCTTAATCTACGAGGTGTCTCAAAATTGCGCTGCCTGCCTAATCTCAGGTGTCATAAAATTACGCTCCCTAATCTCAGGTGTCTCAAATGTTAGCATCTGAGTACAGAAAATATTAAAATAAGTTTTCTTAGCCGCTTCTGTAATGATTTTACTGCCATTTAGCGATATTGAACATAAATAACTGTTTTATCAATGACTGAAACAGTAACTACACCGAGGGGACAGAAGCGGGCTAGCGGGGTTTGAGGGGGGATATTGTGTATTGTGGAAGCTTAGCGAGATATGGCGGAGAGTTTTTCTGTTAGCAAGCAATGTTAATCTATATAAGCAATTGGAAGACTGAATTAAACTAAAATTGGTAAAGTGGAGAGCGAGTATTATTTGGCTAGTTCTAACACAAAATTGCGCCGCCTAATCTACGAGGTGTCTCAAAATTGCGCTGCCTAATTTCAGGTGTCATAAAATTGCGCTCCCTAATCTACAAGGTGTTTCAAATTTGTGCTCCCCCTAATCTCAAGTGCCTCAAAATTGTGCTGCCTAATCTCCAGGTGTCTCAAAATTGCGCTTCCTAGTCTACGAGGTGTCTCAAAATTGCGCTACAATTTCGGTTTCGATAGTTCCCGGAGTACGCCGAAACTAGCACTAGTTGCCAGTTTCCTTTGTCTCCTTTGTGTTATTATTTCGCCTGGCTTTATCTCAGTATTCTCAGTCCTTCAATGTCTAGATTCTGTCGTCGAACAGTTTTAAATGATGTTTACATTAAACATAATTTCTGCGGAACGTAGGTATGCCACGATCGTTAGTGAGCTCCCAATATTTCTCGGTCTACACCACATTGGTATCCACCCGTTTCTTTAGTCTTCCTGTGATTATAACGCTAGTAAATGCACCGAAATATCACAAGCTTATTAAATCTCTCGTATGCCGAAAGTAAAAAAAAACCTGCATTCTAGTCTCGTTAGTATCAAACAGTATCAACGTTACAGATTAAAATTAAAATCCAAACCGATTGCTTTAGGCGCGGATCCGCGTTCGCCGTACGAAGGTATTAAAAATATGTCTAAGTTAAGTGACACTGCAAAAATGCCCACGTCACAGACTTCACGTGCTTGTAATTAGGTTGTTAATTAAGTGTAATATGTTATATGTTAGTCTTTCAGGTATTTTTATATGGGCCTATGCTTTAATACGTGTCTGTATTTTCACGAGAAATATTTACAATTTTATACTTAATTTAGTTTTTAAAGCACAACGATTGCTCTGACAACGCCATCTATTAATTGGCGACGAAGTTAACGCGCCATCTTGAAAGCAGAGATACTTCAACGTTCTCGGAGAGCGCCATCTATCTTGTTTAAAGTTAAAATATTGTCGCATTATCGGGATATTATATTTATATTCTTGGAATTTTGGAACAATTACTCTTTTATGTTATGTTAGCAGGACTTTAGGCGTTACAAAATTTACACTAAACAAATAAGGAAATCAAACATGCCTATGTTCTTATCGGAGTGTTTACTAGTGTCAAAATTCAAAGGTTCCCACGCCCTCAATCAGGAACAAGTATATTTAGTCTGATAACTGCCCCGATAACAAGTTTCGTCATATTTAAAGTGGATTTAATTCAGTTTCGGAGGCGCTTCGGAGACTAAATATCCTTAAATGCGAAGAAAACTTTTGATCATTTTTAGATTCCCATATTCATCATCATCAGCCTACATTCGTCCCACTGTTGGGCACAGGCCTCCCAGAATGTAGTTCTTACGCGGGCCCAGTGCAGATTGGAAACTTCACACACACCATTGAATTTGTTCTCAGTGTGCTGGCATGTTTATGAATTTTAAATTGTGTAAAAACGAAATTCTGTACGAAAGGGGTTTTGCATCGACTTGGGATAGAGGTGCGACTTAAATGGTGCTTAAAAGTTAATCACTCATTCTGAGATGCAGATTAAGCAGAGATACCAATCGATATCCGTTCTCAGTCCAATTTGGGTGGTCTCTGTGCTGATGGATTGATGGTATCTGATCTGATGCAAGTCTGTAAAGACACTAACAATTTATAGGTAACGCAGGAAGATTATTTTACAAATAAACTTAGGTAATGATTCGTGAGATGTGTTCAGGATTGACAGCAAGTACTGCGTTTATTTTAGTATTATAAAAAGCGTACCCACAATCTTGAAGTCTTTTTATTGAAAAATACTTTAGAAAAATAAGTCACGGCAACAATTAGCAAGGACGTAATAATATTCATATTCAGAAGTCATATTTTAAAAGCGTGTTTCAATAAAAAAACTCGTTATGATTGCTTACCTTTTTTATAATGCATTACCAAGATATAGTATCCTATCTCTCAATCATTTTGTCTATGGGTACGCCAAATTTCATCCAAGTCTGCTAACAAATTCCAGACATCCAAAGATCTTCAGCACTCTTATTTATAATAGTAGTAAGGTGCATAATGGAACTTAAAAATCTGTCCAAAAATACCTACTTCAAAATCTTAGAATGCTTAGATGATGGAATTAAACAGAGATTATTGAATGGAACTTATTGTGATGCTGTAAAATTAGAGACGTTAGAAGTAGCAAATAACCCACTGGATTTGATTCATTAAAATATAAAACAGCAGTGACAGCAATATAAGTTGGTGTAAAACCAAGTAAAACCACGAAAAAGAACAAGAACAAAACTGGTCTTTAAATAACACGGATTTTTTTTCCAGAAGCAAATTTTTTTTTTTTTCATACTTCTCTTAATTTATGCATATTTTGAGTTTGAATAAAAAGGTTTTTACTGAAGAATAAACTACGAGAACGCAGAAAGTAAAGTCCACTCCACGTTTCTCAGTCTTCTCGCCTCAGTAAGTAGGTGACTAGATAAAACATCTTACTAAGCAATTAGCGGTCATACGATCTCGCGTGCCTCCGTCTCTGACCGTTCGTGTGGATGTAATCAAAACAATTGCATTCGGAGACTATCAACTTGCATTTCGTGCTTCATTCATTTTAGTCCCACGTAGGATTGCCTTATTCCAAAACACAGGCCGAAATCGGGGCTTAATTTTGCCTGAATTTGTACCCTAAAACTATCTTTTTTAACCCCCCACGCAAAAAGAGTGGTGTTAGAAGTTTGACCGCTATGTGTGTCTCGTCTGGCTCATAGCTCTTTAACAAGTGAACGGATTTAGATGCGGTTTTTTTCTATATGAAAGCAGCTTTCTTGGCGATGTGACCTGCGTGTGACATGTCTCATCAAAATAGGTTCAGACGTTTCGAAGTTATCAGCTCTTTTGTAAACTGCGCAAGGATCTTACTTAGACGCATAATGGACATTACTTTATTTTCATACATATGTGACCTAATTGCGTTGGGGGTTTTTAAATTTATATTTATTTAAAGCTGGACATAATGTTCTAAAATCCCGAAATAAAACTTCGTTTTTCTCGCTCTCGACTCGCGACTTTTGCGGAAGCGAGACAAAAAGCGTGACAAAGGCTAGGCAAGCCGTACTAGATCACTAGAAGATATACCGAATACTAACAAAGGTACACACGAATTTAGATACGATAAAGCACTCCAATATTTAATCTACAAGTCGCACTCCTAACGTAAATATGAAGAGTCAACTAACTCAAAATAATCTACCATTTAATTTAGACCCTTCTGAAAGTTAAATGGAGCCTAAATTATGGTTTAAGATATTTATTTCTCAAAAGATTTACATAAATCAGTTACTGAGAAAACAATTTTGCTTAAATTTAAATAGGAGAGGGTAGCATGCAAAAACGGTCGACGATGAAGAAAATTGGAATGGATATTATTTTGATTTAGTAGACGGTTTTTCTAGGTATGCGAAGCGTATTTATGAAGAGAGATGGATTTCTAGACGGTTTTTTGCTGGGAAAACGAATGATGACCCTTGAATCCAATAAACGGTACGCTTAGTATAAGTTTTCCTTCACTTCAATACTTCTCGATCGCGTTTACGTAAAAAAATCAATTACTAGGGAAACATGGACAGCGACTCCGCGCGCGCGCGTCTATGTTTCCATAGAATTGAAATTTTTACGTAAACGCGATCGAGAAGTATTGAAGTGAAGGAAAACTTATACTAAGCATACTGGTCGCGCTGTTTCGCACTTTCTGTTCAATTTATTATTCTGTGTCTTAACTCTAGTTTTGGATTTTTTGCATAATGTAGTCTGTGTTTCTAGTACGGAGCTGACTTTTCTTTTGATGTTTAATGTTATGATGTTTTGTCGGCAGGTTTCGTATCGTGTTCGCCATCTCCGTGCAAAAATGGCGGCACATGCGTTTCCACACCAAGAGGAGAATACTTCTGCAAGTAAGTACCTAGAAAATAGAGTAGCAAAGCGTTTGACAGGAACAAAGGCCGCCAAAATAGAAAGAAGACATTCGTGACAGCATGGAAAAAGTCAAGAATAAAATAAAAATGCGCATGTCACGTAATCATTCTTTGGGACCATCAATTAAAAAGGGTCATCTTAAAGTGGACATCAGCTTCGACATACGGACAAAATTTACTACTCTGGGCCTTACGAGGTCAATATGTGTTCAAACAAACAAAACGAACGGCCGCAAAAGACGGTTACAAATTAATTATTGCCCCTCGATCGTGCCCGTGCGCACCCATATCGCCCTCTGACATCGCACACTGCAGTGCGAGTGCATATAGCGCTGTTTTAAAACGAAAGTCACAAACCATAACTATAAATTAAAAATTTTAAAAACCCCCAACGCAATTATGTCACTCGTACGTTTGACAATTAAATCAATGTCCATTATGCGTCTAAGATTCATTCCGCAACTAACAAAATAGCTGATAACTTTGAAACGGCTGAACCGATTTTGATGAATCGTATCTAAGAACTATCACCGAGAAACCTGCTTTCAAATAAAAAAACCGCGTCCAAATCGGTTCACTCGTTTAAGATCTATGATGCCAAAGACAGACACACACACACACACATAGCGGTCAAACTTATAACACCCCTCTTTTTGTGTCGGGTGTTAAAAATACACAAAGATAAACTACATGCTATAACAAACGACATCATAGCCATGATATGTCGACCGCACTGTGCACGACTACATTGTCTATGTGTGTTTGTGTGGGTAAGGACAGCTGTTTGCACGTACATAATGGGGGAGTTCATGTACAAAAAAAAATCGATCTGGCCAAAAAAATAATTACCAGGTAGTTTCTTATTATGCATTTTTTCAGAAATGATAAATTATCTCGAAAAGAATAAACTTAGAAACAAATTAATTCTAAAAAAGGCTTGTGGTGTGGTGCCCAATAGGCTAACAGCGTTATCGTAGCGTAGCAATGGCATTACGTTGAGATTAGTATTCTCTCGCTCATTCTTGTATTAAATGCAGTATGACCGGGACGAGGCCAGTTGTGTCGACCAAGCGATTTTTTTTTTTTTTTTATACATTATATTGCGTTCGACCACAATCATGCCTGACGGAAAGCGATGATGACGATGGAGCACGCTTGCCTAGTAAATGCTCATTCACCCTAGACTTGAATTTAGAGGAATAAGCAGAGATATTTGTCGAAATTAACGCATACCAAATAAAACACGGTCTACAGACTCGAACTGAGATTTACGCAATGACGCTTCATCCGCAAAGCTTACGCAATTCGGTTTAAATTACAATTTACGACTAATCCCTGGCCTTACCCGTTTAAGGACCTGCGCGTCAGTTCTTTAGATTTATAAAGTAGTAGTATCCCCTCCTTCCTATCCTATCCTTTATTTCACCCATGCCCTTTGAGTACGCACGCACTGTTTTCGCAGTTACGCAACTTTGTCACCTATTTGCTTATTCTCTATGGCTCCGTTTTGCGCAACACCGTGTGAACGCAGTCGGTTAATGGTACGTTTATTTGTTCTCGTTTCGTTCTGTTACGAGTACTTACATTTATATGGGGCTTAATACATAATTGTGGATTCAGTTGCTTCGGCGAATTTATGCGCGTTATGGCACAGCATAACGATAGTGTCAGAAAATCGTAGAACTGCTTAAAAAAATGGTAGAAATGGTAGTTTTGAAAAAGAAAAAACGATAAATCTTGGATGTTTAACATGTATTTATACTTCGTTTTTTTTAGTACTTATTAGTAATAAGGTAAACAATCTTGATGAGTCTTTTTTATTGAAAAACGCTTTTTATCAAATAATAACTATCACTTATGAAACCAAAAGAATGTAAATGACCATTATGTCCTTGTTAATTGTTACATATTTGCTGTAATTTATTTATTAATCAAAAGCGTTTTCCAAAAAAAAAGACGTCAAGATCGTTTACCTTCTTTCTAATGCTAAAAAAAAACGAAGTATATGTATGCATCTACACTGACGAGCAAAAATAAAGGGTCGGTTACAAAAACGACAATAGCTGCAAAACCCGCTGTGATAGCTTCTTCGAGTAAAATGAGTTTAGTAAAGAGTTTTATTCTCAATTAAACTTTTTCTTGTTAAGAATAAAACTCTTTACTAAACTCATTTTACTCGAAGAAGCTATCACAGCGGGTTTTGTAGTTATCGTCATTTTTGTAACCGACCCTTTATTTTTGCTCGTCAGTGTTAAAGTAACTAAGTACACAACCTATCCTACACTAAAAAAGGTGCTTTCAAAAATAAAACTAATTATGAAAACGAGTCTCCTGAGCCACTGTTCCGAAGATACTGACAGCTTTGAATAGCTAAGCATATTTTTATCCGAGATCCCAGGTGTCGGTCTTCCTAATTATGTTTATCCTTTGCCTAGTACCCATAAGCTTTGCTTAGTTTAGGACTTCAACTGGTGTGAGTTATCCCGTAATATTAATTTATTTCCTTGACATAGGAGGTCCGCAAAGTGACGCCTGAATCTTTTCGAAATCGAACCCGGGCCTTCAAGTATCGTAGTTTGGCCTAACTTCTAGGCTATCAAGTCTTCAAATTGTACTCTAACTTGTTTAAATGTTAAAAAAACGCGTTAGGAAACTAGATAAACCGACTTGCAAACTTGTTCGAGAAATCTAAAAAAAATAATTGATAGTTGCGACAGTCCCGTTTCACAAAATGAAAATTACTTCATTTAGTTTAGGCGATGCGAGAAACCTACGAGTTTTCCTTACATTGCTGTACCGCGTTGCTATTTATTTTTATTTATCAACTAGCTTTATCCCACGAATTCGCCCTAGAAATCCATGAAAACATGTTACGGTAACACAGCACACCACCTTTTGAACGCCACATATCGTTTTTCTTACGAACAAAATTGATTCTTATGCGGATAGCGGTGGGTTAATTTTCGTATTGCCGTATTGTCTACGTTCGCTCGGACAACGCCATCTATGTATTGCAGACGAAGTTAACGCGTCATCTTAAAAGCCGAGCTACTTCAACGTTCTTGACCAGCGCCCTCTATTTTAACTTTAAGTAAAAATATTTTACGGGAACTCAGTATTCTGTCTCAATTCAGATCATTTTCAACCGACGAAAACAAAAGGAGGAGGTTCTCAAGTCCCTCTAGTTACGGTAGTTCGGTTGATTTGTCCGGGACCGAACTGCTGCAACACTTTTTGTCTCAGTAGTTCGGTAAAGACGTCAAACCGAACTGCTGGGAAACCTTTAGTTGCAGTAGTTCGGTTGATTGTCCGGGACCTAACTACTGCCACACTTTTAGTCTCATTAGCTCGGTTGTGACGTCAAACCGAAGTACTGAAAATTGAAACGACTCATAAGCGCGATTAAAAATATAGCTAAATTTCATTTCATTTCATGAAAAATAAGAGCTAGTTAATTTTATTTGCAATGTTGCTACTTATTTCATTTCCTTGCAATCGAAGTGAAAAGAAGAGTGTACCTAAAACTCTAGCATTAAATCCAACGTCAATGTCAACCAAACGTCTCGGGTAAAATGGCTCGTTTTATGCTCTTGTTGTACAATCTAATCCTTAAACGTCCTTTTGAGTCGTTTCAATTCTCAGTAGTTCGGTTTGACGTCATAACCGAGCTAATAAGACTAAAATTGTGGCAACTAAAGTCTTCCCAACAGTTCGGTTTGACGTGTTAACCGAACTACTGAGACAAAAAGTGTTGCAGCAGTTCGGTCCCGGACAAATCAACCGAACTACTGCAACTAGAGGCTCAAGTCGACGTGTATATTCCATCTACAGGTACGCAAAGTTTCATCTAGATCCGTTCAGCCGTTATTGCGTGATCAACTAAAATGCTAACATCAAAGTCGCTTGTTAATTTCATGTTTTTATGTACAACGAGCTGCTGCCCGCGACTCCGTCTGCGAAGAATTCGTTTTTCGCTATCCCGCGGGAACTATGCAATTTTCCGGGATAAAAAGTATCCTACATGTTAATCCGGATTATAAACTATCTGTGTGCCAAATTTCATCACAATCCGTCAAACCGTTTTAGCGTGAAAGAGTAACAAACATCCATCCATCCATCCATCCATACTTACAAACTTTCGCGTTTATAATATTAGTAGAATAGTAGGATAAAGAGTTTTACTTACATACATACATGTTCGATCATGGAGAGCAATGTACTACAATACTTATCTCGCTCCGTGCATAATTATGATAGTACACGGATTGAATCAACGCGAATGTCGGCCATCTTGTCTCAGACGCAACTCGGTCACCCATTCATCCTTTCGTTCATTCAATTAACTCCTCTAATGACTCCTTATGTTGAGTAATCCAAGTTATTTGCACGAGTATATGCAGCTGACGTCATTTGTGGAATTTCTTAGCGTTTATTCATCAAGTAGTAGTTTAAACGAATACATTACATAAATACGAAAAACAAAAAGTCGGAATCACAAATTTCAAAATACCGTTTTTTTTATGTTTTGGAACTCCTAATGTAGCTATTCGGATTCTTCCATAAATGTCTAACGTGTACAATTAAATTACGATCTGTAAAATTTCGGAAAATTTGATGATCGAAATACTATTCGTCGGAGCTAGATGTAATAAAATAACCTTAGTCTTTTTTAGTCATGGAAATAATAAGTCATAGGAATTGTGAAACTCGGTGTTTTGAAAATTGGAATTAGCAAATTCGGAGTATTTGGGTGTTCCCAAAAACCTTGAAATTTATCGACACAAAAAAACACATCTAAGTCATCCTAAAACTAAAAGTAGGTCCAAGAATTAGCTTCTATTCAAACTGGGAACCGGGTTGTTGGTGCCCACAGCTCTTCAAGTCCGTTATTAGCTTGCCGGTGCAGCGTGACCGGGACAACCAGCACTTAATCCCATTAGACAAATGCTTTTATAATTCGGCCGAAAGAAATGCATTAGTTTAATAGCAGCCTTGTTAGATGTTACCGGGACAGCAAAAAACGCGAGCTTTAGAGCACCGCCTTGGGAATTACTTCCACCTTTAGAAGTACTACATAGATGAACAGGTAGCAGTGTTGCAGAAGAATTATGGCGTATTGCCTGCGCACAACGCCATACGTGGCTGATTATAGCTCCAAACCAAGGATGATATAGACTGGATTAGCAATCGCCATAGTACAAACCGGCCGCGGAAAAATAGTTCGATTATTAAATCTAGATGGTGCTGAAATTATAGCCCGAGGCTTTGAAAGCAAAACAATAAGACTACAAACGTTTGTACAGACGTTGTAGAAATATGAAACATCTGTAGTCTTATTGTTTTGCTTTCAAAGCCTCGGGCTATAATGTCAGCGCCATCTAGATTTAATAATCGAACTATTTTTCCGCGGTCGCTCTTTACTATGGCGATTGTTAACCCAGTCTATATCATCCTTGCTCCAAACGCGCAGACAGCGGAGGCATAGGCGTAGGTTGTAGTATTCTAACTTGTACGAACGAGTTCGCGGTACCGTACTGCACAACCGTTCATACAAGTTAGAATATTACAACCGTCACTGCCACCGGACAGCCTCGCTTCCGCTATCTGCGAGAGCGGCATGATCGTCCCCAAGCCTCACAAGAGATGCGGAGATTGGTGCAGAACCGCCTTGGTGTTTCTGTCTCTTCAGCAAGTGCTTTGAACCTGGCTTCATCGCAATAGTTGCCACCCTCCTACACGTTTGCGCCAATAAGCGCGTTTTTTCCGCTAGCTGTTCCCAGTCGTACAAGCACAAAAAATACACAGGAAAAAGGACAGCGTATTAAACTGTATTAACTTCGTTTTTTTAGCATTAGAAATAAGGTAAACAATCTTGACGAGTTTATTTATTGATAAACACTTAAAAAAAAATTAACTATTACTTATGAAATCAAAAGAGTGTAAATGACCTGTGTAGATTATCTATACTAACATTATAAAGAGGAAAGATTTGATTGTTTGTTTGTATGTTTGTTTGTTTGTTTGCATTGAATAGGCTCCGAAACCACCGGACCGATTTCAAAAATTCTTTTGCCGTTAGAAAGCTACATTACCACAGAGTGACATAGGCTACTTTTTACCGCGGGAAAATACCTTTTCCTACGGGAAAATTAATTTTATCGCGGGTGAAGCTGCGGACGGAAGGCTAGTAATTATTAAGCGTTGATTTACTCGACCCTTTCGGTTAGCAGGCCGCTCGAACTTGACCGTATCATGTTTGCCTCAAAACGTAATGGCGGTCACTTCCTTAAAGTCATTTGAGAACGGCACCGTGAGAAAGCGAATAATAGATTAGTACAGATTGGTGTATGTTGTACGCACTCCAAATGTAAAAGAATTCGGTTTTGATATAACATCTACATATATGTATTAGGTGCTAATAATTTAGGTACCAATATTTCCAGAGCGTAACTTAGGTCATCAAAACAAGTCACTTTAAATGAGACAACATTTCAAAATTTAAAAAAATAACCGCAAACTTTTCATACCTATCCAAAGTGATAACTGCTTTAGTAATGGAAAATCGATATTTTATTCAAATAAATTATGTTTTCAGAAAAAAGTTGGCTTGTTTTGATGAGTTGGTTAAGCCATAGATAGAAGTATTGGTACCTAATTTGTTAGCATCCTGTATATTATAATGTTTTTAACTTTCGCAATTCTCACTCAAAATACAAGGTAAACGTCCCTGAGCTCGACACTGGCCCAGTACATGATATAGTCGGGGTAAGAAAATGTTCGTCACTTTTCGACTCTATGTCAACGAATTAAGGTCGAAAAGTGACGAACCTTTTTTTACCCCGACTATACCTTCAATCTTATGTCATAGTAAGAGAGGTGAGAGATCGGTGTCATCTACTGGATGTTGAGGTGTCGCGTGCTTACCTTAACTAATATTTTTTTCGGGATTTATCACGAACTATACCTACTCTATTTAATTTAGAATTACAAACCACAGCAACATTATATTGCGGCTCGTGAACTGTAATCTCTTTACAATTTGTACTAGAGTAACAATTGACGACACGCAAATAAAGTGACATTAAAACAATTTTATTTTGCGGCTCCCAGACTATTGTACTGTACTATTTGCTAGGTAACAAAATAGTTGGCGAGCCGCAATATAATGATGTTGTGGTTTTCAATTCTAAATTAAATGAAGTATAGAGTCGATTAAATAGTTCGTCATAATGTCCCGGAAAGTAGTATCTAACTAAACATATAAAAAAAAAGTAATGTCTCACTGACTGACTGACTTATCAACACCCACGCCAGCCCTTGGTTCTAGAAGGTTGAAATTTTACATAGATTCTTTGATCAATTATAACTGAAGATACACATTGCCGAACAAAATCCCCTTCAAAGAATGTCCGAACTTTTTTATTTGGTTGCGTAACAAATAAAATCATCACCTACACAGAAATTTGAACCTAGTCTTTACTTCATTACAGTCGAATTTCGGTAGCGGCAAAACTCCACTTGACAGCTAAACTTGACAATTTCACGCAACGTTCTGAGAAAAAAGAAGGCCACTTTTATCAAAGTGGCGCTCATTTGGCTCGGACATTTTCGGGCGCGCGACTGTGGATCTACAGTTATAATTGATCAAAGCATAGATTGCTTTTGTGGCGTAGACAAGGAATAAGGGATTTATTAAAATTGTCATGGCATAGGAAATAAACGGGCGCTAAAATCTTCGTCTAAGACAATCAGGCGCCGTCAGCCACAAGCACTAAAGTAGATCTTTATACGAAAAAGTTATTGTTCTATTTTGTTACTCACAGAACCAAACCAAACACAGACACGACTCCAGTAAAAAAACGCTTTATTTTAGCCCTAAAAACCAGATTAAGTTTCGATTAACTGCAAAATTAGATTTTTTTTCTTTAATACAAATAAAATAGCTGATTCAGTTAGCGAACAAGTGACGTCATAAGTTGCTATTGCCATTCAAACTCTATGGGAAAATGTGATTTGACAGCTCATAAAAAGTACCTACGTCAGTTGCTTGGTGGTGTCAATATCCCTTTTGTCGGGTTTCACTTAGTCAGTGCTTCATATTTTTATAGGAAGATGGAAAAACTTCATGTTTCCGTCTGTAATAAAAGCTTTCTGTCATATTTCCATGAGCATATTTGTTTTTGTTTTCAAGAGAACTATAAAAAATCTCAGGTTACAAGCCGGTTGAACTTCGATTGTTTTCGAGCAATCGAGAAGAAATCGATTCCGTAATGGTTCGGAGATTATAGAAGCGTACAATCGATCACGAAAGACGATCATGATATTCATGGTTCTGGTATGTTTATTCTGTAAGTAGGCCGCCCGCAAAGGGCTCATTTACATGTCTATTTTTTATAATACCAGTGCTCTCGTAAATACAATCAGGTGCCATTCATATATTACGTAAAACGATTTTTGGCCAGTTTTTGACTCCGTCCCCCTTGGTGCTGTCGATCGGAATTTATGCGCATAGGTACCTACATACATTTCGGTGATTCATTTTTTATTTAGATCTTAAATATTAAATGCCCACGCAAATATATCTTGGCTATTCAGCTTTAGGTATTTATCACTAATAAATAAGCGTGTAAAATATCAATGACACTTAAAATCTCGCTTATAATTGAAATTACATTCTAACGACAGTAGTAAAGCTTCATTGACAAAGCCCTATGTGATAGATATGGTTTTCGCGGCATTTTTTTATATTAAACACTGGCGTAGCCGACTGTACAATTGAAAATAGGTAACATTAACCCTTTTACGTATAATAATGGGATCACGTAGGTCAGCTTTTATCAAAATAATATTCCAGAATTGTAAGGTACGGTTTGTGGTATGTCCAAATTAACTAAAGTTACAACGAGACCGTGTCAAAAGCAGCGGTCAAAAGATATAATATTTAAAAAGAATACTGAATACTTAACACGAAATGGCTCTCTATCATCATCATCATCATCATTTCAGTCGAAAGACATCCACTGCTGAACAAAGGGCTCCCCCAAGGCTCACCAAACAGATCGGCCCTCCGCCATCCGCATCCAATGCGTTCCCGCTACCTTCACCAGGTCGTCGCTCCATCTTGTTGGAGGCCTACCTTCACTGTGTCTCTATGGTTTCGCATAATTTAACAAGTCATAAATAGTCGTAATGTTCTTGATGGTCAACGTCAGTCATAAAGTGATTTAATTGTAAAACCGTTTATTTTTGGAATTGTTATAAAACAAACCTATCCTAACCTATTGCATTCTATAACTATAAGATGGCATTTAAAAAGTCCTGAAAAAAATACTGTTTCAGAAATAAATCACTGTATGAGTAACGTTGATTATGAAGAATGATGCATTATGACTTATTAAATTATACGAAACCAAGGGATCCCAATCAAAATACATGATGATCCTAGAAGTAAACCTATTAATTAAACGATCTTATTGGACCGTGTAATCTACAGGTTGGTTTAGGTTAAGTTAGGTTTATTGTATAACAATCCTTTAAACTTGTTTTTTTTTGTGAAAATTGCTGTATGTGGCCGTTATGTATTTTGTCCATTATCATTTTGAAATTTTATTTAATTTAATATGTACCCAATTACAACATAACAACCCTTACTTATGGTATGGCTGTTGTATTTTTTAATGTCTGGCAACATTTTTAGCTGTCAATGGTTTAAGCAAAGATTCGTGCAAGCGATTCGAGTAAAGCCAATGCCAACAAGTGATTCTGCCGCCGCTAAACTACTATTCTTAAAAAAATAGTGACTGTTATGATTATGAAGCATTATATAAATTCATCAAGTATACAGTGGCAAGAATGTAATATTGTCTTGCGGATGGAATAAAAATATCTTAACTCTCCCGTTAATTCAGACTGTTCCCAAATTAAAAAGACTTGGTTTAAATGACGCAGATTCTAGGCCACAAAAGTAAAAAAAAAACTTTTTTATAGCCATAGATGTGAGCTAGATGAACATTGTCATCTTGATACTTCAAGCCGAACGCCCTAATGGATTTTTATAAATTTGTTACACCTATTGTTGTAATGGAGGGGTATAAAATAATAACAATTTGGCGTTGCACCCTAACCGTCTGATACTCATCCCATATGGGGTGGAACGACGTATTTCCCATGCCAATATTCCATGAAATAAAAACATACGGACAGCCAAAGGGATTTTCTATACTTAAATAAAGTTAGAAAGCTCTGTAATTTAATAAATATACCAGTTAGTAACGAAATTTCTTCAACATTTTTTCGCTCCATATTGTTAAACGATCCAGCGTTATTATTAATTTCAAAGAAAAAACAAGAGAATACTTGGCCAGCAAAGATCAAGATTATTTAACGTGCATTTGACAGCTTAGTAATGTTGCCATATTAAAATTAATATTATAACCTCATATTACATTATTACTAGCTGTTGCCCGCGACTCCGTCTGCGAAGAATAGGGGCTTAAAAAATAGGTACCACCTATTCTCAGACCTACTGAATGTGGAGCAAAAAAATCACAAAAATCGGTCCAGCCGTTTCGGAGGATTTCGATAACAAACACAGTGACACGAGATTTTTAAATATTAGATGATTTGGTAAAGGCCGCAAGTTCAAGGTGGATGTAGGCCTCTTCTAACCGTAATGATTGGATACCAATGAGACCAATGTCCAGCAGTGGACGTCCTATAGCTGAAATGTTGATGATGATTATAACCTCAGAAAATCCAGGCGTCTTTTCCACAGACATAGAAAGGGAACCGTCAATTAGGGCGGTAAGTTGCACTTGTTTTTCTTGTATTAATCAAGTGATGCCATATTTGGTGGCTTTAATAGTATTTATTAAATGCCGCGCGGGGCTAACGATCTAAGGAACGGGTTTGAAGTCCTGTCTTATTGTTTGATCATTGAAAACCGCAATCTACGTTTGATTTTGATGAAGTCCATGCTCCCTGTGTTTCTGTATTTGAAATGTTTTGAAGTACCTAGATGTTTTTTGGCTTTACAAGTTAATCGACATAGATTATGTAAGCGCGCCTTTTCAGAACGGCTGCGTTCTGGCTCATTCTTTTGTAATTGTCAGGAAGAAATGTGAATTTTTTTTTTTTAAAAATAGAACGTTATTTTGAATTTTTGTGTTAAAAATTACCATGTAAAAAAGTGAGTGCGCGAGGGAGACGACAATTTTTTTTTATAAGTATACACATGCAAAGGCGTCATAAGCCATGCCACCTAGTTATAATTACGAAACCCTACACGTGTGATCGATTTTTTTAAAGTCCAAAAACAATATTTTGTGTCATAAGTTTTTTTGCGTGACTTTTTTTTCCAAACTTGGATCAACTTCGTACCTTTAACTTTACACAAGACGTTCAGATCTCTGGATAAAAACTAAAAAATAAGTCATAATTTAAACCGCAAGAGTCGTGGGTAAAAAAAATGTAGCAACAATCTTTTCTTAGTACTAAACCATAAAACGTAGTTCACTTTTGTCATACATTTATATCACAACATCTTGATGACAATGTGAGTAATAAAGAAAAAAACTGTGTGTTACCGGCGGCACGAACGAAAATGTACTTTATCACTTAACAATAACAGTCTCATGGCACGCATTTAAGTTCGTTCATACGTGGATTCCCGTTTGCGGCTAGGTTACACGAATTTGTAATCTAACTCAATGGTATAAAGGCTTCTGCGTGTGATTTTCTCGAACTGCGTGTGCGCATACTGTGAGGCACGTTTAAGTTATCTGTCTTAATAGGTGTAGTCAGTGTTCCGGTCAACGCCGGCTAGCACAATGCTATTTTGTCGCTTACTCGATGCCTGTACGTCGGAATAGAGCAAGGTACTGGTACGGAGCCGTCTTGGGCAATGCCAATTTAAAGCCCTACGGCACCAAAGAATATGGGGCTGGTGGTCACTTTCGCATAGTGCCACCGTCGTTGTTTAGCAGTCAATTGAACGCGCATGTGCGTGAAATATCGAGTCTGACAGTCGGCAGCAAATGCGTTAAAGTGAATGTCATTGATGACTTGTACTAATTATTTTCTTGCTAACGAATATATCACACATTCGGGGCCTTCGTGAGGTCAGGAGCCCTGGGCACGGTCCCCGTGTGCTCTTATTTTTTGCTGACGTTCATCATCATCATCATCACGTTCTGCTGGACGAAGGTTTCTCCAAAAGATACCCACATCGATCGGTCCTGCGCTAAGTAAAACATTGAAGTTAATATCTCGTGTATGAGTATAATCAATCGTGTTCGTTATGCAAATAGATTAGCTTCATTAAAATAATTATCGTTAATTCAGTTTGCAAAATCCAGCTGTCAAAAGAACAATAGCTGTCTGAGGTCACATCTAAATCGAACTTTACTCTTGGTCACCCTTGAATGTTGCACAGCGAAATTCAATATGAAACGTCATCGCCACAGAATGCAGGTTTAAAAAAGGAATGAGTCAGTATACTTTGTCTCTGGCCAGTTTAGTTATCCTTTTTAATTTCCCGAAAATGCTGGCTGGTGAGATTCAGAAATGGTATTCGAGAGTCTGTTAGAACAATTTTAAAAATAAAAAGAACGAGTAGAAGCACGTAGAAAAGAATAAATTGCAACTATTATCGTTTGTTTTTATTGTGACCGTGCACTTTTGTCTAGTTTATTTTATGGTATTTCAGACGTTTATCGTCAAGCATAACATTAGTCTGCCGTATTAGTTCCTTAGGGATGTATGAATAGACACATTACATTTATATTAAATAATCTAAAATTATTGTTTAATTTTAAATGTCCCTTGCCACCTTTGGCGACTTTTTAAAATTAGAACGTCAGATTTGACCTCACAGCCAGCGCTAATTATTTTTCGAGTGCCGTCTTCCGATTATCTAATATTGTAAGCCGATAAAAGTTTTAAATATCATGCGTCAATTTAACCGAAGCCGGGTCAAATGCTATAGGAATGCCGAGCGCATACATGTCCGCGGCACTATCTGTAAACCGGTTTGGCGAATTTGAAACAATGGCTGACTTGCCGCGAAACTAAACGACATAAGTCACTATTGTTTTGTATCGCTTGAGCTATTTTGGATCTGAAACGGCTTAGCGTGGTTCCGGGACAATGCATCACAGCAGTTTTATTTAATAAATTAAATACGCACTTGTCCGATTGTTGTAAAGATTTTAATATAGTGTTGAGATTGAATTAAATGTCGCACTTAGAGGCGTTAATTGACTGTTATGGATACTACTATCTCCGTTTATTTATACACATACACATCCGTATTTACGTCTCTGAAAGGCAGTACTCGTAAGTTCGTGAATTATTTTGCCTACATTTTCAAATATCAACAGGTTAAACCAACTCTTTTTTTGAATTCCATGGGACGCTATTCCAAATTCAAATATTAATGCGAAACTCGTAGACCATAACCAATGCCGAGCTTTTTTTTCGAGCCTTCTTTTTAGATGACATTAGAATCGCATTGACAAGCATGAAAAAAGTCGTTTGAAAAATAAATTATACAGACGAATTTAGTATCTCCTTTTGTTTGTTTAATTATTTCCTAGGGACCATAGGTAGTACAACGCGCGTCGGATTTAGTTAAACAATATTAATTAATAAAGGTGATGTACGCAATGACAGTGCGGCCATCTATCGGCAAACAGTGAAATTGACATGATTTAGATTAGAGACATTAGATTATGTCATTATTTGATCTGACAACCCTGTGCAGTGCAGCCAGGCTCGCTGATTGCGAGCAATAGGAACACCTAACCAATGAATAAACTAAATGCATTGAACCATGACTGCTTGCAATAAATAACCTGATACAGTCATGCTCTCGGCCATAGGTTCATCTATCCATATAGGTAACTAAGGTTTAGTGATGTGCCAGTTATCTGTGCCCTTTTCGTTTTAACGGATATTCATAGCATCGATTGGGATTTTTTTAACCCTTATCACGACCAACGACATCTTTTCTATGTTTTAACCATTTGATATATTTTCAATATATTTCATTTGATATATTTTTTTTTAGCTTTTGCTTTAGCCTAGTTGGTAGTGACCCTGCCTACGAAGCAAGAGGTCCTGGGTTCGAATCCCGGTAAGGGCATTTATTTGTGTGATGAGCACGAATATTCGTTCCTGAGTTATGGATGTTTTCTATGTATTTAAGTATCTAATACCTTTAAACGAGCAATTCTTGTATATATGTATATATATATATATATATAATCAGGATCTCGGAAACGGCTCCAACGATTTCGATGAAATTTGGTATGTGGGGGTTTTCGGGGATGAAAAACTGATCTAGCTATGTTTCATTTTCAGAAAATCGCTTTTACTCATGTTTTCCGGCTATTTTTGTTTGTATTAGAATATAAAGCTAAATTTCGCCGACTTCGAGCAGATCATAATGGCACATTAGAAATCGGGTGGTCGCGGATCCAGCCGACCTCGGTTCGAGTCCACGTTTTTTTTTCAAGATTTTTAGTTTTTTAAGTTTATTTTTTATGAGAAAACGTCAAGTTTCTTCTTTTGTGAGAAAAAGTTACTTTTTTGTTAGAAAAAGTATTATAGGGAACGTGCAGTAACTATAGGCGGCAGCACTAATGCGACAGAAGAGACACTATGCGGACAGTAAAACAAACTTATCAAGGTAAAACATTCAAATTGATGGCACCCTTATGGCACCAGTTGGCAGCACCGTCTATGTGCACGTTCCCTATTGGGAGCACATAACAGGAAAAGCCGGTTGTCTGTAAAGTCGGTTTACGGACGATAGTTTAACGTGACTCAACCCCCCCCCCCCCACCCTCCCCGGTGTTTTTGTCAAATATCTTGAAAACGGTGCATCCTACGGCAAAATCAATGAAATTTTCATCCCCCCTTTAATACCCCCGCGCTCCCTCCCCCCCCTCTCACCCCCCCTCTCACCCCCCCCCCCCTCTCACCCCCCCACCCCTCCGGTGTATATAATCAGGATCTCGGAAACGGCTCCAACGATTTCGATGAAATTTGGTATTTGGGGGTTTTCGGGGATGAAAAATTGATCTAGCTTGGTCTTATCTCTGGGAAAACGCTTGGTACCGAGTTTCTGCCCGAGCAGAGCTCGGTCGCCCAGGTACTTTATTTATATATATAAGTATGTTTATCGTCGTCTAGTACCCATAATACAAGCTTTGCTTAGTTTGGGACTAGGTCGATTTGTGTAAGATTGTCCCGTGATATTTATTTTATTTATTTATTCAATATTAAGATCGTGTCCGTTCCAAGAGATCTTATGTGGTATACGAGATTTATCCTCATTTACCAGTCCATGGTCTCCATTCGAGAACTTTTGGGCCCCAACGGCCATCTGTTCTACGTGCTATATGGCCTGCCAGTTGCCATTTCAGCGAGCTAATTCCTCTAGCTACCGGGACACAGCATGGCACGTCCACCAACAATATGCAAGGAGGATCTGGTGAAGGCCGCAGGTTCAGGGTGGATGCAAGTCGCTTTCAACCGTAATGATTGGATATCAATGATGGAGGCCCATGTCCAGCAGTGAACGTCTTACAGCTGAAATAATAATGATAATGATCCTTATTTAATTAATGATAAATTTGTTCAAATAAGTGAACGCTTTTTTTCGCCGTTTAGGCCCTACTAACAAATGAGTGCAATTAGTATAACAGGTTTTTAATACCGCAGAAAGAGCACGAACGCGGTAGGTATTTTTGAACAAATGGCCGCTGCGGCGGCGGAAGACACTGATTTAGCCGCCTTGCAATTGGACAGCTATTTGTGTTATTTTTTAAAATTTTAATGCATTTAATGGGAGTGATAAATTGCGTGACTACACGACGACACGTGAAAGGTTTTGTCGAGTTTACTTGGAGAGAATATAGTCTTGTCTGGTATTAAAAACCGGCCAAGTGCGAGTCGGACTCGCGCACGAACGGTTCCGTACAATTATCTATAAAAATCACGTTTGTTGTATGGGAGCCCACCTTAAATTTTATTTTTATTTTAATTTAATGATTTATTTTTAAAGACAATATATAATTAAATATTCTGTGAATATTACAAGTGGCTACCTGTTGCCGTTATCAAAATCGAGCATAAACGAGCAAAAAAATCATGTTTGTTGTATGGGAGCCCCCTTAAATATTTATTTTATTCCATTTTTTAGTATCTGTTGTTATAGCGGCAACCGAAATACATCATCTGTGAAACTTTAAACTCTCTAGCTATCACGGTTCCCGAGATACAGCCTGGTGACAGACGCACGGACGGACGGACAGCGGAGCCTCAGTAATAGGGTTTCCGTTTTTACCCTTTGGGTACGGAACCCTAAAAACGAACACACGTATTACATACATCGCGCCTCCTTTCCAACGAAGAGGTAGGAAGATACTGACATACATCTATCGATCCTGCAACACTCGTTAGTCTTGAAAAAAAACATGGGACGATTGACTCCAACTAATCTGGTGCCAAACTAAACAAAGCTTGTACTGTGAATGGATAAACATACGCATATATACACCATGTTTTTTTATTTTGTTATCTATAAGGGAATATTATTCAGGCCAAAAAGAGTTAATTTCTCGAAGAAACTGGTGTTAACTCTTACTATTTTTAAAATATTCAATAGTTAAATTTAATGGCTGAACCAGTGTAAAAGGTCCTTCATTACGTCCTATTATTATTTATCTTTTAAATTTCATTAGTAAAGAGTTTTCCATTCTATTCTATTCGCTACAAGGAGACTATTGAGGAGAGTTCGTTCCGACATTACATACTTTTTCTTTTATTATGTGTCACATCAATGACCATCAATGGCATAATCGTAAATATTGGTACTGTATCAATAATCATGTTTAACCAAGGATGATATAGACTGGATGCTAATCCAGATTGCTAAATCGCCATAGTACAGATCGGTCGCGGAAAAATAGTTCGATCATTAAATCTAGATGGCGCTGACATATAGCCCGAGGGTTTGAAAGCAAAACAATAAGACTACAGACAGATATTTCATATTACTCCAAATGTATTATTATGCAATATTTTTGAAAAATAATACATTTGTAGTAATATGAAACATCTGTAGTCTTATTGTTTTGCTTTCAAAGCCTCGGGCGCCATCTAGATTTAAGAGGCTGACAACACCTAATTTTGTTGAAATTGATGTCATTTAAACAGTTTTTAAAGAAAAACTGCTTGTTCTAGCACATCAAAAAAAATTATATGTTAATATTCATCATATTTCAAAGACCGTGGACGGACTCGATACATAATTGGACGAAATCGGCTCGATAGAAAATAATTGCAAAGATAGGTCTTAAAATCATCATTAAACGGTTCTATGTCTTTATCTTTTTGGCGTATGCGTCTGCAATTAAAAACATGAAGTCAACATATTCATACCTAAACCGCTAACGAGTCATATTTCACAAATAATCCACAGTTTTTTTTTAATTAAATATTTGCCCGATAAATTTCAATATACCCGGCTGCCCAGTAATAGCGGCATCTCGTTTACTCCGATACAAATAGACAGTGTGCGCCTACGTTGGTGTTGACAGCGTCTTAATAATCGAACTATTTTTCTGCGGATGATCTGTACTATAGCGATTGCTAATCCAGTCTATATCATCCTTGGTTTAACTCAACGGAAAATGCCGCGAATTATTTAATATTTTTTTCGATTTTAACAAAAATCAATATACCAGGTAGTTTATGTTGATGTACCGAACAATGTGTCGAAATTAACGTAAAAAAAAAACATACTTAAAGACGATTGTGTCCTGCAAAGCGAGGAAACGGGCGGCAGACTAAGGGTTACAATGAGATGAGACTTCATGAGGCTAGACTTGTCTAAGTTATACTTAAAGTGAAAGGTTACTGGCACGAGAAAACAATAGTTTGAAACAGCGCCGTGTTTTGTTTCTGGTTCTATTCAACAATTTTATTAATGGATTTTGGACGCAATTAAGTACTTATAGCAATGCTGTGTGAAACGGCTTTGTACTCTATCGTTACTGTGTTACAGTTGCATTTGCTGTGTTCTGTTCTAAATGGTGAAGCACGTTGCGATTTCACTTCTGAGTCTTCATAAATTACCAGAAAGGAGGAAGTTGCCATCATTAATATTTTGAGACGTGTGTGAAATGTCTGTTTAGAAAAAAATATCAAATTAGTAAAACTACTTAAGTACCTACTGAAGAAGTTTAAATGGATCTGACTACGTAGAGGAATACAATTACTACAGAAGCTTTCTCGAATCATCATCATCATCATTTCAGCCGAAAGACGACTGCTGAACATAGGCCTCCCCCATGGCTCTCCAAACAGATTGGCCCTGTGCCATCCGCATCCAATGCGTTCCCGCCACCTTAAACAGGTCGTCGCTTCATCTTGTTGGAGGCCTACCTACACTGCGTCTTCCGGTCCGCGGACTCCACTCGAGAACCTTTCGGCCCCGGCCGTCAATTCCGACGAAATTTTTCTCGAATGTGTCATTTAAATAAAACATACGTTAAACGTTAAAATAACGATAACTACTGATGACGACGCGATATGGATAAAGAAACAAAACAAATGTGTAAAATTTCGCTGTTAAAATGGAATAAGTATCTAGATTTTATTCCATATTCTAGACAAGAGTTAACCCGATTTTCAATTAAAGTTCCAATTAAATCCGTTCAATTGTGATTACGTGATTGACTAACATCCAAACATCCTAACATCTTCACAAAATTTCTCATGCCACTGTAAATCTGTATTATAGAGTGCGTATAGGATATATGTGATGTTTAATTGTCATTTTAGTTAAGTACATATGTCCGTGCGAAGCCTTGGCAGCTGTTTTTTTTTAATGAATATACAGGGTTATTTGTAATTCACTAGCATCCTTTTAACCCTAAACTCCTACCACTTAAACAAATGTTTTTTGTTTTACTACTTTTGTCATAACTTAATATTTTTGGTGTTATAACGTTTTGAAAATTTGAGATTTCTTCTTATTTTTACGATACCCTGTGTATTTGTATGGGAAAAAAGTGCTTCATTTTAAAAAGTCGTAAAACAAAAAACATTTGTTTGAGTGATAGGAATTCAGGGTTAAGAGGATGTCAGTGAATTAAAAATAACCCTGTATTTCAAGTAAACAAACAAAAGTTGATGAATAAAAAAATGAAGCATCTTCTGAATGGTCACCGCCCCCTTTTTTACCAAGTATTTAAACTACATAATTTGTATTGGTTCTATTCTATAATAAAGCGCCAGTACGTGACTGATGTCACAAAAAGTGCGCGACGGACCGAGACGGCTGTTTGCTCGCCCGTTCACGCACGACTGTTGATGACAGATCAGAATGCAACTTGGAAAAAAAGGGTGCCAACTACAAAATAGATGAGGCTGTATGCCCTGTTGGCCTTAGCTTTTAATGGTAAAAAAAATAAATTTTAAAGATGGAACAGAGACTCGATTTGTTTATTTATGAATCAAAAAGGGGTTATTACATTTCATTGGTAAAAATTAAGCACATAAAACCTCATAGTATTGAAACAAAGTCGATTCCTAGCGTCTGTCTCTCTGTACGTAGTCAAGGAAACTGAATCGCGTACGAAATTGGAACCTTTTCATAACCAATTTCACGATAATTTATTTCGCAGATATATGGAATGTTAACATGCCATTTGCAAGGAAAAGGGTTCATCCTGGTACCTACATGTTTCAGTTTCCTTGACGCGATGGCTGTTTAGATATTTTTTCCCTCGATAATGATGATGACTGTTGCTATAAAAAAATAAATGACTTTAGATCTAAAAGGGGTGTCGGGTGCTATTTTATGTGTATTTTAAAAGACGGGATCTACGGCAAAGTAGTAAAAGTCCCTATGATTTTACTTGTAAGTCTTGCAACTCTGTGTAACTATACTCCATTTAATTTAGAATTATAAACCACAACAACATTATATTGCGGCTCGTGAACTGTAATCTCTTTACAATTTGTACTAGAGTAACAATTGACGATACGCAAATAAAGTGACATTAAAACAATTTTATTTCGCGGCTCCCAGACTATTGTACTGTACTATTTGTTAGGTAAGAAATAGTTGACGAGCCGCAATATAATGATGTTCTGGTTTTCAATTCTAAATTAAATGAAGTATAGATCGTGCGAAAGAGACGGCAGACGACATTCACTCGCCGGCGCATCTGTCAAACTGATTTAGAGTACAGCCGTCCACAATTGTGTACGTCTATAACTTCCAATTAGTCTGGACTCTGGAGACGTTAGTGCGTCAAAGCAAAATAATACCTTAAAATCAAAGTCAAACTTTTTAAAATTTACGCTACAACAAGTACAGTACATATGAATGTCTAAGAATAACTCCGGTGAATAGTCCGAAAACGAAATCCGAAATAGCCGGTGGAAGCCTCGGAATATACACGAAAAAGGATGACGCAATGTAACGTACTACATGTAACGTTACAGAGCAGCGAAGGCCAGTATGTATTTAATACCCCCCCCCCCCCTATTGTTTTAAAGGAGGTTGAAAATAAATTTCATTGATTTTGCCGTAGGATGCACCGTTGCAATAAGCAACGTTGGGCGCGGTCAGCACTTGGATGGGTGACCGGCTGGTTTCATTTTTGTTAGGACGTTGTCACGTTAAACTGTCGTCCGTAAACCGACCTTACAGACAACCGGTTTTATTTTTAAACAGATCTCAATGTTAACTAAATTAGGTACTTACATACATACATACAAGATATTGAATTGAACTAATATTTTCAAAGCCGTAGTGGTCTAATGGAAGCTTTGGCGGCCTAGTGGTTTGACCTATCGCCTCTCGAGCAGAGGGTCGTGGAATCCCGGAGGCCGTATTGTCTAACGCTTCTGACGCTTGCCTTCGCTTTCACCATCTCTTTCTGTCATCACCTTATACCGTTTGACAGAAAGAAGACAGATTGCGAAGGCAAGCGTCAAGCCCATCACACACAGCGCAGATGCGGTAAGATATCTGTATCTGAACAGATATCTGTCAATATCGCTCCCTATACAATTCAATGGAGGACCACACACAGCACAGATGCGGTAAGATTTTTATCTGCGTATCTGTGAGCACCGACATATATCGACAGAATCCGACAGATGTGAAGATTATATCTGCAGATAAATACAGGTGGATGCGCAGAAGCACATTTTCATCATCATCATCATCATCCCAGTCTATATTACGTCCCACTGCAGGGCACTGGCTTCCTCTCAGAATAAGAGGGTTTGGGTCGTAGTTCCCACGCGGGCCCAGTGCGGATTGGGAACTTCAGTGTATAATAAAATAAATATAAAATTACGTACTACTTAAGCAAATAACATGTCGTCCTTGCGTAGAAATGCATTTTCGCATTTTTTTACATTTTGTCGTGAAGAAAAATAAAGAAAGTGTAACGCGCTTTCATTGAAAATTCATTGTGGCCTATCTATCTCTCAAAGGACCGGCAACGCACCTGTGACACCCTTAATGTTGCGGGTGTCCATGGGCGGCGGTGATTGCTCCCCATCAGGTGACCCGCAAACTCGTTTACCCCCTTTTATATAAAAAAAAACACCCTGTATAAGCCATCCGCACCACAAAACACGTCTACTCAGCTCCGAAATTTTAGAGTGAATGTAAAACCTCACATCTGCGCTGTGTGTGATACCTGCAGACGGATAAGTTTTTATACGCAGATAAAATCTTACCGCATCTGCGCTGTGTGTGACAATAAGCCTGTGCCTCTACCATGAGTTACACTAGTTTACAGTGACCGTACTCGCTAGCGACGGCGTAAATGATTTGTATGGAGAATTGTGTACAGCGCCTCTAGCGGTCACTTACGGAAGTAGAATTCTCCATACAAATCATTTACGCCGTCGCTAGCGAGTACGGTCACTGTAAACTAGTGTAACTCATGGTAGAGGTACTGATCGCACCGCTGACTTTTTCGGAATTTCTGTGCGAAATTACATTTGAAATTTACCATGAGCTTTACGGTGAAGGAAAACCTCGTGAGGATACCTGCGAAGCGAAGAAATTCAGTATTGTGTGGAGGCGGGCAGCGCAGGACCAATCGCGGAACTCTTTGGAAGACATCAGTGGAAGTCTGTCTGTTATGGTGATGGCTGTGGCCATCGAAAATACACTTAAGACGCTGTCAACACCAACGTCGGCGCACACTGTCTATTTGTATCGGAGTAAACGAGATGCCGCTATTACTGGGCAGCCGGGCATATTGAAATTTATCGGGCAAATATTGAATTTAAAAAAAACTGTGGATTATTTGTGAAATATGACTCGTTAGCGGTTTAGGTATGAATATGTTCACTTCATGTTTTTAATTGCAGACACATACGCCAAAAAAATAAAGACCGTTTAATGATGATTTTAAGACCTATCTTTCCAATTATTTTCTATCGAGCCGATTTCGTCCAATTATGTATCGAGTCCGTCCACGGTCTTTGAAATATGATGAATTATTAACATATAATTTTTTGATGTGCTAGAACAAACAGTTTTTCTTAAAAAACTGTTTAAATGACATCAATTTCAACAAAATTAGGTGTTGTCAGCCTCTTAATGTGGCATACGAACCTCTCGCTCTTTTACACACCACATCATACAATAGTTAGAGAGAGAATACCATCAATTCTGTTCATAAACATTGTTGTCGAATACGACATTCCCTGGGTGCATGGTATTTGCACTGTACCCATAAAGAAAAGGTTTATGCGCGCGGCATGAGTAGCGATGCCAGAAAAACGGTAAATCATTTATTATTTAAAAGCGAAAAAATGCGACGAACGAATGGATGCGACGTGGTTCAATTGGTAGAACACCCGTTGGGGCGCATACCCAGGAGACGTGGGTTCGAATCCCACCGGCGCACCCGAAAAACTTTTTCGCTTTTAAATAATCTTAGATTCGGTGAGCAGCCGTACTGCTAATAAAATAAATAATATTTAAATCATTTATTGTTAGCACAAGTTATGACCCGCGACTTTGCTCGCGTGGACTATAAGGTTGAATTGAACTTGTGCAACTTTACTAATTCATTTAAAAACCGTGGTAGCTTAGTAGTGTTTCGGTATTTATGTGCGAAATTACATTAGAATTTTATCAGTTTATGGTGAAGGCAAACATCGTAAGGAAACCTGGACACACCAGCGAAGAAATTCCATGGTGTGTGTGAGCGAAGTTCCTAATCCGCACTGGATTGCCCAAGCTTTCTCATTCAAAGAGGAGTCCTACGCCCTCCAGTAGGACGTATAGTACAAATTTCTATACCATCGTCATCATCTATCACTCTTATACTCAGATGATGATGATGATGATGATGATGACGATGACATAGAAATTCGGAAAAAAATCACTGTACTATTTCCGTTTATAAATAATAAATCGTTAACCCTAAGTTATGAATGACAGTTCCATACATTTTGATATTACTTAACCCACGGCTAGTATTTAACTCGGAAGTGATAATAGTTAACTGGGGTTCGTAGGATGCCTTTGACTTTACCCTGAAAAAGGCGGCGGTAACATTTTTAGTATAGTATGAAGCGGCGATGTGCTGGTAACGATCGGTCAGTACGTGGTTGCAACATTACAAACATGATTGAACGTCCGAGTTCTAATTGACGTCTTCTAACGTTCCAAGTGAAACGAAAACGGCAATTAACGTTTTCATGATAAACGGGTTCAATTAACGTCGGGCAACGTTGAAACATTGTAGCGTTAACGTGTATATGGAGCTACGTTTAGTGATGCTTAGCGTATGCGTTGTAAATAACGGTTAAATGCACCAATTAGAAAGGGCGTGTAGAAAATTTTGGGGCGTAAAAGCCATTTTTAATACGCTGAAATATTTCGTTCCCCAAAACCTTGCTTGTATATACCGTAAAAATAAAATTTAGAATACCCACCTTTTGTATGTCGGTTCGAGATAACAAATGTTATGGCCGTCGAGATGATTGCATCTCCTTTTAATTAAATGTAATAAAATTTAAAGAATAACATGTTCTGAATCAAAATGATCATGCGTGAATTCGGAAGTTCTGATATATGATTTAAAAACGTGTATACTTTGTGTTCTTAAATGAACGGTGTTGCGTTTACGCCCTCAGTTTTTGCGTCCTAATTGTTAATGTAGGACATATATCGGATAAAATAAAACTCGTTAACGTCATTTAAACTTTCGAGGTCTAAAAGATGGCCACCTGAACAATGGTACCGTAAAGCGGAGCGACTTTAAAAAGTAGTTTTCCGACCAAATCACACATTTTTGTTAGCATGTGCTATTTGTCGATGTCTTTATCGATCTTCTTTTCGTCTACATGTCGAGCATTTACCTCATATAGACAATGTCGACTTTATAGCGATTTTAAAACTATCAAAGTTGCACCAATTTTATCAATGCCACCCCAGTTTACGGTATTTAAAATATGTATGAAATTTCCGCTGTGACACGAAAATTTACCATACAATCCTAAAGGTAAATTATTGTGTCACAGAGGAACTTTTTCCAGACAGACGTTTTGTATGGTTAACTATGTTTCAATGTGTTCCGAATTTTTAGTCTCCACCAAGGATTAGCAATCGCCATATTACTTATTGGCCGCTGAAAAATAGTTCGATTATTAAATCTAGATGGCGCTGACATATATCCTGAGGGTTTGAAAGCAAAACAATAAGACTACAGATATTTCATATTACTGCAAATGTATTATAATGCAATATTTTTGAAAAATAATACAATTGTAGTAATATGAAACATCTGTAGTCTTATTGTTTTGCTTTCAAAGCCTCGGGCTATATTTCAGCGCCATCTAGATTTAATAATCGAACTATTTTTCTGCGGACGATCTGTACTATGGTGATTGCTAATCCAGGCTATATCATCCTTGGTCTTCACCCATATACAATACAATACCTACCTTATAATATAAATTGTAAATCATAGGTATAATAAGCCCAGTTTTTTAGACTCAAGCTAACTTTATATTTAACGACACCAACGTAAAGTAAAAGTAGTAAAGTAAACGTAAATGACAGTGTTATCTGGGATATTATCTTGAATAAAAAAAAACTATTAACTTCTAAAATCGGCACGTATCGAAACTGACCCACAAAAGAAGCCCTCCCTTTCGATCCACATTTTTCCAGCTCATCCACCGATAAAATACCTTATTCGAAGCGACTTTTTAAATTCCCAATCCGAATTTCATCACATCTTCCTTTTCGTTTCCTCCCACAGTTATCTTGTTTTCGTTGTTCCAAAATTCTAAGTTGACACTGCGGCGGATGTCATTGTTCGGTTAACCAAACACCGCGAGCGGAGCACGAAACGCACTTTACAGCCCACGGGCGTAAAACACATTTTTGATTAAAAATAATCAAGTTTTCATCGATCGCGCTCCAGCAATCCAAATTTGAGTGCTGCGTGTACACAATAGAGTTCGTTTAGGTTGGTTGTACGCTCCATTCAAATCGATTTATTCAAAACGGACTGTTACTAAGTAAATACTCAGAGATGGAGTCGAATCGTTTTTCAATGATGTTTATTTAAATTCTTGCTTTTTTAGCCGATCGCCGGTACCAGCAATAACTGAGATGTAATTATTTCGTTGCAAACCAAGGAACGCTTGTCGTGAGCCGTTTAGCATTTATTAATATTCTAATAAACCTGTTTTACCTCATTTTCTGTGTAACATGCATTATACCAGTCATAAAGCGTTTATGATTGTTTAGTATTTAGTATTATTACTTGTGTATTTTGGACATTTATAATACTTAGTATCATTTTGAATAGGACATTTATAATGCATTAGGAATAGGACAAATCTTAAAAAGTATTAGAGTAAAATATCACTTGTGTTATTAAATTTAGTACCGCTAACAATCTTGTGTCTATGTAAATCGTCACACATCCCAATGAATTCATAATTATAAATTCCTAAACTATTTCATTAATCCCTAATTACTTTTCGTATCTAAAAAGCTAATTAATTAAACAAACATATACGTCCCATTTCATTGATTTTATTACAAATATAGTCTGAGACGCTCGAAGTGGCGGTGCGGTCGCACAAACTAGAAAGACCTATACGTGTTTGTGTTAGTTCCATATTTCTCCACCAGCACATGTAACTTTGTAGCGCGATAGTGTAATAATATACTATAGTTATTCTAATAAGGCTTTAATTCGAAGGGCTGTGTCTAAGTGATTACGTATTCACGATATCCTACTCGAAGTAGTGAGTTGAATTTTAATACATTTCAAATGAGTTCGTAAACTAACATCGTTTGGTGCAAGCGGCATCGAATCTCACTGCCAGAGAAATTAAAATAACGAAAGAATTAGGTAAAAAAAAACTTTTAATGTATCGATAAGGTAGAAATAAGATATAGAAGATATTTTCCGTTTTTTCCATTTACCTAAAAAAAATAATTACATTGGTATGCTAATAGCTGGATCTCTGAAGCTGGGCATTAGTCTTCTCTCGGAATGAGAAGGCTTGGACTGTAGTTCCCACGTGTACCAAGTACAGATTAAAAACTTTGCACTCACCATTAAACTGTTTCTCAGCTTTACAGTTTCCCTTAAAATTATCTCCGAAGACCTTTTTCTTGGCTAGTATGTATTTAATAGTAATTTTCCTCGAATCTGATGGTAGATGGTATTGAGCTGAAACTTGGATGCTCACGGGGCAAATGGTACATCGGCTGCAAGTCCTCAAAGGGCTATGGAGAGAGCTATGTTGGGTATTATTCTTTGCGATCAAATACATGATACCGAGATCGGTAGAAGAACAGGACTAAGTGACATAGCGGAAATAATAGCCGAAAGAAAGTGGAAGGAGGCGGGCCAAATAGCGGAGAGAGACTGGAAGGGGAAAGTATGCGATCGCACAAAATGGGGGGAACTGGAAAAGACGTATACTCAACAGCGGGTCGATAAGCGTTGTATAAAACAGAAGAATAGTAGATTTTGTATCCGCTGTCCCTTCTAACTTGCACAGGGCCGTCTTAAAAGCGGTAATACGGTGCCGTTGTCCGATTACCGTCTCATTTGAATGAGCTCCAGCCAGAATTAATAAGAAAAACTGAAATGTACGGCATTTCACACGGCCCAACAAATATGACGGTTTTATTCAATACGCTTGACTTCTAATGGGGTATGGGAATGCGAGCTTGGGTAATGACGCCCAATAACTAATATAATAAAGAGGTAAACATTGTTTGTAGGTAACTCTGAAACTAGTGAATTTAATATACTTCTAATTAAATAGGTTGTTATCCCAGAAAGATGTATAGTTCCCAGTTCCCGCGAGATGACATTAATATCTAAGGCGTAATATAAAATTAATGATTTTATCCTGGACAAGGATGTTTAGAAAAAATACCAATCCGCTTTGGGGACAGGGTTTTGTCACGAATAAATCATTTTGATTTAAATCACGATGATAGTATTCGCTATAATTTGCGTAAATAGAACTAGAATGAAGCGAATGAAATAAATTACTAACCTGCAGGGAATTTTTTAAGTCAAAGCAAACGAGTAAATAAACATTGTTTTTGATATTAAAATAAACAAAGGCGCTCGTTTGTAGTACTTTTAACTTAATATAATTGGCATAATTTTTTACAGGTGTAACGGCTGAGAAAAAGTTTTATAAGATCTTGAGGACAAAATATTGTAAAATAAATAATGTGCTTCTATCTAACGTTTAACGATAAATTTCATGTTTTAAATTTTTAGGGTGTATCTCCAAGTTTTTACGCCTATTGATTGTTCGAAAATTTTATTACAGCCGCATCACGCAAAGGAAAATCAGTGTTTTTTTTCAAAGTATTTTATTAATGTCAATCCATTAACACGTTTTACAGCCGAACACGTTACGATCTCGAATTGAGTTTATAGGCACCATATGCGTTTATGATGGGATCATTCCGAATCAACTAATATGGCCTGGTGATTAAATTACCTATGTATCAAACTGTGGCTAGGTCGTATAGGAATTTCGTCGTAACCACGTAATAATGTCGTATAACATATACAAAGATTTCGGCTCCTTAGAATACTATTTACGGGATGATGGGAGCAAAGAAAGATTTATAGGTTCGTGAAATATACGTAATGGCCTAGTGGTTAGAGAAATTGACTACGAAGCTGGAGGTCCCGGGCTCAATTCCCGCGACGGGGCAGATATTTGTACGAAAAATGTTTGTTCTTGTCTTGGGTGTTTAATATATATTTAAGCATGTATCTGTTTGTATTGTGATAGTAGTAGTAATGGTATCGAATACTCATATTTATTATTTTTAAATTGTAGAATGACAATCCTTATTGGGAGATTTTTTTTTAATGTATGATATTGACATAGTGATAGTTATATTTACAGTGTTTTTCTTTTCTCTTTTTGTATACTGACGATCCTTATTGGGAGGACATTTTATTTTCTGAAATTTTGTGCACTTTTATTAATTATTTTTATTTTACATTATTTTGACGATCATGGTATAAATTTTTGTAATTTTGACATCAGTGCAAATTTATATTGTAATTTTTATCATGAAATAAATAAATCTAATCTAATCTATAAATATATTTGTCTAGTACCCATAATACAAGCTTTACATACCTTGGGACTAGGTCAATTGATGTGAATTGTCCCATGATATTAACATAATAAACACAATTGATTCTTATTAATACGGTTGTCGAGTGTACCATTGATTTTTTGGCAAATACATGCATCAGTGGTAAGCCGCGGTGGCCTAGTGATTTGTCCTATGGCCTCTCAAACAAAGGGTCGTGGGTACAAATCCCGGCTCGCACCTCTGAGTTTTTCGGAATTTATGTGCGAAATTACATTTGTGTTTTACCATGAGCTTTATAGTGAAGAAATACATCGTGAGAAAACCTTCATACACCTGCGAAGAAATTCAATGGTGTGTGTGAAGTTCCCAATCCGCACTGGGCCCGCGTGGGAACAACGGCCCAAGCCCTCACTCTGAGAGGAGGCCTGTGCCCTGCAATGGAAATTGGGAAATAATAAAAATTCCAGTAATAAATATGAGGATTTTTGTTACTCTTTCACTGTAAAACCTGATAAAATAGTTTATAATCTGGATTACTCGTAACATATATGATACTTTTATCCCGGAAATTAGCATAATTACTGCAGGATAGCGAAAAACGAATACTTCGCAAGCGGAGATGCGGGCAACATCTAATTAAAATATACATATATTTGCGTGAAAGGGCCTTTAAGGATACTAGTTTTGTAACATCCAAGAAGATTATAAATATATTCTATATGCAAATATTATTAATATTATAGCTAAAATATTTTTTTTTTTTATTTAAACTGTAATGCTTAACTCGCAAAATGGTGGTACCCAGTTCTCCGTGCCTCTTAACTGCGAGAGGTCTGTCTGTATGTATACAATAGTACTTGTACAAGGATGCACTAAATCACTTGAATAAATCCGGGTGCGGTAAGATGCGCGGGAGCAGGTCAACGGCCGTTCTGCACAGCACGTTCGAAAATCAATTCGTTATAGATATCCGTTGGGATTCCGAATGTTTCTGATGTTTGGATTTCGGTTTATTAAGTATTTATAGTGAAATTATTTTCATGTAGATTAATTACGCTTAATAAATAAATTAAATTCTTTGACGAAATTATTAAAGAAGAATTAAAGTACCGTATTTTTAAGCTTATCTTTTTTAGCGATTGGTTTTGAAGATGAAAATAGGACACGGATAAGATAAAACAAATATTTAGCCAAATTCGTAGTTAGCCTTACTCAAGTATTTCACGTTTGAAACGTGACAATAAAGAAGAATATGACGTGTTTATTGACTAGCTCTTCGTTGCTAAACTGCGTGTTCCAATGCAACTAATGAGGTTACTAAATCCAATGTTCATAAAACTAGATCTTTGCGTCATTAACTCATGATGTCAATAAAGTTATAGGTCTTAGAGCCCAAGCGCTAGCCTTCGGACGTTTTCAACAAGCATTCACCGTAAACTGCTCACCATTACGGGTTCCCACAGTCCGCTTTCTACTATTTTATTACATTCTATGTCCCTTGATTTAGTGATCGTAAAACACAAGTGTAAAAACTAATTTGCCAACAAGAAATGACGTAATAAATATACTTTTAATATTCACTAGGGCGTAAACGCCGATCTGGTTTGATGGAGAATATAGAGATACGACCTTCTGCTATGCGGCGCTCTGGCTATTAAATGATAAAGGAGATCAAGTTCCTCCGAGTTGTTTTAAGTAAGCCTTGAACATATGCAAATTATATGATATCATTTCTGATATGATGCATAAGTCACAATCGAAGCAAAATATAGGTAAGCGCCAGTATCTCCCAGATAATATTGTTATTTAATCTGTTATGTATATAATATTAATAACATTCAGTATTTTTGCATTTGGGTACTTACTTATCTAAGAAACCTGAAACTAATCACGTTAATAACATATATTTTGTAATATCAATTTAACTTAAGTTAACAGGATGACGGATCTTACTTCACCGCGATACAGTTTAAACTAGTACGTACGGGGAGTGAGGAACATTGTGTGATCACGCTCATGTCATGTTAAACAGTAACACAATTTGTAACTAACTAATATAAATATAAGATAAACCCGTAATGTAACTACAGCTCCTGTTTTGATTACTGTGTTTTTGGCAAATAAATAAATTTATTAAAAAAAATGAAAATAGACGGCGACTTTCTTACCTATACGAGTATCTAAGTAATGCGGCTTTTGTTTGACTTAGCACTCTTACAAATTTTATCCGGAATGCTTAGCCATATAATTATTATTAGTATAGAGTCTAGTGTAGTAGTATATATAGCCTTGATAACCTATCGGTTTGATCTATATTATGGCCTCTCAAGTAGAGGGCCGTGGGTTCGACCCCGAGCTTACACCTCTGAGTTTTTCGAAATTTACGTACGAAATTTCAGTTGAAATTTACCATGAGCTTTACGATGAAGGATCGCGAGGAAGTTTAATGGTGTGTGTAGGTGCCCTGCAGTGGGACTTACATAGGCCATTCCATTGGATTTAGCTAATGACTAACAAGATTATTCCGGATTAATTTCGTAATACCTAACCTAACCTTAAACTGTTATTTTCAAAAGACAAATTAGGCTCCCATGACACGTCACATACGCCCCAGATTGGACACTAGATACCCATGACCAACCTAAGGTCGTAACTGACCATTACAACGCGGAACCTGTTCCCAGACAACGTATCATTGTCGCATACGCCATTTAACTTAAAACAGTGTAATTTGCAGCTAATTTTTCTATCATTCTCAGGAAAATTGATGAGAATTAAAGCTAACTGTACCAGCTAAGTGGTGGCTTTGAGACGTGTTTAGGCTTCCGCCACAATGCCGTGATTAACGTGAACTGCCTGCGTTTGCGCACAGACTAGATACGTCAGTGGTAACTTTATTGGTCCTTACCTAAAATACTACCGACCGGCGTAATATCAAATTACTTACTGGTTACTATATCTACAACCGAATCTATACGTATATATAGACTAGCTTTACCCACGGCTTCACTCGCGCGAACCATTAAATTTTGTGGTTGTAAAGTCAGGATCTCAATTCCCTCCCATGGGAATTCGTAAGAACTGTCACATTACGTTATTAGACCTCCACAGACCCTAAGGGCCCGTGGTCTCTTAAAAAGTTGACAATCTGTTGCTACGACTCTTATGCGCTTTACATACCTCTACAGCTGTAGGGACTTGCGTTATCTATTCATTCTGGGTCTGTGGTTGGCCATATCACAGTGAAAAGTGGCGCACCACGCCCCACCCATCTTATTGTAGCTGCCGGCTAGTCGGCTACTCTTAACCCTTACTATTATAGTAGTCACGTACCGTTCTACCATTCCGTTTTCTAGTGGTTACTCGATAGTCATTTTTATGCCTATTTTGGGTGCATGTGAGCGAATTAAATATAGTTGAGCTACTAAAAGAGATGTCAAAAGCAATTTTAAACAGTTAGTAGTTAAAATGAATCTAATAAAAGCTGGCCAGCTAGAATCATTATCATTTAGGCCTATACGTCTGTTTCAGACGAATTATGGCGTATTGCCTGTACCCAACGCTTTTCGTGGCTGATTAGCCCGATGCGAGAGCGACATGTTCGTCCACAGACCTGACAAGAGAAGATTGCGGAGGTTGATGCAGAGCTGCCTCGATGTCGCTTCTGTCTCTCGTCAGCAAGTGCCTTGAACCAGGCCTCATCGCAATATTTGCGTCCAAAACACGTTCGCGCCAAATACCGCGGTTTTCCGCCAGCTTTTCCCAGTCGCAGTGGTCAATTTTAAAGGTGGTGAGATCCTCCAACTAGAATACTCGTTTCATTATCGATCGTTCGACAGTCGAGAACCAGTGGTAAGTGAGGTGAGTTAGCCCCGAGCGGTTCCCGCCTGCGTCAGGGTTCTTTCCCACCGCACCATTTTAACTGTAGTCGAGATTGCTGGCATTCGGATTTGGTAGTGGATGGAATTATAGGGACTCTAACATCTACATTGTTGCATTTACTATTCATCGCTTGTACTGTGGTTTTTAGGGTTCCGTACCTCAAAAGGAAAAAACGGAACCCTTATAGGATCACTTTGTTGTCCGTCCGTCCGTCTGTCTGTCAAGACCCTTCTTCTCAGGAACGCGTGGAGGTATCAAGCTGAAATTTATATCAAATACTCAAGTCTACTGTCCCTTGGAGCTGTGAAAAAATCAAACTTCTAAGCCAATGCAATCAAAAGATACAGCCGTTTATGACGCAAATTTCCGCACATTTTCGAAACTCGTAAGGGAATCAAAACCTAAAGGGTACTTCCCATGAACTCAGAATCTTGAAATTTGGTACAAAGTAAGGTCTTATAGCACAGATAAAGGAAAAATTGCGAAAAGCATAAATTTTTCTGTCTATCTGTCTATATCAGTAAACAACGCACATTTTCGACACTCGCAAGGGAATCAAAACCTACAGGGTACTTCCCGTGAACTCAGAACCTTGAAATTTGGCATGAAGCAAGGTCTTATAGCACAGATAAAGGAAAAATTGCGAAAAGCATAATTTTTTTTGTCTGTCTGTCTATATCAGTAACCAATCTACAACGATCCCACACTGCGCACATTTTGCTTAGGAGCAGGGGTCTGCTAAGACTGGATGTTCATAGATACATATAAATTTGTACGGAACCCTCGGTGCGCGAGTCCGACTCGCACTTGGCCGGTTTTTTACTTAAGCAATAGGTGAACAATGTTGATGTGTCTTTTCATCGGAAAAATCTTTTTGAATTTAATCAGTGTCACTTATCACGTTCACGGACAGTACGTCGAGAGACGTAAATTATAACCCTCGTGATTACGACACGGCTGTAGACGGTGGTTCAGATCACACCAAAAGTGGAACTACGTCCACGGCCGGTTATATCTAATAGCATATGTAGGAAGCATGTGACTCTGTGCCGCTTTAAGCTGAATCACAAACATCTAGTGCCACAGCAAACACTCTTTTCCTTGCACACAAGTTTGTCTCCACACATACAAAAAAGCCCTCGTGTTGCGGCACTACGTCTGTAGCCAGACAATTACTATACCCAGTTTTCGTCTATAGCTGTTACTGCCGCAACAATTACTTTCAAAACGGAACAATATGACAATTGACAATCCGTCCCCAGACGTGATGATATTTTGTATGGAAAAATTGTGTGCTACAGCACAAATTATTAGAAGAGGTCTTGTGTCCGCGAACGTGTCACTTATAAAATCATATCAATGTAAATGACTATCTCCCACTGTTATTTAAATGTTACCTGCTGTTATTTCGTAAAAGGTGTTTTCGATAAAATGACACGTCAAAATTTTGTTCGCCTTCTTTCTTAATATACTATAGTATTAATACAAGTTATAGAATTCAGTAGACAGTTCAAACTTGAGTAAGTACTCGATGGGTGAAACATTCTGGATCCATTTTCTGATACTTGGTATTTGCATATACTGCGCGCGCAGATCTAGAGCAGAGATCAAGCGCGTCGTGAGCGCATGGATCATACCCGCTACGATTCAATTCAGAACATTGGGTTTCGTGATCTTAGTTAGCTTGAGAAGTAACTAAACACGCTTTATGAGATTTGAATAGTCGACAAAAAAAATTTCAGAAGCTTAAATTCTCGCTTAAGCGGTAAACTATCTACTAAATCATCACACCTTGGATGCTATTCTTGGTCAAAATACACCTTAGAAGACCTTATACGTATAGCAAGCCCAAACACGGCTAAGTTACGTTGTCTTTAAGGCCCAGAATCTAGCTCGCGACTCCATCGTCAGATCAACTTGATGTTACCATGTTATTGAATTATTGTAACCAACACTACGCATAAATGCCAAGTTTCGTATCAAAATAAAAAAGCTGGTGCTGTTCGTGCAGCATCCTTTCCATCCATTCTGTCGTAGAATTCCCTGTCTGCGTCTGTGTTCCCAGCACGCTGCCACCTGATTATTTTCAAATTCAAGACTTACAGGAATTTACTGTACAGATTTGCTCAATATTAGGTCACATCTTCGGTTACTAGCCTTATTGAGGTAAACACAAACATATCATAGCAAAACTTTGTCATATATAAGGTAAATAACCCAGTGCTCGACATACTATTGCATATTGGCAGGTGGCAGCCTCTTTTGCTAACAAAATTAAAAGTGGCAATTACGGAGACAGTTACTAGAGTTTGGATGGCTTTTTTTTAGTTTACCAGCGTTTTCCGAAATACCATTAAGTGCCATGGATGAGCCGCAAGCAACTCGGCAAGTAGTGTAAATGCAAAAGAATGCAAATCTTGAATTGCACAAGTAACATTGTACGACTGATAACCCCGAGTTTATCGATACGGTATAAATAGCAGATAATCCAACAGATCGAACTGAGGTCGGGTCGAATGTATATTAGCAAAACCAACAAAACATCAACGTACAAATCAGAACTCTATAGCTCAGTGCCAAGTCTTTAAATAATTACAACAACTTTCGTGAGTCAGATATGAGGACGAATGTCAATAAACTCTTGTGTTTTTTTTGCGTCTCAAATGTCGATGATATTGTGGTTGGAGCTCTCGACAATTGTCGAGTGTAGCCAGTAGATCGCTGCCATTGTATATTAGAACATTCTCAAATACGGCTCTTGATGTGTCTCGGCGATGACATGACAAACGACAGAACTAATAACGTGAAGAATATATATTTTATTTGTAATAGTATCAGCATTCTAAATGTTTTTAATGATTTGTTTGTTGGTAATTTTCTAATTTCAGTAAAGTAAAATTACATAAAGTTTACCACTGACAGATGGTTTGCCTTAACAAATAAAGCCAATTTTAGAATACTGTTACCCACGTTAGCAGATTTTGTAATAACTACTTTATTTGTATGGTGTTAAAGTTGGAAATGAAATGAAGGCGAGCAATCTGTTAGTGGTAAACTAAAAGTAAACGTATTGTAATATCTTATGTTATCTTAAGTTTTAACGTGTGTTATTTCTTCTAGAATTGACGTCGTTCTGTTTTTATTTGTTTTAGTCTGGTTTTAATAAATTGATCTGCATTGAGCCGTTTATTGAGCAATTAACGTCGTTTACAGATTGAGTTGCGAAAATAAACGTATGGTTTTTGCCGTTTAGGCGCCTCGCGGTGTTAACGTAGTGATTTGGCCAATGGCAAATGAAGCAGAAGTCGTGGATTCGAGTCCGCACTTGTAAGTTTTCGGAACTTACGTGCAAAATTACAATCCAAACTTACCATGAGCTTCACGGTGAAGGAATGATTGGTGAGGCACGCGACCAAATTCAGTGCTGTGCGAAGTTCCCCGTTTTGAGAAGTGCCCTGTGTCCTGCAGTGGGACGTATAGTGAACTGGGATGATGATGAGGCGCCTTACGCTGTTAGCTTGCACATTTCTGCTCCTAATATTATGTCCTATGTATCAAACGGTTCTAAAGTAGTGAATAATTCATTGAAAAATGTAAAATTAAAGTTTAGGTTGTTTGGCGCCGCAAGGTCGAAACTGGTGAAGCGAATTTAATGTCAAATGTCATATTTTAAAACTGTTATTTCTACGCTACTTTTGAGTTCAATTTGATGAAAAATGGCGCAGTGGTGTCAAAGATATTCAACTCTTCTCTTGTTACCGGCGAACTATCGTTTGTAATTTTCAAAAGTATTTTATTTACTGTCTCATTTGAGTCTTAAAACAAAACAACAAAGCGATAGCGTTCGAAATTTTTGTAATTTTACGTAACTTTCTGAGAACTTTGTGTCATTGATGTTGTGATCTTTCCTATAAACATGTATTCCCTCCATTCCGTATTCAAGGGAGACTCTTCAATGTTTACTATCTGAGAAACTTACCGGTGATTTCGGTGTAAATTTGAATTTTGATAAAGCATTGGTAGTTTGCCAAGCATAATAGCCGTTTATAGAGAGAGAGAGAGAGAGAGAGAGAGATGATTATTTACACATATTCGATACACAGGAAATACAGTTGACAGGAAAAGATATCATCGAATAGTATAAATTAAAATTAAATAAAAAATAAATATAAATATAGTATAAATTGAAATTGAATTGATTGTTTAATTGTTTAGTCCTAAATGCGTTCAGAATAAGCTACATTTTGTTTCTACATTACTTTAAAATAGTAAGGTAAACGCACAATGCTCGACACCTGAACGCCCAGTAGATGACACCCACGTGTCACCTCTTTTACTATGACGTTAAGATTGAAGTTGCCATGTATTGTCGAGCACAGGGACATTTAGGGATAAAAATTAAAAATTAGAACTTCGTATCATGCCATCTCGCTCGCACTAATAGCATTCAATACGAGAGCTGATTTGAATGAAAAATATTTTATTTACGGTCAATATCGTTTGTGATGCTCTCAAAAATAAGTACCAGGATCCAATGAACTTACAACTTCCAAAGCACCAAAGGCGACCTTGCGCCTTAGCAACACCGGCATATTAATCATGACACCCTAAATAAAGCAAAAACAGTTTCGAAAGTGAGTCTCGGGCCTCGTCTCGAACGCCCGAGGCCGGCCGTGTAGTATAAAAGCCCGACCGCGACCACGCGTGCACGCCACCGGGAACCTACAGAAACTTTTGTTATACATTGCACGTGTGACTAGCAAAGTGCTGTTCGTTTAGCGCTTCGAGCGTGCAATGAATGGAGAAGTGGATGTTTGGTCGCTAACCCGTGCGCGTGCATGGTACGTCGCTGTAATAAAGGATCTTGCGTCTGCGCAACGGATTTATGGCCTGCCTGTGCGTTTGTCGCGCATTCACGATCTAAAGGTATCAAGTTCACGTAATTGCTTCGCATTTTATTCAAGGAAACTATGTAACTATTATCTTTTATATTACAATGCGTTGAAGTCAGACGTCAGAATCGTGGGTCATAGTTTTTAGGGTTCCGTACCCAAAGGCTAAAAACGGGACCCTATTACTGACCGCCCCGCTGTCCGTCTGTCACCAGGCTGTATCTCATGAAGGTGATAGCTAGACAGTTGAAATTTTCACAGATGATGTATTTCGGTTGCCGCTATATCAACAAATACTTAAAAAATAGAATAAATAAATATTTAACGGGGCTCCCATACAACAAACGTCATTTTTTTGCTCGTTTTTGGTCGATATTGATAACGGCAACAGGTAGATGGTTGAAATATTCACAGAATGACTAAATAGTCATTATATGCACTTTAAAAATAAATTATTAAATTAAAATAAAATAATATATAAAAATATTTAAGGGGGCTCCCATACAACAAACGTGATTTTTTTGCCATTTTTATAGATGGAACCCTTCGTGCGCGAGTCCGAATCTCACTTGGCCGGCTTTTTATTTTGTAAATTTTTAAAAGATTTTTCAATTTAACGTGTACGATTTTGGGGGGGACAAAACTACTGATATTTTACATTTAATTTTTGTACTCAATGACAATAAATATTTATAGACAAATTCGCAGAGTTTGTCTTATAAAAATGATTGTTTTAATCACTGTGTTTAACCCACTTAACGAGCGAGCGCGGTGACTTTTCAGGCCCGATTAGTCGCGGGCTAGCGCCTATGGAGGACTATTGCAGGAATACCCGGCTTTTAAGTTTTAAAATCAGAACATTCACGTAACGAATTTACACTTTAGCCGTGCGCATGCGTAGATGGTATCTGAGATGGCGCGGATGGGACCACCGCGCGGGCGCCATTTCAAGCCTCGACGCTATTAAGTGGGCTTATTAATGTCTTTAGGGCTGCTAGAGGTTACGATGCGCACCATTTCTCCATACAAACGTAGTCCCATGTTTCCTCCCTGGATAATGGCTTTAGAGCCAATTTTTTTTTACTGTGTAATCTGTGTCTACCACAGCTATGCCCCTATGTTTCGTTTTTTTCCATATTTCAATTAACATAAGAAATATGAGCTTTCAAAAACTGAAAAAATTGCCCGATTTCAACGTCATTTTCAGACACTCATCAGAAAATAATCCCTCATATAAACAAAAAAAGGAAAACATAGGGGCATAGCTAAATCTGTCCTCCAATTATATTTGAAAAAAATAATTTTATTGGTCCAGTTTTCGAGAAGAAAACAGGGGACTACGAAATGCTGTTTTGATCAATTTTACGCGCCTATTAACGGTCTGAGCTGCAGTTGTCCCGCTCTCGCTGTACTGACACGGAGGGGTTTGGGCGAGACAGCGACATTTCATTAAATTACCTATTTCTCAAAAGTCTCTCAGCCATCGTATCCTCTTTAAGGCAAATATAAAAATAACAGCCAACTTCAGACCTTAAAGTTGCGCGTGCGTCTATTTGATCGCTCCCAACTATAATCCAGTCATCTGGTAGAACTCATCATCCCAGCCTATATACGTCCCACTGCAGGGCACAGGCCTCCTCTCAGAGTGAGAGGGCTTGGGCCGTAGTTCCCACGCGGGCCCAGTGCGGATTGGGAACTTCACACACACCATTGAATTACTTCGCAGGTACCTATATGCAGGTTTCCTCACGACCAGTTTTTTTCGAAACACGATTACCAACTTGTAGTTCGCTCGATAGAAAAAAAATCCATAGTCGTCTCCTTTGATCAATTATAACTGTAGATCCACAGTCGCGCGCCCGAAAATGTCCGAGCCAAATGAGCGCCCCTTTGATAAAAGTGGCCTTCTTTTTTCTCAGTACGTTGCGTGAAATTGTCAAGTTTATCTGTCAAGTGTCAACCGAAATTCGACTGTAATGAAGTAAAGACTACGTTCAAATTTCTGTGTAGGTGATGATTTTAATTATTATGCAAACAAATAAAAAAGTTCGGACATTTTTTGAAGGGGATTTTGTTCGGCAATGTGTATCTTCAGTTATAATTGATCAAAGGTCGTCTCTAAAAAATAAATAAAACTCGTAGTACGAAGCTAATACTGCACGGAAGGTCATGTCATGACTTTTTGAATGTTAATGAAACAAGATGTTTTCTAGGGCGTAGTTTTGCTACATTTTTAAAATATGTGTTTGTTTTATACCTTGACAAGCTCGTGCGTGGCGCTCAGCGGAACCCTGTCGCAGGGAGCCTCTGCTGCCTGCATTGTTTTTAATAAGTGCGGCAAATACTGACTGCGACAGGGTTCCGCGGAGGGTCGCGCACGAGCTTGTCGGTCTACAGTAATATGATGAAAATACCAAAAAACACGCGCAGTCCAACCAACCTATCTTGAGCCATCGTGCCTCCCCCAAGCGGCCCCACGCCCGAAATCGCCCACCTAAAATCGATTAGCGCGAAAAACTCGGTACCCCCTTAAGTTGCTCGCTGTCTATATCCTAGAACAACTACGTATCAACATTACCGATGAGGAACGAGTTTGTTGGATAGTGGTCGAGCCATTATTTAATCTACGTTTATCTTGGACAACCCTGTAACGGGTACTTAGCGCTTCTGCAGTAACAGTTTCATGTTTCATTAAAACCTTATGGGCTCGTTGCACATCCGCAGGCTCCCTCTATTTGGCGGCATTGATGCGCGGCATTTAATCATTCAATTCCAAGTCGTCCCTCCAATCTCCCACGTGCCTCTGATTTATTTACACGCTAGTTTTTACCCGCGATTCGGCTCGCGTAAGGGTGTCCCCAAATTATCGACGCAATCGGCTTCAGCTGTACGCTTAGTATAAGTTTTACTTCACCAAATACTTCTCGATCGCGTTTACGTTAAAAAATCAATTACTATGAAAACATGGACAGCGCCTCCGCGCGCGCTCGTCCATGTTTCCATAGAATTCAAATTTTTACGTAAATTTAAAAACTTATGTGTATAGTATAAATCTTCCCAGGTGAATTTTTCGCTTTGAGCCATTACATTAAATTTGAACCTTAATACTATGACGATACCGTTTGTTTTGAAAGATAAGGACTCGAAGCGTAAAATTCACCTGGGAAGATTTATACTATACTAAGCATACTGATCGGAAAAACCTTTATGTCAACACAATAAGAGTGAAAAAGACGTCGATCGGATCGAGTAGTGGACGTCTTGCGGCTGAAATGACGGAACTACGCAAATTTTCCGGGACAAGCGGAAATGTTATCGTGCATATTTCTTTCTACAATCAACAATCAAAACTTTTCGCCTCTTATTACACCGTCAATGAGCATCTTTTTTCGTATTTTCATAGGTTTTAGTAGATTACAGTACTCGCCAATGAAATGTAATCCTTTTTGAACGTCATCTGCAATAACCCACTCCACTTAGTTACAAACTGAGTGTAGGCGATAAATATACGGCTTTTTAGCCACATGCGTTATGCATTTCTCTCCCTCTACTTGTTTGTCTATCTTAAAAATACACTGAGAGAAAATTCACGTAACCAGAATAAAATTAACTTACGACATCTAGACTGTTTTTTGAGTATGCTAGAAAAATCTAGTAATAGCTTACAGGAATATCTAGCACACTTAAACATAATTCTGGTACACATCATTAAATTTTTGTTCTCTTTGCAATACCAAAATGTACTTACAAATAACTTTAAGTATTGTTTACTAAAATGTATTTACTAGAATATTCTGGTATTTATTAAAACACTGTTTGTTGTTAAAAGTCAATCTGGTAAGGTATAACTTAATTCTGTTTCTTTATACTAGAATAATATTTACCATACGTTCTGGTTGTATTGTTTTCTTAATTTCTTTCAGTGTATTTTTTCTGGCGTTAACATGTCCGCGAGCTGCCAATTGCTAAATCAAACCTCTTTACTGAGGGTCATTGGTCAGGCTCGTGGGACTGGTAAGCATGTTAACTATGATCTGATTTTAGGCCAGTTAGCGAACGCTTGCGCCGGCGCCGTTACAATTCTGACATTGTTCGTAAACCAGCATTTGAAGTGTACATGAATTGCGTCAGTCCAAGAAAACTAACTATACTTCGTTTTTTTAGCATTAGAAATAAGGTAAACAACCTTGACGAGTCTATTTATTGAAAAAACGCTTAAAAAAATGGTAACTGTTACTTATGAAAACGTCGCTTACCTTCTTTCTAATGCAAAAAAAAACAAAGTATAGATAGAGCGTTAAGAATCACAGAAGCAATAGAGGGGAGATGAAATTTGTTCGTATTTATTTTTTAAATTGATGTCGCCAGTTTTTGAGTCTATTGCTAAATTTTTGGTTGAGCGTCATCAATGCACTTCGCCTTCTGGTATTTATGACGACTTAGAAAAAAATAGTTACTTTTTAGACGTATCTGTAGTTGAAAATAAAGACTTGAAACGCTTTGAACATGCTACCGTGCGTGCGCGCGCGTTAGTCAGCCGGCGCGAATGTGGCTCCGAGAAGGGCTACGGATTAGCCCGAAACATGTGGAGTTAAACTCGTTTTAACACGTGAGTGATCCGTTTATTTTCACTATACTTGAAACGTTCAAAATACAACCGGATCCACCGTCAAAACGTACGTAAGCGTTACAAATACAAATATTACAATACAGGTCGTGGTCTGAATAGAACAATTTGTTAGCAATGTCACAACCTCACCTTGGCTATCTAAACCCGTTCATGTCATCCACCATCCAATCCGCGGGATAGGCGGATGTTGATGCGGGCGGCAAAGATTTGTAAATAAACAGACACGACTAACCGCGCGGCCACGACTTCGCGCGTTTGGCGGCGCGGCAAGCGTTTTATCAGTTCATTGCGTGTGCCGCCAGGTAACCACTGTACGGCGAGCGTCTCGGTCGCGCAATGAACACAGAAAACGCTTGCCGCGCCGCCAAACGCGCGAAGTCGTGGCCGGGCGGTAAAGCTCCAAGCGCAACAGACAGCTGAGGGGTGCCGGTGCGTGGCGGTGACGGTTGTAATATTCTAAAGCCTGACCAGAAATATATGACTATTCGCCATGTTGCGGAATTTCATTGGAACTAATTTCTTACACTGGCAATAATTTTAATGATTGTTAAAGGTCTAGTAACCAGGCCATAAAATTACAAAAAAAAAACAGTGTCACTGTGGCGGTTTCTTTGAACAATAACAAAAATGCCCAAAACGATTCGTAGTCAACAACGGATCATTGTAAATAATGTTTATATTGAACTAATGGAAAAAAAAAACGCTTGGGGAATGAAACTATTTCGCTACAAAACCTTTCCAAATTAATATCAGAGCTAACAGGTAGGTAAACATTGTAAAATCGCTGTCAATTGAAATTGCGAACAATGTAAATAAACCATTTAATGAAATATCCATATTCTAGCACTCTTGTTTATTGTATTAATGGTTTAGGATAGTGTTGTGGTAAGTATTGTGATTAAATAACACATGGATTTAGCAGTATTTGATGAGGGAAAATGGAAATTAAAGACATTTTAAATAAAAGGTTTGTTTACATTGTTTGCAATTTCAATTGATTGACAGTTTAGACAAATCAAGATGTCATTGTTCCGACTGTACTGAACTATTGCCATATAAATAAGAATAATAGCGCCCTCTTGACAATAGTCATATATTTTTGGTTTACCTTTTACTTGTACGAACGAGTTCGCGGTACGGTACCGCCACCGCACCGCCAGTACCGCCACGCATCCGCTGTCTGAGCTGGAGCTTAAAGGCCTCCACAGACCGCAGCGCGGGGCGTGCGTGCGACGGCTAAGGCGCTTGCCCAGCGTGGTCTATAACATTGAATCAAACACGCTGTGCCGCGCTGCCAGTGTGTGTCACCGTGTATAGGTACTCCGTCGACGCCCCGCGCTTCGGTTTTTGGTGGCCTTATTGGCCCGGCCACGACTTTGCGCGATCGGCGACGCGGCGAGCGTTTTATAAGTTCATTGCGTGTGCCGCCAGGTAACCATTGTGCCGCATTGTGCATTGATCGCGAGAAGTCTCCTTTAAACGCCATCGGCCGCTTACAGCGTCCGTCGTATACTATATAAATGTACTGTTATGGTCTCCTTCAGACATCGACGTTGGCGTCTTGACGCCGTAAGCGGCATTCAAACGCTATCGCCGCGTCTCTAGTAATTTCGACGACGACGTATTGACCGCTGACGCTGTGCGGTGCATTCAGACGTCGATCGGAGCGTTGAAAATAGGAGACCATCGCCTAACTATGTTCTACCTTCACGTGCTACCCAGTCAGCAATAAATGGCGTCAGGGGTTCAAACCGGGGCTCGGACCAAAGAAAAGCAAACCGGCAAAGAAATTTAATGGTGTGTGTGAAGTTATCAATCCGCTGTGGCCCCGTGTGGGAACTGCGGCACAAGCCCTCTCGTTCTGAGACTTGTACACTGCAGTGGGACGTATAATAGCCTGGGATGATTTCATTGTTAAAATATTCTTTAAGGGAGTATAAACCTTTTGCGATAAGCCAAGGGAATAGTTGAGGCTTAGTTTTATCTGATAAATCGTACAGTGTTAAAATATCGTCACTTTACTAGCTTAGCCAGAGTCAAACGCTTGTATTGACATAGTTTTAAAAACAGCCACAAAATACGCACCGCTTCGTCACACGAACTAACTGTCTCGCTATTCTATGCCCGGTAACTCACGCACACAAGCGCAGCGGCGGCGCGCGTGTGTGTGCGCGTGGGAACGCTGGAGTCGCGTGCGCCGATGTTACGTCTGTATTGTGCATTAAAAAATACTTTTTTTTAATGTGAACGCCGCGCTTGTCTCCTCTCTTTAGAGTTCGCGGTACAAACCTGCTTCGCTTGCGCTTACATTGTCAATTCTTTACGATGGTTTTGGCATTTACAAATGGAAATACAGGGTTCATGTCTTTATAAGATAATTGATTTGACAAAGCAGAGAGAGTGCGCTAAGCAAAGTGTTTTTAAACATTTACACACGAGTATTTGACACACGGAAAGTTACAACTATTTTCACAGAAATAACAGTTTTAAGAATGTGGACATAAATCCATTATTGCTTAGCCAGGTTGTCGCTCTATCTTGTTGGAGGTCTGCTTACACTGCGTCTTCCAGTCCATATACACCATTTAGAAAACCTTTTGGCCCCATCGGTCATCGGTTCTACGAGCGTTGTGCCCTGCCCACTGCCACTTGAGTCTGGCCATTCTTCAAGCTATGTCGGTGACTTTAGTTCTTTCGCAGATTTTATCATTTCTGACGCGATCCCGCAGACAAATTCCGAGCATATCCTTCTCCATCGCCCTCTTAGTGAGTGATTTTGAGCTTTCTTATGAGGCCAAAGGTAGCTGCCACGATCACTGGCAACTCACAGTGGTCAAAGACTTTTGACTTCAGGCACTTCTTTATATTGATAGACATTTCCATATTCCTCTCAATAATAGCTCTGTGGTATGAACTGTACTTAAGTTTAGGCAATGCAATAGCATCCGTCATCGATTGATATCAATTGTAACATCCCGTTATTTCACGACAGACACTATATCCTTGACTTTTTAAGCAAATCACAGCGCGATCTGTCCACAGATAAGTAATGAGAGATTGCCGCTAAGATAACCGTCGGACCCAGAGTTGCGCGTATACTTCTTTATAGTCTGTAGTCGCCTTTGAAGATAATTTCCTATTTATTGTAAAGACTGGCTTTAAGATTGCTATCAAGAATTCTTATCTTTTAGGAAATTGTATAATTCTATTATCGATTTTAAGATCCGCGAAAGGCTCAAAAAGTAATGGATTTCGGTGAAACTTTTATACAGTCGTTGTACTACCAAAGACAAATGTGATGACCATTTTTTTTGACGATCAAAGGAAAATGAGCTATGCATTAATTAGCAAATATGCTTTATGAAAGAAAAACGCGTGTCTACTGTATTTTTATTTCTTTTTACTTCAAGGGAACATTCAAAAGTTCAAATTAATTTAATCTCTTAGTGTCCCTCGTATTTTTAAAAAGATAATCGAAATTTAATTTCCGTTATACGCGCTAAACTAGTGTAAAAGCTTCGTTATTTATGATGGCAAAGTAACCTTTTCGACGCCAACGACACATATATCAGCACCGCAGGTTCTACGCCAACGACTGATATATCAGTCACGGCATGCAGAGCGATATCTACCAACATGCATTTCTGTAGGGTTCAACTTCGCGTTTGACATTCCGATGTCATGGCGTATGAGTGAGAGCTTTTGTATTTGACAGAGCTTTGAAAAGGCTTTGTCATATTTTTGACAGTAACTTTGAAATTCATGATAAAAGATATGGGACAACGCCATCTATGGTTTGCGGACTAAATTAATATGCTATCTTGAAAGCCGAGGTACTTAAACATTCTTGGACAGCGCTTTCTATTCTTTCCATCATCATTTCAGCCGATGAAGTTCTGAACATAAGCCTCCCAGGATCGCCAAAAATATCGCCTTCTATTCTTGTTTAAGGTAAAAATATTTTCCCACGGGGCTCATAAGTCTCATAACCGGGAAGCCGTGAACATTCTCTGTCTATACGCCAAATTTCATCCAAATCTATTCAGCTGTTATTTCGTGTTTAATTAACAAACAACCAAACATCATCGCAAACTTTCTTATTTATAATATTAGTAAGTTCTCTATAGCTCGTTTCGGCCATAACTATATCTGGCGGTCGGAGGCATGCGAAACATTCGCTTAGCGAGTCTGCATTGTATATCCTCAGGCTACGCTCCTCGAGCGTACCCTCTCACGCGCAGCTAAACTTATGTACGTTCTAAACTCACTCGATTTGTGACCTTATTTTTACTGATGTTAACTGTCATAACAGGTTGGAATCTAAATCAGTTACGTGCGAAAGCTTCGCGGACGTCTGGAAATAGAGTTCATCTGAGATCCTTTTATTGTGTCCCGACAATACGTTTTGTTTATTACTAATTGCTTTTTGTTATTGTGTTATCTGGTACACACACTTAAAGCTTTTTTTACGTCTTGTTTTTAATTGTATGTTTAGTTTTACAGCAAGTTTTGGATCTAAAATATTCAGATAGCTCAAAGTGTCAATTAGAAAAGAACATGAGCAGAAAGTTTCGAATTTTTGATGAATAAAAAACTTTGTAGATTCACGCCTTTGTCACGTTGTACATTTTCAATATCGACCAATATATAGAAATATTTGTTAATCAAATCGTTTCACCCTCTTTTGATTGGAATAACCTGAAATTTGGTACAGATAACGTACCTAGTTGACGAGTTCGATGACATTTCAAGTATATTCAACAAAAAGTCGTCCGAAAAAATGCTTGTATAAAAAAAAATATCTAGATTCCTTGCTTATTCGACCTCAGATGCAAGTCCTTTCCTAACCCCCCCCCCCCTTCGTGTGGCCACGCCCCGTGCAAACAGCGACCAGCACGCTGCGCGGGCGCCGCTGTCCAATCGCTTCGTAGATCCGGATCTATGATCTAGATGTCTGTTTTTTGTTAACTGCACTCTATGAATCATGACTCTTCCTAGATTTCGGCTTCATTTTGTAATTTTTAATTGACTTCAGAACTAAGTTTTTCAATCGTTCGTATTTTTTGACGTCTGCTTCAGCATTTCGACATTTATGAACCAAAGTGAATGTTTTTAGGAAGGGTATAGCTCCCATTTTCTCCTAATTAAATTTGGAGTTTAAACATTAACTCGAATAAGTTTTTCTGATATGGCCGCACCGTCACCTATAAAACCTTAACACAGTTGAGTGTTACAGATAAAATTGCGAATAACGTACCTGTTAAAACCCATATCGCCTATGAATTCCCATGACATTTCGCGTCGTTATCTCAGGATATTCTCGTAAACCCCTGTGAAAGTTTATACCTTTTATATTGTCAATTACTCCTTATCGGCCCGTGTCGGGATAAAGCGAGATTTACCCGAGCGTGGCTCGAAGGACCATCCGGCTCGAAGGACTATCAGGTTCGCAGGACCAATATGGCGATGTAATTCTTTTTGATGAAAAAAGAAGTTTGGTTTTGATTTTATCTATGGATACTGAGAAAAGTGAATTAAATTAAACTGTAGTACCCAAGACCTAAAGCTGAGTTGGTATAGTATTTATAAAGAGTAATAAAAACTAGTTTTAATCTATGGCTCTGTAAGTAATCAGACAAAAAAATGTGCTGTAAAAACTATAATAAGTTATTTAAAATTTGTAATGTAATACCAGTGACCGAAAAGGTTAATTATTTGTTAGCATTGGATCAGTATGAGAGCCTGGAATTTAAGCAATTTAAAAAATACGATCGTTGTTTTAGACTAGCATTACGTAAAAAATATGTGGAGCCTCGAGTCAGTAACTATTATGGAAAAAGGACGAGGAAGTACTTAATACCGCGTATATTCAACAGCCTATTCTCGGAGGAAGAATGTAAAACTAAAAATTGTTTCAAAAAGAAGTTGAAAACTTGGTTGATAAACTCTTTCCATACAAAAAATTGTTAAGTAGTATAGTCAGTAGTTTAGTTTTTGTAAGATGTACTGTATCTATTGTGCACAAAATTTTTTGAATTTGAGTGTATAGTTCGCCAACAAATTGTTTTGCAATTTGGCGAAATATTTCATATGTATAAATGTGTATAGTAAAATTTACAATAAATTAAAAAAAAAAAAAGTATTTTACCGTTAGAAGCAAAAATGTTGACTTAAGGGTATTTAAGGGTAAGGGACCAGAGGGGAGGCCTTTGCCCAGCAGTGGGACACAATTATAGGCTAGTAAAAAAAAAAAGGGTATTTCTGACTAAAATAAGACTTGTATTTTCAAATTTAATAGAAGGTTCCAAGTAAAAAATAAAATAGAATGCACCGGGTTGAATGTAATAAATCAACTATAAATTTACATACAAAGCCTAGTAGCTAAAATGGAGCCTGTGTAAAGATGAAATTTATTGAACAAGCGACGCGCAAGCGCATCGTGCTTTAATGTCGTAAGCGACATTGCTTTCATCAAGCTTATGTTGTTAGTTACCGACCGCTTAGCCTAGTTGGTAGTGACCCTGCCTACGAAGCAAGAGGTCCTGGGTTCAAATCCCGGTAAGGGCATTTATTTGTGTGATGAGCACGAAAATTTGTTCCTGAGTTATGGATGTTTTCTATGTATTTAAGTATTTATTTATCTATATAAGTATGTTTATCGTCGTCTAGTACCCATAGTACAAGCTTTGCTTAGTTTGAGACTAGATCGATTTGTGTAAGATTGTCCCCTAATATTTATTATTTTATTATTATTATTATTAAAAAATGGTACCAGATTTTGTTTACTACTTTAGTAATCTCGTCCGTTAATCTAAACTGACCACAGCTATGGAAAACATTTCGATGGTTCCATTTCCAATTTTTCGCCAACCTTTTTCGAAATGCAGTTTTAAAAAATATAGTTTTTTGTGTCGCTTACGCCGTATCTGCAGTGGAACGTACCAAGATGAGGTAGGGTAGAGCTGCGCCCGCGCTACCGGTCTCTATGGCCGTTAGTCTTTTATTTCTTGTCTGTGGTGAGCAGCGGCTAATTATAGCTGTAATAACTTCATGCTACTATAGCACTATGTTACTGAAAATATGACTAAGTTTAACTTTAGTGCTTTTGCTGTCCCTTTAAGTTTTATTGTTTTAGAAAAAAAGAAAGAAAGAAAGTAAGAAAAACATTTATTTATAACAACAATAACACGTAAGTACACAGGCTAAAATTAAAAGTACAAACATAGACATAGGTACTTTTTATTTTATTGTTTACTCTGTTGCAAATTACATAAAATTTAAATAAATTACAGATTATTGTATTATTATCTTTTTCTTTGCAACAATTCGTCAAGTAAGGTAAACGTACTAATGCTCGACACCTCAACGCCCAGTAAGTAGATGACACCCATCTGTCAAATCTCTTACTATGACATAAGTTTAAAGGTGCCATGTATTGGGTCAGTGTCGGGCACAGGGACGTTTACCTTACCTGTTCAAAGGGTTGATCCGGGATCACTTCCTTTCCCTTATGGTTTGATTGACATAATTTCACATGCCATATTAATGTTTGCTATAAAATTACAGAAGCGCGCTGTTTCAGGATTTTTTTCGAAAGGTTATCTTATAGAAAGCAGTAGGTAGGTTCGATTACATAAAAAATCTAAAGAAAGTATACTGTTTCAGAAATAAATTACTTTATGTCAAATAAAAATCATGGAAACGATATTACGGCATATGAAATTGGGGTAAACGATACAAAACCGATTGATCCACCTTTTCGCGAGACGTGGAATTGTGGTAGCCTAAATAAACTAGCCTATATTGAGGTATTAAACAGGGAAGTGAGCACGGCCATCTCCTGTGCTGGGTGCGTCGTGATTAAGACCAGTTATTTATGGCCAGACTGGGCTCGGAAAAACTAGAGAGCTTGTTTGAGATAGCCAGCGCCCGCATTATCGGCCCCCTTCCAGTTTTGGTACAGTCGGGAAAGAAAGTGGCTTGCGAGTGCATTCAGTATATTTTTTGATCTACAAATCGTCTCGAGCGTCTTCATATTGACGTCTTAAATACTCCTCTTTTTCCTGCAACTTCCTGCGGGAAATCCCAAAAATGCCTTTTACTGCACCTTCATGGTCCTAAAGGTTACGTAGATGGGTCCCATTGAATTGAATACAATAATCCCGTTTTTTCCTTATCCCGCGGGATTAATTTTTTACTGTTGTAATTATAATCCTCTGCTTGCATGCTAGAAGCGTCATTATTATAGTTATGGATATAATGCCACTAAGCGAAAATATGAATCCCTTTTATTCCCTATCCCGCAGGAATTTAAAAGAATCCCTTCTTATTGTACCTCTATGACTCTCAAGGTATATGTGTGCCAAATTTCAAATCTTTAGCTTCCGCGGTTTGGGCTGTGCGTTGAGATATCAGTTAGGACTTAGAAACAATAGAAAAGTTTTTTGCTTGCTTTTCAATTCATATAGAACCCTCAGCGCGCAAGTCCGGCTCCCATTTGGCCGATTATTATCGTGTCTCAAAAGAATTATTAAAAAGATCGAACTATGGGGGTAAATCTTCATTATGGGTCGGTTAATAAATTGCTATGCTAGTATCAGATCTCATTATGAGACTCGAAAAATAGTTTCCCGCGACAACGGCAAGCTGTCGAGGGTATAAATTGTCTTTGAAGTCGAGTTGCCTTCTGCCATCAGTAGAAACCTAACGGTGTTAAATATTGTGCGCTACATATTGCTTACAATTTGTTACATTTTAAGGCCCAATGTACTAAATGGGCCAATTTTTATTATTTTGAACATTTTGACTTTTTTTAATTTTGAAATTTTTATGCGATTTCTTCTCAGAATCACGAGCTTTTTCTATCCTACTAGGAGAACAAAAGTGTCTCAAGTTATTTTTCCAGTGAGTTACCATTTTTCATAGACTTTATTTATGATGGTAACTAAATGGAAGAATCGAAAATTATTATGGAACTTTTGGGACACCTTTTTTCTCCTAGGATTCTGAGCAGAAATCACATACAATTTTCCAAATTATTAAAAAGTCAAATCATACAACAAAACAAAAATTGGCCCATATTTAACACATGCGTTAAAGCATGCGACATTTTTTCTTGACTGACAATAAGTTTAAAATTATGATAATCAAATATTGCCGTGGGCTTTACGAGGTTATATATAACAACGCTGCAAACCCGTTTTCCAGGGCACCCGCCAAATCGTTTTATCAAACTAATACCGTCTCAACGAAACCAGATTCGTATCGGGCTAAAAATAAATATAACAGGACCAAAATCTCAACTAATTGCTATAAAAAAAGAATCTAAACCGGCTACCTGCGCGCGCTTCGATATCATAAACTCGCGAAACCGCCCTTTTCGAAAAGAGTCCCTTTTCAATATCTGGACAGTTTTTAACCTTATATTTTGCTGAATAAGGTGGAAATTTAAGTTATGTCCAGAACATTTTTCGTTTTTGGAATTATAAAAAATTGCAGAATGCGCGTCAGTTTTATGCCAGTTTTCGTATTAAATTCGTGCTAACCTGAGACCTTGCCTTCTCTTTTCACCATCTCTTTCTGTCACCATCTTATACCCTTTGACAGAAAGAAATAGTGAAAGCGAAAGTACCGACTGCAATTCAGTTGCGATGTAGGGGCGGTCGGCAGTTGCAGTTGCCTTGCAGTTGTAGTGCGGTCCGTCTGTATCGGCCCTCACACACGAGTCCCTCACAGGTCCGTTAATGTATCCGTTTGTACCCCAAAATAGCTCACCACAATCTTAAAATATAAAGATTTTAGTAGCTGTTGGTTTTGTGTTGTATTTGTTTTATTTTATTGAATTAAACAGTTTTTTTTTTTTTACCTAAGAGTTAGACAATGAGGCTGCGGCTCCACTGAGTGGAAGAGGAGAGGAGACGTGTAGGGATCGACCAATCATATTAGTTGAAATTCTCATCTCGTCTCCGCTTCGCTTCAATGGAAACAGTCGAGCGTAGATGAGCGGAGCGGAGAGACGTGCAGGGAGGGATCGACCAATCATATTAGTTCCACTCAGCTCCACTAGTCTCCGCCTCAGTGGAATCACTCAAATCTTTTCACAGCTTGACTGTCACTTGTCGCATTATCCCGTATCGGTCTTTTTAGCCACAAGTGCAAGTGTCGCCAGGGTGCTACTTTAATCATCTGTCACAGATGTAAAGGCCTATTATTTCTAACGCGAGCGAAGCTAGAAGGCTAGTTAATAATAACACGACATACATAGGCTCCCAGTCTTACCATAATATGTTATAGCGCGATGCCAAGCCACAGCCCAAGCCCTCTTATGTAACCCTCGAGCAATTGTTCAGTTTGTAAAAAAACAGTACAAAACAATACGCATCTCCACTCAAAGTGAACTCTATAAAGTTAAGTCTATGGTTTGTCTTTGGTTGGTTGGTACTATCTGATGCGGGTGACAGCATGCGTGCGACTCCGCGTATCACAGTTTTGTATCTGTGGTGCGCTTTTGGATTTAAGGGTGCGAATAAGAATAGTATTATAGGCTGAGAGGTAAAGGTGTGGTTAGTTGAACTGAGTCATGTGAGGCGAGTTATTACCAATCTGCTCAGTGGCGGATATACCTATTTGCCTACAGTAGGCTATTACCTTTTTGTCGCCTACTAATTATATTTAGCTTTGCAGAGGAAGCTATTGGAATATTTTAAAAATTAATATTCACTAAAGTATACTTTACAAACCGCTTGGTAACTTTTCATGCACAGACGTCGGAGCATTCTTCATACGGAAATAATTTCTCGAAGACAAAAAAATTTAGTACTTAGTTTAAGTTTCCACTTAAAAAAATAGAATCTGTCAATCTCATAGATACCTAAAGCCAACTGATTTGGACACCTGATTGTAGGTTCGTAAAATTTTGATTACATGTAATTGAATACTAAAAAAAAAATTTAAAATATCATTAGGGACCTAGACAATTCGATGTCCATGTCAGTTGCCTAGAAGTGTCTACGAGATGGTCAGATTCTATTGAAATTACGTACGTACGTCTTTTCATTTCGGTGCGGTTTAACATTCCCGGGTCCCTTGATATTTGCGTACAAGCACCCTGAGCCCGGCGTGGGTGCGCCCACGCAGACCGGTCGGGCAAATAGCAGGGTTCAACACTCCCCGGACAACGCTCACCTGAGCCGTCAAATAATGATAAGAGACAGACTAAATTACAATTTACAACCAAGTACGACAACGAAAAAAATGAGAAAAAATGGAAAAGGAATATCTTTTCTCTTCAGGTTTTTGCTAGTCAGGACCGAAGTTTAAAAGTGGGAATGTTCTGGAAAATATTTATTTCATAAATTTGTTTCCGTGTTCATGTACTTTATGACAAATATATGTCGGTTACGGAAAAAGTGCTGGTATAAATTAATTAATTTTTAATACTCGCTTTAGACGATCTTCTGGAATTTTTAAGGAACAATGATGTCAAACCAATTATCACAAATTCTTGTTAATAACTTTGTTCGATGCAATATTAGACTCCAGGTTTTGTTCCAAAGCTAGTTTAGTACTTAATAGCTGTCAGGAATTTAACTATAACTGATATCCGCCATTAATAGTATTGGTTTAATTCACGTCATTTACATAAACGTGGGTTGGTGCCGTTGGTGGTTTCATTAAGGGAGCGAAGGCGTGATTATTACTTATTATGACTTATTACGCTTTGGTTAGCGGCCTACGCTGTTGGTATAGGTTTCCACATTAAAAATTTCCCACAATCGTATTACACGAAATCCCACTAACTCACTAGTGAGTATCGTAAACGTTGAAATATGAACATGTGCGTGTTTGTTCGTCGACTATTCATATCTTTACGGATAACAAAAAAGCCGTGGTAGCTGAAACGTTTGACCTATGACCTCTCAAGCAGAGGGTCGTAGATTCAAACCCGGGCTGAACCTCTGAGTTTTTCTAATTTACGTGCGAAATACATTTGTAATTTACTATGAGCTTTATGGTGAAGCTGAAGGAAACATTAAGTAGTTGTCGAGTGAAAAGCAAAATATCCTAAGCGACATATTCTGCCGTCGTATTTACAAAAGGCACAACTGCAAACTTGCTCAGAAAAGAAACAGCATAAGTTTACAAAGAACAAGTGTGCACTTAGGCTTTTTCTTTTTCACAAATAAAGCTAGTTGTGCCCCTTTTTCATACGACGGCAGAATTCCTGACAACAGTTTCTTTACGAAATTATGTTGCTTAGATTTTTTTTCAGTCAACCTGCTAGAATCTAACCTCTAGTCACGAGAACGCATTGCTACATAATTTTGAAGTGTCTCTTAGGCACGTTGAAATTAAATATTTGTCGCTTACACCTTAAAGGTCCACTGCCAAGGTCTAAGAATCCCGGAGAATATTGTACAATGTATATCGAACGGTGGCGAGCTCTCGCAGCGGATGTGACCAATAAATAAAGCAGATAGCAACCACGACCATGCTCGAAGAGCGACACCGCTAAGTCCCTTATACATTGCGCTGGCTACCAATTAACTCGAGCATGGTGAGTGTGTCGACTAAGCAATGGATAAGGAAATGAGGATTCGCTCGCTGGTCGCAAAGGTAGATAAGAGCATCGCTTGTGGTGCGAACGCCGTTGTATATTGAAATATGACCGCGCCTCGCCAACTAATTGACAGTTTTTGTAGAGACACTTGATCAATTTTTAAAGGCGGTTGTGCCGAGAGATCCTGTAAATTGCAAATAACACGCTCAATTTGAAATACTGCGCGCCTGAAGGCATTCTCTTCATTTTATTGACATTTTAATGTGACAGTAAAAATTTTGTTGTTTTGGGACTTCTCTAATTTTACTTCACTCAAGAAAAAAAGTGGTACTTCGAGCCGGATAAATACAAAAATGCGATCTAAGGATAAGCCGTAGTGGCCTAGTGGTTTGATCTGTGGCCCCAAGCAATGGGTCGTGGGTTCGAGCTCGGGCTTGCAGTACTGAGTTTTTTCGGAAGTTACGTGCGAAATTACATCAACAAATCAATCGCGAACAAACTTGCACACATCATCGAAGGAAATTCAATGGTGTATGAAGTTCCCTGTCCGCACCTGGCCACGTGGATACTACGGCCCAGACCCTCTCATTCTGAGAAGATGCCCCGCTGCATATGCTGGGATGATAATGATGATTTAAAAATTACATCCTTACCAAGACGACATGGAAATATACCCTTTGACCTGCTCCTCTTATTAATATCCTTCCTCGAAAACAATAGCATAACTTTTTTTTCTTTTCCAGCTGCACATCACGCTACGCCGGAGAGTTCTGCCAGCATCTCAACCCTTGCCACAGCGAGTCCAGTCCCCGCTGCCAGAACGGTGGCACCTGCAGGGTCCGGCCTGGCGTAAGCGGCGGCCCTCCCTCCTTCGCCTGCGACTGCCCACTGGGCTTCAGCGCCTCCCTCTGCGAGATCAGGGTGCCAGCCGCGTGCGACTCAGCTCCATGCCTCAACGGGGCGACCTGCAGACTCACCTCGCTGCATTCGTACGAGTGCGACTGCCCGCCTGGTTACACCGGTAAATACCTTCCAATGTTACTGACTGTTAGCTACGGGCGCCTTCAATTTCCACAGTTACAGATTCTTTCAAATTGTCTTGCACTGTTGCCACATTCGTATAAATTGTCTGAAACAAATCATAAACTGAAATTGCTCACATGTAATCTGGGATGCATGGATCACCGTAATCTTAACAACGATAAAATTCCTCAGTCAGAACTTTATACGTTTGATATTTGCCGGTAACGAGGTTTAAAACATAACAGACAGAAGAAGCGTGAAATTAACTTTTGACGCAAACTTATTTTAGTTAGAATCGGATTTTTTTAAACGGTATGGTACGGTAATGTCCCATTATTTACCTCATTAATTTTGTAAATTAAATGGCCTGGTCGTTGCTTCTGTGTTTAATGAAAATAAAATATACTTGTGTGTACACCGTGGTCATATGACGCTCAGAAGTGGATAACGCTGTATGAACATGGGGTCCAAGCCGCAATTGATATTCCTTTATTTTTTCAAACGAAAAATATTACTTATTTGGAACTTCAAGATAAGAAGGCTTTCGAACGAGCTGGCAACGCATTCTAAATCGTATGACGTTATCTGTTAGGAAAGACTTTTTGGAACTGATGAGCGGCAACGATGCCCATTAGGGCGTATTGCAATGCGGAATTTGTATCGGTGATTTGGCCTGATAGTTTTTATCGATGCACTAACCACTTCGTCGGGGATAGCGCGAATCCGCTTAACTGGCATTTGATTGGATAATCAGCGTATCTGTCTTTAGCCAATTTGTAATTTTGGCTCCAAATTCGTTAAAATAGAACATGTGAAATTAAAACCATCTCCTGTAACACACGTAGCGCAGATACGCGGTATTCACGTATGGTAGATGGTAGATAAGCGCATTTGCACTCCTCGATTTGTTGAAGTTATCGGATATTAAAGAATACACTGTGTATCTATTCGACTGTCTGTCGGCGATACTAAAACCAACTACCACGAGCGAATGACACCGCTACGACAGGTTTAAAGCAATTAAAGAACAGCTTTCATTGTTCAAGTGATAATTGCAGCGCGAGGGAATCAGGTTTTGCCACGCGATTTTAGACGCGATGGCAAGCGTCCTAGAGATAGTTCTATCTACAGAACTTATACTCAAGGAAATAGAAATGTTTGGCGAGCTAAAACGTAAAAAAACAGTATTTCTTTTCCCAACTCACTCGATACCACCTCATCTGGCAGTCCACTACAGTCCTTTTCGCGGAACCTTTTGCCACACACAGTGAAAATTTGGAATCGGCTTGCAGCGGCGATATTTACAACTTGTCGATCTTCAAAAAACGGGCCTACTCTTTTCTCAAAGGGCCGGCAACGCATCCGTAACTCAGTTTGTGTTGTGGGTGTCCATAGGCGGCGGTGATTGCTTTTAGGTGACTCGCCTGCTCGTTTGCCCCTATCTTATAGAAAAAAGACGAAGGGCTGCTAGAGTTTGCTCAAAAAGTTGATTATTCTAGAGCCTATATTTCAAAAGGGATTTCATCTTATTCTCCCTGCACTGCTGAGGATACGATGAGCACCATTTCTCCATACAAACGTAGTCCCCAGTTTCCTCCCTGGATAATGGCTTTTGAGCCAAATTTTTTTTACTGTGTAATCTGTATCTACCACAGCTATGCCCCTATGTTTCGTTTTTTCCATATTTCAATTAACATAAGAAATATGAGCTTTCAAAAACTGAAAAAATTGCCCAATTTCAACGTCATTTTCAGACACTCATCAGAAAAGAATCCCTCATATAAACAAAAAAAGGAAAACATAGGGGCATAGCTAAATCTGTCACCAAATTATTTTTGAAAAAAAATAATTTTATTGGTCCAGTTTTCGAGAAGAAAACAGGGGACTACGAAATGCTGTTTTGATCAATTTTACGCGCCTATTAACGGCCTGAGCTGCAGTTGTCCCGCTCTCGCAGTACTGACACGGAGGGGTTCGGGCGAAACAGCGACATTTCATTAAAATACCTATTTCTCAAAAGTCTTTCAGCCATCGTATCCTCTTAAAGGCTTCCCCCAAAAAGTCTCACAACAATCGGACCTACGCTGTCCGTGCCAAGTGGTACCAGCGTCTTTACCAGATCGTCGGCCCATCTTGTGCCTTCCCACATTCAATGACATTACCAGTAATTAATTAATATTGTTTTTTTTCTCTTGCAAGTAACTGTAGCTAGGTAAGAGGGTCGGGTTTTGGAGCGTTTCAACCGCCATATCCAGTACGTTACGAAAATCGACCAACTGAAAATCTCAATGACCACCATTACGCGTCATTAGCAGAGCTCGGCGGGGGTGAGCTGTTTTCAGAGTTTGCATAACATGGACATGCCTTGTCATTCAATGGTATATGTGGTGTAATTTAATAACTAAAGAAATTATTTTATTTAGGCTGCTTTTCCGCTACGATCTTAAAACAAATGAATTTTATAGTAATTTTTTTTAGCAAACTTCTTTAAATAATATGTATATCAAACCTCTTTAGATAGGCAATAAAACTGTTTAAGGATGCCATATTCAACTGAGTGAAATATCATGACAACGTTATTTCATTATTCTATTATTCTGTGGTGTTATTTTGTAAGCAGCCCCTCAATTTGAAGTAAGCGAATAAATGTAAAAGAAAGATTATTCCGATTTTAAGTATGCCGAAAATTAAAGCAATAACAGTCCTAAAGTGGAATCTATGTTAATATCTACACTTGACATAAGTGACGTCAAAATGGCTCACCCCTGCCGAGCTCTGGTCATTAGATTTATGTATATAACACGTCTACTACATAGCTTTGACAAAAGTTTCTGTGACATCTGAATATCGCTATGGTTGACTTTTCTAAATGAAGTCATTAGTCACTGTCATCATATTATTGCAAGGGAAAACGACCTAGTTGTATTATGACGTGCAAATGTACTTCAACCGTAGGATAGTATACCATATTTTTGGCCACTGTACATGGCTACGTACACTCGAAAATCTGACTAAAATATAAAAAAACAATGTCCTCATTTAGCATCGACGTAAAGTTAAAATCTCGCATTTTACCCAAAGAAGTTCCGAGTAAACGAGCCAAAGGTTCAGCTCAAATATTTAACTTCTCAACGTTTCTGTGGGCCTTGAAAAACCGTAATTGGAATGACCATATAGAGATGGCGGCAAGCGACCGGCTTTTGGTTTTTACTATAGGTACATTCCCTTTCGGCTAACAGCGACAGAGCGGCGGGAATAGAGAATTCTACAAACTATCTACTATTATTACTGCAAGGCTTGTTAAAAAGTCAGTTTTGAAAAACTGGTATCGTTATTAGTTGAATTGACAAGATTGCATATTTCTAAGACTATAATTTGATTCGTTCTCTGTATTCTGTTTGGACAGAGAAAGACGCTGATAGTTTAGGATTATTAATTTATTTATTAAATTTTTTTAAGAGGTGCTTATTCTAAAAGGGCGTAACTCCAAAACTACCACACAATAGATCCATTACTTATGTCTAGACTCTATTAAAAAAAAAATGATGACGTAAATCTGACGTTGAAGTGGTTATCAATTTTAAAATTAGTACAGCTCTTTTTTCTGGTGAAAAAGACAAAGGAAACATATTATCTATTCTGTGGTAGTATTGATAAATTCAGATATATTTTTTTAAACATGGAGAAATAAATTATAATATATATTTTTCTGTGTTTAGGAGGCAAAACTCTTTCGATTCCTGCAGTAATTTTCAGGTGTCAAACAAATTAAATCTCGTTGATTGCGTGACGAAATAAGGCTACTGTACGTACACAGGCTTTTTCTTACAGTAAACAATAACTCATGGTTTAAACAGACCATGATTCTTTGATGAGTTCTCGATATTTCGACGCAGTTTCGCGCTGCGTTCATCAAAGAGTTAGTAAATTTCACTGTCGACTCGCGTTATTTTTAAAAGCTTTTATTTAACTTGCTCGGTTTGTTTTGGTCAAATCTTGGACGTCGAATTTAACCCACTTCCAATGGTCGGATTGATTTGATATTTGGCATACTTTTGTAGGTTGGATGACATTACAAGTACAGTCAACACAACGTGCAGTAAAAATTGCATTAAAAAATAACAAAAACTTAAGTTAGTAAGTGTATAAGTTGTCTTCAAAATTTAGTCATTTACCAATTAGATAGTTCTAGCTACATGTACTAGGTGGTAATGTAACTTTTTATCTCACACAACCACTAAGTGAAAGCCGACGGAAAGTGGTCAATTACTGCCGGGAGACTTTAGTGCGTGTAATCAAACAAATTGGTATGTTATTGTGTCCCAATCACAATTAGTTGAATGCGACACAGATATTTTTGAAAAGTTGCATCTGTCGAGAATTTTTTCTTCTAAAAATTATTTGTTGGCATACTTATGAATTGCAACAATCTTAGATCCTAAAGGCCACAACAAACCGGGAGCGCGGGGCGCCGACGGAGCGTGCCGCGCTGCCGATGTGTGTCACCGTATATTTGATTCAGTGGTATATAGAACGCGCTAGACACGCTCCGTCGGCGCCCCGCGCTCCCAAAACAGCACAAGTTTTTCGCGATATTTGAAATAATCATGCATGTAAGAATTAATGTATGTGATTTCCCATTAACGTCACTAAAAGCCAAATGCTACTAGATACACCGGAAAGCTTAAAGTTTCATCTTACAGACTGGCTAAAACCAAAACGTCGTTTTTGGGACCGAGCAAACTGATACAAAGTTGAAATTCATCTTCAAGAAATCACTAATATCTCAGGCGTACAAAATAGATGATTATTGATGATGATGACGAGTTCGAGTAGCATTTGTCAGATATTTCACGGTCACGACACTATCTAGTTCTATTTATTGCAACACTTCTAGTCTAATGCACTGCTTGCCAAGCGATACACATTTTCAGCTGCCGAACTTTGCGAATGCTAGCCCTGCTTGTAATTTGTAACATTAAGGCCTTAAACTTCACTTCAATAGAATCTGACAAAATAATCTGACAATCTCATAAACACTTCTAGCCAACTGACATGGACATCGAATAGTCTAGGTCCCTAATGATATGATAATTTTTTTTTTTAGTTTTCAATTATAATTAATTTTTTAGAAACCTAGACAAGCATTTGTTCTCAGTTGGCTTTGGGCATTTAAGAGATTGTCAGATTTTATTGAAGTGAACTTTAGATAAGACGCTAAAACGTAAATGCATGTAAGCGAAATTGTATCTCTCTCACGTTACACGTTAGAGTGAAAGAAAATTTCACATGCATGCATCGTCTTAGAACCGGAATTATTAAGTATGTTGTTCTTGGGATTTTTCTGTATAACGTACAAAATATTTCCCGGAAGCAATTATTAAAAGACCGCTGATAATAGCTAAACCGTTTAAATGTGTCCTCGCCCGCGCGGGGCAGGGGCTGGGGGGGTATGACGACAAAGGGGGCCGAGAGAGGTGCGGTCGGCGAGCACGCCTCGTGTGCCTGCCGCCCGCACCTCTCTCGGCCCCCTTTGTCGTCTCGTCATACTCATTTAATCGGTCTAGCTATGTAAGAACTTATCGTAGGTCTCGTTGGACTAAATACCGTAAAGTCGGGGTACTTTGGCCCTGTTCGGTAACTTTGGCTATTGGGATTAAGTCGGTCCAGATTTTGTTATTACATTGAAATTATGACAAATTGCTATATGGTCGGTTTTAGCTGACAGTCCACTTTTATGTCTTTTAGAAGTTTGTATGGGCCAAAGTCACAGCCCGCTGGGGCAAAGTAAACCTTACGGTGTTTAATAAGAATTTTTAATGAGAACGATTATTACATTTCGAGATAAGACCCTTTGAATTATTAAAGTTATCTTATCTGTTTTGAATCTGTTGATTTTTTTGCATTGCTCCTTTGCACTGCTTATTTTTATTTGTTATGTATGTATGTGTAAGCGATAAAACTCCGTTTTTACTATAGTATAAATCTTTCCAGGTGAATTTTTCGCTTCGAGCCATTAGGTACATTAAATTTGAACCTTAATACTATGACGATACCGTTTGTTTTGAAAGATAAGGGCTCGAAGCGAAAAATTCACCTGGGAAGATTTATATTGTAGCTTTTATTTAATTTTACGCGTATGTATTTTGGTTGAATTTTGCTGACCATTTTTCGACCGCTTACAGTTGTCGGATTAACTTGAAATTTGGTATACATATGTAGGTTGGATGGCAATGTAAGTATAGTCTATAAAAAGTACCTACAAAAAAACTTATTTATTACCTATATTTATTGCTGATAAAATCACTATTAAAAATTTATATGACAGATATCTAACGTGCCGTTTCTGTTTGTTTTATTCGATGATGGCATCACGAATATGGGTCGAGTTAAAAAGCTGAGGACTAATGTCGGTAGTTTAAGAGGGTTTATTCCTGCTGAGCTGGCAACGTTGCATTTATGTTAGTTTTTTTCGATTATTCCATAAAAATTGAATGAAAATTAAAAATGTTTTGAATACAAATTGTTCTAATATATAAGTTAATGTGTGTACTGCAATAATTATTCGTGATAAGACTTTTATTTTCTTTAAAAACCGTTAGGTAATAATTTGATCGTTTTTAAAGAAAATAAAAGTCTATCACGAATTATTATTGCAGGAGACACATTAACTTATATATTAGAACAATTTGTATTCAAAACATTTTTAATTTTCATTCAATTTTTATGGAATAATCGAGAAAAACTAACAAAAATGCAACGTTGCCAGCTCAGCAGGTATAAACCCTCTTAAAATGGTACGATAGCTTTCCGTTGTTATACGAAAATTAGCCATTTTAGGTTATTTTTCGTGTCACGATGGAACTATTCCCAGTCACTCGATTTGTATGGTTAAGTATGATTTATAGTGGTCCAACTATATAGTCCCACTACAGGGCACATGCCTCTTAGAACGAGTTTGGGCGTAGTACCCACGCGGGCCCAGTGCGGATTGGTAACTTCACACGATTAAATTTCTTCCCAGGTGTGTACGGGTTTCACGATGTTTTCCTCATAAAGCTCATGGTTTTCAAATGTAAATATAACAAAAAACTTAGCCGTGCGAGCTTTCGCTCGACCCTCGAGCCTCTACTTGACTCCACTCATATTCATCTGATAAAATACCAGGAACTTATCAGAGACTTTAGCAACAGGCCCTTATTATAATAGAGTAATACTCATACATTTTAAAACCAGTGAACGCCGGCGCTCGGAAACCGCGCTCCATTTAAGACTGGTTTCAAGCTCGCCAACGTACACTCACCTCTTGCCGCTAAAAAACAGATTTTATTGTCAAATCCACTCAATTAATTTGTCAATAATTAGTGTTTCTGTGGCTCTCGGTTTGGGAGAAATCGGTGCGGAAATATCGAAGCAGATTAAATCACGCATCTGGGTAATTTGGTGTCCCAAAAGAAAGGAGAGAAGAGGCTACGTTATGAAATTTCTCGAAAAAATAAGAGAAAAACCATGTCACCTAGTAAAGCGATACATTTACATCTAATACTAAGAGTGATATGTTATGTGACTCTTATCGGGTAACTTAGCGACATTGTATCTTTTTTCATATTTTATGCAGCTCTGGTATATTTTGATCTCTCGCCTAGTACCAGGTTATTATTATGTTTCGAGATACCCTGTAGACTCTGTCAAAAAGAGCTTGATATTTATAGCGACAATATCATCTAAACGACAAATAAAAGCTTTGATATAAAAATATTGGTCCAACCCGTCCTTTACAACTATAAAATGTTAATGACATATATTAATTTGAATATTAAATCATATTAAATACTGACAATGTTCAAAGGACCTGAGAATATCACACGGTTGTTAAATTTATTGCAGAATGCAAGGGAACCTAGAACAACTTATACTTCATTTAATTTAGAATTGAAAACCACAACATCATTATATTGCGTCTCGTCAACTATTTCTTACCTAGCAAATAGTACAGTACAATAGTCTGGGAGCCGCAAAATAAAATTGTTTTAATGCCACTTTATTTGCGTGTCGTCAGTTGTTACTCTAGTACAAATTGTAAAGAGATTACAGTTCACGAGCCGCAATATAATGTTGTTGTGATTTATAATTCTAAATTAAATGGAGTATAGAACAACTTAGTTTATGTCTTGATAGTTAAGTCATTGTTCAAATCGTTGTTGGTTTGCATATTGAAGGATATTATTTATAAGCTGGAATAATAATCATACGCAAATAAAACATTAATCTTAAACTTCCCACATTTGAGCCAAATCCTTCTATGTTTCTATATTAAAGTACAGGTAAAACACTCGAGAAAAGCCCTTATTATTAGTAGTATACAGAACTGATTTGGAGCTTAAGTCTTTTTTATAATTAGCAGTTGATTCTGACGTTACTATTACATCCAAGAGGGTCATCTTTGTCAAAAGCTTTGTTTCCTCTTCAATTTCTAATTTTGTGGATTTTATAACAGTCTCCAAAAGCCCGTCTAAATAAGGTGCTTTGGACTTAACTAGAATTGGCGCCGTAAGTCGGTGACAACGCGCAGCCGTTGTAATAGTTGCACAATTGCTATCTATATTAGGAATATAATTTTATTGACCCTATATATCTTGGTTAAAGTCGGCTTAGTAAGTCGTTTTCATAAAGTTTTGCTAAATCGCGTAAGTCATACTTATAATGTAGATAGCGTTGGCAACCTGCAATAATTTTGTCGTAATCATATTATTTACTAATACCAATCAGTCTAGTCTATGGGTCCTCAAAAACCAACTAAAAAGTAATTCGCTAGTTCGGCGCAGATATATGTAGAGCATCCATCCCTTTCAACTCTTACATTAAAACGAGATGTGAATGCTTCGTTTTAAATTCCGTTCGGTAGATTATTTTGCCCGGGTCCATGGACTCCTAGAGGCAAATATCGTTCAATTAGAGCGCGTTATTGATAAACTTGTAATCAGACATACTATTTACAATAAACTCCATATATTTAGGAAAAAGAACGAAAGCGTTAAAGGCACGCTTCTAACGAGTTTCTTGTAACTTTGGGCACAATTTCGCTTGCCTTTTGTAATCATCTTCTCCACAGCCAACCAGAGACTAATCTCTTGTTATCTCCAGGTGCTGAATGCTCCCACGAAGACCATTGCGCCTCCCAACCGTGCCGCAACGGGGGCCGTTGCGTAGCCGACAACACAACAGCCGCTGGCTACTCTTGCGCCTGCCCACCCGGCTTCACGGGTCCTCGGTGTACCGATGACGTCATCGAATGCATCAGCGGCTCTGGGCCTTGCCATCACGGAAGATGCTTCAACACCCACGGCTCGTACACCTGTGTCTGTGAACCAGGGTACACAGGGAGGGACTGTGATGCCGAGTACGTCCCCTGCGAACCCTCGCCGTGTCTCCATGATGGAAGGTGCACACCGCTCGACCAGCTACGATATGAGTGCGAATGTCCAGCTGGTAAGTTTGTACTTGACGTATTTAGACACGCGGCAGCATGTCAAGCCAAGTTTAAGCAAAAGGAACTGGCTAAGCAGCGCCGTGTGTAATATTACACGAACCATTTGGAGCCACTTTTGTTTGAACCCTTCATAACTCGAAATCTTAACACAAACACACCATATTTGGATTATTTATTGATACCAGTAAGATTAACTGGAACCCCAATTTTCATATACAGCTGAAGAGGTTATTGAGATACAAACGTCTAATTTATTTTAGCAATGACTTTGTCAAAAATAGAAATTGCTCTCATTTGAGTTGAATATTTGGAATTAGTTTAAATAAATAATAAATAAATAAATATCACGGGACAATTCACACCAATTGACATACTCCCAATCTAAGCAAAGCTTGTACTATGGGTACTAGACAACGGGAAACTTACTTATATAGATAAATACATACTTAAATACATATTAAACATCCACCGAGAACAAACATTCGTATTTTTTACACAAATGTCTGCCCCGACCGGGAATCGAACCCAGGACCTCAAGCTTCGCAGTCAGGTTCTCTAACAACTAGGCTATCCGGTCGTTTGTTTTTAGGGTTCCGTACCCAGAGGGTAAAAACGGGACCCTGTTACTGAGACTTCGCTGTCCGTCCGTCTGTCCGGTTGTCACCAGGCTGTTTCTCATGAACCGTGATAGCTAGACAGTTGAATTTTTTTACAGATGATGTATTTCGGTTGCCACTATAACAACAAATACTAAAAACAGAATAAAATAAATATTTAAGGGGACTCCCATACAACAAATGTGATTTTTTGCTCGTTTTTGCTCGATATTGATAACGGCAACAGGTAGACGCTTGAAATATTCACAGAATATTTAGTTACATATTCACTTTAAAAATAAATAATTAAATTAAAATAAAACAAACATTTAAGGGGGGGGCCCCCATACAACAAACGTGATTTTTTTGCCGTTTTTATAGATAATGGTACGGAACCCTTCGTGCGTGAGTCCGACTTGCACTTGGCCGGTTTTTTATCTTCTCTCTATCTGTCTAGAACGACTTCACCGATTTCATTCATCTTTTTGGTTTCTAATACTTCTTACGGAAAATTAATCTCTCTAGATAAGGGATAATCGGGACTAGTATGCTTATGTATATTCGATTCAAAGATTCTTGTTTGTAACTGTAGCTGCCGCTTTAAACATGAAACCACCGTGAGACTCAGTCATAGTGAAAATAAACGAATCGCTGACGTCATAAAATTAGTGCGCATTTGGCAGCCGCCGTGACATGACTCCGGGAAGAATAAGAATAAGAATAATATTAGCCCGAAACATGTCGAGTTAAACTCGTTTTAAAGGTATACGTTGGCAGCCGACTCCACGCAGCAGCGGCAGACAACGTGTCGCTAGCTACGCGAACTTATACCTTATTTCTATGAAATTCCCTCCGTAGCTAGCGACGCGTCGTCTGCTGCTGCTGCGTGGAGTCGGCTGCCAACTTATACCTTAAGACGTGAGTGACCCGTTTATCACTACATAGTATAAAACAAAGTCGCTTCCCGTCTGTTTGTCCTTATGTATGCTTAGATCTTTAAAACTAGGTACGCAACGGATTTTGATGTGGTTTGTTTTAATAGATAGAGCGATTCAAGAGGAAGGTTTATATGTAAAATACATGTATAATTGCACCCGTGTGAAGCCGGGGCGGGTCGCTGTAGCTGCTGCTGTTATAGACTTGATAGTTGGCGGATATCATCTTTTAGGATTATAGTGGTGCTGAGAAGGGATTTTCGGAATGTCCCGCGTGACAGAGAACGGGTGTTGTCCATAAATTTTGTCTCTATGCAGACGAAATTGCAGGGAAAAAGCTAAATATATAGACGACCAGATGGCCTAGTGGTTAGAGACCCTGACTATGAAGCTTGAGGTCCCGGGTTCGATTCCCGTGTCGGGGCAGATATTTGTATGAAAAATACGAATGTTTGTTCTCGGGTCTTGGGTGTTTGATATGTATTTAAGTATGTATCTATCTATATAAGTATGTTTATCCGTTGCCTAGTACCCATAACACAAGCTTTGCTAAGCTTACTTTGGGACTAGGTCAATTGGTGTGAATTGTCCCGTGATATTTATTTATTTATTTATTTAAATATCCAACTAAAACGCAATAGAGCACTAACCGATGTGTCTTTGGTGGAAGAATTTTTTCTTGATTATTATTTACGCGATCTTATTGGCTTATTTGCAATGAAATACAAACATTAAGAAACAATAATTAAAACTTGACTGTAAACTAAATATCTAACTTAAAAACTACTAGACTAACCACCTGTTTCACCATCCATTGATCAAATTTATTTGACGGATAAATGTGATGCCGTCTCTGTTTGTTTTGTTCGAATAGACGGAGACGGCATCACATTTATCCGTCAGTTAAAATTAATCAATGGGTGGTGAAACAGCTCCTAAGTCTAAAAAAGGCCCCCGTGGCATCGTACCCAAAAGGCTGGCAGCATTCCCTCGTTGAATGGCGATGGCGATTCGTTGAGAGAGTTAGCCGCCAGCCCTTTGGCCTCCAGTGGTGTCGACCAGACGCTTTTGCACTTCTTTAGTCAAGTTGTGTGCGCCGGGACACCAAGGACCCAGGGTCTCAAAACCGACAGCAACAAAATTTTAAGCTGATCCGAGACCCTGGTATTTTAATACTTTCCTACTCTCGGCCGCTTCACTAAATAGATGCATCACTAAACCGACTTGAGCAATAAAACTATTTTTCTGAACCAATCCACTAAGTAGGTACGCAAGTTATCTCAACATAGCCAAGTGACATAGCTCAGTCATTTCATAACACGACCAGCTCCTTTTTAGTATACTAGACGTCATTCCATCCTCATACATTACTTTATTCGGCTAAACTTATTCTAATACTCCGAGAAATCGCGGAATAAAACATTGTGTTTAAGTATACGAATTGTATAACATATAGGTATCATACGAGAGTTGAGGTCACGCACACTACAACATGCCATGTAACCGACTCAGAACTATTTCGTTAAGACGCTGTCAACACCAACGTCAGCGCACACTGTCTATTTGTATCGGAGTAAACGAGATGCCGCTATTACTGGGCAGCCGGGTATATTGAAATTTACCGGGCAAATATTTAATTAAAAAAAAACTGTGGATTATTCGTGAAATATGACTCGTTAGCGGTTTAGGTATGAATATGTCGACTTCATGTTTTCAATTGCAGACGCATACGCCAAAAAAATAAAGACATAGAACCGTTTAATGATGATTTTAAGACCTATCTTTGCAATTATTTTCTATCGAGCCGATTTCGTCCAATTATGTATCGAGTCCGTCCACGGTCTTTGAAATATGATGAATATTAACATATAATTTTTTTGATGTGCTAGAACAAGCAGTTTTTCTTAAAAAACTGTTTAAATGACATCAATTTCAACAAAATTAGGTGTTGTCAGCCTCTTAAGAACTATTTAGGAAAATACATCTAGTTGAAACGAAACAGAAAATAAAATATTTTGATCTATTTTATTTAAATCATATTCATATTTTTCGCTATATATAAAATACCAATTTTTTGTTGTGTGTATTTCTTATCAGTTTCAAATTGTTTTATTTCAAAAAATTATGTTATGCATAGTATTGCATAAATCTTATTTTCTCAACTACTTTTTTTGCAATCAGTACTTTATGCACGCGGCGGACACGACGTACAAATACGCGTTCTTGAATCTACATAAGCACCACGACGTCTGTACACGCGTACGCCTACATACATCGCGCGCGCACTCTTCTGGATTCCGGCGGGGTCCGGCAATCTGCGCCTTGAGGGGTGGGGTAACTCGAATCGGTGCGGGGTGGAGCGTGTCCATTCTGTACGTTAGTACTATTATATATTCTGTGCTTTATGTCGCTGTGTGGGTAATCATTCGCCTCAACTATCTCATCAACCTATATTTCTTGACGTTTTGTTGCAAGACTAGCTATTGCCTGCTTCGTTCTTTACAATGAATGAAAATTCACCCCCTGCAAGACTAAGGCGCAAGCTACACAGAAGAGACGCGGGGCGGGGGCGCGTCGCAGTCTGTCTCGTTTGTTCGCAGGCCGCGTCTCCGCCCCGTCTCTTCTGTCTGTTTTGGATCGCGACGCTTCTATACATTTAGTATGACACTTATTCAAGCGACGACTGCGACGCGCTCCCGTCCCACGTCTCTTCACCGTGGCTTTCGCCTAATTCTGCAATTTTCAAGCCAAAATTCGATAATAATCTTCTGTGTAGCTTGAGCATTTCAATAAAACATACTAAGGCATTTGTCAAGTTATCTTATATTTTTGTTTAAACACCTATGTTCACCTCATTTTTCAAAATGGTGCTCGCGCACGAGCTCTTAGGTGTTATTATAGTAAAAATAGTTTGGGGGTAGCTACAATAGAGAGATCTCTCTCCAGGCAGATGTTATGCCTGGGGACCGAAGTCCAAAGGATGAAAGTTGGAAGTTGTATTTATGCAGCCGAGTTGAGAAACTTCGTCGTCGATAGCGTGATGTAGGATTGTAGTAGTTAGTTCCTTATGTGATGACTAAATGGCGCTAGTAGTCGCTACAATAGCTTTATACCGCGGATTCGCCTATTCTTGAAATCTAATCTTGAAATCCATGACACATATATTTGAAAATAAAGTAAATGCCCATTATGCTCTAAGATCCCTTTCGCAGCTAACAAAAGAGATGATAACTTTGAAAGGGCTGAACCAATTGTTATGGAACATGTCTAAGTCTAAGAACCCGGGCCAAGAAACCTGCTTTCAAATAAAAAAACCGCATCCAAATCGGTTCACCATGCCAGATAACAAACAGACAGGCACACTTTGGCATTTATAATATTAGTATGGATTAGTAGGGATGTAAAATTACAACATCCTAAACTAAGCCGTGGACTGACAGATAGACAGACATGGCGAACTATAAGAACTATGGTACCTTAAAAAATGAATTGTGTCTCTCGCTAGATTAATAACTAAACAACCACTAACTCGATTCGAACGGGCCACATTGTATCTGGAAGTCGCTCGTAGCCTCCGGCAAGCACGAAGTGGAAAGTCCAAGCGCCATAATGCCATAAATAATGTTTGCTTAGATACCGACGGTGCTGGCTAACTAGTAGCCTAGAGCTATGTTTGCGTACACCGTCCCTACCCCAAACCGAACGAAACAAAACGAGTACTTTACCTGCGCCTTTTAATTAAAAAAAAAAAACAGCCAAGTGCTAGTCGGTTTCGCGCGCTGTCAAAATCAATTTTTTTTTCTGGAATTAGGCCGCAAAGGGTCTATTTTTTAAACTGCCAGTGCTTTCGGGGAACATCATTGCAAAGAATGCGCCGCAAGAAACATGGCAGAAAGTCATTTTTTTTGAACAAAAATTATTTACTGACTTAATTATTCATACAAGGAAGACGAAGTTAATTAAAAATAAGTAAAAGCCTAAATTGCATGGGTCAATAACCATGATTATTACATCTCGTTTTTACAGGGATGTTTGGGTCCCTTAATTAAAAGACTTACTTCAAAACATCTTAGTGATGTGATTTCCGGACAATATTTTAATTTAAAAAAAATCAGTCATTTTTGGTATTGAAAAGGGTATCAATAAATAACTAGAGTAAATTAAAATAAAGTAGATTTCATTTAATAATGACATTAAAAATACAAGTAACACAACCCTGTTTGAATAAAAAAAAACTTTATTTTCAAAAAGTATCTCCATCTCCAAATGACTATTTCAACGATCGACACCATGTGTACTATGAATACATAGACACATGGGGTTGACTGAGTCATTGCATTGGTTCCCACACTGACGTCACCACTTCATCTCGAGTGACATGGTCTTAACATACCTAATGTTCGACACTTTTTTGTGACCGGGAAGTGTTGCTAGCACTTTAAACTTAAAGTACTTATTATGGGAGCTGACCACGCTCCCCCTGCCAAAGTCGACCACGTCAGAAGCATGAGCATTGAGAATATTGAGATACATTTTATGAGCTGTCAAAATGCAACTCCCGCATATGATAGTTTTTTTATCTGCATAGTTATTTGTCAACTTAATCGACTGACTACCTGGTGCGGTCCGTGTTAAGGTGATGGAGGAAGGTGGACTTGACTTACTTTGCTGCCGACCACTGACTGGCTACGGGTGCAGAATGATGAATAAGGCATACGCCGCCGCTTATTTTGAGCACTTGAAGAATTGATTTCTACGTACCGCGAGTGAATTTTTTTTTTATGAGAGGATTGCAATTTAGCAAGCGGATCGTCTGATGGAAAATGATAACCACCGCCTATAAATATCAGCAACTCAAAGAGATTCACCAATCTGTTGCCGGCCTTCCCGGTCGCCGGTCTCGATGTCATAGTTGTATAGAAACACTGCTGCTGCTGTTCACTAATGTGACAGCGGGATATTTAATTCATTCGAAAGAATGAGTGACAATGACGTGCGAAAAACCACGTGGCATCAGGGGCTTCTGGCCCGGGTAAGTCAGACTTGGTTACCTCCTTGCACGCAGGATCACAGCGCAACCACTACGTAATTGTTTTTTCCAGTATTTAACTTCACGAGAGGTTTCCAGAGCTTTTTTCTAATACAGTCAAGTGACCCATTTCTGAATGGTCTCTAATTTCATTTAAACATTTCCTTACCATTATCTTGCGTCAGCGCAACTCCGCTCATCAGCGAAATGATGATTTACCCGTAAAAATTTGACAGGTGACGTAACGTAGTCCGCGCGCAAGAGTTCATTAGTTTCATTACGCGGAATGGCGCGCAATCCCGAATGTAGGTGAGATGAGTCTACCGCGGAAAACGAAAGTAATGTTAATACGTAGCTCCAATGACTCAGTGTGTGGAAAGGTTCCAAATGTACCCCAATTTTATGTATCTTATTTTCGGCCTGTACGGGTCCCACTGATGGGCACGTGCCTCTCAGATTGAGAAGGCTTCGGCTGTCTTCCATGTATGCATCTCCATGTTTTCTTTCATTTAAAACTCTGAAATTCTGCAAAAGTCTTTACCAACCCACGTCCATTTGGTCAAGCGTTAACTGTCTCTAAGCTGAGCGAACAAGCTGATAGAAAAACGGACATTGCGAAACTATGGCGGCACCTTGCAAGACACTACGGAACCCTATAACTATAAATTGAAAATTTAATAACCCCTAAAACGCAATTAAATCTAAGATACCTTCCGCAGCATAGGAAAGAGCTGATAGGTTTGAAACGGCTGGACCAATTTTGACGAAACGTGTCTAAAAACCATCGCTAAGGAACCTGATTTCAAATTAAAAAAAACACATCCAAATCGGTTCAACCATTTAAGAGTTATGATGCCACAGACACACACACACACACACACACACACACACACACACACACACACACACACACACACACACACACACACACACACACACAGCGAGCAAACTTATTACACCGAGTTTTTGTGTGTCGGGGGTTAAAAATTGGCGCTCTCTATCGCGTGGAAATTTCAATAAAATCCTTTCTTAGTGCATCTTTGTGTCGGGTGACCGATGTAGTTCGAAGATACGCTTAAGGCGACTCCTGGAATTACTTAGCTTCCTTGCTGCCTCACAATTATGATTAACAGGAACATTTTGATTCTCCCGTCAGTCACATATTTAGACGAGTAAAAAACTTCGGTCACCAGATGTGATGTGTTTCAATGATATTGAAAACACATGTAGCTTGTACTTGAGTAGCTTAATGCGGCAATTAAACTATGTTATCGGTGTGAAATATGACACTACTAGCCCTAATCTGAGTTTCTCATAATTTAATTTGTCATAATTTAACTTGGCATACCAATTATGCATAACCGTGCTGTTCAAGATTTTTTGAAGTGTCATCTCATCTTATACGATGCAGTAATCGCTCAGATTAACCATTAACTCTGACATTGGCGTTGAAACCCCAGGATTTTCCAGGAATTAAATCGTAGTCTAACGTTGTATAAGAAACACCCAGGATAAATATCAAGCCCCTAAACCTAGCGGGTGAAATTACAGGATTTTATTTTGACGGTCGATATTAAATCCCGAAATCTCACCCAGACTCGATCCCGCGGGAATTATGGAATGTGAAACAAATATAGTTTCAGTTGAAAGTATTAAAATAGGGTTTATTTTAAATTCATTTCATTTATTTTTACTCTTACTGCATTGTTTCTATATTTAAATGAAATGAAATGAAATTTGTTTTGCTGGAACATACTTAGGTGTTACATGTAGTCATGTTAGTTGGATGCAGTTACATAAATGCAAATAAACAATATAACTTATGATCACATTAAAAACTAATGTAAATGTTTATTAAGCGGGATGTTTCTTTTTTTATATCCGGTTATAAAGTAAAGGGGAGTGGGGGCACACAATTTATGCTACTATCTGTCGAAACAATTGTTTCCGAATATACATATTCACTTAATTAAAGAAAACTTATTGTTCAAATGACTGTTACGTGTATGGAGTGCCCCTCTAGAAATATTTACTATTATTATTTAACTATCAAACTAACTAGCGGATTATACAATACAATAGTCAAAATTTCAACGCTGCAAATTTTGTAGTTTTCGAGGAAAAATGCCTGCGACTGACGTACCTTACCTATGTTGGCGCATAAGGATTCCGTGTTCCCTAAAAACAACGGTTTAGTTAATGTGTAAAGTTCCCCCGTTTTTGCTACTGTTTACGTTAGTTGTTTTCGTTCAGAATTTAAGGAGTCATCCACCCTGTGCTACCACATGCGACTGCTAAACCTATCAACTCCTAATGTAAATCAAACCAGTATTTTTTGTAGCATATGTCCGTGGGAACGTATCGGTGTTAATTATAGCTAATTATGGTACTCGGTAATCGTGCTTGCTAATAGAATTTATCGTAGACACAGACATGGCTAAAAAGGGGTACGAGTAAAAGTCATAATTTATTAATTCATAAAGTTTGAAAAGAATAATAATCAAAATACATAATGATCGTTTGACATAATGCAAATTTATGACGTCTCGGAATGATGGAGAACCAGATTCGATTCCCGCAGCATTTTCTTTTCTGGTTTTTGCATTGCCATGTGTTTCGTTAGAATTGATGATTTTAAATGTAATTTCGCACGTGAAGTCCGAAAAAATCAGAGCTCGAACCTGCGACACTCTGATTGAAAGGCCATAGGTCATACCAGGCTACAATGACTTGGCTATCCACATACAATAAATGTACACCATGAGGACGACCAGATGGCCTAGTGGTTAGAAAACCTGACTACGAAGCTTGAGGTCCCGGGTTCGATTCCCGGTCGGGACAGATATTTATGTAAATAAGTTTTTTTTTAAATTTCATTTTCAATGCAAGCATTTTCGTCGGACTGTACTTTTTGTTGACTGTACTTGCATTGTCATCCAACTTACATATGTAAGTATACCAAATTTCAAGTAAATCCGACCACTGGAAGTGGGTCAAATTCGACTTCCAAGATTTGATCCGTACATATATATATATATAATACATTGCAAGTTAATAAAAAGCTTTTAAAATACGAATGTTTCTGTTCGAGCCTTGGTAGTTTAATATGTATTTAAGTGTATATTTATCTATATGTATAAGTATGTTCATCTGTTGACCAGTACCCATAGAGTTAATACATGCTTTGCTTCGTTTGGGACTATACTTCATTCAATTTAGGATTAGAAACCACAATAACATTATATTGCGTCTGGTCAACTATTTCTTGCTTAGCAAATAGTACAGTACAATAGTCTGGACGCCGCAAAATAAAACTGTTTTAATGTCACTTTATTTGCGTGTCATCAATTGTTACTCTAGTACAAATTGTAAAGAGATTACAGTTCACGAGCCGCAATATAATGTTGTCGTGGTTTCTAATTCTAAATTAAATGAAGTATAACGACCACTTTAGCCTAGTTGGTAGTGACCCTGCCTACGAAGCCAGAGGTCCTGGGTTCAAATCCCGGTAAGGGCATTTATTTGTGTGATGAGCACGAATATATGTTCCTGAGTTATGGTTGTTTTCTATGTATTTAAGTATTTATTTATCTATATAAGTATGTTTATCGTCGTCTAGTACCCATAGTACAAGCTTTGCTTAGTTTGGGACTAGGTCGATTTGTGTAAGATTGTCCCCTAATATTTATTTATATTTATATTTTATATTTTTATAGGCCACTTGGAGTCAATTGTCCTATGATGTTTTTAGTTGTTTATTTTCGTTTTTCTTGAGTTTTTGTGTCCAGTATTATCATCCCATTTTCTGTACTAGGGTACCGTGGTCAGAACTGTGAGATCGACATCGACGACTGTCCTGGCCACCTCTGCCAGAATGGGGCGACGTGTATCGACGAGCTCAACACCTACTCCTGCGAATGCCCGCCTACCTTCACGGGGCGGCTGTGTGAATCGGACGTCGACGAGTGCGCTTTGAGGTACGTAACCAGCTGACTTGAGGTCTAACGCGCTGACGCTTGCTTTTGCAATCACTATTTCTTCTATTTTATACTAAATACAAACTGAAATATAGATGCACAGAAAAAACCCCAGAAAAAAGACCAATGCTGGGAATCGAACCCAGGTCCTCAGCATTCCGTGCTGCGTGCTAAACCCCTACACCACCACTGGTCTAGAGATTAGACACGAATCTTTCCTAAACATCATACATTTCAGTCTGCTAAATCATCACCTTATGCAGTGACAAGCGCACATCTATGTTACACCCTCTATCGAGAGATTTCAATACTCCTTCGGAACTAACCGCTCACCTGGACAAGAGATGGCGCTACTGTGCAACTTTAAACAAGTTAGCTATGAAGTATCTTTTTTTATTACTTTTACGGTCATCCCGTGAAATCAATGAAATATATGATTTCACGGGATGACCGTAAATGTAATAAAAAATGAAGTATAAAAATAAATGCAAAAAGATACTTCATAGCTAACTATTTCTTCTGTCAAACGATGAGATGGTGGCAGAAAGAGATGGTGAAAGCATTCTTCATCACACAAATAGAGATGAATTCGATAATTTTCAAAAAATTGCAACGTTCTTTCTTGATTCCATTCAATCGTGGATTCAAAACAAAGATCGGAGACCCGCCGAGCACGTACAACGCTGCAGCAGTCTTATTGTCTAACGCTTCTGGCGCTTGCCTTCGCAACCACGATCTCTTTCTGTCAAACGGTATAAAATGATGACAGAAAGAGATGGTGAAAGCGAAGGCAAGCGTCAGAAGCGTTAGACAATACGGCCTCAGATCCTTTACTAAGTTTTTCACCTTTAGTAGCAAGAGTATCCGACGTTTTTTGAGTGACTATGCTTTCTTATGACGCCCATTCGAAGCGACCACGTCTCTGTTCCGTATGCCATCACCAACACACACTGGTCTAAGACTTTCGTCTTGAAGAACTGCAGTATTTAGACACTCCATTCGTCAAAATTTAATGAGTAATTTCAGCGCTACAATTTTTACCAATCCCATGCGAGCTTATGATTGTCTGTTACCTCTTCATGGTCAAATCGCTCAACCGATTAAGATGAAAGGGTTCCCTGGGAAGAACATAGGATAGTATTTATCCCGGAAAAGAATTCATCGCAGACGGAGTCGCGGTCAACAGCTAGTAAACCATAACCCTTTATTTTGAATTTGCCGTTGTCTAATTAAGGTCAATCGTTATTAAGCTCCGATAGCACTCAAACAATTTAACGATGATAAAAGCCGAGCCAAGTCTCCAATTTATTGTGCGTATCCTTAATTGACGTATCCTTGACTTGAGCTTTATTTCGGCGCGCTAAAGTCCAAAATGTAAAAGATGCCAATTGGGATCGGTATAAAGACTGGATTGGATTACGCCAAAAAGCGGGAGTGTAGCGACATTTAGTATTTTAAAAATTTGGTAGCAAGACTTATTTTTGAATGTACGCGTCTTGTAATTCGATATCCGACGCCATCTTGTCCGATGCGCATGCGACCAAGTTTTTTTACAGCCATGTAATGCGTGTAAGTGGGGTACGTAAAGCAAGTTTTCGTGCACCGTAAGCGGCCCAAAATACGAAAAACATACACTGATTACAGGTGCGGTTAAAATACGACCTGTAATTGTCGACCAGGAACTAATGACTGTAATGTACAGTCAACCAATTTGATTCCTTATCTACTATACAGGGTTATTTTTAATTCACTGACATCCTCTTAACCCTGAATTCCTATCACTCAAAAAAATGTTTTTTGTTTTACGACTTTTTAAAATGAAGCACTTTTTTTCCTATACAAATACACAGAGTATCGTAAAAATAAGTGGAAATCTCAAATTTTCAAAACGTTATTACACCAAAAATATTAAGTTATGACAAAAGCCGTAAAACAAAAAACATTTGTTTAAGTGGTAGGAGTTTAGGGTTAAAAGGATGCTAGTGAATTACAAATAACCCTGTAGAACCTTGACACATTAACTAATCAGTACGTGTCAAAGGATTATCAACTTTCCGATCACAACATGCAATAAACATAGAATTTATAGACGTGTTCGCTCCATGACATGAGAAGAAAAAGAAGTTTTGACAGACCAACAGTGACATTCATGTTGTTAATACACAAGCAAACTCCTTTCATAATCACCGAGATGTCATCATGAGATACATCACGCAATAATCCCTGGCGGAGAAGATAAACAAATTGATTCATTATGATTATGACATGGTTCTATAGTGACCTTACGAATCAAATTGGTTGTCTGTACCTACGACCTGATTTTAAAAACCTCATGTTCGCCATAAGGGTATGTATGAATAATCATCTCGTGCATTATATTACTATAGCTAAACCGTTTGCCGCCCGCACCTCTCCCGGCCCCCTTTGTCGTCATACCCCCCAGCCCCTGTACCGCTCGGGCGAGGACTCAGTTAAATGGTTTAGCTATATAATAATATATGTAGTGTCGTTCATTCCAGGTGGCTTATTGTCTAACGTTTCTGTTTATTTCCTTAGATTATTTATGCACTAGATGGAGCGTCAGTAGCAAACATTGCGATACAAAACGTCCACAAATCCATTTGACAGCTTCATATTACGATCGTGTTACGTCATTCCGGTTGTCACTGTGTGCGTGCTTAATGATACCAGTTAATTTCACATTCCCCAAAATGTGGGGAAAGTGAAGCTGATTGGTGAATGTGTGGGGAGAGCTTCAATTCGGGGAAAATGAGGGGATTTTAAGTATGAACACAAATACGTGACATTTGACGTCAAATTTCTGCTAGTCTTGATTAATTTCCTACAATTCATTATTCGCAACAGCTCAAAACTAAGTCACTCGGCCCACATAATTTTTCATTCCCCACACGTGGGGAATTTCGACAATGCGTTTGGGGATTTTAGCATATTACTATTGGCAACCCTGCAAATGACGCAAATGACATATAAGCCAACAGTTGGCTTATATTTTTACGGGACGTTTCCATGCCACCAAAGCTCTATCTAGTGCATAAATAATCTAAGTTTATTTCTTTCTGTCAAACGGGGTAAGATGATGACAGAAAGAGACGGTGAAAGCGAAGGCAAGCGTCAGAAGCGTAAGACAATACGGCCTCAGGTCGGTGAATACGGGGTCTTACACCAGCACCCCAATTTAAAGCATTGCCAAAGTCCTGGACGATACATTGCTTAAGAATCAAATTCTGTGCGTCTCATTTACTTACCGGAAAGACTGAATGAGAATCCATACAAATACATTCACAAGCATCTCAAGAGTATAATCATGCGCATCCTTTTTCAACTTTCGTTTGGCTTCATATCCGCAAAGCAGGCGAAATTGTTTAGGTACGCCACGGCAGAACCTTTTCGCACTCAGTTTTTGCTGAATGTGTTATATATGACGGGGCGTCGATTGTCAAACGATTACTTAGAGAGGGTGGGACATAAGAAGGTGACATTTCGTTCTACCCTCTGGCGTAATATAGAACACTGGTGCATTTAGGAAGGTAGTGAGCGAACATTATTAAAAAAATAAGAATGATCGGTTGACATCGAACTCGAGCACCACGTGTTCTGTAGAACGCCTTAATTAATAATTAATCAATTATTTCGAGAGTGCAGTGTTAATTAAGATTATTTAAATCACTTAATTAAAAGTGTGGCATATTGTTTTGTATTGTTTATACTCCTCGCCCGATAACCCACGTTACCAAAGGGAAGATCATGGACGGAACAGAGGATCCTGACGTCCCCCCCCGTGTCTATATAAAAACTGCAAACCGAAAAATATTTATTTTTTGATTTCACTTTAATACGATATTAAAATGATAAATAAAATAAAAGTCTTCTAAATCATTTCACCGCAATTACTTATTAATCCTGACAATATTTTTATGCCATTAGAGTAAAAACTCTAGCATCAAAACTTAATTTAAGTAAGTAAGTCTTTCTTCAACCACACTCAATGCTCCTTTGCCTTACATGTAATACCTTTTAAAAATGCTAAAGTAGCCCAAGCGATTTTAGTTCGTAAGCTAACTGAATAAGTCTGTTTCTAGCGAGAACCCGTCATGATGGGATAGTGTCATCCAATACTCGATAGTTCCAAACGCAACACAGATAATGCATGGCCAGTATCAAGTTTCGTTGGTGGTACCTTTTTTCTTTTACCTCTTTCCGATCGATGGAATTTAAGAAGTTTGCTTTCATTGCGCTACAAAGTTAAATTTGCCGCCGGACAAACTTGGAATCAGCGCAAGCTCGAACTAAATGACTGTTGCGCGGCTGCTTTTAACAAGTTTGTTGAACTCTATACGAAATATAAAATGGTTGTTAACTTAATTTGATATTTTTGTTCCAAGCTGCAGTGAAAATGTCACACAGCTGTTTACTTGGAATATTAAGCTAATTAAAAATAAAGATAATCTTTAACGTTTTGTAATCACTTCATTTTGATTAGCAAAATTTATGAAAAGGCTGCTGCGAATCGCCAACGCTTACTTTTGAATTACGAATCCAGAATGTGTATTTTTTTTATAAACTGATGCTGGACAGTACCTTCAGTAATAATATTAAAAAGGCCTTATTGAACGTTAATGGCGAAATTTTCAATGCAAAGTTGAAATCGAATAAAAGTTAGACAGATTTTGAGTAGTAATTAAAGCAGGTTAGTTAAGTTATCACATACTGTTATTAAAATTTGTTCGACTAATACAACAAACTGTTAAATCAAGGAAATGGCCTATAAATTTAAAGGCGGCAATTTAATCTAAGTCATCGGATGAAACGTCAAATAAAATAAAAAATAACTTACCTTTAAAATATTGGCGCCATTAAAATGTCTTGAGACAGTAAACGTAACACGAGAAGTTGAATTAATTATGCATTGAAATTTATTCATATAAATATATTGGCTTTTTAAGTGATACGATGAGACAATGTTACGGGTGGTGGTAAAACAAAAAGTAATTCACTTACTTGTCATTTATTATATGAACGTTAGAACTTCTGACATTGGCTAAATTTATATCCGTCCAATGTCAGTGGCGTAGCTAGTTAACCAAAGGTCCTGGGGCAAAAATTAACTAGGGCCCCAACCCGTGTTTGTTTACCTACATGATAAAAAATGTAAGGATGAATGCACTTTAAATTCACTAGACTCGTGCGCTTGTAAATTCACTAGTAGCGTTTTATAGCCGCGTTTCTCATAGGTCCGCGTTTCTAGTTTGTAATTCAGAGTCCGAGGGGCCCCCTGAGCTTGGAGGCCCCGGTGCACTGCCCCGCTTGCCCTACGGTAACTACGCCACTGTCCAATGTCCGTGGTCTCCATTCGAGAATGTGAATTTCGGCCCCAACAGCCATCTTTTCTGCGTGCTATATGACCTGCCCATTGCCATTTCAACGAGCTAATCCGCTTGGCTATGTCGGTGACGCTTGTTCTTCTACGGATCTCCTCATTCCTGATTCGATCCCGTAGAGAAACCCCGAGCATAGCCTTCTCCATAACTCGTTGAGCGACTCTGAGCCTATTCATCAGGCCTATAGTGAAGCACCACGTCTCGGACCCTTTGTCATCTCATCACTGGCAACACACACTTTTTTTTCATTGAACGGTTTTACAATAAAATTCTACGATGGGCAAAATGATCTACATTAACATTATTATGGAAATGGAATATCCATGTCATTAGCGCCATCTAGTTATATTGTAACACACTTTACGAATTCGTTGAAGTTTCAAGATCTGTTTATTGGCTTAAATGAATATCGACTTTATTTGTCACTGCATTGGGTAGTGCATTTAAGTTCTTATAGAACCTAATTTGTTTTGAACAGAGTTTCAAAAGTTAATGACAATACAACGGATCCAGCTAGTGACATTTGTATGGTTTATATTATATGTTAATGTTTTCGAGATTATCGAATAACCATCAATCTTAGACGGTAATTGATACTTCGGAGAATTAAATATCGCCGCTACTTTGAAGAGCTCGTATCTCAAATCAATATGTAAACCAAATTTAACCTTGATGCACACTTAGTAAAGTTCATTTGAGCTGATTATCGTTTTTGAGATACGAGCTTTTTTAAAGCAGTGACGAAATACATAGTAGACTTTACTCCTTTACTCGCATAAATTAGGTCTTACAGTTGAATCAAAATTCCGGGATTTTAATAGTCCTATTTGACCTATAGCCTCTCGAGCTGAGGGTTATGGGTTCGAGTCCGGGGTCGCTCCTCTGTGCTTTTCGAAAATTTTATGCGAAACCACATTAGAAATTTACTATATACGCGCGGGGAGATTTAATTGTACATTATGTATGAATTTTCCAATTAGCAATGGGCTCGCAGTGGGACATACATATGTATAGGCTAGGATGATGATGATGATGATGATTGCATCTCCCATAATTCTAGAAGCTCACGTGGTATTTTTTGAGTACGAACTTTTTTTAATGAAACAACGGCTTTATTTATAGTTTCGCGAACTACTTTCAATAAAGTAATGCGCAGAGAATTTAAAAAACATGGCGGCCGAAGGTCAGCGACCTTGCATAATTTTAGTTGAATATTCGACTTAATACATCCCGTCCTGAGCCAAAGTGATATCGATACGGACAATTAAGACGTTCTGTGTATGTTTATTAATATTGTTTAAGCTCGGCAGTGATGCGGGGCCAAGTATTAGCGAGAATGGGCACACTAGGCCTGTGTCTAGAGCCTTTGACTCATGGCCCCGAAAGTCTGACAAATTCGCTTTATAACTTTGACTTAAACCTGCCTGTTTAATTCCCGTTCCTATGGGAATTCCGGGAAAATATGTACCCTATGTCACTCTCGGAACTGTGACGAATCTAATGACACCTCACACTTTAAAATCCATTGCGTCGTTTAGGCATCAGGGCATGCCAAAGAATGATGCATACATACATAGAATAACATAACCCTCCTTCGACAGTCTGGTGAAATCACGGAAAGTATCCTCTTATTATGAATTCTGTGGTTTGTACAGTCAGCTGCTAAAAAAAGGCAATCCGAACGAGGGGTATTTCTTTGCAGTTGACCGTATCAATCAAAAAGGCAACAATAATATAGGACATAAAGGCAACAGCAAAATCTATGCAAAATTTCAACCTGGGGTGTGCAACTGGGCAACGCTGGACGTTGTTAAGTCAGTCAGTCTGTTAGTGAGTGAGCAAATCAATCAGCAGTTCTTTATGTATTTTTTCCATGTAAAAGTAACTATATTTACTCCAGAAAATCCACGAGTCGCCTTATTAAATTTTAATTAACCGTTAATTATTTTAACCCGAAAACATTCTAAGTGTGTATTAAAATAGCTATTGTGAGCGCCGAAAGCGGTCCAAGATAAATACCACCAAAATACAAATATTTAAAACACTCGAATTACACATCGCCGTCCACTAATGTGGTAAGCGACATAACACAGTGCAATCATCATGTCACCCGGTTCTTGCGACTTGGCGCTTTTTCAACAGGCGTATTTAGCGTCAGCTTTAAATGCACTGCAAAGAAAAGGTGTACTTTTTGTAAATACCATAATACCGTGTAAATCTTGGGAAACTTGAGGTTTATTGGAGTTGAGTTTTAAATGTCAATTAAGATGCAAGAAGCGTGTGTAAACTAAAGAGTAGGAGGTGTCAATACTTTGCAAAAATATCTTATATAATAGTACATTACTGCAGAGGCCGTGAAGTAAGGGATTGATGGACGAGATTTGGGGTATACGGCCGAGTCGTAGACGAGGCCGGATAAAACGAGTCCAGCAATCCCACTTCCGGCCGAGGATTGTATAGAGCTTTTCTCAAACATGCATCATCATCATCATCATCATCCATCCATCCATCCATCCATCCATCCATCCATCCATCCATCCATCCATCCATCCATCCATCCATCCGTCCATCCATCCGTCCATCCATCCATACATCCATCCATACATCCATCCATACACCCATCCATACACCCATCCATACATCCATCCATATTCCATACATCCACCCATACATCTATCCATACATCCATCCATACATCCATCCATACAACCATCCATACATCCATCCATCCATCCATCCATACATCCATCCATACATCCACCCATACATCCATCCATACATCCATCCATACATCCAACCATACATCCATCCATACATCCATCCATACATCCATCCATCCATCCATCCATCCATCCATACATCCATACATCCATCCATCCATACATCCATCCATACATCCATCCATCTATACATCCATCCATACATCCATCCAACCATACATCAATCCATCCATCCATCCATACATTCATCCATACATCCATCCATCCATCCATCCATAATACATCCATCCATACATCTATACATCCATCCATACATCCATCCACCCAAAAGAAGATAGATTTTTTGAATGTCGTAAGTTGGCTGTATGTAATTTTTCCTTTGTCAGTTTAATGTTAGTAAGCAAATTTAAAAAGTTACAGCAGCGGACAATAATGGTTTTTCATACTTACTTTTATGGCCTAGGCCAAGAAGTAATGTAGGGAGCCATAAACAATAAACTTCATGGTTTCATTTCGTGACATTAACGCATACATTTCAAAGCATGTTTGAGAAAAATTATATATTCTTACGCCGCCTGTCAAATTACGTGAGACAATTTAGGCAACTTTTCGCCCTCTTGGCACCTTGGCCGCGGGTGAGCAAAGTAATTGTTTCAGTTCATTAATATGGACCTCTGCAAAATAACGCCTGATTCAATAAATTATTTTCGCCCTCTGGTGCCTTGGAGAGGCTGGTGCTTGGAGAGAGCGGCCCTGAATCAAAATTGGTTAAAGGGCTTTCCCGGGAAGCACGAGACTAAGTGACATTTTGGATAACATTTTACTAATTTTTGCTTACACACGTTAGGGGCCTCTGTATCATTGATATGGCTTATACGGCGGTAGCTACGCCCCTGCGATGAACGTAAATAAACACGGTCTAGTCGACCCTTCGCTACAGAGCACCAAGAAGAAAGATGAAGAAGGGAAAGAAGGAGAACGGATTCCTCATGGGATACTCGTCTTTTCTCCACAGAAGCATAGCCTAAGCTACTTGTCATCTAGCCTAATTACTCCTCTCTCCCGCAGGCCCCTCGTATGCCAGAACGGTGCGACCTGCACGAACTCGGTCGGCGGTTTCTCCTGCATCTGCGTGAACGGTTGGAACGGGACAGATTGCTCTGTCAACATCGACGACTGCGCGGGCGCGGCTTGCTTCAACGGGGCCACGTGCATCGACAGGGTCGGCTCGTTCTACTGCAGATGCACCCCCGGGAAGACTGGTAATTACTCCAATAATCCATACTTGGGTGAATCTACTTCTTCGTCTTCTTCCTTAATGGCGGCCACTAGGCTCTTTAGGAGCGACGTTGTACGGTGATTGTAGTTTATGCAACTTGATAGTAAAATTCCAGAAGCCACGTGGAGACAACTTGCGCATTAAAAAATGTCAGAGACGAGAGCAATATAGAATTTTGTGATCACTGTTAATTAAGGTTAATCGCCGCATCAAACACTATCAAAATTATACTACAACTAGCCAAAGAAACAGAAATACCAAAATTAGATACTGTCTACATCCGCCATGTTCGAATGCCACAAATCGAATCCTGAATCTACTTTTTTGTGTTGTTTACTTACTCTGCCCCGGTTGTCAAAGTGACACTCCATACTGTTTCATAGAAAAATGCTTAGGTTGTCCAAGGGTCACAATTTGTGTAACCATAGCAACGGGTGGCCCTAAAAAGCTGATTCACCCACTTCCATCCATACTCATATTATTAATGTGCAATTGTGTTTGTTTTGTTTATTCTTCTTTCCCGACGAAACTGCGCGACGGACCGCCGTGATTTTTGTCTAGACATAGATGAAGGTAGAATACCCTGGGATACTTTTTACTACGGGAAAACACGTTTTAATCTAATTCAGTTTAATACCAAACAGCGGGAAACCGATAGCGTTTTTACGCTATCGGTTTCCCGCTGTTTGGTATTTGACATTCAGCCATATTTGTTTTCATTCTGATGTAACTATCAAGCACTTTGGTTGGTTTCATTTGAAAGCCAATTTATGCGAGGATGGTTTTAGAACACTAGAACATATTCATCACATTCGGTCCATTCATTTTGATTGGGACGAAAAAGGACAAAAGCTAATCGCCAAATATTGTAATACCTCCTTTACTCCAGGTCTGCTCTGCCACTTGGACGACGCCTGCACTTCGAACCCCTGCCACGCGGACGCCATTTGCGACACGAGTCCCATCAACGGCTCATACACCTGCTCCTGCGCTTCGGGTTATAAAGGGCTGGACTGCTCTGAAGATATCAACGAGTGTGAACAGGGTAAGTCCTTTCATCTATTACTGGATATCCGCTGGAGCGGAGCGGGCAGCAGAGCGGTAAGCGAGATCCACCAATAGATTGTGGGAGTTGAAATCGCACGCGTCCGTAGTACCCTTGAGACCCTACACGTGACCCCTGGGTGGTGCTAAACGAGCGATACACCTCCGGTGGTAGGCTTCGGCCGTGGCTGGTCAAGTGGTCACCACCCTATGGGTTGAGCCAGGCCGCCAAGCGACTCGTCGTGTTCCGGCCTGTTGCCTATAGAAGCCATTCTGGAGGAAGGGTCTGAGCAGTTGTGTAGGTAGAGCACAACCGGTTACAGTGCCCCGTATTTGTTGTCTCCTTTTCAGTGGACAAGGAGTTGCAGTAGAAGTTTTTAAAATTCACACAAAACCGGGAAGCAGACGCATGCTTTTTGATCTCGTACAAATACGTTTGTAATTAACCTTATCAACGCTTTGTCAATGAAATCGGAATGTCAAACGCAAAGTTGAACCCTACAGAAATGCATGTAAGTAGATATGGCTGTGCTCGCCGTGACTCATATATCCGACGTTGGCGTTGTACTTGCTATGCGGATATATCAGATGCGTCATTGGCGACGAAAAGGTTAAAGACCATGGTAGCCATGTGGCTTGATCATGGCCTCTCTGGCAGAGAGTCGTGGAATCGAGTCCAGGCAATAGAGTTTTTTTAAATTAATGTTTAAAATTTACCACGAGCCCACAACTTACGCATCAGTCCACTTAGTGTGAATCCTGCCAACAATGAGTAACTGTTCGAGGTTTTACGAGAATCATTCGCCCCAGTGGCCATATACTGATGCCCGATCCATGCTACTGTTCGACGTCGATCGATGGTGTGGTAGAAACAGTCGATCGACGTCCACCAATCCGTTTTACCATCGTTCGATTTTTGTAGTGACACCCTTCGCGTGATACCCTGCCCTTTGCCACTTCAACATACAAGTTCTTCGACGTCAATGGTATCTATACAGTGAAACGTTTTTCAGGATCGCCGTGCGAGCACGACGGGCAGTGCGTGAACACGCCGGGGTCGTTCGCTTGTAACTGCTCCGTTGGTTTCACGGGCCCCCGCTGCGAGACCAACGTGAACGAGTGCGAGAGCCACCCCTGCCGGAACGAGGGGTCGTGTCTCGATGATCCTGGGACGTTCAGATGCGTCTGCATGCCTGGTAAGTCAGTCAGGGAATACGTCAGACTTTGTCGAACACCGATAGTCAAACGGACTCAATAGGGATGTTGACGCCATACTCCAGTAAAAAAACGCTTTATTTTAGCCCTGAAAACCAGATTAATTTTCGATTAACTGCAAAATTAGATTTTTTGTTGCTTTAAAACAAATAAATAGTTGATTGAGTTGGCGAACCAGTGACGTCATCAGTTGCTAAAGCTATTGCCATTCAAACTCTATGGGAGAATTGTTTTGACAGCTCATAAAAAGTACGTCACTTGATTGGTGGTGTTAACATCCCAATTGTAATCATTCTCAATTCGAAACTAAATCTGAGGGCATATTGTCTAACGCATAGCCGGTTGTAATAGCATTCGCCATCTCTTTTTGTCGCCAACTTTTCGTTTGGCAGAAAGAAATAGTGAATGTGATAGCTAACGCAAGGGTTAGACGTTTATTGTGCCTTGTACTTACTGATATTTTTGTACAAAGTTTTTTTATACCTATACTTGAAATAAGAATATTTCAAATTGAGTCAGTTTCATACTAAGCGTACGAATTGTTTTCACCACTTTTTCATCAATAAGTCAGAGTCGAAATATATCAATTTAGGCTGTAACGAGCTAAATATTGTGATGGGGCGCCGAGCGTAACTGAGAGACGTAGCTGAAAAAAACTAACTTTAACTATTTACTTCTTGATGAATTCACTAAAAAACTGTTCCCTAACTGAATTAAACGATAGACTTTAGAAATTGGTATTTAATAATAAGCATCACTGTAAATTACAAACACACATTGCCACAGTCTATTGAAGAATGGCTCCCCTGACCGTCTGCTGTTCGTTTCTTGATTGAAATTCTAGAAAACACTAGTTCAAATTTACGAAACAGCGAGACGGTCTCGGTGACCAGTGTCTACAAATATCAAATATTATATTTATGAATGACAAATAAACAGTTTTGGAGATGAATTCGGTAAGAAATTCAACAAGGTATATTTTTTCAAAACAGATATCTGGGCCAATCAACTTTTAAACCGACTATAATCTGTCCGCGACATTTTTCAAACAATTGCAGATTTTTGTAAGTAAACATGTTTTTTCTTTAATTTAATAGATGAATAGCATGAATACATGCCGTCCTACGTAAGTTTAACCTATTAAACCGTGAAATATCTTGTTGGAAGTACGATTTTTTGGTAACGCCGGAGACAATTTTGGTAACGCAGGAGACGCCAAAAACGTCGGTTTAAAAGTTGATTGGCCCTTCTACAATGATTTTTTTTTAAATAATTTCGGCTAAACCATTTGAAACTAGAGATCAGATTAATTTACAAACTTCCCTGATATACTCATTAATTTTATAATGAGTACGCTTCTATAATCATCAATATAATCTGGTCAGATTCAACTTAACATTTCTTTGTTGTATTTTGGATGCGCCGCAACGATTCCGCTGTATATCTATTCACCGTACTGCATCTTATAAAACTTTTTCTACCGCATAGGGGTAGCAAAGTCAACGCCCTATAAACTTGCAATAGTTGGGATCAAAGTCCTCGCGACATTATGCTCTGTAAAAAATATCGTCATACCGCCTCGCCATAACAGAACACTGGCCAGACAAGTCCGAGAGCGTTGAAGCGAGACGACACACGGCTGAATGTAACACGACAATGTGTAAGACGCTTTATGGGGCGACGGCGGCCATTCCGAAATGGCCGGCTCATACAGGTATTATGTTTAAACTGCATACAAGTGATACGGGTTGAAACGCGTATGAAGCGTGTTTTTATAATTTATTGGGTTATTTTATAACTAGTAATTATCTGCGGCTTTGCTCGTGAATCATTAGATACGGCAGAATTGAAATTCCCGTGGGTACTCCTAAAAGTATGTACAAGGTGAAGTGATGTATTTATTTACGTTAAGATTGAGAAGGATATTTTTACAAAATTGGGAACTCGGATACAGATGTAGTTATTTATACCCTGAAGTAAGTAACACATAGGACATTTTTTCCGGAGGAATCCACAATTACGGCGGGATAGCGAAAATTCAGACACGAAGACAGTTTGTTAAGCTAATGTTAATTAATTCGTCGTCTAATTTGACATCTGCCTAAATAAACGGACGAAACATAAACGAAACTAGTTTACTTTATAAAAAAATAAAAAAAATTTATAGGAAAGCAACTACTTAATAAGTAAAGTAACACTAGAAAAAAAATACAAAATGGCTCCCCACGCGGCATGAGCCCGAAGATGGTGGCAGCGTTTCCTCGCTATATAACAAAGTGAAGTTGCCAGCTCTTATTTAAAGTACTAATGTAATTTAATTAATTTGTGAGTGCAATCATTAAAATAAAGTGTTTACTTTGACATTTACCTCTGCAAGAACCAGAAAAAAAAACCAGCCGTCATGAGCACCAGCTGTACGAGTATGATGCTCAAAAATAATTAAACACGCACATTGACAATACGGTCGTTGTTCTTTTATAAGTACCTACTACACCACAGATGTTCACGTAGGTACATCACTTTAAAGATTAATGAGATACACTAACAACTCCGTAAAACACAAATTGTTTAAACACATAATTACTAATATTGCGAAAGTACGCTTAAAGCTCATCGACCAATTGTTTAGGTCCAAACAAGTCCTTAATCAACGAAGCTAAGGTGCATGGGCTTGTCCGTCTGTTAAAGGAAATTGAGCTTTCTGCTGTAGAGTTAAGGTGCCAATGGTGCCGTGGACCCGTGTTTCCGCGTTGGAGACAATGCTTGGGCGTTCGCTGTATGGGAACTGGGTCCCTATCAGGGCTGTCAGTTAAGACTCTTTACTATGTTGTTTGGTGATTTTTTTCATTGAAATGACAAAATGGATCGTGTTTTTTTATTATGATGTCATCTGATGGAAAATGATCACCACCGCCCATAAATATCAACAACTCAAAGAGCCCATGGAGATGTTATTACTAGCTTTATCCGGTGGCTTCGTCCGTGTTAGAATTCAATGAAAAAAGGTAACGGTAACAGTTTCACAGCACAATGTTTGCTCGCCGTATGCCATCAATTTATTGCAGAGGAAGTTAATATGCTGAGAGTGATATTTGGAAATAATTTCGATCTGCGTTGGCGATCCCTAGCTTAGCTTTAAATCGTATAGCTACTGTGATAAAAATTTTACTTTAAGTAATTAACGCTAAGCCCAGCTACTTTGAACCTTATATCATTGCGTGAAGATCACTTTGACATTGTGCTTTGCGACGCATATATCTGTCGCTAACTTAGAAAAGGCTAAATAAAAGTCTTACCAGATCCTTCTCAACAGGCTGAAAATAGGCTTTCATAGAAATGGTAACTCGAGTCGTAAAAGTTTTTTTTTATTCTTGAATTGTAAATGATTACTACGATTTTATTTTCTACGCGCGACAGCCCTAGCGCTATCCGTTTCGCTCGCACACGTAATGACACTCATCAGACAGTCAGGGAAAATTGCACCCGTCGGCTGACTGGCCGTAAGAAAAATAAGCATAGTTACGTTTCAATCGACGCTAGGTATTAAGTGGCTATGACTATGAGCACTTATAGCTAAACCGTTTCAATGAGTCCCCGCCCGCGTGGTACAGGGGCTGGGGGGTATGACGATAAAGAGGACCGGAAGAGGTGCAGGCGGCGAGCGCGCCTCTCTCGGCCCCTTTGTTGCCATACCCCCCAGCCCCTGTACCGCGCGGGCGAGGATTTATTTAAACGGTCTAGCTATAGTCTTGTGTGGTGCCCAGGCCTTATATTTCAGCTCAAAATTCGAATTTGGTATCGTATGGCATCCCGCTCGCGCTAATAATGTTTGATATGAGAGTGAGATGTTACTGCGTACCCCCCAGTTTTAGAATACGTATATCCTCTCGTGGGTTAAAAAGCGACCAAGGTAGTGCTTCGACATTCCATACAATGGATCAAGATTGTGGCCCGGATTTTGAAGAAAATTTGAAGTTTCGTCAAAATTAATTATTTTTAAAATAGGTAGCTAACGGTTCTTTTATACGTTGCTAGGTGTTGTCCGCGACTCCGTCTGCGAAGAGTAGCGCTATAAAAATAGCCTACGACCTATTCTCAGACCTACCAAATATAGAGAAAAAAGTTTTAATAAAAGTCGGTCAAGCCGTTTCGGAGCGATAACAAACACCGTGACACGAGATATTTATATATTAGACTAGGTGTTGCGCGCGACTCCGCCTGGAAAGCATACGTAGCGTAGGAACTAATTTTCCGGGACAAAACCTACCCTTTGTCCTTCACAAGGTCTCTTCTCCATACCAAATTTCTTCTAATAGTGAGGATTTATGCGAAAATATTGACAGAGTCGTGACAAAATAAGATTAGAGACAACACTAATAAAAACGCTATTTATTAATACTGAAAATTTTTGAAGTATGTTGTAGAATTAGATTTTTGTTTGATATAAATGAATAGTCAATTGAGTTAACAATTCTTAGATGTAAGGATACTAACGCCATCTAGCTGCCTGTCAGAGCACTATAATTCCAAAAAATCTCTTCATAGTTGATCTTTCAAATCCACTTTTAGATATAGATTTATTATTAACCTGGACTCAAGTTGATGTAAAGGAACATAAGCCTGCGCATTATCATGCGGCGGGCATGCCCATTGTGGCTTGTGATCCAAAATCGTGACGATTCAACTCGGGCGCAGGTGATGAGGTAACAGCGGACGTGGCGTAGCGACATCTAGCGGGGCAGAGTGCAGTTTAAAGTTGCACATTAAAGTTAAGCGTCCACTGCATCGGAATTGAGCCGTACGAAGGCAAATATCGATTTACCTGTTTTTACCTGTTTAGGTATACCTGCCTACCGAAAAGTTATGACCGGAAAAAATAGTCAACCTAACGTTTGCATATTCTATAGGCTTCATACTTTTGATTGGTTGGTATTTCATTTGTCTATTAACCGAAACATTAAAATGTAAAAAAAAAATATACTGGACTGAATTTTTTTAGTCAACCTACTTGCAACTATGCATGCAAATGTAAGCTAAGATTTTTTTCTAGGTTATGTAGTTAGTTATATAGTTTTTGCACAGCAATCATGCAGTTTGGCGAAAAATGTGTTAATGTATACGCTGTGTAATTGTTATTTAAATAAATAAAAAATATATATTTAATGTAATATAAAATACTTTTCATCCATTAACCAGTTCGGTGAAGGTCGTTGTATACTCTGATCTTAGACTATCATCTTATCACTTGTGCCACGCACTGCGCTCGCGCAAAGGCGGGGCCCCCCCTCCACAAGTTTAACACGATAAGCGTTCAATAAGCCGTGTCTGTCTGTATGTACACTGGTACATAGCTGCGTAATATCAATTATTGAGGTTGCGGAGACCTTTTGGCATTTTCTATCAAAATATTAACATCTTACGCTTGGACTTTGCCGTATACACCTAACCTGGAAATTTGTCCTAAACTAGAAAGGTTTAGGTACAGTCAACCAATTTGATTCCTATGCCACTATAGAACCATGTCAAAACGAATCAATTGGTTTATCTTCTACGACATTGATTATTGGGTAATGTATGTCATGACAAGGATGATATAGACTGGATTAGCAATCGCCATAGTACAGATCGCCCGCAGAAAAATAGTTTGATTATTAAATCTAGATGGCGCTGAAATATAAAACCCGAGGCTTTGAAAGCAAAACAATAAGACTACAGATGTTTTATATTACTACAAATGTACTTATTATTTTTTTTAAATATTGCATAATGTACTATGGCGATTGCTAATCCAGTCTACATCATCCTTGGTCATGATGACAAATTCGATCTTTGCGAACGTGTGTCAACGATATTGAAAAGGAAAGGAGTTTGCTTGCTTATTAACTGGAAATGCCACTGGCCGTCTGTCAAAACTTCTTTTCCTCTCATGTCATAGAGCGAAAACGTTTATACTATTTCTTTACGTTTATTGCAAGTTGTGTTCGGAAAGTTGATACTGCCTTGACCCGCACTGACGTTATTATCTAGTACCTAGTTAATGCGACAAGGTTCTTTAGTGGCCTAGGAATCAAATTGGTTGATTGTACTTAACTAAATGTAAACAAACTTCAGCTGTCAACAACAACTGACAGTTATGGTTATGGTTAGCCAGCCAAATTCAATATTTGTAATTGATTTTCACGCGTCGCATTATCGACGTATTCTTTAGTTGGGTATGTATTACAATACCGAAGTACGAAAGACCGAATGTATTAAACACCGAATGGGTCAAAAGACCGACACGATTTTTTCTGAAACCGTAAACTTCTCAGAATTTATTAAAACGGCATCATACAGAACCCATTAGGTTAGGTTAGGTTTGTTTTATAACAATCTTAAAAAGTAAACGGTTTCAGAGAAAAATCGAGTCGGTCTTTTGACCCGTTCGATGTTTTAATACATTCGGTCTTTCGTACTTCGGTATTGTAATACGTATGTGTATACATACCCCTTTAGTTTAGTCGCATAATAATTTTACAGCTAAAGTTTGTTTACTTATAGTTAAGTACCTAAACCTTTCTGGTGTAGTTCGTTGTCTACCATGGCCATTCACAGCGTATGAAACAAAAGTTCTCACCTGTGGACAAAAAATTTCTTAGATGTGCCTAGAACCAAGGATGATATAGACTGGATTGGCAGTCGCCATTCGGCTGCGGTTTTTGTAGTTCGATTATTAAATCTAGATGGCGCTGAAATATAGCCAGAGGCTTTGAACTACAGATATTTCATATCACTGCAAATGTATTATTATGCAATATTTTTTGAAAAATAAGACATTTGTAGTAATATGAAACATCTATAGTCTTATTGTTGCCTTCAAAGCCTCTGGCTATATTTCAGCGCCATCTAGATTTAATAAACGAACTACAAAAACCGCGGCCGACCGTACTATGGCGACTGCCAATCCAGTCTATATCATCCTTGCTAGAACACAAAAAGTTTGCGGAACACTGATTTAGATAATCTATTCGAGTAAGTCCTCTACGCATTAGGACACCAGTTTGAAAGGGTTGAAACCTTGAGAACGCCATCTATCGATTACTTTAAAAACTATCGATATACTCAGCTCAAGCCTAGCTAATATTATTCTCACGTTTTACGAGCTAACTCCATTCTGTAATTTAAAGACGATCGGCGCTTGTCATGTCTTTATGAGTGCAGCGGTAAATATGCTTGAGTTTAATTAAAAGGTATTTTAAGCGATCGTTAAATGAGTTTGTGCGGAAGTTAATTAGATTACACGAGAATTTTATAGTCCATGGGGAAGGGAGACAATGTTAACTTTCATCTTGTGTGTTTCTTTCTGTGTGTGTTGCGCTTTAAGGCCCATACTACACGCGCGGTTCTCCCGCCGCGGGAAACCGCTTCTGAACCGCCACTAGACACAATTTTATATGGAAGTTGTATGGTGCAAACTATACTGTGTAGTATGGGCCTAAGAGTTATGATGCCACAGACAGACACGCACACCCTTTGTGTCGGGGGTTAAAAAATGTTTTTTTTTATGGGTGTTCCTTATGTTGTATTTTTTGGAAACTCCCACGTAATCTAGTAAATTTCAAATAGTCAAGTGCTGGTTCTTGTGGTGTCTTGTGGTAAAGGCTATTGACCAGTGATCGGAACTCTGGGTGCAAAACTTTAACAAAAGTTGTAAAGCTGACATTAAGGAGAATTTACAACCAAGAATAATAAGAATATTATTGGCAGATTAGTGTTCAATTTAACTCTATGTCGAAATCTCAGATTTCCAGTAGTTTATTAATATTTTCATGTCTGTAAGCACTGTATCATGCCCGCTTGGCAAGTTTTGTTAAAGTTTTGCACCCATAGTTCCGTTCACTGCTATTGACACACAAACGTGGACTGTTGGCTTTTGAATAACCCCTTTGTAGGCGATGGTAGATGGTAAAACCAGGGAAAATCCACTTTTGTACTATGAAAACTATTTAATTTGCAAAGCAAAAGTAGTTACAAAGAAATTTGAAAAAATATTAATAAAAAACAAATGTGCGTGCGGTAGATTCGGCTCGCATCGGAAATCTGTCCGACAGTGGCCTACCCTCCCCCTCGCACCTCACACTCCGCGTGTCATTCGCGTCGCTTACACCCTTTCTTCTTCCAGGTTTCACGGGGACGCAATGCGAGGTGGAGATAGATGAGTGTGCGAACAACCCCTGTCTGAACGGGGGCGTTTGCCACGACATGATCAACGCGTTCAGGTGTACTTGCGTCATTGGGTAAGTCATCATCGTCAATCCAGCCTATATGTACCTATACCTATACGTCCCACTACATGGCAGGCCATAATTTGACGAAGTTTCATTTTTTTTTGACACCTGAAAATTACTACAGGAATCGACTATTGCCTGCTGAACACGGAAAATATTTTATTATAATTTATTTCTCCATATTAAAAAATACAAGAAATTAAAAATATATATCTGAATTTACCAATACTACCACAGACTAGATATGTTTCCTTTGCCTTTTACACCAGAAAAAAGAGCTGTAATAATTTTAAATTTGATAACAGCCTCAATTGTACTACAGAGCATAAAGCGAGCCATTTTACCCGAGACGTTCATATAGAGCCGGTACGGCGAGGGTGGATAGCCACGTCGTAGGGAAAATGGCTTTAATTCTCGAATTTTACACTCTGCTTTTCACTTCGTTTGCAAGGAAATTAAATAGCAAATTTCAAATAAAATTTACTAGCTCTTATGTTTCATGGATTGCAATTTCTTTAATAACGTTCTAGATTTGGCCTAGTTTTATTAAATTCGTAATATAAAACACCATCTAATATATAAAATTCTCGTGTCGCGGTGTTCGTTACCAAACTCCTCCGAAATGGCTCGATCGATTCTCATGAAATTTTGTGTGCATATCGGGTAGGTCTGAGAATCGGTCAACATCTATTTTTCATACCCCTTTTATTCTTCGCAGACAGAGTCGCGGGCAACAGCTAGTTTTTATATAAAAAAAGAAACCAAATTTTATAAGTTTCTACTGTTGGTGGCTGTTTACACTTGATAACCTTGGACTTTGGCGAAGATTTTTCTTTATGAACTAGAACATAAAAAGCCATTTTATGCAGCATTCTCTCGGCATAAAGAACAACTTTACGAGCATGAGAAGTGAAAAAGAATTTTGATCGTATTTTGAATGTTTTGTTCTAAATTAATTATTTTTCATTGCAGTTTCACCGGTGCCCGCTGTCAGGTGAACATAGACGATTGCGCGTCCAGCCCTTGCCGTAACGGAGGCACGTGCCACGATTCCATTGCGGCGTACACGTGCGAGTGCCCGCCTGGCTACACAGGTAAGTCAGCAATGTATGAATAGTAGAGCTCGTTTTAATGAACTTTGCACTTGGTACCATGACTTTAGTAGCGCCTCAGGGTCATCGTTTGAAAATAAAAGTCAAAAACAAAGTGAAGAATTTCTTTCGTTGAGGTATTTTTCAGTATAAATGTATTACTTAAGTTTTTCTTTAAGTTCACTCATTATATTGTGCCGTTTTTTGCCCAAATAAACATTAAACATAAAGTCAACTGAAGTCAGTACAAAGTTGAACTTTTCTAGCCAACGCAATTTAGGTATTTGTTGGAACCGTGATAGCTAGAGAGTTGAAATTTTCACAGATGATGTATTTTAGTTGCCGCTATAACAACAAATGCTAAAAAATGGAATTAAAGAAATATTTAAGGGGGCTCCCTTACAACAAACATGATTTGTTTATTACAGCGCCATCTACAATGTATTTGCCGAACTAGATGGCTTGCTAATTAACGATGCCGGTTGACAACCAATCACCTCAGTAGTTCTAATTTTGCACACATTTTGTGGTGGCGCTAGTATATAGTTATGTATATAAATTAAGGTTTGAGAGTATGTCTGTCTATTCCCGAGCAATCGGCTTCGAATTATAAGCTCCCAAAAACCACCCTATCTCTCATTTCTGTGCACCCTATTTTACATGATTTTTATAGATAATTGTACGGAACCCTTCGTGCGCGAGTCCGACTCACACTTGGCCGGTTTTTTTTATTGGCACGCCCTGTCTTTTATTCGCTCGGACAGCGCCATCTGTGGATTGCAGACCAAATTAACGCGTAATCTTGAAAGAAGAGGCACTTCAACGTTCTTGGACAGCGTTCTCTGTTCTTTTCACCCGTCTGTCGAAGGAGGGTTATGTTTTTCGAGCGTATGTATTTATGTATGTATCATTCTTTGGCACGCCCTGCAGCCTAAACGGTTCAATGGATTTTGAAGTGTTAAGTGTCATTAGATTCGCCTCAGTTCCGCGAGTGACATAAATATATTTTCCCGGCATTCCCATGGGAACGGGAACTATACAGGCGGGTTTTTTCATCTATTATTGAAATTAAAGTTATTATTTAAAGTTTAAACATCCCAGAGGAACATAAACCGGGATATTAAATAACTATCCAATGTCTTAATTCAGATTTTTGACCTATACGCTAAGTTTCGTGCAAATAGCTAGACATCCAAACATCTTTACAAACTTTAACATTTATAATATTAATATTAGCAGGACAGCTCATCTCTAAACTATGTTTAATTTTATCTCTAGGCATGTCCTGCGAGACGAACATAAACGACTGCCTATCCGCACCGTGTCACCGGGGAGAGTGTATCGACGGCGACAACAGTTTCACATGCAACTGTCATCCGGGGTACACTGGCCGCGTCTGCCAGACGCAAATCAACGAGTGCGAGAGCAATCCATGCCAGTTTGGAGGTGAGTACTCCGTGTAGGGTCGTTAAACATCGGTGACTAGCGGCAATTAGGTGGCACTAGTGATCAGACACGTCTTTTAAGTGTCTTTTCAGATAGGGTGAAATAAGTTTTTGTAATTGAAACGTCACTTTCATTACCGAGACTGCGTCCAACGGGTAAACTTTTTAAAAATACATAAAATAATTTTTATATAAAAAATAAAACCGCCTTCAAAAGAACGCAGAAAAACTAAAAAGCAAAAAAAAATGAAATAAAAATTAAACCGACTACACACAAAAACCATGAAATTATCTTTATACTAATCTGTTTGAAGTCGGTGCCTCCGCACGGGCCAGCAGGAGTGGTAGAAACCCAATAGATAGTATGTAGGTAAGGTCGATGACTAGGTCCACTCCTGCTGGCTCGTGCTGACTCACCGACTTCAAACAGATTAGTAGAAAGATATTTTCATGGTTTTTGTTTGTAGTCGGTTCAATTATTATTTCATAATTTATATTCTAAAAAAATAAAAGAATTAGAAAGAAGAGTTGTGATGTTATGTCGTGTTGTCGTTCTATTTGTAGGTATATTGTCATGTTGTTATTTTTTATGTATCTTTTCTTGACGCATTGGTTATTGTGATGTCGTGTAAAGGTTTTTATTAATAGATAAATGTTTATTCGTTTGTTTGACAGGCCACTGCGAAGACTTAATAGACGGCTACCAATGCCGCTGCAAGCCCGGAACCTCTGGCAGGAACTGCGAGATCAACGTCAACGAATGCTACTCCAATCCCTGCAGGAACGGGGCCACCTGCATCGACGGGATAAACAGGTCAGTCACCTTCAGTTTTGACGTCAATAGTATCAGTTCAGAGCGACTGAAGCTCTGATTGTTAGAAACACAGACAATTTTGTGAAATGGAATTACAATGACACTACTAATTGCACTAATTTTTTTACGGTTTCGTTGGTTGAAACATCATTGATGCTTTTATAATGCATGCTTTGGGTAAAAGCCCTTCTATTCGGTCGGGACCAACCGCCGACCAACGTGTCCTTGGTCGGGTTGATTGAAGCGCTCGCGTCGGCCGACAGCGTTCCGTACGGTTGGGGCCGACCACGAACAATGCGCTCGCGACCAGGGCCGTTGACATCAACCAAATATCGGTCGGGTCAACCGATTTCTACACAATCCATATTTAAAACAACCCGAGCAAGGACACGACGGTCGGCGGTTGGTCCCGATCGTGTAGAAGGGGTTTTAGGGTATAAAGTTTTTTTATTACTCTATAAGGCGTCCCATTGCTAGGCATAGCCCCCCCCCCCCCCTTTTTCCACCCGTCTTTATCCCTGTTCCGATCTGGATTAATTCGGCAGACATGTTCCGCCCAGTCCCACATGAGTTTGGCCGTCTTTGTCCCCCACATTGAGTTTTGTAGCGCAGGTCGGTGTTTCTCACTCTATCAGCCCTCCGAACACTTAGAATGTAATTACTTGTTACAAAATTTTGCTTTCTAGCTTTTTATTTGGGCCAATCAACTTTTTTTTGTTTTCTTCTATTTACTCCTTTACAAGTAACTCTGTAATCTCTGGTTAGTGAAACCATGATTTTGTAGTAACTAGATAAACTGTTTATCATAGTGCGTATGTGAAAACCAAAAAAAATAAGTATTTTTATGAAAAAATCCGGTGACCCAGGGGACATGCCACTATTTCCATACAAATTTCGGGGACATCATTGTCCCCTGGGTCACCAACGAAATAGAAGCTAAACAAAATAAAATAAATATGGCAATTATACCATTATTGACTACAAAAATCTAGCGTTTTGAAAAGTATACTTTAAATAAGGAAAAATAATTAGTTTTTTAATTATTTCGGTTTTCATAGAAAGTTGCAGAAAATCGTTGACAAAAAAAAGTTGATTGACCCATTTACACTTCTCACCTTTATTATTACTAACATTGTTTATTTTCTTTACACGCAGCAATTATTTCGAGTAAGTTATTTTTAATAAATGGCATGCTTTTAATCAAACTGCTGAATCAATTACGATTTAGTGTATGCATGCTTTAGTATTACATTTTGAACATTTTAATAAGTTAAATTCCTAAAAAATATACGAATAGTCCCTCAATTAGTTATGTCAATAATAAATATTGGACATAATTTTTTGTCTGTTGAACAAAAAAATTACGAAGATATAGCCCGTTCATGTTCGAGAGACTACTCTCGAACTTTGACGCGCTTTATCTATGCTTTCCTAATAGGGATGTCAACGCCATTAAAAAATAATTCGAAGACACAACTCCAGTAAAAAAACGCTTTATTTGCCCTGTAAAACTAGATTAACTTTCGATTAACTGCAAAATTGGATGTTTTGTTGTTTTAAAACAAATAAATAGTTAGTTGATTGAGTTGGCGAATAAGTGACGTCATAAGTTGCTATTGCCATTCAAACTCTATGGGAGAATTGTGTTTTGACAGCTCATAAAAAGTACGTTAGTTGATTGGTGGTGTCAACGTCCCTATTGACCATGGCTCGAACGATGATGCGTACGTCCTATAGAACTATTGGCGCGACCATGTTATCAAACATACTAATATAGAACGTCGTTCCATTATACGATGTGACTATATTAAGTTTCATCGCACGATTAAAATCACATCGCTACATTGCGCGACCGATGGCCTATTAAGATGGCGCCCAAACTCTCGGGGACTTGTCAAAATACATAAAGTTTAAATAGAATAGTGTACAAAAATATAATTAGACGAACTTTTTTGATCGCGTAATCTACAGATTAGGTTTATTTAACAACAATTCATCAGTTCGTATAAGAGTTTATGCATTGTATTTATTAAAAAATTGCATTGTAGCTTTCACTATTTTTGACTTTTTAACTTACTCTATGTCGACCCCGTGCTAAATGCTCCTGTCATCCGCTGAAAGGTTGACTGGTAGCAGGGATAAGTTCGCCATTGTACAAGCATCTTAACGGTTGTCAATAGTGTTTTTTCTTTACTTTTGTACAATAAAGTGTTTGTAAAATTGTCAATTTCTGAAAAAAATTGCATTATGTCAAGTGACCATTATGGATTTTGTCCGTTATTCTTTTCAAACTTTATGCAATTTGATACGTACCCGTTCTTTTTATGTCTTAACCCTCCCAATGTCTCCAGGTATACTTGTGAGTGCATACCGGGCTTCGCCGGCCAGCATTGCGAGACGAACATCAACGAGTGCCTGTCTAACCCTTGCGCTAACGGCGGAAAGTGCATCGATCGCATCAACGGGTTCAGATGCGAATGCCCCCGGGGATATTATGACGCCAGGTACACCCAATACACGCGCTAGATTTTCACGTGGCAATTTCTTACTCCAGAATGTCTTAAGAGAATTTCATGTACAAATTATGTCATGGCAGAATTTCATGTGACACAATTTCCTAGTCTAAAATGTCATATGTAGAATTGCTTATGACACCGTTTCTTACTCAAAAAAGTCGTTTGACAGAATGTCATGTTACACAATTTCTTATTCCAAACTGTCATATGGGAAAATTTCATGTGACACAATTTCTTATTCCTGAGTATTCTATGGAAAAAATTTATGGTGGCACCATTTCTTATTCCAAAATGTCATATAGCAGAATTTCATGTGACACCATTTTGTATCTTATGACATGATGAAATGTGCCGTCATTTTCAATTGTTTTTCTGAACAATCATTGATATCGAGTCTAAATTTTGCTTTTATTCCAGGTGCTTGTCCGATGTCGACGAATGTGCTTCAAATCCTTGCATCAATGGTGGATCGTGCGAAGATGGCGTCAATCAATTCATATGCCACTGCCTGCCTGGATACGGAGGTATGACCAGCTTCGAAAAGATCTTCATTAAATAATAATTCACAGACTTAGCGAGAGCTTAGAAACTAGTTAATGTATCCCTGAGTCCGGTAAGTAGTTTGGGTCGGTATCAAAACAACCCAATCTAGAAAATGACCTCGCACTCTCAGATCAACAGTGCATCAACTCAAAATAAAGTACCATTTCAATTTAGACTTCACTTAATTTCCGGAAAGTCTAAATTAAACTGGTGTATTTCGGGTTGATGCAGTGTTGATCTGGGAGTGCGACCTGATCTGGATAAGAACTAGACGTTCCACTATGTATCCGTACAGCGAACTAGTCTTTTTGAGACAGCCATTCTGAGATAAAGGCCTTCAGCTCAGTGGTCGTGTTGCGACCATGTCATTTTGAGATATATATCTGCATCTGGTCGTTTTGTGATCTAGTCCTTATGCATGGTCATTTTGTAGATTCGGTCGTTTTGATACCGACAGTTTGCTGGTGCAGGGCGACCAGTGGTTTAACAAGTAAATTCACCGTATATTGCGCGGTAGAGACACTCTCGACACAGTGCTTAGTTAACAACGCCCGCAATGTTAAGGAACCGCTCGCTGGTCGCGTAATTTGTTAGTATAGCAACTAATTGTTGGTTATTGCAGGTCAAAGATGCGAACGCGATATAGACGAATGCAGCTCGAATCCCTGCCAGCATGGTGGGACATGCCACGATCGTTTGAACGCGTACAAGTGCGATTGCATTCTTGGATTTACTGGTGAGTAGCTAAATATTTAGTTACTGTTGCAGTTTCCATTGCTAGAAAGAAAGAAAGAAGAAAGAAAGAAGACATTTATTCACTTTTACAAGACACACAAATACAAGAAAGTACACACAAAATTCATACAAATAAACAAAGTTCACAAAACAACGAAGTAATAAATACACAGATCTGCATGTGTGTCCATGCAAAAGTGAAACGGTCGCTGACTCAGCATTATGCTGAGGCGTTAGACGCCTGCAGCGCTGATTTTCTGCCAAAACTCTGTGACTCACGGAACGATACACAAATATACTATATAAACTACTTAATAAAATGATAATGAATTAATAAATAATTTAGATTTATTATTGTGTTGCATAATATGTAAATAAATAGATACAATAAAGAAAAAGTAAACTGCGAAAACATAACCCTGTAAAAACAACATTGCTAGAGTGAGTGTCTTTAAATCTAGAGCAGGTCTTTGCCAGTGTCTTCTGGTTAATGATGAACGATACGATTACTTATAGCTTCTCAGTTCTAAAAAGTAGCGTGCTATACGTAAAATGTGTTGTCTAGACAGTCAACATCAACAACATCATACCAGCCTGTATACGTCCCACTGCTGGGCACAAGCCTCCTCTCAGAATGAGAGAGCGTGGGCCGTAGTTCCCGTAAGACCCCAGTACGGATCGGGTACTTCATACACACCATTGAATTTATTTTGGGGGTCTATTGCAAATAGGTTTCAGCTGCTATTTTTAGTCATTTTACTATTCTATCCATACTATGTAGCTTTTAAGTCTAGATGGTTTTCCACCACGTCATAAAAGTAGAACCGTCTTGCTCACCACCTTCTTGACCGTCTGGACTATAACCTAAAGGACGTATCTATGCTCATAATTTGATATCTCTTCTTTCTTTCTCATAGGTGTCAACTGCGAAACGAATATAGACGACTGCGCGGGCAACCCATGCCTGCACGGCGGCTCGTGCATTGACCTCGTGAACGGCTACCGCTGCGTATGCGCACCTCCGCACTCCGGCCGCAACTGCGAGGACACCCTCGACCCTTGCACCCCCAACCAGTAAGTGGGCATTTCTAAAACAACGGCCTAATTCAAAATACTACGGTGTGCAACTTAATACTTTAATTATTGCAAATAAGGTGGATAGTTACACACCGTATCATTTCGAATTAAGCCGTTGTTTTAGCAAAGCAGCGAGTATTAAACACTAAAATCGAACGCCTCGGTAGCCTCATTTTGGTGGTATGTGGGAAACGAGTGTTAAAGGTGTAAAAAAATTGAAGACTGAATTCCAAATACAGGGTGTTACATTGAACGTAATACAACTCTTGTTTTTTAATTTCGTCTCCCTGATGCTAAACGCCTCTACTAGGTCTCGTGTTGTTAAAGTCATCTTAATTAATTAATATTGCTGTTTAAATTTTTCCTATTTTTTGGTCTCATCGTGGTTACCCTAATTAGAGAGTTAAAAGAAAAAAGTTTGAATCTAGTTTTGTAGTGAACACTTACCTTTTTGCTTTCCTATGTTGATAATTTATGAGTAAAATTCATTCTGACACATTACTGAAGTTATTTGTCATAACAAACCAGCATTTCGTTTGATTCTTTATTGTCGCAGTTTAATTTTAAACAGAAGTCATGCCTCCTGCTTATCCGTTTACTAATATTCAGCGATCAGTGATGGTAGAACTTTATTTCACATCGCAGAGTACGATGAGGGCACAAGAACTATTTCATGAGCGATACCCGGAGAGTTCAATCCCCACTCGTCAATTGATCAACACAATTGTACAGAATTTGAGAGACTATGGACAGTTTACGGTCCCAGCTCATGCCCAAGGTAGAGGCCGGCGTCCAAGGTACTCAGGGGTTTTTAAAATACGAGTACTTAGGTATTTTATCCGCCACGCAGACGCCAGCACCAGAGAAGCCGCGGCACGATTTGGTACAACCCACATTTTTATTTGGAGACTTTTGAATGCCGAAGGATTACACCCGTTTCACTTTCAACGGGTGCAAGATATTGTCTTAGCAGATTATTCCAGGAGAGTACGGTTTTGTCGTTGGCTATTACAAAACCAACACCTTAACATTTTATGGTCAGATGAAGCTACCTTCACCAGAGTAGGACTGTTTAACATACACAACGAGCACTGGTGGAGTGATGTCAATCCTCATGTGACACGGCGAGACTCGTTTCAAACACGCTTCTCAGTTAATGTTTGGGCGGGTATTCTCAATAATTATGTCATAGGACCTTATTTCATTGAAGGTAATTTAAATGGAATTAAGTACGAAGCCTTTTTAAGAAACGAGTTGCCAATGCTGTTGCAACAAATTCCCGAACAAAATTTGCAAAACATGCACTATCAACAAGACGGAGCTCCAGCACATTTTTCCCTGCGGGTTCGGAGTTCCCTGGACCAAGAGTTCCCTGGACGTTGGATAGGACGCAGTGGTCCAGTGGAATGGCCGCCTCGTAGCCCGGATCTAACTCCACTGGATTATTTTTTGTGGGGTGAGCTCAAAAGACTGGTATACAAACGAGAGTCTGATACTGTTCTGGAGCTCCGCCAAAAAATAATCCAGGCGTTTGAGGTAGTAAAAACCAACGAGTTCGTACTCGGCAGAGTGCAAAGAAATCTTCGACGACGTGCAGAGCTATGTGTTCAGGAATGAGGTGGACATTTCGAACACTTGCTGAAGTACGTTTGAACTTAACAGTTAATTTTACTTTCTAATAAAAAAATATTTTTAACAGATATCACTTGTTGCTCCTTATCATTTGTTTTGATGTTTTGACACACTGATAACTGATAACAAAGCTTGAGGAATAAATACGTCAAGTAAACGTGACGTCATGATGGGTGACAACACTAGGAGATTTTAATTTCTTTATTCTGTTAGCAAATAAGCAAAAGTTAATTACGAAGTATTTTAATTACTCAATTCGTGCATTTTGTTCTCTATCGTTAACTGAGCCGGAATTACTTAATTTGTACTACGTTCAATGTAACACCCTGTATAATAAAGCGGAATTTATTGAGTGCACACTAGTGGTGATAGTGGTGTTCATACGCGCTAAATGAGATTGGCTTTACGAGCCTAACATGGTTCTTGTACATTACATAATTAAGTATGAGACGACGACATCGCTCGAAGAACTGATGGCCGATGGGGCCGAAAAGTTCTCGAGTGGCGTCCACGGACCGGAAGACGCGGTGTAGGTAGGCCTCCAACAAGATGGAGTAATTTATTTATTTATTTATTTATTTATTAAGGAGAACCAACAGCTTATAACATAATATAGGTATTAACAATAGTAACACAGAGCCAATTACAGGATCTCACAGATAGTGACTGATTATATGTTTAAGCTTAAACTTAAACGAGGTGTCGCGCACAAAACAATCGACACATCATGCAAAACAACACCACAAAATCTCAAATGGAATTCTCGCATTTCATGATACACACTGAACAATTTTGCAGGTAATATTACATCTGATTAAATTAGGTAGACGCTGCACTACCCAGAAAAAAACCGGAGTAGGGCCTACAGCAAACTAGTACATATAACGCAGCAATGCAACGGCACGCTCAATCAAAGCACCTCATCGCCAATCCTTGCCTCACTGACGGGATGCTACAGTTGAATATGTCAATATCCATTTCCTTCACCAGGTTGTTTAGATTACCACTAGCACGCCTGAGAAAGCTGTTTTGCCTGTATCTAGTGGATGTAAATTTAAGAAATATAGGGGGATTGAATCTTCTAAGTTTAATTGGCGTGTTAAAGGACAATGACCTGGTTAAGGTTGCGGAAACGCGTTGGATGCGAATGGCACAGGACCGATCTGTTTGGCGAGTCTTGGGGGAGGCCTATGTTCAGCAGCGGACGTCTCTCGGCTGATGATGAGACGATCATCGATGTTGCTATTTTTCGCCTTTTCTGCTGTTAAAGGACACACATATTCTGTGTTTTCATAAGTTTTGACCTCTTTGAACTGCCACTTCCTTAACAACTCAATATTTCCTTCAATCTCCAATTAACTCCCTTAAAATCTGAGTGGTGAAAATAAATTCAAGCCTGTTTAGTCGCCGTTACATCAACATGGTTACGGGTTAGCGTCCTGTGTGCACGGGTGTGCGCACAACTACATATATTTTTAGAGCCGGCCGTTCCACGGGTTAAAAGACATTTTCTCCTGGATCCCGATATAAAACTACGCGCGTCCCCAACAGATGCCGCCACGGTGGCCGCTGCGTTGCCGAAGCGTCTTACGCCGAGTTCAACTGCCAATGCCCGGCGGGTTGGACTGGCGCGCTTTGCGAACGCGACGTCGACGAGTGCGCCGTGACAGCGCCCTGTCATAACGAGGCTACTTGCCTCAACACCGGTGGTTCGTACAAGTGCTTGTGTGCGAGAGGCTACGAAGGAAAGGACTGCGCTATCAACACTGACGATTGTGCTTCGTGTAAGTATAAAACCTTAATAGGTCTCGCCACGAAATTTGAGGCGATTAATTCTGGGACCCTAGTGAAAAAGGGGTTAAGTCTGCAGAAATTAAACACCTGTTTTATGTGTAAAGGGGGTTAAGTCGAAATCAGCTGTTCAACTTCTGCAGAATTAGCCCCTTTTTCATTAGGGCCCCAGAATTACACACACAGCTATATAAAGTACCGATTGCAAAAAAAGCAGTGAATGAAAATGTAAGTTATATGATAAATTACCTACGCAATACTATGCATAGGAACTCTATAATAATTTTGCTCATTTGATTCGTCTTAACGAGTACTTCAGTAACCTAGGGGCAAAAAGTACTACAGTCGTCAAAAAAAGCTTGCATTAAAAATGTAATTTTTAACAATAACTTATTTCTTATGATAAAACTAAAGCTTTACAAGTAATGATACAGCAACTTTTAACACAACCAGACCACTAATCTCATGCTTATCCCCAACAGTCCCCTGCCAGAACGGCGCGACGTGTCTCGACAGCATTGGCGACTACAACTGCCTCTGCGCGAGCGGTTTTGCCGGCAAACACTGCGAGGTCGACATCGACGAGTGCCAGTCAATGCCGTGCATGAACGGAGCCACTTGTAACCAGGTTCGTTATCATCAGTGTTAAGACATTCTGCCCTAATAGGCCGAAAGACTGCCACAATGACGCCATTTTTAAACTTATTTAATTTCGAAAAAACATACTGGCGCATAATTTTACACCCCTATAAAGTCACTGACAATTGAAATTGCAAACAATGTAAACTAACCTTGCATTTAAATTGGCATTAATTTCCATTTTCCCTCGTCAAATACTGCTAAATCCGTGTGTTATTTAATCAATACTTACCACAACATTATCCAAAACCTTTAAAACAATAAACAAGTGCTAGAATATGGATATTTCATTAAATGGTTTTATTTACATTGTTTGCAATTTCCTCACAGTTTTGCCAGTTGGTTGAACTTAACAAATTGTGCTTTTTAGTATGTGGCGTCCTACACGTGCACTTGCCCACTGGGCTTCTCCGGCATCAACTGTCAGACCAACGACGAAGATTGCACCGAATCCAGCTGCATGAACGGAGGGACCTGCATCGACGGCATCAACTCTTACAACTGCAGCTGTCCTCCTGGGTACGTATGATACAACTCTACAAAGCACATACAAAACAATACTAATATTCTTTATTGACCACCAAAACAGTAAAGCGACAAAAAAAAAATTTAGGCGGTCTTATCGCTAAAAAGCGATCTCTTACAGACAACCAATTACTCGGAAACACATACACTCACACACTCTTTAGATATTTATATCGATCGATAAACGATAAACGATGCTGTTCGGCGTCGATCGGTGCGTTAGGTTTTGGTGTAGTACAAAACTGTCGATCGACGTCGACCAATCCATTCTACCATCGATTGACGATCTATCGATTGGGGACTAGAAACTGTCGATCGACGTCGACCAATCCATTCCACAATCGAACGACGGCGTGAGTATGTTTGTTCGTACCTACATACGTTGTCCTCTAATCTCTCAAGTCGAATTTTACCCACCCCTAGTAATCAGATTGATTTGTGGCACAGTTTTAAATGTACTTAGTTACCTATAGAAAGGCAATATGCACTCATCAAAAATTGCAGACTGCAAAAAAAAACTTTGTTGATATTCTAAGAGTACAGTCACGGGTATAAAAACCAACACGTCAGATGTAAACACCAACCTTACGATTAGTGTCAAAGGTGTACAGATATTTTTGACGACTTGGTAACCTATTTAGACCTTGACTGTATAACCAAGGAAAAGACCATCTTAAAGTATTATTCGCCCGCGATTAGACAGGGATTGGAGTTGACAGCAATTCTATATGCTTACGTCAAAATATGTATGAAATGACAGTTCTGACAGTCCCATTCTGATTGCGCTTTGATAATAACCGTTCTTCCGTAGCTACACCGGCTCCAACTGTCAATTCCGCATCAACATGTGCGACAGCGGACCCTGCGACAACGGCGCCACCTGTCACGACCACGTCACGTACTACACCTGTCATTGCCCGTATGGATATACCGGAAAGCACTGCGACACATTCGTCGACTGGTAAGTTGGTGACGCTTGACAATATGCCAAGTCGTGGGGTCTAGTGGTTAGACCTCTCAAGCAGAAGCTCGTGGATTCGAGATCCCAAATTTGCCATGAGCTTTACGGAAGGAAAACATCTTAAGGGAACTTGCACACATCATTTCAGCCGAAAGACGTCCACTGCTGAACATAGGTTTCCCCCGAGGCATGCCAAACTGATCGGTGCTGTGCCATCCGGATACAATGCGTTCCGGCAACCTTAATCAGGTCCATCCTCCATCTTGTTGGAGGCCTAACTGCACTTACACACCTGTTATGAAATTCAATGGTGTTTTAAGTCTCAATCTGTACTAAGTTAGCGTGGAAACTCAGTTAAATAACAAAATAGCGTTTCCTAGAAGTAATTAGTGAGTTAAATGTTATTTTTTTGTAGATTTTAGACTTGAAATTTGTTCAATAATAGACAAAAATGTGAATGTTTCATCCAAACCACGATGATAAACGACATATATATTGCGGTAGCGTACTCTCTCACGTTGTAGTACTCTGTATACTGTCACAGTTTCACAAAATCCGCCCGTTTCACAATATAAAAACTGTCTTTTTGATGTTATTCAAAATATGTTAATAACCAGCAGGCTTTTTGTCTAACGTTTCTGACACTTGCCTTCGCAATTTTTTTTAATCACTATTTCTTTCAGTCAATTGGTATAAAATGATGACAGAAAGAGATGGCGAAAGCGAAGGCAAGCGTCAGAAGCGTTAGACAATACGGCTCGGACTCGGAACTTTTGCTGCTGATGACGTAAAAATGACGTCATTTTGTACACAGCATGATGTTGTACCTAAATAAAATAAGTTTAAATTTGCTACCGTAATACACGATTATTTAATAATGAGTTCAGTTTATGCACTGTCTTTGTAACTATAATAAAAGTAGATATTGTGTCAATAAAATACATTTGACAATATCAGTATATTGTCAAATCTATTATCACAACGTCAATTTATTGTAAATCTGAATGACAATAGCAGTCAAGACATTATGGTACTGCTTATTTGAAGTGGCCATCTCATTTAATAAAAAAGGTTGGTAAGTGTTAATTGTTTACGAAAATACTATTTGAAATCATCCCATGTACCGTGCAACGTCACCGGGTCATCGGTAATAAGTTCGAGAGCTGATATAACTTTGCCTTGTTTTTGTAATACTGTTTTTGGAAAATAAATTATTGTTTATTGTTATTGTTGTTATAATTTTGCTGTGGTAGGGCCCAGCCATTTGGTAGTAACTTTAATAATACTTGTATCTCAGGTGCGAAGGCAATCCCTGTGAGAATGGGGCCACGTGCTCGCAGAAGGGGCCCCAATACACGTGCTCCTGCGCACCAGGCTGGTCGGGGAAGCTGTGCGACGTCGAAATGGTGTCGTGCAAGGACGCGTCTATCAGAAAAGGTAATCTAGAAGCTTTTAACTTGCCCTTTTCGTATGTCTATTTATATCTATTTATCTACAGCCATTGACCGTCCACTGCTGGACGTAGGCGTCCCTCATATTGCGCCAACATTCCCGATCCTGGGCTTCCCTCATCCACCCATTGCCAGCTGTCCTCCTAAGGTGAACAGTCCAACGTGTCGCAGGGCATCCCACACTACGCTTTCCCAAACGTGGTCTCCACTCCAGGACACGTCTGCTCCAACGATTGTCAGTTGAACGGTAAACGTGACCAGCCCATTGCCACTTCAGCGTGCTAATCCATCCGGATTAATGATAAAAAAACTAATTCTGTTTTTTGTTCTCAGGAGTCAAGCTAAAGCAGCTCTGTAACAACGGCACCTGCGAAGACATCGGCAACTCTCACCGCTGCCACTGCCTCGACGGTTATACTGGTTCCTACTGCCAGAAAGAAATCAACGAGTGCGACTCCGCCCCGTGCCAAAACGGCGCCGTCTGCAAAGACCTAGTGGGAACCTACCAGTGCCAATGCGCGAAGGGTTTCCAAGGCCAAAACTGCGAGCTCAACGTCAACGACTGCCTTCCAAACCCCTGCCAAAACGGAGGCACGTGCCACGACCTAATAGACAACTTCTCATGCTCCTGCCCCTTCGGAACTCTCGGCAAAATCTGCGAAATCAACGTCAACGATTGCAAGCAAGACGCGTGCCACAACAACGGCACTTGCATTGATAAAGTCGGCGGCTTCGAGTGCAAATGCCCGCCTGGATTCGTCGGCCCACGGTGCGAAGGCGACATCAACGAATGCTTGTCCGATCCTTGCTCCAACCCTGGCACTCAAGACTGCGTTCAACTAGTCAACGATTACCACTGCAACTGCAAACCTGGCTACATGGGCAGACACTGCGACGCGAAAGTCAATTTCTGCGCCAACTCCCCATGTCAGAACGGTGGAATCTGCACAGCTATTCAAGGTGGACACGAGTGCCTATGCAACGACGGTTTTTACGGAAAGAACTGCGAGTATTCCGGCTACGCTTGCGATTCCAATCCTTGTCAAAACGGTGGTTATTGTCGCACGTCTGAAATAGGCGGCTACGTCTGCGACTGCCCGTCAGGTCTCTCCGGTATCAACTGCGAGGTTGATTCCATGAACGAGTGCCTCAGTAACCCGTGCAAGCATCCAGAAGCGAGATGTATAGACAAACCAGGCGACTATCTCTGCTACTGCCCTCGTCAATGGACCGGCAAGAACTGTGACATCCACGATCCTCACGCCAGAGGTGGCTACGGGAGTCCTGTGAGCGGCATTTATAATAAGAACTCCGGTCTGAGCCTGCAGGAATTGGACTTGGCTTTCCAAAAGGAGCAATGCGTGAAGATGGGCTGCAAGGAAAAGCAAGGAGACCACCATTGTGATGAGGAATGCAATACTTACGCATGCGATTTCGATGGTAACGACTGCTCTCTGGGCATCAATCCTTGGGCGAACTGCACAGCGCCTATCAAGTGCTGGGAAGTGTTCATGAACGGTGAATGCAATGAGGTCTGCAATACCCAAGCTTGTCTTTTCGACGGTCGAGACTGCGAGAAATCACTACAGAGATGCAATCCGATTTATGATGCTTATTGTCAGAAGCACTACGCCAACGGCCATTGCGACTACGGCTGTAACAACGCTGAGTGCAATTGGGACGGGCTGGATTGCGAGATGGAACCGCCTCACATCGCTGACGGGGTCATGTCGGTTATCCTCCTCATGGACATGCGAACGTTCAAGGAAAATTCAGTCGCTTTCCTAAGAGACCTGGGCCACCAGCTGAGGACTACAGTTCTGATAAAGAAGGATCACCTCGGCAACGACATGGTGCGGCCGTGGTCAGGGACCAAGGACGTTGGCTTACAGGATACTGAATTTGGAAAGAAACACCACATCGTGTTCACTGAGAGAGGCCAAACCGGCGTTCAGGTGTTCTTGGAGATTGACAACAGGAAATGCACGACCATGGCCGGTTCAGAGTGCTTTTTCTCCGCTCGGGAAGCTGCCGATTTCCTCGCCGCTACAGCGTCCAAGCATTCTTTGTCTCCGGACTTTCCTATATTCCAAGTGAAAGGTGTCTCGAACGGACCAGTTGATATTGAGACGCCTACGAACTCCAAATACGTATTCATCGGGGTCATATTAGTTTTGTTGGCTGGCTTGCTTATTGGCGTGCTGGTCACAGCGCAGAGGAAACGAGCTGCCGGCATCACATGGTTCCCTGAAGGTTTTATTCGTAATAATTCTTCAACGAGACGCCGCTCGCGCCGCCGCGGCCCTGACGGTCAGGAGATGCGAAACCTAAAGCAGGGGTCCATGGGTTGTATTGACGTGGATATCAATGGGGGTCACATGGGTCCCCCGCACTGGTCTGATGATGATGACGATGGCTTGGCGCCTCCGAGAGCCAAGCGGTCCCGTGGGCCAGGGGAGTCTAATGGGGCGCCAGGAGGTTACGCGTCAGATCATACAGCGATTACGGATTACGAGGAAGCAGGTCATGATTCGAGGGTCTGGACCCAGCAGCATCTGGACGCAGCTGATATCAGAGTACCTCCAAGCATGATGACACCACCAGCTATCGTAAGTACCCTCAATATTTACCCTGATCACAGTATAAAGTTACCACGTTTAATTGACTTATTTCATGTTTTAAAAATAATGTATCTTGTCGTCAGCTAGATAATTTTTCACAAAAAAGTATATGCCGTAGGTTCAAACATGCCCCAAAGCAAAAAGACAGCTTTCCGAGCCCCTCGGAAGTAAAAAAACGTTAATGAACCTGGGGTATAATCGGCAATTTTGAAACAAAAAAGTAGTAATAATTTCGAACTTCAAGATCACAAGACCTTAGAGCTGGTATCGCGTTCTAAATTGTTATGCCGTCTCTGTAAAAAGATCTTTTAGGATGCAGAGTGGCAACGTTGCCTAACGTTAAGAAAGAAAAATCGCTGTAGTCCGACAGCTCTTGCGCGACCCTTTGTGGAACCCTGTCGCAGTCAGCGTTTGCCGCACTAAAACAATCTTGTTAAGGACAGCAGAGGCTCCCTGCGACAGGGTTCCGCCGAGCGCCGCGCATGCGCTTGTCAAGGTATAAAGCGCCATATCTTCTAACATATAAAAATCTCATGTCACGGTATTTGTTATTGAACTCCTCCGAAACGGTTTGACCGATTTTTATGAAATGTATCCTCTATATTTGTTAAGTCTGAGAATAGATCGTAGGCTATAATTTATACGGCAAAACATCGTTTGCCGGAACATATATGGCTCTTTAGCGTTTTTACCTTAGTGATAAGGTTTTAAATCGCTAAAGCACCATATCTATTCTAATATTATAAAACTTAAGAGTTTGTTTGTTTCTTTTCTTGAACGCGCTAATCTCAGGAACTACTGGTCCGATTTGAAAAATTATTTCAGTGTTAGATAGCCCATTTATCGAGGAAGGCTATAGGCTAATAGGAGCGGAGCACCAATGATTAACGCGGACGTAGTCGCGGGCACCAGCTAGTATGATATATGAGTCGTTTTCAAAAAAATTGTACATAGTTAAGGGCTTAATCAAAACAAAATCACGATCGCTTCCTTTGTGTTACGAAAGTTAGTCATACTAAATATATGGATAACTTTTGTCACACAAAGGAATCAATTAAGTTTTGTTTTTATTAAATCCCTTAATTGTGTACACTTTTGGTGATTTTACTTTTCCACTCCACAGTCGAATTTAATCCAACGGTAAGTTATAGTATTTTGAGATTAAAATCTCATTTTCAAAAAAAGGTGACTAGACGTTCTCTGCATGAACCCTTCCTTTAGCAATCAATGCAGTGCATTTTAAAGCGACTATTTTTGCCACCGAATTTTAACCCTTATCATAATTCCAGCACGATGGCCACGTGGATGTCGACGCTAGAGGCCCTCTCGGCATGACGCCCCTCATGGTGGCAGCAGTTAGAGGAGGAGGTTTGGACACAGGATCTGACGCTGAAGACGAGCAGACAGCACACATCATATCCGAGCTGGTGGCACAGGGAGCCCAACTCAACGCAGCCATGGACAAGACTGGGGAGACGAGTCTGCATCTTGCAGCCAGGTAAGTGAAGACCATCCTTCTCTCATTCTTTTCTTGAGACGACCAGATGGCCTAGTGGTTAGAGAGCCCGACTACGAAGCTTGAGGTCCCGGGTTCGATTTCCGGTCGGAGCAGGTATTTGTGTGAAAAATACGAATGTTTGTGCTCGAGTCTTAGATGTTTCATATGTACAGGTCGATTCACAAGAGCTGGCACGAATGCATTGAACGAAAGTAATGTCACTTTGACATTTTTGTAGGAAAATTTATTTATTTATTATTTAAGGAACAGTTACAACTTACAAACAGATAATTATTCTAATTGACATACTTATAACACAAAAATCCATGTTTGCAACTTAACTACAACTGTCCACAACAATCATAATGTGGCTAAAGGAGCATGCAAGATGGAATAAGTTTACCTATTACATTATTTTTACTAAAGTAAATTAACTAAGTATTTAAAGCTATCGTCACAGTGGACTTAAATGTTTTTATTGACATTGAAAATATATCACAAATGACTGATGCATGTCATTTTCTCATTTGTGTGAAGTGTATTCAAATAGGTAACACATAGATACTTTCATTCACTCATTCGATCCATTCGTGCCAGCTCTTGTGATTCGACCTGTACTTAAGTATGTATTTATCTACATAAGTCTCAGCCGCGAATCCAGCCCGCAAAAAAGGTTGTGGTCACAGCCACCCGAAAATCGGCCAACAGCGAGTCGGAGTTATGATCAGCCTATCGATCTCAATAGACCGTGAAAGTGGGTCGTCACTAGGACTTGCTCCCGGTACTGAGTATGTATGGCGAGAACCGGGAATTCCCGGTTCAGGTACCGTATTTGTATGGAAATCCAGTACCGGGAGCAAGCCCTAGTCGTCATACTACATATATTAGGGTTATGGGCATGGCCATCGTGCCCACAACGGTGGATCTGCCCTTGATAAGCAAGCTTATCCGTCGTATAGTACCCATAGTACAAGCTTTGCTTGGTTTGGGACTAGGTTTCGTGTCAATTGTCCCACGATTTTATTTATTAACAACGACTGTCTTAGATACGCCCGCTCGGACGCAGCGAAGCGTTTACTCGACGCCGGCGCTGACGCCAACTCCCAAGACAACACCGGCCGCACGCCGCTCCACGCCGCCGTCGCAGCCGACGCTATGGGCGTCTTCCAGATCCTGCTGAGGAATAGGGCTACCAACCTCAACGCCAGGATGCACGACGGAACCACGCCGCTGATACTCGCTGCAAGGTACGTAAAACAAATAAGTCTCACGAATAATTTCAGCCGAAGGAAATACAAAATACAAACAAAAACTTTTTAGCAACGAGGCTGGTTTGGCCTTAATCTAGGTACCAATTTGAAATCGCTTCTATCACTCCTCCTGGCTTGTGCTGAGGCACCGACTTCAAATTAGTACCTAGATTAAGGTCAAACAAAAAAGGTATTATTTTTCGCTTTTCAGTTTTTTCGGCGGTTTAATTTTTTTGTTAAAAAGTTTTTATCTTGTACTTATTTCCCACCCCCGGGGTAAATTTTTTTTTCCAAATTTATATAACACCAACTTCAAGGTATACCCTATCCAATAAAAAAAGAATTATGAAAATCAGACTACTCTGTAAAAAGTTATGGCTGGTCATACAGTACAATCAGTGACTGAACAATCAATCATCTCCTGTTTTCCTATTTTTAGGGTAGGAATATTTTTTCCAAATTTAAATGGGACCGCCTTAGGGGTATACGCTTACCAATAAAAAAAGAATCATCAAAATCGGACTACTCCGTAAAAATATACACGTCGGCTTGAGAACCTCCTCCTTTTGTTTTCGTCGGTTGAAAAATACAAATACAAAATCATTTATTGCCACAAAATACAAAGAGAGCACGGATAAACAAAGCTCAAAATATCCTTACTTAACCCTTTCAACGCCAACGACACATATAGGTGTCACAAAGTACAGTGTCAAAGTGATCTTGACACAATGACATAAGATTCAAAGCAGGTTTACGTTTTGCCGAGGCGCGGCGTTGTAAAGGTTAATTAATTAATTGGGTCACCCTCAAAGTTACCGCACTTAACCCAAGGGCCCAACAAAACGAAACCACGGTCGAGTTCGCGTTCCCTGTGTAGCGAAAGCTAGCCAAACAACTAAGTATATCCTACCTACCTACGTAGCTTTGGCCACACAAAGGAATCAACTAAATCTTGCTCTAATAATTAAATTCTCTCTCTCCAAAACGACCCAAAAAAGCAAAATAAGCATAAACAGTGTGAAAGCAAAATACCACTGCTGAACATCGGCGTCCCCCAAGGCTCGCCTAACAACCACCCGCGACCTGCCACTTTGACCAGGACGTCGCTCCACCTTGTTGGAGTCCTGCCTCTGCGTCTTCCGGTCCATGGACGCCACTCGAGAACCATTTGGTCCCATCGGCCAACATTTCTACAAGCGATATGCTCTGCCAACTACCACTCGAGTCTGGCCTTTGTGTTATACCGGTGCCTTTAATTATTGCGTGGATTTCATTACTTCTGATGCGGTCCCGCAGAGAAACTCCGAGCATAGCCCTCTTTATCGTCCTCTGAGTGACTTTGTGCTTTCTTATGAGGCCCATCGTTAGCGGCCAAGTCGCAGTGCCATAAGTCACCACTGCATCGGCATCTATGTATAGGTATAAAATTCAAAGTCCTTACTGACTGATACATCAACACGCAGTCTAAACAGTTAGAGGTAAAGACTTGAAAACTAGCACGCATGGTTAACTGGTGGACTTTATTCATGAGCCACCATGGAACCTATTCAAAAGAAAAGTCATTATGACGTTTACTGTGAAATGATTCCATGGTGGCTCATGAATTAAAGTCCTTGACCGTACCTTGAGTGTCGTAGAGGTACACTAAGAAGGGATTGTTCGAAATTCTTACGGGATAGGGATTAAATGGGATTTATATTTTCGCTTCATAGTGGCCTTATCTTGATTATAAAGGTACAAAAAATCAATATTTTTGGAATTCCTCGGATAGAGATCGGGAGTTGATCATTCATAAGTATTACTTATGCGCGGACGGAATTATTTTAATATTATGGGTCCTAGCGGATACATTTCGACCCGTAGGGATCTTTTGTGTAATTACCCCTTGGATGATTTGACGTACCTAGAGGTAGTGCCTTGAAGTCTCCTGGTGCGGGGTATCCGTCGCCAAAGTTCGTCGTTCTTAATCTGGCGAGGACGTCACATTCACACATGATGTGTTCCATTGTTTCGTCTTCCTCACCACGTATTCTACAATCTTACGGACGGAGTTAAAACAAACTAGTTCTGTATAGATAAAGAAAGTACCTTTTTCCCTAAAACTTTACCCCAACTAACCATCTTTCCATCAACAGGTTGGCCATCGAAGGCATGGTGGAGGACTTGATCAATGCTGACGCGGATATCAATGCTGCCGACAACAGCGGCAAGACCGCACTCCACTGGGCGGCGGCGGTCAATAATGTTGACGCCGTCAACGTGCTGCTCATGCACGGGGCCAATCGTGACGCACAGGATGACAAGGTAAAGATCCATGAACATACAAGACAACTATTATAAAATCAAAATAACAACGGGATCGAGGAGTCAAGAGGGCGTATTTAGGACGCCCAACTAGACGTCGTCCGGTTGGTCGGCCGAAGTATCGCTGGGCTGATGCTGTGGAGGCGGATCTGCGACAGCTTCAATCCGGTAATTGGCGTGAAACTGCGCAGGATCGGGCTAAGTGGCGTGCTCTCATTTCGGAGGCCAAGACTCACTTTGGGTCACTGAGCCAAACTATACTCTGTCTATTTAACAGAGTTAGTACTAGAAAAACAGAGAATGCACGTAATTGGTCAGCGATAAGGACGATGCACCGGCACATACGTCCCACTGCAGGGCACATATTTAAATATTATTATGTACTACTTTAAATTACATAATTATGATTAATAGATGAATAAACAAACATGACATGTAATTATTTGAGGCGCCACGAGGAAAATCAAAAAATCACTAGAAATATTATGAATATAACAAACGGCATTGTAAGGCCCATACTACACGGGCGGTTCTCCCGCTGCGGGAAACCGCTTCTGAACCGCCACTAGACACAATTTTATATGGAAGTTGTATGGTGCAAACTACACTGCGCAGCTCCGTCGAGCGGGAAACCGCGGCGGGAAACCGCCCGTGTAGTATGGGCCTAAGCCGAGCCCGCCATCGACGTGCGATTGTTGACGCCCACTGACAGTTTCTTGTCCCTTTCATTTGCATACAAAAGTGCAACAGAGAGAACGCCTTGCTAACTCTCTTAAATAGACAGGGCTATAGTTTTAGTTAGTTCCAACACCCAGCTTAAACGAGCCCGTTTATTCTCAGGACGAGACGCCGCTCTTCTTGGGAGCGCGCGAAGGCTCGTACGGCGCGTGTCGCGCATTGCTCGACGCCATGTCCAACCGCGAGATCACGGACCACATGGACCGGCTGCCGCGGGACGTGGCCCAGGAACGGATGCACGACGACATCGTGAGGCTGCTGGACGAGCACTGTCCCCGGCCGCCGCAGCACCACCACGTCATGCGTGAGTTTAGTTTAAAGGCCTGGATTCACTTTGATTAGTGCAGGTAATTAGTGCAGGTGATTAGTGCAGGTAATTAGTGCAGGTGATTAGTGATTCGGAGAAAACAAGTGTGGAGTGGACAGCGACTGATTAGTGCAGGTGATTAGTTGGCTGCGTAGGTAACGTGATTAGAAGCGTGTTCTATTTTTATGCGAGTGAACTGCGAGTAGCCACGTCCCGCGCGCCCTCCCTTCCCCCTCACTGGCAGCGTGCCTGCCACTAAACACGTCTGGTTTGGAATTTACTTAAGAGCCAGTACAAGATTGGACACTACTTGCACTACACACCTGCACTAATCATCCTCAATTACTAATCACTTGCACTCGCACTAATCAAAGTGATTACAGGCCTTATGTCGAAGTTGTCATCATCATCCTGCCCTACATACGTCCCACTGCACAGGCCCTCACAATGAGAGGGCTCGGGCTGTAGTTCCCACGCGGGCCCACTGCGGATTGGGAACTTCACACACACCATTGAATTTATTCGCAGGTGTATGCATGTTGATGTTTTCCCTCACCTTTCACAACGGTTTCAGAAAAAATCGCGTCGGTCTTTTGACCCATTCGATGTTTTAATACATTCGGTCTTTCGTACTTCCGGTATTGTAATACATACCCCACTACATAGTATAAAACAAAGTCGCTTCCCGCTGTCTGTCCCTATGAATGCTTACATCTTTAAAACTACGCAACGGATTATGATACGGTTTTTTTTAATAGATAGAGTGATTCAAGAGGAAGTTTTATATGTATAATACATGCATAATTGCACCCGTGCGAAGCCGGGATGGGTCGCTAGTATTTTATTGTATAAAAATACATTTATTTATTCATTTTATTGTACATAAATATCGACTATTTTTCGTTCGTCCCTAATAAAAATATTTAGCGGCCATTTTCTTCAAATTTAATCGTGTGCGTTGACACGTTATTGCTTATCAGCATCCAGTTTGTACTCAGTATCTATGGCCTATTCAAATAAATTATTATTTTTATATAACGTCACCCTTCTCCTGCAGAATCTCCGAACCCTCACCCGCAGCTGATCAGTCAGCCGACGGTGATCAGCGCGTCCGCCAAGGGCAAGCCGAAGAAGCCTCGCGCCAAAGCCGGCCCCGACAGCCCGCAGGAATACGACAACAACTTGCAGCACTCGCAGATCAGGCGGTGAGTCATCAACCCTTCCAATGCTGTCCATTTAACCTCTTCACCCCAGTCATCTAGCGGAATGCCTCACACGCCACGTTGTATAACCAAGGATGATATAGACTGGATTGGCAGTCGCCATAGTCCTGATCGGCCGCGGTTTTTGTAGTTCGATTATTAAATCTAGATGGCGCTGAAATATAGCCAGAGGCTTTAAAGGCAAAACAATAAGACTACAGATATTTCATATCACTGCAAATGTATTATTATGCAATATTTTTCAAAAATAATACATTTGTAGTAATATGAAACATCTGTAGTCTTATTGTTTTGCCTTCTAAGCCTCTGGCGGCTATATTTCAGCGCCATCTAGATTTAATAATCAAACTACAAAAACCGCGGCCGATCCGTACTATGGCGACTGCCAATCCAGTCTATATCATCCTTGGTATAACCAACAAACTCGAAATTAATCCTTCTGCAATGGAATTAAAAATCAATTTGATTTGACGCTGGTTTTTAGTTGCGTTTAGAACACGTCAATCCATTTTTTTTTGTGGCGGTAAAGAGGTTAATTATAGTTAGAAGACCAACAACAAAATATATGTTGAATGGCCTAGCTGATTCTTCTCAACGCGTTGGTCTTCGGATGAACCTGGATAAAACCAAGGTTATGTTCAATGATCATGTAAGTCCGGAACCAATTGCAGTTCAAGGCAATTTTCTCGAGGTTGTTTAGGAGTATGTTTACCTCGGGCAAACTATGCAATTGGGTAAAAACAACTTCGAGAAAGAGGCCAACAGAAAAATACAGTTGGGATGTGCAGCGTATGGGAAACTGCATCAAGTCTTCACATCGCCAAATCTACAGAGTCTAAAGACAAGTCTTCAATCAGTGCGTCCTACCCGTCATGACATACGTTGCCGAAACATGGACACTCACTGTAGGGCTGGTCCACAAATTTAAAGTTGCTCAACGTGCTATGGAAAAGGTTATGCTCGGAGTTTCTCTAAAAGATCGAATTCGTAACGAAGTGATCCGACAGAGAACCAAAGTTATCGACATAGCCCACCGCATTAGCACGCTGAAGTGCCAACGGACCGGCCATATAACCCGAAGAACTCATAACCGTTGGGGTAGACGAGTTCTTGAATGGAGACCACGGATCGACAAACGTAGCGTGGGACGTCCTCAGCCTCGAAGGAGCGATGATCTTCGCAAGGCGGCTGGCAAGAGCTGGATGAGAGTGGCCGAGGATCGTGCTCAGTGGCGTGCCATGGGAGAGGCCTATGTCCAGCAGTCGACGAATATAGGCTGATGATGATGATGATGAACAGAGTACTTCCCGTGAACTCAGAATCTTGAAATTTGGTAGGGGACCCTGTCACTTTAACGTCATGTTTGAAAAGCGATACGAAATTATGTAACGACTAAAAGCGACAAGGTACATAAATGATTACGTATTTATGAGGTTGAATGTACGAAGCAAGGTCTTAGCACAGATAAAGGAAAAATTGCGAAAAGCATTTTTTTTTTGTCTGTCTGTCTATATCAACAACCAATCTACAATGATCCCACACTGAGCACATTTTGCTAAGACTGGATGTTCATAGATACATATAAATTTATACGGAACCCTCGGTGCGCGAGTCTGGCTCGCACTTGGCTGGTTTTTTTATTGTAACGCAAGCAAGCAATCTTACTTACTGGTATTCATAAGGTCACGTATTAAGAGGGTTTATATCTGCTGAGCTGGCAACGTTGCATTTTTGTTAGTTTTTCTTGATTATTCCATAAAAATTTAATGAAAATTAAAAATGTTTTAAATACAAATTGTTCTAATATGTAAGTTAATGTGTCTACTGCAATAATAATTCGTGATTTAATAATCGAGATAAACTTACAAAAATGCAACGTTGCCAGCTCAGCAGGTATAAACCTTTATAGTGAGTTGAATTGTGCCAGTATTATAAATATGATGAGATGAATCTACTTATCTAAATTCACAGAGACACAATGATAGCGTGTTTTAAACTGGCCAGCGCCATCTATGATCACAATATCGAATTTATTATTACTAAGAAATTCGCATCATAACGCACCTTCAGGACGATACTGACCCAATAGGAATTATTCTCGTTTCAAAATTGAACTTAATGCTCAAAAAACAACAGGTTTACTTTTAAAATGAGAATAATTCCTATTGGGTCTGTATAAGTGTATAGTCCTGAAGGTACGATAAATTCGCTGTTCTTAATTGTCGCTCGAACGAACAATTCACACCAATTATTTACCTAGTTCCACAAAGTAAGCAAAGCTTGTACAATGGTTACTAGACAACGGATAAACATACTTGGTACTTATCAAGTAAAGTAGACGCAACAAATGTTAGGTGGATAAAATATAATCCTTCGACCAAGTCGCGATGCAGAATGGGGACTGAATCTGATAGTGACATCTATCGGTAAACTTGAGAACTAAAAATTGTGTACAAATATGAAATTATGATTACAGGTCGACTCACAAGAGCTGGCACGAACGGATCGAACGAAAATAATATCACTTTGACAATTTTGTAGGAAAATGACTGATTGATGCACGTCATTTTCATATTTGTGTGAAGTGTATTCAAATGGATAACACACAGATACTTTCATTCATTCATTCAATCCATTCGTGCCAGCTCTTGTGAATCGACCTGTAGCTTTAAACGTCTTAACGAGTACTTCACCTGATTTTTAACGTTACTCTCGATTTTTACTCTATGCACAATTTCTTTGTAATAATCAGTTCTTTATTGAGATCATAGATGGCGCTGGCCAGTTAGAAACACGCTATCGTTGTGTCCCTGTGATTTTATTAAATAATTTAACATTTTTCTTTCGATTCGATTCAATTTTAATATTTCAATTTTTGAAAACGTGTTCTCATGAATTCCAGTGAGGACACGGTCTGTCTGTTATGACAATACTTTCTTACCTCATGTATGAGCAGTACGATACGATAAGAGGTTAGAGAACTTCAAGGATGTGATGTGGACCCATTTCGCTGCCCTAAATACACGGTTCTATGTTACATTTTTCCAAAATACGAGTTATGATTAGTACCAAGGATGATAAGACTGGATTGGCAGTCGCCATAATACGCATCGGCCGCGGTTTTTGTAGTTCGATTATTAAATCTAGATGGCGCTGAAATATAGTCAGAGGCTTTGAAGGCAAAACAATAAGACTACAGATGTTTCATATTACTACAAATGTATTATTTTTCAAAAATATTGCATAATAAATTAATAATACATTTGCAGTAATATGAAATGCCTTTTTTGAGTTTACCGGCGCTTTCAAAATGACCACGATTACCAAGAAGAATGCACCGCAAGAAACCTGGCGCAGACATTTTTTCTAAAACCGTACATTTTATCATTGTACTTTACAAAATATGTACATATGAATGAATAAATATGAATGCATTACGCAAAGAAATATTTAGCATAGCTACGCAGCATTACGCATTCTTACATTCCATTTACATGCAATCCTACTTATATTTAAAAGCACTGGTCCACCGCCGGCGACTAAGCGATGAGCTATCGGCGATTTTCTCGCCCAAGAAACGAACAAAAGATAATCGCTCCCGTGTAAAAAAAAGAGAGAGATATATATTTATAGTTCATCGCTGGCTGTTCACAATGCCGGCGAGGACTCTCTCTTCACTAGTTGATCGCAGCGATAAAAGCTATCAACGATAAAACTCACTCAGCGGTACTCGGCGATGAACGCTTGGCGATCAGAGCGATCATTCTGCCGTACAATCGCCCATCGCACTCGAACACTCGCTTATAGCCGAGCGACAAAAGTATCGAAACTACACATTCGCTTCTCGCCGCTCGCCCACTCGTTTCTAGTTTCTAGATATACTTATTTATCCCTCGACGCCGACGGTGGGACCAGTGCCAAATATATACTAATTGTTATTTGAATAATTCTCAAGTGACTTTTTAGTAAAATGATAGCGAAGACATCATGTAGGCGGATTAAACATTTGATGAATCTTATCTTGTAAAACGATCATTTGCTAATATTTTTTTGTATACATATTAGAATATTAGTGAACCGAATAAATAAGTGTAATTAATTTTGTTGTACAGAAAACCAAGTGTGAAAAAGAATAACAAAAAGGTGCCGCAAGAGGTGCCTCAGAGCGTCGAGAGCATCGGGTCCAATCTCAGCCCAGTAGAATCGCCGCTTCAAAATTTACAGGTAATATACGTTAACAGGCAGGCAGGTATTTAGGGGGCAAAATGTAAAGACAAGTACGGCAAACTGGGGTTACTATAGGAAATTTTGGGCCTACTTTGAGGCCGGAGCCGCACTGGTAAGGCGAAAGGCGACGCGACGCGACGGCGACTAAATCAACATAGTTCGAGTTATGTGAGCGGGCGCAGCGGCCGCAGCGGCGACGGCGACTAAATCAAATATGTTTGATTTAGTCGCCGTTGCGTCGCGTCGCCGGTCGCCTTACCAGTGCGGCCCCGGCCTGATAGATTTAAAATAAAAAAACTCCCTACGTTTCATTAAATTTTGCCACCTAAATTTCTATGTCTGACGGTAATATAACATGTGTTTTACTGAATCTTCGTTTCCCATAATTCCGTTTGTCATAATCATAATTTCACTCGTCCAACGGTAGCCAGAATATATGTAGAAAAGTGCTCTTTCAGCATTTTTTGAAATGTTATCTTACAGAATACAGTAGGTTAGGTAAGATTAATAACAGTTGTGAAAAAAATACTGTTCCCGAAATAAATTACTTCGATCGAAAATGGTGCAGAATTAAAGCGGGAGTTTATAATGTTATATTTTCATTTGTTATCAGGATTTGCCGTCACCGTACGACGCGACGTCTTTGTACTCCAACGCAATGGTGCAGTTCGCTGGCATAGAGCAGCTGATGCAACACAAACAGCCGCCCAGCTATGAAGACTGCGTCAAGGTATTATAAGAAATAAGGACACGATCCTAAAATGCCATTAGCACAATAGGGATGTTGACACCACCTGTCAACTGACGTACTTTTTATGAGCTGTCAAATCACAATTCTCCCATAGAGTTTGAATGGCAAAAGAAACTTTTGACGTCACTTGTTCGCCAACTCAATCAACTAACTATTTATTTGTTTTAATTTAAAGCAACAAAAAATCTAATTTTGCCGGTAATCTAAAATTAGTCTGGTTTTCAGGGCTAAAATAAAGCGTTTTTTTACTGGAGTCGTGTTTTCGAATTAATTTTTGATGGCGTCAACATCCCTATAGTATAGAGTTTTTTGACATAGCTCGAAGAATCTCGAGATTCAAGTGGCAGTGGGCAGGGTACTATCGCCCCAAGCGCCAGATAACCACCTTAAAGGCCCAGTTTGCGTGCAGTGGCTAGACATCTGTCCATAACAATCCATAGCATTAAACATCAACGGCTGCAAGCAAATTTGTTATGAAAATGGGTATCTGGCGCTTGGGGCGATAGTACATCACTCCGAGAGGTTCTCGAGTGGCGTCTTCGGACCGGAAGACGCAGTGTAGTTAGGCCTCCAACTAGATGGAGCGACGACTGGGTTAAGGTTGCGTAATGCGTAATGCGTTGGATGCGGATGGCGCAGAACCGATCTGTTTGGCGAGCCTTGGGGAGGCCTATTTTAAGCGGTGGACGTTTTTCGGTTGAAATTATGATGAATATTTATAACCTAATAGACATCCACATTCAATATTCCCACTAGATAGAGAATAATTGGGATTTATATTTTCAATTTCAACCGTTAAAAACTGTCATGTCTCTAAATTATTTCTAATGTAAAAAACTTTTTTTCACATGTATTTTTGACTATTAACTTGTCTAATCTCGTTTTATCTTAGACGGGTCAGTCACTGCAACAGACGTACGGCGGCGGCGCAATGGGCGCGACTCTCTCGCCCCCCTATTCGAATCACTCTCCCACACACAGCAACCACACGACCTCTCCTCACGCATACATTGGTAAGTATTATCATGAAACCTATAAAAGGTGCATTTAAAGTCGAGTAAGCTGCTTTATATTGCGGCATTCGATTGACCACTTCAAACTCGATCACTTTGCAGAATCGCAATGTAATGCAAACTGGGATTAGGATCGCTGACAACCTTGGAAATTATACTTTTTGTTTGTTTTTTAAAACAGCGCCATCTCTTGTCCTGGGCGGACAATATCGATGGGTCTCTGCCTCAAACTCGTATGTGAAGTTTTACGAAGTTGGAAAAACCACTTTAAGCAGTGTGCCTAAAGTTGTTATTCCAATTCAGTAAGAAATCATATACGACGTTGACTCAGAGACTCGTTAAACAACACGTAGATGGCGTTAGGCGACGAATAATTCGCAAATTGGATACTTTTAAATAAATTATCTTAAATTATCTTTTAGAAGAACTAAGTAACTGATCGGTACTCACTTCTTGTATTAACTAGCCTTAACACACGGCTTCGCCGAGGTAGAAATCCCTTCATTTACAATCTGAGAGTTTGGCCTAGAAAAATTAACAGTAACATTTTTAAAGCACGATTTTCCGCGGAAAAATTAATTTATCGCGGGCGAAGCTGCGGACGGAAGGCTAGTTTTAATATAAAATAGCATGCCGTTTGCTTGTAACTTATTGTGCAACTGAGCCCTGGGCACAGATTACTTAATAGTTACTTCGTAACAGATACTGCATCCCGTACAAAATCTTGGTACTTAGGTACCGCGATTATAGCCACAGATTAGCCTACTCCGTCTCCTTATGAATGTGTGCGTGCCGACAGTGACAAGGGCTGGCAGTTTGGATAAAAATATTTTTTTTCTACATGTTTTTTTACCATTTTGTCGGGATAATTGCTATATATTATATTATATCCATGCAAACTTTCTAGCACTAATATTCCCTAAGCTAAGCCATGGACGGAAAAAGAGGCAGACAGTCATGGCGAAACTATAAGGGTTCCTTTTAGCCATTTTAGCTCTGGAGTCCTAACAAAAAAAAGGATATTTATTGTAATGCGCAGAACACATTGCCATGCTCACAGTACCCTAGCGTCATACAAGATACGAAGGTCAACTTTCGAACTTCGCATCGTGCCATTCCGCTCACGCATATAGCTTTTTATAGAACAGTAAGAGGGACAGCACGATACGAACTCCCAAATTGTTATATCAGCTATTAATTCTAGCATAGTCATATTAAAATTCGCCCCCTGTTTCACCATTCACTTATAAAAGTCCAGGCGGCATATTTTTTCCGTGGAACACGAATGAACGTGCGTCGGCGCGCGCTTGTGACAACCTACTGCAATTTCGATCGCAGGAGATCGTCCCCGCGGTAGGTAAATATCGCGCGTAAGTACATGGCATGCAGGAGGCCTGCCCTGAGCCAATTGCATAAAAAAGTACAAGCGAAGCTGCGGAGCTAGTCTTTTATAGGTTAGCTAAATGTAATTCTTTCCTCAGGCTCCCCTTCGCCGGGCAAGTCGCGGCCATCTTTGCCGACGTCGCCCGCGCACATGGCGGCGCTGCGGCACTCGCACCAGCACCAGTTGGACGCGGCGGCGTACTCGGCGCTTGCGCACCTCAGTGAGTACAGTATGTATAACGGTTCCTTTTTGGCATCATCTCGTTTGGCATAATTATCATGTCGCCGAAACCAAGGATGATATAGACTGGATTGGCAGTCGCCATAGTACGGATCGGCCGCGGTTTTTGTAGTTCGATTATTAAATCTTGATGGCGCTGAAATACAGCCAGAGGCTTTGAAGGCAAAACAATAAGACTACAGATATTTCATATCACTGCAAATGTATTATTATGCAATATTTTTGAAAAATAATACTTTTTTAGTAATATGAAACATCTGTAGTGTTATTGTTTTGCCTTCGAAGCCTCTGGCTATATTTCAGCGCCATCTAGATTTAATAATCGAACTACAAAAACCGCGGCCGATTCGTACTATGGCGACTGCCAATCCAGTCTATATCTTCCTTGTCGAAACTCATCACTACATAGTAAAAAACAAAGTCGCTTCCCGCTGTCTGTCTGTCCCTATGTATGCTTAGATCTTTAAAACTACGCAACGGATTTTGATGCGTTTTTTTTAATAGGTAGAGTGATTCAAGAGGAAGGTTTATATGTATAATACATGTATGGCACCTATGCGAAGCCGGGGCGGGTCGCTAGTATCCCATAATTTGACGTAAGACGACCGATAGCTTAGTGGTTAGAGAACTAGAGAAGCTTGAGGTCTCCGATTCGATTCCCGGTCGGGTCCTCGAGTCTTGGGTGTTTAATTTGTAGTGAATTCACAAGGACAACATTAATGGTTATTTGTTTCACACAGTTTTATTAACATAAGGATAAGCCTGTAATGATACATGTAAGTTTATGTTTATCCGTTGTCTAGCACACATATTACAAACAAGCTTTGCTTAGTTTCAGACTAGGTCAATTGATGTCAATTGTCCCGCCGTGATATTTATTTATTTATAACCTCATTTATACGAAACTCCTGGCGCATAATCTTGTTAGGCCAAATAATGGCATAGTTAGATGTTTAAATAATTGTTTATAAACAATAATAATAATAACACACATTACATATATTTCAACTAAATACAAACTGAAATATAGATGCACAGAAAAACGCCCAGAAAAAATAAGACCAATGCTGGGAATCGAACCCAGGTCCTCGGCATTCCGTGCCGCGTGCTAAACCCCTACACCATAACTGGTCAAGTGTCTAGACGGGAATTTTTGCCATACATCCATGTTTCAATTTGTTAAATCATCACATTGCGTGATACTACGTCATCTATGTTATACCCTAATCGAGAGATTTCAACACTCCTTCGGAACTACCTGCTCACCCGGACAAGAGATGGCGCAACCTGTCCAAACTTTAACAAGTTTGATATGTAGTGTAAAAATACAAAAAGATACTTCATATCAAACTTGTTAAACACACATTACATAATCTTAATAAAAAAAATATTAAAAGCAAGACTTTCCAGGTGGTTATAAAAAAACTGATACCAAAGGCTTAAGTTACCTAAGCTCCTACATTAGTCTTTGATTTCAACTGTTTCGAGTAGCTACCGCTCCTACCTATCATCAATTCATCATCTTCAAAGATTTTCGGGGAAACTTATCTTCGGCGATGCCAAATTATAAATAAATAATAAAATAAATATTAGGGGACAACCTTACACAAATCGACCTAGTCCCAAACTAAGCAAAGCTTGTACTATGGGTACTAGACGACGATCAACATACTTATATAGATAAATAAATACTTAAATACATAGAAAACATCCATAACTCAGGAACAAATATTCGTGCTCATCACACAAATAAATGCCCTTACCGGGTTTCGAACCCAGGACCTCTTGCTTCGTAGGCAGGGTCACTACCAACTAGGCTAAAGAGGTCGTTAATTATGCAATTATGCCTAGTACCTTTTATGCGAATGAAATTATTCTGCTAAAAAATTGTGATACGTGTTACGCTCAGTGTTAGATAGGGCGGGTTGGGGGTGGGTTGAGAGCGAGTTGGGGGCGGGTTGAGAGCGAGTTGGGGGCGGGGTGAGCGCAGAGCGGGTTGGGGGCGGGTTGAGAGCGAGTTGGGGGTGGGTTAGGAGCGGGTTGAGAGCGGGTTGGGGGCGGGGTGAGCGCGAGTTGGGGGCGGGTTGGGAGCGGGTTGGGGGTGGGTTGGGAGCGGGTTAGGAGAGGTTGGGGGCGGATTGGGAGCGGGTTGGTTTATTATGAAGTTTCACTTCTTCCGGAAGGAACTAAGGAGAGCCATAATTGATGAAAAAGCAAATTGGATAAAAAAATAAGCTGCCCAAATTACTAATTCCACGCGGACGGAGTCGCGGGCAAAAGCTAGTTCATAAATATCGATAAAATGTTTCGGCCTTTGGCATTCGCTACAAAGAAACACCTGTGTCTGGGCACGTCTAAATTAGAGTATAATAAATGACACCCCTCTTTTTGTGTCGGGGGTTAAAAAGCCGATATTTATAAATGTCGATAGAAATTTTCGGCTTTCGTCATTAATTCCAAAGCCTCCTGTGTCTAGGCGTACCTTTAAAAGTCCATTTCATTAAGTTGGCGTACTTTTCAGGTGCAAATTCCCAACACAACGCGCAACTCCAGGCAGTAATGACGCACGCGGCGGCGCTTGGGCAAGTGCAAGGCGCACAGCATCCCGCCATCACCAATATCATGTCAGGTAAGCTTCCGGACATAGCCGAACTTTACCGAACACGGGTGGTTTAAAAGAGGTTCGATATATTTGATTCAAAGATTTGTTTAGTTTGAGGGTAGGTAAAAAGGCGTGGTGCCGCAACGATTCGATTCCGGGTTGACTAGTTTTTTAAGTGACGTCAGCAATGACAAATATGGCCGACATTATCGACCAGGAAATTCCTTTACCACCTAAGTTTCAATGTTATCTGCTTTGATCAATTATAACTGAAGATACACATTGCCGAACAAAATCCCCTTCAAAGAATGTCCCAACTTTTTTATTTCTTTGCATAACAATTAAAATCATCACCTACACAGAAATTTGAACCTAGTCTTTACTTTTTTACAGTCGAATTTCGGTTGACACTTGACAGCTAAACTTGACAATTTCACGCAACGTACTGAGAAAAAAGAAGGCCACTTTTTATCAAAGTGGCGCTCATTTGGCTCGGACATTTTCGGGCGCGCGACTGTGGATCTACAGTTATAATTGATCAAAGGTTATCTTTATGGCTTAAAACATCAAGGGCCATTTTCAGTTACAACTCAATGTGACATTCAGCCTTATTGTTTTTTTATTATGTAGGAACTGTCATAATAAATGGTAAAGCACATACTTGGTCGACTATACGCTAACTGCGAGGTGTTGTATTCGAATAACCTAATAGACTCTTTACTAGTGAGAGAGCGCTCTGGGTTGCCTAAAAAAACTGTTCACGCCACGTTACTGCTATTTAGGCCAAACGACCCATAATGTTAATTTCGGAACCTTTTGTGTCCCATAATTTCATTTGTCATACTTTCACTTGCTATACCAACATTTGCCATAAAACGCTGAGCTGTATGCTGTTTTCAGGATTTTTTGAAATGTCATCTTGTAGAATACAGTAGGTTAGGTTATAGGTTAGTTTAATGTTTAACATTTCTTGAAGATAATACTGTTTCGGACATAAATTATTTTATGAAAGTTAAGACTTACAATATTCGTGCAAACGATAGGGGATACAATTAATTTTTTATTACTTATTTTTTCTTAGGTTTATACGGAAGCTGGGGCATCGGAGACACATTCCCAACGCCCTCGCCCGAGTCGCCTGACCATTGGTCGACACCGTCTCCTCAAACGCCACTAACACAATCTCCGCACTCCGATTGGTCAGATCGAGCTGCGCTCTCTCCTAACGACATGCAACAGACCAATAAGGGAGGCACTGAAGCGATCTACATCTAAAGATGTGTAGATAAATCTTTGTTCAAGTTCATTGTTAAAATCTTAGTAGTAAATGTAAGATGGCAACAAGTTTAGAGGTTAGACAACGGCCATTTAGAAATGGCGGACACATTCCAACCTGGGCACATCTACGCAGTCAGATAATATTTTAACACTGGGATGATTCGATATTAAAAAAAATCTAATCCACCCTTACGTTGTCAGTATTCCCAAAATCCGCACAAAGCGTTTTCGCTCTTCCTTCATCAACCGCACAGCTAAGGAGTGGCATTCCCTGCCTGTGACTGTGTTCCCTGAACACTACAATTTGGCCGCTTTCAAGTCTAGGATGAATGAGCATTTACTAGGCAAGCGTGCTCCATCGTAGGCCTCATATTCGCTTTCCATCAGGCGTGATTGTGGCCAAACGCAAGCCTATATTGTATATAAAAAAAATCATATCAAAATTAAAAAAGATGTTTGTTAACTACAATAAGAGCCTGATAAAATGATCCAAGTGTTGGCGTAAATGATTATTTTCCTGTGTCGTAAAAAATAATTATATTCATGTCTAAACCCATAGGGGTTTTTCCCATCCTAGCCTAACAAAAAGTAACTTTTTCGCAATTAGATTATCGATACGAAATAATCGACAATATAAATCGTCCCATCCCTATGTTATGTTATATGTCACGAAATTGAATGCGATGAACAACAAAGGGTTTAGGCATACTTATTATTTTTTTACTAAGGCAGTCGTATAGGAAGTGAACGTAAAAGATTTATCTACATTAATGACTGAATGTTATGTTTTTAGAAAGATTAACGACATTTTATTTAAGGATCGACTTGTAAGACTGCAGAATTGTTTGACATCTTTTAGACCAAAAAAACCGTCACCTTAAAGCCGAGGTAGAGTTTTTTGTTGATTTACTAAAATCGTATTACCTGTACGTGTAGATTCATTCTTTATAATCTGTCTCTTTTGATTAACTGCTGGTACAGTCGGCTTTAATGTGAAGTAATGTGATCATGACAATATTAATGACTATCCGAAAATATGAAATGTGTATCACAAAAAACCACTTTTTTTCTTACTTGAAAAAAAAGGGAGCACTCACACGGCTTTAAGTTAACAGTGTTGCCACTAACTTATTGGACAGCACAGATATGAAATTTCGTAATTGCAACACGTTTTTTTATGAAGTTAAAATTGAAATGTCATTTTTTTTATACCTCTCAAATATTTTTTTGTAATTAAAAAATGACACTTTTTCCTACAAGTATGTGGTTATGTCGACAGGACTTTATGAAGATAGTCCGATGATATCTCAAGGGCTTGTTTACAGAGCTAGATAGACTGATCTGGATACACATGACCCGATAGAATAGATTCATGGTTCATACATAATTCGGTGTATTTTTGCTTTTAAAAATGTTTGCTTCTTGTAAATTTAAAGATGGTGCATATAAGTAAGTAATATGCGTAAAGAAACTGCTTCGAGATTTTTTTATGTGAAATTAGAAATTAAATCACACGTGTCACATACTCCTTCACTCCAAATTATGTTTTTAAGTTTTACTGCTTTATAGGTTATGGATAAAACTGGAGAATATCGCAAAAATACACCTATCTCCCTATTAACACCGTGTTCATACAATTTGTTGTGTTGTTAAATGTTTTAATGTAATTGTTTTAATAAACTGTGTTTTCAATCATTAATCATAATGATAAATGAACAAAAAAATGTAATTTTGCATATGAGATTGTTTTGCTTTGGAAGTGAACGGAAATTATTTATGTGTGATTCCTTAGTAAATATACTTTTGTACTAGTGTATGTAGTGGATACGTTTGTTTTTAATTCGTTTCTAAGATTGTTTAAGTCCAAATTGTAAAGGTGAGTCGAGATCGGTTGTTTACGAAGTATTTTCAAAACTCTATTTTTCTACATTTTTATGGGCGCCGGCGTCAATGCCGCTGTCGTCGCACTGTAGACGTGACATTAGTATGATGCGATGTTAGCTCATTTTTTTCCGCCGGTTCATATAAGTTTGTGCTTCGTGTTCCATTTTTGAATGCGAGATCTCGACTTGAACGTTACAATTTGTTATAGACGTTTCTAGAACAGTTCGGAACCATTCCACGATTGCTTCCATTTTTTTAAAGAGGTGGGCACAGACATACATCACTCAATTCGGGTTTGACATTAAAATCAATGAGATTATTTTATTTATTGTTTTAATTTATTGTAAACTTTGACAGTTGCGTGTTAATTTTAATAAACACTGCCATTTTTAGAGCCACCTCTGTGTTAACGGTTTTCCAGCGTAGTTTTTTACGTTTAGATCTCATCATTCCATTTCGCTTTAAAAATACAATTTTTTTTTTTAACCTTACTCGGGACCAGGACATGCTCAATTTTTTTTTAGAAAATAAAAATCCGCGTTATTTTGTAATATATTTACTGTAAGTTTATAAAACTTCCGCGACACAGTTTAATGTAAATAAACATTTTTTTTTTAAATAAAAAAATATAGATTGAGAAAATGATCTTCGTAATTTACTTAGTTTTATTTAGTTTTTAATTTTGATATTTTGTGTCATCGTAAAAGTGCCAAGGAGCAGTAAATATGGGAACGTAGCTGATTTGAGCGGGCCCTAACTGGTTGAAACTAGTTTTTTTTGGAAGCTTAGTGATAATTGTGTATTACTAGTTGTAGTAATAAGTACATACTTCGTGCTTCCTTACGCATTCTCTTTTAACTATGTAATTGTAAACGCTATTTGTATTTAAGTTCGAAATTCTGTAGATACGGTCAATTTTTGTCTATGGCCAATAGGGTTTTTTTAGCTACAAATTTACTACTGCTGTTGTCAGTGGCGCTTTAGTTTATTAGAAGACGTGAAATTAATGTGTGTCAGCGTTAGTTCCGGCTTTAGCCACTGGTATAATTAAGTTTGTCGTGCTTCTCAATTATTATCTGTATTTTTGTCGCTGTGTTGTTTAAATATTTATACAAAAAATCTTTTGATACTTTTACTAATTTGACTTTATTTTTAATTTAAAAATGGTTTTGTATTATTTTACTTTGAAAAACGTAATAGAAATAATGTATCCCTATTGGCCTGTTTGAGCATAAGTTTGTCTTTTCAAAATTGTAACGCTTTTAGGTTCCAGCAAGCTTTTTTTTTTAATTGTAACTGCATGGATTTGGGCACGATCTTCTTTCCGTCATAAATTTTCCCGTGCCTTCAATTATTATAATTAGTATAAAAATGTAATTTAAATCAAGTTAAGCGTAAGAATATTTTAGTTTTAGTTTTGTAAATACATTTTATCATTATTTTTATGAAATGCATTTCTTTGTAAGAATTTGAAATTTTCTATGAATTTAATTTCAAATGTTTTCCCCCTTAACTGACAATAAAGGAATAAATTTTAAATTGTTTTTTCTTTTAATCAAATGTTTCCATTTTAATACAAAATAATAATTATTCTAGAATATTCCATGGAAGATAGGCGCCTACAATTCGAACCCCATAGGGAACGTGCACATAGACGGTGCTGCCATCAATTTGAATGTTTTACCCTGATAAGCTACTTTTACTGTCCACATAGTGTCTCTTCTGTGGCATTAGTGCTGCCGCCTATAGTTACGGCATGTTCCCTATATTTTTCCTTAAACGAACTATGGCGACTGCCAATCCAGTCTATCATCCTTGCCAAAACTAAGCAAAGCTAGTACTATGGATACTAGACAGCGGATGAACATAGTTAAATAGATAAATATATATGTACTTAACTACATGATGCACATATCACGAAACGAAAATGGTCCCAAATCAGCGAAGTGCCACTCTTGCGACCGGCGATGATCTTCCTATGGGACCAGCATAAAAAACTACAAGCAAATAGTATTAGTGAATTTCAATACAAAATAGCTAATACTATTAGCTTGCAATCTACTATATAAAAATAAGTCGGGTTTTCCTTCCTGACGCTATAACTCCAGAACGCACGAACCGATTTCCACGGTTTCGCATTCGTTGGAAAGGTCTCGGGCTCCGTGAGGTTTATAGCAAAGAAAATTCAGGAAAAATTTCAACAGAAAAGCGGGAAAATCTTTTTTCACATACAGCGCCATCTCTGATACATAGCATGTACTACAAACCAATACTATTCTCCGCGGACGGAGTCGCGGGCAACAGCTAGTTTGTTATGCAATTGGGTCCAGGTCATTAAACATCATAAAGTATAACAAAACAAAGTGAAACCGATACGACAATTTTTTTGATTCCAAAATAAAAAATAAATATTTTATCACTAGAACACACGCACATTACATTACAAATAGCCATAAAAATAAAAAATAAATAATAAATATTAGGGGACAATCTTACACAAATCAATCTAGTCCCAAACTAAACAAAGCTTGTACTATGGCTACCACAGTGGTAGTAGTAGTGGTGGTAGTGGTAGTGTGGTATGGGTAGGCCACATACATTTCCCTTTTGGGCAACAACAAAAAGAATGATGCCCCAACATGTAGACGTCAGAACGAAGACTAGGCTGTATGGTTTTAAGCCTTTGCCTTTTCCATAGCGGAAAGAATAAAAAAAGAAAACAACAACAACTTGCAGACCCCGCCACCGTAGACCACGCCAACTACCGTAGCAAGTTTTCTTATTTAGGTAATAGATGGCGCTAATGTGTTAAACAGAGGTCAAAATGCCATACGCAAAAAGGTTGAGTCAAACGTAACAGAGCGGACAGACAACGCCATCTATACGCTAACGTAGAAGATGCCGAGCGAAATTCTCCCTAGAAATTATATTACCAGTTAAACTACCCCAAAATCTTTAATATTTTGATACACCTACCCTTGCAACAGCAATGGAATAACAATTCAAATTTAAAATTTCAATCGAATACTTTAGTGTTTAAGTTATTTGTTAGTTTTTTTTACATAAAAAAGTTAATACTAGTGAATTAATCTCAGACAGGTGTGTATTAGATAAACAGGTAAGTATTTAATATTATAACACGCTTTTACTAACTTCAATAAATTTACCTTTCAAAATTCTTAATCGTTAACTGATGGGAAAATTGTAATATGGATTTAGTTGTATTCAATATAAGACTCGTCGTAGGGTCGATATTCATTTTGATTCGGCATTTAAAGGATGGCAGGCAGATATGTGGAACCCAGCCATCACCAATAGGATTATAATGAAGTAGAATTATCGATCCTACCATTTGCTATAATTGTTATTAAGACGACTATACTGTGGAGGCTGGGAGAATTTACATAGATATATACTTAATGACTTGTAAACTCACGTATTTGAGGGCTGATGGCGCTTCTCCGGGGTTTTAGAAGATTGATTCCATTTTAGAAAATTAAGCTTAAATAACTAGCTTTCACTTGGTATGCATGCGGTTCGTTTTGGACACGCAGGCCAATTTTGACCAGTACCTATTCTTTAAAACTTCCATAAGTGAATGTTTGGTTAAACTTCAGTAACTTACTTAAGTACCCATTTAACTTTAGAAGTTTTTTTTTCGGTTACAGCGCAGTGCCGCTGAGCATTGAACTGTCTTAATTTATTTATAGGTCTTTGTGTTTATTTTTTTTTTAAATTAATGGGTCTCACCAAAGATGATATAGACTGGATTAGCAATCGCCATAGTAGAGATCGTCCGCAGAAAAATAGTTCGATTATTAAATCTACTCCATTTAATTTAGAATTATAAACCACAACAACATTATATTGCGGCTCGTGAACTGCAATCTCTTTACAATTTATACTAGAATAACAATTGACGACACGCAAATAAAGTGACATTAAAACAATTTTATTTTGCAGCTCCCAGACTATTGTACTGTACTATTTGCTGGGTAAGAAATAGTTGACGAGCCGCAATATAATGATGTTGTGGTTTTCAATTCTAAATTAAATGAAGAGGTGGCGCTGAAATATAGCCCGAGGCTTTGAAGGCAAAACAATAAGGCTACAGATGTTTCATACTACTACAAATGTATTATTTTTCAAAAATATTATTAATATTATTACTATTTATTTATTTTATTTTATTTCAAACTAGGATTTAATAGAAAACCGAGATAATTCATAAATATTTATTTTCAATAAGCGTAGTGGCAGAATATCACAATGAACCAAACAGCAACTATCGCTTATTAGTACATTACTGCAGCGGCCGCGAAATAGGGGATTGCCGGCCGAGTAGTTATAAATGGCTGAACGAGGCCATCTAGAGATACGAGGCCGGCAATCCCTGTTCGTGGCCAAGGCTTGTATAGAGTTTTTCTCAAACATGCATCATCATCATCATCATCATCATCATCATCATCATCATCATCATCATCACCATCATCATCGTCGTCGTCATCTCATCATCACCATCATCATCATCATTACCCATCATCTTCATCATCATCACCATCATCATCATCATCTCATCATCACCATCATCATGATCATCACCATCATCATCATCACCATCATCATGATCATCACCATCATCATCATCACCCATCATCACCATCATCATCACCATCATCAACATCATCATCATCATCTCATCATCACCATCATCATCACCATCATTACCCATCATCTTCATCATCATCACCATCATCATCATCATCTCATCATTACCATCATCATCATCGCCATCATCATCATCATCATCACCCGTCATCACCATCATCATCATCACCCATCATCACCATCATCATCATCATCATCATCAACATCATCATCATCATCATCTCATCATCACCGCCATCATCAACACCATCATCATCATCATCTTACCTTACCTTAAATATAGTGGCAGAATGTCATAATGAACCAAAACGCAAATATTGCTTAGGTATAGTTTTTTTTTAATGGCTAAATGCTATGATGCCATAGACCTATAAACGTCATGGTATGAAACAATAGACGATCACTTTGCTGGCCAAGGCCAGCAATGTTGTATGAAATTCCATTATTGACCTCTCGTCTAGCCGCACACCACGCCGCGCCTGCATCGTGACACTTCGTGGCGTATTATAAGGAACATAACGTCAACATTTCATAGCATGTTTGAGAAAAGATTTTTTTCTCAAACATGCTATGAAATATTGACGTTATGTTCCTTATAGTACGCCACGAAGGGTCACGTTGCAGGTGCAGGTGCAGCCGGTGGTGGGGGACCGCCTAGACGAGAGGTCAATAATGGAATTTCATACAACTTTGCAGGCCTAGGCCGGCAATGCGATCGTCTATTGTTTCATGTCACACAGCACCATGATTTTTATAGGTCTATTATGGCATCATAGCATTCAGCCATTTAAAAAAAAACTATAAGCAATATTTGCGTTTTGGTTCATTATGACATTCTGCCACTACGCTTATTTAAGGTAAGGTAAGATGGTGATGGTGATGGTAATGGTGATCTGCCTAGAGAAATATTTCATCATCAACATCATCATCACTATCATCACCATTATCATCATCATCATCATCATCATCATTATCATCATCATCATTCATCACCATCATCATCATCATCATCATCATCATCATCATCATTCATCACCATCATCATCATCATCACCATCATCACCATCACCATCATCATCATCGCCATCATCATCATCATCACCATCATCATCATCATCATCATCATCATCATCATCATCATCACCATCATCATCATTCATCACCATCATCATCATCATCACCATCATCACCATCACCATCATCATCATCGCCATCATCATCATCATCACCATCATCATTCATCACCATCATCATCATCATCATCATCATCATCATCATCATCATCATCATCATCATTCATCATCATCATCATCATCATCATTCATCATCATCATTCATCACCATCATCATCATCATCATTCATCACCATCATCATCAATCACCATCATAACCATCACCATAATCATCATTCATCACCATCATCACCATCATCATCATCATCATCATCACCACCATCACCACCATCATCATCATCATCATCATCATCATCATCATCATCATCACCACCATCACCACCATCATAATCATCATCATCATCACCATCATCATCGTCACCATCATCACCATCACCACCATCATCATCATCATCATCACCATCACCATCATGATGACGACGACGATGATGATGATGATGATGATGATGGTCCATGTTTGAGAAAAGCACTATACAAGCCTCGGCCGGAACAGGGGTTGCCGGCCTCGTATCATGCCGGCCTCGTGTACCACTCGGCCGTCAACTTAGATACTCGGCCGGCAACCCCTTAAGTCCCGGCCTCTGCAGTAATGTACTATTAAATGGCTGAACGCCATGATGCCGTGTCACTCCGTGTGGTATGGAAATTAAATAAAAACCGGCCAAGAGCGTGTCGGACACGCCCAAGATAGGGTTCCGTAGCCATTACGAAAAAATCAAGTAATATTTTTCTAAGGATTTCGTATGTGTACGGAATCTTCCAAGTCAATACTTTGAAAAAAGCTCGTATCTCAAAATCGTTAATCTGGCAAAGTGAACTTTATTACGCGCGTATCAAGGTTCAGTTTTGTTTACATGCTGATTTGAGATACGAATTTTTCAAAGTAGTGACGGTATGTTTAATACCTTAGGCTACTATTTACTCTTAAACTACAAATAATTCCCAAGCAATCTTAGCCGCTATAATTTTCCTTGTAAATTTAATGTATTTACTACCATTTTGAATTTTTTTTAATTTTTCCACCCAACAGTTTAGATTTTAGAGGGGTGGGGACGGTCGATTTTAATGAAAATTTTCACTTTAAAGTTGAATATTTCGCAAACAAATCACTTAATACAAAAATCATGTAAGCAACCCCTCAATGGTTTTAAAAGACCTATCCAACGATATCCCACACTATAGGGTTAGTCGAGAAAAAAAAATCACCCCCACTTTACGTCTATGGGAGGTACCCTAAAAAAATTTTTTTTAGTTTTTTTTATTTAACCACTTTGTCGGCGTGACTAATATATATATTCATGCCAAATTACAGTTTTCTAGTACTAATAGTCTCTGAGCTTAGCCGCGGACAGGCAGGCAGACAGACAGACGGACAGACATGGCGAAACTATAAGGGTTCCTAGTTGACTACGGAACCCTAAAAAGATCACTTTGCCGGCCTAGGCCGGCAATGTTCTATGGAAATCCATTATTGACCTCGCGTCTAGCCGCACCTGCAACGAATTACTTCACGGTCTATTATAAGGAACATAACATCAATATTTCATTTGTAAAACTATGATTTGTACTTGTATATACGTAGCTGTAGACCGCTACATAAATTTGAGTATCAATCATAGTTTTCAGTATTATTTATTAGTGTTGACATATAAAAGATTTTTGAAAGGGACTTTTTTAAGGGACACGACTCTCTTGAAAAAACTTCTAAATAAATACTCTTTCTTCAGTTTTAACTTTTGTAAATATAATACATAAGTAATTTATTTATATGTAATTGTAAAGTTAAAGTTAAATAAATAATTTAATATCAATATTAATTTCACCTACAGATATTTGGTTGAAACTGTTTTGTAGAAGAAAAGTTCATATTACAGTGGTAATACTTCAAGTTTAAACAAAATTTAGATACTAGTACCTGGGCGACCGAGCTCTGCTCGGGCAGAAACTCGGTACCAAGCGTTTTCCCAGAGATAAGACCAAGCTAGATCAATTTTTCATCCCCGAAAACCCCCAAATACCAAATTTCATCGAAATCGTTGGAGCCGTTTCCGAGATCAAAACACCGGAGGGATGGGGGGGGGGAGAGGGGGGAGGGGATGCGGGGAGGGAGCGCGGGGGTATGAATCAGTCAATTTTGTAAATGACTTTTTTGCTAACGTAGGTAAAAAATTAGCTAAAAATATTATTGACGGATGCTTTACATCCACTTTAGACGCTCAGCCGCTAAAATCAATTGGCTCATGTTTTGTCCTTTTGGATACTGATCCCCAAGAAGTGGATTCGATACTTATGAGCCTAAAAACTGATAGTGCCCCAGGACTTGATCGCATCCCCACCAAATTTCTTAAACTTGCTAGACCTCTTGTGGTACCTGTCATTAGTCACTTAGCAAATCTATGTTTCGAAAGTGGCGTTTTCCCATCGGTTCTTAAAAAATCCATAGTTACACCTGTGTTCAAGAGTGATAAGAGAGACGATGCTAACAACTACAGGCCTATCTCTGTCCTCTCTGCAATTTCAAAAATACTGGAAAAACTTATAAATAACAGATTGAATTCATATTTAAATAAATTTGGAATCCTTTCCGACTCACAGTTTGGCTTCAGGCAGGGTAGATCCACGGAGGACGCTATTCTGGCTCTTACTTCTTTCATAACTGAGCAGGTTGACAGAGGTAGCAAATGTATGGCAGTCTTCTTGGACCTTAAGAAAGCTTTCGACACCGTCTCTCTTCCCATTCTTGTTTCAGAAATTGGAACATATCGGAGTTCGAGGAACACCGTTGGCTTTGTTGAGTGACTACCTACATGGTCGAGGGCAACGTGTTAGGATAAGTGATTGTGTTAGCGAGGAGTCTGAAGTATATTTTGGTGTTCCCCAGGGAAGCGTGCTTGGGCCTACTCTGTTCTCAATTTACATTAATGACCTGACTGATATGAGAATTGAGGATGGTCGCGTCTTATCATATGCAGATGACACAGTTATTATGTTTACCGGTAAATCTTGGAACACTGTTTTTAACAGTGCTCAAATAGGACTGCGTAGGGTAAGTCAGTGGCTAAATTCAAATCTTCTGACACTTAACATTGCAAAAACGAACTATATATGTTTTACTAAAAATGTACGCACTCAGCCAGACAGTAATTTCGATTTGAAAATGCACACCTGTGATATGAATAACTTCTGCAACTGTATCCAAATAGCAAAAGTGACATCAACTAAATACCTTGGCATCATGTTGGATCAAAGACTCTCGTGGCATACACATATAGAATATGTTAATAACAGGATCAGAAAACTCACCTGGTTATTCAAAAAGTTACGACATATCACCACTAAGTCACTGTTAAATCAATTATACACAGTACTGGCTCAACCTATTATGACTTATTGTATTGCAGTCTGGGGCGGTGCTACAAAAACCAAGTTCTTGGAGGTTGAGAGAGGGCAGAGAAGTTTAATTAAAGTTATGTATTTTAAACCATATAGATACTCAACCAATGAACTTTATAACATATCTGGGCTTCTCTCTATGAGAAAGTTATTTGTTCTGTTGACTGCCCTCAAAGTACACAAATCCTTGACATTTAACCCACAGTTAAAGACTGGTAGAAGAAAGTATAATGTTGCCACGGTCCCACTCTGTAAATCTCGTTTTGCTGGAACTCAATTTCGAGTACTGTCAGCGCGCCTTTATAATAAAATTAATAGGGTTATAAATATATTTCCCTTACGGGTACAACCTTGCAATAAGGCCTCAACAATGTGGTTGAAAACCCTGAATTATGAAGATGTTGAAGGATTATTATAATAGTTATTTGTTGTGTAGTGAAACGTTGGGTATATGTACTAGGCTGTGATATACTTACGCGCTCACTTGTGTGCACACACGCGCACGGGCACGCACACGCGCGTGCGCGCATACACACACACACATCTACACACACACACATCTACACACTCACACTATTGTTAATATAGTATAGTTGTTATTGTTAAAACTTATTTGTTATGGAAGAGCGGAGTCTGCTGACACAGGTATTTTATACTTACTAGCAGATTCCAACCTTTGCACTGTAAACCTTGTTCTTTTAACATAATAAATATATTATTAAATATATATTATTATTATTACTGTCCGCATAGTGTCTCTTCTGTCGCATTAGTGCTGCCGCCTATAGTTACTGCACGTTCCCTATAATACTATTTCTAACAAAAAAGTAACTTTTTCTCACAAAAGAAAAAACTTGACGTTTTCTCATGAAAAATAAACTTAAAAAAAAAACTTAAAATCTTGAAAAAAACGTGGAAACGAACCGAGGTCGGCTGGATCCGCGACCACCCGATTTCTAATGTGCCATTATGATCTGCTCGAAGTTGGCGAAATTTAGCTTTATATTCTAATGCAAACAAAAATAGCCGGAAAACACGAGTAAAAGCGATTTTCTGAAAATGAAACATAGCTAGATCAGTTTTTCATCCCCGAAAACCCCCACATACCAAATTTCATCGAAATCGTTGGAGCCGTTTCCGAGATCCTGATTATATATATACATATATATATATATATATACAAGAATTGCTCGTTTAAAGGTATTAGATAGATAGATAGATAGATAGATAGATAGATAGATAGATAGATTAATGTTATAATTTGCGTACCTGTCTGCGCATCGTGGACCCGCATCCCTATGGCCGCCGTCAAACCGCTGGCAATACCGGCGCGCGACGCCCGCGCCCCTCTCTCTTCTTTGCTCGGCTCGCGCACGCGGCGCGTCCGCTCCCAGACATTTTCATTTTATTTTAATATTGTAGAACCAGTATTATACAATTAATTTACAGTTCATCTTTTAATTAAACAACTCCACATTAGGGCTAGATCCCACATTGGTCCTTCGAGAAGAAAGAAATTATAAAAGTACGAGTTCGAGTGAAGAGAGCACGCGGCCACGAAAAAGAAGTCGTCAAGACGGAACCCCAGGGCGTTGGCCGGACGGAACAGTGAGATCGTTCTAATTAAGTATCCCTTCATTATCTCCTTTCCTTTCCACTTCTTATTAACATTTCTATCGCCTCAACGCATTTTTTCTTCGCCGAAATTTGAGTGTGACAACGCATTTCCCTTTTAAACTATAAACTTGCGTGTTTGCGTATGTGTGTTGACCGTCTTACTCAAGCGGTCGCAGTTTTCCAACGCTGTTTTCCATCGCAAAGCACGAGTTTTTGATTCGCCTTCCATTAACATTCATCGGGTTTATGCACGCCTCAATTTAACGCTAATTTTGATCTGACTCTGCTCGCTGCACCCTTCTTTCACTATGTTGGAAGCAGATAATATTAAAAAGCTTAAAAAAAGCAAAGCTGGCATAAAAGCTAAACTAACCCAGTTTGAAAATTACCTAAAAACCGCAATATCTTATGACAATCTTAGCGATATTCATGTCACCGAGCTAGAGTGCCGTTTGTCTGGGATAGAAAACCTCATCAATGATTTCGACACTTTACAGTGTGAATTGGAGTTGCTCTGTGACCCTCCTGACGAGCAATATGCCGAGCGAGAACAGGTCGAAAGCCAGTACTACCGACAGGTGGCCTCCGCGCGCAACCTCCTCCCTGCAGGCACCGACAAGGACGGATCTCCTGGATCACCGAGTCGCTCAGGTTCCGTGGCGAGCTACAACAACGATAAATCAGGTGGGACGTATGAGCACACAAAAAGATTTAACTTGCCTAAAATAAACATCCCCGTTTTCAATGGCAGCTATCAGCACTGGCTCGAGTTTAGAGACATATTCACTTCAATGATTCATAGCAACCGTGAATTAGACAACATTAGCAAATTTCACTATCTGCGAGCATCCCTGCAGGGCAATGCTGCAATGATTGTTAAGAATATTGATTTCACTAACGATAATTACACAATTGCATGGAATCTGTTGTGCGATAGGTACAACAATTCAAGATTATTAGTTAACAACCACGTACAAGCTCTGTTTAATGTTGAATCCATTTCAAAAGAATCTAGTAGGTCACTGAGATATCTAGTTGATGTAACTAATAAAAATATAAGGGCTCTGACCACTCTTAACCAACCGACAGAACATTGGGACACAATAATCATTCATATGATGTCCACAAAATTAGATCCCATTACAAATCTTAAGTGGGAAGAACACCGGAACACTGGTTCTGAAGCTCCCACGCTGACTGACTTCTGTACTTTCATAAGAAACAGGGCAGACTTATTGGAAACGTTGGAAGAAAATAAAACTAGAAATTCCAAATTTGATCAATCCAAATCCAAAAGTTTCATTGTTGTCTCTGATAATCAGAAAAGTCAGCAAAATTATTTTAGTTCCGGCAAATATAATAAAATAAATTTTAATAACAATAAATGCCTCTTATGTAAAGGTGAGCACACACTTTACAATTGTAATGTATTCAGGGATTTGAGTATAGAGGATCGAATAACAAAAGCGAAGCAGATTAATGTTTGCTTAAACTGTTTACGCACTGGTCATTCACAAAATAAATGTCAGTCTCCTCACTGTCGTTATTGTCGTTACAAACATAACACACTGCTGCATTTAGAAAAACGGGATTCTTCTCCAAATGATTATTTTTAACGACCGCTTAGCCTAGTTGGTAGTGACCCTGCCTACGAAGCAAGAGGTCCTGGGTTCAAATCCCGGTAAGGGCATCTATTTGTGTGATGAGCACGAATATTTGTTCCTGAGTTATGGATGTTTTCTATGTATTTAAGTATTTATTTATCTATATAAGTATGTTTATCGTCGTCTAGTACCCATAGTACAAGCTTTGCTTAGTTTGGGACTAGATCGATTTGTGTAAGATTGTCCCCTAATATTTTTTTTTTTTTTTTTTTATTTATTTAGTATAACTCTGTCCCAATACAAGAGAATGTCGCATTACCAGTGGACAACTCTCAGACCCACTATGAGTCTCCTACAGATAACGTCACCTTGTCAACTAACACCACACAGCATACTACTGCTCCGCAAATACTTCTATCCACAGCGATGGTGAAGGTGTACGACTCCAATGGTAATAAGCACACAGCCCGGCTGCTGCTAGACAACGGCAGCACTGCTAACTTCATATCACATGAGCTCTGTGGTAAGCTGGGTCTGTCAAGACGCAGTACACGGTCAACAATATCAGGTATCTGCAATCAATCTAGTAAAAGTACACAACTGTGCAACCTCACGCTGTACTCACTATATAGTGATTTTAAAGTAAATCTAGACTGTCTTGTCTTAGATGAAATAACTAGGTCCTTGCCATCTAAATTAATTAATATCAATGATATTCCTATACCTACTGGCCTTCAGTTAGCTGACCCTTCTTTCAATGTTCCTTCTGGGGTAGACATACTTGTTGGTGCAGAAATTTTTTGGAGTGTTATTTGCAACAATTCCATTGATTTGGGTAAAAAACAACCCAAATTATATGAAACAAAATTAGGATGGTTAGTGTCAGGTTATGTGTCACATGCCAGCACTACTAACTCTAGTAATCAACATCACTGTCATTTCAGTAAAGAAAATGAGAATATTACTCAATTCTGGGAATTAGACACCATACCTGCGCGGCACTCCTTCACTGCTGAGGAACGTGCCTGTGAGGAAAGCTTCCAAGCTAACACTTACCGCAACTCAAACGGTGGTTTTGTAGTAACTATACCTCTTAAAAAAGATCCGAGTGAGTTGGGTGATTCTTATGCTATGGCAAAGATGCGATTCCTCTCACTTGAACGTAGATTTATTAGAGACCCAGTTTTTAAAGAAAAATACATTGACTTTATGCAAGAGTATGAACAATTAGGTCACATGACACTAAACTCTACCTCCCCGCCTCTATTGAACACTTGTGCTAATAATAATACTGTCTCATGTTTTATTCCTCATCATGGTGTACTACGTGAATCGAGTACCACGACTAAACTTCGCGCAGTATTCGATGGATCAGCGGTTACTACGTCAGGGGTATCTCTTAATAACCTGCAAATGGTAGACCCAACAGTACAAGATGATTTACTGTCAATTCTTATCAGATTTCGTCAACACAAATTTGTTGTGTCCGGTGACATAGAAAAAATGTACCGTGCTATAGAAGTCAATCCTGTACAGCGCCCTCTGCAACAAATTATATTTCGCACTGATCAATATGAACCTCTTAAAACGTACACATTAAACACACTTACCTACGGCACTGCCTCTGCGCCGTACCTAGCTATAAAGTGTCTCACAAGCTTAGCTGATGCAACAAGTAATGAGAAAGTTAAAAATGCAATGAAAAGAGATTTTTATGTTGATGACTACTTAGGAGGAGGAACATCGAAAGAAGAGGTCATACAAACGTGTAAGGAACTCATTTCCATTTTGGCCTCAGCACAATTTAATTTGCGAAAATTTCAGTCTAATAACTTAGACATTTTGAAAGCAATAACAGATGGCAAACCAGAAATAAATAATGTATTGCAACTGTCTGACTCTGCTCCAAATATGTCTGCCAAAACACTTGGCCTTCATTGGCTCTGTGATTCTGATACTTTATCATTTTCTATAAATATAGATTTACATGAAAAAATTACAAAACGCCATGTACTATCTGTCATAAGCCAAATTTTTGACCCATTGGGCCTTGTGGGCCCAGTGATTGTTGAGGCAAAAATGGTTATGCAAAGGCTATGGAAACTTAAATCTGGCTGGGACGATGAGGTACCAACAGACATTAAAACACAATGGTCCTCATTCGCAAGCAAACTGCCATATTTAAATGACATTAAAATTCCACGCTGGGTATTGCAAAATGATTATATAAAGATAGAAATACATACCTTTTGCGACAGTTCCGAAAAAGCCTATGGCGCTTGTGTATATGCCCGCACAATAAGCCAGTGTGGTGGCATACATGTGCAATTAATAACATCAAAAAATAAAATTGCACCTATCAAACCAACTACTATACCGCGACTAGAATTATGCGGTGCACTGTTAGGTGCTAAATTGACAGCCAAAGTTTTAAATTCTATAACATTACAGGTTGATTGCAGATACTGGTGCGATTCAACTATTGTTCTGGGATGGTTGTCAACACCAGGTCATAAACTAAAACCCTTTGTTCGCAACCGTGTAAATGAGATACACGAAACCACAGCCAACGGCTTGTGGGGTTATGTGCCGTCTCTTGACAACCCGGCGGATCTCGTTTCTCGCGGGGTGAAGGCTGACCTCATCAGCTCTTCGCCGCTGTGGTGGTCGGGACCACCATATTTACTTTGTAATGAAAACAAATGGCCTAAAATGCCTAACGAAAAGCGAGATTTGCCTGACATTATATGCCACTTAGCGCAGAGCTCTAATACTAGTAGCACTAACCCACTCTTAACGCTCATACATAAACATTCCAATCTGACATGTTTATTTCATACAATAGCTTATATCAAAAGATTTATATCAAACTGCAGAGACAAACAAAATAGGTATAAAGGTCATCTAACTGCAGATGAAATTCATGATTCTCAAAATACTGTTATAAAATTAAGCCAAAGTGAAATGTTTCCTGAGGAGTACAGGATTCTCAAATCACAAAAAGAATTGCCTGCTAAAAATAGATTATTAAACCTTACCCCCTTTTTAGACTCAAATGACATTATTAGAGTAGGAGGTAGGCTTGATAACTCCCCATACTCATATGATCAAAAACATCCCATATTACTATGTGGCAAAAATCACCTAACTAAAACTATCTTCCAAATCCAACATGTTAAATTATTACATGAAGGCCCTCAAGGTCTCTTAGCTAATATTCGTCAACAGTATTATCCACTAGGAGGTAGAAATTTAGCTAAATTAACTGTTAGAAAATGCATTCCATGTATTAGGCAACTAGGTAAAACAATACAACCCATTATGGGCCAATTACCTACATCTAGAACTAAACTTGAATTTCCATTTCTCAACTGCTCAGTTGACTATGCTGGGCCAGTGCTTATAGCTGATAAGAAAGGCCGTGGTTGTAAATTGCTCAAGTCCTACCTGTGTATATTCGTGTGTTTCGCAGTAAAGGCTGTCCACTTGGAGCTCGTCACGGGCTTGACTAAAGAAGCGTACATTGCCGCTCTACGGCGCTTTATTTCACGTCGTGGCAAGCCACTGACAATCACCTCAGACCATGGAACCAACTTTGTCGGTGCATGTAACGAATTAACTTCATTAATTAACAAATCCAATTTGGTATCAGACTTGGCCGATGAAGGCATTAAATTCCTATTTACCCCAGCATATTCGCCCCACTTTAATGGATTAGTCGAATCAGCAGTTTGTTGTACTAAATATCATTTAAAACGTATTCTAACTTTAACTCATTTGACATATGAAGAAATGTCCACCTGTCTCACTCAAATTGAAGCTATACTCAATTCACGACCGTTGACTCCTTTATCCAGTGATCCTACAGACATGTCAGCACTAACCCCTGCCCACTTCCTGATTGGACGATCTCTTTCCTCCGTGCCATGCCCACAGATCGCCGACGACGTCAATATCAACCTGCTCCAGAGACACAAGCGCATAGAGGTCATCAAGCAGCACTTCTGGCGCAGATTTTCTAATGAATATATTTGTACACTCCAACAGAAAAGCAAATGGCACAAGTCAACACATAACCTAAGAGTGGATTCCCTTGTGCTAGTTAAAGACAAGGTCAACCCGCCACTGATGTGGTGTCTCGGTCGAGTGACCCGACTGTACCCAGGCCCCGACGGCATCAACCGTGTTGCAGACATCAAAACAAGGCGAGGGACACTGCGAAGAGGATACAACAACCTTTGCCCGCTTCCAGACCAAGACCTTTGAATCCTCAACGTCTTCAAGCCGGGGACCATGTCTGCGCATCGTGGACCCGCATCCCTATGGCCGCCGTCAAACCGCTGGCAATACCGGCGCGCGACGCCCGCGCCCCTCTCTCTTCTTTGCTCGGCTCGCGCACGCGGCGCGTCCGCTCCCAGACATTTTCATTTTATTTTAATATTGTAGAACCAGTATTATACAATTAATTTACAGTTCATCTTTTAATTAAACAACTCCACATTAGGGCTAGATCCCACAGTACCTATATACTATTTACAAATATTTTTGATATGCACTTAGAAATGTTGACAACAAATCACGTATGTCAAACTTTATGGTAAACATGGCGACCGCAGGGCCACCATGACATCTCCAACAGGTCTCACAGGGACGAGAATCTTCCTCCTTCTCCACCAAGGAAGCGTCCTAGAAGTCATATAAGTGTCAATTCAAGTCAATTGATTGTGTGTGATAAATTTTGGCACATGGATAGTTCAAAATCAAAGTATTCATGTGCAACACACATTGCACACAATACAGTATGCGTAGGTATACTTATAGGAAACATCAAAAACTTGGGATAATCTTTACACTTAAATAACAACAAAATAATTATGACTAGGTATTTTGTATTAATGTGCATGGGTTGGTTACATCTGGAAGGTCACAATGACAATGACACTTGTGTCAGTTACGTTCGGCCATCTTTGGTAACTTTTTTGGAATCTATATACGGCGTTGAGTTATAGGTACCACATCATCCTGTGTACGTAATTTTTACGTCATCTGCACTAAAAGTTCAAGCCCTGATGCAGATGATGATCCTTTTCATAGTTTAAGTGTGTTATGTCACAAAATAAAAAGGTACAGAAGTCAATCAAGTGTATGTACTTCACTTTTCATACCTACGCTCGGCGGTCGCTCTAGGGTTGTCAATTATGGCATATGCACATAAAATATATTTCTAGTTGTTTGATTTATTGTTGATATTCAAACGGAAAGAATGGAAATGTAAAATAATAATAATTAAAATACCTACCTACAAAATTTAGCGTTTGTCAATTTTCACTATCGAAAATCCCTAATAACTTCTAAACGGATTATCCTAGTTATACAATTTCCATTGTCCTATCGGTTTTAGACCTAAACCTATCTAATGACACTAAAAACAACACAATATCTATACAAACAAAAAAACATGTTTTCAACTTACGTAATATTAGTGGCATGAATTTACCTTACAAAAATGTAGTTAGGTATAAGTACCTAACCACATTTTTTGTAAGGTAACGTTTATTTATACTGATTCAAAATAGGAAACTATTATTACTTTGGGAGTCGGGGCGAGGTGCTTACCTATCTACCTAACTATTCTAAGTAACTTTAAAATGAACCATCGAAATACAAGCAGATACCTACTAAACTTACCTCTCTGAAACCACTGGTAGCTTAAAAAACGACCATTCACCGTTTAGGGTTGAATTTAAACAACCGTCCACTGAACAGTTACCTATAATAACCTTTTTTTTGTTGCTCCATTATTCCACTCGAAAAATTCCACAGACGCGCGACACAAAATAAATAAGTACGCGCGACCACAGCGCGCGCCTCGAAAAATTCCACTGACGCGCGACCACAGCGCGCGCCTCACGCGGATGGCAATCGCGCTCGGACTGATCCGAAATATCGTGTCTGTGAACAGTGTCTATGTGTGCGTTGCTCGAGCGCACTTTGTATGTAGATTTATTTCTGTACCTTTATAGTTTGTGGTTGTGTCCTCACTGGCATTCATGAGGACACGCTTCTAAAAATTTGAATGTAAGAGTTAATGGTTTAAAGGATTGAACCTTGCGGAAGAATCTAAGCATATCACAGAGACACAACAATAGCGAGTTTTAGACTGGCCAGCGCCATCTATGATCGCGATAAAAAACTAATCATTACAACGAAATAGCGTAGCGCGCAAGTAAAATTTGCGTCGCGACGTTTCACATTATTTTGTGAAATGTAAAGTGTAAAACCAGGTTCATAAAGGTCCTTACAAGCTTTTTATTATCTTGCATTATTGGCTATGTGCGAAGCGGGTGGTGGGAGTACAGAAAACGATCGCAGCGCACAACATGGCAAAAATTGGAAGTAAATTCGGAGGAAATGTTGTCAACGCTATGCGGCGCCACCGTCGTGCACGTAGCCAATACCGTAGTGCCTAGACCGACGCAGGGCCTCAGAATTGGGAACTCTGTTTCGGTAGAGGTCCCTCCCATAGTTCTATCAAAAAATGGAAACTGTATCAGAATCTACTGCCATTTTCAAGACTGTGATTTGGAACAAAACGCTTAAAGTTAATGACCCAAATACTTGAGCATGAGCCGTGGTGGCCTAGTGGTTTGACTATGGCTCAAGCAGAGGGTCGTGGGTTCAAATCCCGGCTCGCGCCTCTGTGTTTTTCGGAATAGGGATGACGACTGGGTTAAAAATATGTCATTCTATTTAGTCCGTCAGTTAGATAATGGGAAAATATGGGATACGTATTTTTTGGTTTATCAAATTATTAAAAATCGACAAAGATATAGATCATCAAACTTCTGGAGTGGGGGCTTGTGACGTCACCTTTAGGTAAAAATTGTACCATATAGTGACGTCACTCGAAACTTCTAAGCACTGTATCCTCGTCATTTTTTGTTTGTCAAACAAAAGAAAAAATACACAATATTTTTTAATAATCTAACAGACGGACTAAATAGTTTTTTTTAGTCGTCTAGCCTATTTATGTGCGAAACTACATTTGTAATTTAATTTACCATGAGCTTTACGGTGAAGGAATACATCGTGATGAAACCTGCAGACACCTGCGCAGAAATTCAATGGTAGGTGTGAAGTTCCCAATCCGCACTGGGCTCGCGTGGGAACTACGGCCCAAGCCCTCTCATTCGGGGAGAAGGCACGTGCCCTGCAGTGGGACGTATATTCTATTTCAATAAATAACTTTAATTGGTTGATTAATAAAATACTTGAATTCCAAAGGACCGAGTTATATTTATTTTGTCCTTAATACACAAGAACTAAGACGAAAGCAACACAGAAGGGAAGTGGGGCGGGGGCATGCCGCAGTCCGCGTCGTTTGTCCGCACGCCGCGTCGTTTGTCCGCACGCCGCGTCTCCGCCCCGTCTCTTCTGTCTGCTTTGGATCGCGGCGCTTTTATACATTTAGTATGAAAACCGACTCATGGGACTCCCTGACTGCGACGCGCCCCCGTCGCGCGTCTCTTCTGTGTGGACTCGCCTTAGACATCTCAGGTGATAGGTTTTTCAGCTTTTCACCATGTCTCTTAGCCGCAAAAGGACCCCTTCCACTTTATTACTCTATTGTAATTCCTGCAATGGAGTCTTGAAGCGTGTCCCCAAATCTATCGACGCGATATCGGCTTCTGCCGATCGGAAAACCTTTATGCCAACGCAATAAGGGCGAAAAAGACGTTGATCAGCTCGGCTTCATTCGGCCCGCTTAGCGGAGCCGAGCGACAGCAAGCAAGCCTTATTTTGTAACATCTTTACATTCATGACGTATATTTATCTTTTATTTATAAAATTAAAACTATATTTTTTTCTGTACACAAGGAAACTTAGTCTGCCTATGTAAAAGTGGCCGCACATAGGAGTTTCAACTCCTATAGGGAAACGTACACATAGACGGTGCTGCCAACTGGTGCCAACAATTTGAATGTTTTACCCAGATAAGTTTCTTTTACTATCCGCATAGTGTCTCTTCTGTCGCATTAGTGCTGCTGCCTATATAGTTTCTGCACATTCCCTATAATGTGAATTTTCTAGTAATAATCAGTTCGTTATTGTGATCATAGATGGCGCTGGTTAGCTTAAAAACACGCTGTCGTTGTGTCTCTGTGATTTAGATAGGTTCATCTCCATATTATGTATATATGTATATATGTATATTGGATTGTAATTTTTGACACGTGACATTATGAATGCCAGTAATGTTACGTTACGTTATTATAATAGGTATGGGCAAAGGGATCAACTATATCGACCGACATACATCGTAATTATCGTATCGATACTTATCAAATGTATTTGAATCGATATACAGACACAGAGTGTTACCGGTGCCGAAGCTTTTATTAAAATGGGGTAAAGTAACATAGTTCTCTAACTTAATCATGACCTTTATTTTTATTTAATTAATAAACTATAGTACATTGTGCATCTAGGGCCGTAAGTAGGGGATTACTAATGAGAGTCTATTAGAAGCCCGACGCCGAAGGCGGAGGGCTTTTAATGACTCGAGTTTGTAATCCCCTTACTGCCCGTGATACACACAATGATTTTCATCACATTGCGAGAAATAAAAACAAAAATAAAATTAATTTGTTTCTAAACACTTAAATTGAATAAAATAATGGCTACCCGCCAATACAGATTGTCACTTGTTTTAGTCACCTACCATAGATAATGTAAACTGTGTTTAGTTTAGAATTCAAAAGGTCATAGTCAAGATTCTGCCAACATGTTTAAAAAAATATTTTTACTAAAATTATTGCAAAACTATTTGATATAAATTTAAAATATATAAATAACGAATTTTCACGAAGCTTAGATAAGTTTTGTGCTGTAAAATTTGGGTTATAGCTAAGTTTTAAAGATAATAAATAAAACGTTGGCTGACTTGAAACCTCCTTAGTCTGAAATGACTTGTTTGCAAATTTTAAAACTAAAGTTAGAACTCCCTTGGGTAGAAAAACTGTACGTGAATCTATAACTCCCTTAAGAACAATTTAGGCCATTGTCATTTAGTATACAAGCATGGAATAACACCATTGACGAGCAAGTGTGATGAAAAAATTCTGAATTCATTAACTTTCTAACATAATTTAAATTGCCAGCAATGTACAGCGTAGTAAATTGACAAGTAAGTGTAAATGACAGCCCTTCATACTTTGTTTACTTATGATAACTACGGCAAATTAAAAGCACTTGTTACATTGATAAACACTTTATTACCTACTGAATAAAACTTTAAATACAAACACCCCGCCTTTAATTAATCATCACGTTTTGAGAAAAAGCACTTCCTTCGGTCCGTTTTGTTTTTCGTAGAAAGTAATTTTCCTCTTCACAGTTTTGTAAAAACCAATCGCAGTAACAGTTTCTGTAAGAAGCTTAACTAGGTCATCCCATGTCTCAGCTTTATCTTTGATGCACCGGTACCAATGAAGAGCATCGTCCGTAAATATCTTGAACGCAAAAGTGAGCAACTTGTCCTTAGGCATACTTCTAGTGATCATTAACTCCTCAGCTTTTTGTATAAAAGACCTAACACACGTCTTACCAGAATATCTCAGTTTGCCGACAACATCAGAAACTAGTTTTTTCCCGCAAGTAACTGAGATAATATCAGATAGGGGTTCAGCTGTGCTCGATGAAGTTGAAGGTGCCTGCATTTTCAAATTTTTTAGAAGACCAAAATTCTGTTTGAAATTATGAGAGCACTCTTTATATTCAGATTCTATAGCTTCTTCCCTATTAATTCTAATAAGTCTATAGTAAATATGATGTAGCATTGTTTCAGTCCTAGAGTAAACATTTTTATCAAATTTAGCTTTAAGTATGTCTAAATTTTCTTTAATTTTAGTTAAAGTGGTTTCTTTATTGGAGAAGTAATAATAACACCTTTAAAAACATGAAGATTATGTTTTCTATTCCATTTTAAAATCGTATGCACAGTTTTGTTACGGGCAAAGGGCTCGACGTTGGGATATGTCTGTAGTACTCGAGAATCTATTCTTCAACACTGCACTGCACTGGCACGAACCTGTTCATGGCCCTTTCAGGCTGACCAGGGGCGATTGGCCTGTTCTCACGAACTCGCTGAAGCGCCGCCGTTATCAATCGAACATTGTGTGGATGTCGTCAATTTGGGAAGCGTTCTCGATAAAGCTTTAAGGCTTGAGCTGCATTTCCATGTGTCTTGCCGTATATTAAAAGCATATCAGATAATTTAAGTATACTAGTTTAGTTTCAGTAATAATTTTTAATTGTATGTAGTTTTTAGAAGAGAGCGGCCTCCTGACACAAGTTTATAACTTAATAGGAGGTCTCAACTTTGTTGTATGCTAAGCACTTTTGTTTAAGGAAAATAAACCATTATTATTATTTATTCTTAATTCTCGTGCATCGTAAGCCATTTTAAAGAAAAACAAGTACCAGGTATGCTAATGTTTTGGTTTGTAATTTGACAACCCGTCGTCAACACTATTGAAATTGTCATGTCAAAGTTTATAAAAAACTCTTTAATTAATGTATCAAAACCTCCATACATGAACGCAATGATAAGGACAACGATAATTTTGTGATAGTTGTCTCAGTTTTTTACCCCCGTACTACTACATGCCTTGTACCAAGTGCATTAGCGATATGAGTAACGACGATTACGTAGTTACACCCACTACATTTAACCTGCGGATTTTGGAAAATTAATTGTGCAGCTAATTCACATTATTATGGTTTGCTAATACATGCAAACAATTGCTAATGGAACATATTATTAGCAGTTTTAATAAATGCCCACGCACCGGTAACGCCCTGTATATTTACAAAAAATATTGATATATCGATATTTTTTGCCCAAGAAGCGGTTACCTATATTAAGCACTGTCAAAAATTAGATAAAAAACCGGCCAAGAGCGTGTTGGACACGCCCAAGATAGGGTTCCGTAGCCATTACGAAAAAATAAAGTAATATTTTTCTAAGGATTTCGTATGTGTACGGAATCTTCCAAGTTAGGTATCGTCAATACTTTAAAAAAGCTCGTATCTCAAAATCGTTAATCTGGCAAAGTGAACTTTATTTCGCGCATATCAAGGTTCAGTTTTGTTTACATGCTGATTTGAGATACGAGTTTTTCAAAGTAGTGACGGTATGTTTAATACCTTAGGCTACTATTTACTCTTAAACTACAAATAATTCCCAAGCAATCTTAGCCGCTATAATTTTCCTTGTAAATTTAATATATTTACTACCATTTTGAATTTTTTTTAATTTTTCCACCCAACAGTTTAGATTTTAGAGGGGGGGGGACGGTCGATTTTAATGAAATTTTTCATTTTAAAGTTGAATATTTCGCAAACAAATCACTGAATACAAAAATCATGTAAGCAACCTCACAATGGTTTTAAAAGACCTATCCAACGATAACCCACACAACAGGGTTAGTCGAGAAAAAAAAAATCACCCCCACTTTACGTCTATGGGAGGTACCCTAAAAAAAATTTTTTTAGTTTTTTTATTTAACCACTTTGTCGGCGTGACTAATATATATATTCATGCCAAATTACAGTTTTCTAGTACTAACAGTCTCTGAGCTTAGCCGCGGACAGACAGACAGACAGACAGACAGACAGACATGGCGAAACTATAAGGGTTCCTAGTTGACTAAGGAACCCTAAAAAGTAAATACACACCTGGCATATTTATTATTCATTAAGGAATCGTACATTTGACAACTCAACGTCCTTCAAGCCATAGTGAAAATAAACGGATCACTCACGGAACTATCCATACAGCCTACCTTAGAAGCCTTAGCCTTTTCCTTAGAATATAGACCGAATTGGTCGGATACATGATGCGAAGATTGCGAAGCTTGTGCAGACTGTTAACGTAGTCTGGTAAAAATGTATCGATTTCGATATCAGAAAAAAAAAACAAAAATCGATATATCGAAAAAAATAACATATCGGCGATTTTATTCTTTTCGATATATATATCGCTTATTTTCTAATAAAAATATCGAT